>OX375875.1:56607980-59007980 GCA_947359465.1 Metellina segmentata
ACACCTTCCTGCAAGAAACCAGAATTGAAGGCTTAGAAATTCTACTCTTTGTATTTCTTCCTTCTAAGTAAAACTTTCTTAGAGTGTGCTAGAGGGAGGTGACATCGCGATGTCTTTGCTTTCAAAACATGGATGTTTTATAAAAAAACATCGATTTATTGGAGACGATGTTTGTTTAACATCGATGTTTTATTTTTGAAAGAAAAAAGTACCATTAAAAAAATTTAAAAATTACCGTGCAACTATGTATTTGTCAGTGATGGCGACATTCGTCCCATCAGAAAGATCTTTTTCCCTAACTGGTAGAACAATTAGTGGAAAAACGAGTCAGCTTAGTGAGGAGAAAGTTAACAAACTTCTTTTATCACAAACTGTAAATAACAAATATTGGGGCATATAATAATTAAAGTCCTCAATATTTTTTATTTGTTGTACACAAAAAATAAGTTTGTGATTCCCTCCATAAGTTGATAAATAATTAATAATAACTAACAACAATAATTAATATTTATGTACCTATATACTTATACTTATAGTAAGTAGTACCAATTTCTAATTGCTGTAAATATTATTCTCTTTTGCGCTATTCAATTTGAAAACAAAAGATTTGTTAATTGTTCTTATTAATTTTTTTTACTTTCTTTTGACAGTTAAAACATTTTTAGTTATGAATTAATAAATACGCAACTGACAAATTAAATCTCTACCCCCCCCCTGGCTAACATTAATGTTAGAGGTTACTAAACCAGTTTTAAAAAATGGAGAAAAAAAGTTTAAATACATCGATGTTTAAAAACATCTATGGTGTTTTGGCGATGTATTATTGAGATCGATGTTTTAATATTAAACATCGATGTTTTGAAACATCAATGTTTTGTTGTCGATGTCGCATCTCTAGTGTGTGCATGATTATTTATTCGGCCCACAATGGTCCAATATGCTCTTGCACCTCATAAAACTAACAACCTGCTCCATGTTTCAACACATAAAAGCTTAAACTATCGATATCAACATAAAAGTTGGCAATTTCACTCGATTAAAACCTAAATAATATCATTCCATTCAGACTCATATAGCGTTTATTAATAAATAAAAGCTTACGTACACATTTAAGCTGTCGATATCGACATAAAAGTTGATAACTTTCCTCGACCGTAAACCTGAATCGGTTCATCCCATTCAAGATCCCGAAGCAAAGCAAACTCAAAGATGATTTAGATCATTGCTATGAAAGGTACTCCAATCTCACTAAGGCATCCATTCAGCATCGCAAACGAAGGACAGCAAATAAGAAGCCAGTGAAAGTTCTCAGAAGCAATGGAGCCCGCTGATTTGGCCCGGATCCTTATCTAAGATAGATTTTCCTACCACCCATTCTTCCGCGATGCTCCAGTTCCCTATTTTTCCCGGGAATAAGGAGATATAGATGACTTGCGAATGAAAAATAAAGCGGTGAACAAGGAATAAAAATACCCCCTTTCTCAATTTCTCAATGCCGGCTAAATTACCTTGATATCGACAGCTCTTTATCTCAATTTTCCGATTGGTCTTCCCAAAGGTAGAGTATTTCTTAGGAAAGAGAGATTTCTTTTCATCTCTCTTTTATTTTCTCAATCAGAAAAGCTGAATAGAGAGTCGTTGTTTATGTCTGCCCGGAGCGGGATGTCCATCACTCAGGGATTCTCGATCTGGAAATTGCACATTCAGAGGGAAATATATGTGAAGGTTCATGCAGAAAGAAAGGAATGGATGGCTTTTGTGGATAGTGCCATGTCTACATGGATACATTTCACCTATCCTGCACTGAATGCAAGCTGTTTTCTTTACTTGGTTCAAATGGAGATGGCTTTTCATATTTGATAATTCCCATAACATATCATTTGAATATCTCCTAAATTAAAATACAGTTTCTTTCCGAAAGGGAGTTTATTCTTAGGTGGGAGATATTTTCTCTCATCTCTTTTATTTTCTCAATCAGAAACGCTGAACAGAGAGTTGTTGTTTATGTCTGCATCGAGCTGAAAATCCATCGGTCAAGTATTCTCCATCTGTAAATTTCAAATATATGGGTTTTTGGAGTATTTTTTCTTGTATTTATCTCTTTTTGTTCTCACTATAACAGTAAAGCTTTCTTTATCTTGAGCCCGTTCACTACTTGACGTCTGTTATTTTGATTTGGCTATTCTAATTCAGTAACTCACATTTCCATTATAGTTGATAGTACTTTCCCAACGTTTAATAAAGAAAACAGGTGTTTCACTAGGTTTAACAAGAGCCATAAATCTTTATATTAAGTAAGTACACGCAATTACTGAGCTACAATGGTGTTCAACCTTGGTATCAGAACCTTATTTCATATAGTTTAAAATTTATAATCACAAAAGGAAGTTACTAGCATAACTGTGCTATTGTTGTAGAAAGTAAATTTGTGCAATTAATTCATTTAATAAGCCTGCGGAAGTAAATTAACTCAATTAATGTGACGGAGGGTATTTTAAATATAAATTGAAATTGAAAATGCTTAATCGTATAACATATTAATTTTAATGAATATCTTGTCAATCAATCCTGTCAATCAACGTATGACTTCAACCACGCAAAAGCAATAAAAAAATATTTTTTCTACTATATTTGTGTGTTGCAACAAAGTTTTCCATATTCTATTATTATTTCGTCCATCTATTGCTTTTTACGAGGATAATAACAGGTATAAGGATATTAAACTTCACCATATGAAAGAAATAGAACAGTTAATTTTACAACTATTGGAATATTATTGTGGTTAAACAAAAACTTCCAGATTCCATTATTACATTTTTCTAATATTGACTTCTTACGTAGTGAAACAAAGGTAACGAAGCGAAATTTCTCTTTGTGGTAGGAATAGGAAAATCCAATTTCAACTAGTTAGATATTATTTGCAGCAGGACAAAATCTACTTATATTCCATATTATGTTTTTCAGTCATTGATTTTGTTTGTAGTTGAAAAGCCATGGGTATGGAAATTAATTTTTTTCTGTTGAAAATAGTTTAGAAAACGACAAACGATTTTGTCTTTCTGTAGTTCAATAAAAATATAACTTATGTGCTTGCACAATTTTTGCACGTTTTCTTTAGTTTAATACTTTTCAAATAAAATTATTAAGATGGAAATTATGTATGAATGGAACGTTCATTAGTTCTCTGAATGCTTTGATTACTTGGGCTGTTTTGCGATCCTTTCTCTTCTTGTTTACTGTTAGTTGACAAAATAAAGCGTGTTTTGCAGAAATATTAGTTTATTAGAAAAACTCGCCCCAGATATATTTGTTCGATTCACACAGATTATGCAGTTAGTTCACTGCATATACCGCACTTTCCATAAAATAGTGACACATCTCGGAAAATAATTTTACTAGAGTGCTAAGAATCGAAAATCTAAGCGTGTTTCAGTGTCCAATTTGAAGCTTTGCAAATTTTCCAGCATATATCCTGATTTTTTATCCAGTATGAGTTTGTGTGATGTCAAATCATTTTATAACAAAAAAATACTATAATCATTTTAGTTGTTTTTCAAGAAGGTACATTTAAATATTAATAGGATACCCTGACGCAGTGTTCCATAATACAATTCAATACCATAGAAAGTTTTACGTAGAAACCACACTGTGATTGATTGCTGAGCGTGGACATATGCGCAATGGTATTACCAGATATTTTGCTTTGATATTACGCCATGCAAGCTGTTCTGATTTCATTGAAGACACACGTAGACAGACATATAAAGCCAACATTCACTTACGATGTATAACTTACCCTGTATATTAATAGTAAATAATCATCAATCCTGCGCTTTGTGTTTAACTGTTGACTGTCTCGCGCTATGAGGTATTTAGTGACTATCAAAATTGACAAGATCTTGATGAACGAGATATCGTGTAATTGGAAAAAAAGGACTGAATCTTTATCTGATCATCATATAAGAAATTGATGGAAACACTTAATGACGAGGTATCTCGTCATTACCAAAATGAGTTAAACGAGATTTCTCGTTAAAACCACTTAGATGGTTAAATCATTCTAATAGCGTTGAGCCATATTGACGTGCTTGCCTATGTCCTCCTCGTGAAGCAATAAGATAATTTTATGTATGACTATGAGCCTAAAAGTCAAATGAAATAATTAAGAGCAGAAGTAATCCTTTAAACAATTATATCTGTGATGAATTCTTCCTATAATTAGCTTTCTTCATAATCTGAAAGCTCATTTCAATTCCATCACTACCAAATTCCAATTACGATTATTACCCTAGTCTTTATATATTTGTTACAGCTCGGATTGAGCAGACCCCATTCATTGTCAATCTCCGATCGAAACCAAAACTAAATCGTTACACCATCCTGACAATTATCCCACTGCATTATCTCATTCTCTTGCAGACCTCGTTTCCTCTCGGCGAAATAACCGAAACTATCCAAAAGTTTCGAACCCAATGAATCAAAAGAAGTACGCAAATTGTGCATTAGACGAAATTGGCAAGAGGGGAATTTGAAATGAAGTTCTCTGAAGCCAGTGGCGCACAGGCGATCAAGTTCTGAGGGAAGTTATTAGTTCTTGGAATTTCCCAATCGGCCTGCAATTTAGGTACCCCCCGCGATCGCCTCCATTAGGAAAAGGGATTGCTTTGAGAGAAGAAGAGTGACTGCTAAATGGAACTCCTGATGGGAACAGATAGCTGATGCTATTCTCAAAGGCACTTGGTTAACACTACCTTGAAAGAAAAAGGAAAATGTATGACTTGTGAAGTACTTATGTCCAAATGCTTGCAGCAAAATAAATCATTGGAAATGTGAAAGCAGTTGGCTTTCCTGGTTTTGGGAATAGTTTGTTAATTTGTACACTTACACCAATTGTTGCTTGCATCTATACTTATCATTGAGAGGCTTTATTTGTATTTCAAAAATCGCCGTTCGCTTCAAACGCTGTTAAGAGAATGATCCACCTTTACACTTATTTTAATGAGCTTCAGAGTCTGTTAGAAAATTCATATAAATAAATCATTGGAAAATGTGAAAAAGTAGGTAGGTAGCCGAATTAATCTTTCACCGGAGTACCACGATGGACTATTGGTGACATTTCAGTGCCAATCCGCAAAACCCAATCAAACGCTGTTAAGAATTATAAATCTTTAAACTTATTTTAGTGAGTTTCAGAGGCTGTTAGATAAGTCATATAAATAAATCATTGGGAAGTGTGAAAAGGTAGGTAGGTAGCCGAATCAACTTTCCACCGCAGTACCACGATGGAGTATTGGTGACATTCCAGTGTCAATCCCAAAGGAAAAGATACGAGGGCAACACCTCGTAGTTCTTAACCATGATCAGATGAGGATGTCAATACATGAGCTTACATCTCTTACTCCAAACTACCACGCCACACTGACATGAGGACAGTTCATTAACTTTTACCAACCCCACGTAATAGCTTGAGTCGAGTCTCAAACTCGCTACCGACCCGATTTTAATCCGTGACCTACCAACTGGGCTACTGAGGCCCTGTGTGAAAATCTGTTGATTCTTATGATTATCTGCAATTTGCGGTTTAATCCTAAATTCTTGCTTACACGTAAGTTTAAATTTGATTTTTGTAGTTCAAACATCAACATTCACTTTGAAAGGCTGTTAAGAATGATACGTTTTATCATTAATTTCAATGTGCTTTTAAAGTATGTTTGGTAAGTAAGGTAAATAAATCATGTGTTAGTTAAAAATAAATATAATTCACAAGTTTCAGTTAGTAGTGTGAAAAAAAAAAATTTCCGGTTAGAAATAGTTTACTGTCTTATGCTCCATGTTGTTGCTTGCAACTATACTTAAATTTGATTGTGCTTTTATACTTGAAGTGTTGGCATTCCTTTTGAAGCAAAGTTAAACATGATACTGTTTAACACCAAAATAAATTGCTATAAATGTCAAAAAATAAATCATGAAAAGTAATTTATGATTGTCAATGTATATTTGGTAGAAGTTTGTGATTTTATGCCCCTAACTGTTGATTTTACCTTTACTATATGTAAATGTTTTATTTATAATTCAAGAATCAACATTTGATAAGAAAAATTATGCTGAGAATGTAGAGATTTAACGTCAATTATAATAAATTTTAAGAGTAATTAGATAAATAAGAACGATGAAAACGACTTAGAATCAAAGTTCTAAATATATAATCTATTAGCTTGAGTTTTACAGCAAAAAACCTTTTACAAATTTAAATTAGTGATTTATTCAAAATACGGTTTGTAAAATACCTTTACCTACAAACTAAAGACTATGCTGAAAAATATGTGTAGTTTAATCTTTTGTGTTATTTTACTGCACTAGGGTTGAATTAATTAAAAGTTGATTGTAAGGTGATCTTCTACGATTTAATTACTGTATCGACGTACCGGTCTAGTGGTCAAGGTTACTGGTTCGAATCCGGGGTCAGGGCATGGAAATAATTGTGATGTCTTCTGTTTTGGGTAATGATGGCTGCCCATTGGGTGCTCCTTCATAGATGACCATCACTTATGCAGTCGTGACCAGGGCGTTAGGATAATATCTCTCTCCGCCTACTGTATTGGAAAAACAAAACAATTTACTCCGACGAAGATGTATATACATGATGTGTATCCATCCATATAATCAATTTCATATTCATCAAACCTGCTGTAAGAAAAGTTTTAATAGATGATTATTATCTGCAGTGACTAGTAAAGAAGTCGATTTTGAATTTTGGAGTGATTGTGAATATTCCCTTCGTTCAGTTTGAGAAAAGATTGTTCCAAAAAATTCAAATTAATTCAATAAATTAAAAATAAAAATTCAAAATTCAGAAACAATTATGTAATTTTTATTGGATAGTGTTGTACTTAATTTCTCTATGAGCATGTTTCACGTGTGGAATTCTTGCAATTGGTATGCCATGTTTTTCGAATTTCATCATCAATATGACAGGATGGTAAATTAAATTGTTACACGGCATTCGTGATTAATGTATTTTCAAACAAACACATTTTCTTCTTGCAAATTAAATTCATATGCGTTTGGAATAATGGAGCTGTAGGTAAAAATAAACGTCAACAGCGAAGACAAAACAAAATCAATCGATTATAATTTTTAAAAACGCGAGGGGTCAATTTAACATTTATTATAAATTAAAAAAAGAAAATTATGTATTTATAAAAGCTGATATACCTGGAAGTTTGGAATGGGAGCTCAACTGGCTATAAAATTTCTTGTACGTAACGCTGGCTTGTCAGAGAGCCTGTAATGAATACCGAAGGTGATTTGGCATCATACTCAAGTGCCCCCCACATCATGACACCAGGTCTTCTGGACGTGTGATGTAGCAGAACTAAGTGAATCTTGGCTCTCCACGTTGCCTCACTGCACGGATTCAACTGTCGTCTCCAACCAGACAGAAGCGGGATTCGTCAGTGAAGACCACTCGTTGTTATTCACCGCCCCATGAGCTTGTGGTACGACATTATTCAGTCTTTGATGGCGATGCAATGCTGTTAAAGGCAGTAGTCATAACGGTCTACGTGAGTTTAATCCCACGTAGTGACGTGTCGACAAATGGTGCGATCATTTATTGGATGATCGAGAGCGGTTCCCACTGCCCGTTGGATGTCTGCAACAGTTGCTGGTGGACCAGTATGCACTTGTCTTACAACACGTCGATCCTCTCTCAGTCCGGTTTCTCTAGGCCTTCCTGAGCCTGGTTGGCGCTGTCGATTAGACTATCCACTATTCGGAAGCCAATTACTTGGTCTCTGTCAAACTCTCCTATTTTCTTAAATTGCTCGAAAACTTTTTTACGAGGCATAACTCAATGAGAAACGATGTAACCAACACAACGAACATTACATATTGCAAGGCAAGGACAGAATATATTTCAGATCAAGACTTGTTGAAATATGCTTCGATGTAAATTTCTTTAGATCACAAAAAGCAGGTGATATCTACTTGGTTACCAATAACATTTAGAAGTAAGTGTAACATGCATTTATATATATATATATATATATATATATATATATATATATATATATATATATATATATATATATATATATATATATAGGGTGATTGAAAAGTTCATAAAACATTTCAAAATCTCTATTGTTATCAAAAGTAATGTTTCTGTGTGTCTTCAGACGAATCTATACAACTTACAGTCATGAAATTTGGCACACAGGTTGTCCTAAAGATGACTGAATGCACCTTGAAGCCTGAATTTTAAAATTTAATCTGGAACATTTTTAATTAATTTATTGGCATTGTTTTATTATTTTATGTCGTAAGAATGGCAACAGTGTGTAATCTGATGTTTCTTCTTTAGCGGAGTTTTATTCCCGTCGCGTTTCTTCATTTACTTTGGACGCGTGCCAACTTGCCGAAAGAGATAGCCGATTCGTAAGGTGTAAATGCTTTGAGTAAGCATGTTGGTGGTCGTGATAGGAGCACCACACCCAGATATTATGCATATATATCCCTAATAGCACTAAGAAACAAACATCTCACGCCGGGACAGATTAGTTCAGAGCTGGCAACCGCTACCACCACTCGTGTATCTGCCAAAACAATTTCTCGGCGATTAAATCAAGCTCACTTGTATGCAAGGAAGCCTGTTGAGTGCACTTCGTTAGAACCACGCCATCGTCGCGAAAAGTTACGCTGGTGTAAAGAACATATTCGTTGGAATCATCCGACGAATCCCGATTCTCCGTGAAGAGGGATTCTTTACACCAACTACTGTGGAGAGGAAGGGGTACACACCACAGAATGCTAGTGAGGTTGATCGAAATGACCGAGAGGTCATGGTGTGGCCAGGCATTATGCATAATTGCAGAACACAGCTCACATTTTTGACACAGGTGCATTTACATCACAGCGATATTGCAAGGAGATTCTTCTGTGTCATGTCTGTTTATTTCGGGGTGCAGTGGGTCCAGACTTTATGTTTATGGGTGACAATGCATACCTACACCGAACAGTTAATGTCTCTGAGACACTAGAGAGTGAAGATATTGAGAGCGTGGAATGGCTTGCATATTCACCGGACTCAAATCCTACTGACCATACTTGGGATAATCTTTGTAGACGTTTTTCACAAAGAAATCGCCCACCCCAAACTGTGCAGGCGCTCAAAATGGCTTTGAGAGAGGAATGGGAAAATATCCCCCAAGCACTCCTCGACTGTTTAGTGGAGAGCACATATAGCAGATGCTAAATGTGCATTTGTGTGCAAGGAGGCCTCACTTCTTACTGAGTGACTATATCTGTCATGACTCCGGATAGAAAGAACATTTTCGAGACTTTGGAAATTGCTCTAAGGAGCAGATTTTTTTCTTTTTATTATCTTGCTTTTCCATGTGCCAAAATCTATATCATTTTGTAGTATACTTAATGCATATTATCTTAATTAAATATATACTAAGTTTCGTTTCTTTAATCAATCAATATTATTAATTATTTTAAAAATTGTGTTTGTTCCTTGGCAATTGTCAAGCATTATATTTAATTTTTTTCATTTTTAATATTTTTTGTTTGTTACTATTTAATCTATTTTGTTTATTACTGTTTAATCTATTTTTCTTGAAATCAGTTAGGTTCACTTTTTAAAAGCATAACTTTTCCACGTGCAACACCGTGCGGCTACTGCTAGTACATCATAAATGCATTCAGGGTGTTTAATAAATACTTTGAAAATAAAACTTAAACAAAATATTTTTATTTTAGAGCATTGGAATCCTAATTTTTGTGTTACATAAAACAATAAAAATATCAGCAATTACTATGATTGAAGATGATATCAGTAAATATTTCCAATGTGTCAAACTTTTACAGTAAAATAGATTTTAAAATGTCTGGGAACTAACAGGAAAATCTAAAACAAACATGTTTACCTTTATACAGAACTTCAACTTAAATAATAGAAGTTTTGTGAATCGATTCCATTTATTGACAGCGTTGTACAAACTTTCTCACCTATAGAAAATCCCATAAAGTTGTTGCCCACGGAAAATTATGAGTTAAAACTGCATTCCATGTTCACAAAGGAATAGGAAATTATCTTTCAAAGAACCAATATTTCCACTTAATGATCTAGTTAAAGGCACACTCAGGCAAGAAAAGTTTCCCTTCCAATGCAATAACCGTGGACGGAAACGACGAGAAGAGGATTTGAAGTTGTTTTGGAACTTTTATTCAGCAGAATGAAAGAGTTCTAGAAATGGATTTCTGAAAGAAGGTATATTGTTACAATTTTATGAGTTTCCAGAAGAATTACGATACCACTTTTGGGGCTAACTCAAGTACTGAATTCTCGAAATTATCTGTTAAGTATTGAACCTTAACGTTAATGTCATAGAAAATGTAAAGCAGCTGTAGCTGTTTTAAAAGAAATACTGTTGCTCTTTTATTCTAAATGACTGATATTACATTAGTTAGTAACTGAATAAATAGTAAAGGCAACAAAACATGAGATTTTCAAGGGAGAGTTATTAAATATTGTTAATAAAGATCTTGACTATATCTGTTTCCTTTCACTTCTAAAACTCGTAATGAAATTTTGTTGGAATGTTTTGGAATATTTTGTGAAAATAAAATAATTAGTACATATATTGCATTCTATATTTGTTTGTATTTACCAGTATTATGAGTTCTAAATTTTTGTAGTAAAATTAATTTCAAAGATGAAAAATAACAGTATAATTCGCATTACGTTTTTTATTTTACATCTTCAGCGTTACTTTTTATTGTGTTTTCAAAAATAACAATCCTTAGAAAGTACTAATAGTTCTAGCTAGAGGATGAAGCCAAATTTTAAAACCTTTGAGAAGAATTTAATAATTAAAACACTAAAAATATCAGAACAATTGCTATCATTGAACAAGATGGATTAACTTAAATTTATTATCAATGCTTTACTTTATTCCTTTATATTTGATTTTTAAGGAATCCAACGTCTAAATTAGTTTTCTACTTTGACTGCTGCAATTTAAAGAACTGTAGCTCATATAAGATACCACATGAACACAAATATTTTCAAAGTTAGCTACTGAAAATGGAGGTTATTCAAGCCTGATAGAACGGAAAATGGTTTGGACACACAGGAAGTTTTGGCAAAAATGTCTCATGTATAAAACTATCATACGTTCCAATGAATGAATTGACACTATCGCAGAATTATCACTTAAATGTAACTGTGAATATGTACATATTAACCACCAATATTACTATATTGGTGGTTAATATGTAATTCACGAGACGATCTGTGTGGTGTATGGGTGATACACTCTTCATCCTGAAGATCCGCTATGTAGTCAGTAAGAGGCCCAAGAGTGGTAAACCTTGGTGACCCCCACACATTCCACTTTGGCGAAAAAAAATAATTCCTCTTCCAAGGCTTTGGCAACTAAAAATGTATCATATTGGCTATTGTCTCCGTATAATAATTTAATACTTTTCAAAAAAAATTTTGCAAATAATAAATAGTTGTAACGCAATTACATGAACATCTATTTTGAATCCATGAATTATTTTAACATGCGTCATTTGATGTTTTTATGTATCTAAATACAAGCATAAATGTTCAAAACAAATTTTTTTGTCATTAAGTGCACAAGTTAAGTGTCGCTCTGTACATTAGAGACTTTTAATGTAGAGCTCTATGTTGGTGGATGTTGGGATTCTGAGGTAGAATGTATTTCCTGTTGGTATTCTCAACGCAACAGAACGAATCTCTTACTTGGTAAGAGATACGTTTTTCGAGTATTTTGTATTTACAAGTATTTTGGATTCGAGTTCAGCACTTCAGCAATACAAATTCCTCGGAATTACTTCCTAATTGAGAAATGATAGTTCAATGATCAACTCCACTAACAATAAACACCAAACACCACCAAAGTTACGATAAACAACATTTTAATTTTTGTATCGGAACTAAATTATTCGTTCTCCGTCTGGCTTGTTTGTTTACACTGCAAATCTCTCTGGAACAAGCAACTTATTATCCGTAATCTTCCCCTTTGATATCATCCTCGAAACGGAAACCAATTCCTCAATTGAAAATGCTTGACTACGCATCAAAAACAGAACCGTTCCGATTACCGAGTGCCCTTAAAAGAGGGGAAACGAGCCATCAGGGTAGAAGAGTGTTCCAACAATTTCTCCGTAACGCTCTCAGCACTTTAATCTACTCCATTTCCCCCACAACAGTTCGACAAAGGAAGTTGTTACGAAATTATCTTCTGTCCAGGGAGATGGCGGGCTCGCCTTGTGTCGACGAAGCAATCTTGCACCAGAACACTCGAAGGAAATGTCTTTTCGTGACTTTTCTACCTCCCCAACTTCCACGCGAAATTCCCTCCCTTTTCTCCTGGTCCCTGGGGAGCCTCCCCACACGATGCTGGCTGCTCAACAAATATCGCGTTTGCATTGTTTGGCGTAATTGCGAGATGGATTATAGATGAGCTGCGTGCATTCCAGTTGCAGTGCTCTTAAGTCCTGCAATCGGTATTGAGGAGGGTGAATTTTTGATGCACGTCATCGTGCAGTGGCATGTGCTTACAGTGCACGCCGTTCGAGTCTGGGTGGAAACAGTAGAAAGGAATTTGGTGTGGTTCGAAATTAAATTAAATCACATGGAAACGATGTGGAATGTGTATTGTTGACCGAGTACAATGCAGGTGAAGCTTGATTGTAATTTTTAGTTGAATTTCAACACATTTACTTACCGATGGTGTTTTGGTAAGAGATCTTAACTCACACCTGGAAAATATTACAAGAACAGCAAAACAATTTTTTAGTTTGGTTTTGAATTTTTCCTGCATTTAGCTGTGTGGTTTTGTATCCACTCTGTTTAATAAACAATTTGTAGTTCTACATATCAGCATCTCAATTTCCAAAAACATTTATTTCTTTAAAAAAATATATAATTTTGTAAAGACACAAAAATACAGTTCATTTGTGGCAACGACCTTTTGTGAAAACACCAACAATATATTTCATTAACATGTGACCCAGAAATATATGTTATTTGTATATTGGAGAAAAGAAACGATGTAAGAAATATTAAATCAATCATTATAAAAGCAGCTTTTCAACGAGGAAAGGTGAATATCCCAAATCAGGCATCAGTTATCAACAACAGCCATAAAACCAACTCGCCAACTTCGTCGTATGTTATAAATATGCTAGATTTGAACTATGTAGTTGTATGATAGTGTTAACACTATACGAAATAGCCGAAGCTCAAATTAAGTTCTTTAGCAATCTTACACACAGAATGCAAAAACAAATTTTGGAGACCAGCGATTACTCTTTTAATCAATCTTTTCTTTCGTACTTCTTAAGTCTAAGCAAATGTTTGTCTTGAGTGTTCAATGGGCATCAACTAATTTACTTTCTATGCATGGTACATTTGTATTTCCTTTGTGAACTGATTCAACTATCAGTTCAGAAGTCTTATCACTACACGAGCAAAGCGATTTTCTGTGATATATTTGTCAATGAATACATCTAATTCGACCAGAGGTATCGCACTTCAAAAAAACATTTAAAGCGGTTGCTTTAAATTGGATGATGGCAAATAAGGTGACAGGTATTAAATTTTAGACTTGCTACTTTGATCACAACATTTACCACGATACGATATTGTAATTGCACTGGCTGACAAATATGTAAAGTTGTAAATATGTATTTGAAAATAAATAATTTTTATTTCAGTATATTTTGCTTGACTTTCAGATCTTTGCCATCACAATTGTAGTGAATGTTCACAGTGTAAATCATATTTCTCAATTGTTAAATAGTACATTTCAGTACAATAAAAAAAATCTCGTAAAGGCTTAGCTATTAATTTGATGAAATCATTCATAAATATTTATGAGGTTTTTACACAAATTCTTTCGATGAAGGAATTGACGTCGATTACCATAAAACATAGAATGGAATGATATAATTGGAATGGGCCTAGAACTGACTCGATGCTAAATTAACCATTTAAAAGCATTTTGAAGTTCAGCACCACTACTGTGAACTAACTACCATCAAACACCATAGGACTGATCTGTAATATTTTATTGAGCATGGGATACAAATGAATGTAAATAACTGTAGGTGAAACGAGCCAAAACAAGACTGGAATATGATTAGATTATTGATAAATTGTGTGCCATGTGAAAAATTGTTTTTAAAATATTCCAAATGTGTGTGCATATTATTCGATAAATATAATTCGTTATGCCCCTGAATTAAAAAAAATGCACATAGAAAAATATCTGTGATAATCGTTTTTATTTATCTATATAGTTTTTTAATGATATCTTAGCATTTTAATACAAAAATTAAACAGTTTCAAAATGTTTTAAGGCTTGAAAAACATTAAAATAATAGTTTCATCAAATTTTAAATGTTTCAGTTAAAATCATTCGAACTGCTTGGATAAATTTACACTGACATTTACCAGATACCTGGGAGTTAAAAATTATTTTTCGTTTATATCAAAGAACCAGCATTTATTATACATAAACCATCGATAAAACTTCATGTCAAAGTCTTATGAGGCAAACATCAACATTCTAGCTACAAGAATTTTAAAAAGTTTGTCTAAAATGTTGCGAGTTTTCGCTCAAAAGTTATCCAACTTCAAAATAGATTAGGTTGCAAATGATGAATTGGAGCCCCGCATTTTCTTACTTTCCTTCAACTAAAAATAATTTCGCTATTGCGTGGCATAGATAAAAGTACATCCAGTGTTTAAGCATTTGCCCTGTAGGATATTGTCTCGTAATTTATGCTACAAACTTAAACAATGTTCATGTTCCTAAATTGTTCGGTCTTAAGAGCAGTTTGAAGTCCGTAATTTTCAGTAATTATTCTTCTATTTGAGACAGGAAACAGCGAATAAATTGCATAAAACACGAGCAAACTTACCTGCATTGTTGTAACTGCTAATTCAAGAAGCACGTGTATCTTCTTAAGACCCAAATTAGGTCACGCAGTTATTTAACGATGCTTGTTGAAAAAGACGGGGAACTATACGAATATAGCAGAGTTTAATAATTACTTTTATTTCAATATTCTATCAAATGTTTTTGGACAATCATCTTATTCTCGTAAAGTTTTTAGTAATCTGGAAATAAAATATTTAGCTGAAAATGAGGAAATGCGAGGATTCCAATGCGTTTGGTATTTCTTTATGCTTTGTTAATCCATTCGGGGCCGTGTTAGCCAGAATTACAGATTAATAACAGAAAGGTTGCGAGTTCGAAACTTGATCCAACCAAAGATTGAAGCGTATGTGGATTACGATAAATCTGTCGTGGCCTTAAAAGTATTCATGTTGGAGTGGTGGAAAAGAAAAGAGACAGCTCTGATATTGACCTTGTCATCCGACCGTGGCTCAAAGTTACGAGAAAATGTCCTTTAATTTTTCCGTCACACATCCGGACTACATCAGGGCTCTCTTCAGTGTTGTTGCAGTGAGATTTAAATTCAATTACCAACTATGAATTAATTCATCACTCAAAATACACAAGTTTTGAAGGCCAAACAATTACATTAACAAAATAACGAAATATTTGTCGAACGTTTCAATGATAGGTTACACTGTGAGAGACCAATCATGTTTAGAAGGTTTTATTTTTGTAGTCTAAGGCGCAAGGGGTGGTGTTCTATAGTAAAATAAAATTTACCTTGGAAGCAACAAATTTAATTAAACAGATTTACGAGGTAAGTAATTAAAAATTAAAATTTATTACATAATAATTATATTTGTTTGGAAAATAAAATTTCTATTTTTTAAATAAAAATTATATATATATATATATAAATTTTATTTAAAAAATAGAAATTTTATTATATATATATATATATATATATATATATATATATAATTTTTATTTAAAAAATAGAAATTTTATTTTCCAAAAAAAATATAATTTATATTTTTCAAACAAATATAATTATTATGTAATAAATTTTAATTTTTAATTACTTACCTCGTAAATCTGTTTAATTAAATTTGTTGCTTCCAAGGTAAATTTTATTATTATAAAATTATTCTTTATAGATGATTCCTAGATTAAATATATATATATATATATATATATATATTTAAGCTAGTTTTTTAAATAAAAATTTTATCTCTTTGAAGAAAAAATGCTATTTTTTTTAAAATAAAAATTTTACTTTTTTTAAAATAAAAATTCTATAGGTAATTTTTTTTTTAATAAAAATTCCTTTTTTTTAATAAAAGTTCTATTTTTCTATTTCAAATAGCGTGCTTTTATATGGAACAATTTATATACTGATGATGTTTCAAAACTTGTTGATTAGACTTTAAGTATGATGAAAGGATCAAAAAATAAATCGGTATTCATATAGTAATGTATGGTTATGTATAGGGATGTATGGACATGTATAGAGATATATGAAAATGTATAGATATGTTTAGAAATATATAGGGATGTAGGGGAACATGTATTTCCTGTACGAAATATTGCCAGTATGTACGGCTATTCATGCGTCGACGCTGTTAGATCTTCATTACTGTTGATGATCGCACCATCCTTGAAACTACTAGCGAAAAACTGATGTCAAACTGTGGATAAAATTAAGACTAAAAAAATCCATTTCTGGGCCTAAGTGTAACTTTTAGCAAATCCGAGAAAAATGCTTCTCTATCTGAATAAAGCTAAATTTTCGGTTACTGATATTCACTTGAAGTCAGAACAGGAAGATTTGAAACACCCAACAAATTCATTACGATATTTTCTGAGAACACACTAGTTTTCTAAACTCTTCACTTAAAAAAAATTATACTCTAATGAGATTGATTGATTGACGATTTCATAATGCATACTTTTCTCCTAGACTCAATAATTCCACTCCCTCGATGATCATATAAATTGAACTATATAAATGTCCTTCTTAAACAAGATTGATGCTAAGAAGTAGATCGAAGAAAACTCAAAATAAAAATTGAACTTCACAAAATTGTTTTCTAATTTTTGCCATCTATAAAAGAATAAACGTTATTTTTATCACCTTCGATCAATATTAAGCTAATTACACCCTTGAAAAGTGGAGTAGCTCTCTTAGTACACAAAAAAGTTTTTTTCTTCTAAAAATATATCATTATGTAACATACAGGAGAACTCTATTGCTATAATTGAATAAAATAAACTATTGAGCAAATCAGAAAGTGGGAAACGTACCAATAATCGATAGGACTTTCTCAGCTTTGAAATAGAACTAACCTAATCAACAAATAAAGATATATATATATCCTCACATCTCAAATATAGGAAAAATGTGCTTCTCAAAATCGTAGATTAGTGGAACTTCGAGAGAAAAAGTTGAATGCTCGTCTTTTAAAAGGATCTTATATCGACATTTTAAAAAGTGACTTATATGTTATCATCGATATAAAAACACCCACTTGTAAAATATTACTTATCAGTTTTTTCCTTGATTCCTTCCCTGAAAGACTTTTTCCTTGCCATTTTCTCTCTGAAATTTTCAGAATTCTCGTAAGTTTAGGGTTTTGTCGATAACAGAAAAAGTTTATTCTCCAACTTGCGCGTGACAGAAATTATTTTTATTTTCTTTATTATTATTTTCTTTTGCTTCCTATATAAGTCCAATTCTACCCAGCCTTACGAAATTTTCACTAAGGTAGCATTTTTCTGTGAGACGAAAAAACGGTAAAGATATTTTAGGGAGCAAAAAAATATAGTTTCTCTCCTTTTTATTATTTATAGAACTTTTAATCCTTCCTTCATAAATGCGTGTGGCTTTTTTCGAGGATTCGTCTTTTTAAACAGTTTTCATCTCCTTCCTGGAACTTTTTATAGTAATTTAAAAAGCAACTCGCTTTTTGTGGTACGAAGATAAATGTGTTAGTTGGTTCAACATTTATATTTTTAATCCTATTTAACAGAAATGGTCCATGTTTCTGTAGTTTGTTGAGTTTCAAGCGAATTTTTGCAGACCTGACATATTTCAACCAAAGTGAAAAACGACAGAAATAATTCTCTTTAAGAAATAGTATCTTAAGTTTTGTCATCTTCTTTTTTCTGCCATTTTGATGCATGAACTTTTGGACAGAGATAAACATTTTTACATCTTTTGATTTATATTTTTGATTTACTTTTTTATTCATATTTTGCAATTAATTTCTTCATGTGTTCGCTCATGACTAAGGGAATCATTTCCAGATTTTTGTGATCCTGATATAAGTTAAAAATGTAAGATGTTTTACTGAAATACAGATATACAAAATAAGGCATATCCTTGTTATTACTTGTTTAATTGTTTGAAATGGAATTTGTTAAAATCACGGAATCAACTTAAAATTGTTATTAAACAAATTTAAATTAGTTTAACTTTACTGATAATGTGGCTGTTTAATAAACTTGCATATAGCTATAAACGCATCATAACTATTCTTCATCAAACTGTATTGCAGTTTGAATCTAAAAAATAATTCGAAATGAATGTTGATAATAATACTTCTAGTTAAAATTATACTTTTTATTGCTGTAGAATGATTATGAAGATCCGAAATTGATGTTTTCGGAAGTATTTATTATAAAAAAAGGCTTAACAAATAATACAAATACAAATACAAATATTGACGACCAGCTACAGGCTCAAGCCCAACAAGGCTGGTCCTTTGTTTATGAATTCTCCAATTCCCACTGACTATCCAATTGTGTCTTAAATTCGTACACTCCCTTTGAATTAACTATATTTTCTGGCAACGCGTTCCAACTGTCTATTACCCTATTAAAGTAGTAGTTTTTCCTTAAATCCCGATTAAAATGTGTCTTATTCAATTTATACCCATGGCCCCTTGTTCTGTTATCCCTATTGAAATTTAAGCCCTCTGTGTCCCCTTGTTTTACAAACTTGAAAAGCTGAATCAAATCCCCCCTCCTTCTTCTTCTTTCCAGTGTATACATGTTTAGCTTACTTAAACGTTCATTATAGTCGAAATTTGCTAGCCCCTTTATTATTTTTGTAGCTCTGTGCTGAACCCTTTCAATTGATTCTATGTCCTTTCTCATATATGGAGCCCAGAATTGTACAGCATATTCTAGATGTGGTCTTACTAAACCCTTATATAATGGCAAGATTATATTCTTATCCCTTGAAGTTACAGTCTTTTTAATATACCCCAATAACCTATTAGCCTTTTTACCCGCAGCTGAACATTGGTGACCCATTTTAAAATCCCTGTGAATTATCACCCCAAGAACCTTGACTGTTTCTCCCTCCTTTACCTTTACTCCCTGCAGACAGTACTCGGCTCCACTGTTCCTGTAACCCATATGCAGAACTTGACATTTCCCTACATTAAATGACATACCCCATTTTACAGCCCATTCGGATATCTTATCAAAATCCCCTTGTAAATTTTCTATCTGTAACTTGGTATCCACTTTCCCCCATATTTTTAAGTCATCTGCAAATATACTGATTCTATTCTTGATCCCCTGACCTATATCATCTATGAAAATTATAAATAAAATTGGTCCCAAAACTGATCCCTGAGGCACCCCACTTATAACTTCTGTCCACTGTGAATAATTTCCTTTTACCTGCACTCTCTGCTTTCTACCCAATAACCAATTCTTTATCCATATTAATGTTTTTCCCTGAATCCCCAGCCTTTCCAATTTAAACAGTAATGCCTCATGAGGTACTTTATCAAAAGCCTTTTGAAAATCTATGTACATGATATCCACACTGCTCTTATTATCCAGCTCCTCAGTAATTTTTTCGTAGAACTTCAAAAGGTTTGTAGAGCAGGATCTGCCCTTCCTAAACCCATACTGATTCTCTGATAACAGTCCCCCCTCCTCCAAGTATAACATTATATGCTTTTTTAACAGAGATTCAAATATTTTGCAAATTACTGATGTTAGACTTACTGGTCTATAGTTGCCCGGATCACTTTGTATTCCCTTTTTGAAAATTGGAGTTATGTTGGCCAACTTCCAATCCATTGGCACCCAACCTGTGCTATATGTTGAATTAAATATCGTGTGAATTACTTCCCCCAGTTCTTCCGCGCATTCCACTAGTACTCTCGGATAAATATCGTCTGGCCCTGGTGCTTTAGATGGCTTAATTCTTTTCAACTGATGTACTATTTCTTCCCTGTTGAATTTGCATTCTTTAATTATACCCCCTGCAAAGGCTCCATCCTTGGGGTCCTTTTTTAAACTATAGTTACCATTGAAAACCCCCAGAAAAAAGTCATTTAACACGTTTGCCATTCCCTCCTCGTCTTGAATTAATTCACCTCCCTTCCCCTCTAACGGTCCCAGTGTAGTGCTAAATTTATTTTTACCACTTGCATATGCAAAAAATTCTTTTGGGTTTATATTTATTTCCCTTGCTAATTTTTCCTCCAAGGACACCTTTTGCTTCCGACTAATAGTTTTAAACTCCTTTCTGGCTTTCTGATATACCTCCATGTCCCTGTCGTTACCAGTGCTTTTATATACCCTGTATGTTCTTTGTTTTAATTTTAAAGCTTTGTGTGTTTCCCCTGAAAACCACATAGGGAGCAATTTTCTGGATTTTCCTTTTTTCCTGAACGTTACATGTTTTTTTAACACCATGTCTAACTTATTCTTGAATTCTTCCCATTGTTCAGAATGATGCAGTGCTAATAATCCCCCTTTGAATGTTTCCTTTAACTCTTCCCTTATCTTATGAAAATTTACCTTTCTGAAATTTGGAATTATTCTACTATTGATTGTGTATGCTGACTGAAAATTTATACTTAATCTGATACTTCTATGATCACTTTCTCCCAGTGGCTCACCTATAACCAAATCCTGCACCCTATCCTCATCATTGCTAAAAATCAAATCCAATATTGCATTGTCCCTAGTATCCTCATACACCATCTGGTACAAAAAACAATCCTGTATCACTTCCAAAAATTCTGCCCCTTTCCCATTTGTAGCTAGATTGTTTGTCCAGTCAATATTTGGATAGTTATAGTCCCCCATTAAAATTAATTCTCCTTTTTGACATGCTTCGTTTATCAGATTGCACATGCCCTTTTCCTGCTCTTCACTACAAACAGGAGGTCTATATATATTACCCAGAATTAGTCCTTTGCCTTTGTCTGTATTCAGTTTCACCCAGACTGATTCTATACCCTCAGTTTTACTATTAAACTTTATTTCTGTACAGTTTAAGAATTCTCTCACATAAATCAAAACCCCACCCCCTTTCCTATTCTCTCTGTCCTCCCTAAACATTGTGAATCCACTTAATTCTAAAATTTGTGCATCTTCACTGCTTGCCCAACTTTCAGTAATCCCAATGATATCTATATCCTCTGCTTGTGCAATTCCCTTGAGCTCATCCATTTTATTTCTCACACTGCGAGCATTACAATAAAATACTTTTAGCTTATTTTTCACCCTTAGATTGCACTTTCCCCTTGTATTATTTGTTTTGGTATTGTTTTTCTCCCTTACATTGCACTTTCCCTTTGTATTGTTTGTCTCCTGCAATTTAGACCCTGTTAGTTTTCCTAAGCAATTACTGTGTACTGTCAACCCTCTATGTCCTTCCCATCCCTGCTTGTATACTAGTTTTTTGACTCCAGAATATTCAAAACCCGCTTGCCAACCTCCCTATTACCTATCAAGCTTAAATGCAAATTGTCCCTGTTTATCCAATCCCTCCTACACTCCTTCCAAACATCTAAAAATCTAACCTCCTCCTTCTCACACAAATCCCTTAACAACCCGTTCATCTTATTGGCCCTTTGATTTAACCACCCATTGCCTAACCCATACCTAGGTAGTAATCCTAATACTGTTACTTCTGCCCCATGAGACTTAATGCCTCTTAAAAGTGTTTCTGCTTCCCTCTTAAACTCGACATTTGTAGTCCTCTCTACGTCATTTGTTCCCACCCACACTACTGCCTTTTCCTCCCCTTTAACCGCACCTGCCTTAACTGCCTCAACTACATGTTTTACCCTGGCACCTGGCAAACAACACCTTACAAAATTGCGCTTTTTACGCCCTACCATTTCTCCCAAAACCCTGACCATTGAATCACCAACCACTACTCCTCTAGTTACCTTATCCCCCTGATCAACATGCCCCAAGTTTACACATTGGACACCCTTTTCCACTCCCTCTACAGCCCTCACCTTCAAAGCCTCCAGCTCCTTCCTCAAATCACCCACCTCTAAACAACTCTTGCATGTAAATTCAACCTTCTCTGACATTTTAACCCCGCTCACACACCCCTTTCCTGCCTCAACCATATTCCCACACAAGTCACATTCCACATAGAACTCCCCACTGGCTCCCTCTGTCCTCATCTCCTTGAACATTCTAACTATACCCATGCTTATGCAAAGTAACACTCAATGCACAGAAAAAGCACTACACAAAATCAAGCACACAGAAAAAGCACTAAGTCAATTACACAGAAAAAGCACTGCACTTGAATGAAATGAATTCGTTGTTAATAAAACTAGTTGTTAATAAATAAGCTCGTTGTTAATAAAACGAATACAAAATTTACTACAACTATACAATGCCAATGTACTAATCGATAAACTGTCTTAATGTTCATTATTTCATATCACATATGTGTTCCTAAATTTATGAAGTATTAATACAAAATTGCTAATCTAATTTAATTTAAAATGAAATGTACTGATATGCATGATCATTTTTTATATTATTTGCATGTAAGCTTTTAAATGCTACTAACTAGCATGTTGTCGATTCAAAGCATTCTTTAATCCTCCAAGTTCTTTAGATAAAATATCTCGTTCAGCAAGATCTTACCAACTTTTCTTTTGAGGAGGTACCACAAGAAGACAAATCACTGACATATCACTTCAAGGGAAATGAAGATACACATGGGAAAAACAAATTACTTCATTCCCAGAGTTGGTGACCATTTGAAACGGGTTTTTCTATAAAGTCTGACCACTTCAGAGCAGTTTGGATCACAGATGAACCGCTAGGAAGATTATTGTATTGATATAGATTTTTTGGAAACTTTATTTATAATACAGTCGTTTAAAAAGAACATTTTTGTAAATTTGAAAAGAATATTTTTGTAAATTTGAAAAGAACATTTTTGTAAATTTGAAAAGAATATTTTTGTAAATTTGAAAAGAACATTTTTTTTAAATTTGAAAAGAATATTTTTGTAAATTTGAAAAGAACATTTTTGTAAATTTGAAAAGAATATTTTTGTAAATTTGAAAAGTAAATGTAAATTTAAAAAGAACATTTTTGTAAATTTTCCAAAACAGAAAAATTGAATAGTTTATTTTTAATAAATTTGCATGGTTTAATAATGTGTCAATATCTGAATACATTTAGACATCGCTTGTTTCTAAAATCTATTGTTGTCCAGCGTCCAAAATTATAAGAAAATAAATAAGAGGGTAATGTATTTACTTTTTAGCTCATGTAAATTTCATTCGCCTATCTAATTTATCAACCAAATTAGAATCATCCTTTACAAAACCATGGTGTAATAAGTTTAATTTGAGGACTTCATTTTCCAAAAAGCACTAGGAAGCTCAGAGAACAATGGAATCCCCTCGCCTCCATTTTCTTTTTCATCGCGTAACTCAATAATCCTTTAGCTAGTTTGAATAGAAAATGGTGCTGTACGAACAACTTCCCAGAGACGTAATGAGACATAAAATTACGGTTATTGTTGCACTTTCACACAAAAACAGCGCATAAGAAGTATGCCTTACACATTTTAACAGAGTCGTAAACATCTACGCTTTCTCTTTCTTTCATAGTCTATCCCGAAAAACGTTTATTATGCAAATGTGCTGCTGGCCGTATCATGAAAGGAAAACATCTTTATTGAGTAAAATGCAATGAAAGCGTGTTTGTGTGGCAACATCCCGCAGCTAGTGAGAGAACAAAAAGTCTTAATGGCTCTTCCCCCCTGCAAAGGAATGGCTAAGGAAAAAATAATGCTTTTACGGTACTTTTTTTCCCGCCATAATGGGTCAAAGTAATGAAAACTCTTATGCCGTAGTAGGTTCCCGAACGCTGTTTTATACGGAAGTCGTGGCATGAATGCTGAGAAAAAATATCTACCTACATTGTTGTTTGCTGCTGTTGCAGATGTTGGATACGAAACGTGTGTGGAATTTTAAATGCATTCAAAAACACTGGATTTTGTGCGATACGCGACACCCAATTTCGAAGGAAGCAAGAATTTACTTCCTTGGAGACTTCTTTTTTGAATACGTGGTTAAAAAATCGTTTGGAATTAATAATAATGATTTGTAGCTTTTCCTCTAGGATTTTCTGCAAATCATACATTTCTATATTATTACAAATATTCGTCCCTCCTTGATTTATCTTATCCTGAATCTAAAGTAGTTCAGTTCCGTGAAGTCCTTCCAGCGAAAAAACTTTCTAAAGATGTCGACTTCTTTTTTGAATACGTGCTAAAAAAATCGTTTGGAATAAATAATTATGATTTGTAGCTTTTCCTCTAGGATTTTCTACAAATCATACATTTCTACATTATTACAAATATTCGTCCCTGCTTGATTTTTCTTATCCTGAATCCAAAGTAGTTCAATTCCGTGTTGTCCTTCCAGCGCAAAAATGTCCTAAAGTTGTCGCTGATCATCGGGAATGTCCATGACACATCGAAACGCTTCAATTCATGGTCAGAACTTGACATACTGTTATTCTGACAATTTTGACAGTCAGGGAAACTCCTTTTCTTGCCACACATTTCAGTGCTTTGGTGGGACCAGATCTCAATCTTGAAAAGGCTGTCTGTTTTTTTATAGCTTGAAATTGGATTGTTCTTATGGTCTTTATTCTCTATTTCAATGCTGTTGTGGGGCCGTATTACAAAATTGCTCTTCTTTTCTTAGACTATCTCTATATCTTTAAAAAATAATTTAGTTTCTATCGTGCAAATTTAGGCATCTGCATATTAAATTCTACGATAAAAAAAAGAAAACTTCAAATAATTTTCTTTTATAATGACTTTGTAACACGTAGGAAACTAAAAGACTTAGAATTAATAATTATTACTTTGTATTCGCTCTTTTATGTTGCATTTAGAAGTATTGGGACATGTAGATTTTTTTTTATTCTGAATTTATTGTTCAGTTCCGTGATGACCTTCCAGCGCGAAAAATGTCCTAAAGATGTCGTGGATCACCGTGAAGGTCAATGACACT
Organism: Metellina segmentata; assembly: GCA_947359465.1. Lineage (NCBI taxonomy): Eukaryota > Metazoa > Arthropoda > Arachnida > Araneae > Tetragnathidae > Metellina > Metellina segmentata. Next base: position 56,633,251 of record OX375875.1, read on the forward strand.
TCAAAACACTGCAATTCGTGGTCAGGTTTACCCATGTTTTTACGCTGACAGTTGGGACAGTCAGGATAATTTATTTTTCTTGCCACATATTTCATTTCTTTGGTGTGACGAGTTTTGAATCTTGAAAATGTTTTCCGTTCTTCCTTCCTTTGTAACTGGAGTTGAATATTTCTCCCTCCGGGTATTTGTTCTCAATATCAATATTGTTGTGGAATCATGTTCAAGACTTTTCTCTTCTTTTTTTGTACAAGGAGTCTATTTTCAAAGTTTTAAATCCTTTTATACAGCTACTGGCATTTTAATTCATTTGTATTCCCTTCTGCATCAGTATTTCATTGTAATACTGCGCATAATTTTCTTTATTCGTTATAATTTGTGTGTTGCTTTAGTTTTTCTCTGCCCTTTCTTGCCTCTGCGGATGTAGTTGGTGCCATGACATAATTTTTATATTAGAAGGAAAAGAACAAATTTTAATAAAAATAAATCTATCACAAAATCGTTTCCATTTCAAATTCTAATAGAAAATTAAAAGCCTATTTTTGTGAAAAACATTTAACCTAATGACAGGTTTTGTGTGACTCGCGTTACAAAATTAAATATGGTGTGTCTTTTAAGAAAAAGAGCAACTAAATTTTTTTATTTATTCCTACTCTTTATACTAAGAGGAAAAGTGAAAACGCTTATTTAATCATAGAATAATTTAAAAAACTAAGTTTTGTGACTTACGTTATATTACAGTAAGTAAGCTTTGAAAATTATTCCCTACATATATAGAAATAAATATCTGTTATAAAATTAGACATTATTTCCTGTGCAGAAATCTCTCTTTCTATAATGTGGGAAATTTAAACAAAAATTCAAAATAATATTTTTTAAAAGTGCCTGCAACGACAGCCAAGTGCACTGTAAAAACTTCACACCTGTGATTTTAGAACAGCTTATCATAATGTGATAAATTAAATGTGTAAGGTGTTGCCAAATTCATGTTTAAAAACTTTAGACTATCTAGAAAATAACTAAAGAAAATGTAAATTAATCATCTAAAACTCTTTTTCATTTCCATGTCTCATGTCTCATTCCATGTCGCTCAAGATCGAAGGAAATTTATATTATATTATGAGAAAATTTTTAAAAATAGTAGGAAGATGTGGTGATATGAGCCTCATCATTCCGGAGGGTCATCAGCCTAACCCTGACAACACAAAATGGTGTTTTCTACGTATAAGCAGTAGTATGCTAAAAATTGCTCAGACACTCCCCCAAACACCATATCGACCAAAACAGAAAAATAAATTAGGAAAAAGGTCGTAGGACACAAGTCCAAAAAGGCAAATACACTTCACAAATTAAGAATTAATAATAACACTAACAAAACAAACAATACCAACAGAGGTGTGTGCTAAAGCTGCAACTATTTCTAATAGGTAAACAATTATAACGTTCAATCTCGAAAAACAACAAACAGCAAAGAGAGAAAAAAAGGAATAAAGAGCCGGGGTATTCTTATCGAAAACGAAAGTCAAAACAAAAGTTTAAACTAACCCCACAAGTGCAAAATCATATTTCCTTTGATCTTAAATTATATTGCTACCATGTTATGTCTGCAGCTTCTGTGCGCATATATAGATAGATAATTTCATGGAATATCGCACCCCGGCATGAAAAGTGACGCAAGTCAAAAAACAAAACTTTGATATGTCATTGAAAAATATGTATGAGGTGCCCCAGAGTGTTATATTACTATTAAATAGAATACAATAAAAGTTATCAACATAAATACTTACCTAAAATTTAAAAGAAGTTTATACTATTTCACAGTATAAGTTTTAATAATAACCTTTAAGTTGATATTTCTCAAATTCTACAATTTCGAATTGCGTCACTTTTCTTGCCGGGGTGCGATATGTTTGTGCATATGTAATTATAAATTTTAAATATTTACAAAAAAAAAGCTTAATAGAATAACATTATGTAAGCAAAAAACTTTCAACCATCTAGAAGAACGAGAATGTTTTAAAAATTCCCAACAAAACTCCTAAAGCAAAACTTGAATCAAGTTTTCTGAAACAGCATCGACTGTTTCAACAATAGCATGATTCGCACTGTGCGAAAAAGCACTCGTTTACACATTATGCTGCGAGAACCAGGGATAAATCGTTCAGTCTCGCTCCGCAGGTTCCTTTTTATTATCTACCATGAAAGGCTCCGTATTTTCGAAAGTGGTGTATTGGCAGTCATTAAGACTGAACGAATGCACTATACGGCTGCCATATTTGGTCTCACTCCTTACCAGACTATCATGTCAGAATGTTTGGATACAGAGCTATGAAAAAGTAGAAGGGCAATATCTATAAATACAAATACAGCGTTTTTTAAATATGTAGTGATGAATGTACTATATTATATTGAAAGTTAAGCACATTGTATTGACCTGATTGTATTATTGTCATTGAATACAAAGACTTTAATCGCCAATCTATTAAATGGGTACATTCCTCAACAGTTATTTTTAAAAGGGATGTATTTGTATTTACAGATATTATAATATGTAGTTGAAGAAACAGCCTAAAATTTTGTATTAGTATCAGTGTCAAACCTCCATAGTCGAGAAATCTCATCTACCTTTGCTAAGAACAAGATATCTCGTCAAAAACGTCAGTGCATAATTATATTCAACACTACTTCAAGCAATTACAACTGTTCTGCTGGCATTTTTGTACGAATTTTTAAAACTGCAGTTAAATCAAAAACATACGTAAAACACAATTATCGGCTAAATAGGTATTACTTCTTTACAATAAAACACACATCAAAATGAATTAAATTTCTTTATTTAAACCAAGGGATGCTTTCAGAATTTGCAATTCTGTTGATAACTTTTGAAATTACATAATTTTGTCATTGACATAGAAGATGTGTTATTTATAAAGTGTTTTTGTGTAGTAATTTGGGTAGTATAGGGAGGTTGTTCCGTAGCTATAAAAGAAAAATGTGTAGCAATGAGCGCGCTTTGCACTGCAGAACAACGTAACGTATAATTGAATAAAAACTGGACAAAAATTTTATAAATTAAGAAAAATTGTTCTGCAAAGACTTTGTTTGTTCTAAGACGTATGTCGAAATTTTAAGCACTTTCTGCCCCCGGGGTCAAAACTACACAATTACTTAAATTAAGATAGAAGATCCAAGATGGGGAAAACTAATTGTCCTTTGTTCAGAACTGGTCACAGTTTGGAACAAGTTTTTGCATCACGGGATGTCAATTAGAAGATAGTTTTCAAGGATTAGCTTTTTAGGGTTTTAAAGTTTTAGGGTTAAGCCATCATTCCACCTGTTAGCATACTTTTATTGAGGGTATAAATCATACAAATTATATACACTAGCAGGTAAAAAACTGATGGATGTTCCTTCATAAAGAGTTAAAAATAAAAGTTAAAATTTTAAACTAACCAAAATATTATACATTTTATTTTGTTTAAAACATTATTATCAATGTTTCCATGTTAAGTTTAAGCCTTTTCAAAGCCATTAAGATTCCCAGATCTGTTTCCCATTGAATATAACTGTGAGAGATTGGCCCGTTAATTTCAACTTTTCCCGGATTACAAAACATCTAATGAATTGATGTAAAATATTTGGCATTATTTACCATATTATAGCATAATTGCTTGATTTTATTTACGGTGGGTTAAGAATTCAAAATTGTATTCATTCAAAACATGGTGTACGTACGTGCTGATGCACGTTAAATCTGTTCTGGTATCAAATGCCTTCAGGTTGGCGTGGAATGAAAGTTTTAAGAGTGGAATGCCAGTTAACGTGTTGACATCGTCATCTGACCGCATTTTAAGATGAGGAGGTGTTGTCCTTTGATCTTTGATTGAGGACAGCACCTCATCCCCTTAATGATTGATCCCGACAATAGCCCGTTGTGTCACTCCATTGAGAATTAACTTCGACTATCAACTCCCGTGCATCAACACTTATAACTTCAAGCAAGGTTCTGCAGCTTACAAACTTATTAGCTTTATAATGTAATTCTACAACATTTAAAAGTTTTCTTTATTTGATACTTTGGTTATTTCTTCATGTCTTAGAGAACCTAACAAATAATAATTTTCATTCCAATCAACTATGGAATGTTTTGGTTTTATGTAACCCATTTTATTTAAGTAAGTCATATTTTTTTCAATGACGATATTTGTGTTTATAATCTTAGTCGTGACAACAACCTAACGCTAAAATATCACATGAAAAGGGCTATTTGGTACTTAGAATAAAAAATGCTATATTTTTATGTAAACATTGTTCAAATATGTAAATTACTCAATGCTCTGTCGAGAGGCACTCAGTTCATAAATATTAATTATGTTTCACGCCTTTCAAAATTATTTCTTTTAAGAAAATAAGAAAAAGTTTTAGAAATAAACATTTACGCAACAGTGGCTTAAGCACTTTCAAATTACAACATTGTTTATATTCCCTAATCTATTTCTGTAAGGTATAACATAATTTCTACGCTGATTAGTATCCTATAATCCTCAAACTGAAGATTGACAAGCATTGATCAGATTCAGCTTGTAAATGTAAGTTACATTTACACTATGCTACTGTTTTTACAAAAATGTGTAATTTATTTGACAGGAAACAACTTCCAACGTTTGTTAACCTTTCGTAAAAAGCATTGCGGATTTCAGCCAATACAATAGAAAAATCTGGCAGATACTTTTTTTTTATTAAAATGGAAATACAAGTGGGAAAATAATTGAAAGGTTATTTCAGCTTACAAATGCTTTCGATATCACCCTTAAGAATTAAATTCCTTATCTAAACCAATTGAATTTTCACTGAAGAATTTTTATTCAAGTATGTTCTAATTTCATCTACATGAGGAAATTGCATGAAATAAGTTACTTTCTGAAAGTTTTATCACCGAATTAATGTTATAAATTTAGAGTTATAGTCGCACTCTACATGGATTTCTTTCAAAATTGTTTGTGGAATGTTTCCCAAAATGTCAGAGCAAACCGTGTTCACGTTGAACAATCGTTTTGGTTTGTTTAGTTTTGCTTCATATAACAAGATAATGGTTATCATACATCATAAGGTAATAAACAGAAGGAAATTGTATTATCAGAATTTTCCACAAAGGGATTAAACAGAAGACGGGCTCTGAGCATAAGTATATTATTATGTATATTTGCAGATTTTAGTCAAAGATATTATTTTCTGTTCCGAAAAATAATTCACAAAACCTCAAAGCATAAATATGTATATAATTTTGAGAAAGGAGATGAAACAAGAAGGGTCTGCGTTTTCAAAACAGGCTACGAATTACCAAAATCAGTCGATTGAACCGTTACAGAATAGAAAGGTAAACCTTTTATCTTCTTTTATCACTTTATATGGCACAGCTTGTTCACTTTCAAACCTTAAGCCACGAAACTCAATACCCAATCAAATCTTACAAGAGAGTAAAATGATTTTATTGATAGATTTGTATAATTATGACTATATTTGAGATCAACGTAACTTGATAATACAGAATACCCTACAGGTAGTTAAAAAGTCTCACTGGCAAAAATGAACTGCTCCTATTTCGATTCACCCACTATCAGAGCACAAGTGGTCTAAGTCACAAAATCCCGAAAATTTTATTATTTCCTTTTATTACGACCTTTTACTTTTTCTAAATGCGAAAGTTTAAGTCGTATAAAATTATAAAATAATTAGTATTGATCTATGAGAAATAAATTTTACGAATCTCAAATCGTACTGTAGATAAATAAAAATAATTAAAAAACGGGAGCCAGAAAATTGTGTTTTTCTCCATTGAAGTATGTTGGTGAGTTAGACTACTCTTGCTCTGATATAATCATATATCAAGCAAAAGAATGCAACAAAAGCGCGAGATATTGGTTATCAAGACTTCTACGTTTTGTGTAATTATCACGTTAATGTCAAATTCTGTTTATTTACATGCAAATTCTATGTTTTTATGTTTCACTTCATATATTGATTTTTGCGTTCCCAGATTGGAATCTGCTTGTGACTACACATTTGTAAACTTAACTTGTCTACACTACGTTGATTGATGTTAAGAGTTGCAGTGTATCCTGAAATTATTTTATTAAATCATTGGAATAATTCAAGATATCTTGTTTAGCTATGTAAGTAGTTTTTATGAAACCAATCAAGTTGAAAACATCATGTAATTTATTTGCTGTGGTCTTGGGGTGAACTGAAATTCAGGGTAGCAATGGTATACTTTCTGTTTATTTCTGTCAGACATCTTTTGAATCAATTTTACTTTGTATAAAACTAGCAGACCTCCGTTTATAGTATATTGGCTAAATTTTCTTGATTACTTATACATGGCGATAGAAGTGTCGTGACTCATATTTCGTATCCCATTAAAATCCTTTTGTAATAATATAAATAGGAGTAAGAAAATCGCTTTTCCATTGATTATGTTGGTTGGTTAGATTACCTATGCTCTCATAGCCTCATATACCAATCAAAAGCGCGAGATATTAGTTACTGAAACTTCTACATTTTGTGTAATTTTCATTTGAATGCTAAATTCTATTTGTTTGCATGCAAATTCTAAGTTTTTATGCTTGTATGGACACTTTGAACAAGTTGTACTCTTAAACAACCATTTAATTGACTGAAATAAAAGGCGACTATTACAGGGTTTCAGTATAAAGTAGAGATGACCATATCATGTTTTTAGAGGATCGTGTTGCATGTACGAAATTGTCTTGGGTAACCGTATGCAAAATCATCGTCTACCTGTGGTATGTTTCCACTGAAAATCCCCTCATAAAATGATTGGGAAACACTTGTAAACTGTGCTCCAAGAATATATTTTTTCTTTCCTTCGATTTCATTCTTAAGTTTATTATATAAGAAAAGTAAATACTGATATTCTCTTTTAGATGCTTACTCAATAGACATACTATTCGTTTTAGAAATCACGCAGTGATATTCATCAAAATAAGATATAAACTGCAATGAATTTAATTTTTAAATAAGTACTATACCGTTTCAAGTTCTATGCAGCATTTTATTCAGCCATGCTCTTAATTGGAAATAAACTTGTCATAGTTTTGAAGAACCACATTCTTGTGGAAGAAGGATCCATTTTTAGCATAAAGTCACATGTATTTCCAGTTAAGTCGAAGTAGGCATCTGAACAGGATACGAAAACAATTTTCAAGTACGAAAAGTTTTCCATTTCAGAAGTAAGTAAATAATATAGGTAAGGACCTAAAATGGCTGCAAGAAGCTCGGACTTACATTCCACATACCACAGCGCAGGATGGTGTGATGATGATTATGAGGTTATTGAGTAGAGCTGATTCGGCCGAAACCGCTAATGAAGCTTGTATGTCGAAAATTGACCTCGCTTCGTGTTCCATCGTTTTTTCCCATTCTCGTGGATAGTTTTATTTGCTGTAAGTTTGCCACCCGTGTTTCGTACAAGTTAGTAAGTTACTTTTGGGGTGTTTTTTCCTATGCTGTTTTTGGGAGCCCTTGAGCTCCAATTTGGTTTTGTTGACCCAAGTGCTGCAAATGAAGTTACCCTATTTTTTGTATTTGTCGCCCAAGTGGCATTTCGTCTTTCTGTGTTGCACTATTTTCAGCCATATCTTCACCTATTTACATGAAACAGTTTTTGTTTAAATGGTAATATATATTGATTATTATTTACTCCAATCAATTTCAAGGTTTCTCTTATAAATTTGAGTATAGTGTTTCTTTATTAACCTTCTTCGGTGATTGACCATTTTGATCAATAAAATGTTCTAACCATTCTTTCAATAAATAGATGTGGCTTTTTAGGCAATATGTGTATTGTAGGATAAAAGCAATATATACTATTCTAAAGTCTCGTGACAAAAAAATGTGATGGTATAAGGGGAGACATACATGCTTTAATAAGAGGATGGTCCCCCCAGGTGCTGCAATTGCATTAGCAACCCTTCTGGCCATACTTTCAACAAGGGTTTGATACACAGCTATGCGTATATGGGTATTTTTGTCCATTCCTGCTTCAAGAATGTCGCCAGCTCAGCTGTGAATTTCAAACGTTTCTAGTCCCTGGTCCGTAAGCGTCCCTCGAACTCGTCCCATAAATCTTCTATAGGGTTTAGGTCTGGACTCTGGGCAGACAAGTCGTTTTACAACCAAATCTTGAAACCACTGCTTGACAGAGGCTGCAACATGACATGGAGCGTTGTCGTCCTGCAAGTAATTTCCGTCCATTCCATAAAATTGCCAGAGCGTTGGAAGAACCTGAATGCCCAAAAATTTCATGTAGGCGTCGTAGTTCAATCTACCATTAACAACATGAGCGTGAAAGGTTTCAAGCCATACCACGAAAAACACCCCCAACCAAGCAGTCAGATTTTATGCAAATCTGCTGGCGTCCGGTCCATTATTTTAGGGTAGTGTATGTTGTGTGTGTATGTGTGGAGTAATTTAAAGAGAAGTTAGTTAACCCATGATTTCAAACGTTCAAACTACTTAATTTCACAGAAGTACGAGTCCAGCTAAGGATACAAGTACTAGTCACGTGAAACGTTTCTCAGTCGATAAACGATCCTACAATGTTGTTATTCAACATTTATACCAAGCTTTCTCCTCTTGTAGTGTTGAATAATTTCCTCTTTTGCAAGTATTTATTTTTATAAATGTTCAATCAGTTCAATCAGATCCATAAATTATATTGATAATGCAATTACCATGTTTAATTGAGAGATACATGCTTCAAGAAGTCTTCGTAATTCAATAAAGTTTATATACGCAGCACATGAAACGGAGATAATTGCCGTGGAAGTACACATAAATTTCATTACACTTTACAAAATTGTATATAAATATGCAATTTTCTGGCTTATGGTGTTTATGTTAGTAGTTACGAGCCAAAGGTTATTTGTCCTAGGTATAGACTGTGATATTATTCCGTCTTTTCACCTCTTACATCAATATTTATATTTAACATATCGTGTTCAAGTAGTAAAAGACAGCAAAATACACACAAAATTGCCTTCTTTTAGTCTAATTTCGAGACTGTTCCATAGTTTTGTAACTTGAAGTAAATTAATTGATGTTAAGAAACTCAGTTGAGGGAAATGAAACAGATCAAATGGGTTGAGTATTATTATGTGAGGATATAAATTGCATTTATTAGAAATGTGTTTTCATCAACATATTTATATGAATTTCTGGTTTCTAATACTTATGCATAAGCCGACCAACCGGTATAGTGGTTAAGGTGTTAGCCTCTAGATCGGAAGGTCCCCGGTTCGAATCCGGGTTCGGGCATGGATGTTTGTATGCGTATACCAGCTTAGGTGTTGCTTCGTCATCTGAACATGGTTCAAAATTACGATGTAATTGTTTGGGGCAGTGATGGCCCTCCCACTGGGTGCTCCTTTACAAGTGGCCATCACTTCCGGCCTTGTAGTGGCCAATGACTTCGGTCAAAATGTGCCCGCCATTAGAAAAAAAAATACTTATGCATAATACAATATCATCATTAATGTATTTCAAGATTCTCTTTGTGCTGGAATGGCTAGTTGGCTTTGAAAATTATAATATATTTGAAATTTTACTATTAGTTTTTTTTTTTAATTTCATCATTTATAAAATCTATTGTTTTCGTAGTTTTAAATACAAAAATAATTTTATTTTATTTCATCCAAATGTTTCACTTCAAATATTGATTTTTGCTATCCCAGTGTGACAACACATTTGTAAATTTAACTTGTCTGTTAACGCCTCATTTCAAATTGTAAAATCTGTCTATTTAATTAATGTTCTTTAATGTAATCGCAGCCAATCTTTCATGTTCTTAATCGTATCAGAATGCATACATTGCCATCCGTCAATGCCCATTATTTACTAGAATAAGTAGCAACAAGAATACAAGAACAACTGATCTTTCCACACATCGCACTCGCAGAATGGACGTAGTCTGTGTAGAATCTTACAGATCTCCTTTCAATATAGGTGTGTTTGTAACTTCATCGCATTTTATTCTCCAAAAATATTGTTCCATTTCATTCATCACCATTGTCTATACTACATTGATTAATTTTAAGAGTATCGTTATATTCTGGAATTATGTTCATTAAATAATTGGAATAACTCAAGATATATTGTTCAGCTGTGTAAATAGTTTTTATGAAACTAATAACTTCTGCAATATAAAAGACATTTTTTAGGTTTAAAACATTATGTTATTTGTTTGTTAAGGTCTTGGAGTGAACTGCAATTCATGTAGAAACGCAATATTTTATGTTTATTCCAAACACACCTTCTGTATCAATTATACTTGTATAAAACTAACAAACCTCCGATCATTGTATATAAGATAAAAGTTTCTTCGTTTATTATATATGTCGATAGCAGTGTCGTCACTTATAATTCTAAACCCCTTTAAATCCTTTTGTATAACAGAAACTCCTCAAAATAAAATACTTTTGAACAGATAAAATGAGTTTTGTTTAGAAAAACAGTATTTCCCATAATTCTACTGGTTTTAATTTTTACTTCCAATAAATTACATATTAGAAAGATATATTGAGCAGTAAACCGATGGCACAACAATTAGCTTAAGAATGTAATAACTCAAGTTCTAGCCGTACTGGAATTCATGAATACGATCAATATATGAATAAGAAATCACTTTTAAGGTTATTACTTGTTTAAAGTTGAATCTGTTTCTCTTGACGTTTCAGTCTGTTTACGCTTTCAATTACCTTTGTTTTCTGCGCAAGTATACTTAATTTGGATCTCACAGTATATATTTTAAATCATACACGCTATGAAACATGCACTGATCCCAATGAAACTTATTAAGTCTATGCCCTGAATCCCTAGTACAAATGGACATCGGTCACTTCGTACATCCCTCATTATCCAGAAATCCTCATTGAAATTTCCACTTGCTCGCAGCTGTTTGGATAATGACGTGGCCGGAATAGCACCCAATTTTCAAGACTCCTTAAATTGCACGTTACACTGATGTTAGTCTCTCATAATTCCACGATATACAGAAGTCCCTTGTAACGTTTTCACTGAATACTAGTCACTTACTCTCTACATGAAGGGTGACGCAAAGTTTACACATCTGATTTTGAGTTTAGAACATATCTAAACATGTAAAAATATTACTGTTCTAAAAGTGTGTATATGTATTCATCAATCTGGTGTTTGGCAATTCCTGATGATTCTCGAATTTAGTCCACAATAAAGGATTTACTAACATCCTGATAAAATATAATTCTTTATTATTGGACTATTGTTTAATAAATTGAAAGATTACACTCACCAAACTCTGAATTGTCGTACACTTACCAAATTCTGAATTGTCATACACTTACCAAATTCTGAACTGTCATACACTTATCAAATTCTGAATTGTCATACACTTACCAAATTTTGAATTGTCATACACTTATCAAATTCTGAATTGTCATACACTTACCAAATTCTGAATTGTCATACACTTACCAAATTCTGAATTGTCATACACTTACCAAATTCTGAATTGTCATACACTTACCAAATTCTGAATTGTCATACACTTAACCAAATTCTGAACTGTCATACACTTACCAAATTCTGAATTGTCATACACTTACCAAATTCTGAACTGTCATACACTAACCAAATTCTGAATTGTCATACACTTACCAAATTCTGAATTGTCATACACTTACCAAATTCTGAATTGTCATACACTTACCAAATTCTGAATTGTCATACACTTACCAAATTCTGAATTGTCATACACTTACCAAATTCTGAATTGTCATACACTTAACCAAATTCTGAACTGTCATACACTTACCAAATTCTGAATTGTCATACACTTACCAAATTCTGAACTGTCATACACTAACCAAATTCTGAATTGTCATACACTTACCAAATTCTGAATTGTCATACACTTACCAAATTCTGAATTGTCATACACTTATCCAAACCTGAATTGTCTTTTGACGTTTAACCTATAGACTTCGGCCGCAATATGTATATCTATAGCCTTGTTATATCTATAGCCGTAGTCAAAAAGTTAACTTCCAATAGGACATGATTTTCTATATCTAAAGCAGCGTTTACACCGGAGTTGCCCTTACATTTATCTTCCTTTTTGTGGCGAGGATGTTTTACGTTACCCTATGCTGATCCCTTTTTGTCCCTTTTTTGACCGACTCCGGTGTAAACGCTTTGTGGACTTTATCGGCAACAATCCGAGCGCACCCATCTCTCCTCTTTGCAGAGAAGAGAGACCACTTTTCATCAAGATGTCGAATTCCTCACCCATTTCACTCTAGTTATTGTTCTTTTTGTTTTTGTCTTTGTACTCGGGTGTAGTTTGGTCCCAGAGGAGGGCAGGCCTCTCTCTAAATAGTTCTATTAATGTCCAATTATGTCTATTAATGTTAATTTAAGACCAGCTATTTCGTACACGCCATTTTAATCGAATAGGTCACTCACTGGCAGTTTGGCGGGAGATATCGTCAAGGCAAGCAATGAGGGCAAAACATCACAGAAAGCGAAAAAAATTCGGCTTGAGCGACCGCATGGGGAGGGGGGCAGAGGGTAACGATTTTTGTCAAGCAACCGTCTAGCTGAAATTTCCCCCAAAAGTTGCGACCCTTCGATCTTTACCGACTTCTGGTCGTAAACAATTTTGGCTCTGCAAACTCTCCAAATCGCCACCACGACTCGAGGTCTTGACGATACAATTAATGCCGTTTCTCGAAATACCTTCGATGTTAGAAGGGAGAAAAGCTATGTAAATACTATGTAAACGCGGCTTAATGCATGGTCTAAATAAATGGTATAGTGGTCTTAACGTTTTCCACCCTCCCGGTCCCGGATTCTAATCTCAATTTGTAAGCGCATGGTTATTGGTGATGGTCCCTGTGAAAAGTAAAAGTGGCTTCCCACTGGGTTCGCCATTACAAAAAGCCGTCAGTCACCCCTCAAGTGTCGAGGGCCGGAGAGATCAGTGATCAGGTATTAGAAACTCAAAAATAATATTTAAATGCATCTTTCAGAAAAATGTTATTGAAAAATTACAATTGATATTCTTTAGACTACGGCCGGTATAGCAGTTTTACAATGTTCAAGCCAAGAAAGAATTAAGACAATGGTCAATACATCAGATGTACCTTGAAATTTATGAGAATCGCGCCAAGAAACACTTTAGACAACGGCCAGTGCATCAGTTGTACCTTGAAAGTTATAAGAATCGCGCCAAGAGAGAGTCGCAGCTTGATATGTCTATAGACGGTCAAAAGTTTCAGTCCGTTTACGCGTTCAATTACAGTTTGTTTTCTGCACTAGTATACCTAATTTCTACCTCACATTTTACATTTTAATCATACGCTCTATGAAACTTTCACTGAACCCAGTTAAACTTATTAAGTACATCCCCTGAAATCCTGGTATAAATGGACATCGGTCATTTCACATATCTCTCACTATCCAGAATCGGACACTTCATACATTCCGTATTATTCTTCATACTCAATTATCCGATAGTTGTTAGAAACTATATAGAAAATGAATATTTTTACCTGGATACGTCTTTAAAATCGATACAGTGATAAGAGGGGGGGGGTCTGAAAGATTAGCAATAATAAGGTGTGGATCTTAGACCGTTGCCAACAGCCTGTTGTGAAGTACCAGTGAGACGTTAACCTTGAACAAAAATAGAATATAGATGGAAACCCATTAAGTTTAAGAATATTGATGCTTTGTTTCTATCTGTAAAATTTCAGAAATGAATATTCAAATTGAAGGCCATCAATCAACGTGATGATAAAGCATTTTTTAAAAATTTAGGGCCAGCAATTTCCAAGTTATGAAAGTTTTCTAAATTGTAATGATTTAGCCTCTATACTGAACAGACCAAGTTGGCTCAAACTTTCAAGTATTGCGCACTAATTAAAACCATCATAAATAATTGTGATCGTCTGGAATATGTTTAAAAATATTTTTTTTTTGAATTTATCATTAGGTGCCCAGAGCCCTACAATTACAATGTCAAAAACTCACTAAAAGATTGTAAGTTAAGTATTTAACAAATTAGATCGAGTGCAAGTTTTATACTATCCATTAAACACTGTTTTCATCACAATAAATTTATTTCAGTTTTGAGCGTTGCATCAGATGAATTCACAATCACTTGAGGCTCGTCGAATCCCTTTTTTTACATCCCATTTTACGATAGTTGTATTTAAAAATAATTTTAAACTAATCTCAAAGCATAAAAAATTTATAATTTATTGACAAATCGTGTTACAAAAACATTAAAAACATCTCGGGAAATATCTTATCAGTCCCTTTTAATTCTGTTTACTTTCATTTCGCATTTTTATGCTATAAGGAAATAATCAAGCATGCCACAGAAAAAAAGTATATTTCTTACATTCAAAGGGCAAATTATTTTCTATTACACTAACGATAAAGTTGTGGTTGGAGATAAAATGAGTATACTGCTCCATAAATTCGTGAAAGATACGTAGAAAATCATAAATAAACGAATATTGTTATTTTTCGTTTGGTTTAGACGCTGCTATTGATAAAATAACTGCATGTGACTGAGCATAAAAAGATAATTTTTGAACATGATTATAAAGAACATAAAACACAGTCTCATACATAAATTGTTTATAAATTACGCATAAAAAACTTCGCTATCGCATGAAATTTTTATGGTAACTGAAGCCCTTTTCTCGTGATAAATTTATTACCAAAAATTAAAAAGTATTTTGGAAAATGTAAATGAAAATGTAAATAGATAAATAATTAGTTTTTACTCATCTTCATCGATATTTGTTGTATATCAGAAAAAGTATAAAGAGGAAGAAGGTATTTTATTCCTTACTACAGAAATTAATGAAAGCATAGAAACAAATACCTTTGTGCTGCAATCATTAAAATTTTTAAATTCGGTTATTTAAAATATTTTAATTGCTTGATTTATGTTGTATATTCACTAAACTTTTAATTGCTTAACCAATTTTTAAATTATTGATAAGGTTTAAAATTAAATAATTAAAGCAATAAATACTATTTTACAAAAGAAGTTACTAACAAACGTGAAAGAATCATTGAAAACTCACAGTTGCGCATGAAAGTATGTGGTTATTTTGCTGAGAAAAATGGTTTATTTATTCAAAAGTTATGTTTGTAAAAAATAATATTTTTTTGACGGTATATGATGAGTTTTAAGTTGTTTTCAATGCAGATTAATTTTTATTTTATTTTTATCGATTATTAGAGGGATTTGGGTGTAAACAACGAACTCGTAGGAATACAGAGACTTTATTTCCTGCTATCCAATTGCTCTCTCGTAAACCTTGTTAGGGTTACGTTAGAATAAATATATTTATCGCCGTTTTGATGGCATTTGGTCGGTTATGGGTTTTATAGCGCAATAGCTATATTTATTGATTACATTTAAAGTTCAATTGTATTGTCTTTTACTGATAAACTGAGAAGTCAATCAAGAATGCAATGTTAGAAATAAGTATTGGCAAATGCGGAAATATTATTCAAAATGCAAAGTCAAAAAAAGCAACGTCACGACTAGAATACTTAAAGGAAGCATGGCGAATCTTCTAATAATGTTTCAAATGTATAAAACTTCAATGCTAAATTATGATTAAATTTTTGTAAATGTACGAAATCTATAGCTCTCTTATGTTAAATATACTTTGTTCTTATAATAATTCTTAGTTCTTCAATAATATGTTAGAATATTACTGAGACAAAACATATTTTTCTTTATCTCAGATATATACACTGCGCCTGCACACAGTTCGAATTCGCTTACTGAAAGATTAATCATATTTAAAAATAATCACCTATTTCAAAAGACATTATTGATATGGTTATGGCAATAATTCGAATCATTTAGAGAAAAAATCCTACTCCTGTTTTTGCCAGCCACGTACTGAGTCGAATAAATATCGCAGTTTTTAAATTTAATAGTTTTAAGAAGTTTCTAGAACAGAAGGGCATTCATTTAAAGTGATTCAAAGCCATTTCAACAGTAGGAAATGTATCATTAAAATGTGCTTCGCCTATTCCCTTAATGACATCGCGTAAACATCATTTAGAAGACTTAGTGTATGCTTCTAACTCATGGATCCCATCTACCAAAGCGCGTAGAGGATAGCATTTAGTTCTTTTTTCATGAAATAATAACGGTTTATTAAATTGACTTAAATGATCCGCAGAAAAAAGCATAAAAATGCAATTTTTCTTTGGGTACTTGGTTATAATGACCTGTATACCCCCAGCTGCAGATCTCAAACAGGGTTTTAAAGGCAGATGAGTGTTGGAGTCAAGAAGCCCATTAAGTTAGGCATTACTTCTGGATCACGTGTTTCGGTTGTCTTTTGTTCGTTTCCATTTCCATTAGTCTTTGTACATTTTGATGGTTATGGAATGTTTTAATTTGTTTCATTTCTCCCGTAAGAGCTATTCCAGAATTTAAGTACAGCATTATTTGCTCGTGAATTTTGAGATTGGGTATTATCGTAAACTCAACTGAGACTAAAGCAAGTTTTAAAACGAAATGAAGTATTGGCACAATGATAAAATAATTTTCAAACCGGTTGCATTACTTTTGAACTTTTACTTATTAGTCATTGAAATTGTATAGAAAATGAAGCAAACTTGTGTAGTTCCTGTTTTTAAAATAAATATAGGGGAAGGTGGGACAGTGTTACACGGGGTAAAGTGCTACAGTGAATTTCATTTTAAAAGTGGTAGCAAAATTATATCCAATTTGTTTACACTTTTGTTAGCCATATCGTTTTCCAGAAGTTCATGTGTTTTGGATGTGAATTTGCATCATTTGTTATATTTCCGTAAGCAAAGCACTATTTTTGCATGTAAAAAGTAAAAAATTTTTTATGTAATTAAATTATCTACATGAGTGGTGCTTATTTTATAATGAATAATATTTTAGTAGGAAAGCTAATTGTGTTTAGATTCTGCTGGGTTAAATTGGTACAGTGTTACATAATTGAATGGGGCACACTGTTACATACATAATATGTCCAATTAACACATTAAAAACAAGCATATGTTTCACAATATAAATTTTATTACTCTTATATATGTGTATTTTTAATTTTAAGGTTTTTAATTATAAATATGAATGATAACATAAATAAATTAGTTAGTTTTTCTAAAGATTTTCATTCATATAGGTTTGCATATCTTTTTATGTGATGTTTTTAATCTTTCTTTAAGTGATTAGCAGTTTTATTTTGTTAATTCATTCAAAACCCCTCAAAACTGCACAAAATAGATGACGGGGGAAATTTTGGATCTTGATTAATATGCCAGAAAAGAATATAGTTACAGAGGAAATATTGAAGAGAGAAAGATTGAGGAAAAAAATATTATAAACCCTAAAAAGAACGAAATTCACATGAAGCGAGTCAAGGTGAACCTGAGGCATAAGCCTACTGAGATATCATCAACAGATGAAGATTCACCATCTTATGCTGATCTTGATAACATTTCTTTTTTCAGAATTACAATCAAACATATATGCAGACTACAACAATTAACACTTGTGATTACGTTATTGTTAAAGAAGGACACCTTAAAGAACATAAAATTCACTCTATTGGGGAAGTTGTGAAACAGAACAATTATGATTTTGAAGTGTTGTATGTTAAAAGAATTTTTCACATCCTATAAATTTTTATCAAGAACTGAGGTTTATTCATTTGAAAAATCAAAATCATTACCAAACTTCCTCTCCTCAGTTCCATCAGGAGTAACAATGAGAAAAGAAGAAATTATGATTTTCCCTGTGGATATACACTGCTGGCCACCCAAATTGCAACACCAAGACAAACAAGAGATATCACAACAAAATTTATTTTGTAGATAACATGTTGACCTAGTATCAAATGATTAAATTTGTAGACTTCTGTGAACTGTCAAAATCAGTAGCCAGAGTAGCCGCCATTGTTCGAGATCACCACTGCCACACGTCTCGGCATTGATTCAAAAAGACTTTGGATGTGTTCTTGGGGTACAGCAGACCAAGCAGCTTCCACACGTTGCCAAAGTTGATCTGGTGTGGCAGCTGGGGATGTAATCTGGGTCAATCGTTGAGCAACCATGAACCACATGTTTTCTATCGGCGAAAGATCCGTAGAGCGAGCTCCTCAGGGAAGGAATTCAATCTGGCGATTGACGAAGAACCCTTGGAGAATGCGTGCCACGTGTGGTCGCGCATTATCCTGTTGAAATATGGCTGTGGGCAAGCCCGTAAGGTAAGGAAGGACAACTGGCTCCAACACCTCGTAGATGTAGCGCTGGCTGTTTAAAGTACCGACAATGCGTACTAAAGGAGGGCGAGAGTGATATCCAATACCGCCCCATACCATAATACCCAGTGCAGGACCAGTGTGGCGGTGCATAACGCAGCTGTTCAGCATCCTCTCTCCACGGTGTCTCCAGACGCGAATCCGACCATCGTGGTGTTGCACACAGAAGCGTGACTCGTCAGTAAAGACAATTTCATTCCATTCTGCCGTGCACATCCTTCTTTCATCGCACCATTGGTGGCGGAGACGTCTGTGGTTCTGCGTCAAGGGTAGACGTAGCAATGGACGTCTTGCGGACAGACCACTCTGCTGTAAACGGCGTCGAAAGGTACGCGCAGAAACTGGATGAGGCGTTACAGACTGAATATACTGTGTTATGGTTCGTGACGTGGCTGAGCGATCCGTCACTGCCATACGCACAATATGCCTGTCATCACGTGAAGTAGTGCACTGAGGTGGATGCCATCGAACACGTCAGTCCGTCGTACCCTCCTGCATCCAACGATCACATATCCGCATTACAGTTGTTTGGTTTCGTCCAACACGACTGCCGATTTCCCTGAAACATAATCAACAATCTCGGTAGGCCACTATCCTTTCTCTGTCGAACTTGGATACTTGATCAAAAGATGATCGCTGTTTTCTACGAGGCATAATTGATCGTTTTTTTGAAAAAACCACAAGAAAAACACAACTGCCGTACTTGAAATCGTCAAAATCTCCAAGCCTTAAATAGCGCTTTGAATTGGCGCCACAGACGCGCGTGAAGTGCGTCTGAGCTGAAATTATAATAATTTGTATATCTCACCTCCGCTAATGCATGTTGTAAATTTTATATTATTTGCACGCTTCCCTCAGGGTGTTGCATTTACGGTGGCAACAGTGTAACTTCCTATCAACATCTAAAAAAAGTTTACAATTTCTTTTATCTTATTTTATTATCTACTTTGTAACAGTAGGCTAAAAAAATTGCTAATGTTTTCCTCACTTTTAAAGCTCTTCAATTATACGTAAACTAATCAAAAGAGGTATTTTATTTTAAACCTGCTTAAGGAATAATTAGACTTGTGTATATTTCAATTAAGATGAATTTTAATACAAGTCCATTCTTTATATTAACTATTGCTACTATAACATAACACTGTATCTCACAGTGTATAATACTGTAACCCGACAGTGGGGCACAATTTTAAAATGTACATCACTACCAAAAACATTAAATACTAGAAATAAATGTTACTCTTTTAAATTTTAATGATATGTAAGATGTATGTCAGATATCAAAGATAATTTTAAGGGCTTTGTTTGTTTCATATATATGCATATCTTGATGTCACAGCTGAAAATTAAAAACGTGTAACACTGTGCCCCACCTTCCTCTGCTACTTGAACTTTAAAAAAATTTCAGAATGGTACGAGTTCTTGGAAATAAACATTAACGAAAGTCGGTAGTTTTGAATTGGCAAAATGTGTGTCACTTAATAATTTTTCTAAACAAGAAGAATAATACAGTAATTTACTTTTAACTTCTAATTTTTATGGTTTTTTTTTCACAGAAACTTTTTTTGCATTAAAAT
Source organism: Metellina segmentata (assembly GCA_947359465.1). Classification (NCBI taxonomy): domain Eukaryota; kingdom Metazoa; phylum Arthropoda; class Arachnida; order Araneae; family Tetragnathidae; genus Metellina; species Metellina segmentata. The sequence goes on from OX375875.1 coordinate 56,653,220, forward strand.
TGTTTCTTTCCTTTTCACTAGAATCAATCTATCAATGCTTTTGATTTGACCATTAGACAATATTCTGGTGAAAGATTCAATATAAATAAATTATTAAAGCTTAGTCGATCTTTTTAAATTTCACGTTGTGGGGGGGGGATTGTTATAGGGAATAAAATTAACTCTAAAATGTGAACCAAGAAATGACCATAGAGTGACAATCCAAACTATATTCTAAATACATTCAATAGATGAAATATTAATATACTGCAATAAATGTTTAATACATTTTGCATTTTCATACTATTTCTGTTTTCTGGAATACATATCTAGTCATAGCGTCAAGGTGTCTAGTCATAGTGTCGGGTCAGGGACTCTACCAGACGATTCGGGAAGGGTAAAGAAACTGGAAACGATTGACTGAGGTTTAATTGGATTGACTGGCATTGATGCAAACATTAAAAACCAAGCTGGACTTGGGAAATCACTTTTACCCTTCTGGTGATTGAGTGTCCTGGTGTGTCGACGAGTTGTCTTGTCATTAGCAGAACTGATCAGATATTGATGGACGATATATTTTGTCCATCAAGATATCGTTTTCCTTTGTCCTTAAAATAAAACTAACCAGATCTTGATCTCGTCAACATAAAAAAAATCAGAAATATATTGATGACAATGTCTCCTCAGGATATTTCCCATTTCTACAAAATTGGTCAAATTTTGATGGACCACAAATCTTGGCGAAACCACTTAAAGGGTTAAAATGAAGAAATTCATGAATTTATTTTTTTGGAGGGGGTATATGAGAGAAGCAATTTTATATGCTTCTGGTGTTTCAGATACCAGAACTGAACCACCAGGAACTGGATTCACTGCAATTCATCACCCAAATATTACCAGTCGTGTAGGAACCATCCAACTACGCCGGTGAATAACACTCTCACTTAACACCCGCGAACATATATTACCATTGACTCTCCCGTTATTAACACTAAATACCTGCTAGTGGGAATAATTGCGTAACTCGCATATAAACTTACGCTTCATCATTGTAATTAACACTGAATTGCTATGCATGGATATAATTCACCAAACAATTAATGAAGATTTATGATGAGAGTATAGATTCATATCTATAATTAAAATTCTATTTTGCTTCATAAAGGTGCTTTGTTTACCTGTCACTTAGAAACCCAGAAAAACTTACTTACACTTCTACATTTAAAAGTATGTAAATAGAAAATGTGATAAGCGTCTATAGTAATTGGATTTCAAAAAATAGCTATAAATATTTCGAACCTTTTATAAACTTTACTTATTTCCGAGGTGTCACAAGTTTCTAAAATATAATTCAAGTGTAGTTTAGAGAAATTAAAGTAGGAAGTATATCATTTGAGTCATTTTGACTCTATGTCTGCGATCGAATAACTTAAATATGGTAAGAATTTACACTAATAAGATTTCAACAAATGGCTGAGGCCTTTTCAGACCTTTTATGAAATATACTGATTTCCAGGATTGTAGAGTTATCAAAAAAAATCAAATATGATTTACAGAAATACAAAACGAACATGTACATACGGACTCATTTAAAAACCTCGTCTGCTAGCACATAACTAAAATTCACTTGCGTTGTTACAGGTAAAATATGATCAATGTAGAAAAGTTATGTAATGCAAGCATCTTACATATATTACACTTTTTCATTTCAAAGCTAATTTTAATCTTAGATTTCTTATTGCTTTCAGTAGTTAGACTATTGAAGAATTTCATTAGAGTGACGAATTCTTCCCTTGTAGTTTTATCTATACCATGCAGCTACATAGCTCAAATCATGCATAGGTTAACTAAGCAACAAAATTGGACAACAAATCCCGTAACGGTTGATTTTATATTGTTTATAAACAAACTTTGTTACCATTGGACTATAAACAACAAACGTCGATACCCACACCACGTACTTTAGTCAAAAACCTTAAGGCTTATGTTTAGGTTACTGTCCCACCATTTCCCAACTACCATGAAAATATCTGTACAGTAAATTAATCTTCAAACTGTTCACCAAAGTGTGATTTTAACTCATAAATCTGATGCTGGCCAAATCTCCATTATTCGTCGTGCACCAAGAGACTCGCATAACACGTTTGCCCTATCACTTCCAATCCTAACACAAGGTATTTATCGAAGTCATATATCAAGAGAACCCCTCCTACGATAAACAACGAAAACACAGCTCAAGTACACAATAAAAACCGAGCTTTTCTTATTTCCCTGGCGTCTCCTTTGGCCGTATAGAAATCCGTAAATCTAGCACCCTCCGTACATAAGTATTAAATGGTGCAGAGGAAACGAGGCGATTTCTACAGTTTCGAAGCTATAAATATGCGTTTGACTTTCTCAATGGGCGGGAGTTGTTTGCAGGTCTGAGAGCTGTAAGAGTAGTGGCACACAGGAAATATTGAGTTGCTCCCTTCGGTTTAGTTGGGAAAACAGTACTTCTGTAACCTTACCAATCAGCACTGGATCGTGTTGCAGGATTAGTTATGTCTGATGGTGAATCTTTTATGTTTCTTTATTATTTGACGAAACTTTTTGTTGTTGAAGTCAGTCAATGAGAGGCTTTCTTTGTTTTTTAGCGGCTTATTGGGTATGACCTGTACACTATTGATTATTATTCCGGACTAGATATTTCTTGATTCGTTTATTCGAATACGATATCAGAAGTTCCCCAATCAAAATTACAGAGAATAAATTCCGGATATTTAACAGTTGAAGAATCAAAGATAATTACACTGATGGCAAACGGCGCCAAAATGGCGATAACCTAAATATAGGCAATTGCAATATATAGGGTACAAAAAAGTCACTACGTACTTTTAAAATGGAATAACCCTTTTATATATAAGAAATTAATTATTTATTCTTCTGTAAATAATAAATATACTTATTCGAAATTATTCTTTTTTAGTTTTATAGATTGTAATTGTTTGATTCTTGTTTATATGGTAGTTGTCTGATCGCAAATTGATGAATGTAAGCTCTTTGGATTTATACAATTGACCGCTGATTTTGTATAAAAATTTGATTATCTTTACTTGTGAATTTTTCTCACGTTTATTTTCCAATGATTACATATAAATGATCGGAAACAAAAATGTTAATAGCAAAAATGTATTACATTTTTAAATGTTTGGTGATATATGTAAATGTTTAGTGACAGGAAGAAAACTATCTTTTTTTGGTCTGGTTTGTTTGAGTGTACTGAAAATTCTCCAAATAAATCAAAAGTATTGTGATGTTGTTCCCTTCCAAGAACCAAGCACGATATTGAAAAAAAATAATAATTTAATTAAACGATTATATAAGACAGATACAAACGAACATCATTTCATCCGGTGCAGTACATCGCACCTCAAAAACAAACCACAACCTCTTTCAACCGAGACAAGTATCCGACTGTCAATTTCTCTATGGCAACCCTTCCACGCAGGGAGGTTAGTCGCCAAGAACTCTCCTAAAATGATCGCCAACAGCGGCCAGATATCACAAGTATAATCATATATCAATTGACGTTGATCCTTCAATTTATCTGAGTGGTCGAATCAAAATAATTGACAGATTAAAAACAAAACCGGATATTTGTCTCTGGTATGCATTTTGAGGGCTATATAAAATACACAGTTGATTCTTATTTACTTCTTTAAAAACAGTGACCACATTTCAATTGATTTATTTTGGGAGGCATTTACTACAATCGAATTCTTCAGCTGACTCTTCATTGAGAAATTGGGAATTATAAAATTCCTGCGTCATCAGACTCAGAAATAGACACGATATTTAGTATAATGTATTTAAATCATTTTCAATTTAATATTAGTTTAGTATTGAATGGAAAGTAGTTGTATTTTACCCAATAGTTAAGAGTTGATAATGAATTATATGCAAAAGGATTAGGTGTATTTCAAGACAAATTATGAAAATTTCCAGAGTACTTTGTAGTTGTTATCAATTTTATAGAGAATATAATATTGTTTGTAATATTTGATACAATGTTTTCAGTGTTTTGTAATATTTGTACAGTTACCTTTGAAATTAGAATGTTTCTGTAAAATTCGTAAAGCGAAATAATTACTTTTAATGCTGCACAGAAATTGGATATTGTTGTATTCTTTAGCAGAAATGTCAGATCGAAATTTTAGATTTAGATCGTTGTGTAAAAGACATATTTTTCAAATTCAGACTTCTAACTTTATAATGTTACTAACATTATTACTTTAAGAATCTCATTTTTAACATGTAGTAAATCACAACCTAATATCAATGATTCCATGGTAACCCATACATGAAATTCCGACATATATTTTAGTCATTGTTAAAAATATTCTTTAAAACAATAGTGCATTCTTCTAATTTGTTTTTCTTATTCTGACACTAGAATATATATTTGAAAGAAATTAATATGAATACAGGACTAAAATTTTTTGTGAATGGTATATCTTTATATATGCAGTGTTTCGCTTAAAGTTTCTGAAAATCATCTTTAATAATCCTCTGTAATCCTCATAGTCATCTGTCATCGTTTATACGTATTATATTGTAACATCCATAAATATATTAATTCAGTAAACAATAAATAATATTTCTACTCGAATAATAATCTTATATTTTTATATTCAAATTCATCGTTTTTCAAAAAGACCAGACAGGCTGAAAATTCAAATGACAAAATGTAAAGCTAATTACAACAAAATATACAGCATTAGTTTCTACACAAATGAAAAATTAAATTAGTTCATATTCTCCAGTTTTTGTCATATATTCCAGTCTCACATTTTTGTGAATGGTATATCTTTATATATGCAGTGTTTCGCTTAAAGTTTCTGAAAATCATCTTTAATAATCATCTGTAATCATCATAGTCATCTGTCATCATTTATACGTATTATATTGTGATATCCATAAATATATTAATCCAGTAAACAATAAATAATATTTCTACTCGAATAATAATCTTATATATTTTTATATTCAAATTAATCGTTTTTCAAAAAGACCAGACAGGCTGAAAATTCAAATGACAAAATTGAAAGCTAATTACAACAAAATATACAGCAGTAGTTTCTACACAAATGAAAAATTAAATTAGTTCATATTCTCCAGTTTTTGTCATATATTCCAGTCTCACATTTTTTGTGAATGGTATATCTTTATATATGCAGTGTTTCGCTTAAAGTTTCTGAAAATCATCTTTAATAATCATCTGTAATCATCATAGTCATCTGTCATCATTTATACGTATTATATTGTGATATCCATAAATATATTAATCCAGTAAACAATAAATAATATTTCTACTCGAATAATAATCTTATATTTTTATATTCAAATTCATCGTTTTTCAAAAAGACCAGACAGGCTGAAAATTCAAATGACAAAATTGAAAGCTAATTACAACAAAATATATGGCATTAGTTTCTACACAAATGAAAAATAAATTAGTTCATATTCTCCAGTACTAGGGGTATTTGGTAACTAGTTTTTAAATGAAATCAAACAAATATGCCTCGCTTATTTGCTTTTCAATCAGACAGAAGAGCATACGTTTATTACTACATACATTTAATTGTATGCCTTATAAATTTATTTCATCATTCAATAAATTAAATTTACAACTCAGTCAAACCTTCAATAAGTAGAATATGCATCAATTATTGTTTTTAAGAAAGACTTATATTATATCCTATCCATCTGAATCACATCTTCAATGAAGCTCGAAGTATAATTACAATCATAACATGGGATATCTTAGGAATAAGGATGAGAGAGAGATAGGTCCACTGACAACTCAGACAAGAGGCGAAGCTCCAAGCTTATCCCGAAAGAACTCATTAGTGTTTCGTAAATGTAGATATACCTAAATATGTAATATATATGTGGACTCTCCTTGTCAATGAAAGTAGTTTCTGTACCTGAAAAGACAGGGAAAAGATAACCATGAACTAGACTTGATTACTTTCTGTTGATACAGATATCAAACCTTTAGATAACTATGTATGTTTGATTAGTTTGCAATTAGACGGAACATAATATGTTTAATCCAGAATGCTGACCTATATAAATAAGAATGGTCTATTTGTTTCTTCATTGAATAGTCTTGCCCTATTTCAACTTATTTATAATTTTTGGGTCCTTCTAATGCAAAAGTTGTGGTTTCCGCATTTGGTGCTATGTTCAAATGACTCAGTATAATTTTATGGAACCTTGCATACTGTGAGTAATCAGTAAATCTATCGATACGCAAATATGTGACCTGAAATATGCAAAACAAAATCCCAAAATATACACTAAAATCCCCAAAATATGCTAAAAAGCAAAAAAATAATAATTTCATTCTTACAAAAAGGGTAGCGAGGGGGATAAAGTGAAAGTGAGCCATACTTTCCTAATAATTAATTCACAATTTTATTTTTATAGCGTAGATAAAGATAAAAGTAAAAAATATACAAAGCAACAAATATACAAATTAAAACTTTTCAAATATTATATAATTAAAAAATGTAGGTTAAAATGAAAGCATTTGTCATCAGGAACGTAACTAGGATGCATAAGTCTGTCGCTGGAAAGGGAAGGGGCGCTAAATAAGCAGAGTATTTTTTTACTATATATATTTACGCATGATAAAAAATAAAAAAGGAAAAACTTATTAGTTGACTACAAAAGCCAAAAACGATAAAAGGAGCTAAATGCAGAATTTGTGAAGTGTTTCATGAGTTTGATGAGAGACGAGAATATCCTAGCGCTCGAGTATTAAGTATAACGGGCTGGAGTCTCGGAAGTTTCTTGTTTCCCAAGTGGCTTTGATACTTAGCGCAGGCAACCGAAACTGAACTCGGTAAACTTTTTGAGTGTATAGTTGAGAAGTCAGTTTTTCTGTCCGATTATTTGTCAATGAAATACATTAGAATTAAGTTACTATTTTCTTATACTAAAAATGAAATTGCTGCAAATTAAACTATATATATATATATATATTCACCTTTAAAATCAAGTCTACCATCTAAGAGTTGAATTTAAAAAATTAGGAATTGTGGAATTAATGTGCCGTGGCGATAACAGGTGTTTTGTGGGAGGGTTTTGAATTGCTTGGTTGGTGTGGAGGGGGGGGGGAGTTCCAAGGCGAGTTCTTGCACCGGGCGGAAACTAGGCTTACATCAATGAACGTTCTCCAACTAATTGCAATTATATTGAATAATTAAAGTTTTTTCAAGGTTTTGAATATTAAAACTGAGTTTTTTGTCACTTAAAATATTCTTCAATGAGAAGAAACACTTTTCCACGTCACATGAGACGGTGAGTAGGAAAAGGTAAGCTAATATTTACTGGAGATCGGTCAGCTCACATTCTGGCACAACCTTTCCAACCGCGCCCGAGTGGTTGGAATGGCGGACGACTGCGTGGGAGGTATCCTGTCTCTAGGGAGACCTTCATGCATCGTCCCGGCAATCAAAAATGTTTGCTTAGATAGCTTGCGGACTCCGTCTGATGTCTCTCTAAGCAATATGTTTTGCTTCACACTTTCGTTTCCATTATTTTCAAGCCTCTAAATAGTCATGTGTAACAATAAATGTAAATTTAATAACCAAAAAGACCAGATTAATTGAGACTTCACAGAATTGATGCTGAGAGAAGGTAACCAGGTGTAATTTAAAAAAGATGTGGATAAGAGTGAAGGGTAAATCACAACTGAGCAATCACTGACCTTCACTAAGTATCTAGCTAACGTTGCACAAAGTGGCCTTAACTTAAAATCAACCTCATTTTCCTTGTAAAGAGTGAACAGTTAAAATAATTACGTGACTGCTTAAGTATTTAATTAAATTAAGGCTGAGCTGGAAGCCACTACGAAAGCAATTTTTTTGTTCCACTATCTTATCTTTATCTATACATTTTGGCTAAACAAGAATAGGTCAGGCCAACAAAACCAAATGAGTTTTTCTTTTGAAAATCTTCGTTCCAAACAAGACACTGAGCAAAGTTCTTTGAAAAAACATTTTTAAAATTTTTTTGCATAAATATTTTAAAATGGAGAAAAATTGTTCAAATATACACAAAACATGCAAAAAACTCCAAATATTAAAATACAATTAAAATTTGAGTATTTTGAGGTGTGATTTGCTAAAAAGCACTCAATACGAATTTCAATCAACATTAGGGGCTAAAACGAGGTATGTAATGTATGCAAAATCCGAGCTCTAGTAAGCAGTCTCAATAGCCTTCATTTCCACTCAGATAAATTGCCATACAAGCTCATGCCTGACAGGGAAATTCCACAGACTGAAAACAAAAGGTATGTATTCAGGGACCTTCTTTAAGGAAATAAGTAAAAATGTAAATACACACCCCACTATTAAGCAGTGAAAACACGCCTTTAATATAAATTGTAGTCACTGACCTTTGTCTACACTAATGGACAAACGTATTTGGACGCTGCATGTTTTTCAGAAAAAGTTCTTTATTCTATTTAGTTACGGGTAAAGGCTCTTCTTTTGCTTGTATTGCTGCAGCACGTCGATGCATACTTTTCTCAAGCTCTCTGTAAGTCCTGTCAAGAAAAGCTCGCCAAGATTCTTGCAAGGTTGTGAGAAGAGATTATTGTGAAGATGGGCGTGCCTGGTGGTGTCGTACTCGTCGCTGCAGTTTGTCCCACAAGTGCCCGATTGGATTGAGATCGGGTCTCTGAACAGGCCAGTCAAGCAAATTCACCTCATTTTCGGGTCCTGCATACGTTTTGCAGTATGACATGGAGCTCGATCCTGTTGGAAGAAACAACCCTCATCGCTGTAGTATTGCCATAGTGTAAGCAAGGCCGAATTATCCAGAATGTCGAGGTACACGTTAACGTTCATGGTACCAGGTACATAAATCAAAGGGCCGAGTTCTATAACCAGGAAAATCAACCCCGTATCAAGATGGATCCTCCTCGATTTTCTGCAGTGTCCAAATATTTTTGTCCATATAGTGTATATTCATTACCGGATAAATTTCGCATCAATGCCATGTACAGAGTATGTATTGGTGATAGATAACAAAAGTATAAAAATGTAGGTAATAGTCATCACCTAATATGCGAGTACTCGACCGGTTTTGGTCAATTTTATTGCATTTTTACTTTAAGAAGGCTGAGACCTCTTGTATACTTATTCCAGGTAACGATATAGACAGGTAGCGAAATTACCTTCGATCTTTCCTAATGCTGTTTTGAAACTTACATATAAAACAACAAACAGTACTTCAACTTACTATGCTGAACACAAAGATATACGTATCTTATAAATCCAATGTTTAGTGCACTAACAAAGTATTTTGTTTGTATAAGCTTATTTCCGTTTTCAATATCATTTCCTGTTTGGAACATTTTACATAGTTTGGAAGCAAGCATAAAGACTACTCTTTTGAAACTGTATATTTTGAACATTTATCTTTCAAGAATAGTAACTAAGAATATTCTTAATTCCCGTAGTAAACGTCCTCATGTGACCGTAGCTCAATATTACGAGGTGTTGTCCTCGAATATTTCTCGTCGGAATTGATCCCTGACCGTCGCTAATAGACCAACGTGTTGTTTCAGTGCGTTGTTAATTATCTACCAACCTTAATCAACCAAAAACGAGTATGTAATATTTGGTAGTATTCTCTCTGGACTGTTATTGTTGGTGTTATACATTCATTAAAATAATTCATAATTGAGGATTACGAGGGGTTGTCTTTGTACCTTTCCCTTTGGGATTAATCCCTGACAGTCGCCTAGAGACTGTTGTCTTGCTTGAGTGTGACGGAAATGCAACTAATATAAATCCCCATGAAAAGCGTAGTTCTTGATGGCCGTCTTGAAAAGACACTGAATGTCTGAAGGGTGTGGTTTAGTGAATTCATTGTGTTGAAAATATATTACATGTATTGCTCTGAAGAAGGGAAAAGGTATTGAGCGAGGAAACACCTGATCGAAAATATCTAACTTTAGTTGGAATTATTCATTAAATATCATTGCGACGTAGTTGTAGTACAACACTTGTAGTTTGGTTGGTTAGCGAAAGGATCATATATTTGGCCAAGCTACGCCAAAAGCAAGACATCGAAAAATCAACACTTACGCACAGTAAAATGTTTACTGGCAGGTCAAAGAGAATTGCAACTGGTATAGGTTACAGGTATGGAACATCTGCTCTCTACAGCTCGAAAGTTGCTAGAATAGGAATGAAATATAAGACTGATTGTTATTGCTGTTGAAAGCAGCTTCAAAAAGTGTGAATAGCTTGTCGAGTATTACTTCGGTGACTGCTCAGTGAAATATTGACTCGGGTGAACGATTTTTCGCCTCGTTTGGCGATAAAACATCTTATAATAGGGTTATGTGTGAATTCCTATTTCTATGGAGAGGTGATAAAAATGACGAAATTTCCGATTCTTCTACTGTGTCATGCTAGCCAGTCACATGATGATAATTCGACGGGAGACTTTTCCAGTGCTATAGACGAATCAATTGATGAATGTTTGTTTCCACCCGGCAGTCGAAAATAGTATTATGGGTAAGTTACTACTAGTTTTGGTCATATGATACTGGGCACATTAAATGCTTATCATTGCTCTCATTATTTTTATATTTCCTCCAATGTCAATATTGCAATGAGAAAACTCCCTATCAAGTGACACTTGCTATTTGGAAACGTCTAAATTCTTGTTTTTTAATTAGCCTGCAATATGCACTTTATGGGGTTCACAATTGAAAAGGATAAATTTCTATACAATCTATACCAAATATTTAAGCTTACTTTTTTTTGGCTTTTGGAGAAATCAAGTAAACAAAATATTCATATTCTGGTTTATATGTTGTTGAACATTGAAGAAATCGGTGTATAGCTAGTCTGAGATACTCTGGTTCCTGAAGGAAACTTGTTCTTTTAGATTTTATATAGTAATATGATACCCTGTCGGATATTCTTGGAACGTATAACTTTTTCACACATTTTCTTCTTATTTCAACGACATTTGTAAATATATATCCCTTTTAAAAAATTACACACAGAAAAATTCAAAAGCCTTTTGAAATGAAAATAATATATCTAGTCCAGACTTTACTTTCTAGGGAAAATTCATGAACAGTAAAATCTAGAGGAACAGTTTTAATGTCTCTTCCAGAGTCCTATTGCAGAACATTTTAATCTTAAGTATTGATAAGAGTACAGAATTCTCGCAGAAATAGTTTAAATAAAATGCGAAATAAGAAACTGTGCACTATTATAACCATTGATGGGGAATGGATCAAGGAAAAAGTATTACCCCTACTGAGGTTTGTTACAATTATTCCCTTTGTACCCATTTATATGTCTTTATATTTAGTGGTTTCATAACAAGCTCTTGATAATATTCGAGGGTAGTCCCAAAGGTACCTGACCTAACACAGAAAATACAAAATATTTGAGTGAAAATATATTTATTCCTCTACATAGTCTTCTTTTAGATCTGTGCACATTTCCCAGCGATTTTCAATAGCTTCGATACCCTGTTTCTAGTAAGAATCGTCGAACTCCTCAAATTAACCATCAACTGCAGACTCCACCTCTTCATGTTGGCAAATCCTTTATTATCGAGATATTTTGTTTTCAAGTTTGGAAACAGAAAATAATCCGAGGAGGCTCAAATCTGGCGAATAGGGCAATTCGAACTTTAATTCATTGATTTTGGCCATCGCGAAAACGGATGTGTGAACTGGTGCATTGTCTTAATGAAACAAAACTTTCTCTTTCGCTAAATTCGGTCGTTTTTTCTTGATTTCATCACTTAAATAAGTTCGCACAATTCTTATCGTTGATAGTTTTTCCTTTCTGAAGATAATCAATGAAAATTATCCCACGCACATCCCAAAAAACTGACGCCATGACCTTACCTGCAGATGGAACTGCCTTTGCCTTCTTGGAGCAGATTCTCCCGTTTCATTCTATTGTTTTGACTGTTTCTTCGTCTCAGGTGTGAAGTGATGGACCCTTGTTTCATCCATGGTTAAGAATCGACGCAAAAAAATCGTCTTTATTGCTGTGAAACTTGGTTAAAACACTCGATTGAAACATCCTCAAGACGCTGTTTTTGTTCCATTGTGAGTAATCGCGGCACTCATATTACGCACAGCTTTCTCATATACAAATTTTCAGTCAATATTCGTTGTACAGCATTTTTGAATTGCCTACTATATATGCTAACTCGCGCACTTTCAGTCGAGGGTCATCCAATACCATTTTGTGGATTTTCTTCATCATTTGTGGCGTGGTCACCTTATTGGGTGGACCACTGCGATGTTCGTCTCGGCAGCTCATAAGGCCTCGTTTAAACTCTGACACCCAATATTTTACTGTTGTAAACGAAGGAGCAGTCTTTCCCAGAGAAAAATCCATCTCCGTTTTGATATTGGTTGGACTGAGACATTTGAAACGAAAGTATTGTATCACATAACAGTGACCAATTTTTTCCATGTTTGCAAATGCACTGAGAGCGTTCACTATTGATGACTGTCAAACAAATACTAAACAACGCAGCGTCGTCAAACTTCAAACTTAAGCTTTATAAGGATGGCACTTTATACCACAGTCATTCTTTTCAAACAACAACAGCCATCTATGCGTCAGGTTGGGTACTTCTGGGACTACCCTCGTATATATCTAGCTTGTACTATTTTAACAACAGTTAAAACATTTTCTTGTAACCTTTAAGAAGGGATTTTTATTCTTATAGTATTTTTCTATCCAATCCGTCTGAGAAAAACGAGGATGTTCAGAGAGGAACATCTTGAAGTTCTTCGATTATGCTGCAAGCAACATGATAATCCCGTAATAGAATTTAAAGTCTTCAAATAGAAATAATCTGCTTTATAGGCGCTTCAAAACTTTTTTCAAATACAGCACGTTTGCTACTTGGGTGAATTGGATTTTGAGGGGCGAACATATCTTTTTATAAAACAGAAATTGCATTACCATTTTCATTTTAGAATTTTCAAAATTGTTTCATGTCTTCACATTTTATTATGATATTTCTTACTGTGATTGTAGTACCTATTTGAAGAAACCTGGGTAACAACATTTCTCTATGCGAGTAAGAAATTTAACAAAGTGCTTTCATAATTTCATATACCATCCATATGGTTTTGTGTGAAAATGTTGCTATGATCAAAACAAATTGCTTTCAAACCAAAACAATGCTGATTCCCCCCCAAAATACTGTAATTTAGAAACGCAATCTGTATTTAAAATAAAATATGTCCTCTACATTAAGTGGTTCTAAGAGTTTTGATTCGCCGTCCGACTATATCTCATATATTGAATTAATTATTTTCAAATAATTTTCATAAAACAGTAATTTTTATGGGTAAAACATACGAATATAATTTTACTTTTGACACAACCAACACCTAAAATCGATTTTCTATTCTAAGCACACAAAACATTCGTCATTTTAATTAAATATTGCAAATGTATCATCAGCCAGAAACTAAATACAGTGGTAAGATAATGCCTTGTGTTTGTTAAAAGTAGTCAATATAACTTTACTTTATGAAAAAACACAAATTTAACAATAAGAGAAGTTTAAGAATCCATGCATTTTTGGAAAAACTAGAACAAAGGTATAGGCTAATGACTAAATATTTCGTCGCCAATTGCGTTTACATAGCCGTCATTTAAAAAATTTTGAAAAGCTAATAATAAAAGTTTATGTTAATCTTTGTTTGCATTCAAAGCAAAAACATTTTGAATCTACTAGTCTTCAAAAGCATTGTTATAATGAAATGTGTCCTAAATTACAATTTGATTTAATAGTAGGTTTTTTTTAGTGCTATACGAAAGCGAACAAGTTGCACCGATTTCTTTGTTAAGATGCAATAATGTCAAAAACCACGTGAATGTTGTGTTTGACTAAACAGTTTATTTTTAAATAGATCTTATTGCAAAGTGTACATACATTTTAAAATTCTAAAAGCTTATACAATTTTATGAGTTTTATTTAAATTGAAATTGGACAGAAACTCAATGTAAGTGCAAACTAAGAAATCCAAGATAAGATGTTACTTGCCGTTATTTTATATAAAATTTGTGTTTCAGGACATGGTTCGCTAAGATGCTTCTATGGCTTACTACATTACTTTGAATAACTGAAATAGTTTTTAAGAGTACAATACGCGAATATATTTTTGTTTTTGGTTTATGCCAAGTGTTCAATGATTTTAAGTCCAAATACATATATAATTGTTATTTAGTATGTTAAAAAAGGTTTGAAGTAAATAAACGGTAATTTGGTGCTATTTTTGGACGATTAGTTGTAGTTCACGTAGCCAACATATGGCAGTTCATTTTATTTTGCTTAAGTCTAGTTCAGGGTTCGAAATATCCGGGTGCACAGGTGCACTGTGCACATGAAAATAAAAATATGTACCTAATTTTTTCCACCAGGTGCACACAGTGCACCTAACGTTATAAAAAAGGGGGAACGTGTTTTATGTTACTTTGATGTTTGAATAAGTATGGACATCTCTCGCTCTAAAGGAACGTAATTAAAAGCTAAGCGAAAACAAAATCGCTGTGCCCTAACGGGTTTATACAGGAGGAAGGTTTATTGTGTCACTGCCAACAGAACTTATCGATGATCGAAACATTTTCCAGATGGCTCTGCTAAAGCGACTGTTGCGACAACCATGCGCCGTAGAATTTCGATATGTTTAAATATTTTTTATTTACTATCTACTACGAACCTATATAAACATACCCAACTAATACAGTAGTTTACATTGCATTAATACTCTTATATTACGTTTTTTTTTAATATGCACTAATATAAAAACTTAGGTGCACAGTGAGCACCTGTTTAAAAAAAATCTATTTCGAGGCCTGGTCTAGTTGACTGTAAGGCCTTGAGCATAGCTTTAGTTTTCGTCGCCAAGGCGTTTACCAAACTTAATCTGGTAACACACCTAGTAAGAGGGAAGATTGGGGTAACAAAAATTGAGAGTGGTATGTTGGTATTTTAATTAACGTCTCATTGGAGCAACACAACAGATTATTGGTGCAGTGTCAGAATAAAAATCGAAGGGAAAGATCTGAAGACAACGTCACGTAATTTTCAAGTCAGATGACGATAATTGAAAGTGTTATAACCAATACAATATTTAAACTAACACTAAGCTCAAGACCGTACCATCAACATTTTAACCTAACATTTCAGCTATATATCCTTTTATTTTTGTTTTATGACATGGAATAAATCGTTTTTGGAGTCATCCAAATCAAGCTACCAAACATTTTCTTCTGTTTGACTCAAGAAGACGGTATCATCGCCAATTGGTGATAATTTTACAACCCTAAATTCCGTTAAATTTTGAATATTATCACCCCGCTTAAGCCTATCCAAATAGTCCTTTGGCGATATAAACTTTTAGTTGAGAATTTGGTGATAAGTCAATACCGTGTTTTTGAGTTTGTCCTTTTAAGAACTAATAAATAAGTTTCTTACGTTTTTTGATTTCATACTTTATAATATTTTTATAAAACTCAAGAAAACGGTGCCGCCGCTCCCTAAATTGGAACTAAAGGTACAGCTACAGTCGACGTTTATGAGCGGTGGCAACGGCCTTGGCAATTTTTTCGGCTCTCTTCTAATGTTGCCAAGGAAAGAATTATTTCAAAAATATTTTTGTTCCAAAAATATATTTTTCTTTTTACAACGCAAAACGAAAGCTTGAAAGCAAATTTGAGAACGTTTTGAAAGTATATGCTTTAAAAACTTTCACAAAAAGTACAAAAAATAATAAGCTTAAACACAGTTGTTAACCAGCAGAAAAACTGAACTACATTTGTTGGGTGAGAAAACCCTGAAACATCAATTACACTAGATACAGTGGGAATGTCGAAAAAGAAAAAGATTTTAGAAGGAAAAAAAACCAAGTAATAATACTACCTGATACATCATAACTGTTCCTAGAAAAAATCTACCGTAACTCGCTACTAGAAATGCGCCAAAAAAAAAATCGCCAAATCCGTTGTCACTGCTCATAAACGAAGAGTGTACATGTTCCAAACTAAAACTTTCTTTCTCTTGCTCATAGGTAGAAAAGCACGTAGCACACTTACAAATTACCACATTCCAAATTATAGGCAATTGGCGATGGTACTGGGTTTCGAGGATAACCTTTTTTTTTAAATTCAATTTTTGCATTTTAAAACAATGGGTGGGAATTAAAATTGCAACTTCATACCCTTTGTAGGTAATATTTGAATCCAGAAATGTCTAGATTACACATCACCAATAAACAAAAATCACGCATGAACTATTTGGAATCGTATGGTGGTAGTTCATTCAACTCTTCCCCTAACGAGAACAGGCACAGCTCTTCACCGACTGATCAAGCAGTATGCAGGGGTCAAGAGCAAAATGGGCAATCTAGATGTAAAGCACCAAGTTATACAATGCCTCTGCCACCGTCCTCGCAGAATTATCACCTGAGGAATGCGAGCGCCTATTGTCCATTCTGACGAATACACTGGTCAATAAATTTGTCTAAGCAGAGCTAACGAATCCTTTAAAGACGGAAATTAATGCATTTCATTTACACCCAATGGAGGTTCAAAATCAGATGGCTACGGTTGTAGATGTAGAAGGATAGCAACATAATTAAACCAGAGAGAAAAATCAAAGAAGCAGCATGAAAGGGGTAACATGGCGTCATTCTGCGAAGCGCTGGACAGTAATGCCAGTTTCAGTAACGACTCTATTCGTTCATATTGTGAAGCGGGATTTGCATCCTGCACGTCAAGAGCATCGAATCCTGAATCCAACTCGAAATTAACGACGGAAAATCATGCATGTAAAAGGAAATCACTTAACCATACCTCCAAATAAGAAATAGTCTCGAAACGAGGGTGAATTTAGGAGAAGTGTCAGGTTTAAATATAAAAAGCAAAAGTAATTTGGTGACATCATCTACAATGGATATGACACATCAACTAGATAGCTTTGATTCCTACGCCGAGTGTGTAAAACATCAAAGCTGGATTAATAGCTCTTTGGATTCTGTGTCAGTCTTCCTTTAAGGAATGGTTTCGGGAATTTCCTGAGTTAGCTTAATATCCGAATGCAAAAACATTTCTATCTAAAAACAAATAAATTACAGCTTGATATTCCCATATTGTGTCACCTTTCGATTTCCGAATAAATAATTTATAATAAAGTATTAATAAAATATTCTTTATATAAGTGCACAATGATAAATGAATTGTGATGAGACTTTAATTCATCAATTCCGTTTAAGTATATTTCTCTACTATTATAAAAGGAAGTGTTTCTCTGTGTGTCTGAATGTAAGCAGTGTCCTGACGAATCTATGGCCCTTACAATTATGAAATTTGGCACACGGATAGCCCTAATTCTTTGAGATTTTTGTGTGCTTAAGTTTGATTACGCTCTTATGATCAATTGGTTTTTTGTTTGTGCTTTTAAGGTTCCTTTACAAACTTACTTTGGGCTGGAGTTAACTTAATGACAGGAAAAAACCTCAAAAAAAAAAAAAAAAAAATGTCATAATCTATTTTTAATACAGTTCTTTTCTTATTTATCAAGTGCTGTACTGTCAGTACTGGAGATTGCGGCCCCTTCTCCAAGACCTCATCATCACCTTTTAGGAATTTCATTTTGAACTCTACGTTTATTGTGTCTGAGTTCAGACAGGGAAAGACTACGGTCATTTTGAGCATCTCTATGCATTATAAATACATGTTCTTTTAGTAAATAAATCGTTATAGGGTATAGCTGCATCCCATGCTCCGTTTGCTGGCAACGCTCCTGGCTCTTTTTTTGGCGCACATTTAGTTGCGAGTTATGGCAGATGAAGGCAACCCTTCTTTATTAATGTTATCATGCTGCAAGTTTAAATTTTCATATTGAATTTTCTGTAATTTTCTTTTCATATCCTAAAAATTGTGCTTATATTAGTTATTTTAAGTTTTTTTAATAGATTTCATAGGTTCTTTTTAATTAAAAAAAATTTTAATTTGGTTCTTTTTAATTGGTTTTATTTGATCTTTTAAATATTTACCCCAAATATTTTCCCTTTGATTTCATTATTTCTTTTAAATGTTTTTTCCAATTCTTACCCGTTTCGTGTAAATTGAACGAATTTAAACCTACAGAATCAGGCTGGATCGTTTTTTTGATACTTCCTGTTGAAAAACAGTTGTTCTCCTTTTGTATTTACGTATATTATTTAATAAGTAGGGGTCCAACCCTCGTGCTTGCTGCCGCTCGCCAACCCCCGGAGGATTGATTTGCAATCCTCATTGGTTCGCTGCTCGAACCTATGCTCGCTTCCCTCGCATCAATGAAGACATGTGTCCTATCAGAAAGGATTGTTTACAAAATATGATATTCCAAAAAAATATTTTTCAATTCTAAATTTGCTGTAGAACAGAAAAAATATATACAGCACCTCTGGAATCAGAATTCAAATGATAACTTTGAGCAAATTTTGACTCGAAATGTGAGCGCTGCTTTGGAAATTGAATAACCAGCATGTTGTTTATGTGTACATTCGCCCAGAACTCGAGCCACTCACACTTTTTCATTGAGTTTGTTGTTGAAAGTTGTAATGCAAGCGTCTTGTTGAACTATAATTGTTGGCCCTGAAAAGATCCTCCGCTTTCTTTGATTTCTATTATAAACTGCAACAGCTTGACTAAAATTTTTTTTTCAAAAAAATTTAATCCGATAGCGCTATAAATTTAATTGAGGTGCGAGGCTGCGTGGTAAACAAACAATCGTACAATGGTGCCAAAATGCGATAACAAATAGCGTTTTTTTTTGCGTGCCACGTAAGAGAATTATATGTATAGATATTAGTTTGCATATCTGTTAAAAAACATGTTTTTCATCTTTTCCGTTTTCTCACGTTAACAAATTTCCATTAAAGCTTATTAAATTCCGTTGTAAGAACATATTTTTAAAGAATTATTTCCTTGGCTGCATAAAAAGTGGCTCAAAAAACGTGTCAAGTGCGTTGCCACCAAAGGGGTCAGAGAATGTAGCTATACCCGTTACTGTCAATATTGATATTTTTCTCGAAAGTCTTTTTTCGATCTGCTCTATTCAAGTGTAAATTCAACACGCATTCTCATCTTTCGTTCTTCAGAATTCTCTATTTGTTTAATGATCGAAACTTAATTTACGTTTGTGAAGCTTCTGCTTCTGTATTCATGTGTTTCAATATTTAACATGGTGCATATAAATTATTTAGTAGATATAAATGAATTATTTACTGTTCAAAATATAGCTAAAGAGTGGTTAATTTCTCCACGGTTCTTGAATATATTTACCAACTTCCCATAAATGTCTTTGGTTGTAAGGGTTTGTAGAACTCCGTTTCATAAATTTAAAAATATATATATAAAAAACAAAAATAAATTTTTAATAAAAAAATTTGTTTTAAATAAAGTATGTAACGTATTAGGACCGGTAAATTTAAAAATATCTTGAAATAACACAAGATATCTATAAATTTTCTAACATTACCATTAGTATTTAAGGAATTTAATTTTTAATCAAATAAACATAATTTTTCATATTTGCAGCAATCAATTTTCTGTTGATAAGCAGCTCAATATTCTTCAAACTCTAATGAACGCAATGGCTTTCCCAGTAGTTTTCTAAAAACGTTTTCCCATAAATTCTTCTTTAAATCCTCTAATTTTTAACCTCACTTAATAAAATGCTTTTTCTTTTTTTTTCCTTTATCATTTTTTCACACCGGTAGAGGGCGCCATATATTTTTCCTCTGTCGCAAATAGCTCGTTTGCTGCTCTAGTGGTGCGAAACAGTTTAAATTTCTACCTTCCTCTCAAGCATACTTTAAACACATCCCTATCACACTTTTCGTTTTCTGTGAACAAAACAATCCTGCTTTCGCATCCATATCACAATATTTCAATTGAAATAAATTATTTTATATTTCTCTTACCATACCATACCATCTGTATTTAATAATTACTCGACTTTTGGATGCTGACATAGATCCCCAAAACTGTTTGACAAGGCTGCATTTCTAAATCGTAGGACAATTTTTTGTGAACTGTTTTGATTCCTTTGGCTATGATTGTCCTACAATTGCATCGTGTTTCGTAGATGTTGCTTCCGTTTCATTTTCTACACGTATCTTTGGTATTATTTGAGTTTTCGGGGGGTAACATTAAAAAATAATTCTAAAGTTCGGCATAGATTTTAATTGCGAGAGATTAAAACAAATTAATCTTACATTTATTTTTCACGTTTCGTGATTATTATTAAAATGTACTCAATATTCAAGTAACTAAATTTATCAATCATAATAGGTACGTGATTTAAATTCATTAATTAATATCACTAGATTAAAAAAAAATGCTGTGTGGATTCGATTCAAGCCTAATTTCAGATATGTTGTATGAGACCACCAGATATTCAGATTATTAAAAGCCCTTTTTCAATAATCAAGCTAATAATTTCTCATGAAGTGATGTCCTGATGATTCGCAGTGATTCTCCAGTTACGTAATTAGAGTCATTGGAGAAAAAGATCGAATTATATGTCGAATGGACTACGAATTTTTCAATATCGACCGAATTTATGTCATCATTTCGTACAACGCAGATCTTCGCAATGCATCATTTATTTTCGATTATTTCTTGAGATTAGAAATCAAAACAGTTTAAGATTATACAAGGCATGGAAAAAGAGAGAGATAACCAATTTTTTTAATGTCTACATAAAACATATTTTCAACGCTGAAAATCTATTATGAGAATAAAGATCAACAATAATACCTACATTAATGTTACGATACTATACCAAAAAGGCATACAGAACTTAATAAAAAAAAAATTAATGACTTTAGAAGAATTGGGTTATTAACTGGTGGAGTATTTTGTCCTTTTTACTTTTGTTGTTTGAACAAGATTAAAAACACAGTCCAGGATGCTTAAAATTAAAGGAAGCATAAAGGGTTTATCTATTTTGAATTTTGTGTGTATTTATTTCTATTATCGTATATTTATAAGATTTATATTATGTATGCGTATAAAGTATTAAATGCCTAAAGGACTCCAAGCCGTTTTGATGAGATATCTTGTCCAACAAAATCTGTCAGTTTCACTTATGACGAGATAGTTAGTCGAGTCAACTACCAAAAGGGTTTTCCCTTTTTGGCGTATATTTTTATTTTTACATCTTATTTAGTTAAGGATAAATCATAAAACTGAGACAGACTATTAGATTTTTGAATCTCCTATTGTTGGGGGTATAGTAGGCTTAAAAATATGACTCAAACATTGCTGGATTAGAATATACCTGTGCTGTTTGTGATCCATCGGTTAAAGCTAGTTCCATTTAAAGACAACACCTTGTACAAATTTTTTATGTTAATGAATTCATAAAAGACGTTATACGTGTCAAATGATATCTTTGAATATGCTATTCTATGAACGATACAAAAATAAAAGATCCTTTTCATTCATACATTTTTTAGATACCGTATTATTTAATTTTTCTGAAAAATCTTTCCATTATCCTGTCCACATCAATTAGTAAAGTTTGCTGTTTCTGGCAGTTTTCTGTTTTTAAATAAGCATTATATGTGTTCAGTTCTTTATTTGGTACGAACGCAACTTTTAGAAAATATATGGCACACTTTAAACCATTCTGAAATTTATTGCCTTGTTTGTATTTTCGTACACGTATTTATTGAACTTATAATAATTTTGTAGGTTTCACCCACTTACAGATATATATATATATATATATATATATATATATATATCTAATATATAAAATTTCCATGTCACAATGTTAGTTACCGTACTCCTCCGAAACGGCTTTACCGATTTTTACCAAATTTTATATGCGTATTCAGTAGGTCTGAGAATCGGCTACTATCTATTTTCCATACCCCTAAGTGATAAGGGTTGTTCACCCTTAAAAAATATATAAAATTTCCATGTCACAATGTTAGTTACCGTACTCCTCCGAAACGGCTTTACCGATTTTTACCAAATTTTATATGCGTATTCAGTAGGTCTGAGAATCGGCTACTATCTATTTTCTATACCCCTAAGTGATAAGGGTTGTTCACCCTAAAAATTTATTTTTTTAATTTTTTGACGAAATTTTTTGTTTTTATTTTTTTATAATGTGGCATTAAAAAATACATACAACCCTTAATTTTTACTTTTTTATCACCAACCCCTATTTTTTTATGGCCATTTTAGTAATTTAATCATTTTTTATCCCGCTCGATAACTGATCAATTATAGTGTTTTTAACTGTACTTCGATTAAAAATCTAAAATTTTTTATAAAGAAAATAAACATTTATTTTTATTATTAAAGTTTAATCCTGATATATGGTTAGTGTTACCAATCTTAGATTCTTAAAATTTGTCGCGCGTGTATTTGGCACGATTAGTTCAGTTAATCAAGTTTTAGTTAAACAAGTGATTTACATAACCTTAAAAGTACTCAACACGTGTCACGAGCTCCAACCAACAACGGCTTTTGTGTTGTAAGTATACTTTTTTTATTTAATTATTTGAATTTTTTACAACTATTGTTTCAAATTTTTTTTCACAAAACTAATATTTTCGCTATAATCCTGGCCGATGCTGATGCACGTGTGAGCATGCAGCAATTGCGTCAAGAACAATCAGAAGATACACGAGCTGAGCGCAATGAAGTTATTTCATTAATTCTATTTATATGTGTTTTGTACAGTGAGCAATGCCAAGAAAACGCAAAGGGACTGATTTGAGCCGTAATACAAGTAGGTCCAGAAGTATGAGAGATAAAAGATCCCAAAGAACCGAAGAACAAGTCCAGCAACAAAATGCTGATGCACGTGTGAGCATGCAGCAATTGCGTCAAGAACAATCAGAAGATACACGAGCTGAGCGCAATGAAGTTATACGTTTAGAACAACGACAATCACGCCGTTTTACGGTTAATAGACGCAGAACAAATGACCAACAACGCCAACAGGTACATCGTGCATTTAAATCTGATTCATTTTTGCGTCTAGCATTCCAGTATGAGCCCGATATTGAATATTATGCTCATTCAAAAGTGATAATTCCCACAGAATTTTTGAACTCACTGGATTTGCCAGGCATGCCACCGCATATTTTACAATTGAAGGTTGGATCTCCAATTATCTTGCTTCGTAATTTAAACCCGCCACGGTTGTGCAACGGTACGCGATTAGTCATTCGAAAATTGATGAAAAACGTTATCGAAGCCAGCATTTTAAATGGCAAGTTCAAAGGTGAAAATATCTTAATACCACGGATTCCTATCATACCTACAGATGTGCCAATTTAATTCAAACGAATTCAGTTTCCGATTAGATTGGCATTTGCAATGACAATCAACAAATCCCAAGGCCAAACGATGTCTGTTTGTGGCTTAGATTTGAGTACACCATGTTTTTCACACGGGCAATTGTACGTAGCATGCTCTCGAGTCGGTAAACCATCCAGTTTGTTTGTGCTCGCTAAAGATGGGCTAACAAAAAATATTGTCCACGCTATAGCATTAAAAGATTGATGTTGTTTGTTAGTGTTACTGTCGTAATTAATATGTCATATGTAATTTTAAGAAATAAACTATAATAACTTGAAAATAATAATGTTTGGCGTTTGTTATTTTTATATTCCCTTATCGTTCATAGCGCTCCATGCCCATTTCACGCATATACCACATACTTACACACTTATAATAAGTAAGTTACTTTTTGTCTACACTAGAATTTATCTAGAAACTAGAAATAATTTATAAGGCAAAACAACGTTTGCCGGGTCAGCTAGTATATATATATATATATATATATATATATATATATATATATATATATATATATATATATATATATATATATGTAATATAAAAATAATTTTATATTAATAATCTCTGAATTCTTAATGTTTCTGTAAAACAAGGTTTATTCTATTTTCAAAGATGATGTAATATTTCTAAAGTTCTAGTAATGCTTAATCCCTTCTGTCCCCTGTAGACAGGTCGAATTCCCTGTCAGACTTTGAACGTCCTCTGTCTAGAAGCATTGAGCCAATAAGAGTCATTTGTCACACCCTAATATGTGACGTAATATGCCGTTATAGGGAAAAACCCTTTTATCATCTCTTCTGTAAATCCCCATTTAAATATCGTTGCACGCCTGTAATCCCTCGCTTTTCTGATCAGTACCCTTCAATAACTATGTAACATGACCTAGTTCCCTTCCTGCTGGGGAAACTGCCACGATGATGTTTTAATAAAGACCTTTTGTTTAACTTCGCCTGCTTTCTGAGTCCCAATTTACATCATATCCAATTGTGTCCGGATGTTATTATAAGCCGCCAGGATGGTAAAAGGGACTAGGTCTAAACAAATGCAAAATTTTTTTTTGGGACGCAGGCGAAAGCTGTAGAAAATGCCGAGCTTCCTGGATGGACAAAGGATTTCCTCCGCCGCTGTTGCCCGCCAAGTGTCGGAGTCAGCATTTTTCGCGCCACATCTGATAGATCCGCAACGGTACTTGTGTCTAGATGTTCCGTTCGCAACAAACTCTTTTCAAGTCCAATCAACAAAAGCGTGGGACGATTCCTGTTGGTCTGCGATCTTTGGATAAGAAAAGAAAGCAGCGTTTCCCGCTCTTCGTTTCACCATAAAGTAATTGTGCAATTGCTATCGTGTTCCTCCGATTCCTGATGCTTTCGTTTTGTGTGCAAACTTTGGAGTGCGATGGGAGGGCTGCCGTTTCTTGCCATCTTCCAAGTTTTGCATGTGTGAAGCGACTGTGGAATCCATGCCGTGTTCCGGTTGTGAAATGCGATACCAAATTCCGTCATCTTGTTGCTCAGCTGGGTGTAGCAGCGTAATAAAGCTTCGTCTGGAAAAACAAAAACAATTTTGCCCCTCGTCCTCTGTCTGCCTACGAGAGGGAAAGTGAAACTGGATAATGGATGCGTATTATTCTGTTTCTTTCTTCGTTCTTCTTTAGCAAGGATAGAATTGTTCATGTGAGTAGTTTTAAGTTTGTTTTAAGGAATTCTTTATTGATATTTTGTTAAGGCGGAACCTGTTCAAAGTAATTTGGAATAAGGTGAAAGTGTTAACAAAGTTGTTATATCTGTAGACTCGGTGAAAATTTTTTTTTGGAGATTGTTTATTAATATTGTAACCATGTTACTTAAGGATATTGACGTAATTAATAAAACTGTGAGGGAACAAAAGTCCTCAACAGTTAAATTACTGGATAAATTAATCTTTCAAAATGGGAACAGTACATTAGCGGAAATTACTAATCAGATTGTTTCGTTTCTATCTAATTTCGAATTTCTTAAGAATTCGTTAATTACAGAAGACGAAATTAATGACGAGGCAGAACGGTCTGTAGTTCTATCTGGATCCACAAACAAAGTTAGTAATAACGAAAGTGGTACTCAGACTGAAACGGATAGTGTACAACTGTTAAGTAATAACGAAAGTGGTACTCAAACCGAAACGGATAGGGTACAAATGACAAGTAATATAATTAATAAAGATAGTTCTTTAGAGCAGGACAAACACACTGACAAGAAAGATAATTCTAAAAATGAAAAGGTTAATTTAAAAACAAAATGCGAGTTGATTGATAAAGGAAACTTAACACAAAGCGAACATGAAACCAAAAGCTGTGAGAACGATAGGGAGATTGGTTCCAAACTAGAAAATGTTGATATACAATCGACATTCGACGTAGGAGAAACGAAAATACTTGTAAATTTCTCTGACATTGAAGCAGTCACGCCACTCTTTAAAGGGGAAAGACATGAAAATATATCACACTGGATTGAAACGTTTGAGACTCATGCGAAATTATTTGGCCTATCTCCGTTTCACAGATTTTTGTTCGCCAAACGTTGCCTCAGAGGAAAAGCATTACTGCTCATTCGCAGTGAAACTTCAATCAACTCGTATGACAAATTAAAAGAATTATTGATTGAAGAGTTTCAAATAAATTATAATTCTGCGGAAATACATGAAATCCTTCAAAAACGTACAATGAAATGTAATGAATCAGTACAAGAATATTTTTTACACATAAAACAAATTTCTGCTCAGGGTAACATTGACGAAGGCGCTTTGATGACATATATTATCAAGGGAATAAATGACACAGCGCAAAATAAAGCAATTTTGTATGGTTGTCAAAATTTAGTAGAATTTAAAAATAAATTGAGAATTTACGAACAAATTAGTAAAGACATAAATAAATCTAAAGCTCCATTTAATAGGGTCCCCTATGCAAATAGTAAGATGGATAAACCGAAACCTGAAATCCGTTGCTATAGTTGCAATCAAATAGGCCACAAATCTTTCGAGTGTTGTAAAGACAAAAATGTAAAACTTAAACCAAAGTTTTATGGTAACACAAAATCAACAAAGACTCCAACGACGCATGCAGTACAAGATTTGCCCCCCGACCCATGTAAATTTTGCGAGCAAATAGGGATTATGAACTCGTTTCATTCGGGATTCTCTTGTATCAACAGACCATCTAGGTCTGAAACAGCGTCTAAGCCTCAACCCGAAAAAGGGCAATTAATAGTTTCTGGATATATAGTAAACAAAGCGTACGTACATAATAAGAGAAATATAAAAAATGAAAGCTCTAGTAAAAGTTTAAATAAAAAGTTAATGTTAAATATAGATACGGGGTCAACAGTGAATATAATTCCAAGTGGAATTGTTTATAAACTAAACGTTCCTATCAGAAGAAATAAAGTAGTAAACGTGAGACAAACAAAAGGACTAATACAGCTTGACAAAACTTGCAATCTCAACCTCAAAATTGGTAACATAGTTAAATCGGCTGAGTTTTTCGTGCTTGACACCGATTTACCGTATGCCCTCTTAGGTTTAAAGAGTTGTATTGATTTTCGTTTGGTAATTAATTGTGCGAACCAAGTTGTTGTGCAGTATGGGAGAAAACTGATCACTTTCTCTGGTTCTGAATGCAGCGATTTGTCTTTGCATATCCTACCTGAAAATCCTGTTGAGCAAAGTGTTAGTAACGTTAAAGAGAAAAATGAAGTAACTAATAAAAGTGTTAGTAACGTTAAAGAGAAAAAGGAAGTAACTATTAAAAGTGTTAGTGACCTTAAAATGAAAAATGAAGTAAAGAAAAAGAATAATAATAAAAGTGTTAGTGACTTGAAAGAAAAAACCGAAGTGAAGACAAAGAATAAAAATGTTTCTGAGACGGATTCTGATAATGGGTGCACACATTGTCAGATTGAAGTCGAAGAAAAAACGAAAGTAAAGGAAACTGTAGGAAATTCCGAAATAATGGAAATTTTAGAAGAATATGAGGACATATTTGCGAAAAATAAATATGATGTCGGGACAGTGAAAATAGAGCCCCAAAGAGTGAGATTAACATCAGATTTGCCAGTGTCGTTACGCGCATATAAAACTTCGCCAAAACAACAAGATGAAATCGATAGTCAAATTAAAGAATTATTAAAAGCTAATATCATAAAAGAGAGTTCATCTCCATATTCTGCGCCGGTAACACTCGTATATAAAAAGGATGAAAACAAAAAGAATAGGTTATGTATTGATTTCAGGAAGTTAAATCAAGTGACTAGGTCGGATGCTGAACCATTACCCCTGGTCGAGACATTAATTGATAAATTAGCACAAAGTACGTATTTTTCAAAATTGGACATGGCCTCGGGATATTGGCATATCCCTATCCACAAAGATGATACAGAAAAACTAGCCTTTGCAACACATAATGGTCTGTATGAATGGCTACGTTTACCTTTCGGCTGGCGCAATGCACCCAGCATTTTTCAGAGAACTATTCGTCGAATCCTAACAAAATATAAAATAAAATTTGCTGCAAATTATTTTGATGACATTTTAATTTTTTCTGATAACTATTCGAATCATATCGACCACATTAAACAAATTTTTGATATTTGCAGGCAGGAAAACTTAAAATTAAAATCTTCAAAATGTTCCTTTTTACAAAAGCAAATTCAATTTTTAGGATATGAAATTTCAAATGGGATTGTCTCTCCAGATAATAGCAACATTGAGGTTATTAGAAATTTAAAACCCCCAACTAATGTGAAATCTTTACAAAGATTTCTGGGTTCAATTAATGTTTACCACAAATTTATAGATAAATATGCAACAATTAGACACCCACTGAATAAATTGTTAAAAAAAGATGCATCTTGGCAATGGACTGAGAAATGCCAAGAGGCTTTTGAAATGTTGAAAAGAACTTTAATTTGTAAGCCTGTGTTGAAAATTTTTAATCCAAAACATGAATGTCATATTTTTGTTGACGCCAGTCAAACTGGTGTAGGAGCGGTTTTAAAGCAAGCAGATGTTTCTGGTGTCTTATACCCTGTAGCATTTCACTCCCGCTCATTAAAGGATTATGAAAGAAATTATGGTATAACTGAGCTGGAATGTCTCGCTATTGTGGATTCTTTAAATAAATTTCATCATTATCTTTTCGGACAAAAATTTACCATACATACGGACCATGCGGCGTTAGTTTGGCTTAAAAATGTAAAAAACTTAAAAGGAAGATTGTTCCGATGGTCCTTACAATTAAGTATGTATGAATACGATATCAAGTATACAAAGGGCACCACAAACATTGAAGCAGATATGCTCTCTAGAGATATACCAGATGAAAATGTGCAAAATGAAAATGTAAACAATATTGAAAATCAGGTATCACATCTCTTGCAGTTAAGTGAAATTAGAGAGGCTCAAAACAATGACAATTTAACTGGAAAGTTTGTCGAAATTAATAATGTTTTATGCCTTCGTAAAAAAGGATTTACCAAAATTGTAGTCCCTTTTTCTTTAAGGCTTAAGCTACTCAAAATTGCACATGAGAAATTTGGCCATCCTGGTATTCAAAAAACAATTAATTTGCTCACCCCTGTTTACTATTGGCAAAATATAACTTCTGATATAAATAATTTCAATAAACATTGTCATACATGCCAAGTAAATAAGAAGCCCAGACAAAAAAGATTTGGCCTTTTACAATCAATGCCTCCTGTTGACAAATCATTTGACTTGATTGCAATTGACAGTGTAGGTGGTCTCAACCACTATAATTCAACTAAAAAATACCTGACGTTAATTGTTGACCATCATACTAGGTTTATATGGGCTTTTGCTTCAAAATCCATTACAACAGAGACGTACACTAACTTTTTAAACCAAATTTTTCAAACTCAAGTACCTAAAAGTATTCTAAGTGATAGAAATGCAGCTTTCACATCTTCTCATTTTAAAAAGTTTCTCAAGCATTATAAAGTGAAACAACTATTGACTACAGCTCATAGACCAGAAACTAATGGTAAAGTGGAGAGATTAGGCCAGACCATAATCACACGTTTAAAATGTAAAATTAATGAATCTTCTACAAACGTTCCATGGCCTAAGTTATTAAAAGAAGTAGCTCAGGAATACAACTTAACTCCACATTCAGTTACTACATTTCCACCTGCATATTTAATGTATGGCACAGTTCCATATACAAATCCCATAAAGGAAAATATTTACCCTCCAGTTGAAGAGGCTAGGAAAATAGCAGTTGAGAAAACAAAACAATATCATGAAAGGAATAAAGTACATTATGATGCTAGGTTTGTTGATGTACAGTTTACACCTGATGAGTCAGTTATATATGAAGAATTCAAGTATCCAAATACTAGGAAACTATCTCCAACCTTTAGTGGTCCTTATAAAGTTATTAAAAAACTTTCTCACGTTAACTATGAAATAAATAAGAAAAATACTCACACTAAAGCACACTCAGAAATTGTACATGTTTCAAAATTGCGAAAATACCATGTACCAGAAAAATTAAAACTGAGTCATGAATAATGTAATCATTTTTGAGTCTTACTGTTGTATTACAAGTGTTTATTTTTGAATATTGCTGTTGTATATATTATAATAAGTGTTTATTTTGAGTATTATTTTTGTGCATTTGTGTTCATTTTTATTTGGCCCAACAGTGACAAGAAAAGACTTTTTTTTTCTTCCAAAAACTGTATTTATGCCACAAACAGAACAACCATGGTTGTTCCTTCAAGACGTCTTGTATTTACTATGCTTCTCGTTTTTCTTGTTTACCTTGTATATAATATTGATACTGTATAATATGTATGGAAAGTTTGTTGTTAAAATTTTTTACATGTAAGTGAGCATTCAAAAAGTTCTGAATGTTAGTTTTGTAAACAGAAGAGCTGGTTGATAGGTTTAATTTCTTAAATTTCCGATTAGGTAAATTAATTAGGTTTTTGTTTGTTTTGCTTAATTTGACAGTGGGACCTTCTTTTTTTTGAAGGGGGGATGTAATATAAAAATAATTTTATATTAATAATCTCTGAATTCTTAATGTTTCTGTAAAACAAGGTTTATTCTATTTTCAAAGATGATGTAATATTTCTAAAGTTCTAGTAATGCTTAATCCCTTCTGTCCCCTGTAGACAGGTCGAATTCCCTGTCAGACTTTGAACGTCCTCTGTCTAGAAGCATTGAGCCAATAAGAGTCATTTGTCACACCCTAATATGTGACGTAATATGCCGTTATAGGGAAAAACCCTTTTATCATCTCTTCTGTAAATCCCCATTTAAATATCGTTGCACGCCTGTAATCCCTCGCTTTTCTGATCAGTACCCTTCAATAACTATGTAACATGACCTAGTTCCCTTCCTGCTGGGGAAACTGCCACGATGATGTTTTAATAAAGACCTTTTGTTTAACTTCGCCTGCTTTCTGAGTCCCAATTTACATCATATCCAATTGTGTCCGGATGTTATTATATATATATATATATATATATATATATATATATATATATATATATATATATATATATATATATATATATATATATATATATATATATATATATATA
Source organism: Metellina segmentata (assembly GCA_947359465.1). Taxonomy (NCBI): domain Eukaryota; kingdom Metazoa; phylum Arthropoda; class Arachnida; order Araneae; family Tetragnathidae; genus Metellina; species Metellina segmentata. Next base: position 56,684,250 of record OX375875.1, read on the forward strand.
TATAGGTTCTCAAGATTTAAGAGAATAACGCAAATAATTATTTCTATTTTTTTTTTTAAATTCAAACATGGTCTCTGTTTCCATATAGGCTACATATTAATTTTTATCCTTATGATAGCAACTCAATAGAGTAATTTTAAATTTTGAAGAAATAAGAATTCAAAATATTTATTTTTTGAAGAAATACAATATACTTTACCCCAAAAATCTTTAAATGCGGGTTACTTAAAACTATTGTAAGCTTGAATTCACCTGAATTCGTATTTTTAAACTCGCCACTCTTAGACATAAAGACAGCAGCGTGCTCTCCCCAACGGATTAGGAAAGTACTCAGATCCAGTTTATATCTTCCGTTACTTAAACAATGCACTTAAACTCCCCATACTTATGTCGGTCGTATGATGTAAGAGCGTTCAACCAATGAAGGATTTATTCCTCATTTGGCTTTGGTAATGGAAGAATAATGGCTAGGTCTCTTGGGGTCTTTCTCCGTTGTTAGGTAATGGCAAAGCACTTATGGGTGAGTGTAATTTTGCACTGTTGTGTTATGATATGGCCAGTAAATTCTTCTTGAACTTATAGATTATTGCTCAAGATCTGAATTGCTAAGCCCGCATATGAGAAAATGTTCAAATGAAGTTCATCAAAGTAATAACAGCCTCTTATAGAAGTAAAAAAGCTAGAAAACGGGCAAGCTTAGAAATGCAAAGGAATTAGCTTACACACGTATAACATGCTACGGTTTTAGACTGTATATCTATTGATTAGTATCGTTACTTTACTAGCATTTCACACCGTCTTAAAAATATTTATTATGAATATAAGCCTCTATTAGCACATTTCATGCATCTAAATTAAATAGAGTTTTCCTAAATGTAAAGAACAAATTTATGTTTGTATCAATACTTATCTATGTGTGTATAAAAAGCAGAGTTGGTGTTTATTTGTCTATACACCGTTTGATTAATCAACACCAAATTCGATTCACTTATTCTTTGGAAACCTATAAGCAATTTATGCTACATATAAATATTCGTATAATTTGGTCTAGGTAGGCAAAGGGAGAAAAAATGCTTTTCAAAAACCACACGGAATGATTATGATTGAGTAACGAAACTCAGGTTGTTTTACTAGTACTGATGGAAGAACAAATTGTTTTATCAGTACTTCTGGAGAAACATTTTTTTCCAAAATATAACATTTAATGAATTCAAATTCCAGTACTTATGTTTGAACAGTCATTAAATGAACATGATAGCTAACAATGTGCAAAGTTTCATACAAAATATCTGTATCTTCAACCGTTTGTATGTAATATGGACACACACTTAAAGACATATGAACAGACACCAAACGCGCAATACAGGGATTTTAAATTAGAGGCACTCAAAGTTGATAAATAACTTGAAATGAGTTGAAAATATTCAAAACCAAACAATACATCTTTATCTACATAGATTCTGAGTTAAATGCTTCTGAGTGAAGATAGCGCAATGATGAGGCCATATTGGAATATTTTAAAAGTATTATGAATATGTTCTTTTCATAAACGCACCATCAATGTATTGAGCAATCTCGAATATCTTTTTTTAGCCTATTCGTAGTCAAAATATGAGAGTTCTGTAGATCTTCAATAATCCGAACTTTATTCGGAATTCAAAAATTAAAAACAAATGACGTTGGTATAAATTACAACAAAATTAAAATCAGTAAGACATACATTCATTTTCCAAGTTTCAAATTACATTATTACATTGTATTGAAAATGAACTTAATAGTTGAGAAACAACATCTATCTTTTCGCGGTTACATCTCAGAAACCGAATCTCTGACTTTGGAAAAGAAGCGTCACAAAGAATCAATTAAAAATTGCATGACAGTTGGAGTGAAACGAATATTAAATAAAACTACAGATCTTGGGTAATATCACTATTATAAAATATTCTATCTAGGACTTTTGAAAAAAGTTGGAACTTTTGACTTAAGGGACTGAATGTCCAGTTTTTTTTACTTTATGAGTTGAATCTATCCTTATGCAACTTTGCAATTTAAAACTTTCGTTGAAAATAATGAAATTATTTTTCTAAAACGCTGTTTAATTGACCTTACGTTTCTTTAAAAAATTCCATGCGATTAATTTTCTTTCGTAAATATTTAAAAATTGGACTGTAAAACAACTTATTGTTTCACATGCATAATGGAATTTTAAGCAAAAAATGTACTATTTGCTTGAGAATAAATTGATCTTGAATATATTATCAATATGATTATTTTTTTAAGGATGGTGGAATTCAGATGTTTCGCATTCCTGGTGAACGTGTGCAACAAGTAAAATTTATTGAACATTAAAATGATTGCAATTTTAAGACATAAATTAATTTTTACAGAGAATGAACTTAAGGGGCTTTTATAATATATCCCAAATATTTAAAATAGACTTCTGTAGTACCTTAGTATCATCTTTCGTACTCATCTGATACTAGGGATGTAGTGTAAGTGAAATGCATTTTCTGGGAGGATAAAACAAGCATACATATTTTATCAAAAAATAAGTTGTGGCTACAAAAATGTCAAAATTGAGTATAAAATATTTTTTTTTTGCCCACTTAAATTATGTTTCTATGTTAAAAGACAGTCGTTATTCTCATCGCATTCAACCAACGTTTAACCAATTCAACTCGAACAACGTCAGGTCATGTGTTGTTAGCTCTGAATAAAATTCAAGATAAAAGTGCATAGCTCAGTACCGTTAATAAAGTTAACTTTGAATGCCCAGTTCAATTGTATCTTATTGATTTGAAGAATGACGGACAAAAAAAAAATTCTGACTTCTAGTTTTGCTTTCGCTTACATTTTCTTTTTTTACACTGATTTCTATCTTTTGAAATTATCATTACCATCTGTAATCAAATTTCTGAAGTCTTTCATACAAGTGGTGACCTCTTCTCTTAAGTTTTACTAATATTTTTCTAGATCATACTTACACTCTGATTTAAAATTGGAGAATAAATTCAGTTAGCTATTTAGAAGTGTAAAATTCTCGTTGTGACATTTAAAAAACACGCAGTGGTCATTATGAATCAACAATTAAACATACTTCAAAAGTGAAGATTTCAAATAGTGAAGTTGTAGCATATAAAGGGTTGAATTAATATAACTGCCCCTATAGGGCTACCCGGGGCAGAATGGAACACTTAATATTTAACAAGCTGTAAAAAATAAAATGTAAGACAGAATGTGCTGAAACTGAAGAAACACGAGGATTAAATTCTTGTGTCATAAATAGTAACATTCATTCCTGAAAAAATATCATATAAAAAAATAATTTAAAAAATCCTAATAAAGTCAAAATGGTCCGTTTTGCCCCAGGTCCGGGGAAGAAAGGAAGCACAATATGTGCTCAGATAAAACTTGTTTTTGGTTTTTTAACTTGCATTTTTTTAACTCTTATAACTACTATCTTTTTTTGCCTGTAAAACATATTTAAGTAAAATATGGTTAAAAGATTTACCAGATAAAGTTCAGTCAATTTTTTCTTTTTTTCACACATTGATAAAAATGTTCTTCTAAACTTAGTTCAAAAGGAGATTAAATTAAACCAATTAGCTTAGATCCATTTTAGTTGAAACGTTCTTACAGATTTAAAATTAAATACAATACTTAATAGTTGGGACCCTAGACCATTAAACCCTGGTCCATTCCGCCCCGATTTCTTTCTCTAGTAAACAACAACCATTTTGTGAATACTGATTAAGATATGCAACAGTAAATGAACCTAAATATACACCTAAATCTATGTATTTTAACCTGCATAAAGAAAAATATGGTAAAGAAAACGATCCGGTTTTTCTTACACGTTGAAGTATCAAAAAAATTGCAAAAAAACGACGAAATCTTGCAGAAACACGGTAACTCAACGACACAGTATTATCAAAATGTCGAAAATGGTCTGAAGCCACACCCTTCCTGTTGTTTACTAGTTGCAGTGTCTCGCCAGTCGGCGCAAACGTTCAGCGGAAATAAAGGGGTGATTCCTTTCTACCCCGGGGTTTCATTCTGCACCGGGTTTCCAAACACAATCCCTTCACGATCACAATTGAGATTTCCATGTATACACTCGAGAGTTATGTAAATAACAAAAGCTTCCGTGGTCACGGATATAGTTAACAAGTTTCACAAATTTTGTAATAGTTTATCGGCCTAAATTTTTTTTATTGCAGTGTTATTGGCCTTGTGAAAAACCAAAATTGATGTCCTTTTGCTCTAAAACGACTGGGCAAGAGCACTGTTAAAGAAGAGAAACGTGAACACAACAAAAAAAGAAAGGTCAAAGTACATTTAACCATAACAGAACCATAACCATTTAACCTTTATTACAAGTTCTCGATGTATCATCCGGCTTCAATTGTGGTGAAACATTGCTTGCAGAATTTCGAGAACATTACTGATGCGTGTAGCATTACAGAGAGACATCCCCACGAATACTTTTCCTTTCAAATTGCCTGCCTAAGATAAAATTACTCCTACTGACTTCTACCAATGACATTTCTTGCTAGATCCCCTGATCCAATAGTCTTTCTTTTAATTCTTATGCTTCTGGTGAGTTCATTGTGTACTATGCACTTTCTTCATGAACCCCTTGGAAGAGAGGGAGATCTCAGACATTCCAAACACCGTACCCTCAACTACCTCCACACCGTATGATGTTACAAGTTTGTTATTGAATTATTGAAGTAATAAATAATTGTGATAGAATTTCTGCTTTTCCATTTGTGAAACCAGCTTTACACTCCACACCAACGGATCATCTTCATCCTGTTGTCTAATACCACTCTTGCTTCTCCGTCACGAATGTATGCTTATAATTGTAGCGTTGATGTGTCAAGTCGTCATCAGTAGATAAGTAGCCTGACCCATACAACACAAAATTGTGTTATATGCGTGTGAGCAGAGGTATGCCAAAAGTTGCTTTGCTATTCCCAAGCACTATGACATATAAAATAACAAAACAATGAAAATAAAAGTGAAAGTATAAAAGTCGCTTTGGCTACGTGTTAGGAATGAGATAACAAATCTAGGTGACTTTTGTCCTCCCAGAGCACCCAGTTCTTAGATTTACCAGAAACCAGAAATGTTATTCGTCAGTTCACCGTATGCAAATAATTCAACTGTTATAACTGCCATACCTCATGATAAATTCATTCACAAAGTCTATGTACATGTCATTCACCCACTTGTAACAACATCTGGAGTCGATGAAATTTTTTTTTTTTAATATGGAAATATGGAAAAAATATATTAAAATCGTTCTCTGCAAGACCTGCAGTTTTCACAACATCAAGAATACGAAAAGCACCTCGTGCAAGCTACCTGGCGATTGCAATTAATAATGTTATACACTTCCGCAACAGGTTCTACAGGAAACGAAAGTCGTCCAGATCGAGGTACATAGCAAGTGAAAATAGTATCTTCAAATTTCCGTACTAAGTCACACACAGATCGAACTGAACACGCACCTCGTCATGGTGTATGGTTTCGACGGAAATCACGAATATTGACCATTCATGAAATAGTGCTTGACCAGTTCAATACGCTTTTCAGCGGAAATTCGGTTAGTTCTCTAGGCGAACACACCCTACTGCAGCGTTTCTCAACCTTTCATTATTAGCGGCTCAGTTTTCAATCATAATTTTCATCGTCCTCCCCCCCCCCGTACACAATAAAATGCATACAACAATAATATATATTGAGTATTTTGATTTCTATTTTTAAATTATTTTTAACTAACTGCCAAAACGAGTAAAAGCGAGCCAACGGGGGCGAGAAATCACATCTGGCATTTTGCCAAGTGGGCGGTGAACAGATGAAGCGGGTAAAATTTAAATATATTTGAAATGAAACCCAAACAGGGAGATAACGTTAAAAGAATATGAAAATACAAAAATTCGTTGATGAAAGTTAACCTAGACGGAGTAAACTAAATTTAGAAACGGAATACTTTTTTTTGGAATAATAAAAGAAATAAAACAGAAGCATGACTAAAGAAAAGAGAAAACATAAGTAATATGGTTTGTGGAAGCCGTCTCGAGCATGCGCAGAGCAAATGTTTTCTCATAGGAAGAAGGAAAATGTTAGATAACGCAAGTTTCGATTCTCATTCGAGTCGATCGCTATAAAATCTATCGTATGTTATATATGTTTTCGTGTTAATTGCAATGACCATATTAAATATTCACGGCAGCAGATTTATGCAGACCCATGGATAATTTTTTAACTAGCATTAGACGATTGTCAAGCATCAACAAGTACACAGACAAGTGTGGTTTCGAAAATAAAATCAAGAAAATATTCTCAAGAATACTTATATTTGGGGTTTACCAGTACCGAAGCAAATGAAGAAAAAGGCCCCCTGTGTATAATTTGCTCAAAAATGTTGGCCGAAGACAGCATGAAACCTAATAAACTTTAACGACATTTGGAAACGCTTCATAGTGAGTACGTCAACAAACCCAGATAATTCTTCGAATTAAAATTAAAATCATATGAAAGGCAAAAATCATTTTTAAAAGAAACTTTGTCTGTGAATAAAAAAGCTTTAATTGCATTCTACAAAGTTTCATATAAAATAGCCAGATGTAAAAAACCTCACACCGTTGGTGAAGAGCTTATTTTGCCAGCAGCAATTGAGATTGTAGAAGCTATGATTGTAGATAATTTTTCAAAACAATTGCAGTCCATACCTCTTTCAAATGATACTGTTGCTCGTCGAATTGGTGATATAGCTGAAGATCTACAGTGTCAGCTTTTCTCGAAGTTGCGTGACAAATCGTTTTCAAGACAGCTTGATGAAGCAACATATAGAAATGCTCATTTCATTGACTATGTTCGATTTTGTGATAATATGTCAGTAGTAGAAGAACTACTTTTCTGCAAACCAATAGAACTCAAAGCTACAGCTTTCGCATTATTTGCTATTTGAAATGATTTTATGAATGCGGCAAACATAGAACGGAAAAATTGCGTCGGAATATACACCGATGGTGCTCGTTCAATGTCCGGAATATTCCAAAGTATACAAGCACTTGTAAAACAAAATCGCCTCAGTGCGTTTGGATACATTGCATGATCCACAGAAAAGCTTTGGCTTCCAAAGAAATAAGTCCTGGTCTGAATATTGTGTTAACTACAGTTGTAACCGTAGTAAATTATATCCAAAATGAGACCCATGAAATCAAGAATCTTTTCCGCACTTTGTAAAGACATGGGTGCAATGCATTCAGCTTTACTATTTTATTGCGAGGCAAGATGGTTATCACGTGGGAAATTCTTGCAACGTGTTTATGATTAAAGAGAAGAAATCGCCATTTTCCTGGATGAAGAAAACAGACCGAAAGTCAAAAATTTTCGCAATGGTTTATTTGTGATGAAATTGAGCTACTTGTGTGTGGTCGACATATTCGAGAAGTTAAATAACTGGAATCTTCAACTCCTAGGAGCAAATATACATATGTTGCATACCAGTGATAAAGTTAATGCTTTTTGTAGAAAATTGGAATTGTGGAGCAGACATTTAAAGCAAAAAAACCTAGCAATGTTTGCAAATGTGAATGATTGAACTAAAATTTACAAGGCTGAAGAAGAACATGTAAAAGTTATTTTTGTAACCAATGAAAATCATTTAGCCATGCTGGCAAAGAATTTTAAAAAGTATTTTCTTGCTGACGACAAACTGATAGCAAGATACGAGTGGGTTAGGGATCCATTTCATAAGACTCCCGAAGGACTCTCAATTGATGAGGAAGAAAAATTCATAGACTTCACGACAAGTGGTGAAACCAAAAGACAATTTAGTAATAAATCCTATTTGAATTTTGGCCAGGAGTAGAGGATTATTTTTCTGCGCTAAAAACAAGAGCATCTCGCATTCTATTACCATTTTCATTATCCTACCTTTGTGAAACTGGATTTTCTGCGGTGGCTTCTTTGAAGACAAAATATAGATCTCGGCTAAATATAGAAACAGAACTGAGAGTGGCTATTTCTAATATTAAGCCTTCCTTTGAAAAACTTTGCTCGGAAAGACAGGCTTATGGAAGTCACTATTAATTATTAAATTTGATTTTAATTTGGTATGTTTCGATTAAGTAAGTTTTGATTTAGAAGTTGTTTTACTTTAATAAGTTAATTATTAAATACGTCGAAATGTATTTTTTTTCTATGTGTATGCGTGCTTTCCTTTAAGTCAGTTAATCAATTTTTTTAAATAATATTTTCTCTTGGATATTCTTACGCTACCCCCCCCTCCTCTCTAGTGTGCTCGCAGCCCCCGGATGAGAATCACTGCCCTACTGGCAAAAATATCAGTCATAAAAGCTATTAATAGGAACGTGTGGCGATGACATACCAATAACTGTATGTCAATTTGCATTTTGTGATAGGTCACTCATCTTCTGTAACAGCGTAGTTGTTTTTAGAAGTATAGGTTCCAACACAGTTTCTCGTTTTTCACTGTTCGATTACAATGCCATTAAAAATGAAGGTATAGCAAAAAGGAATTTGCTAACTACATCTATGGGAGAGATTTTCTTGTTATTTGCATAATTCTCGAGCACATTCAATGAAATCCCTAAATCTCAAGTTTTCTTCCGATTCGTTGAAAATTTTCGGCTTTAAGTGCTCGTATATAGGACACCCGCTATGTATATGGATTCTGAAATAGATTTTAGAGATTAAACCCTCTAAGTGGTTTCTCTACAAAATATCTGTCCATTGAGATCTGAAAAATTTTGTAAATGATACCTCATCATCACGATATTGCAGATGCTTTTGATGATAAGAGATCAAGATCGTGTCATTTTTCTTTCAAATACGAGAAATATCGACGGGCGAGTTATCTCGTTCACCGAAATCCAGTACGTTTAGCTAATGACGAAACACCTCTTCAAGATGATCACAAATAAAGTTTAAAATGAAAAAGTGAACTATATGTTTTTATGTTTAGCTATTATGAAATTATTGTCCAAATAATGGCCTTGATTACTCGTTCAATAGCCTTTTAAATAGAAAACCATTTAAATGATCGCATTAAAAAATAGTTTTTATATTTAATAGATTGGTGAATTATTTATGTACGTTTGTATTTTATTTTATAGTAAGTACATCAAATTGTTTTACCGAGATTCTCACAATTTCAATTTTTTTAGTTAGAAACACTTGAGTGATTATTATCTGCCTCTACTTTAATACTAAAATATATCCTAACGAAGTAAAAAGGATTTAAACCACCAAATGAAAACGTTACTATTATTTAAAACGCAATTTGTCTTATCATAAATCCAACTTTTAATGATTTGTAAGGAGATTTATTATAATTTTCAAATTTCAATAGCTTATTTATTTCTATAGAACACAGAATGTGAATGAGTTTTCGATACAGCGAAGTGAAATCTCTGAGACGTTTGCAGTTTTAATGCATTCTGAAACCATAAATGTATATAAGCTATACATATTTTACGAATAAGGAACCTAGTTATGAAATAAATTTAGCGGTACAAAATTATTAGTTAGCTGTTTGAAAGTGTACATGAAACGAAAATAATACATTTGTTCAAATACAATTTACAGTACGTATTTAAAAATTACAAAGTTTTATATCGTTGTCATTGCTTTAGTATATATACGTGCCATTGAAAATATATAAAAAAGGAAGCTCTTCAAACATTGTTTTAGTTTCCTATCATCTTCAAACAATGTAATATTTTATAATTAATGCCTTACAAATCTTGAAGTTTCAGTCAACGATGAAAAAGAAAACTTCATCTTTGAGTTTTGGTAGAAAAACAAGGATATATTTTAGAAGTAAATACCTTTTTATAACAAAGAGACGAGTAAATAAAAAGAAGATGCCGGAAGACAATCCAATAGTTGTTCACCAAAGCGAAAAATTGGACGCATAAGCTTTTAAGAACGAATAAGTTTTACTATTCTTTTGGTCAAAGTCTAGCATTGTTCTTTTATCAGAAAACCTTAAAACACTTTTCTAAAGACAAAAAGCATTTAGAAGCAAAAGATAAGACTCTTCATAGCTTTTCGGGACACTAAGATGCAAGCATGAGTGCATTTCGTAACGGATAGTACCTATCAAAAATTCCTAAGTTAAAGGATACTTCAGATTAGTTTCCAAAGCGGATTCAACTCTCAAGTTCGCTTATAAATTAAAACAAAATACCGGTTTTCTACCAAACGTAATGCTATCGAAAGTTTCTTTTATTAGTAACATTTCAAATACAATGTGGAAAGATTCTGCTTTCCAAATGCTCTAGAACGACGAATTGAAGTTACCTTAAAATGTAGCTTATTGCCTCTTTGGCCACACTGGGTATTCGAATTTGTTAACCAATTAACTATTATATACCAATATACCAATTCGGAAATTCGCTTGGCCAAATATGACCCTTACGCCATAGAAAATCCACATATTTGGAATTCCTTCTTTATAATATCTATTTGGAAAGTGCTTAATTCGTATTGGTAAAGTCAGTCACGTTACGCAACTTTGGAATACGCACAGAAACACGTTCCACCATGAAAACACTACTTACAACAATATTTAACTTGTCACAACATTTCTCGCACCATACGCATGTTTTCCATGAAAAATTACAGCTTAAAGTGCTTTGATTGACAAGAAGATTCAACTTCATTTATAGAGAGATTTCTTCGTGGTTTCTATTGTTTCCAATTATATACTGCGTCACTCTATAATACAAACCAATCATTGTTGTGATAACCCTTTCAAGTGAAGTGGTTTAACTTAAATGTGGATACCTTAATATTTCTTTGCTAATTCTATAGTGTTCTGTATAATGTAAAGGTTCCTATAATATTGCCATATATATACATATATATATATATATATATATATATATATATATATATATATATATATATATATATATATATATATATATACAGGGTGGTCCCGAATTCATGGTACAAACTTTAATGGTAGGTACAGGACATTGTAACAATGATTTATTGTATAGGAATGTATAGTCGCAAGTGACGCGGTGAGGCGAAAACAGGGGAAATAACGGCCGAAAGGAAAAACAAAGATTTTATTGAAAGCGTTGTTGACAAGTGTCATGTTTACAGTAATTGTTCAAAATTGCGTCCACCAGTATCGATACATGCTTGACAGCGTCGGTGGAGCGATTGGCGTACACGTTCAAAGATGCCTGGTATTTCACGCACACCTGCAGCAGCTACAGATAAGCGAGCGACGAGATCCTCATCTGAGTCAACTGGAGTCTCATAAACAAGATGCTTTAGATGTCCCCATAAAAAGTAATCGAGGCTCGATAAATCGGGAGATCGGGGTGGCCAAGGGACTGGTCCACCACGCCCAATCCATCGAGTACCAAACGTGGCATTCAGGTAATTCCGTACATCAATGCTGAAGTGTGCTGGCGCCCCATCGTGCTGAAACCACATGCGGTTACGAATGGCGATCGGAACATCATGCAGCAGTTGTGGTAACACTTCTTTCAGAAAAATAAGATAGCTTCCGCCAGTGAGCCGCGTGGGTAGTAAGTATGGGCCAATCAAAAAGTCGTTCACAATACCAGCCCACACATTAATACTGAAACGTTGTTGAAACGCATGTCGACGCGTTGCATGTGGATTATCGGTTGCCCACACATGGGAATTGTGCGCATTAAAGACACCCTCGCGTGAAAATGTCGCTTCATCTGTAAATAGCACATAATCTACGAAATCCGGCTGCAACGCACATTGCTGCATCACCCACAGGCAGAAGTTCACGCGGCGAGGATAATCTGCCGGATTCAATGCTTGTACTTTCTGAAAATGGAAGGGGTGTAAGCGATTTTCGTTTAACACTGCATACAGTCTGATGACTCACACCTACGTCACGCGCAACAGTTCTTGTGCTTGACTCGGGTCTATCAGCCACAATGTTCAAGATGCTTTCTTCCAGCCTTGGAGTGCGTACAGCTCTTACTCGACCAGCGCCATGTCTGTTGACGTCGAACGCACCTGTTTCACAAAGTTGACGATGTAACCGTTGAAAAATTCTATGATCCGGCATTCGTCGATCAGGATACTCCGCGCGATACATTCGTAACGCAGCTCTGCCGTTACCATTTGCACGGCCGTACATGTAATGCATGTCTGCTTTTTCTGCATACGTAAAGTCACCCATCGTCTACGGCAGCACAATTGTGAATGGCGCTTTTCCCTACTGCGATGCATCATGTTCAACAGCGGCTAGACATCTACTGCCCTCTACCGGCAATGATACCAACCGATCACTCCATTTCTCTTTCCTTTTATTTCCCCTGTTTACGCCTCACCGCGTCACTTGCGACTATACATTCCTATACAATAAATCATTGTTACAATGTCCTGTACCTACCATTAAAGTTTGTACCATGAATTCGGGACCACCCTGTATATATCAATAACGTAAAATTTGATCAAATAACGGTTTAATGAACGGCTATCCAAATACAAGTTTTAATCCATATTTAACCAAGCTGATTGGATAGTAGTGATTGCTTGACAGAAAAAGTGAATTATACACGTTTCTGATGAGGTTTTTCTTTTTGCGTAAATCAAACCACTGTGTAAACACAAACTTTAAATGACTACCTTTTAAAACAATCAGAAAAACTCTTAAGAATATTTTCTCAAAACTATGTGTTTTCCCATAAACAACAGCAAGCCAATTTTAAAGGAAAAATACATGAACATCTTTGATTTAAATCATATCAAGTATTTATACAAAATTTCATAAAAAATATTTTTAATTATTTATATTCTGTGCTTATGAAGGTTAACTAGTAGACCCAGGTAAAGTGTCAAACGTCTATTGTATCCTTTGACGTCAATTACTACATAAGCATAATAATGTATTACATTAGTTTTACATTTAACTAAAAACAATGGAAACCAATCACTTATGAGTATATTATTATAATTTTTCTTTGTTCCAAAACTCGTACATCAACTGGTGTCTGAAAAACTACTGTTTCTTAAATATAGAATAATGCTTCAAATGTGAAGGAAAAAAGCTGACATTAAAATGACGATACAATTGGACTGGCATTTGAAAATTTTACGAGACACAACAAACCGTGCACTAAGACGAAAAATGTATGTAAAATAAGCATTGAGGACAAACTTTATATCCATACACCTATACATGGTTTACAACACACAATCCACATTGATCTCCTAACCATATACAATGTATTCAATTAGGATTTTAATTTTTCCTTTCATATTTCCAAATAAAATAAAATTTATGATAAAATCGAGAAAATACCATATTATACATTTTTAGCAATTAATATGTGTTCCAAGTTTTTGATGAAGTATGCCAATATGGGAACATGACATTCATTGTACTTCCAATTATGTGTTCCTTATTGTCTATATTATTTTTTTATCACATTTACTTGCCCGAAGACTATAAATTGTCTATCAATATTTTGAAATTTTGCATAACTTTACATTTTGTTTCCATTCTGTTACTTTATTATAAATTTGTTGCTATTTTTAAATAGTATACTAATTAAGTCATTAGAATAGGGAGCGATAAGCATTTTTAATAACATTTTGTTGTTTTTTAACTTAAACTAAGCCACATTTGAACGAAGTGGAATAACTGGCAATAAATCTTGTTGTAGTTTATTTTATTTGTTATTGCCATACGCGCGTGCCAGTGTACAAATAATGATAATTTCAAATCCATACTCTTTAGGGAAGCACATAAATATCTTGTGATGTATTGTTCGGGATTTTACATAATAGAAACTAGTACTGGACTAGTATTCCTTTATTATCAGTGTCGGATATTTATTGTTCGTTTGAATTTTCTGCTCTGCTTTAGCACTAAGACCAGGTTTATTGCATTTATGTTAATAACTAGATCCCTGCCTTGAATAATATTTACACTTTTTAGAAATACTCAGTTTTTCTCTGAAAGATTCTTAGCAATGAGAGAACTTTTTAAAAAGTGAGGCCATTTTTTGTATTTCTGGAATATTTTTGTAATTTCGTAATTTGTTTGCTCAGCCATTTTGTTAGAAACATAATTTTTCATTTGGATAATGTCTGCAAAGTTCAACACATCAAAATCAGGATTAGTGGATAACAATAGCAAAAATCTTTAAAACAAGCTTTCCTTGTAACTTAGTTCAAGATAATGTCCAGTGCAATCAAATTTCTTAGAAAGAGAATCCCCATTTTCTGCTTTTAAAATGAACTAAAGGAGAACTGAGCAGTGTGATTCTGAGATTTTTATTTTGTACTATTGCTGAAACATTCCGAAACCTTTCTATACTTGTTTAGAACAGTTTATAATGGTTAAATGGGACTTTATCCCTAGGAGAAAATTTTGCTTGAAATTCCAAGTACTTATGAAAAATGAGAAGATCAATCTGAAAAATAATTAATAGTTTATTTTAAAGGATACTCACCAAATGAGGTTATTTACGAATGCAGTTGCAGAATTTTATAAACATTGTTTTATACGGAATAAGTAATTCTCTTTCTCAAATAGTTCTGAGTAAAAGGTGCCATATGCAATTTTATTATATTTTGTGTAGTGAAAATGTAATTTTTTTTAAACACGCAATACCAGCTATTTCCAAAATTTTTACTTGTTTTTTTTTTTTTTTTTTCGTTTTAAGGTCCAGAATATTTAGTCTATCAACATCAAGATTCCACTACTACCTTTTTAAGGCCAACACGAAATTTAATCTTTCAAAAATTATCTGAAATGAAGTTTCCAGTACATGAATTTCACAAATTTCCAAAGTAAAAGCCAATTTAAATCTTGCATGCCAAAAAAATTCAATTTTCGTGTCATCATATTGCCTATAGATGCATAGCTGTTCAAATTTTAATTGTTTATAGGCCATAATTATATGGAACAGGTTGACCATAATATAACTGTCACTCTTTAGAGGCTAAATCGAATAAACTGAATTTAAAAAAAATATTGGTACTGTGACTTTTAAAGACAGATTTATGGAGATACATTCTTCGAACACAAATTAGTATTAAGGGAAAGCTATTAAAAAATGTTGGCGCTATTAGTTCAATTGAAGCAGAGGATCGATCTTTTCATGAATAGATTCGAGAATTCGATCTTTTTCATGCAAGATGGTGCCGGCTAAACATTACCCTGTCGGTACAGTTCTTTTAACGCCAGTTTTCAGAAATGAGAGAATTGTCACTTAGTTCCTTCCAACAGCATGACCGATTCGCTCCTCGAACATCAGTCCACGCGACATTTGGTTGTTTTGTGTCCGATGCGTATGTTGATGTCGTTCCGAACCTAAATGCCCTGAAAAGAACATGAAAGCCAGAAAAAACAGTACATTGAAATTGTGGTCAAGGCGAATTTGATTCTCGCGAATGAAAGATTATTTCCAGTGAGTTGAATCTCTATATTAAGTTGAATGTCAGTTGCCATTTTTTTAAATTACTACGCGCAAGTTAGCCGCTTGGAATATTTGGCGTAGTTGTTACATTATCCATTTCCTATATTCATTTAATGGTAATGTTCGATTGTTTTTGACTAAAACAGTAGAATAATGTCTCCTATCGATGGCTTTTGGTACAAACTTTGTACTTTTATTTTCTTAGAATATGCCTCCCATGTCTCAGTACTAATTTCGTTCCTTTTCGTTTATTTGGTTTAGCTACACATGACCGCAAAGAGTGAAAGCAATTTTAAGGCCCTATTGTACTTATTATAAATAAAATACTAAGGCGTAAAAAATTGTTAATGCATTGTGAACATTTAAATTCTGTAAAAGAAAAGAATAATGGGTTGTGAATTCTGTCCACTAATGGTTCAAAGCAACAAAAGCATTAAATTCCTACAGCTTTAAATTGTGCGAGTTCACTAATACCTTCCAAGCGAAATTGCATTGTATGATAATACGAGTAAATATGCGATTTATCTTTTTTAATGCTGTGAAAAATGCTCGATTTCAAAAATACTTTGTATTAGACAGTTTCAATTTTTAAATTTTAAATTAATTTTTTTTAATACCTGACCACTAACCTCTTCGTCAGTACAAGAGGTGAACTGGTGACTATTTGTTAGGGAGCAGTAAATTCCCAGTGGATAAGCCACCAAAGCTCCTAACAGGAACAATCACCAACACATATGTGCTTATAAACTGGGATCTACTGGTTGGGAACTCTGTATGATCCTTATACCAGTTAGGTGGCAGAAATAATTGTAGAGAAATAACGTTCAATCTCATTTGAAATTACTTCAAAATTATTACGACCAATTTATAACTATAAAATTTAGGATTGAAATGTTCCATTTTCACCATTTTAAAATTCGATTAGCTATAAAAGAAACCAAACAATTAAACCAATGTACTTAGAACTCCTCATGCGTCTGTTTTTGGACTGGGAATATCAAGTATCGTATGTTAGCGGTATGCATATTTTATGATACACTTGTTGTAGTACAATCACTAATGCGAGCTATTAAAAGTTACCGAGTGAAGAAACAATATAGAAATCCCTCCAGAAAAGGAATGATAAATGGAAAAAAGAGAAAAAAAAAGGTTCGCTACCGAAGAATCGAAAGTTATCTTCATCAGCATCAAGTACTCCAATTGTTTCATGCTACCGTTATATATACAGGGTGGTCATAAAAAATGTTTGCCGATATATGGACCTCTAGCGGCCGTTCCGTTCAACCGATCGACATGTTTTTCAACATGATATTTCAGTTACAGTTAATCAGAGGTGTGAGCTCGGGATTCTGTGAACGGCAACGAAGTGGCACTTACGGTTACTGTTATAGGCACAGAAACTCGAAATTTTCGTATGGCAACACCAACTTTTTCTCGTCGCAAAATGCTCAGCGCATGCGAAAACCCTAAAGAGCGTTGAAACGGTACGTGTATCACAAAAAACGGACGCGTTATGCACGCACAAAAACAGCTTCGTTGCTAGATGGCCCACCTCCACCTGTAGCGACATCTGTTCGCAGGGTCCTGGAACAGCATTTTGGCGACAGAGTCATTTCAAGCCATTTTCCATTTCCGTGGTCTCCGCGATCCCTCGACCTCTATACTATGGATTTCTGGTTCTGAGGATATCTCAAATCTAGAGTATACATGTACAATGCGCAAACTTTGCATGATTGGAAAGACTATCATACGTGAGATTGCAAACATCCCTCATGCTATGTTACGTTCGCCTTCATTCTCCACAGTCTCTAGCATGCAATGCGTAATTGCCTGTGATAGAACCCATTGGAATATTTGTATTCCAATTAAAAGTTTTCTTTTGTCCGATCTGTGTTGTCATCAGTGATTGGTGTCTTGCTTCTGTCATATGCAAATTTACTCCGTGCACCCCGATAGTGTTTTACTGGGCAGTTCGCTGAGCTGTCAATTGTGCGTGCATAACGCGTCCGTTTTTTGTGATACTCGTACCGTTACAACGCTCTTTTGGGTTTTCGCATATGCTGAGCATTTTGCGACGAGAAAAAGTGGGCATTGCTATTTGAAAATTTCGAGTTTCTATACCTAAAACCGTAACCATGAGTGCCACTTCGTTACCGTTTACAGAATCCCGAGCTCATACCTCTGATTAACTATATATGAAATCTCATATCGATCGGTTGAACGGAACGGCCGCTAGAGGTCCATATATCTGCAAAGTTTTTTTATGACCACCCTGTATATATAAAGAAAAAAAATTGTGTTCAAAATGACTCCCCAGTTAAATGCCAAAATTTTCCTCAATTATCTACTGAATGCTTATTATTTATAACACGGTTAAGTCGATTAAAAATTTATTATTGCTAATCAAATATGCCATACACATTTTAATCTACCTTCAGGAACCATCTATCTGTAACTAACACTCCAGGAAAAAATTGAATACCTCTTGAATGATGTTCTTACATTTATTTCTGAATACTTTCAAGTCTTGAGTAACAAAAATATTGTTAGGAAAAAGTGTTAATCTAATTCCCTAAAGTGTTCGGATCAAAGTGATAAATCACTGAAGCTGTGTAAATTTTTTTGTATGTGTACTTATTGAAGGCTTCCTAAAGTCGAAGCATGTAAATTTCTAATATTAACAAATTAATAGTGATGTATTTTTTCTGGGTAATAAGAGGGCTTAGAATAAATAACTTAACGTGATAACCAACGAATAGAGTTACTTAAGCTCCCTTTGTGGTATGGAAAAACATCACTTTACTCGTTTAATGTGCCTCCTGCATTTTCGTTTTTTCTTGTTCCTTACTTTTCTGAGAAGATTAATTACACTAAGGCTTGTTGAATAATGATGGACCGCAAAAATATTTATGGTCATAAAAAGAATTTCAGAAATTTTAAACCCATGTATCAACAGGAATTGAGATCGAACGAATTGAGATATTTGTAAGAAGTTAGGGACTAAATTCTCTCTCTCTCTCTCTCTCTTTTCAATTCAACAATCTTTCCGATGGGTTATTTCTTTACTTATTAGCCCCCTAGATTGGTTACAAATTGAGTTGTGTGTTCCTTAAAAGTTTATGCATTCAGAGTATATGTATTAGGATGCCACATCAATAGCAAAACATCGATGTTTTAAAAACAAGATGTTGTTAATACATCGGCCCAAAACCATCGTTGTTTTTAAACATCGATGTTTTTAAATATCAGTGTATTTAAACTTTTTCTCCTCATCCCTAAATTGGTTTAGGAACGTGCCAAACAATGTTTTCCGGGTGGGGGCGGGGTTGAGATTTAATTTACTTGTCATTTGCCGTGTTTATAATTTTATAAATAAGACTTTTTTAGCTGTCAAAACAAAGACAAAAAAATTAATACGAACAATTAATAATTTTTTTATTTTCAAATTGAATAATATAAAAAATAATAATTTTTACAACCATTTGACATAGGTACTACTTAATATAAGTATAATAAGAGGGGGTGAGATTTAATTTACTTGTAATTTGCCGTGTTTATAAATTTATAACTAAGACTTTTTTTAGCTGTCAGTTTAGATTCAAAGTCAAAAAAATTAATACGAACAGTTAATAAATTTTTTATTTTCAAATTGAATAATGTAAAAAAAAAATCTTTACAACCATTTGACATAGGTACTACTTACTTATAAATATAGTTATGTAGGTACATAACAATAATTGTTGTTACTTATTATTAATTATTTATCAATTTATAGGGGAAAACTTTAGGGCCTATAATTATTATACACCCCAATATTTGTTATTTACAGATTGTAAGAAAAGGAAATTTGTTAACTTTCACCATCTTAAACCGACTTCTTTATTCACTAACTACCCCATCAATTAGGGAAAATACTCTTTCAGATGGTACAGATGCCACCATCACTGATAAATACTTGGTTGCACGGTTATTTTACTTAATTTTTATGATGGTACTTTTTCATTTAAAAATAAAACATCGACAACGTAAAAACATCGACAAGTTTAAACATCGACAACGTAAAAACATCGACAAGTATCAATATCGATGTTAAAAAAAACATCGACTCCAGTACATCGATGTTTTTTATAAAACATTAATATGTTTTTTTTATAAAACATCGATGTTTTGAAAACATTGATATCGATGTCGCATCCCTAATATGTATTCAGAGATTGAATGCTTGTGTATCTCAATTTTGAAAGTAATCTAGTCACATTTAGGTTATTTTCCAGTTTCAAACGTAGAATAAAGTTTAACCATACCTGCTTTTTGACACACGAAAACAGTCCTGTATAGCAGGATTAAAATGAACCGGACACTAAAACACTGCAAAAAAACTTTTTACTGACTTAGTTTTTAGATTCAAAATTTGCTAAAATTGATTCAAGTAACACCGCAATTTGGTATTTGTAAGCAGTGTCCTTTCCAAAGGTTCTAAGTTATCTCTTTTTTTGTTATGTATGAGTAATTAGTGGTAATTCCATGTCAAATCTACACATGACAATAATATACATTTTTAAGACTAAGCGATTTTGTTGCCCAGCCTTATCAGAAAATTGTAAATATTTTAATTTCCTATTTAAAACAGTTTTTTATTAATGTCAAACTTCAATCCTGAGAGACAGATAATTTGTGTAGTCAGGAAACATTAGAAAATATGTTACTATTTCATCATTGGTTATATTTCATACATTTACTAAATTAACCGTATCACAGGAACTAAATGTCAAAATCAGAATAATTTTAAGTTTATTTTGTAGATAAATATACAACTTTTTCAATGATGTAGTGTATGATATTTTTAATTTCTTTTAGGATCGGGAACGTTTTGGAAGGAAACCCTTAAGTTCATAGTGAAAACAAAATTCCAAAAAATCATGCAAAATTACGCAGAAACCCTGTACTTTTTTTTAACCTTTTTGTCGCATTGAAATGACATTGAACTATTTTGGGTTTATAATCCATTACTTACAGCAGAATATATGCATGTAGACATTTGCTTGGATTGGTCTGTTCTAGAGTGCGCCGAAGTATACGTGCGGTATCAGAGTCAATCAGACAACCCTCAACGTCATAGTGATTGTTATTTACTCAAGCGATACAGATGAATTGAAACAGCGACGACCTGTTTTCATATGCCTATACTATCGTTTTGCATGTATTACTGTATGTAATAAATGTGTATTACTACAACTCTCGTCTCATATTAGACACATATCTTCCACACGTATCAAGGAAATCATAAATAAGTTATTATTCGAGTTATTTTTCAACAATCTGAAAGTTCACATTAGAAGAGACACAGAATTAAGTGCTTAGACGGCTCGAGAATCTTCAAGACGTTAATCAATACTAATATATTTCACGGTTATTTACATGAAAGTATCAAATTTCTCGCATTTAATTCACAATGCAATAGAAGGTTATTAACGTCGAAATTGACGTATAAGTCACCGAGTACGATTTCTTACTGCAAGCCTAATTTCTAAAAGATTTCAGTCGATGAAAAATATTTAATTAGATCTTCCGGAACTAAGAAAGTATATGAGTTTGAGCAAGAGGTAACTACAATAAGTGTAATTTATTATCCTATTTTTGGTTCATTATCCAAAATGTAATCTATTGTAAACGCCTGAAGATATTATTCCTAGTTAGTTGTTCTGTGATCTTAAAATCATTTCATCATCTAAGAAAAACTTGGACAATGTCTGACATCAGCCCAAGAACTAACAAAATTATATAAGGCATAAGAATACCAGTATAAATTATGTTAATGTAAAATGTCCAAAATTCCATAGCTCGTAGAGGGCTCAAGATAGCGGAATATTCTATTGGAATTTTTTGCTTTGACTATCAGGCAGATAAGTTTTGATCACCATTGTGTTAACGATTTCGAACAGTTTTTTCAGCTTGTGCTAATGTTTGCAGCAGTTGGGATTCCACTTTATGTAGAAAGTCCTGGTCTATTAGACCTCGTGTAGTAAGAAAATTTCCATGGCGGGACTAGCAACTTGGCAACTCAGTTGAATTTGGGTGCTTGTTTTTCTAATCAGATCTGCATCTTGATTTATTTTCCTTTGACTACAGTGATCAGACGGATCTTTTTGCATTTTGAATGACTCTTACAAATACTTACGGCTCACCTTTAAAATTCACCTAATGTCTTAGAACACCTCAATTGGACGTAGGAAATGGTACTCCATGTCCACTCTGAACAGGTTCATTAGCAATGGCTTCCATATCCCTGTGAGACTTTTTCCTACTCAGACGATCACGGTGATAGAATACCACGGTTAAATTTTCTGACGTGCCATGAGTACATAGTTAAACATGTTGAATGCATAATGGAGCGAGAAATGGTGTGCGTTAAATGGGTGGAAAGCAGTAACGAACGAAATACACTGGCTGCATAAAACCAAAATGATCTATCCAGCGAATTGCACTAGGAACCATTCTGGAGGTTTGAATTGCTTTCCTTAGAGGATAGAAATTACCTTTAAAGCTATTGAATAAAATAAGATCCATGTGAATTAAAACGTAAATTAGGATAACAGCAGCTGGTAAACACACTCCTAATAAAGATACACATGTATAAATTTCACTTCCATATGCATAAAACAAAACAAAAAATTATTATTTTGTTGTATTACATGATCAATGCATTATAGTTTACTCCTTCTATTCCTATTATTCTATTGCTGAACTAGCATTAGATTACTACGCAAATATTCCAAAGTGTGCATTTTTTATGATATGTTCATGTAATATTCGCTCATGCAATAATTATACCGCCTTTTGATTTCCGATATGTGATAAATTTAAATTATTCACTTATTCTATGAACATTGTAAGCTTTAAAAGATATATGAAGTCTATTAGTATTTGCTCCATTAGCATATTTTTATTACAAATTCATTCTATTATGTGCATCACCACCTTATGCTTTTTTAACACAATGAGCCAAAATTCTTCTCACAGTCAGAATACGTCTTTAATATCAACTCTGAGCAATTCACACGCATAATTCAACCTTTCATCCCAGCTGTCTTTTAGCCGATTTTGAACTTTTTGACTAATATAACTTTTCAAAGGATTCTATTATATGGAAATGACCAACAGAATGTTTCCAAAAGATTTTATTATATGGAAATGACGAATAACATGTTTCCAAAGGATTCTATTATATGGAAATGACCAATAGCATGTTTTTGTAGGATTCTATTATACGTAAATGACCAATAACATGCTTCAAAAGATTCTATTATATAAAAACGACCGATAGCAGTTTCCAAAGAATTCTGGTTCTAAGGAAAAGATAAACATAACTCGTTTGAAATAATTATAATGTGAGAAAATTGCGAATAGACATGTATAGTAGACATTCCAAAAAGAGTCAACTGTACAGAATGGGGCAATAGAATCGTTCCAAAGCACTACATTCCAAACAAAGAACCCTCATGCATTTTCAAATTATGCCATTCTTTTCTTTCGGCATTTTGTATTTTTGTGAAAACATGTTTTTCCTTTCACTTACCTTTCATTTCTGTGTACTATCTTAAATTACTTATATGTACTGTGGAATTCTCAGCTCTCCCGTATCCCCAAATCTCCTCCGTATGGCCGACTATATCGCTCAAAGTCGCTCATGTGAAACAGTGTCTGCCTACGGTGTCCAATCCAATCCAAGGAATAAACCAATGGAATCTCTCCCATGTAAAACTATATCCTAAGAAAAGGACGAATTGAATCTATTTTTAAGGATAAAAAGAAGCCATGTATATCATAGTAAACTGATGTTGCTTAGACTTTGTGAGTTGTGAGGTAATAACAACACTCTACCATTCATAATATGCCAGATAAAGAAGTCAATACTTTCTTAAAAATGTCTCAATGACAATGAATTTTAAACTTAAGTTTATGTCTTTTAAAAAAAAGTATAGTAGAATGCATAAGATATCGCTTCCAGGTCCTGATCATTAGTCCTCTGAGGTTCTTAAACGCATTATTCCACTATTCAATCTGTAGTTGTCTCTGACTGGTATCTAATCGATTTTCAACATCTTGAGCAAGATATTCTCCGAAGGATATTTTTCACCTTGTAGATGCGGATACTTAGTCATTTAGTGTATTGTATTTTAAAACCAATAGTGCACTACAAAGAAATTTCGTGAGTCTGGAAGGGTTGCAGCTTGATAACTCCTACTATTACACATTCATCACTACACTGGAAAATATTGAGGAATGTCCTCACGTATATCATTCACTATTCAGTTTACCTTAAGAAATGTAGAGACTCTTCTCTACTATAATACTTCCACGATCTCTTATATTTACTATTGATAAACTGATATTTATTATTGATAAGCTGATATTTATTATTGATAAACTGATATTTATTATTGATAAACTGATATCTTTAACTTGAATAATGTCTTAATTTAACTAACTTTTATTTTTTCCCTTGCCTCATTTATTGCCCCTTGTAACCTTTCCATAAATGAAATATTGAGTACATTACTTTATAATTGTAAATATTTCTCTTAGAAAAATAAGTTCTTAGATTACCTACTTTTTTAAAAACAGCTTTCTATCCAAATAACTGACACAAAACATAATTTACTAGTTAGGTAACAATAAATATGCAATTAATATTGTTTAAGACAGTACCCAAAACATTTTTAACACCTAAAAGTATTCCCTACAATGTACGTTATGTGCCTTATATTTTTCATGCTTTATATTTGTTGTTCCAACCACATCAGTTGAGTGTTAGAAAAGTTTAATATTTATTATTGATAAAAGCAGTCACGAGAAATAACATTCAAATTAAGGGGACCAGTGCAATCCTATCTGTCTAATGTTAAAATGGTAAAATTTGAAAGGACGTTTTCTCTTAGAATCTTTTATGTGTGTGTTGATTTCAATTTTTTTATACAGGTTTTAAGATACTTTAACACAGTTTTTCTTAAAACTTTTGTTTAATGACAGGAAAAAAAGTTTTAAGATTTTTTTCCTTTAATTCCTATTTTTTTAAGGACCAATTTTTATCGTTTTGAACAATTAAAATGAGCTTTTCTGAGCAAATAGAAAAAGTTAAACTATTAAATGCATATAAAAAAGTTAAAATATTTTATAGGGTATCTTATACTTGTAAACCAATTTTTTTTGCATTTGCATTTGCTTGAATAGACTGAAAAAAAATATTCCTTTTATGGAAAAATACACATTTTGAGAATTTGAAGTTTAAAGCATAAAATTGACCTTACTTCAAGTACGTACTGGTATTTTTTTTAAATAATTATTTAAAATACTCAGTCCAGTCACATTAATGTGATCACCTGTCAAAAGCCAGAATAAACTACCTTTGGCAGAGCGGACCGCTGCGAGACGTGCAGGAAGAGAGTAAATTAGGATTCTGAAGGTGTTTACTGGGATGTTGAGCCATGTCGACTCCAGTGCCGTGGCCAACTGCGCTGGATTACCTCCCTCCTCCAGCCTAGATCCTTCCGGAAATTGTTGCAGGGTGTTTGCTTTCAGATTTTTCACGCCGTATACGCCAACCTCCATCTGTCCGATGGAGCATAAAATGCGATTAATCGGAAAAAGCCACCTGTTGCCAATCTGTGGACGTCCAGTTGCGGTATTGGCGTGCAAATTCCAGCCTTCGTTCTCGATGAACAGCAGTCAGCATAGGTGCATTAACCAGGGGTCTGCTGCGGAGGCCCATGCGCAGCAACGTTCGCTGAACCGTTGTTGAGGATACACTCTTGGTAGTACCTTGGTTCATCTGGGCGGTCAGTTGCTCAATAGTTGCACGTCTATTCGCCCAAACGCATCTCCGTAGCCTTCGATCGACTCTATCATCCATAGCCCGTGGTGCACCACATGTACCACGCCGCTGATTTTGGATAGTGCCATTATGCCATGCACGGTATATTTTTACCACGGCGGCACGCGAACAGTTCACAAAATTAGCCGTTTCCGAAATGCTTCCACCCTTGGCCCGAAAGCCAATAATCATGCCCTTTTGAACGTCGAATAAACAGCTACGATTCTGCATTACGCCAACGATTGAAATCCTTTACGATGCCCTAGGACATCCTTTATATACACTCCACTGCAATATGCTGCCACCTGCCTTTTGTGATTGGTTATTTCACGTTGACGTCGAAAGTAGGTGGTGGTCACATTAATGTGACTGGACTGTGTAATTCTACTCAACGCATCTCCATAAACAATGAATCATTTTTCAAAAAATTGTACAAACATTTATTTAAATTTATAAGAAACCTAGTCGAAATAAAAAAAAATTTGTGCACTGGTCTCATTTTAAAGATACAAAGGCGTTTGTACGTCATGAGATTAGATCAGCATTATATATGAACAAAAGGGTAATATTCTAAGTAAGAAATAAGTAAAAGAATCCTTCATAAATTGAGTTATTTCTGCTACAGCTGTTTTTTACGTGTTTATATCTGTTCTGGCAATTTGAGAAATAATTTTCGTAAGATACACTTGCGAGTGAGGTAAAGTTTTAGGTTATTAAAGAATCTTACCTTTCAAACAGATGTAGTGGATGCAGCGGAATTCCTGTTAAAGTAAGTAGATGAAGGTAGTTGAATTGAAGTAATTAATCAAAGTAAAAAGTTGCAATGCGGAAAGACAGGAAAAATAAAAATAATTTTAAAATGAGAGATTAACTGCATGATCATATACTATAAGGCCAGGTGCACACATCCTGTTTTTCAACGTGCCTAGCCACTGCGACACCGAAGCTCAAGTATACACACATAACCCTGAAATGACGCACGAACTCATTTCGCGCCATTTCGATAAATATTCTATCGAAGAAAACGTGTTTATTTGGCTTACTTGGTGTAAAAAAAGTATATTCTGAAACAAAATAGATGTTGCTGGATACAACCATTTATTAATTATTATTTATATTCCATTTGTTTATGAAAACAAGGTACTTCAGAACGGAGACGCATGTGCGGCGACCGTGCGGCGCCGTGGGGAACTGCGGTACAAATTGCACACCAGCTGGACGTGCGGCGCTCCAGTGGCCCTGAAAGCATGTGTGCACTGCTCTATTGCATCTAATGTTTCTCAGACCGCATTTGCGTTGCGGAAGCGGCGCCGCACGTTAAAAAAGCTGATGTGTGCACCGTGCCTAATTGTCTCATTGAATATCGAATTTTACACAAATAAACGCCTAAGGAAGTATTGATTAATCATATTCACGATTTAGTGAAAACAAATAGTTTACTTTAGTTCGAAAAAGAAATGTTTCCAATAGAGACTTTAATGTAGTGGTCTTTCGGTGTTTTATGCACAAAACACCTTCACGTGTTCATTCTGATTAACTAGTTCAATTAGCCAAGCAAAGAGTTTTCAAAAGACACATATTACTTGTTTGTTGACACATCGAAAACAATATTTATTCATCGCCACGAACAAAAGTGTTTATTTGGACAAGGTTATTCAAATTTAAAGACCTTATCTAAATGTGTTTTCGTCAAAAGAAAACTAAAGCATTATCATAAAGTGTGATAGTATCTATAAAAATCAATCAAGAGATAGCTTCTATTTTTTACTCCAACGGTAGTGTACCGACACTACATTTTTTACAAACACTCTCCTCTTTCAATAAAACAAATCTCCACAGTAAACATTTGCAACATCTCGTATCTCTCGAATGGAGAAAAGAACATTCCGACTCGCATTTCCCGACTCAAAAAACAATAATGAAAGACACCAAAAAGCATCTGCCAAAACTGTTGAGTTAGAGAAGCGTTCTTTCCAAAACCCTAGGGCTTTATGGAAAAGTTTTAGAAAGCCCCGCCAATGTGTTTGAGACTCATTTAAGACCTCCACAAACTGCCAGAATAAATAGAGAGAAGAATATGCCTCTCGCTTTCCAGATATTCACTCAAAGCAAACACTTCAGAGAAGTTGGTGTTTTTATTCCGAGGATATCTCTCGTGCTTCAAAGTCGAATGGCTCGAGGCTGGATCATGTCTGAATGCTTCTTCCGAACTTTAAGTTATT
This sequence comes from Metellina segmentata, assembly GCA_947359465.1. Classification (NCBI taxonomy): domain Eukaryota; kingdom Metazoa; phylum Arthropoda; class Arachnida; order Araneae; family Tetragnathidae; genus Metellina; species Metellina segmentata. Next base: position 56,711,816 of record OX375875.1, read on the forward strand.
AACTTTTGGTGCTTTCCTTTTGAGACTTATCACTAAGGATTATTTTAAATTAATCGACTTGTCTATATTTGATATCGGGTGTATTCCCGTTCTGACAGAACAGATCCTTCAAAATGGTTTGCAGACTGTATACCAGTAGTGGGAGAACATACAAACACATTTCTCACTAACTACAGCAATGAAGGAACAAGGTTTGGCCAATATGCCATAATCCATCTGGAAACATAATTAATACGGTGATGTATTCACTATTTCAGCGTTTCAACGAAAGTTAGAAATAGTTTCACAATTTGTTTTCTTAGCGCTCTGACAATCACGCGACATCAAAATAGAATCGAATTGCTTCTACTCCACAACACATAGTGACTAATTAACCACGTCTACTAGTTTGAAGCATAATCCTAGGAAGGATATTGTTAATCCAGAAAGCGAAAACTGGTTAGATGTCATGCAGGGAAGACTATGTTACAGAACTTATATATATATATATGGTCCCCAGTGGGTTATGTAGAATGTATTCATATTTCAAAAGTATTTGGACACTGAATGGTTTTCATAAAAAGTGCTTTATTATACAATATTTAGAAATGGGTATGCTTTCCTATTGCTTGTATTACAGCTGCAACACGTCGAGGCATACTTTCCTCAAGTTCTCTGTAAGTCTGTGAAGGAATAGCTTGCCATGCTTCTTCCGAGGCTGTGAGAAGAGATTGTGGGGTGAAGGGCGTGGGTAGCGATGTCGCACTCGTCACTCCAGTTTCACCCACAAGTGCTCGATCTGACTGAAATCTGGGCTCTTACAGCCACTCAAGCGAATTCACCTCATTTTCAGGAAGCCAGTGTCGAGCACACGTTTTTCAGTATGACATGGAGTTCGATCCTGTTGGAAGAAACAACCATCATATATGTAGTATTGCCATTGTATAATACGCGGCTGAAATATTCAATTATTGAGGTACACGTCAGCGTTCATGGTAGGAGGTACATGAAGCAATAGGCCGAGTCCTAATCAGGAAAACAAACCCACATCGAGATATATCCTCATCCATACATTTTCCATAAAGTGTGTATGTCTTAGGACTTATTGTGAGAGTGACTTAGCACCGCGACCAATAGTCTATAGTACTGAAACCCTCTACTGATCTATTAAAGACCGATTTCCGAAATAAATTTCAGTATGTACCTTATTGGAATGTTTAACAGTTCCCAGGGTTCGATACAATGGTATCCCAGATACTCAAATCGTTGGACAGAGTACTAATCACATTCACACAGAACGTGTATAGGACTCTCCTCTACCATCCAACAGCCTTGACATAATGGGTCATCCAAAAGGTTGTGGTGTCTATTTAGAGTACAGTGGCCAGTTAGAAGGCCTATAGTTACCTTGATTTCTCTTCTGCTCAATTTCACCAGTTCCCTCGATCTGTTCCAGGGAGATTGCTGATTGAGCTCTTTGTCTTGCCTTTGGTCATTAGATTGAAGCCATGTATGGTAAGACTTGGCCAGTAGTAAACCTTTGATAGTCATTCTAACCACATTGTAAGGTATACCCAAAAGAGGCTCTGGTCCAATAAATGGCTTTTCAGATACATGTTTTGACAGTTGGTCTGCCATTTTATTACCATCAATGCCACAATGACGGGACCTAAAAAATATACACTTTAATTCGCTCAGCCAGACCAAGAGAGCATTGTTGACATTCCCACACTACTTTTGAAGAAAAGCAGTGTCTCTGCAGGGTTTTTATGGCTGCTTGACTGTTATTACCCTCTTAACAATCCCCCTAAGAGGCAGTTATAAATACGAGCAGAGATCGCTAGAACCTCAGCCTGATATACTGTGACCATCTTACCCAGAGAGTAAGATAGTTTTTTTTTATTAGAACAAAAGACACCTAAACCAGTGCCATGAGATGTTTTTGAATCATCTGTGTACCAAATTTCAGTCTCTCTAGTTATAAAGATAATGTTGTATTTGGCTTGAAAACAAAACTGCTTTAAAATACGATCAGATCTAATTTGTAAATAGGGATGTTCTTTTACCGGCATATCAGCATTTTTGAACATAGACATTTCACAAGACGAATTCCAATAACACATGAGTTTGAGGCGTTGTCTACGCATCGTACTTGTAATCGCCATTTTCTGTAGACTAGAGAGTTTTATTTTTTCACTGTCTCATTACGGGTTCTACTCCACCAGGCAATGGCTCTATAGAATACCATTGGAAACTAACCTTTTATGATCAGTGTTATGTCATGAGCATAACCTAGACAGTACTGGCCCAAAACGTTAGTCCTGTGTAGGAGCACATCTTCAACTAGACTCCATAGTAAAGGTGACAACATGCCTCCCTGTGAATAGCCTTTACAGTTCCCCTCAGTGAGTGTGTCCCTCAGTAAGGAGGCTTGAGCCATTCTTGTCTCAAGCATATTTTTAATTCAGGTGCAAACCAGTGGATTAATTTCTCGTCTGTTAAGGGCATCAATAATTATATTTGTTGGAGCTATCAAAGTCCCCTCAATATCTAAAAAGGTTGCTAAAGCAATTTCATTTCTATTGACCGCTCTATCAACGACTGTAACAAGATCGTATACTACAGACTTTGCAGATTTCCCAGGCTGATAGGCTTGTTGTGTATATACATTTTTTGGAACTATTTAAGTTTTTAATAAACTGTTTATCCTTTTATTTATGCATACAAGAAACTTCATGTATAGGATAAGGTACATCTTGATACAGTAACTCTCCATAGAATCCGATTGGGGTTATAAGTCAACATCTTCCTCTGACTTTCCAATCGCAAATATGCCAATGCGAAATTTCTCGTTCCTCGTCCAGATGGTTTCAAGAGGGCTGCTCAGCACTCTTAATTAACTGTCCTCCTTGCTGTCCACTGGAGAGACGGGATAATACTTCGAACACTCCAACTGAGCTGATATTTTGGCGTGAGGTCTCCGACTGTTTTGAGTTGATCCCCGTAATATCAAAACCCCCTTCAAGTGGTTTCGACAATAGGAAATTCGTTCGAAAACTTTGTCAAAAACAATTTATTTTGATTCCAAATACGTTGCGATTGTAGCCAAATTATTTAAATGTTGCACTAATAGATATTGGTAATTAATGCAACAATGGACATTCAAAACAAGCTGTTACATTTTTAAAAAATTTACATAGACTTTTTTATACTAAAAGCTTATAACGTAGTCAAATACTATATTGACAAATTAATAAATATTTATAAGTCACATGCACAGTAATGTTTCACAAGTATTGTTAAGGGAACTGAGACGTTCTCGACAACGCAAAACATGAAAGTTTGTGTGGTGTACAAGACCGTCTTATTTTTCAATAAAAAAGAAATCCCTCAACTAAATGACTATATTTATAAAAACTGCATGCTTCATCTATATATATATATTTCTCTTACGTGGCACGCAAAAAAGACGTTATTTGTTACCACGTTTTGGCAACATTGTGCGATTGTTTGTTTACTAGGAGCCTCGCGAGTCATTTGAATCTATAGCGTTATCGGATGAAATTTTATTGAAAAAAAATGAATTTTAGACGAGCTGTTGCGGTTCGTAATAGAAATCTAAGAAAGCGGAGGATCTTTTCAGGGCTATTTAAAAAACGGTCCTTTTCAAGGCTAACAATTATAGTACAACAAGACGCGTGCACTACAACTTTCGACAACAAACTCAGTCAAAAAGTGTATGGGTGGCTCGAGTACTGGGGAAATGTACACACAAACAACATGCTGGGTATTCAATTTCCAAAGCAGTGCTCACATTGCGAGTAAAAATGTGCTCAAAGTTTTCATCTAAATTCTGATTTCAGAGGTACTGTATATATATTTTATGTAATACAACAAATTTAGATTTGAAAAATATTTTTCTGGAATATATTTTGTAATCAATCCCTTCTGCTAGGACACGTGTCTTCATTGATGCGAGCGAAGCGATCATAGGTTCGCGCAGCGAACCAATGAGAATTGCGAAGCAATCCTCCGGGGGTTGGCGAGCGTTAGCGAGCAGGGGGCGGGCCCCCTATTCATTATATTACAGTAAAAGTATATTCATTCTTTGCATTATTTTTTAAAATATGAGGAATCGAATAAGTACTTACAATAAACAGCCTTCTAATACATGGTGATGAATAGGTACGTTCGTAAAAAATTCTATTCATATTAAAGAGGTGTAATTTTTTATGGTAATAACTCATCCAATGAACATAATTTATTTCATTACTTATTGATAGTATTTTTTATTCACCAATTTTATGAGAAAAATCAGCCTTTTTTTTCAGAATTTCAAATTTTTTCGATTTAACTTTTTTTTATAATTTTTACATTCAACATACTGCAATAAAAATTAGTTTACTTCAATTCATATACATTTGTGTCAATATTAAAGCATGCATTAGGATTTTACAAGCAGTAGAAAATTTTTTAAGCGTACCTATTCATCACCATGTATTAGAAGGCTGTTTATTGTAAGTACTTATTCGATTCCTCATATTTAAAAAAATAATGCAAAGAATGAATATACTTTTACTGTAATATAATGAATGAATCATGTAGTTTTTATAAATATAGTCTTTTAGTTGAGGGATTTCTTTTTTATTGAAAAATAAGGAGGTCTTGTACACCACAAATTTTCATGTTTTGTGTTGTTGAGAACGTCTCAGTTCCCTTAAATTTTATTTCACCGATGATAGCGTGTATACATATAAATCGAACTAACTTAATTTGGTAAAAGCATCACCCAAATTGTTTACTAAAACTACAACTTGTACTAGAACGCCTAAAATTTGTAATAAATAGGGAAGTACAATGAATTTCTCAGTGGCACATATGTATGTTATGCAGCAGATTTCAAGGATTATCCATAAACATTAAACTTCAATCCATTATATCTAGGTGTGCAGAGGAAAGAGAGTTTGAAAGCAGATTAATTAAAAAAAATTTTAATCGGAAAGAAATATGTTTTTGCAGTAGACTTACTATACTTTTCGACTAGATGATTCATGTAACTGTATTATGTAACTCCTCATAAAATCAATATTTAATTAGTTTGATATTAAATCATTTTAACAGCAAAATTTAAATTGTTTTTAATTCATTTTTATCGATTTTGTTGATTTTGAAGGTTTACTGTCCCCTTAAACACCTTATTTCATTTACTTTTATAAAACCAATCCCATTTCGGAAGTGATTTGTACAAAAATTCCAAATCTAAACACTTAAAATCTAGTCTTCTATCTTATAAAGATTCATAATTATGTGAGAAAAAGATAATTTGCGAATAAAAGGTTTTAAGAAATTTGCTATTGCACCGTTGTTTACAAACACGATTTCTACACTAGAATTTCTAGGATTTTATACGAATGTCATTTGGTACTCAAGCACTTTTCTTTTCTATGTGCCTCAAAAAGAACACAAAATCTCAACATTGCGTGTATAAAGATAGAATAAAAAATGTCAGTTCCAATCACTCTTGTAATCTAGTTTCCCCCGATAACATGAACTCGGAATTCTTGGGGTCAAATTGCGTTTCATTACTTAGAATAATCATAAATAGGGTGCAGTATAAAACAATGACGATTGTTTAGGATCCAGTGTTGCAAAATCAGGGAAAAAACATAATTTAAATTTTCGATGTGCTTGTTTATGTAGTTCATTAAAAATAACGTTTCCCAGAAATGTTGAAAATGGAAAGCACTTAAAGTTTTTTACATATAGTCGCTTTACTACAATACCTCAAAGTTCAATATTTGTTATTTGTGATGTTTTAACTGTATTTGGTTACAATTATGTATACTAAACATAATTCAAAGTCTGTAATAGTTGTAAAGCTCTCTATCAGAGCGAATATTCCGACCTCGTTTCGCAAAACTGATATATATTTTATATCTTATATTTTTATTGCTCATGAAAATTTTTATTTCAATACTCGTAAGGTTTTCATAGTAAAACAATGTTATATTTTTATAAAGAGTAAAATAGCTATAACAAAAAACGTTGAATGTAACTCTTGCTTCGGTAAAAGTGAATAGAGAGTTGAAATTGGGAATCATCTGCTAGATAAGTGAACATCTCATCAGATTTCGCGTTGAAGATTAAATAAAGAATAATCGATGAAAATTACTTAAACTTCATTCACTTTTGATATCTATTCAGGCTTTGGGTTTGAATCCCGGTCAGTATATAGATGTTGCAAGTTGCAAATCTACTTAGATCGTGGTCATGGTCTAATTAATCCTCGTGTAATAATCAGTGACAATAGTGCGACAAACCAAATGTGTGATAAAAATAAATAGTGAAAAAAATGCATGAAGAATTATTTATTCAAGGACGTATTACAGGGTTTAAATTTAGCATTATTTGAAATCTAACTTACTTAACTAAGCAGTTATTTTCTATTGTTCAGACAAAACCTTATTAGTCGAAACCTCTATACATTTTGATAATGATATATACTAAGACTGCTTGTTAATCTATGATTATTTGTAAAAATTACAGTATGAAGCCAAATTATAAATTTTTAAATTTATTAATGCATTCTTTTATCTAACTATCAGAGACCAAGTTAACACAGTAGTAAAACGGTACCAAAACCATTTATATTTTCGAGGTTGATAATAAATTCAAAATAAAAACAATAAAAAAAATTAAACGAATGGTACCAAAAGTTAACATTGTTCATGCACATTTTACGTGACATTTAGGGGATTTCTTTTTAGGGGCTCTGTCAAAAATCCTTAGCAAAATCTCAAACATGAATTTGTGCAATAAATAATATACACCCATTGACTTAAAGTATCACAGCTAAGTGTAGAGAGATGTGATTATAGTAACATGCTCTGCATGCAAAACGTAATAGAGAATTCGCATTAATCAAGGGTACCTGTTCTCAATCTAATAGAGAATGTTTCTATGCTCGCTGACGTCAAATTGCAGCTTACACAACAACACCCCTAGGAAGGATCTTCAGCAAAGACATGCTCTAGAGAGCGAATGGGACCAAGTGACACAGGAACTCTTGGACCGCCTTCTGGAAATCATTTCTTTAATTCTTGAGGCTAGCCTTTAAGTCAGAGACCGCACATTCACTATTAGGTTGCTTTTATCCGAGCAATAAATTATATTTTCACAATACCAAACCTAATTTGTGTTCACCTGAGTATTTTTAGAACGATTGTTCCGTTACCAGTAACACCGAACTACAAGTGAGTGTTCTTGTTTTATTCCTCATAACTTGATAAATATTTATTTTTTACTTGTGAATGTCAATACAGCTACTTGACTCTAGATTCATCTCATTAATCTTAATTGTTAGGCATTTAGGCATGGATAAATAATTCCTATCTCTTAATATGAAATATTATAAGCTGATTAAAAACTAACATAATGCCTTAAGGATTTAAAAACTAATGAAATGCTTACATTAAAAAGTAATACAACTTACCGTGTCGGAACCACTTTATCCCCAAATCAAATTAAATAAAGACCAAATCAAATTAATACAACCTTTGATATCACATAGAGATGATTTTAGTTTGACAAGCACTTTCACACCGCTAACAAAATTTTCGAAAGTCTTCTACAGCTGTTTACACTCCTCCGCATTTTTTAACTTCCGTGACTTGTCATATATCCTTAAGAAAGTGATTTAACACTCTTAATACTACGAAGAGGATTGTGAGTTAATGAGACGTTCCCACAATTACAAAAGTATTTCCTGCCGTTCGATGTGGTCGAATTATTGTTGAAAATTTGCCACCTTCCCTGCCCTACTAAACGCTTTGACTAGCGATGGATAAACACTCGGTGCCACACGAATGATTATTCCATCCGTGGTAAAACGTGGTAGCAAGCGTGTTTCCTCATTATCTAAGGTGTAAGAAAGTGAAGCAGATACGTCTTTATCATCCACTCTGATCGATATCGATGAACGTTGTGTTTTTTGTCAGCTGGCTGAAGTTTTAAATAGTCAGATTGAAAATTTAAATTATTCTATTTGAATTTCTTCAATAAATAAGAAAATTTGGGCTCGATAGCGGTCTGATCTGAGTGATTGTTGTAGATTCAGAATTTGTCCTCACAAGTCAGTAAGTTGTTTTTTATTCCACATCCTTTCCCTTTATATCATAGTCATTTCAAAACTTCGGTTTTTATAAAATAAATTTTAATGTACACTAAAGTTTATAATGTATTGTAATAGACTTATCTTCGTAAACTAGTATGAAATATTTAAACCTTATTTAAAATTTCTTATGCTGATGTCAACGCCATCCTGCCTAGAGCTTTAGAAATAGAAAAAGACTAAATATTTTATATTATCTTCTGAATATTTGGACGTTCTTCACATTTTTGTAAACTATTTGTACCATATTTCTATACCTTCATCTGTACCTGATGTATTTTAACTTTCAACTTAAAAATTAATTTTAACAGAATACCCTTTTATTAAAGTACATCAATATTTATTTTAATGAATTTTATGATAATTTATTAATTATACGAGTATATTGCCCCAGTTTGATTTTGTAACTTGAAGGTATTTCACACAGTAAACAAACTATCATTTTCTAAATGCTGTTCCTGAGCTAAGTTATCATAAATAAATATATTCTAAATCTATTCTGTGTGGTTGCTTTTGACTAAAACTGTTAAATTCGAACTATCAAATCATAAGTTCAAATCAGGGAATAATATGAAATCTTGTATTAGTTTATTAACGCACTTAAGTCACTTCATGTGTTGAGTGTGAATGCTTTTCTCCATTATTAGTGAATGATATCTTAAGTATTGTTTATTAAGCATTTCAATGTAAATATATGTTTATTTTTAAACTTTAAAATCAATTTCATGTGCATGAATTTTACTCAATAGATTTGTATCCTGGTTACACTTTCATTTTTGTAATAGTTCCTAGGGACTTCTTTGTTTTTATAGTTAGTTGTAAATAAGTTAAATTATGTTGTAATTACATAAACAATCCCCAAGAACATATTTATGGTATTACATAGATCTCCTTAGATCATTTCGTAGATATATGATTTACAGAAAATGTCTGACTGCACTTTCTGAACTTGTGAGTAGGCATTTCCTATCTGTTATCTTCATTTAGGACCTATAAAGCATATCCAACACCTAAAATTTAAGACGGAACAAGCCTCGTCAAGTCATCTGGCTTGCGCTGCCCTATCACTGGGAGGTTATCTATGGAAGTCCTGATCTAGTGTTGAATTTTTTTGGGTTATTTGTACTAATGGGGACTAGGTCTATAACTGTTTAGCTATGTCTTAAGGAATAAGTGACAATATAAATAAGCTATGTATTTATTTCGATAGAGTTTTCTGAGTTTATTCGAATTCCAGAGTTCAAAATTTTTTTAATAAATTGTTATGCAACAGCATTTTTCAGATACTGTAACATGCTAAAGACGACAAAAGATTTTCAATTTTAAATATTTACATATTTCAAATACCTCTAAACAATAATAGAGTTTACATTAAAATCCCTTGATCATATAATGAGTATTTTTCTCATTCATATGTATCAACTCTAAAATAATCTTTTTGTCAACAATAATCGAATAATTTGAAATCGTAATAACCAATCAGAAATTGAAGTTTAATACGATCAAATCAAACTTTACAATATCCCAGTTCAAAGGCTTTTGCATATTACGTACAATTATGAGAACATTTCAATTAATACTTATAATAATTCATCAATATGTATCCCAAGAACAAGGACCTTTCACCTAAATACATCCTAAATGGCCAAAAACTGCTAGAACCCTAAATTTCTTCTTCGAGCACTTGAACATAAATTGCAGATAACACCACTGCCGACACTACTCACTTTGAAACGAAGTAGAAACTTTGTTAAGCACATATGATTTACCTCAAGCAGCTTTTCTCCTACCTCAACTAATACCTCCCAACGAGGTGCAGAAGCTCGGTTTGATTAGCTCGGAATTGGAATCCCCTGCCAACATAAATTTTCCATTTATTTAAAAGAGCTATAATTACTCCTGCTTATTAACTTAATTAGCAGACCATAGTAAGTGAAGTGAAGATTTAAAACGCTTCTCCCTATTCGGAGGCCTGTGGGGGCCTTACTTGGGGAAAATGCGATTACGGCCCCTGAAATCGTCGACAGTGGACTGACTCCCTGACGGATATAGAAGAGGAATTTTAATTAGTGGTGAAATCGCCTTATTTTCTACGTTTCGGATCCAATTAGAGTCGGAGGGTTTTGGAGATGGATCGCCCGCGATGGAACGGATGCCGAAGTTTTTGGTTGTGGGACGAGAGTTTTGATACAAAAATAATTTGAGCGAAGGGAATTATTTTTATTCAATTTACGATGATGATATGGTTGAGTTCGCATTTTAATCAGAGTCATGTTCGTTTTTAGCAGGAAATAAAAATATTCTCTGCGTGAAATCAAAGTGCATCGATTCTTTATTTATTCAAGGTTTGAAGTAGGGTCATATTGCATAACATGGAATATATAAAACTGTGAAAAATAAGAAAGAGGGAACAATAGAGTTTTCAGTTGGGTTAGGTTGGTTTTATGGCCAAGCCGGGGCAAAACTCAATTGAGAAGATCAAGAAATAGACAGACACAGGGCTCGAAATAATTTGAGCGAAGGGAATGATTTTTATTCAACTTACTATGATGATATGGTTGAGTTCCCATTTTAATCAGAGACATGTTCGTTTTTAGCAGGAAATGAAAATATTCTCTGCGTGAAATCAAAGTGCATATCGATTCTTTATTTGTTCAAGTTTTTGGAAGTAGGGTCATATTGCATAACATGGAAAACATAAAACTATGAAAAATAGGAAAGAGGGAACAATAGAGTTTTCAGTTGGGTTAGGTTGGTTTTATGGCCAAGCCGGGGCAAAACTCAATTGACAAGATCAAGAAATAGACAGACACAGGGTCGAAATAATTTGGGCGAAGAGAACGATTTTATTCAATTTACTATGATGATATGGTTGAGTTCGCATTTTAATCAGAGACATGTTCGTTTTAAGCAGGAAATGAAAATATTCTCTGCGTGAAATCAAAGTGCATCGATTCTTTATTTGTTCAAAGTTTGAAGTAGGGTCGTATTGCATAACATGGAATATATAAAACTGTGAAAAATAAGAAAGAGGGAACAATAGAGTTTTCAGTTGGGTTAGGTTGGTTTTATGGCCAAGCCGGGGCAAAACTCAATTGACAAGATCAAGAAATAGACAGACACAGGGCTCGAAATAATTTGAGCGAATAGAACGATTTTATTCAATTTACTATGATGATATGGTTGAGTTCGCATTTTAATCAGAGACATGTTCGTTTTTAGCAGGAAATGAAAATATTCTCTGCGTGAAATCAAAGTGCATATCGATTCTTTATTTGTTCAAGTTTTTGGAAGTAGGGTCATATTGCATAACATGGAAAACATAAAACTATGAAAAATAGGAAAGAGGGAACAATAGAGTTTTCAGTTGGGTTAGGTTGGTTTTATGGCCAAGCCGGGGCAAAACTCAATTGACAAGATCAAGAAATAGACAGACACAGGGTCGAAATAATTTGGGCGAAGAGAACGATTTTATTCAATTTACTATGATGATATGGTTGAGTTCGCATTTTAATCAGAGACATGTTCGTTTTAAGCAGGAAATGAAAATATTCTCTGCGTGAAATCAAAGTGCATCGATTCTTTATTTGTTCAAAGTTTGAAGTAGGGTCATATTGCATAACATGGAATATATAAAACTGTGAAAAATAAGAAAGAGGGAACAATAGAGATTTCAGTTGGGTTAGGTTGGTTTTATGGCCAAGCCGGGGCAAAACTCAATTGACAAGATCAAGAAATAGACAGACACAGGGTCGAAATAATTTGGGCGAAGAGAACGATTTTATTCAATTTACTATGATGATATGGTTGAGTTCGCATTTTAATCAGAGACATGTTCGTTTTTAGCAGGAAATGAAAATATTCTCTGCGTGAAATCAAAGTGCATATCGATTCTTTATTTGTTCAAGATTTGAAGTAGGGTCATATTGCATAACATGGAAAACATAAAACTATGAAAAATAGGAAAGAGGGAACAATAGAGTTTTCAGTTGGGTTAAGTTGGTTTTATGGCCAAGCCGATGCAAAACTCAATTGACAAGATCAAGAAATAGACAGACACAGTGCTCGAAATAATATTTTGAAGCTGGAAACAAATATTGTTGTGAGCTTTTATAAGCTGACAGAAAAAAAACTATTCAGCCCATGAGAAAACCTGAAATTTCCGTAATAACGGTAAATTGCACTTGGAAAATTTTCGTTCAACTTTACAACAATTAAATGAATAATACAATGAGAAGAAGAAGAAAATGCTTCAGTTTTCTTGTAAGCTATTTGCAATTTCATATGTTACCCTAAAATACCACTGAGATTTAAAAAAAAAAGAAACACACAAATAATATAATATAGACACACGTTTATTTCCTTATTATCAAGTTTACTAAGGCATCAGTCAATTATTAGACTAGAGAAAATTGCAGTTGCCTCATAACTACATTGCTAAAAGCAAATTCTACGATCACCATTTCTGAACTGCTAGAAAAGCCTTAAAATCTGAAAGCAAAAGACCATCAGCACTTATCCTCATTAAAGTACATAGTGTTTTCTTTTAAAATTTTTTAATAGAAAATTTTGAAAATACGGTCATATTGCATAACATGGAAAACAAAAAATATATAATATAGGAAAGATGATTGATAAATATAGTTTTTCGAATGACCTTTTGTGCTAAGTTTTATGGCCAAGCTGCAGAGAAACTCGACAAACCTCACGAAATAGACACACACCCACGAGGAAAATTTTACTGACACAGAAAACAAAAATAAACTACGGTAAACTATTGAAATTTAACCTCTGCCACTCAAACTCACTGGTTTCTAGCGCAATAAGTAAACTCTTTACGCCACACCACCTTCCAGTGTTTAGAAAACGAAAAGAGTTTGTTTTCATAATATACATGTGTCCCGATAGAAAAGTAATTTTTAATTTAGTGCATGTAAAACTATTTGATAAGGGTTATTCGCGTTTCAATCGATTCTTTTTGTAAAGAAATAGTAATGTTTGTCACTTGGAACAAAAGAACATCGATTTGTTGCCTTGGAAAGCATACAAATAAGCAACCTAATATTTTATACATTTTACTTATACTACTTCGTGAATAAACAACATAAATTTTTGTATAGTCTTGGGCCACAGAAAAATGTTTTCGGTCAAATTTATTAAATGAAATATTATTTTTTTGTTCCAAATGTAAGAATTATTTTACCCTAAAAAGCATAATTGGCTGATGAATGTGTTTAAAATTTCCTTTTCAATTTGAAAGTCTATGAATATATAGTTATATCTTTGTGTGAGGGGATTTGTGTGAGAGAGAGATTGTGCGACATTATAAAGTTTTCTGTTTTGTCATAAAGAATACAGAAAATAATATGCTTGCAGACAAGACTGTGAAGAAAACTAAATTCCGAAAGAGCAAAAAGTATAGCATGCATATTATCTACGCATGGGTGCAAATATGTGCGCATAAGAAAAATATACTTTAATGTTTTGACTTAAAAAATATTCTTTTGACTCCCTAGAATATATTTCTGCTGTTGACGAAGGCAGTAATTAAAGAATTTAACTTGTTTATCAACACTTGTAATTCTTGAAAATTTCAATTTCAAAACATGAATGTGAAAACAGGGAAAGTCATAAACTTAAGGAAACATTATTTTGTCTGCATAGACCTGGTTCCACTTTAAAACACAATTTTTAAATATGCATAAGCCTTCATAAGCTTTTTCAACTCCGAACAACATTGTGTGGATGATTATACGTCTCTTTTTCACAGGGGGAGGGGGGGATTCTCACTTACTGAAATAACAAAAATCCGTTAATAAACTTCATTGAATTGCTTTTTGACACAATATGTATAGATAATATCTGTGGTCAAGGGTATTAACTAGATAAGTCAAAATTTGGAAAAATGAGATGTGCATCTGCTAGAGAATTTGTCTTGGAGCTTTATACGTTGTGGAGAAGGGGATACATAATGGATACACGTGAAAAAAAGAGTTACAAAGAATGCAATCAAAACAAAATATTACAAAAGCTCAATTTACATAAAAAGAGCAAATCTTAAAAACGCGCCCCTGAAAAGCGGTTTTTGTATTGCCCAGTAATTCCTCTTGACCACAGATATAATCTTTACACATAAAATAGTTTAAATAAACTTAACTTGCGTAATTGTACTTGTTTAGGGAAAACAGAAAATCGTCTTCATTTAAATTCAACCCTCCGAGTTCACGAGTCATAAGTAACGCTATATTGCTTTCAAATCATCCCAAATAGCGACGAAATATCTATCGGTTGGATAAAAGAATACTAATAATATTGATCAGTGTGAAACAGTGGTCATCTGCCCGTGTTTCAAAATTACATGATATTGTCGTCGGATCTTTCCCGTTGGGATCGATTCCGGACAGACGTCAATAGCCCGTTGTGTTGTTCCAGTATGACGTTAATTGCAATACCTACCTACCAATGTGAAACCTATAAGAACACATATAGGGAAGACTACAGCTTCTAGAACTGATATAGTATTTGTTGACGCCTGAGCGATCTTTTGATTCATCATAACTGCGCACGCTTGCGTGTCTATGTGATACGTTCTCCTGTGAAACTGTGTCTGATTGTGTGTTATTTTCTAGACGCGTCATGGAGCGTAATTCTTTTCTGGGTAAATATATTGCGATATGTAAATGAAGTACAGTCTATTTAAATAGTTGGGTTACTCTCGACCATAGCAATATCAATGGTAACTTCTCAGACGGTTAAATCAAAACTCACCGCATTACATTATAAGTAATTATTCTATGAAAAATACCAAATCTGTGTTATAAAAAGTACATCTTAAGCGAATATCTAAATAGTTTCTCACCTTGAGTTCCATGGACGTTTGATGTAACTTGTGGGTGTCTTAGGTTGTATCTTATGGGGCGAAACGGTCACATGTGACCAAGTTGAGCTAATAAACGTCAAGTGGACATACATGAATAAGAAAAGGTCTAATAACACAAAAGACAAAACTATACCAACGTTGAGGAATCAAACCTGTGTCACCAACAGCTCCAAGGTTGATAGATCATTGCCACGATGACCCTGATACTGATCTCGAATTTTATGTGTACGTTATGCATGCTGTAATCTACACTAAAGTTGGTCGGTTTGTATTTTTACGGACCTCACCTAAGCTACGACAAGCAAAGTTTTAAAATCAAGTAAATGGACGTACACATGTGAAGTTTTTACAGGCGCACAACATAGAATTACACTCAAGGTAGCTACAAGACTTCAGCCAAATGATAGCGTATTTCGCATGAAACAAAATAAATATAACATTTTGTATGATTAAAATTTTGTTCGAATATTTGTCGTATCTAAAATGATGATGATGATGTCGTGTCTACTAAGTCGCATCTAAAATCCTTACCTTTATAGGGTGAATTTATTTTTATATTTTGTAAAAAAATAAATGAGGTTACATAACGGATGACATTCTGGACCCTGACATGTTTTGTGATTATCTTTTAATACTTCATTACTATTCATGAACCCATAGCTACACGTAAAGTTGCTGGGCATGTTATTTCTACTTGATTCCGCACGTTTCTTAGTTCGAGCGCATACATTATGCATCCACTTCTTCATGTAGTAAAAAGCACGAGAAAGCCTTACTATGTTAATGAAAAATTGATTTTCCCTCTGTAGTAGCAGTAACTTCAGTTCATACCCATTTTAAACCATAACAACCTAACTTCCTGTACTGGTTATTGTACCCAATTTTGTTCTGGATACCAATATCCAGTTTTGACCTCAGATTCGATCGGAAATAAATGGAGTTCTCAATCGGTATTGGATAAAAATATGAACATACCTTTATATATGGTGACCATCAGGTTGAAGTGAAGCATGGGGTATACAGGTTCCTTCTTTTGGAGTCAGGTGGTTCTTTCCATCTAATATCTAGAGATTTCTAATATTGGTGATGACAAAGTAAAGTCAGCCGTTTTCTGTGTGGTAACTTCGTTTATTAATTTATTCTTTCAATTCGTCGATGGTACATTCTTTTTACAGTAGTTACCGTATTTTTGGAAAAATGGTTGGCCACAACCGAAAGATGCTCAGTCTCTTTTTTTTAGCGTTTTCGTTTCCTGTCGTTCTCCCCTTCTGACCTTCCCTCAATATTCAGGGTGCTAAGCCCTAACCTTGCCAGAGGGTCAATCCTTCCATTGGCCGAGTCATTGCGCCATTTCAAATATCAACCTCATTGCGTGAAGGGTGAAAGCGCACACGTTCCATTTTCTCGGAATCGAGGGGGTCTCCTCAAGTTCAGGGATTTGTTAGGGGAATGTACATTGACACAAATAGCTTGTAGGTTGTGTTTCCCCGCTTTTAGGGCAAAACAATATCTGATGTGATTGTCATATCACATAATACCCCATCAATAGACAAAAAAAAAGAGAAAAAAACCCTCTAAAATTCGGAGAACAATATATTATCTCTCCGAGGAATGCTCAAAACTGATATCGAGGCATTTCCCTGAACTCTCAGTAGTGGCCAGTGAACTTTTTCCTTACAGCATGGTAACAATGGTAGCACTGATAATGAAACGAAAATATAACCAGACAAATAATAATGATGACATGCATTCTGTATGAGCCGCAGGAATTCAATGAGTCCAAAGGCATATGCCCATATTTCACCAATATAGTTTACAAACCAGCACAAACATTATCTGATGTGATTGTCATATCACACTTCCCTATTAACTTAACTATATTTCCTGTTTCAGAAATGATTAAATATTTCGATAACATAATTGAAATCTATTTCTTTCCTCTGAGATCATGTATATATTTTTATGTCGCTCTGTAATTATCGATTCTTTGAGTTTGTCATGCATCACATGTGTACATATAATAAACAGCATGAAGTTATTGGGTTTGAGGTTAACGAATATTGCCTGGTTTTGGTAATTTCTCTGGCTGTCCAGTAGTGAATTGCGTTGTTGTGGTTGTGGTACGATTACTTATGCATTACCTTCTGTTATTGGCAGGATTATTTTCTAATTCAATTTCCTTAAAACCTGACCCACCAATTTACTTTTAGGAAACTCATTTCATGTTGTTGAATAGAAACGTTTTGCAAGCAACGAAAGATTTATTAGTTTTACTCCAGTCAGCTATTGGTTAAAGAAACTGCTATCTTGGTCTTAACGTCATTAATGTAGCGCAAGTTACAAAACTTGTCAGATTTGTTGTCTTTCTGTTAATGTCAACACTGATTCAACCATCGTTGATATATTTTTTAAATTTTTAATATTTTTCATTTATTTAATGATAGGTTTTAAAGATTTTTACTGTTTCAAAGCTATTAATCAGACCCCCCATTTTTCTGTTAATGTTTCAATAGTTATGAGGTACTATGCGTATTAAATGTCCTGCTAACTGTAATATGAAATACATCAATTACATATTTTCAGTGTCAATAAACAAACCATACGAAATGCGAAGATATTACTTTCGCTACCTAAATACTGTATGGCACATCAAAATTAGCGTAAAATGCATTTAATGGTGCTAACATTTAACGTTTTATCTAATTGGCGTTGACCAATCAACTATGATATATCAATTCGAAATTCATTCCTTGGAATTTTTCGATGGTAACGGCTGAAATCGTTTCTGAAAAACAAGCCAAGTAATGTCACTTTCAGAAACGTACAGGAAACGCTTGTGACGTAATAACTATTACATGGAGTCCATTTCTATTTTAAAACATGTATTTATTTACTAAGACAGGACACTGGCACAAACACGATGAAACAAAGAGAATGGATAGGTTCATTCCGACGTAGTATTTCTGCTACCACATTCCAAATCAATCTGACGAATTCCCCATCGGGTAGGGAAGACGCGCGTTACAAATTCTCTTTCATAGGGATTATCTGGAGATCTGTGGCTAAGTTACCACAACGCTTCCCCCGTTAGGAATGTTTTGATACATCTGTCACTTCTCTCTACATACAGATGGTAGCTAACTTGAAATTACAATCACCACACCTTGCGATTTTAATAAACATACCTCCTGCAAGGGTATGCTCCTCTGTGTGTCTGTTGTATTGAATTGTATGTCAAAACTCTTTTAAGAAAGATTTTTGCGAAATTAATTTTTGTAAATGAATTGTTGAGAACTTGATTTTATAGTGTTAGCTGTAAAAGTTTCACTGATATACTGTTTTTTAACCAATTCCTGAAGAACATGCTAGAAATGCTTTGCATCTCTTGTAAGGATTTCATTCAAACGGCAAAATCCATCCAAAATTTCTACTTCCATGAAAGTGTTTTCAAACGCTGAGTGTTAATCTTGCACTCCATAAAAGCTCTTTCAAAAGGTATAGGGAGAGTTTGGAGAGTTGTATTTTGATGAACTTCTCTCATTTTCAAGTTCCATTCGTCAAGTAGTTCGCCCTTAGATTCAAAATAAACATAGCTGTTTAGATTCCAGAACACATAGATTGATAAAACTAACCAAATGTTTTCGTAGCTTATTAATAGGTTTTCAATCTGTAAAAGGTTTAAAAGGCGAGGTATAAAATATTATCTATGGCCCATGACATTTGGTCATAACGATAACTGCACACAAAACTTATATTTTATAAAGTAAATTCGGGTTTTGAGGTATAATAATTTTTCAAGATTTATCGGCATGAAATACAAAAAAAATAAAAATAAAAACTTTATTGTTCTATATGACAATATCTATTCCGACGTCACATTTTGTAAAAATTCTCAAACAAATCCTTCGTAAGAGGATTATGTGTCCGATTTTTCGTTCTTCGGGTGGCTCATGGTTCGATATTACTATTTAAAAGCAGATACAAGTAAGCAGATCTCTTCATAATCCTTCATCATACTTTCAGAATAATCTGGTCTTAAACATATTTGAAATTTTTATTTATTTTTTAATTTTAAAAGTTTTTTATGGTTTATTTAATTATTAATAAATGACGCATTAATACTATTTTAAATAACTCTAGATTTAAAAAAAACATGTTTAAAACGAATTTAGATAGGAAGGAAAGCAATAAAGAATTTCTAAATATGTATATATGATCATAATTCAATTTAAGTTGTGAGGAGAGAGAGACTTCTTACATAAACTTTTACAGTAGATTTAAGTAAATATTGTTTTACATCCATTGGGTATTGGTACACTCTATCACAAAAAAAATCGAAGCACGAAGAATGTGCAGAATTACAGTAGTACCGAGATCGATCTGCTTGGATCGCCTCTGACTGGGGACGTATTGTCTTTAGTGACGAGTCCGTCTGCAACTGAGACAATTTGGCAAGAAATTCCGCAAGACACCATCCGACAACGTTTTCAGTCTATGCCACGCCGGGAGACAACTTGCCATCCAGCTCAGAGATGGACCAACGCCTTTTTGACTTCCTCCCTCTGTAATGGTCAAACTCTGAAATAAATAATTTAATTGTTCTGAAATTTTAATAGTTTGTTTTTCTTTGCATGTTTTTCATAACTGTCAATTTTTATCTCAATCGGACAACTCCTTCTTTGTGCGTCGATTTTTTGTTACAGTGTGGTACTTTTTTATTAAAAACGTACTAGAGCAACACAACGGGCTGTTCTCCCTTGGTAACTAAGAATACATAATATATTGGTGATTAGCGAAACGCTACAGCAACACAACGGTAATTTGGTGACCGTCGGGGATGAATCTGGAGGATAAAGAGGATCCAAGGACAACGCCTCGTCCTTTTATACCACGGTCAGATAACGAGAACAATACCTGAACTCTTACCCCACTCACCAAATTTCCACACCATGCCAGAGCGAGGACATTGGAGGATAGGACAGTTTAAACGCGCACCGGCCCCTGGTCTTTCCCTGGAACAAGTGTCCTTCCAGGAACTCAGAACCTTCCAGTACTTATCCTTTGCTTTTCCGACTGGATTACCGCGTAACGTAAATACTGTTGGAAAGTTTTTGTTACGTATTGCGGCATTTTAACCGTCTTGGTGGTTAGGTCTATAGGTTATATAATAGGGCGGTTTTGTCTCGACGAGGCATCTCGTCCTTAGTAAATTAGAACAGATCTTGGATGAGTTACTACGTGAAAACTCTTGGAGGGATAAAAAGGAACGCTTTTAAGGACACACGTGTATTTTCAATGTATAACAGAACATAATTATTTTGTATCCTAAATCCTGGCACAAATTTTAAGCATATTCGTCACATGAACACATCCGACAACTGGACTGGCTCCACACCCACAAGACTGTCTCCAACTTGTACCACCTTCAGAAGACCTCCAATTATCCTGCAACCTTCCTCATTCCGGAGATTAAGAGCTCCTGTTCAGGATCTCCTGCAACGGCAACACTCGGTGTTTATAAAACGACATAATAAACAAGCAAAATTATTTATTA
This sequence comes from Metellina segmentata, assembly GCA_947359465.1. Lineage (NCBI taxonomy): Eukaryota > Metazoa > Arthropoda > Arachnida > Araneae > Tetragnathidae > Metellina > Metellina segmentata. Next base: position 56,732,399 of record OX375875.1, read on the forward strand.
AAAACCAAAAACTGCAAGGATGACGTGACAGAGCATGGGACAACACATCCATCCTGGTTCTAGCACTAACAGGAACTCCCCTGTTTCTTCTGCACCTTTTCTCAATACTTCAGCCCTTCCTTAAAGGTTAGTGGTAACCGCAAGGAAGTCGCCAGATGGCAATTTGTGTACAATCCCTTGAAGGGTGGTCTAAGAAAAGGGAGTTTTCCGAACCAGAGTGAATGCAAAGTGACTACCGGATCTTGTATGCAGGACTATGTTCTTAGAAAATAGTGTACATGTTTTAATTAATTCGTATGTCTAAATTACCCTACATATACCTATTCTTACGTAAAACAAAACCACCATAGGCGTGATCAACCGAGCACGTTTGAAGGGAGGAACTTGAAGGTACTACTGATCTCACAAATATAATATAAGATTTTCTTCCACAGAACAATAAATGCTAAATATTTCGCTAATAGCCAAAAAGGTACTGTAAGATAAATAGTAGAATATATATGCTTTATAAGTATGCGAGAACTTTGGAAAACCATGAACTCTGATAGAAATCCCATCTGAATAATTCAGACGGAAAGAAAAGAAATTATCCTATTACCAAATTAATCTGAATGCAGAAAACTCGAAATGAATTTCTGACTAATTACTCTAAATTATTTTAGTATTATGTTTTATTGCAGTTTCAATATATTTTAATGACATATTTTCATCTTAGAAGCATTTTTAACTGCCTTAGTGTACACAGTTATAATTATCATTTGTTTTCTGTTATAAATTTTCTTTATAATGTTTTCTACCAAATGTAGCTAAATTTACTCGTTTTAATTGAATCAAAGATTAAAGAGCTGCCATATGACTGAAATTAACCTTGCAAATAGGTTTGACTTTATATATCGTCCATAAATATTGACCCATAATTTTTTGGTCATAACGGGAAGTATGTCTCATTTCCATAAAAATCCAAAACAAAAGAATCGACATTTTTTAAAAGAAGGATTTAAAAATCAGAAAGCGAAATTTTCCTAATAAGGATCAAATAGGAAATAACTTTCGTAATTCCTATATCGCTAATTAATGAAGAGGTATAGAAATATAAAAACCGGAAACATTCACACGAAAATTGAAAACCAGGTTATGGGGAGAGTGATACTACCGGGTGTGTCAGCTAATTCAATACGGACTAAGCAATGGGGAGCCACTTCCCACGATTCTCGTAAAGTTCGTTTTCGAGGAAATTGACTTTCATACTCCAATGGTCGTGATTCCCTCTGCTGAGCGCTTTACGACGGTTACTCACGTGGAACTCATTCCCCACGAATGAGCTGTCATGCTCATAGTTTGACATCACTTGTAGCAACACGGTGAATTATCACTTTCCATTCAATAGAGGGCAGTGATATGGAAACTTAATAAGGGCACGCATAATCGAGGAAGTTGTCTTTGAGTAAGAGGGAATTTGATTATGCTCCCAAGTTATTCATTGAATTCCTAGTGTGTTTACGGAAAATGTTAAACGTTTCTTGTTCAATCATACTCTTTTTAGGGATGGAATTGAAATATCGATTTAAGCCGAGCGAGCTTTGCCATGATGTAAATTACACATGGGCGGGTATATTTGAAAATTGAATGGGTCAATACAATGAGATGACAGATCTTCAGGTCAAAAATGAGGCACAGATTTCTCAGGCAACAAATTCTGATATCCTTCTTACAATATCAAATCAATAATTAAACCTCCAAGTGGTATCGACGAGAAATCACGGCCGTCATGGCCTATTTTTTTAATCACTCGATATCTCGTCATCAAGACATTTTAAATTTTTTTATTCTGACTAGATCAAGATCTGGTCAGTTTTCTTCTAATGAGGAAACATTACGTCTATCAAGATCTGGTCAGTTTATGACAAGTTACATCGTCAAGACAACTACCAGAAGAATCAATACAACTTTCACGAACATCCATGCAGAAGAACTTATGGAGATAAACTCCATAAAAACGTGGTGGAATAGCATATCAGACCTTCTTACTTCGACAAGGACGATAATCGTAGTTGAATTCCGCGTTGCTATTTGTCACGAATGTCTTGCTAAATCCCTGTATGGCATATCTACTAAGCAAGCCTTTTTGTGAGTTCTGCCACGAGGTTATGGACTGTGCATACCGGCTCCAATGTCCTGCACTCTATTTTGCTACAAGGTTGGGATGTATATGGAAGCGAGTGATCTAATTGATCCAGACTTTTCCTTTTGTTGACATTTATTTTTATTTGTTTGGCCTCAGTCCATCCTTTGTAACTATAAACCACCAATGGAATGAACACGATATACGTTTGGGATCTATTATTTTCCTTTGGGTTTTATTGTATCTAGATTCGGCTCATTTTTATAGCTTTCATCCATCCTTTTGATCGGAGCTATGTGGCTCAACATTACTCCGTCAAATTGAGAACAATCTATAGATATATTTCAGTACTACAGATATACGGGACGCATAAATAAATCCGTATTTTTATCTTTTAGTCAAATGGCAAGAACGGATGTTAACAGCATAAAATATACGGATATGAGATTATTTTGCCATTTTTGCTGCTCAGTTTAAATATCCTTGTAAAGTCATGGAGCTGCATAATTTCTCTAAGACTCACGGAAGAGCTCTCCACTCTAATAGAATTTTCAAGAGTCTGATTACAGAAAGTAATCAGAAATACGAGAGATAAAAATTAGCACAAAAATAAAAATATGTTTAGCTTCAAAAAATTTCGAAGCAATTGTGAAGCAGAAATACGATGAAATTGAAGACTTTCAGAATCTAACTATGGTAACATGAATGAATGAATGAAGTGTGCTAGTTGATATACATTTCATTGGAAATGAGAATTCATAGCAGTAAATGCAAACAAAATACTGTTGTATAAGTTCGGCTAGGGAGACCGGGGCAAGTTGGCATAGTTTTTAGTTTTTATTTATATTTTTTTAGTTATACTTTCAGCTCATATAACCAATGCTGCTGATAGTGGAGCTCCTTGGGTACAAATTAAGGAAGAAAACATCGCTAAATATAGTAAAGTTTACTCGTTAAATAATCAAAAGTGAAAAAAAAGTGTTCAAATTATGACAACTTAACACTGATTTGGGGCTGGTTGGCGTAACGCCAGGGGTAAGTTGACATAGCACGTCATTGTGTGTGAGAGAGATTGGATCTAAGCGATAAAGCGAGTTAATGGAATTAAATCCACTGTAAAATGTATATTTTAATATAAAATAAGAAAAAATAAGAATACAAAACAAAACGAATATATAAATTTAACGTTTTATGTTCACCAAAAAAGTAGGGTGACCTTTCACGAATTTTTGGGCTTAATTGTCAAACTGTGCCCGTTACCTCTGACCATCTCCAAAGTTTGTGTTTTCACCATTGTGAAAATTTAGAATTCATCACCATCGATGTCTACAATCTTTCATTTACCAACATGCCCCACGACTTAATTGACAACTTCCCCAGGCAATTTGAGACAAGATGGCTGTCTTACTCTTTCACATAAATTTTACAAACAATTCCAGTTCATGGATACAATAGTTAGTACTCCCTCTATTCAACACAACCATTTAAAACTCCTCAAAATATTCTAGGGCTTGATAAAACACCACAACCTTCAATTATAGGAGAAAAAAAACACCTGGCAAAAAAAAACACAAATCCGTATATTTCTCCATTTGAAAGCTTCAATCACACTGAAACTAAAGTAGAGGATGCAACATACACTCGTAGTTAAAAAGTGGCAGTATCACTGCTCTTAAATCACTGTGGTAAAAAATACAAGGTTAATCCCAAAACCCCTTATGCCAACAAAACCTCGGTCTCTCTTACAATTCTTTCATTCAGAATTATGCAATCCATTTATGACAGAATATACTTGTTGAATTCGTTATAAATTAATGGAGAGAAAATATAAAATGTGAGTAACGCCACAATACACCATCAAGATATATAAGTTTTTAAAGAAGTTTAGCGCAGATGTCTACTAATTGTGCATTGTTAGAAAACTATTAGGAGTTGTGGATGTAGAGGTACCGAAAGCGAAAAATTTTTTTCGTAATCATTAAAACATTGGTCCGGCCCACATATTGACATTATCCTGCCAACAATCTCATTATTCTAAATAAAATTAGTTCTTAATTAACATTTTGTATTAATATTGTTTTATTGAAACATAACGTAAGTAATTGGAAATGTATCAATTCCATATATAATTCTAATTAAATTTAATTTCAATTAAATATATTTTAATATATAACTAATTTAAAATATTACGAATTGAGTGAATCAATTAAATAATTTTGAATTAAGAATTTATGCAAATTGTAGTTATGGGCCTTTCAAACATTTTTCGCAGTAAATCTAGAAATTCTCCTCTATGGATCGATATGTACGATATCTTTGGATTATTATTACCATTGGTATGTCTTGTTAGAATAATTCCGTTTTCAAAGAAAAACATTACATCGTACTTCTTATCTTAATTCAAAGATTAAACAACCGTTTTCCACCAGCTTACACTGAGATGGATAAGGATTAGAATGTTGTCTGACACGTCTTTTTTTTATTATTGTTTTTCAAATAGACACGGAACGTTTGATAATCCTTTTTTTATTGTCGCATTGGCGGATATTGTTTTAACGTAATTACAAACAGCTCTAAACAAGTATGAAAACATTACTTATATTTAATTATTTAATTTTATGTAGGTAATGTATTTCAGTATTGTATGTAGGTACCTAGATTATAAGATGCGAATAGAATACATCTTGAGGTAAAATATTTATAGTGATAAAAGTTAGCGAGAATATTTCAAGTGCAGTAATTTGAATAAAAACACAATTAGGTGACACTTTGAAAGTGTAAAACATCAGTTACATTCCTATAAATAACTCATCGTCCACTTTAAGTTAAGAATATAATGCGTAATGCATGAAATGTATATTTACTAATTTTATTAATTTAACATTCACAATAAATATAAAATTCATTAATTTGAAAATGATTGAAAAAATTGCTTAAAATTTAAGTTAGTTTTGTATTTTGGTTAGAAATATGCATTGATGTTTCCTTTGAAATAAGGCCCCCTATTAGAAATATATGAATTTTTACACATGTTAAAGCTGCCATGCCCTTAAATGTCCTCAGGCTGGCGAATTGAGGAAAGTGATGTACGATCTAAGGTGTTCTGACTGTACCTGACTGTAGTTCAAACTCATGGTGATCTGACTGTAGTTGAAAATCAGGAGTTATTGCCATCGCATTAATCCCTTTGGGATTGATGCCGAACCATCCCCAATAACCAGCTATGTTGCTCCAGTGCCACGTTAATAAAACTACCTACTACTTACATTTTTACATTCATAAACTATTCAGAAACCGTTGTTTGCGAGTTGTATGCAAAGCAGGTTCAATTCCTGTAACTTCCCTGGATGTATTTCCTCTTTTGTATCAGTAAAACTTTCCTCGTGTGTGTATCTTCGTTTACTTGACGGAAACAACGTTGTCTGATGCAGCTTATACAGATTTAGGCCCTTAATGGTCAGACTTGGCGTTTTTATAGCCGCGCTAATATAAAAGGTATGTAGGTATTTAACTAACGTTGCACTATAGCAACGTAATGATTTATTGGCGACAGTCCTGGATCAAACCCGAAGGGAAACACCCGAGGAAACACTACGTATTATTGAACCACTTAAAATTAAAGGACCATTCCAAACAGCTGTAATTTGTGAGAAAATCAATGTCACATATATCCCTTAATAAAATCGTTTTACTTAATTTAAAGTTTAGTGAGTGAATGAAATCGTTCTATAAAGATCCATACAGAGCGTTAGTGAACTGTTTAAAAAATTTGAAGGGATGGTTGCACCCATCAAGACTACCAATATTTACAATGGAATCTGTGGTTGCAATCCACTCAGAGTGTCAAAAAAGGGTAACTCAAAAACACTTCCATCAATTACAAGTCCTCACTTCTGATGTCAATTATGCTCTGCCAGAGAAGCAGCACTTCTCCAGAATATCACCTTGAGGCATTCGTACTTTGCAAATGTCTAATGCGAAAACGCAGAGAAAGTTCTTCCTGAATTGTCGCAGCCTTTTCCGCTTACCACACAGAGTGAAATGTTTCTTCTCCACTTTGGAGCCCCTGCATACCTTAGCACAACGGCCAGGAACGTTCTGAATTCCAGATATCGTTGACGGTGGATTGGACATAGTGGACTTGTAGCATTGTCTTAAAATTGCTCACCGGATCTAAATCCACTGGACTTCTTCTTGTAGGCCACGTGAAATCATTGGTGTATGAGATACCTGTATACTCTGCGGAAGATCTCGTCCCAATAATTCTTGTTGCAGCAGACAAGATCAATGCGACCCTAGGAATCTACGGTTGGGTGCGCCAATCTTTGATTCGACGGTGTGAAGTGTGTAACGAAATTGTCTCAATTGAGTATTTCGCTTATCTGCACGAAATTGTGCTACTTATAATTTCTTTGTCTCTTTTTTCACTGTTGAAACTTCAACGAGGATAATTTACTTTACACTTATTTGACACTTTGAGAGCATTTCTACCATATAGGTACCATTGTAAATATTGGTCGTCTTGATGGGTATTATTAAGGGCACCGGGAAGTTATAAAAGGCCAGAAATCATGAAAATGGGACCAATATTCGGATGTATATAAAATGTAAGCTATTATAAGTACCAATATAAATTTTTGCACACATGTTTGTAATGCATTTTAATACTTATTCAAGCTAAAAATAAAAATTTTAAAAGTCAAAATACTTTGTAGAGAGCATTTATATAGAACTCGGTGAAAAAAAAAATTCAATACAGTGAGTTCACTTTGGGTGTGCTTTGTTAAAAAACTTTAATATATATTGAGTAGCAACTTTTTTTCCTGTCACTAGAAATGTTTCTTGAATTCATTAAAATATTTTTTGTTGAAAATAACCAGGAAAAATACTTTTAGACGCAATTCAAATCAGCTCATGAAAATGATGTGATTTTATACCTACTAATTACCCATTCAAAAAATTGCTGTTCATATTTCCTCAATAGTTTATATTTTAACATAATTGCCTAGTAGAAATACATGTTATGCAAAGTTTCAGACTGATAGCTTTAATAGTTTTTTCACAGAGCGCACCTGAAGATGAAAATTTATCATTTTGAGATAACGACAAAAAAGCATCTCCTTACCTTATCGATAAGAACTTTCCAAAGCACAAGTAAACAAAATTCGCAGTTAAATATAACAACAGTCGCATTTAAACCTGTTGCCAATCGATTAAAATGTATGTTTATAAAAAAATATACGAAAAATATAAAATGTTATAAAAAATAAAATCCATCATCGACAAAACCGAAATTTAAAACCTTAAACCGAAACCAAAAAGGATAATTTCAAAAATAAATTTTAGTAACTTAAAATACATTTTACATAATAAGTGATACATCAATCGATTCGTATTGGTGCCCTCTATTAAATGCAATTAAAATCAAACATTCGATTTTTTGAAGAACTGTGACTTTCCAGTGCCTTTAACCCTCCAATTTTTCTAAACAGTTAACGAACACCCTGCATATGTACCAAGTGTAAGAAATTATTCTGAACGAAATTAGAAGTAGGCAATCTGACTGAAGCGATCTAAATAATAATACAATTTTAGTTTCTCAGTGCTGCTCTGAAATGAACTTTAATCACCGTACACTTATTGTTTTTGAGAAATAATAATAATATTAATATATATATATATATATATATATATATATATATATATATATATATATATATATATATATATATATACAGGGTGGTCCCGAATTCATGGTACAAACTTTAATGGTAGGTACAGGACATTGTAACAATGATTTATTGTATAGGAATGTATAGTCGCAAGTGACGCGGTGAGGCGTAAACAGGGGAAATAAAAGGAAAGAGAAATGGAGTGATCGGTTGGTATCATTGCCGGTAGAGGGCAGTAGATGTCTAGCCGCTGTTGAACATGATGCATCGCAGTAGGGAAAAGCGCCATTCACAATTGTGCTGCCGTAGACGATGGGTGACTTTACGTATGCAGAAAAAGCAGACATGCATTACATGTACGGCCGTGCAAATGGTAACGGCAGAGCTGCGTATACCAGGCATCTTTGAACGTGTACGCCAATCGCTCCACCGACGCTGTCAAGCATGTATCGATACTGGTGGACGCAATTTTGAACAATTACTGTAAACATGACACTTGTCAACAACGCTTTCAATAAAATCTTTGTTTTTCCTTTCGGCCGTTATTTCCCCTGTTTTCGCCTCACCGCGTCACTTGCGACTATACATTCCTATACAATAAATCATTGTTACAATGTCCTGTACCTACCATTAAAGTTTGTACCATGAATTCGGGACCACCCTGTATATATATATTTCGTTCATTAATCTACAGAAATTTTTGTAACATGAGTGGTTGATTAGAGGGGATAAACAGGGTAAGGTCAATTCCGAACAACTACGAACATCCACGCCTTAATCGGGATTTAAATTAACTGACATCTGAATCGTGGGTCAGAGTTTATATTTTTTACTATATTCCATAATATTTTTCAAAAAGATATTAGAACTCACTAATCACAAACCCGTCTATTTTGTGCTCTTAAAATTTTTGAAAACGTAGTCACTCTATTAAAAACGAAGTGTACATTTCAAAATACTTTATACTTAACATATAAAGAACATTGGAAAAATTTTATTACCTGGTTAAATTTCTTATAAAGTTATATTGAAGATAAAAGTTGCTTGTGCATTTGTAGAAATATAAATTAAATTATTACCAGAAATACAATTAAAATATTATTAGAAATATAGTTAAATTATTAATAGCAATATAATTAAACTATTAGTCGCAATATTATTAAATTAATAAAAATATAATTACATTATTAGTAAAAATCTAATTTAACTATTAATAGAAATATAATTAAATTATTAATAGAAATATAATTAAATTATTAATAGAAACATAATTAAGTTGTTTTTAGAAATATAATTAAACTATTAATAGAAATAGAATTACATTATTAATAGAAATATAATTACATTATTAATAGAAATATAATTACATTATTAATATAAATATAATTAAGTTGTTTTTAGAAATATAGTTAAATTATTAATAGAAATATAATTAAGTTGTTTTTAGAAATATAATTAAATTAATAATAGAAATTTCATTAAATAGACTTAAAAAATAGTTCCTGTTAATTAGGCGGAAAAGACCGTTGAATACTTCAGGCACCCTTCCTTCAAGAGTGAAAGCCAAATATTCTTTGCTCAAAACTATCCAATGTTTTACTCCGCTTATAACCTTAATTAAATACCGAATCGATCCCGTAGAAAAACAGGAAAAGTTCCATCCGTATTTACTCATCATTCGAAAAATTCCCAAAAAGAAACGCACTCCACTTCGGCGGAAAACCATAGATTGTGTCAGAGAGAACTTGAGGCAAAAGTCTTCCTGCCAGCCCTCCTGCCATTTTATTAAAAGCAATTCATTATACTCGGGCGAAACTAATATCGCCGGGAGTTAAAGAAAGGAAAGGACTCCCATCTCTGATGATGGACGAGAATATAATAATGCGGTCTTTCCAGATTGATAGATTGAAGCTGCGCCATTACGCGTCGCATTTCATTCGGTGAAGGATTGATTGTGGCTGGGACCTTTGACCGCACGAGCCAATTACTGCGCTTGGATGTATACTCTCCGTAGGGGGAAGGCAAGTGCTCGAGTCTACTTCGGAAAGAATGAGTTCTGGATACTGTGGTGTTTTAATCTCCTGGTTTTGTGGAGGATATTATGTAGAGCATTGTGGAGCATACAATTCGAACAGATCAATTGTTTTTTTTAAAGCGTTATAGAATAAACTTCTAGCTTAAAATAATGCGAATTTGAAATTTGATCACAAAAAATTATCCCTTGATGATTCTTATTGGTTCTAGTATCAAGTATATTTTTTTAATGTAATGAGAGAGTTGTTAATGAGTTATATTTATTCCTATCACAGTTTAGCAAGTCAGAATGAAACAGTACAACTTTGTCTACCAAAGAATGCTTCGTGTTATAGTTGGGTTGCACTGTTATATATACTACTGCATCGTAAGTAAATTTAAGTAGTGGTAGCTAAGCTTCGCTACAATACTCCCCGTTCAGAATTTAGCATGAGCCGAAATTCGATAGATGTCGCACTTTAGTATAGAGATTTCTATTTGCGTGAGACTGTGATAGTTGTATTAAGATCACAGCTGTAATTGTCCTGTGTTACCTTTAGCAGCCGAGTGTGAGTGAAGGCTGAGCAGCAATGAATGGAGTGAAGTTGTGATAGTAAATGAACAGAGTCTGCTTTCACAGAGCTTCAGGTATTTGTTTAAAGTGATTAGCATCGCATTTTCGATTCAACAATCCATCATGGAACATTCATCGTAGTTGTAAATTTTTGCGTGTTCAAATCATGTCAGTGCGTCGCCAATTTAGCAAGCCGGATTGAAGCAGTGCAACTTTGTCTACCAAAAAGTACTTCATGGTAGATTCGGGTAAGACTGTTATATATACTACTGCATCGTAAGTTAATTTTATGGCGGTGTATAAGCTAGCTATAGCAGTGTCAAACTTAAATATGTTCTAGGCTTATAAGTGAAATTCTAAGTCAAAGTGTTCTGAGAACACGAAGAGGAAAAATTCTACTCAGCATTTCACTAAAATTTTCCCAAGAAAAAGTCTAGATTTCGTGCAAAGAAAAATGACTTAGTGAACCTCACCACTCTAAAGATCATCACATCCTACTCTAAAAAAGCTAAGAAACTCATATCTCCAAAGTTTTGACTTAGTGTATTTGACTTGCGAAACGACGATATATTTTCTTCATACTTAATCTTGAAAGAAGATTGAAATTCTGATCTAAGTTTTCAAAACTTTTTGTGTATTACAAAATCTACTGTGTATCCAGTACAAAAAGCAAAAACTGGGTTATAAATATTGCCTTACCCTCTATATTATATAATACATTAATGTAACCAGTAATAATAAAGACAGTTCAAAATCGTTTCATTTCCGATGCAGCAGTATTCAGTGCATTCTGTTCTGATATTGATAAGTAACGAATTTGTGGTATTTTTTGTCAATGTCCGTTGTTCTTTGCTGTCGGTTAAATACTTTCTAATTAGTACAGCTGTTGATTAATCTACTTTTTATTCCATTAAAAATAATAAATCGTGCTTACAAGAGCGCTGGATATTATTCAAGAGTTAAAGTCACTTTGATATCTCTAAAATGTTTAAGACTACAATCTTAACTAATTATTGCTCGAAATGGAAGTTGTAATCGTTTAAGCATGTAAACTAAGACTGGTTATGTCAAAATCTGAAGCATGTAGTTATTACGTTATTTTCAACCAGATATACGAGTAATGTCTTTAAAATTTCCAATTTACATATTTACTATTGTTACGTCTTAAAACACTCCTAAACATAGCTACAATAGATACTGACGATGCTTTTATCCTTGAATCTTATCTATCAAAGAAAAGGACAAGAGAAGTAAGCTTCACCTTCTGCCCATTCCCACTTAGATGCTAGCAGGATATGAAGTAAAGAATTCTCTGTCTCTCGTGCATTTCGGTATTGAATACTCCCAATACACGATTGAGATGCTCAACTATGCTTTACTGCCTTCGTGTTCTGTATGGAGAACCATATTTCCTTTTTTCCTTTCTACCTTTTCGAATGGATACCAGCAAGCGTCGATACGGAAGTAAATCTCCCCAATTTCAAAGGATATGGCGTGGAATAAAGCAGAAATGGATCCGCTATGGAGTTTTCGCTTTCTTGATGCAACTTTTTTGTTTTCGTTGCATTTTTTATCCTTCCTTCGTAGCTTCTGTTCCAGGTGCCATTTACATTCGATTTGGCTCACCCAATCCTACGCGTAACTTCAACTGGTGGTGAAATATCACTAAAATCTAGAAACCCAAAGAGACGTTGGAAAGTATCCACCTTCCTTTATAGAGCTTTGTCGTTGTTTTCTGGAATAACCGTAGTAAGAAAAATGGGTTCTTCCTGGAGGAACTTGGGCAGAATTTTTAGTGTCTGAGCTCGAATGCCCCAGTTGTGAAATCTAAAAACCTTTCTTCTTAGCCCCTGCTTCCTGTGTCATTTTCATTTGATTTGACGCACAGTATGCTGAAATCGCTGCAGTAATTTATGTCCGAATTCGCATACGTCAGTTGCGAAATCTCGGATCACATGTTCAAAGCTTTTGTTTCTAGCACTATTCTAGGAGCATTCTATTTAACCTCAATATCTGGCGTGTAACTGCAATTGTTGGTGACAATGTCCTGAAATCCCGAATATCAAGGATATGCAAGAAAATATATATGGGTTGCTTTTCAGAGCTTGATCGCTGTTTTTTCGGACTATGCTTAGTAATAAAACTGGGTTTTATTCACGAAGAACTCAGACAGTATTTTATGACCGAACTCGCATGAGCCAGTTACGATATTCTGACTCCATCGTTCCCAGCGTCTGTTTCTGGGAGCATTTGAATAATTTCAAGATTATATCTCACGTGTGACTGGAATTTTTGTTGGTGAAATGTCCTAAAATCACGAGTACAAAGGACATGCAAGAAAACATCCTGGTTACTTTGTAGAGCTTGATCGTTGTTTTTTGGAATATGCGGAGTAAGAAAATTGAGTTCTTCACGCAGAACTCGAGCATTTATTCATGTCCGAACTCGCATGAGCCAGAGTTGCGATATCATGACTCAATTATTCCCAGCCTCTGTATCTGGAACCATTTACCTTCGATTTGACGCTTAATATCTCACGTGTGACTGGAATTTTTATTGGTAAAATGTCCTAAAATCACGAATGCCAAGGAGATGCAAGAAAATATTCTGGTTACTTTGTAGAGCTTGATCGTTATTTTTTGGAATATGCGGAGTAAGAAAATTGAGTTCTTCACGCAGAACTCGAGCATTTATTCATGTCCGAACTCGCATGAGCCAGAGTTGCGATATCATGACTCAATTATTCCCAGCCCCTGTATCTGGAACCATTTACCTTCGATTTGACGCTTAATATCTCACGTGACTGGAATTTTTGTTGGTAAAATGTCCTAAAATCACGAATGCCAAGGAGATGCAATAAAATATACTGGTTACTTTGTAGAGCTTGATCGTTGTTTTTTGGAATATGCGGAGTAAGAAAATTGAGTTCTTCACGCAGAACTCGAGCATTTATTCATGTCCGAACTCGCATGAGCCAGATTTGCGATATCATGACTCAATTATTCCCAGCCTCTGTATCTGGAACCATTTACCTTCGATTTGAGGCTTAATATCTCACGTGACTGGAATTTTTGTTGGTAAAATGTTCTAAAATCACGAATGCCAAGGAGATGCAAGAAAATATCCTGGTTACTTTGTAGAGCTTGATCGTTGTTTTTTGGAATATGCGGAGTAAGAAAATTGAGTTCTTCACGCAGAACTCGGGCAGTAATTCATGTCCGAACTGTATGCGCCAGTTATGAAATCTTGACATGAAGGAATAAATATTTCGAAAGCGATTACTTCCCCCTCTACGAGCGCTGCCATGCCTCTTTCATCTCCTACTTTCCACGGTTCGTGCATCTTTATAGGGTATTGAAATTTTGTGAAATCTGGGAGTGCAAACAGAGTGTGGAGTTTGCGTTTTGAAGTTTCGGGCGTTACCAATCGGTGGAAAGCATCGATTTGCGTGAAGTCGACTGTGCGAGGGAATAAAAATGTTCAACATTTTATGGAATGCTGGTTTTCGTGTTGTAGTCTCGCTTATGGTAGATGTTGCATAATTTTCTGTATTGGCATCATGTATTTTTAAAGCAGCGCGTACTTAGTACTTTTATTCCCATTTCTTTTCAAAAACCAGATACACTTATTTACTAATTCTTGTCGGGATTGATCCCGGATCGTCGCCAATAGCTCGTGTTGTTTCATTATGTGCGACGTAAATCAAATTATATACTTCATTTACCACATCTAGACCATCTTTTAAATTAATTTATTGACATTTATTTATTATGTGTTTTCTATAGAATGGCAACAGTGTTATGAAATCAAAGACTCCAAATTATTTTTTTTTCCATATCCTGAGCACTGACTGGAGTTTTTATGCATTAGTCCAAGTTTCTATCTTCGCGATCGTTAAAGATAGAATAAAAATTACAATGGATTTGAAATATCCAGAAATTTTTATACCAGATTGATACCTTAAATATGATTTTCTTTAAATAAATACATTTTGAATTGTAACTATTATATTTTTGCGACACGAATTTGGCCGCAATTGTCGAAGACATTTATTACGAACACAAATCGCCTTCGTTAAAGATAGGTTGAAAGGGGATATAGGGTAAGATACGGTGAACACCTTCGCGATCGGCATGGAGAGAAAGATAGGGTGAACACTTTCGCGATCGTTTATTTTCTTTTTATTTCATCGAGAGTAAGATAGGGTGAACTTCTTCGCGATCGTTAAAGAACGGTGAAAATTTCAACGGATTTGAAATCTACGGAAAAATGTTACACCAAAATCTACTTCAGGTAGTCTAAACTTTTATGCGAAACCTAAATTTTAGAATTTAATAGAGGCTGTTAACTACACAAAAGAGTTTTCAAACACATTGAAAACGTATTCATTCTTCAAGGATCAGTGAGATGGAAGGAATGAGGCGACATGCCCGCGTCATGTCAGGTGGAAGTGGGACTCATTCTAAAATTACTGTTTTAACTTTTTAGTGTATTCAGTAAGAACGCGAAAAAAACTGTCACAGGCAATGCCGTGCTAGCCTGTTAGTTTTAAGATATCCGGACACTTTCTAGACCTTTTTTTAAATGTGGTATAGAAATCTTTTAATGATATATTTCTGTTTAGTATTATGAAATAATAGCATTGGGCTATAAATATTTAAAATATATATTAATAATTTTGTAAAAATGATAATTATGTACGAAAGTTTAAAGAAATTTGGCATAAAATTAAAATGTACTAAATGAAAATCTATTCAACCAATTTGAAAAATAAGCTACCAAAATAAATTACATGCATTGTTCTAAAGAATGAACTAGAATCAAAAGAATATTTAACTAAACAAAAATTTTACAAGCAATCGAAAAATGAATACAAGATTTTTGATATTTTTACAGTACTATTTCTTAAATAAATGGCCATAATTTAAAAACTATTGAACAGAGGATAATTATCCAGTTTCATGAGCTAGACAACCTTATAAGGAACATGTTCTCAACATTTTACGAGAATCCATCAATAGCTTTTTGTGTTTTAACATTTGAAGTGAGAAAATAATGCATAAATATTAATTTATAGTAAGAAATAGTTTGAAGTGTATCGTTTATTCTCTCTTGCTTTTACTGTTTGTGTAAACAATTGTGTTCTTCATTTCTCTCTATATGAGCATTACGGACTTTTAGCGACTTCTGTATTGCAAAAACATTTATACTTACATCTGGAGCCACATACCAAATATCTTCCTATTTATGCCACATTAATTTAAAAAGGCGTCATATCAAGCATTTATAAATTATCTTATAGGTTGCTGGTGGTATAAGAATAGCATTGCCTAAAATGATAATATTAGTAGAGCGTTGGAAACAGCATGCTCATTGGACTGCCCCTATTAAGACTAATTTCAGGAATCAAGTATTAAGTTGAAATTGAAAATGAAATATGTAAACATTATAATAATTTTTTTAAATGCAAATTTTTTAAATATAGCAGTTATATAAACATAACAGTCATGTTTTCACTTAATTTTTATTTCATGGAAAGCTTTTACCGTTGCCCAAAATGACTTCCATCAACAGTTTGTCTTTTTTTGTTAACTATAAAATAAAAAATAACCCTAATTAAGTAATTTTAACAGACAATTAAAAAAAGAATTTCAGTTTGAAATCCAACTAAAATTTTTTTTAATTTCACTGGCGTCATGTAAAAATAAACAGCAAACAAGAAGTTTTTAATCAAGGCAGAAACTTCTGCTGTGCCCTCACAAAATCAGCAGTGAATAATTAAGGAAAATCTCAGTAGTTAGACTAGTT
Organism: Metellina segmentata; assembly: GCA_947359465.1. NCBI lineage: Eukaryota > Metazoa > Arthropoda > Arachnida > Araneae > Tetragnathidae > Metellina > Metellina segmentata. The sequence continues at coordinate 56,748,588 of OX375875.1, forward strand.
AGTAAGTCATTAAGATCAAGAGTGCGTTATAATGAGGCACCTGACTTAACAACTGTAAAACTAACTATAATGAGGGAAAATTAAAAAAAAACGTGAAGTTGTTCTAATTGTGTGCCATTTCGTTTTCGTTTGAAAAAGGTTGTTAGAATGTGTTCAAGGGGACTTTGTTTAGGATGAAGTTTCAGACATTCCAATCCTACATGCTTTCGTTCAGAGGTATTCTAGCTTCGTTAAGGAAAACCAAATGTGGCTTTAATTTGATATGCTAAGAACAATCTAACATACCAAAATAAAAGTTGCTTAATTGCAATACATTTAGGCTGACCTTTCAGAACACATTTTGTTGAACTCAGAATTGAGTGGGATATACTTTGCATTGTGATATGGGGTTAACAAGATCTTGTTATTCACTGGAAAGTTCTTAGTACTAAATTATTCTCATAATGCATTACTATTAATTTTAACAAAGCCTTTTTCACTGATTCAAAAGAAAATCTTAAAATAATCTCACTAAAACCTATGGCATCAATTAAGTTTTTATATATTTTAAAAATTAGTTGTTCATGGGGATACAAATTTAACACATGTGTGGTACTAAAATAATTTCTTAATCGATCTTCCATATAAGTACCTACTTTTCCAATACAAAACATAAAATATCATTTTCTCGATTCACGCAAGTTTTTGTTGTTGAAACACATCGGTAATTTTATAAAAATCATTTCAATTAATACACACACTTATAACGTCTTTATTTATTCTAATATTATAATATATTTTAAGTTACATATGTATGAATACTACGAGTGCACAAAGTTACAAAATAATTATATTCCAAAGGTCTTTTTCTTTTCAAACTTAATTAAAATATCAAAGTAATGTCATAAGAAGTTATCAAGTATTCAACTATTATATTCTCTTAAATACTTAAGAAACTTTGAATTTTTAACTTATTGGTTTAAACGAAATGCAGAAACATCATCTTTGAAATGTGTGTTTTCAGTTATTCCCTACAATGCTAAGTAACTTACTTGTATATTAATCGTCTGCATAATATACAGATAATTTATTCAGAAATTATGTAATTAAATTAAAATGTTTGGGATTGTAAACTTACGAGTATTCATTAAACCTATTCTTAACTCTTGAAAGCGATTTATAAGTTTGTAAATGCCTTAAGAATCTAGACATTACGACACATATCACTTACTAAATATACAATTTACAGATGAATTGCTTTCAAATTTATCTATTAAATAGATATTTTAACTCGAAATAATACTTCTTTCATAAGTTTTTATTAAATAAATATCCGTATCAATGTTCCATTCCATGTTATGCAGAAAATTCATATATAATAATTCAATGTAAATATAGAAATTCAGTTTCATAACTTCTTTGAAGTACATCTAACATGTATCAACATGGGTAGCTTTCAAAGACGTGTAATATACCAATACATAAAAATATTCAATCAAATGTTTTCAGAGTGCAATATTTCAAAAGAATTTCATTAATGTCTTATTGCATGTGTTGAACAAGATGTAATTTGGAAAAAAACATAAATGAAAGTCCATAACGACGGATACATTTTAAGCTTTTCATTAAGGATATATAAAATATTCTGCTTTTAAATTTTATACTTAAATTGGAGAAGATACACTATCAGTAAACAATCTAATTTACAAGTAAAACATAATAAAGCTTTATTCTTTCTTATTATTGAAATAACAATAGCATTGTATAGAAATTTCATAGATAAGAGTATTGTGCTAGTTTTATACTGATTCGTTATATGAAACATTTATTAGAAATAAACCAAAATTGTAGTTTTTGTAAGTCTTTCCACTAACTAGCAGTAATCTGAAGTTGTATATTGATTATATTTCGGAATACATGTAAAGTCAATTGCATAAAAATCGAAGTGACATTCATATCTTTAGAAGAACAAAAAAATAAGATAATTTCATTTGGCTACAACAGATTAAAAATATATTTGGTCATTTCACGTTTCAAACTATTTCCATATTTCTTATTTGGTTGCAGTTAAAAACTTTTCCAATAAGTTATCTGTACTTTCATTCTCTAATTCTATCAAAATAATGGAAAATTTATTGTTTTGCTAAATATTTTTCAAACGTAGGATGACGCATGAAATAAGGCACATGAAAGCTTTTGACTAAACCTCCGTGAAAAAGAACATGAAACGGCAAAAAATTGCATAAAAAGTTCTTTTGGTGATGTAAGATTACTGCAACTTTAAATGTCACTGTTTGCACCAGCTGTATGATTAAACGGAAGTCAATTTCTTTTTATTCTGCTTCAAGACTTCCACGTTTTTGTTTAATATTTGTTCGAAAATTAAAGTTGTTCATAATGTTTAGAATTGTTTAATGTTGAAATAATTTTCCAACTCTTTTAATGGATGGTCTCCTAAAATAGAAATACAGTGCTTTTATGTGGTTAAATAATCAATCACAATTTTAAATACATCTTTAAGAAATAGGTAAAAACAGTTGTTAACAAATGAAGTGGTCGAATGCCTTTATGATCCATTAAATCAATTTTATTTTATTTTCTAAGGAATGTTGTACTCCCTAAAGACATTGCTTATGCATATTAAATGGAAAAATTGTGTACTTCTTAAATGTATGAACAATCACAGATGCTTGGTTTCTGAGAGCCGCGTACAAATCTTGAAGTATCTGACATCTAATCACCACTTCTTTTATCACATATGCCACCACCATTAAAGATTCGACTAGTACTCCTAATATTAGTCACTACTCAACCACCCATCAGATAAAAGAAAACATTATTTGTTGTTTCAATGGTAAAGGATATGCCTTGGTTCTCCAAGAACGCTATGTGAAGAGGGAAAGCAAAATTAACTTACCTATACAATGCATGCTTCTATGTTTGTCCATAACTACGTGATTAATTAAAACAATACATTCTTATTTTAAATATATTAACTTTTACACCTCCTGATTTCATATCCATATTACTGTGGCCACATTTCATCCAACAGGAGCAACACAATATCGAAGGAATATACGATATCTCAATGAATCGAAATTCTTCTTCTGTTAAACTCAAGAACGTACTTGCATGACTAGTCAAATTTTCGACGAGTCGCAATTAAGATTCCTGTTCACAGGAACAGCGAGAAAACACAATACCAAAACATAAAAGCACGCTATAAGCATTTGCATATCCTTCCTGATCGCAGCATAGTGCAAATGTCTAGGCTGTTGGAAGCGTCCTCAATGTTATTGCATTTTCGATCACCAGCAGTGTAGACATGGACTGCATTTATGGACTGTCCATAACTACGTGATTAATTAAAAAAATACACTCTTATTTTAAATATATTAACTTTTACACCTCCTGATTTCATATCCATATTACTGTGGCCACATTTCATCCAACAGGAGCAACACAATATCGAAGGAATATACGATATCTCAATGAATCGAAATTCTTCTTCTGTTAAACTCAAGAACGTACTTGCATGACTAGTCAAATTTTCGACGAGTCGCAATTAAGATTCCTGTTCACAGGAACAGCGAGAAAACACAATACCAAAACATAAAAGCACGCTATAAGCATTTGCATATCCTTCCTGATCGCAGCATAGTGCAAATGTCAAGGCTGTTGGAAGCGTCTTCAATGTTATTGCATTTTCGATCACCAGCAGTGTAGACATGGACTGCATTTATGGACTGTCCATAACTACGTGATTAATTAAAAAAATACACTCTTATTTTAAATATATTAACTTTTACACCTCCTGATTTCATATCCATATTAATGTGGCCACATTTCATCCAACAGGAGCACCACAATATCGAAGGAATATACGATATCTCAATGAATCGAAATTCTTCTTCTGTTAAATTCAAGAACGTACTCGCATGACTAGTCACATTTTTGACGAGTCGCAATTAAGATTCCTGTTCACAGGAACAGCTAGAAAACGCAATCCCAAAACTGAAAAGCATGTGATAAGCATTTGCATATCCTACCATGATCGCAGTATATTGCAAACGTCTAGGCTGTTGGAAGCGTCCTCAATGTTATTACATTTTCGATCACCAGCAGTGTAGACATGGACTGCATTTATGGACTGTCCATAACTACGTGATTAATTAAAAAAATACACTCTTATTTTAAATATATTAACTTTTACACCTCCTGATTTCATATCCATATTACTGTGGCCACATTTCATCCAACAGGAGCACCACAATATCGAAGGAATATACGATATCTCAATGAATCGAAATTCTTCTTCTGTTAAACTCAAAAACGTACTCGCATAACTGGTCAAATTTTCGACGAGTCGCAATTAAGATTCCTGTTCACAGGAACAGCTAGAAAACGCAATCCCAAAACTTAAAAGCATGCGATAAGCATTTGCATATCCTACCATTATCGCAGCATATTGCAAATGTCAAGGCTGTTGGAAGCGTCCTCAATGTTATTGCATTTTCGATCACCAGCAGTGTAGACATGGACTGCATTTATGGACTGTCCATAACTACGTGATTAATTAAAAAAATACACTCTTATTTTAAATATATTAACTTTTACACCTCCTGATTTCATATCCATATTACTGTGGCCACATTTCATCCAACAGGAGCACCACAATATCGAAGGAATATACGATCTCTCAAAAATCGAAATTCTTCTTCTGTTAAACTCAAAAACGTACTCGTATAACTGGTCAAATATTCGACGAGTCGCAATTAAGATTCCAGTTCACAGGAACAGCTAGAAAACGCAATCCCAAAACTTAAAAGCATGCGATAAGCATTTGCATATCCTACCATGATCGCAGCATAGTGCAAATGTCTAGTCTGTTGGAAGCGTCATCAATGGTATTGCATTTTCCACCGCCTGCAGTGTAGACATGGACTGCGTTTCGTTTATAATTTAAGACATGTAAGTAGTCTACTATCATTTATAGAGACTTAAAGAAAATTCAAAATGGTTGAAATGATGAAATGTTCCACGATTCTAGTTTCTTCATGAGCGCCGCTCGGTGATGTCTTACAAAGAATCTACAGACTAATGGTTACATCATTTTTTTTCAAGTTCTCCACACATTGTGGTGAAACATAGTCCAGTAGCTGATTCAGGTTGTTTGAACGAGTTTACTCTCAAATTAGGGGACGTGGTAAACGTAAACAACATGTTCCCACAACTTATGTATGGTAGAGTAAATTCTAACTCCGAATTTATCGTTGGTTGCCGGAAGTCATACCATTAAACAAGTTGGAGAAATGAATAACCACCTATGGGGATTCTGGTACTTCAATTTAAGTATAACGATCCTAGTCCCAATATTATTGGTCACATGTGTGCATATAGACTTTCCCAATGTGTTATCGCACCGGAGCCATACTGTAACATTGTTCGTTCATCGAAATTAGATTGATTCGACCTCTCACTCTACGGTCATTTTTTATTACACAAGGGCAAATTGCACCTGGATCTACCGTTTAGACAAAGTAATTGTGTAACGTGTTAATTCGCTTGTAATAACAATAATTATTACGCTCTCAAATAATTCGCGGAAATGTACAACTCATCGGATTACCATATCTTCAAGCAGATACTACTTTGCAACGTTCAGTATTCACTGAAATAGCTAGCTTAAACATAATTTTATAAAATAAACAGGACTATCATTTAAAATCCATGGTAAACTCATGTGACATTATTAATTGTGTAGAGCAAATTGTGAAATTCCTTTATGCTCTCCTAACAAGCAGTTCTTAAATTTCCTAGGAAAGCAATTCGTATACAAAAATACTCTTTCCACGAAAGTATGGTTCAAAGGTGGCTGTATGATTTTTTTCATGTTTAAACACAATCGATAAAAAACATCGAAATTTTAGAAGTTTCTCCATAATTTACGTGAACGTGCATGGTAATTTTCGTCGTATTTCCGTTTTTATTCTTTTTATAATATGTTTTATCAAGCAGAGCCTTTCAGAAAATATATTGCAAAATAAAATCACATTGTTTAAAATACCCAATACATACCGTAAAGTTTATGTTTCAGAAAACCTTTTCAAACTGTAAAGCAAGATATAAAAGTTTATTTCTTTCTATATGAGAAAGTTATGTATATTTTTATCGAGTTTTCCATATAGGCAAAGCAAAAAACTTCGAAACAAGTTTTCCTCTTTTTATAAATGTGTTGCACATCCTTAACGTAGTTTCAAAACTTCTTCTTCTTCTTTCTAATCCCATTGATCTGGATCAGATCAGGTCCATGAGTCCCTCCGCCCTCAATCTCCCTAGAACCACACCAGGGCTACGCAGTAGGTCCTCCCGCGATAACGCAATGCATCCGAGCAAATGCTCGGCGGTGGCCTCACTTGTGTTGCACTTTGTACAAGTGGGGAATATTTTGTTTCCCCGGGAGAACCTTAGAGTCCTAAGGTGTCCAGTTTTGAACCTAGATAAAGCTGTCTGGTCCCGCCTTTCACCACCAAAGCTCAAAGCACCACCAGGGCCAGGGCTACAGTACCAAGGATGGGGCGGCGGAAGTTTCAAAGACGAGTTGACAAAAGCATTTCTTCTGGAGTATATTTCATGGAAAGTCAGAGGCTCAGCAGGACACAGGAGCAGTGATGATCCCTTCTTAGCCAGTTCATCGGCAATGTCGTTATATTTAAGGTCTACATGAGAAGGAATCCATTGAAAAAGTATAATGCAGGATTTATATACTTTTTAAATACTTTTTTTTAAGTTATGAAAATTTATGTTTATAAATGGGTTTAAGTATATAGATTATCTTTATATTTTTTACAATTATATATGTATTCTAACTCAAAATAATTGATGTTGCTTCACAAACAGAAATGTCTGTGGAAAAAAGTCAATTCTAAAATTAATAGTTTTAGTTTAAAATCCCTGAAATTGTTAGAAGTACTTTGTCATTAACGATTGAAGTATGGATAATATATTTTATAGTTTGACAAGGAGAGAAACATCGTTGTAGTACACGATTTTCAAATAAATTTTTTATTCTGAGGAATGGATTTCCTCACATTGAAATTCAGAGTAGCATCAAAGTACATGCATTTCGACAGCACTACTCCTATCCCAATTACTGAATCCCTTCCTTAACACAGTTGATAATTTTACCGAAACCAACTCATCAACATCTAAACAAACATCCCGGTACTGAAGTTATTCTTTCCATTTTGTAGGCCCCTCTAAATGTCTTAATATGGAACACTTACAAGCGCTATTGCTACTTGCCATGTGATATCAGAGTAGCGTCAGAGAACAAACATTTCCACGCTGCCCATCTCTCAAGTACCCAATCGATTATGTACTCAGATTATGACTTTATCGGAAACCAACTCATCAACATACAAACAAAATCCGTCCCGATAGCAAAATCTTCCTATCCATCGTGCAAGGACAAACCTCTTAATGCCTTAATAAGAAACATATACAGTGCTATTGATGTATGTGCTTGCCATTAAACTTCAGAGTAGCATCAAAGGACTATGCTCCACAGTGGCCTAATTTGTTCCTATCTCATTGAATAACTTGTACGAAACTAACTCATCAACACGCTAAAAACACCCCGGTAAGAAATATCTTTAAATTACAGATGAGTAAAAGCCTTCGTAAAGAGCCTATAAAGCACCCAAGGAGTGTTGTACGGTCGCCTGTAGATATAACAAACGCGATTCTTATAACTTTCAAGGTTGTACCGGCCTTAGTCTAAAGGTTAAGCTTGAGAGTGGCATCAGAAGACATGCATTTCAACAACACTAATCCTCTCCCATTGGCTCAATCTATTCTTACCTCACTGGATGACTTATCCGAAACCAACTCATCAGCACCTCCAAAAAAACCATCCCGGTAACGAAATCTTTCTTTCCATTATACAGGGACAGTTCCTGTCTAAATGTCTTAATAAGAAACACTTACAGCGCTATTGCTGCCCCTGAAAACTACAATTACCGTCAGGGCTCGGGGACGCTAAATGGCATTCTTGGGGTGTCCTGTTAACACATTACCCTGCAATTTGGGCTAGCGATACCATCTCGCTAAGTGCTCAGTTAACTGCCGTCACTACCGGCCCGTTCCCAGCGTTGTCATTTGAAAGCCATTGTTTCTCGCTGGGCGTCACTAATTCCGGGAGACGTTATTCTAGAAGATTAATAGAGTCGCGGAACTTTTAGTTTAACGTAGTTTTCCATCCTAATGAGCACGCCGTGAGTGCATGATAGTGGTCTGTCTCGCGTGCGGGGGGAATTGATTTTTGTTTGAAATCGCAGGCCCTTAATCACCAGGAGGGAGGGAATGTTTCAGGGAATATGAACAGTTCATCCCCGAAGCTTGCCTTTTCGGCGAAGAAAATGCTGGGGTTGTTTGATTTTTGCTACTGATAAATATGGGTGATCTTCAGTTGACGTTTCATTTTTTGAAAGTCTTGGTTGAAAATGTTAATGTTTCTCACGTTTGCGTTGCATAGTTTTCTTTTGAAATGTTATTATGGATTGATGGTCTATGGAGAAATGTTATAGCATCTGCATTGAGAGATCTAATGATTGTTGGTAAGCGCATTTCACCTCTCTTATGTAAGGGAATTTTCGGATTTAGTTGAAAGAGCATTAGCACTCATTAATATGACTGCATTGTTATTGCGTAAATTTTATGGAGGAAAAAATTTTTTACGTTTGATGATTTTTAAATTGTGAAACAGCTTTTCGTAATTTGGTGACATGAATTTGACATTAAAACGGCATAATTCGAGTATATTATTATTTGCAAATCTTCTGAGAAATGCCAAACCATGCACCTAACTAAAATAGTAAGTAAAATAGGCATTAGAAGAAAGCATTTAAATGTACTCACGTAAACAGTTGATTACAAGTCATGTTCTAGTCACCTAACCATTTATAAGGAATGCAAGTGTGTGTATTATTATCACGATCTGGTCAGTTTTACTAATGATTTGAATACCGCCAGGAGGGCAAATGGCTCTTTTTCAGATAATAAGATTCTTACTGACATAGCTCAATAATATATCTTCAGTTTAGCATGTTTTAACTTTACATAGTACACTGTAAAAGCTCCCTATAGGAATACGTATGGTTCAATTTTCACTCATGATTTTACTAACTGATCTATGGAATTCTTCATATTCAAAGACCCAGTTAGTTCTAAGACACTTATTGGATTAGGATCTTGACTGAAGCTTCAGGATTTTTTAAAACACTACTGAGTACACGTTTTTAACAGATAGTACTTGCATGATTCTGTTCTTCACCTGCTAATTTTTAACAACCTTAAGAACTACAACCCCCCTCAAATCTTCTCGGGATGGTTCTTGACTCAATTGTTGAGGAAATCTCACGAACTATACATAGTAGCTTTAAATTCCAAAAAGTTAAACCTTTTGAAATGGATAAATAGCAGGTCTTGGGAGCTGATACCATATTCCTCTGACTGATCCATTTTACATTAGAAGAACATTTACAACAAACAAGTGAAATAAACAAAACAAGGAAGTGAGACAAAATAAATCAAATTCCTCATTGATGATGGCGCTGTACAGTTATATCAAATGCAGGATACAAATCGACAACATTTTCAATTTAGCAAATAATCACTTTAATGTCCGCATCAACAAAAACTTATACACATTAAGATGTTACATTTATGAACTAAATTGAACAAGGAAAATAAATATTAGCATAATTTCTTCTTGCAAAACACTATTTTTTGTATGAACAATGGTAAAATTTTAGCTCGTTATGGTTTATGTTTCGACAGGCCTGTAATAAAAAAGACAATTACTTTTAAATAATTGCTTTGTTTCATTAGAAACCCAAAGCAAGATTGAGTATAGAAATAAGTTTTTAGATATTGGACTCAAATGGTTACATAACTTTTTCACGGAGCTAAGACAAATTAAAAATCCGAAAGTAAGGCTAAAAAAAAAAAATCGCTAAACACTGCTTTGCAGAATAAGTAAGTAATGTTAGAATATTTATAAGCGAAGAAAATGATAATGTTGTCATAACTCATTCGCTTGTGTAAATAATCTGTTCTGGAATGTGTTTGCAAGATTTCTAACCAATTTTTTATTGGACAAATATAATTAGTTAGATTTTCATTTCCGATTTGTGAATTTAAAAAAAAAAAAAAACGTACCAAGCGTTTCTGTTATTGAAATTTCAAACGGAAGATGAAAAAAATGTTTGTGATAAAAAAAATGGCTTTTCCAAAAAACACTCTAATCAGCTTATTTCATTTCGATAGATAATTATTTTCCTACAAAAATCTGGTGTCAAAAATTATTAAAAGAATTTTGCTGCAGATAAAACTTTCAATTATTTTGCTGTTCAGATTTGTCTTAATTTGCTGTTTTACCAGGTTTAAATATTTATTTGTTAATATTAAGACTGATAGTTTTCTTACATTCAAAAAAAATATTCTCATCCAAAAATAAAAAGCTATTTCGTATAATTTGAACTGTTGAAAAAGGAATAAATGTTCTTCAACTGAATTATGTCAATAAATTAGAAGTTTCTATTTAACATGCTAAAAGAGATTTAAAAATTTTTTTTTGATTTACCTCTTTTCCCGTGTTTGGTCTACAAAATCTTAATCAATTTCACAGAACTGTCTCTTTCACATGTGCTGCCATCTAGTATTCATGCAATAAAACATTTTTTCTATTTGATGAATAATTCCTACTTTGTCGTGATTTATTCGTTCACCAACAACACAATATAATGTAAAAAGAATGAACACTTTTTTATAAGAATGCATTAAAAAACTTATGCAAAATTTATTTGATGTGTTTTAGTGTTTTCACTACTATTTATTTTCTAATTTTGATTTAAATATTTGTCTATTGTTAAATTATAACATTTGTGTTTTTAATACATTTTTTTGTGTGTAGATTGATTCGATGAAATCAATGAATTTTTAGGTTTCCTGCAAATTACTTTTTGGTATTTCCATCATAAATTGAACAATTTGAATTTTTACTGCTCCTGAAAAGTTGCTTATCTATGAATAATGTATAAAGTTTTTTAATGAAAAAAATAGTTTAATATTTTTTAACATAAAGAATTGTTGTTACCCATTACTTTTCTACACAATTCCAGCTACCTTTTGCAAATCAAAAAGTTAAACAAATTATTTACAATAAATCCAAATTCATAGTAAATATAAGTGAGTTTTTCCCTTATTGCACCTTAACAATAGTTGAACACAATAACAGCAGTACCCATCAGCACAAGTACCACTCACCGATTTCAGTGCTTCTCCCAGAATCTGGTAATAAGCTATATAATTTCAAACGTCATATCTTCTACACAGTGATGCCAACTAAGGAGGAGGGTCAATTTCAGTTCCAATTAGTTCCTATGTGTTTGCAGAACACTATATTTCCTTATAGAAAGTTACCAATAGTTTCGACACATAATTAATGTCCCTTGTTTGACGAAGTAATTATAAAAATGTGACCCAGAATGTTCGAACCTATAGTACTTTGACCGATAAATCAATAAAGGAGAACTATCTTATCCTATTGAAGAGGTCGACAAACTCATTAGAACCATGTTTTTAGGAGTCGGTTTAAACTAGATGCTTTAAAAAAAATAAAACCAGATATCGTGAGAATAATCTCGAATTTAGTTTGACAGAACACGTTTTTTGTCAAAAAATATTTTTTACATTTTAATCAAAATACGACGAAACACGCGTGAACAATGCGAACAATGACTTTGCATTTCCTTTTCTCCCTCCGGTCACACTTTTCCCTTCATTTCTTGAAATGGAAACAATTTCACCTAGTGGAAAATGTTTCTTCGTAAATTCAATGACAGTATTTGCAACATACTCGCCACGTGTTTGACTTTTCATTGGCAATAATCCTTAAAGTTCTTCTTTAAGACGTGAAGACGAAATAAATCGTACAAAAAATGAAACATGCGCTGTGTCATTTATGTCACAAGATTGGTCAACAGCTGTTGATAAAGCTGATTCCAATTCAAGATCTTCGATTTGCTGATTGGTTATATTCGAAGACGTTTTGACTGTTATTTTTTTACTGTTCTAGCAAACAGTAGTAACTCTTTAATTCGTTTAAGAATTTCTGACTTCTGCTTAAAATCCAGGAATAGATGCGTATGGCTTGTCTCTCTTAGCAATCTCTTGACTAACAATAAAGCTTGCAATATTAACACTGTTGGAAGATTGCACCCAATAATTAAATTCATAATTTAATTTTTCATGACCCATCTGAAGATAATCAACTGATTTCTTCCACAAATTACCGCGGGATATTCACTGACAGCATTTAGTCGAAATTGATTCGTGGCAGAGCCGCACTCAAGTGACCAAAGAGCCGCGTCCGGCTCGCGAGCCGTGGTTTGTCGACCACTGTCCTATTGTAACAAAAAAATCAAATCTGTTCAAAGGTTATTTCTGCTTTTCACCTCTTCAGTTTATTCTACTAATTCACCTCTATGTATAACTATATTATTCTCGCTTCTTCTTCCTCTCTCAAGAAGTAAAAATAACATAATTTTGTCCTCAAACACAGCATATATCTGCTTAACAATAGCATTTACCATTTCCATCAACACTGATGCTTCCAAGATGGAACCTTGGAGAAGTACCAGGATCTTAGTTTTGTTTTTATTGACCAAGGCCTTGTTTTCAGGGAGGGTGTTACTGGTAATAGATTTTGAACTGCAATGTTTCTTACGTTCAAAAAGTTGTTTTTTATTATAAATAAAAGGAACCATTAAAGAATAGGATAAAGGTAAGGAAAAGCTATGTATTTTTTTAATGAGAGGGGTGTCATTTACACTTACACTGGAGATTGGAGTGCATATGCATCCTCCAGTAAAGATTATTAAATGAGTCGATTAATTCAGGTGTTTAATCGACATTTTCAAGACTGGAATCAAATTAAGGTAGGTAGATTGCCTTTTCACTGTCACTCATAATGAATACATACATACATATACTTATATTCATATGTAAATAATTATAATTACATACATCTTTAATGACAGCCGTAGCACCATCCGAATCTATAGGTGACCGTAGCAATGTACACCTTTAAAAATTTTATAGTTTAAGCAAACGACGTTAAAATGTACATACTGACACCAAGTTATTATACAATGCACCTTAATTCTTTAGATAAGGTTTTTTTGTATTGCAGTACGATCCGTAATAATAATGCGCATAAATTGTCTGTCATCTTGTTTTGCGGCGTGAGAATTCTTCTGTAAGTATTAATGTTGATCAATTCGTCTCATCTGCAGTCACCAGTTCCAAATTCGCATCACCATGGCTTTGTTTCGTCCAACACGACCAAATAGGTTAAGAAACATCTTATTACCTAATGTAAACATATTCAAATTAAACGACACTTCGTCGTTGAGAACAGATTAGATTGTCACAAATATTTACATGTTTACAAAATATGGCGTCGTATTGCCTTGAGTACTACTGTATTATTGTCATTTCAGAAGTGTATGCGCAGGAACGTATTTATTAAAAAACTTTTTTTTTGTTGAATTAGTCTTTTAGTCCTCATACTTTTTCTTACAATTTTAACTAAACATGAGATTACGACTATCAATCTGAATGTGGGATAAATAAGTTGTATAAATTTTTCCTTGTGGAAGTAGCTAGTAAACGTTTGTATTGATATTATTTTACCAAATCGACTTACACATATGATATATTTGAGATTATATGTCATAGAGTAGCACAGAAATAGTATCCACCAGTTATATTCTACAACCATTCCCACTTAATACCTTCCTCAAAGAATATATAAACACAATCAAAATATGCATTATGTTCAAACCTAGAACAGACAGCACGAGACATAACATTAAATTCTTCAAATTTCTTCAGAAATGTGGGTCTGAGGCTTATTCTCCCCTTATTCTTCCTCTCCCATGAAGCAAACATAACATAATTTTGTCCTCAAAAACAGCACAGATCTGCGTAATAATAGCATTCACCTTTTCAATTAACACTGATGTTTCCAAGATGGACCCTGGAGAAGTACCAGAATCTTAGTTTTGTTTTTAATTGACCAATGCCTTGTTTCAGGAAGGGTGATACTGGTAATATACCTTACCATTACCTTAAAAAAACCTTAGAACCGGTCTCATAGTACCAACAACCCCACCTGTGTTCAGCGTCTATGCACGTATTGAAATCTTTTGGTCAATCATGTACCATATGGAATGGAGTTAAAAAGACGATAGACTCATATGGTAACAAAATGCTGAAACATCCGTATCAAGTTATCATATTGTTTATAAAATGACGAATTTCCAAACTGTAACACAAGTTCACGCAATTAGCATCATGCTGTATACCATCAGATGATGTTAACTGCGTGATCATGAGAGATTCATGCAATGTAATCTAAAAAAAGGTGAAAGAATCTATTCTATCTGCTATCAGTAATTTTTAAGGTTTGCTCAATTTCCGACATTATGATAGATTTAGAGTGCTTTCTAAAATAGTTGGAGCTCCATTTTTTAAGCTGTCCGTCAAATACACGTTTTGGAATACTTTTCTTGCAATGAAATTATATTAGTTTCCGCAATATCCATTTGTTATTGTACTGAGTTGGAAATTATTCACAGGATACTAACGACGAATGAAAAAGGATATACTGCTTGCTAATTGATCGCAATTATATCCCGCTCCTGAACAACTTGAAATAGGTATGTTTGGATTTTGATACCATTCTAATCCTGCGAAGAAAGTACTAAGTTCATTTTCGTCCCAACCGATAAAACTCCCGGCGTTTAGGGATTCATGCGTTCCTTAAAGACAATTACACGGAAAGTAATTGGGTTAGAGGAACACAAAGTAACCCACTGAGACTATTTTAAGCAATCTGTGAACCAACTAATCAGTAGGGCCAAGGAATTCGTGAAGCAGCCTAATTGAATCTTTGAAATACTGTTTTTCTAACCCAAGGAAAAGAATGCCCTTCAAGCGATTCCCTTTCTGCAAGGAACTTAAAGGGGATATTTTTCAGTAGCGTATTTTTCGGGACGTTGCTTCTGCAAAGATAAAATATTTAAATACCTATTTACTCAGTTACATTTCAAACAAAGGTGAAGGACAGTTTTGCTTAAGCGTTTGTTCGTCTTCTAGGAAAAGTATAACTATATGTTTCAATATTTAGAGACTTTTTTAAATGTAGGAACTGGCTGAACGCTAAAATTGAACCAAAGTGAAGCCGTTTTCTATTTACTTAGTTATAGAGACGAGGGTTTAATTAATTGCACAGTTCTGTCCACACACCCAAAAGAAACCAGACAGATGCTCTGGTGAGCAGAGCTTATGAAGTACGGAGTTCTGCCAATTGGTGGCCGTGTTGGTAGATCTCAACTATCAGTCTGCCAAGATGAGTCATTAGGTGTTAACCTTGAGCAAGTGAGTGAATATTTTTCTAAATCAGGTTTTGATCGTTCGCCGATTTTCCTGATGGCGCACCACGGGAATAATGTTATTAAATTTTGTTTGCTGTTCTAAAAATCCTGATGAAACGGTAGAAATGATGCAGACAGTTTACAAAGACGTTGTTATGAATATAACACAAGTTTTTAAGTGATTTTCCCGTTTTAAAAAGGGTTAAGAGTCGATTGAAGATCAATCTCGGTCAGGTCGTCCTTCAACCTCAAAACGGAATAAAACATCCAGAAAATTAGCAAATTGTTGATGGAAGGCCGGCGGAGAATCATTTATGAACTCTCGAATTTGTCTGGGGGTGTCTTGGAGTTTTTGCCAGAGCATTTTGAGTGAGGAATTGAAAATGAGAACTGATACCATTCGAAGAAAACGTCTCACAACGTGCCATAGTGGGGAATGGAGATTCCACCATGACAACGCACCAGCACAAAATTCTTTGCTCATCAAGCAGTTTTTGACCTCAAACAGCATGGCTTCTTCCCTACGCTCCTTATTTACCAATCTTGTTCTGTCCAAGTAGCTTTTTTTCTGGGAATAAAAGAGGACATTTAACAAAAACCCTTTTTTAAGACGTGGATGAGGTTAAACAGAAAACGACAGCTTTGAGAAGCAACTGTTGACGGAGTGTACCAACTGCTTCCAGAAGTGGAAGAAGCTTACTGACCAATGTATTGGGGAAACGCTATGTTGACTTTGAAGTTGACTAAATAAAGAACTTCTAAAAGTAAATACATTTTTTAATATTCCGTATGGTTTGTTCTGGGTCTCCTTGTGTCTCCCTCGTTCAAGGCGCAACGAAACCGCTGAGAGACTTGACTTATTTATCTGAACCATCAAACCGAGCTTTAAATAAACTCGCTCTTTTAAAATACGCGAACTGTAAAAATGTTCAATTTAGCAAATTATTTAAATTAATAAAAACATTAAACATTTTTGAATCATAGTAACTAGGACACTTGAGATTTTCTTCTGAATATTATGTTAAGCACATATAGGAACGTGTTGAAATAAGAAGGTAAATTATAGGTTTTTGGTCTGTGGAATATGAGACCCACGTTCTTCAGGAGACATGTATGGATTTTAAAAATATCAAATACTTAAAAAAATGTATAGTATAATAATTGTTAAACATAAAATTGTTTTTACACTTAGCTTAAAAGCATAATAATACTGTAAGAAAATGGATAGTTGAACATTCTCTTTGAACAAGCAGCGCATTGGAAGATTAGGTCGTGTATGTATGTCTTCATCAATATAGCTGAAAATTTTCGCATTCTGACTGATGTGGATTTCTTACTACATGCATTTTTTTTAATAAGAACTAACACTAGTAAAATGACATTCGAAATATTTAATTAAAGCATCGCTTTATTTTTGTGTTTACTTTTATTTCATTTGGATGTATGAAATGCTAATATTGATGCTCATAATCATTATTAAGGTATTTAAATAAAGTATAGAAAGTAAATTAAGCTGTCATTAATAGATATTAGCAACTAAGATACTTTGCGATGGTTTTTTACTATAAGAAATACTTCAATAGTCTTTATATTAAATTTGTATGCCATTAAATTGTAATCAGAAATTATACTGTATTTATGAGTCCTATTAAATGACATGCAGTGCATTTTAATTACATCTTACAAACTTTCCAAGCTCACAAAAGCATATACTTACTGAACTGCAAAAAACAGAGTCCACGGCTGTCTTCAAATTAATGCATAATATCACAATAATAATTCGTAACGCCAATCTCAATCTGCACGACTTTGACAAAATGTACTCTTCCCATGGAGATAATATATTATGTAAAATTCTAGCATTGCACTAATTTACAAGGAAAAAAGTATTTAAACGTGAATGACAATACACGCTGCGTCAAAACAATTACTCGAACTAAGGCAATTTTGTTCTCAGTGGATTTGCAAGTCAGCTTCCAGACCGTGGAAACAGCCCGACGAACTTTTGCATACTAATTTGAACTTTTTATAAGCGTCGTGGTCCGCTTTATTTTATTACAGAATAATTAAATAATAACTACAACATGACTTAATCAAATAATGTTCTTGTCATACAACAACCAAAAGTAAAAACGTTCAAAATTAAATTAAGTGAAGTTATGAAAGTTCTTATCAATATACAATTACTAACTAATTGGAAACTTGATTACTGTCTTCCAATTTCGAATAGTTCTCACTTAAAAGCTAATCACTAATCAAGTCGAGGATTCAGAGTGGTCATCAGGATCAATTATTTGACAGAACAGATATAATCCTATGGGTAAATAGAGCATAAAATATATACCATTTAAACTTTATCATTTTCTTCCTACGTACTTTCCGAAAATTGCCCTTGAACAATACCGGAAAAATTATTTAGTTTCGTTTGATATCCCATTAAAGATAACGATAACATACAATCCTATCTTTGTCATCAACAATGCCAAACGGCTATCTTATGAATGTAACAATGGATTCTAGTCTGTTCTTGGAAATATCTTAAATTCAGAAACATTATTTTCCCATATATGTATAACTTGAAGGTATTTCACTTTTTAAACATTTTATTAAAAACATTTTGTTAGAAATATTTTTAGAAATTTTCATCTGAAGATAACCAGTGTTAATCTATTTTTGAATGTCCAGTGTTTATATGCTACGTTGTGTGTATAATAACAATCACTTTTTTGTAGACTTAGAACAGAATTTCAATAACTGACAAAAAACACATTTTACAACACGTCTTATAAGTTTTAACTATTACTTTAGGTAGAAAAATAAAATTATAAATATTTTGATAGTGTTGTATTTGATTTCAAACTGAATGCTAAAAGACAATTAATTTCTTATCATCCTGAAATTGGCCATTTAGTTCACTAAAGCCGTTCCTAAAAATGTCAAGTAATCAGTTTGTGCTCTAAACTGACGATATATTCTGGCAAGTTTTATGTACGTATAACAACAGTCACTAATATATTTTAACATATGTTCCGTGCAACAAAATCACAATTATTTTAGTACGATCCCTTGTAGCTCAACACAAATAGCATCAAGTCTTTTAACGAAAAATATCTATTAGATGCTTCTGGTAAGTTTTAGGTACGTATAACAACAATTACTAATATATATTTTAACATATGTTCCATGCAACAAAATCACAATTATTTTAGTACGATCCCTTGTAGCTCAACACAAATAGCATCAAGTCTTTTAACGAAAAATATCTATTAGATGCTTCTATAAGCAGGCTTAAAAATAATTTGTTAGTACAAAACGCGTAAAATAGCAATCATCGAAATTTATTAATTATTTCCTGTTACGAAATTACAAAAAGAATTGATACATTATTTTGCTTTTAAATACACAATTTTGTTGAATCGTACAACAAATATTTTGTCACATATATCTCTTATATTATAAAAGGAAGTGTTTGTCTGTCTGTTTTTTTGCGGCCGCAAAATCCTGACGAATCTATGGTACTAACAGAAATGAGATTTGGCACACAGGTAGTCCAAATTTTTTGCAATTTTTGGGCCGCGGTGAATTATAAAATTTAATCTAGAACATTTTAAAATGAATTTAATGAAATTTAATTATTATTGTTTTGTTTGGAATGGCAACCGCATAAGGATATGACAGATTCTAAAATTAATTATTCCGTTTTCATTTTGAGCAGAGGAATAACTTTCCAGCAGAGGATGAAAACAAGTTTTTACTTTAGTTATGTAGTTATTTTTTCCATCTCCTAGACCGTTAAAGATAGAGTAAAAATTTTAAAGGATTTGAAATCTGCGGGAAATTTCACATAAGATCGATACTTAAAAATATGATTTTCTTTTAATAACCAATTTTTAAATTGAATATACCTTTTATATTTTCGCAAGAGATTGTGACGTCACGCGAAGTTCTCTTTCCAAAAAAAAAAAAAATTGCATCTTCTGCCCTTCGCGTTAAAAAAAAAAAAGAAACATATTACATTTCATATCCCATTCTATTTCTGCTGAGAGCAAGAAATAAAAAACATTTTGACTGGGATTGTTAGGCTTTTTTTTTTGTAAAATCGGAATCGCTAAAGATAGAGTAAAAATTTTAACGTATTTGAAATCTGCTGAAAATTTCATTTGATTAGAAACCTAAAAATATGATTTTCTATAAATAAATAATTGTTAAATTAAATATATATTCAACGGATTTGAAATCTGTGGAAAATTTTACACAAGATTAATACCTTACACCACGGGCATGGGCAATGCCGGGCTAGCCACGCAGTGGCTAGTTACTTATATAATTGACGTGGGACTAGCCAACTGAAAACAACGGTCCATTTCCAAATTTGTTTTTATACGTTCAATGCATAACAAAAAGTAACCTGAAGACAAGTTAAAAATATTCGATCCCTTGTGCATGAATGTCTATGATTTTTCACGGAATCTAACTAACGCTGCAACTTAAAAAGAACAAGGTTGTAAATGCTCCAGTTTATTTGATTACGTAATCTAATTTCCCATCTACTGAAGTTACGC
Source organism: Metellina segmentata (assembly GCA_947359465.1). Taxonomy (NCBI): domain Eukaryota; kingdom Metazoa; phylum Arthropoda; class Arachnida; order Araneae; family Tetragnathidae; genus Metellina; species Metellina segmentata. Next base: position 56,768,632 of record OX375875.1, read on the forward strand.
TTGAGAAAACTTATTTGGTAGTTTTATTTACATAACATCTAAAACTTTTCCAACGCATTCGTGCTTGCTCGGTTTCGTGAATTACGTTACAATTAGTTTCTTACTCAAGTGTTTTGTCTTGAATAAATGAGTAAACAAAGCGTAGAAATTGTAATTTATTCGAAGTTTATTTTATTTGAAGCCCTTGTTTCTTAAATTCGGTTGAACCGTTTGGTTTTTTCCGATAGTTCTGTTTAAATGTATTTCGTTAAAGTTCCATCGGCGAGACTTGGTGGAAACGTTCAATTTCATAGGGGCGTATATACACATTGGATTTGTGGTTTCGTTTGCAATTTTTTATTAAATAGTCTTAAATTCATAAATTTCAGATAAAATTAAATTATTAAAAAATTATAATTATATTAAGTAAAATAAAATAATATTAAAAAATTATAATTATATTTTGTAAAATAAAATAATATTAAAAAATTATAATTATATTAAGTAAAATAAAATAATGTTAAAAAATTATAATTATATTAAGTAAAATATAATAATGATAAAAAATTATAATTATATTAAGTAAAATAAAATAATGTTAAAAAATTATAATTATAATAAGTAAAATATAATAATGATAAAAAATTATAATTATATTAAGTAAAATAAAATATTATTAAAAAATTGTAATTATATCAAGTAAAATAAAATAATATTAAAAAATGATAATTATATTAAGTAAAATAAAGTAATATTAAAAAATTATAACTATACTAAGTAAAATAAAATAATATTAAAAAATGATAATTATACTAAGTAAAATAAAATAATATTAAAAATATAATTATATTAAGTAAAATAAAATAATATTAAAAAATTATAATTAAATTAAGTAAAATAAAATAATATTAAAAAGTTATAATTATATTAATTAAAATAAAATAATATTAAAAAATTATAATTATATTAAGTAAAATAAATTAATATTAAAAAATTATAATTATATTAAGTAAAATAAAATATAGTTCATGAACTACCTTGCAACATTATACCATGTTTTGAATCACAACTTTATGAGTAAACCGCGTAATTATTTGGTTTCATTTCATGATTTCAATGTTATGCCACTTCCAATGTACGATGTAAAACTTCAACTCCATTAACATACATAATTATTTTTGATTAGGAAGTATATTCAGTTACTAAATCCAGAAAAATCAGGCTTCGAAGTTTCATTAGTAAAATACAGTGGTAAGTCTTGAGAAATATTTTTCTGTAGGTTTATAGAATGTTTTACGCCCTTATCTATTTCTCTTTTGTCTGCGAAAACCCTTTGATATGCTTTATTTGTGTAGGATTTTATTTTAAATACCCGACTAGGAAGATCAAAATTTCTTAGAATGTTAGCATAAAAATGTTTTAACCTTTATTGAACTTCGAAAGTTAATTTAACTTGTCTGGCTTTAAGATTAGAATGAATGTTCCGGATGATAACATCTCTTCACGTGCTATGACTGTGGACGTTCAGTTTGTGACCTTCTTTCAGTGAAATTTGTCTCCAAATACATTTAAATTATATTACGAACTAGCCACTGCGTAACCAGCAAGACGTTGTCCTTGACAGTTCGTTCTTTTCGTGGGGCAAGGTCTTACCACTGCTCTCTAACTCCCGGTGATTGCTACGAAAGCAAACCAAATGGGAATTCGTAGCCTATTGGATAGCAATCTCAACGGCGTTACCTGTGGTGTTGGTTTACTTCGCAAACCAAATGGGTAATGGTAAGTTTTAGTCAACATCGTACTAGAGCAACACAACGGGCTATTGACGACAGTCCGGGATCAATACCTTAAGGGAAAGGTCCGAGGACAACACCTCGTAATTTTGAAAAACGGTCAGATGACGAAGAAACACTTGATCTGGCACCCCACTCTCCAAACTTCCACATCAACCCAACGTGAGGACTTTCAGCCAAGACAGATTTAAGGTGCACCAGCCGCCTCTACACCATACGCTTACAAACATTCATGCCCGGACCCGGATTCGAACCAGGAATCTTCCGATCTAGAGGCTAACACCTTAACCACTATAACGGTGCAAACCAAATGGGAATTCGTAGCCTATTGGATAACAACCATCACGGCATTGCCCGTGGTGTTGGTCCGCTCATTGTCAAATGAAACCAAATTCGAATTGCGAAGAGATAGAATCGGCGTGACGTCACAATCTCTTTACGAAAATGTAAATAATTAATTGAAAATAATTTAATTAAAGAAAAGAAGGTTTCTGTCTGGTATAAAATTTTCTGCAGATTTCAAATCCCTTGAAATTTGTAATCTATTTTTAACGATCCCGATTTTGCAAAAAAGAACAAAACAATGGCAGTCAAAATTTTTTCGATCTGTTTTGCTTTCCTTCGCTGAAATCGTATGAGCGTAGGAAATGGAATATGTTGATTTCTCAAACGCCGCGAGACATTACAATCTCTTGCGAAACTATAAAATATATTCAATAAAAATTATTCAATAAAAATCATATTTTTAGGTATCGATCTATTGTGAAATTTTCCGCAGATTTCAAAACCGTTGAAACTTTTACTCTATCTTTAACGATCTAGGAGATATAAAAAGAACTAAAAAATTCCAGTTAAAGTTTTATTAACTTTTTTAGTCTGCTGACAAATTGTTCCTTCGCAAAAGTGGAAAATAAATGAACTGAAGCGGAGAAATTGAATTTAAAATCTTCCATTTCTTTATGGTGTTGTCATTCTAAAGAAAACAAGAATAATTATATTCCATTAAATTAATTTTAAAATGTTTAAGATTGAATTTTAGAATTCGAGTGCAGAAGAAAAAATGTAAAAAAATTCTCACTACCTGTGTGAAAACTCCCATTATTGCAAGTGTGTGTATATATTCGTCAGTTCAGTCCACACACAAACACTTCCTTTTCTATTGTTGAGACAGTAGATGCAAAAGCTTGCAGTTCGTAAAAACGATGAAAGGCTATTTCTTGAACACGGACACATTTCTTAAACATTACATAACGGCACACACGAAGAATAATACAATATGTAAGGTTCGCCATCTCGCATCTTACAAGAAGTGAAACGCCAAGTTGGCAACCCTACATAGAAAACGCCAAGCTGGCAACCTAAGAACAAAGCTTTTTCAATTAAAAGAAACGTCCACAAGATTTCAAGCCGAGGAAGTGCGGCAAAAGCCAATTAAAAAAGTCAGAGCAATAAATAGTTATAGTTACCAAGACAACTAAAAGATAAAATCCATCTTTAGAACAGAGGAGATCAAGAAAAGATTTTATACAGCGGTGGGAGGAAAGTTACAATTTTGAATGCCTATCCAAATGTAATTGCTACTTTATACTACATGTAACTTACGTGACGATCGATTAAATTTAGTAAAATATACTCCAAATACAGAATTTTGACTCTGTGTCTTTTGAGTTTTTTTTACTAAACTTTCACGACGGAGTTCATCAACAACCATCGGCCTCGGACCACTACTGGCGCAGTCGACAGGATCGTCGAACCCTGGAAATGAAGGTGAGAGCTCATCCTGAGTTTTAATTTTTTTTTAATTCATGCAACTCCCACACAATTACGGAGCGAAAGTAGACTTTGTTGAAATCTAATGCTATTCATTTTGTTTAGAACACTTACGTGTTATGTGCACCACAGTGCAAATTTTATTTAGCACACCATGTGTTAATTAGATTAATGGTTAATTGTGAAACAGTTCATCAGAACTAGATACTTTTTGTGTTATTGGGTTAGAGAATAACTATTTCGTTTTGGAAAACGGGGATTTCTGCGAATGCTTGTCGCTAAGGCGTAAAGTTAATATAGATCATAATTTTAGACTATTTAGAGTGAGGTTTCCAACCTTTTTATTTTTTTTATTTCTGCATTCTGTGGCGTAAATTTAATTCCTGAGTTAAATTTGTTTGGGATGGCGTATCTCGCGAAAGCAAGGAAGGAGGATTTGAAGGTGTTGGCAGATGAATTGGGGTTAGAAGTGTTGCCGCGACACAAAATCATCGATTTAAAGAACTCAATATTGAACAGCGAAGAATATGAACAGGAGTTTACCGAAAATCTTTTAAACAGTATCATAACAGATCGGAAAAATGCCGAGGAAAGGCGTTTCTTGGCTGAAAGTGAGGAAAAGCGCCTCGCTGCTGAGTCTGAAGAAAGACGTTTTGTGATGGAACTCGAGAAACGTTCTGTTTTCGAGTTAGAAAAGCTAAGGCTCGAAATGGAAGGCCGTCACAATACAGAAACATCAAATGAAGGGAATTCGAGCAACTCTAAGCACATATACGATCTACAAAGAGTGATGCAGAAGTTCGATCCTAAAGAAGGAGACATCAGTCTATATCTGGTTCTTTTCGAGAGGCAGGCAGAACATGCTCACATAAAAAGGGAGGACTGGGTGTCACAGCTTTTGGGTTTATTACCCTATGACATTACTCAGTTAATTGCTAGAGAAGAAGCGGCTGTCGCATATGACTACAGCCACGTGAAAGGGTTATTGCTAAAAAGGTTTAAACTAAGCCCAGAAACCTTCCGATTGAAATTTGTCCAGCTCAAGCGGACTGAAGATAAATCGTGGAAGGATTTTGCCTTTGAATTGACAAATTATTTTGAAGAATGGATTCAAGGTCTTGAGGTTGCGGATTTCGAAACGTTAAAGCATCTGGTAATTACGGATCAATTCAAACGTAAGGTACCTCCGGAAATGCGAGAGCATTTTGTCGATGTGTGTGTGAGTGGAGCACAATAAAATCTCCTACTACTCTAGCGGAACTCCTTGACAAATACGAAAGTGTTCGAGGGTTCAAGAAGAAATTCCAATCACCTGAAAACATAGTAAATAAGGAAAGAAATTCACATTTTCAAGAAAGAAGACGCTTTCAAGAAAGGAACTCCGATTTTCCTGCTAGATATGGACAGTTTCACGAGAGGAGTACTCATCAACGTAATACGAGTCCGAAAAATGAAGCGGGAAGGAAGAAGAAGATTCAGTGTTATTCTTGCGGATCATTTCAGCATCTTAGAAACGCATGTCCTAAGCTAGGAAGAAGACAAACTTCAGCAGTTGTGAGCAATATTGGAGCCCAAGACGCTACAACATCATGTGCAAGGGAAGACATGGTGGAGCCTCCATCGATGTTGACGGCAAAAGTGACCGTTCCAGTCACAAAGCCTGTAGAATACCAAAGAGGTATTGATGAACTCAAGATAGTGAGTTTAAAAAGCGGTAATAATATCTTCGACGGTATTATCGACTCTGGAGCGCAGATTTCAGTCATCCGGGCTGATCTGATTGAGGATTCTCAAAATGAAGGGGAAGGAAAAATTAAAATTGTATCCGCATTTGGTGAGACAGAAATGGCACCTCTCAAGATAATCCATGTGAAAATCAATGACGGACGACACGGAGAAATCCCAGTGACATGTGCAGTGTCTGAAAAATTAGTAAGCGACATGCTCGTAAGCGTTTCAACGTATGACGCTTTAAACTCGAAGGTGGAACTTTATGGCAATATTATTAGCCAAGAAGGGGTTTCTCGAGTTGGAGAAATTTATTCAGTTTCGTCCTTAAACGAACTTACCTTGGCCCGTAGTGACACCGCAAATCACCCTGGGGTTAATGAGAAACGGAACGAGTTCGTGCAATTTCAATTGGAAGATGAAAGTTTAAAGGATATTTGGGAATTAGCAAGAAATAGAAGAAATGCATTCGAAGTGCAAGATGGGTTATTGGTACACTCAGAAATCGTAGGAGGAGAGAAAATTCAGCAGGTAGTTTTGCCTAAATTTAAAAGGCCCTATGTCCTAAAAATGGCACACGAAATTCCATTGGCCGGTCATTTAGGAGAACAGAAAACCAAACAACGGATAAAGTATTCCTTTTACTGGCCGAATATCAAGATTGATGTCAAGCATTTTTGTGAAAGCTGCAAGGTCTGCCAGCTACGTAGAGGTACCACTTACAATGACAGAATTCCTATCCAACCTATTGTGAGACCTGAAAATCCTTTTGAAGTGTGGAGTGTAGATTGTATTGGTCCCCTAGAGCCACCATCCTCAGGAGGGCACAAGTTTATCGTTTGTGCTGTGGATTTGTGCACGAGATGGGCGGAAGCTATACCAGTCAAGAACATTACTGCGAAAACAACTTGCGACGTCCTGATGAAGATTTTCTCCCAGACGGGGTTTCCTAAAACTATCTGTACCGATCAAGGGACAAATTTCACAGCACAGCTCACCAAGGGCTTCATGCAAGTCATCGGGGTGTCACCAAGATTTTCAACTCCGGGGCATCCAGAAAGCATGGGAGCCGTGGAGAGATGGAACAAAACCCTGAAGGATATGCTCAGTAAGAACATACAAGAAAATGGTCGACAATGGGATATTCATCTCCCTTTCTTACTATTCGCATACAGAGAAGTACCTCACAGTACCACGGGAGTATCGCCATTTCAGTTGGTATATGGAAGGTTACCTCCAGGTCCATTAAAATTAATTAAGGAGAGTTGGTTAGGAGAAACCGAAATTCCAACAGGAGCATCTCCTTCTGTTGAAAAATACTTAGAAGACCTTCGTCAAAGGATGAAAACGGCACACGAGATTGCCGCAGGGAATGCCGAAAAGGCACAAGGCTATTACACATCTAAATATAATCTGAGAGCGAGAGAAAAGACTTTCAAGGTTGGTGATAAGGTACTGATCCTTATTCCATCTTCTAGTCACAAACTTCTGAAGAACTGGTCAGGACCTGCAACTATTATCCAGTTAACTCGACCTCATTCTGCGTTGGTCGAGATGGAGGATAAAAGCCGAAAAGAGCTGCATTTCAACAAACTACGACCTTATATAGCCCGAGTTGAACAGGTGGGGTTGATTTTCGAACAAGATCAGGACTTTGGGGAAATCTTTTATGCCCCTACTCGAAATAAGAGTCAATCTGCCGACGATATTAAGGGTCATGTGTTCCAGACTACAGAGGCGTTGGGTGAAGAACAGCGACACCAATTAGTTCAGACCTTGGAAGGGTTTCGAGAAATTTTCAGTGCACGACCTGGCCGAGCCAGAGTTGATGGACATTCAATCAAACTAACTAAAGATTGTGTGCCAAAGAAAATGCATCCCTATCGGGTTCCCATCGCCTTACAAACCGAGGTGGATCGCCAAATCCAAGAGTTACTTGAACAAGGACTGATTGAAGAGAGTGACAGTGAGTGGGCACACCCAGTCGTCTGTGTGGCCAAAAAGGACGGAAGTATAAGACTTTGCGTCGACTTTCGAGTTTTGAACAGTTTTACTGTCCCGGATGCTTATCCAATGCAACAGGCCACCGAGTTACTATTTGAAATTGGTAGTGCTCCTTTCATCAGCGTTCTAGATTTGACAAAGGGTTATTGGCAAATCCCTTTAGAAGAAGAAGCTAAACCATATTCGGCATTTGTGACACATTCTGGTCATTTTCAATGGAACGTTTTACCATTTGGACTTAAAAATGCTGGAAGTACGTTCCAAAAGTCCATAGACAAAGTACTTAAGACACACAGAAAGTACTGCCGTGCGTATATCGACGACCTGGCCATTTTTTCCAGCTCGTGGGAGAATCACTTGCGTCACATCAGAGACGCGCTGAGAACTCTACAGACCGTTGGATTAACAGTCAATCTTAAAAAGTGCGAGTTCGGTAAAAAACAAGTGAGGTTCCTGGGACACATTGTAGGTTCCGGAAGACATGCACCAGATCCCCAGAAAATCGAAGCCATGCAGAACTTAGCACGTCCAACTACTAAGAAAGAGTTAAGAGGCATAATTGGTCTGGCAAACTACTATCGGGAGTACATTCAGGATTTCTCGTCCTTGGTTTTACCCTTAACAAACTTAACAAAGAAAAGGGTGCCCAACAAAATACCTTGGAGTGATGAAGAGGAAGCAAGCTTCCAACAATTGAAGCAAAGGCTGACGGAAATTCCATTCTTATATACTCCAGTGTTAGATCAGCCATACCAGTTGTACACCGATGCTTCTGCAACAGCGATTGGAGCGTGTCTAGCTCAGCAAGACGAAGACGGAAAAGAACGTCCTATCGCCTTTTACAGTAGAAAACTCACCCCATGCCAAACTCGTTGGGCTACTATCGAACGGGAGGCGTATGCTGTTCTAAGTGCGTTGAAAAAATTTGACACTTGGATATTTGGAGCACAAGTCCAAGTTGTCTCCGATCATAACCCCCTTACTTATTTGACCCAGGGAATGCCACAGGGTGCAAAACTTGCACGTTGGGCTTTGGCATTGCAAAGATATAACATGAATATATTGTACAGAAAGGGTAGTAAGCATGGCAATGCAGATGCCTTATCGCGCATCAAAATTGATGAACCCTAGTTTTTATTCAGTTCATATAAATATGTATATATATTTTTTTTCTTCTCAAAACTGTAATCTGATTTAGATAATTTTGATAACGTTCTTGTGTCTTGTATTATGTATTTTATGTGGGAGTTCATGAATGTTAGTGTAGATATTTTTTTTGAGCTCTCACGCTTCTCTCGAAGGACTGGATATCGTAATGAAGACCAGCTAATTAATTATGACGTTTAGTTATGATTCTAGATGGCGATTGGCAGCAGCATCATCACTTATGACTTAAGTGATGGATGTGCTTCCCCGGAGGGACATGTAAGGTTCGCCATCTCGCATCTTACAAGAAGTGAAACGCCAAGTTGGCAACCCTACATAGAAAACGCCAAGCTGGCAACCTAAGAACAAAGCTTTTTCAATTAAAAGAAACGTCCACAAGATTTCAAGCCGAGGAAGTGCGGCAAAAGCCAATTAAAAAAGTCAGAGCAATAAATAGTTATAGTTACCAAGACAACTAAAAGATAAAATCCATCTTTAGAACAGAGGAGATCAAGAAAAGATTTTATACAGCGGTGGGAGGAAAGTTACAATTTTGAATGCCTATCCAAATGTAATTGCTACTTTATACTACATGTAACTTACGTGACGATCGATTAAATTTAGTAAAATATACTCCAAATACAGAATTTTGACTCTGTGTCTTTTGAGTTTTTTTTTACTAAACTTTCACGACGGAGTTCATCAACAACCATCGGCCTCGGACCACTACTCAATACTTCCCACAAGAAGCGGAACAACATGATACTACGTGCTTGACAAGTTCAACACAGGTCAAATCGTTGATGACGCATGGTTTTTCACACCGGAAGTATCACCAGTACTTGCCAACACAGAAGAATCATCGTATGAGTCATGCGTGAACGATTGGAATATCCGAAGTTCACAGTAGATTGCTTTCATTAAAATCACAGGGATTTTCCATAATTCCCGGAGAAAATAAATTGTCTTCTATCAAAATTAATTCAATTTTTGTAGACTAAATGCTTACAATTTCCTTATAACTTTCCTAGGGGCACACCCGAACAAGCTATGAATATTTATTTCGAATACAACCCGAAGAAATTCCCACCCAGCAAGCACCAAACCCAAAATATTCGATAGTAATGGTAATTTTAGTTAACGTCGTACTAGAGCAACACAACGGGCTATTGACGACGGTCCGGAATCAGTCCCTTAAGGGAAAGATTCGATATATTTTCCGATAAAGATTCGAAAATATTCGAACATATTACACGGACCCCATCTCGTTCCTCGATATATTTCGAGTATATCGTCCACTACAATAAACTTTCATAGAACTGTAGCTGGTCGTGCATAGAACTATAGTTATATGGGATGAAGTTGTTCTAATGACAGCTTAACAGATGGTTCCCAGAACTTTTCCTATTTATTCTATTTTTTCCAAAACCTTCCATTACTTTTTTTAACCACTTTTTACCACTACGCTCACTGTGAATACAAAAAAAAAAAAAAAATGTAAAATATTTTTTTATCTTGTTACTATTTTTATATAAGCGCAGTTAGAATCGTTTTAGTATAGGGTTTAGTATTTTTTTGGGTTGTATTTAGACAAGGAATTGTGAGAATTTCTGACTACTCTGTACGAAAGGGATTTCCAGCGTTAGCGATCACACAAATGGAATGCTAAAAATTATCTTCTGTTAACCAAATGTTCACGAATGTTCTTTGATTTGTAGTTTATCGCTGTTTTTCTGGCTCGGCAGCGCATGGCGTTTAATTACATTGGCATTGATCAATCAATTATCAGATAAATTCAGTAATCATTCTTTGTAATTTTTATTGGTGGAAGGATAAAACAATATTTGAAAAACAAATTAACGAATCTCACGTTTATAATACGTACAGGACACACAAATCTTTAGAAAAACCACCATAACCTACATTTAGCTAGACAGAAAATGCCTCTCATAAATTCTATAAATTCAATAATACAAAGTATGTATGTCTTGAAGGTTTTAAGATTTTTATCTTTATTTTTCAAGAGGTATATATATAGGATATGATTGGTTTAAAAATAGTAACATATTTTTTTCACAATAAAATTTTGCAGTATCCTTTAGTGGATGCAAAGAGAACGCTCTACACTTTTAACTATAACTCACTATAATTTCTTTAAATTGCCTAATCGAATAAATTTACTTACGATAGTAATACCGGAATAAACCGAATTTAAGTATTTAACGTAGATACGCACTGATTCTGTAATCTGAGTTTAGTAAATGCTATCCATCTCAATAGCTCATAGCACTTATTCATCGTAATATTTCTTTTGTAACAATTGAACTTTTTTACTTTGTAGTTGATTTTCAAGATTACATGGCTAATTCAATTGCATAAGGTAACCAACATTTCCTCATCATATATGTGGTGAGATCCGTAACGAAACGTGATTCTTTAACAATACATATTACCTTCCTCGAGATCTGCTGCTTGAATTATATTGTTCTAAATAGTTACTAGCAGTCAGACAAAGTCACAGTTGCCTGACGCTTGATTTAATCAGTTCTCCATTTATCAAAGGAGTTGTATAAGATACGTTGCGTTTTAATATTTAACAAAACTTTTGAGAAATTTTTATCATAAGTGGAGAAAGTGAAATATGCTGTCTGTTTACCATAAGAAGAGCTCCTGTTAATAATAGGATTGGTCACCCTAGAAGCAGGGCTCGTTCATTTTAAGTAGGGATGACTGGCGGATGAGTTAATTTTATTTCCTTGTCAGCCTAATTCAAAGATCATATAACTTACTCATAATATCTATGAGGAGATCTGTAAAGAATATTTTGCCCTCCTATAATACACTCTTCAACTTCCTTAAACTCTGCAATTTCTATTGTGTTATATGAAATGTATATCAGCATTTAAATAATGTCACAGTTGTCTAGTATTCGATTTAACCACTAAGACGTCAATTCTAAATATATCGAGTTATGTAAGGTGTTTTATTTTAAAAAATTAAACAAAAACGTTTTTTGCAGACGATTTAATCATAATACGAAATAAATACGTATATTACTGGGAATCACTCCCGTAACTAACGGCCTAATTCACTAGTCTTGAATCAATCCATGGATCAGAAATCCACAGGTCAAACAGGGATTATGTAGGATCCGAATATTCACAAACCACGAACTAGATGATGCACCAATAAAAGCGACATGCTCGCTGTGATTGGTTGCTGCAATCCCATCTCTCGATCACGTGATAAAACATTGCATATTAACCAAATCCTTCACACGAAAAATTCGTTTTAAATTTTGATTTGAATAAAATGCACAAGGCCAAATGTAAACAACGCATTTAATTCGGGTTTGGTAATTAAATAATTACATACAATTGCATTTAATTTAAGATCAGATTTCTGTGGAAATTTTAGGAAAACAAAAAATTTCACTCAATCCTTATACAAATAAATAGTAATCCTTTTACTTTCATACTCGTCACTATTGGTGTGTCGATGTAAAGTGAAGTAACTTACATTGTCATTTTTTTTTCTAACAAAATAAATCGATGAAAACATTTTCACTCAACGACAAATTTGCATCTGCCGACGTCGACGCAGCTGCACGTTTACGAATCAGCTTACTCCAAACTATTCCTTTCGATTCCGAAGGATGATAACATCAGCCAAGTTTTATCATACGAATATATTTTATAAATTTTGTACCAATCTTATCTACCGTACCTGATATATTTAAGAAACCTTAGTCAAAATACTGTAGTTTAACTGATAATGAAGTGTGTTATACCGTTTGATTTGTTGAAACCTTCCTTGCTTCTTTTGCAAAAAGCAAGTACAAGTGCATACATAACCCTCAAATGAGAGTTCAACATCCGTGATTGGAGAAACAAATTTTAACATTTGAGATAACCTCTGAGATAAAATTGAATTCATTTATATAAACTACCTTATGAGAAAGGGACGTGAGCAACATATATGCACTTACTTTATGGTGGTGGTATTTATGGTGAACAAACAGTATGGTATATGACTTTTTTATTACGTCTTGAATAGCTATGAAAAATATTATATCTCCTTACATTACAAAATATGCGAAGGAAGAAAATAAATAGTTTTGTTGCCAAATGTTTAAACACTGAGATAGTATACATTTGTATTTTTGTACTTCAATCTATCGAATTTCTAAGAATTTCTTTTTTAAAATAATACACTTAAATACTTATTTGAAAAAAATTATGTAAGTCATTACTCTAAACTATTAGTCAAAGCGTATTGTGGTCAATAATATGATAATTATATCGTCACTAATTATACCGCTATTTGTAAAAAATGCAACACCATGAAGGATTCATCAGAATTGAATGAAATTTAATACACAAACGGCTTGTATTGGTACAAATAAATTAATAAATTTTCAAAGCAAATAAACAATATTAAGTGTCCGAAATCAGTACTTGGTGTAGCCACCACGCGCTGTAATAAGTGCTGCTCTACGACGTGGCATGGAGTGAAGCAGATGTTGAATGTCTACTTGTGGAAGAGAATTCCATATTGTTTGTATGCGCACCCAAAGTTCATCTTTAGAAGCTGTAGGACGCGAATCACGAGCGAGACGCCGACCAACCAAATCCCACACGAGCTCAATAGGCGACATATCCGGCGAATAAGCAGGCCAAGGAAGAAGTTGCATGTGTTGGACTGAAAAGAAGTCTGGAACATTCCTTGCAACATGTGGGCGTGCATTATCCTGTTGAAAGATAGCTCCATGGATGCCTTGAAGGAAGGGAACGACGTCGGACTCTAGCACTTCACGGAAGTACCTGTTGCTATTCAGATTACCCTCAGTTCGTAGCAGCTGAAATCGTCCATGATACGATATCGCACCCCAGACCATAACTCCGGGTGTTCGGCCACTATGACGTTCGATAACGCACTCTGGAAGTCAGCGTCCAACGGCATGTATTCTAACACGAATGTGGCCATCATGGTTCCACAAATTAAAACTGGATTCGTCAGCAAATACAACTTGTTGCCAATCAACCCGCCAAGCTATGTGCTCATGAGCCAATTACAGACGCAGCCTTCGATGGTTTAGAGTGAGGGTGATCCTGTATAAAGGAATCCTTGCACGCAGTACACGATGCAGCAGACGTCGTCGAATTGACGAGGCCGACATTAGTACACCTGTAGCAGCAGACCAAAGTGCTGCCAACTGCCTGGAGGAATCTATACGGTCATTCACTGCCATGTGGACCAGGTGTCTATCATCGCCCGCTGACGTCATCTTCGGTCGTCCACTCCCAATTTTTCGAGTTGTCCGGTGCTCGTTGGTCCACTGCTTCCAAACTCGCATCACTGTGGAACTGTTCCGCTGCACACGAGCTGCTATTGCGCGATATGAAAATCCTCCTCACGAAGACCGATGATTCTCTCCCGTTCAAACTCTGTAAGTTGTTGAAATTTCACCCTATTTCGTCGTGGAGGCGTACTTAGGTCTCACTAAACGTTCGCCACTAAAAAATAACCATGCAATATTTTCAACGTCCCGCTACAGCCCTCTATATATACGATTTTGGCACCAGTTCAGAGGGCGCTGCTTGGTGGCTCTGAAACTTTACTACTTTGCATAACATCCTATAGTTGACATTTGCTGCAAATTTCATTTCATTTGGATGATTCCTTCATGGTGTTGATTTTTTTTACAAACAGCTGTGTATATTATGGTTTTCCACACCAATTCAGTTTTTAAATTTTATTTTGCATTAAAAATTTATTTATTTTTCGTTTTGACATTTTGATATTATCGAACCTGACCGTCGACCAACCGGTCTAGTGGTCAAGGTGTTGGCTTCTAGATCGGAAGGTTCCTGGTTCGAATCTGGGGTCAAGGCATTTTTGTAAATTGTGCTGTCCTTTGTTAGGGGCAATAATGGTCCACCCACTGGGTGCCCCTTTACAAGTGATGATCACTTTCGTTCTTGTAGTGGCTAAGGAAAAAGTCCAGTTCCCGCCATTGGAAATAAAAAAAAATTATCGAACCCAAAAATGAGTGTAAATTTGAATTTTATACATTACACGAAAGCGTTCAATGATTATATAACTATTATTGCATACTAAAAGAAAAACGTAACAAGAGGGTGATTTTTTAATATAGTAGAAGAAACATAACATTTGCAAATTTATTTTTTATATTACATTTTATCACTTCCAGTATGTTGAAGCAAAATTCAATGTGAAAAATAGTTTGTTGAAAGACAATATAAGAGTGATGTAACAAAATTTTCCGATTTTCGGTAAACTTCACAATGAAATACTTATTCTCAGTTCCTGCATAATCTATTATCCTGATACATACGTATGTTTACGTCACTGCTATAGTAAACACCGTATTTTACGCAAAATTGATTTACGACGGGGAATGGAATTCCAGTTACTACAAACATCGATACCCAAGGCCGCTTGTACCCAGTGCCCGTTGAACTAAAAGCAAGAGAACAAACTGCTTGTCTAGAAGGCTGGAATCCTATGAATTTGCAAAGTAACCGTATCACAAAATAAGTAAAGTTGGTTTGGTCTGTCGCTCTATGGTCAGTTTCCATAGCATGAGAAAAAATGAGGCAAGTTATGTTGATTGGAAAGTTGGTAGTTGAATTTGCATCGCATAAGAGCAACACAAGGGGCTATTTATTACGAGTTATGTTGGACCCGCTTTTAAATATACGTCATTTTACAATTTATTACTTACAATCAAACTGCCTGCATATCGGTTGAATTAATAAATGTTGCCCTTGTCAAAGTGCATTCAAATTTGTGTTCCACTCAGTTGCTTCAAAAATGAAAGGCCTTCTTGTTATTTAACATCAGTCCAAATTTAGTAAATTCCCTGTAATTTTCCTCTCCTAAATTGTACTAGTTGAGGAATTGTTGCAAAAATGCAAATAATTTCGATGTTTAATTTATTATTACTAAATATTTCCTGTGGTACATTGCATACTGTTCTTTATATAAATCATTATGTTAATTTATTGCAGGCTTCCAATTTAATCCACATACATTGGGTGAGTTCGTATGATTCCTGCAGAGAATGAGAACTAAATGGCGTAAAGAGTACGAAGTGAATTGCAATTTGAATTTTGAACCTGAAAAATCCAAAAGGTAAAGTAAAGATCAATAAAGCGTTTACTTAAAATTACTGGCTTCTGTAACAAGAAATTCTAATTTATAAAATTGAGTCGAATCTATGTGTACTAACTTCAAAATGGAAAAGGACAAATGTGTCAAAAAATGTTAGTTATTTCAAAGAATCTAAGTTAATGTATTTTGAGATATATGAATCTGATAATTTGATTGTTTATTGTTGAAGGAGTACGTGTTATTATGCCATTTTTCAAAATAGGCATCAGGAAGTAAAAACTAATAATATTAGTAATAAACTAGTAATACTAGTTTACTAATAATACTAATTACTAGTTTATAAACTAATAAATTAGTATATAAACTAGTAATATTTTCTAGAATGTGATTTATTCTGTTTTTGAAATGATAAAACTGAGGGCATATCAGAACATATTTTTTGTAATTTTTTAAGAGTTTTAACACTGTTTCTCTCTCTTTAGTTTAGCTACAGTAGCTTTTGTGCTGTGCCCCCTCCCCTCCTGTATGTGTGTTTTCAATAATAAATTAAAGAGGTTCGTGAAAAAATTACGGAACAAAACTGAAAAAATCACTTTATTTCAAAGAAATGAGAGTTTGTAGAGATAGTAAAAAATTACATTAGAAAAGAATTCGCTACGAATCACTATTCAAATATGTATTTTTGAAACACATCGAACCCTTATGCATCGCTCTCACTTTTCAAAATTCCAGAAACAATAGGCATTTCTGTTGCCTACTTGATTATTTTCTGGTTGATGCTTCCATGTACTTGAGGGATGCAATGGAGTTATTTTTTAATTTCTTCGTTTTTCTATGTTGATGACGCTGATCTCGCGAAAGAAAAAAAACTCTCATGTCCTGATCATGATTTCTTTCAACCGCAAATGATATTTCTAACGTTTATGAAACGGGCATATAGTTGATTTAGAAATAAATCCAATCAGCACAAAAAGCACCAAAGCATCTAGAACAAGAAATAGTCTATTAATATTTTTCGCATACGAAGGACGTGCTCCCTTTTAAGAATAAACGATTCATTAAACCCTAAATATTAATTATAATTCCTGAAAATATTGTTATTAGTCCTTATTAGTACAGTGATACATTCAGTGTGATAGCGTTGATGTAATATTTTACTATTACTTAATGTCCGCTATTGAGTATTTCTGAGAATAAATCCTGCGTCCACACATGTTGCCGAAATGCATTGACACGGGAGGAAATGGGGACAAAACAGTATTGCTCCATCAATTGGGCATCTACACTTGTAATGGCAACATTCGCATTGGGCAAGGAAACTCAATCATACGACACGAGACACTATGCAGATGGGAACAAACAAAAGGGGAACAATATTAATCATTCTCAGAAAAACCTTTAATGGCAGACTTTGTTATATACCGACTGGTCGCGTTATGGGGACACGAAACAACAACGAGGCTTGTACCATTCAGGGTACATATTCATTTCTTAGCCTTCTGGACGTTTCTATATATCTTTGTATTGTATAAATTGTCTCTACAACAAATATAATGACTAAACAGCCGCATCTATTGATTGAATGAATCCCAGATGCTACTGATGAAGTTCAAATCTAGTTAGAAGTCAAGTGGGTTAGACTTCAGGTTGCACAACCAATACATGAGCCTGTTACAGCCAAAGTGGTGTAAGTCCACTTTCTGAAAATCTGAGTTAATGCTGGTAACAAATTCTGAATATGGAAAACTACTTGTTGGAAAGGTGGTGAACTGATTCCTCAAAGAACCACACAGATGGCAGTACAAGATTATGCAGTCGATGAAGCTCTATAGATACTATTCAACTAAAAGTCTCTTTATCGCGCAACAATGTTTAATGGACTTACACCACTTTGGCTTTAAACGACTCATATAAACGTGAACCTCTCAGGAGGCTAGACATGATTTTTTCTTTGTGTCAAAGTGGTTTGGTGACACATGTAGAAGCTACCTGAGGCGGAATTCGTAGCACTAATATTTATTTGTAAAATCGTATTTCTCATCATTGTATTTTTTACCATAACAAGCATTTCGATGTACCTTTCTGTTCTTATTTCTTTTATATTTTTTACTACGGATAATTATTAACCTTTGGTTAACTATAGGTCACTAGACAGCAACAGAGGAATATGGTTTCATTGGAATTTAGTTATACTTTAACTACGATCTTCGCAATGGAGCAAATCTCTATTATTAAATTTACACACAAGTTTCCGATTTCTAATTTGTTAGAAACAGGTACGATATGTTTTCGGAAACATATTGTACTGTCGCGTCTATCTCTTCAATCATACGCAACAATTTTGTAGCACAAGATCTCAATTGAGATAAAAATGACTTAACATCCTTAAGAAGAAATACATCCATGGGACCACAAACTTTCCCATTAATTTAATTCGTATTTTTTGTTTTAAACAAACCGCTGGTTTTTGGCCTTGTTTCCAAAATTCCATTTTATAAATGTTAATTACATGCAACTATACTTAACCCAAATATCTATGGATAAGTTTGATTTTCTTTCTCTCTCAATAGAAGAGTACAAGAGATTGCATATCAATATAAAGAGAACACGACTTCTCAGCATAATTGTTTCCTTTTATATTCTATTGCTCCCCTACCTTAGAATTATTTTTTTGAAAATATCATACTGGTAAAGAAAGTCAAAATTACAAGTTCATTCAGGTAAGACTACTGTCCAGTTTACTAACCACTATTTCAAATGTTAGTTTTAGAAGTACTATAATTTCGAATATGCAACTATTTTAATTTATGTATTTTTACTATTTATCGATTAAAAAATATATTGCGTGAGGTTTTTATATTTTTTATTACTTTCGAAGAAATATTTCTCGATAATTCTCTCCTCTTGGAAAATATTTTTCAAAAGTTTATATATATATATATATATATATATATATATATATATATATATATATATATATATATATATATATATATATATATATATATATATATATATATATATATATATATATATATATACACGTACCAACAATTTAATTTTTTTCATAATATCGGTAAGAATAAGGTTTTCATAATAACATTAGGATAAAGGCTTTTCTAACAAATAATGATTGCTGAATTCAAATAGTACTGTAAAAATATCTCCATCACGCACAACTTTTATGTATTTACAATTACCAAATATGTGAGGGAAAAATCGATCCACCCCTTATTTTAAACTCTATTCACAATAGAGCAAATTCAAACATACCATTCAATAGGAAAGTGTCCTCTACAAATTCAATGAAAAACTTGCCCAAAAGGACATGTCCATGTCAAATTGTGCACAAACTACCAAATTTCCTATGGAGACAACATGGTTTGATGCCTTATTCAGAATTAGCTTTAAATTAGTCTAAATATGAAATTTAATGATTTTAGTATCATTACATCCGGAAATATTCAATGTTAGTTACTGTCAATATAAAAAATCATTTCCACATAGAAATTGGTATTCATGGAACGAGATTAATATTACTTATAGCTACCTAAATTTCAAATTTTAACACTATTTGAAACGCTTTCCACTGCGCGTGCAAATGATCCGAGAATTATTATATTTATTATGCAATTTAAAAATATTATATTTATTATGCAGGTACAAAGAATCCGAGAATTATTATCTGAGATTGACAGACATTTTTTTAAACTTTTTGCTGTCCTTATGTTCACTATAATAAGGAAAATTTAATGTGATAGAAAAACTAACCAATGATCTGATTCGATGAATGGTCATATTAGAAGTCATGAATCAATTCCCATAAGGTTCCGATTCATAACTTTTCATACATCAATTCAATAATTATTAGTGTATAGTAACAACTATTTTTGAAATAAAATATTAGGTGGATTTTGTTTCGCTTTTCAACAGCAACATGGTGCAAAATATCAGCTTACAGAAATTTTATTTAGGAAGATATCCATAAAAGTATAAGAAACTCATTTAGCTTTAGTGGAATTTATGAACTCATAACCTTGAAACGGTAAGACCTAGTGACAAGCAATTTGACATCCGAAGTTAAATTGTGATATATATTCGAAATTGTGCGTCTAAATAAGGGTTTCCATTAAGCATTATGAAGTTGGTACTCAATTTAATATGAAGACGGCCCCTTATGTATATTCTTTGTATTTTAATTCATAGAAGACATTAGTTTATGTCGAACGCCATATTTGAATTTTCTGTACTGTTAAAATTATTCGAATGAAGAGGGGTGTTTTTTTTACATGTTATACTTTAGTATATATTTAGTATAAGCTTAAATTAGCTACAAATTTTATTTTATTGCAGCACATATTTTTCTTATTAACTATAAATTGCAGTGTTAAGAATTGTTTCTCTTACGTACTATGCTGTAATGCAAAAAAAAAAACTTATCACTGAGGGACCCCACCTGCTTTTATACCTCTAATTCAGAGTTCGGATATCTTTGTGAAATCTTTCTCCATGTGTATTGTCAACTGCTTCTTGATAATCAGGAAAAAATTTCAGAGAATCTAGTAAATAATATTTATAAGGTCATTCGACATCATTTATTCTTATAGATCTTGAGAAGGCCTTGAAAGATCTTGAAACGGATTTCTTTTTCATGGTTCCCCAGAAATCCTTTCTCCCCAGATGTGATGGAGCTCTTTTCTCTTTATCAGAAAAAACACACTCAGTTTCACATTTCTCTGAGGACCAACATATGCATTCTTTCAATTTTTTGTAATTGAATCATGAAAATTTTTCTCTAAATGCATGAAACTTGGAAAAAAATGTTTAAAACCTTCGCGTAGTTTCTCATCAACCTCAGTTTAACCCTCCTAGTTGTTTCGCCAAGAAATCTCGTCTATTAAGATTTGACCATTTTTGCCAATGATTAAATTTCTCATTGTCATGATATTGCTTGCTCTTTTATGTTGACAAGATTAAGATCTCGTCAGTGTTTCCTAACAATGAGATATTTTTTCCATCAAGATCTGGTCGGTGTTTTCTAATAATGAGGTATCTCTTCTATCAAGATCTGGCCATGTTTTCTAACAATGATATATCTCTTCCGTCAAGATCTGGCAATGTTTTCTAACAATGATATATCTCATCCATCAAGATCTGGTCAGTGTTTTCTATCAATGTGATATTTCTACCATCAAGGTTTTTGTCAGTTTTGCTGATAACGGTGCTAGTAACTATCACGGGATACCTCGTTGAGATAACCACCATGAGGTTTAAGATGGAATGGTGGAAGCAGAATTGCTCTAATTTTGAAATATGGTAAATTTTAAATAATGCATGATTACAATAAAACCTGAAGCGTTGGCAATTTTTTAGTATCAGATCCAAAATAAGCACCCAAAATTAGTTCAAAAATACCAGCTTATCTTGCCCATTGTAAAAGTCTTATGAACCTTGTATTTCCGAGAAATGTACAAGTCTAGTACTAATAATTAAAGTTAGTGTGCTAACCTTTATATACGTATTTTACTGTGAAGAAATGTACTGATAACACTAGTTTACAAGGTCTTGTGCCATGAGCAAATTTGGTTGTTTTGAACTAATTTTGGTTGATGATTTTCAGATTTGAACTTAAAAAAAGACCATCACGTCAAATAGTTTTACTTATTGGGCCATTTAATATTCACTATATTTCAAAATTAGCATTTTTATATAGGCGCGTAAAATTACTCTAGGTATTTTTATGATTCGAAAAATGACATTTTATGGATGACAACACTCATTTTTTGGTAGGGAATATACAGAATGAACTGTCATTTCTGTATTTTTATTTGACAGAGAAAAACGTGCTGTACGAAGAAGGCATAGACTCACTTGAAGATCATGATCTTATATACACACATAGAAATTCTTATGGCAAGTGTGGTGGTAGAAGATAAACTCCAAATTCAGCATCGTACATTTCGCATACATTTTATGATCCGAAGTAATGTGGACAGAAGCCATCTTATATAGCTAATAACTGGGATAAGTAGTAACACACGAATTTTACTATACCGAATATAGAAAATAACTCTCTATTATCTTCTTTTAACTACTATTACCACTAAAATATTGATAAAGCAAGAAGGGCCACTGTATTCGTGTAGGTAGGGTCACAGATTACCAACAGTAGAGTCGAGTAAAACTCCACCCAACCAAAGACTGCCGTGTACGTGTGGGTTGGGGCACGTTAAATTTGTCGTGGTATCAAATGTCTTTAGATTGGATTGATGTGAAAGTTTAGATAGAGGGTGTCAGTTAAGGTGTTGGTCATCTAACTACGGTTCAAAACTTCTAGTTGTATATATTCACTTCCTTCGGAATTGATTTTGAACCGCCACCAATATCCCGTGTTTATCCAGAGATTTCATAAATTCAATTAACAAACAACCATAAAGCAAGGATTGAGAATAATCTATACCTAGATTGGTGTCAATGTATATATTTATCGTGACAATTTCACAGTAAATATGAACGTTAATTCAGATATTTTGTTTACTCACCCAAAATGCAGGTTCGTCTTTAACAACACTTTACTTCAAACAATGTTTCACTTTTTTATATTTACTAGGGGGCTACGCAATCCCATTTGGTTTGCTTCGCAAACCAACACTCCTTTTACATATGGCATTTGGTTTGCATCGCAAACCAACATTCCTTTCGCAGAGTGAAACTATCTGAATAATTTGTATTATCCTGATTTCCCTTTACGGTCCATCACGTCACAGCGAGGGCTTCTCCCCCTGCTCGCTTACGCTCGCCGACCCCCGTGGGTTGCTACGCAATCCCGTTTGGTTTGCTTCGCAAACCAATACCTCTTACGCAAGTGATTTCACTCTTTTTTGCTTTAACACTTAATGCACCCTAAACTAATAGCCGCATCAGTAAAAACTCTTCTGCATCTTGTTCCCTGTACAATTTTAAGTAAACCCTGTTAATCTCCAAACTTTACGATGCGTACTTTGTACTTTCTCGGTAAAACGTCTGAGAACAGAGGGAAAAAAGCGAGCCTTTTTCCTCGCCAAATAAAAAGAAATCGTTTTTATGGCAATTGTTGCTACGATAAATTTGATATCTGGCAAACCCGATAGTCAAAAATACAACCCTCCGCAAATACAATGCTAAGAGAATTTGCTCCGCGAAATAAAAAATACGAAATTTGTGTCACCAACTTTTGATTGCATCGAATTTATTTATGAACCAATTTTAAAAATAATGGTACCGTAAGAAAGAGTACAGTCTGAGGTATACTGCGCTATTTTCAAAATAAAAAACTAATAGTAATACGATATAGATATGACAGTTTTAGTTAACGGTAGTAACAAAAAGTAGCGAAAATATCCAAAGATTCCGAATTTTGTATGACCAACTTTTGATCGCATCCAATTTAATTATTAACCGATATCAAAAATAATAGTACCGTAAGAAAGAGTACATTCTGAGGTATACTGCGATATTTTAAAAATTAAAAACTAATAGTACTAAAATATAGATACGGCAGTTTTAAAAAAAAGTAACAAAAATGTCCTGATTTTTCCCGAATTTCAAAAAAATATTATCAAGAACCAAATTGAAATTTAAAAAAAAACTCGACGAGCTGCAAAAATTTACGTTGAGAGGTACTCTTTAAAAAAAACTCACGGCTGAAAACTGAAAATTTGTATGTGTTTTGCTCACTCGCGGAAGAAATTTCGCTTCTTCAATTTTAACATTTAATAAACCCTAAACTAATAGCCGCATCGGAAAAAAATCTTAATAATTGTCCAGGGAATACGATGAAGAACAAACCATGTCAATTTTGTTTTTTTCCGATCAGTACTTTCTCGGGAAACCGTCTAAGAATCGAGCTAAACAGCACAGTTTTCAATTCTGCGGCGTCGGCGGTAACATTTTTTTAATATAGAGAGATTATACGATATGATTGCATTGGTATTTACTTTTTAATACTTTAGAAAATTTAGTTTTCGTTTCTATGTTGTTAACTTAAATGCTTTATCGTGCGTTTACTGTTGATCTAGTTATTAATATTATATTTGAAAATATGTTTCAGTGAATTTTATTTTATCTTGGTCTTTTGAAGCAGTTTATCTATTTTTGGATCTTGAGTTGCTAACCTATTAACTATCAAAACTAGACCAGTCAAGGCCAAAACGTGCGCAAAGCTTTATATAAAGCTAGAAAAAAACCTAAGATAAAATACACGGATATTCGATTAATTGGACCTCGATTATTAATGTTCCCCTGTACTTAACTCACAAATTAAACGTACGATTGTTCTGCTTGTTAAGATTTTATTTGGTTTGATTATCATTATGATAAATTCTGACCTTTTCATAGAAAAACAGTATTGAGGAAGTGACTGAATAGAGTAGGCATAAAGTGCATATTTATCATAATTACATTAGATTTTTTCGTCACTCACTTTTAGTTGGTGAACTAGACCTTATTGTGATGTGTCCTTGGAGATGTTTCATTTTACGGTGTTTAACCTTGCTACGAGCGCTTAGAAGTGCAACACTTTTACCTGACGTCACAGAATCGACGACCAATGAGAAGAGACAGAGAGCATTTCTATTCGGTCATATCACATCCGCGATTTTTTTTGGGGAAAAAAAAGGTTCTATTATATGAAAAACTCACTACAATTATAAACTGATGAAGCTAAATCTAAATGAAAGTAAAGAGCTAATTTTTATTGCCAATCGTATCGAACTAGGAAAACTTTCAAACTGATATAATAAATAAAAGTTTGACTTAACCACAAAGCATGTAATATAGGTAAACTGTGTCAATCCGTTCTGCGCGCAGAATGATTGCTTGTAAAAATACCCAAATGCTCCCTTTCTTTTCTCATTGGTTATCGATTCTATGACGTCTGATAAAAGTGTTGCATTTCTAAGCGCTCGTAACCTTGCTTAGTCACAAGGATGTCAATTTTAGACATTACTAGAATTATGTACTCTAGATTATGCATTCTTACATCACAGTAGCTGTATTCGTTATGACATTGGTTGTTCCAGATAAATCTCAAATGAAATAAATTACACAGAATGATGAGTAAAAGATATGGAAAAATAATAGTAATAGATTTAATGTGAAGATATCTCAAATGTAAGGTAAATTTCGAACTGACATGAAACAAAACTAATTTTTATGTAATTAGAAATTTCTAATGTTTGTTGTGTTGCATAGAAGAAACGATACAAAAGCATGGCTATTGACAGAACTATAGCTTTCAGAATGGTTCCTAAGGCAAATATCAAGGATTTATTACGATACTCAATGCAATTCCTTTCACCTATTTATGAACTTACTATTCAGAATTCCTAAAATAAATGCAAACATGATTTCTGTTATTTCATTTAACATATCATTCTACTTGGATTTATTTACACCGCGAGTTAAGTACACGTTTGAAGAGCATTCTATTTTTGATAACAGTAATAGTACTTGTTTGCATAATATTTATCTGTTATTTTCTATAATTTTTTTTTTTTTTTTTTTATAATCTTAGACGCAAGTAGTGTTTCCATTGCAGAATAGGGTTACTATAGCAGAGTATTCTACTTTTGCGCTTTAATCTGTACAATTGGCATTTTTATGGGTTTTTTTCATTTCACACTTGTGAATTTTTATTTAGGAAAACAACGAAATTTCGTGTTTGTGTTGTTTTTGTTGGGTTGTTTATATTCTTTACCACAGTTAGGATCTATTAGCGGGAAATAGGAATCAAAACAAGTCCAAAATAAAAAGATCAAAGCGTTGCTTTTGCTTCGCGATTGTGTAGCTATTTTCTTGTAGACCACTTGCCCACTTGATTTAGCTTATCCATGCGTGTTATACATTTAAAAAGGTAGATAAGTTACTTAAATGGTACCAAACATTCGGTGAATGGTACTAAAGTTTTTTTTAAACATCATCTAATTTCAACTTCAAACTTGCTGTATTGCAGACGAGCACTCAAAATCACGTTTAAGAAAAGCATATTCAAAATTCATTTATTTTGATAGAAAATGTGTGATTATCCAACATACGACAGTCCTTAAATAATTTGTTCATTTTTGTAAGTAGATTAGAACTAATAAAGTTGAAAATATGCTATTTTCATTTCCACCCAATTTGGACAAAATTAAACGAAATAATTATATGTTTGTTTGAATATGAAACTTGAATTAACATAATTTTGTGTAATAATATGCACACGGTACGTCATGCAAAAATTTAATATCATCACATCTTGTTCTAACATGTTCAAGCCCAAAACGTTTGTACTTTACTTTGATGCAGGATAATCCCTCTTATATCATTAATCAAATTCTTTAGTTTCAATTTTTAATTTCAGGCAACCAAAAATGCCAGAAGCACTGAAAATAATTGCCATTATTGGAGGAGGATGTTCCGGCATGTCTGCTGTAATTGCCGTTAAAGAAGAAGGCATGATTCCCGTCTGTTTCGAGAAGACAGACAAACCAGGTGGCACCTGGTGCTACAGGGAAGAAACTTATGACGGTGTAGCCTCCATCATGCCAACCACCATTATCAACCACAGCAAAGAGATGGGTGCGTACAGCAACTTCCCTCCAGCCAAAGAGTACAACAACTACATGAGGCACAACGAACTCTACCAGTATTTCACGGAATATTGGAAAGCGAACGACTGTTTCAGATATGTGCATGTGAACATGGAAACAATTTGCGTTAAGCGAGCCGAAGACTACGACGCCACTGGACAATGGGTTGTAAATGTCAGGAATACAGTGACTGGTGAAGTTTACAGCGATATTTTTGATGGAGTTATGGTTTGCGTGGGTCATATCAATCGTCCAAAGATGCCTCAATTCTCTGGTCTGGAGAATTTCAAAGGCAAAATTATACACACTCATAGCCTGAAAGGAGTGGATGAGTTCAAGGGACAAAGAATCGCCGTGGTTGGAATTGGGTGCTCGGCTTTAGATGCAGCGGTAGAAACGAGTAGCGTTGCTAAACAAGTACATTTTTTTGTTCACATGATTTAGCTTAAGTAATTCATTTTGTAATAAGTATTTAATGTCCGCAGCACAAATTTAATAATTTAACAAGAGCCTCAATATTTTAGAGTGGGTATACTTATCACACTTCGTCTCGCACTGGAACTCCCACATTTATTCTCTGGTACAGGAACCTCCAAAATTGCTCAGCTAGTATAGCAGGATGAAATATCATCACAACTAATTAAATACGATAAATTTAATTTGGAGTGGTTGATGGTCTGTATTTATACGACTCACTGTAAAATGTAGTGTTAATCTGAAAATTAGTGGGTTTATATTCTTAATTTGAAAACTAAAATAGGCATTATAACGTTTGTGCTTTCTTATCAGTATAAAGTTCACTTTTGTGTTGTTATTTCGGATTAATCATTTTATATTGTCGCATTCAAAAGTTACCAGTCTCTCCATTAAGGCTAAGATTTTACCCTATTCCAAATTTCTATTGTGAATAAGTCTTATGCTCGATATATTAACCGGTATATATATTAATCTGTATAAGTTCCTATTCTGTATTATATCCGTATCATTTCCTACAATCTACTCGAATTCTTTTGTGTATAGATAAGTGACATATACACAAGTATTATTAACATTTATGTATTAAAGATCAAAATAATTTTAATCAGATTAATTTTACTAAACAATACAAATTCAGATAATTCTATCGTGATCATAACAAGTGTGATACATCAAGTCTGAAAACATTGTTCCGAGAAAGATATAGGGAATAAGCTATACTCCAGAGTGTTTCTCAAGACCAAACCTAACTAAATGCAAAGAATGATTAAATGGACTTTTCACATATTAAATTAGATATCCCTGAACTATGGTATAGAAAAGTTCAGAAAAATTCGTTTTGATAATTTGTGACTTTGAAAATTGTGTACTTTTGTATTTGTATGTGATACCCTGTATCGTAATCAAAAATTCATATATTATGCGAACTTTTTCAGGTATACCTGAGCACCAAAACTGGAGCCCACATCATGACCAGAGTCGGTCCTAGAGGTTATCCTATGGATTACATCCTCCTGAGAAGATATTTGACAAACGCTCTGTACATTTGGCCTCGTGATTGGTGCAGCATGTACCTTGAGAAATTATACCTTCAGCCAAGGTTCGACCCTAAAATGTACAACATCCAGCCAAAGTACCACATGTTACAGAAAGATCCCATCATCAACGACCACATAGGATCGAAACTGCTATCAGGTTCAGTCCTTCAAAAGGGAGATATCATACACTTCACAGAAAACGGAGTTGTCTTCAAAGGGGATGACCACATCACAGAACTGGATACCGTCATAATGGCGACTGGCTACACATGGAAATTTCCGTTTCTGGAAGATGGTATTATCAGAAAAGAGGACGAAATGTTCAAGTTGTACAAAGGGATGTATCCAATTTACCTGAAACACACTTCCCTTGTCATCATGGGTTTTCTCTTGGTTTGGGGTCCAGGGTTGCCCGTCTCTGAAATACAGAGCAGGTGGGCAGCCCAGATATTTTCTGGCAAACGTCGATTGCCTTGTCTGAAAGAAATGGAAAAAGACATTAGGCGTCGATATAGGTATAATGCAAAGTGGTATGCCCCGAACGATAAAATGTCCATTAGAGTAGATTATGTACAGTACATGGATGAAATAGCTGCTTTGGCTGGTGTTAAACCAAATTTCTTTAAAATGTTCTTCACCGACACCAAACTGTTTTGGAAGCTGCATTGGGGACCGTCTCTTTCTTATCAGTATAGGCTAAAAGGACCGCATAAGTGGGCAGGTGCAAGAGAAGCTATTCTCAGTAGTAAAAAGAGGTTGTTGTATCCCTTAAAGGGGGATTCAGAAGGAATAGAAAATGTGCATCAAAATTTAGCATACGCAAACGATATTGAATAGGAAGAACTAATGGTATTTCATGATTTATAAATAGTATTTTGTGTTTATAAATATAACATTTTTTTTTATATTTAACGTCTTTCCTCTATGTATATTCACAAGAATTTTATTTTAATTCAGTTAATTTAAAAAACTGGGTATAATATGCTTTTTGTAAGAATTGTTAGTGACATATTGTACAATAGACATAATCATTCGAATCTGTCAATTAAATACATTATGGATACAATCATCATATCTTCAAAAGAATACGCGAAGCCCCTTTAATCATTGATGAGAAAATATTTCAGCTTCAGCAGTTAATAAAGGTTATGAGTGATACCACTAAAAATAACTTTAAAGGTTTTTTTAATATATTTTAATAGTTTTTTAACCATTATAGTCTTCAAACTTTTATGTAAACAGATACAGTTAAAAAAGCAAGCTGACTTCATGGCATCTGAACTTGTATAATTAATTAGCCTTTGTTTATAAAGCAAATAACCCTTTTATCACAATCTACCAAACCATTGAATTTTTTAACGCCTGAATAGGAAGTAATAACTACTCAGAAATTTAATTTTTGAAAGCATTGTTCCACAACATTTTGTTAAATACTATAAACAATGTTAATGTAGCCCTTTTTTGTGTTTGTTTAGCGTAAACACAAATTAAAGGCGATGGTACTTATATTAGTGTACTTAAAGTAATATTCTGTTATTTGATTAAAAACGTTCACATTTCTTCTCTTTTCTCTTTGTTTTAACTTAGTTTCTTTGTATACGTTTTCCATCAGACAATGTATTATTTTCGATTTCTGCTGTATGTTTCTTTAATAAACATTGAAAAGAGTTTTCAACTTTTTCAGGACAGGTGTTGTTTTTAATAATTCTAATATACATCTCTGTAAACACCATCACATATGCATAGAAGAATAAGACATAATGAATTCTTATATTTAAGAATTCCTTTCATTTTACCTAAAAACTAATAATCAGTTAAATCTATTCCTAACCAACGCAAAATGTTGTGAAGTTTACACGCCGCTGTGATTTTTACAGCACATTAGATTCCTTAACTATAGTAGATCAGTACCTTTTGCACACAGAATATTCAATCACTATTGTTGAGCAAAAAAGATAATGAACTCTCTAAGCGTGTACTATTGCTTTTATCCCATAACACACTATAATGATTAAATAACCACATCTTTCAAAGGAATGCATGGATTTTTTTCGATTTTTAGAAAGGAATTCTATTGATCCTTTCCTCAAAATATAATTCTTATGAAAGACTATTGTTTCATTCCTTAGAACGTAATTCTTTAGAAAGACTCTATTCCTTTTTTCCTTAGAATATAATTTTTTGGAGCTAGTCTATTGTTCCATTTCCTTGGAATATAATCCTTTGGAAACGTTTAATTGCTTCTTTCCGTAGAATTAAATCTGTCGGAAATATTCTATTGTTCCTTTCCATAGAAATCCTTTTGTGAAGATTCTAGTGGTGAAGTAGATAAAAATTGATTGGAAGTCATTCAAGTTAAACTGTAAATTGGAATTAAGTGTATGAACATCTGCAAAGATTAATCGCATTGCGGAATGAATTTTTCAACTGTAACTTGGCTACCTCGGAAAGTACGATTAAACTCTGAAAAAAAGGATTGAATTATTTTTCAACTCTAACACAGTAAGGATAATTACACACTAATCATAAATAAAAATTGTTTCAAATTTTCAACAAAAAAAAAATTTCGTAAAATGTTTTATTTTTTTTATAAATATTTATTTATTTTTTACTCACTCGAGAACGTTTTTACAGGAAAATGTCTCCTTACAATTCTTTCGAAATCCTAGCGAAATCATAAGTTGAAGCTACGATAGAAGTCTCCAATAGAAGACCAGACACTTGGTATATGTTATTAAAGCCTATCTGTTATACAGAAACAAATGCCGTGTATTGAATAGGACACATTTGAAATTTTACCACTGTCATTTACTAATTTATTGAATTTGCATACAAATGAGAGTATTCAATGCACATTCACCCTTTTAACACAAAAAAACTAAAAACTCATAAAATATCATTCTGTAAATAAAAAAATCTGGTTTTTGTTATGTAACAATATTCGTTGGACCCATCGCTATAACAGAAAAACATATTATTACATTGACACATATATAATTTGTTTAGCTATTTGCGCAATAGCTGTTAACCTGGTCAAATTAAAGTAACGTTACGAAACACATGCACTCATAAGAAGTTGTTTCAAATAGGTTTATCAAGACCAGACCGTATTCAGTCCTCTGGAATGGTTTGTCTGTCCCACAAACCCTACTGCGGATGGATATATACGTGCCCGAAAGACTAGATACTGCTATATGGATAGATCAAGAATTACCACAGATAAAATACAGTCCTTCGAATAAATTTACCCGGCCCACAGACCAGATACAGCCATTCGGATAGGTTTCCTTGGCCCGTAAACCAAATACGGCTCTCCGGATAGGTGTACAAGGCCCCCAGACCAGGTCTTTCGTATAGTTTACTCGTCCCAGTCCTGTTCTTTGAACGGTTTACAAGGCTCACAAACCAGATACGGTCCCCCTGAAAGATTTCGCAGGCTTGCAGATCAAATACTGCCCTCCGAATATTTGTCATTACGCTGATTTTGGATTGTCCTTAAAAGTGATTCTTTGCTCCCTTGAAAGTTGTTATTTTCACAATCGATAGCTTGACATGGTCAACGATATATCCGTTTGTGAAGTTGATTGTATTTCATATTACAGTTTTCTAGGAATATTTTGTTCTTACTACTAATGTTGTTAGACATTTCTGTCTGCATTACCTTCCACGCTGATAGAATATATACATAAAAAAGAGACCTGAAGCCGTGCAATTCTTGTCCTGTATGGTTGACGTCCTTTGCACATGCAAAATTTGAATGTGCCTTCCAAGCTCGTTTGTTTGTATCTAACGGTGAAGTTTGAGAATTTCGTGTTTTGGTCGTTTCTGCTTGCTTTCGTCATACTGCTGAACTTTGCTTTTAGAGAGAAATTTCGAATCTAGCCCTTAGTATTACAACCGTACGCCAACGAATGGTCTGCTGAGCTGATGGAACTAGATTTGCGTTTCAAGGTCTAAGCAATATTTAGTTTGTTAACGCTTTCTTTTCATATTTTTGAAGAAACTTTTTAAAACAGATTTGTTTTTCGTCGCTATATTTTTATCGCTATTAACCTCAACAGATACTGGTGTGTGATTTTTCAAAGAGCGGTTTGATTAAATCGTTATTTTTTCTACATTCATTCATTAATAAAGTTTGTGAATTTTAAATTTTACAATAAATCTAGTAAACTTGCAAAGTTGGGTAAAATAATTTTAAGATGAAGGCAAATAAGTAACTTTTGTAGAAATGCTATGTTATTTTTATGTTTCTTCTGACTGCATGAAATGTTAATCCATCATCATTTGT
Organism: Metellina segmentata; assembly: GCA_947359465.1. NCBI lineage: Eukaryota > Metazoa > Arthropoda > Arachnida > Araneae > Tetragnathidae > Metellina > Metellina segmentata. Next base: position 56,800,601 of record OX375875.1, read on the forward strand.
ATAACTGTAAGCATATATCAGTTTGTAAAGGTTTGCGTATTTCGAATATTATCAAAATTGTTAGACTGACGATATAATCACATTTTTAAATGTTTAAACGCAATAATATTATACATTTAGCACAAATCACATATTCATTTTGTTTTTTGTTTTTAAAAATTAAAAGCATCTGTCATAGAAGTAGACATGCGTGATGTGATGTATACTGGAAACTATTATCTCAATCTAGCAGTTTAGCCTTTTAATTCAGATTCAAGCAATATTATATTATGATTCTGATACATAGTTCCATAGATAATGCATTGCACACTTTAATATTAAGAATTCCAGGTAATCAGCATAATTATCCCGTTTAGAAAAGAGTTCAGCTGGCACAAACAAAGTGGACTTTTAGTAGCTTGTTAAATTGTTGTGAGGGATCAAAGGTGAAATCATGTCAAAATTTTGTGAAGAGTTTCACTAACCGACAGTGGTGACTGAACGTAGGGCTTTAGTGTCGAAGTTACTTCAAAGCAGTGTGATGATTGCACCTTAAAATCAGTTACTTCTACTTTTAGTCTCCTCGAAGAGCAAGGTCATCACATGTCAATATTCTCCAACTGTTATGAGATCTGTAACTGTGATATTCCTCCAACACAGTAGATTACGTTTCCCCTCTTCTTCAAATTCAACCCAAATTAATCTCTAGATTTAATAGAAATGCTTGAACCAATAACATCAAGTCTACTTAGACCACAGTCAATTATTCTGGTATTTTGACCCCTACAACTTCCAAGTAGAATCTTTGATGTCAATATGATAATATTCCCTTACATAGAAAACAACTGTGTAAAAGAAGTCAAACTCCACTGTTGATATTCCCTTTGAATCAAAATGTTACTCATCCTTATGTTATCTCTAGATTGATTTAGATGTGTTCAAATTGTAAACCATCGAAGCCCTTATAATTCGTTTTCCCAACTCAACCCAGTTAGGCCATTATTACGCATTAATCTTTACGCTGCGGCGATTAAAATTTATCGTTTCACGTGAAATAGATATCATCGGAGCGACCTTCTGTCATTTCCCCAAAGAGTTCATACCTCACGGTCGACAGTGTAAGGTAACGAACAAAAGGAGGAAACCGCTAGAAGGTCAGTCGTTGACAGCTCGTAAATGGTGATCGATTCCATCGGTCACTTAAAAGGGGGATAACATCCTCAGTACAGAGATCTATACCATGCCGCTGGAGTAAACGAAATTTTAGTGATAACAACTGTCTGTCTGCCGCAGTGTAAAGGTTAAGGCCCGGTGCACACATCGGGATTTTCAACATGCGGCGTCACTGCAGCAAGGCAAGAGCAGTCTGAGATACATTAGATCCAATGGAGCAGTGCACACAGGCCTCCAGCCCCGCTGATGCCACGCTTGCGTCCAATTTGTACCGCAGTTCCCCACGATTGCCGCACATGTGTTTCGATTCTGAAATACCTTGTTTTCATAAACAAATGGAATAAAAATAATAGTTAATACATGATTGTGTCAAAATTCACTTATTCTTACACCAAGTAAGCGAAATAAACACGTTTTGTTCGATAGAATATCCATCGCAAATGTCGAGGGCACTCTTTTAACTATAGAGATTCTCAAATTCGATGATCAAAATGCTTGAACATCTTCGGACAAAGGCATCAGAAGTGTAAGATTAATTAATGATTAGATGAGTGAGCACACCCACCTGTGCAATTTTAACCAACGCCTATTTTTCAACAAAAGTAGCAGTTAAAAATTATTTATTCAACTATACTTTGTAATAAACAAACTTACAATGTAGCATCCAAATGTTTTATATTTTTAGTTCACTTTATTGTTTTAAAATGTTTTATTTTTAAGAACACAAATGTAACACGTGTTCTTTACAAACGTTTAGCCAGCATTTATTATTACTCTATGTCTTACCTACAAAACATATCATACTGTATACTTACTCTATAAACTATATTTCACATATGTAGGACTCCGAGCGATCTAGTCCTACTTATTGTCATCCTTGTTTACTGGTAGAGCAAACAATTTCCATTCGAAAATGAAACTTTATTGGACCTACACACAATTATTCATACATCGAAGAAGCCTTTCTTGCTCCCACGCCAAGGTTCCCGCGTAACTCTCCTGCGTCTCCCCTTTCAGGGTCACCCCTTCTCCTCGTGGGCCAGCGCTTACCTTACCGCGCCCCTACAACATATTTATGGATTAATTTGAGTATATAAGAACTTATTTACGGCTGCTATTTTGATAAATTTCTAAGTTATTGCTAAGGCAACTTTTTGCAACAAATGCAACTTTTTTTCACAAGCTCTAAGCTGCATGTAAAGTGCTTAAACCAAAATTCCTCCTACATGAGGTGTATTTTAAGTAACAATTGTGTGTACTGTAAGTTAACAGTGTATTGTAAGTTATAACCGCAACATAAATGTAACTTTTCCATAAATGCAACACCCTCAACTTTTTAAAATTTACCTCCAAATATAATAGGCAACTATTTAATAACTATTTTGCCAAGGTAATATATATATATATAACAATACAGATGATTGGAAACCCAAAATTTCGTTGCTCAGAGCTGCCAAAACATTTGCTGAAAATCAAAAGCAGCTACGAATGTTTGATTCGTCTTGAAAAAAAATCCGAATCGAAAGAGTACAACATCGAGACTGCAAATAAAAATATCAGATCGAAGGATTTTCAAGAAGTTTGTTGTAACCTCCAAACGTATCTTAAAAGACGATTGGAAAAAATAACGACCTGACGGTTATTGCTACATTTTACCGAGACGATTTTCCTCTAAGTGATTATTTTCTTCTCCAACAATGTCATGCAACATTAGTCTCTATTGAGCACAGTTTTTCAATGTTAAACTGGCCAAGGATCGGCCATTCAACGACGTCAATGTTCTTCTTTATTTAATAATGCATAATAATACTTTTGTATACCACTAAAATTGTCCATAAATTCTGATATTTTCCATTTTTTACAAATAACTTAGTTTAAATTTTAGTATATCAAAAATAAATGAAACTTTATTACCATAAATAAAACTTTAGAGAATGATAAATGCAATTTTTTCCATTTTTAATGCATCAAAAAAGTTGCACTAGTTATTACGTATCCAGTAGATTTGTAAATTAATGTATGAAGTCTTGATATGAATTCGTATACGTATCCAAAAATGTATTGGGTCATCCTGAAAGCTCTGCGGTTTTTAAGATAACTACCAACGAAGCAAAATTTTAATGAAACACATAAGCCCCATTTTGTTCTATGACTTTTTACCATCTTTTTGGCAGCTGTAAATTTTAAAAAAATTAGGCTTATTTGCAAAGAAGTTATTGCTGTTGGACAGTATACGCTGTGCTAAAGTATGGGGTACATATACATCCGTAGCGGCTTACATATCCAATTTTCTTCAGGTGATCATGAACTGTACTTTTTGGAATATCTAGACTGTGTGATAGTTCCTGAACGTTCCTAACTTGGATTTTCACTGATATCATCTTTTCATAGGTCCTCGTTTACAGAGGATGGTCGTCAAGAGTGGGCATCCTCTTCGAGAAATTTCCTCCCTGAATTTAACAAACCACCTACGAACTGTGGTCTCAGAAACAGCACTATGTCCATTTACAGCACACATTTTACGAGTAGTTTGACTAGCATTTTTTCCTTTTTTAAAATAAAAGAGTATAATATGACGAAAATGAACTTTCTGGTTCTCCATTATTAGCACTGCAGTGAAACAAAAATTATGCCACAACACATACTGTAATTGTGCAGTGTAAGCAGAAAAGGCCGAGTTTAAACATCTGCTACAATCAACGTCACTCCTTATCAGCAGTACCAAAATAATAACAACGAAACTACCTACTATTTGAAAACGCGCAGAACTTTCCGTATATCCAATATAAGCGAATACGTATAGAAAACAATAATTATGAAAACATTTTTAGATATACAAAGCGCTTATTGTTAAAGAAATACACCCACGTAACTGTCGTACACAAGACAGATACAGTCATGAAAAAATGTAAGCTTAAAAATAAACATGTATTTTAATTGGAACGAAATAAGTTTGTTTTGCACCCTACATATAACTTTCAGCAGTTTTTACAGTATGCTCCCCTGATTAGCATCAACTTACGTTCGTAAATGACGCTCATACTACCATTTATGTATTTGATACATATTCTACAATTCAGTTCTAGAAAAATGATTGAATATATATATTACGTGAACCACACACATAAGTATCCCTTTGTTCGTGAAGATGATATGATTATAGAAAAATTACCGAAAACGGAAGTTTTGCACTGTTGCTTTCCATGCAACGTAATTTGACATGAATTGTGGCTGAGATGAAATCAGATCGAATGTTAATAGCACATTCTTATTCCTATATAAGGAAGAAGGATAATTCTACGCTCTACATCATAAGTAAAGACCTTCACCAATTGATATAAATTTAAATAGCTTCATAGAGTCTTGTTCTGTGTTTAATATAACGTATTACTTTTTAGAGCGATTTTTAAAAAAGTTGTTGGTGCGTTTTCAGCAATTTTGGCCATTTTTGAAAGCACTGTGAGAACGGAGATAACGTAAGTTTTTTTTCAGTTTTTAAATATAGGCGAATGTTTCTTTAAAATATAAAGATTATAGCGTTTTATGTGAAATAAAAGTACATTCCATAAATGTTAACTTCAAGAAAAGAAAAATTAATGATAATATCTTGTATCACTTTTTAATAAATTTTAAAGGAACTGCGTTTATATATTAGTTTAAAACTTTTATAACATTTTATTTCTAAAGATGCGGAACACCATTATACGTCTGCTCATAACATCATAGCGCCTATATGTTTAATGTATCACTGGATACATGATTTCTTTAATCTAGTTGTACAATTTTAATTTTAAGAACTCTTTAGATTGATAAAATACTTATTGTCATGACAATTATTGACTGTTTTTGTCAATAAATTTCTTTTATATCCTATTTCACTGTGAATTTTGTGTAAAAGTTAGCACTGTCTCTCCATTCATAGAATTAAAAGCTATTTCTGTGGTTTATTCAATTGCTACTTATTCTCAATAGCGCCATCTATACACAGAAGTAGGTAGGTAGTTGAGTTTACATAGAATATACCTATATAAATGGCTATTGTCAACGGTCCGGGAACATTCCCGAAGGGAATGATCCGAGGACAGCCCCTCGTAATTTTGAACCACAATTAGAGGACGAATTCCACATCTGAGCTGGTAATCCACTTTCGAATTTACGAAACCACGTCAACATCTATGTAAAAAATCTATTGAACTGAAAATAATTTAAATTGCGGTTTACTACTTCTTAGCAGCTTTTCTCTTGATCGCTTAAATAAATAACTATAGAACCATTTTCTAATTATAAGATTTCTATTTTAAAGAGGAATTTGAAGAAATTTTTTCTCATTCCATCTCATTTCCTAAATCTATTTTCTATTTATAATACTTACCTTCTCAAAAGCCGTTGATTAATTCGAGTCTTCAGAAAGTGATAAGAATAATGCACGTGAATGATGATTTAAACTGATGTTGACTTAAGAAAAGAACACACAAGCCACAGCAGTTAAAACAAAATGCTCTTTATCTACTAAAATTAATAATTGTATGCTTCCTCCGAGTAAAACCACTAATTATTGCAATCGTATGAGAATAATATTTCACTTGAAGACAGATGTAAATACCCTACAATCACTAAATATGTACTTCGGTAATGACTAGATACTAAGAATAGTTTATCTTTCATTACACGCGTCATCAAAGGACTTGTGAGTGTCCAATACATATAATGTGTGCTTAAAGAGTATTAATTAATTCCGTCAATATGCATTTCCTACTCTTAAAACTCCAGACTTTACAAGAATTTCCAGGAATTGAGTTTGATGGTTCAGATTGATAAAACATATACTCTTTGGAACTTCTAACAACTCAGTTATCATTTCTATGACCATTTAAAACAATTCTAATTTTAAGATGCATAGGGAAAGTACAAAAAGTAAGAATATATGCAAAAACCTTCATGTGACTAATTATGCTAACCCTCTGGGAATCAGAGATTTCCAAGTACTGTACTATTAATGATCTTCACATTACAAATATTAAGGAAACAAACTCACATAGATTTGTTGAAGTAATCCTAGGAAAGATTATTTTTATCCAATGTCAGATGGATTATGAACAGATAATCCCTCAAGTATTCGGGGCTGCGAAGCCAGGTTTGAAGAGTAATGTATTAGCAATCGGAGGGTTGCGAATTCGATACTGGCTCCAAGCAAAACTATAGTGTACACGGCGGTACGCGGTGTATCCGTCGTGGCCTTAAATGTCCTCACGTTGGCTTGATGTGGAAGTTTGGAGAGTAGATTGTACCAGAGGTGATAAATTCGTCATTTGACCGTGGCTCAAAATTATGAGTTGTCTTCGGACTTTCTGTTTGCGATTGTCAGTGTTGTTGTTCGTCGCCAATAGTTCCGTTATGTCCTATATGAATATCCATAGTGACGTTAATTAATTACCATTACCGATACCATTACCTTCAAGCTTTCGATATCAAGTATGTTGCAGATTGAATGTGAACCTGCAGCACCTGGATCTTTCCATTATGTGCTATTTTTAAATACATAAAATCAATTATTCGCTTGTTTTACCAAACATTTGGCAGAATAAACCCAGAATTCCACAGGAGAAGATGGTAACCGTCATATTTCACCCGTGCCTTCCAGATTGCCAACCAAATATACTGGTTGAAAAAAACGTACATAAGATTATTTGCGAATTTTGAATTGCCAAGGGGGTTTAAGTATATTTTAATTTAAAATATTGTATACAGACGTTTTTGATAGCAATACACAAGTTTTACCATCACATTTTATTTTGATTGAAAAAATGAATGACAATAGATTCACTCTATTGCCAACGGCATGAGCTATTTTTCCTAAGCAACAACATACATTTCACGATAACATAATTTTTCCTAAAGCGTCGATGAGTCGCCGTTTCTCAGTGGATTTTCTACCTCTCTATCAATCTGCGAGTTGTAGGTGCACATGTTCGATCCTGGTGTATTCTTCTCCCTGACAGTAAAGCGTTTGTTGTAAGTGCATTTTCCAGAAGCTGTTTGAAGCAGCTTTGCCGAGGATGGTCATGGTGCCATTATCACATTGACTAAAAAATGCCACCAACAAATCTAGTTTGATTGAGTTTCAGCAGTCATAAAAGCTCTAAATCCGTTTATAGTTTATGTAATGTGTCGCATTGGTAGCGGGAGCTTCATGGTCATTTATTGGTAGGATGAGGGGTCAACTATGAATAAATGGGAATTTCTAAGCATTTCTGAGATCCTTGTGATCAATCAATAGATTCCTAGTTCCTGTCCCTTACCCTTCCTGATCCACCTGCAAAATTCCAGCTTCATATCCAATGCCAGAAAATCCACTCATCCCACACTCAATTACCGCATTTGCTTGACATTTCCCAATTTCTTATATTCACAAAGACGTAAATCGTTCCTTGGTATTGGTAATTGCTTTTATTCGTAGTCGTTTAACTTTCAACTTGTCACATTATGGCGACCCATGTATCATTTTAAATTTCATTCCCATTTCACAGGTTCGTTGATTCAATGGAGAAAAGAATAGCCGTCGTTGGAGCCGGTATATCGGGACTCAACTCCATCGTGTCACTGAAAGAAGTTGGCTATGAACCCGTGTGCTTCGAGTTCACGGACAAACCCGGAGGAACTTGGTGCTACAGAGAAACATCAGTGGAAGGCGTTGCATCTCTCATGCCATCAACCATCATCAACAACAGTAAAGAAATTGGGGCCTTCAGCACTTTCCCACCAAGGAAAGAATACAGCAACTACATGAGACACCATGAACTCTACGAATATGCTATGGAATACGCTGCCAAAAAAGATGCCCTAAGGCACATCCAGTGTAACTCCGAAGTCATCGGTGTCAAAAGGTCCGATGACTACGAAGAAACCGGACGGTGGTCTGTCACGGTAAAGAATACATTGACTGGGGCCATAACCACTGATATCTTCGACGGTGTGCTTGTGTGCGTAGGTCACATGAATCGGCCCAAAATGCCCTCGTATCCAGACCAAGAGAGCTTCAAAGGGAAGATCATGCACACGCATACTTTGAAAGAAGTGGCCGATTTTAAGAACAAAAATGTGGTCGTCGTTGGAATGGGTTGTTCTGGCATGGACGCAGCAGTTGAAACAAGCAACGTTGCGAAACAGGTAAACTGTCTTCATTATTTTCACGTCTCAAAGTACAAATAACTGTGGCTTTTATTTTGTTAAGTAAACTACTTCTTAAAACATATACATTTTTTACTCTTTGAATGAACCAGTATGTCTTAAATTTCTTATTAAATTGATTGTGTGTACTTTCCAATAACTGAAGTTTCATAAGCGTTGAGAAAATATTAATATTCTACTGTATGAGCGCCAGGATATTTATGAGAAGTATACTATTCCATTTACCATACACCTTATTTTAGTGATTAAATAATTGCTTCTATTAACTGAAAGAATGTTAGGAAATAGATTCTAGCGTGAGTGTATGTGTGTGAGGTCAAGGAAGTTTAAACTGGTTAGAGGTCTTTTAAGGAAACCTGTAAATTTGAACAATGAAATAAAAATAGCATGGCATTTAGAAGGTTTAATTTATTATTTGCTAAATATTTTTAAAGCAAAATTTCAGATGCTACGAGGTATTAAATGAAATATAAAAATAAATAAAAGAGAACATTTAAATAATATATGAATTCCAAAGATCCAACTGTATTTAAAATTCGATATGATTCTATAATTTCTTTCTTTTATTCCTTATCTAATTAGGATTTCTATACATTCACATATTATTAATATTAGATTAACTAGCAAAATTAGCAGCGTGACTCAGGTTGAATTGGTATATATATATTTATTCATATATATTGGAATATATATACATTGTATGCCATTTAAAAACAAAAGCGCTCCGAAAAAATATCATACAATGCTTAAAAATGTTTAAAAAACAAATTAAACCTTCTGTTGAACCTTTACCATTGTAAACTGATATGTTGATTGCAGTTATTGAACGAAATATATCAAATTGTGAGATAATCAAGAAATAAATTTAAAACAGCGTCGTACGAAAATTAATGAAAGTATCAATTTTTTTACTACAAAATAGTCTTGGAATATGGCGAGTACAAATTTAAAACACACAAGCGAGTAAAAAATACTAAGGTTGCCATATTAGCTAGTAGTCCCATTTTTAAAGGTGTAGTTTTGTATATTTAATTTATAATGTTTTAATCTGTTTGTCGTCTGACCAATTATTCGGAATTTTTAATGTTTCGTAAAGAAAAAATACAAGGCTCAAAATAAATAAAATATTAGAATACAAATTTTACATAAAAATAGTTTTGAAAAATCAGTGATTTTTCAACAACGCTGGTAATACAATCCAAGTAATTGTATGCTCAATATATCATCCAGCTACTCCAAAACTGTTTGAAAACAAAGATGTTTTAAAATGAAACTAGCACATACATCTTTTCGATCTATCTATTACAAAAGAAAATTTTTCGGTCTTTTTCAGGTTTATTCGATTTGTGATTGGTAGATAGCGAGTCGCGTGATAGCGAGTCTTATGGTTGAACGGGCTAATGAATTTGGAGCACGCGCACCCAATAAACACAGTTTTATTTTTTAATTAATTCATTCATACAATTTGAGAGCCCACGCTTGAAAGTTTGCAATGTTTTCAGAACCGGCGAATTCGGTCGCCGGTTACAAAAAAAGTAACAGCCAAAAAGAAAATCTTAAAAAATACTATTGCAAAAAACAACACGAATCAGCTAAAACGTTCAAAATTATGATATTTCCTATGAATTTTAACAATATGTTATGCTAAAGTATTTAATTTTTTTATGTCGAAATTGTTTGTTCTTGACATTTTAAAAAACATTTTGTTTTTATTTACACTATATTTCCGTGTATAAGCCGATAATTTTATGAACGTTTTCTAAAGCTAAAGTAATGGAGTCGGCTTATACACGGATCCGTTAATCTCGCAAAAAACCTAAGCAATTTTCTGTTACTCGGACGCATGCTACAAATACCTGACATGTAATAATACATGCAATTAGTCCGGGATCAATCCATCAACGATCCATATGGGGATGGATTATGAAGTAATCCCCCCCTCACTGTTGAAAAGTACAGTTCCCGAAGCGAACTAAATATGATTGCACAAATAATCATCGGGGGTTGACGAGCAGTGGGCGGAGCCCCTCATTCTATTATTTAAAAAAAATCAATCTTTTTCCTGTTTATTCGCTTTGTGATTGGTAATAGCGATTCGCGTGACAGCGAGTCTTGTGGTTTATCGGGCTAATGAATTTGGAGCATGTGCAGACGATAAACGCAGTTATATATTTTAATTAATTCATTCATAAAATTTGAGAACACGCGCTAGAGAGTTTCGGTCGCCGTGCCCATAGCAACAGTCTAATATGAAAATATCAAGAACTATTACAACAAACACTACACGGATTAGCCAAAACATTTAAAATTATGAGAGATTTCCTCTGAATTTTAAAAATATGTTATGATAAAATATTTCGTGTTTTATGTGGAAATGAGATGTTTTGTTCTTGACACTGTAAAAACATTTTGTTTTTATTTACACTATATTTCCGTGTATGAGCCAAGAATTTGTGGAACATTTTCTAAAGCTAAAGTACTGGGGTCGGCTTATATACGGACCCGCTTATCTCGCAAAAAAAGTAGGCAATTTTCCGTTAATCGGGCGCATGCAATAAATATCGTAATTTGAAGAGAAGGGAACCTTCAATTAACGTAACGGATGCATGCCATAAATACATGAGGTCTATAGGTCCGTGATTAATCCAGCAGCGATCCATATGGGGATGAATTGTGAAGTAATCCCCTCCCCCTCACTGTTGAAAAATATAGTTCGCAAAGCGAACTAAATATGATTGCTTAGCAATCATTGTGGGATGACGAGCAATAGCGAGCAGGAGCCGGAGCCCCTTAGTATATTAACAAAACAAATTTCAAATGATGGATTCACTAAATCAAAATAAGGTTTATAAAATATTAAATCAAAATAGGTTGAATAAAATTTGGTAATACGTGTATAAACACACAGACAAGAATCGAACATAGAACCGGGAGACGGACGGACTTACACAGTAGCCAAGTTTAGTCCCTAAATGAATGTAAAAAATCACCGTATACAAAGTTTCATAAAATATATTCAACCGCTTAGACGTGTTACGAGCACACACATACGAATAGATGGAGATACAGGCAAACATCAACCGTGCAAGAGACTGGTTTTGCATTCAATGGGTCCAAAACGGATGGAAAACTTGAAATGGGTCGAAATTATTCGATGTTCACAAACACTCTTTTTTATTTATATAGATATTTAAACTGAAGGTGCACTGAGCTATAGTTATTTTTTTTGTCAGAGGAATATATTATAATCCTTTTATGAAATGCACTTTTAATACAGAATGGTTTTTCTCCTCTAAGTAGGAAGAAAAGTTAAAGTCTATGTCAACTGGGAGTAGAAGATTTTACTATCACTTTTTATGTGTGGGTGATCGTGTTTTATGGATTATGAGCAATATAAAAATATAGACTATATGCAATTCGAGTTCGACTTCAAGTTCATTTCTCCATTGCGCCTTTCTCAGCCAAACTGTAGCTAAGAGTAAAAGACTACGTATAAACTTTACAGGCCCCTTATATACATATTGTAGCCTTACAGTGGGAGAACCTGGTATAGATTTAACCTTTATAAAAATTGTCCATTCAAATACTATGTCATTTGTATTGTATTTCCTCTGCTATCGACCTTTGATGAATTAAATTATGCTTAACTTATAACCACCAACTTTTATTTTGATTTATACCTTATATTTAATTTAACAACACGAAGATGGATTCGTGCCTTAAGCGATTGCGTCCGTTCACCCACCCCACTTTTTTGGTATTGTTTATAGATTCATATAAGTTTTGCCTTGAAAGAAATGTAGTATTTTTTATGCTAGTTCCTAACATTAGTTATGTTTTTCCAGGTTTATTTGAGCACTCGCTCCGGAGCACATGTAATGACCCGCCTTGGAAATCACGGGTACCCATTTGATATGATTGCCATAAATCGCTACTCAGCACTTATAATGAAGTTGTCATGGCCTTTAGCTAGTTGGATGCTGGAAGCCTTATATTTAGATGCAAGATTCCACCACTCCTTATATGCAGTTCCACCAACCAAACGAGCCCTTTCCAAAGACCCGGCCCTCAACGATCAAATCAACTCCAAGATACTTTCTGGATCAGTCATTCAAAAGAGTGCCATTGAACGTTTCACGGAAAAGGGAGTGGTTTTCCGAGGCGATTCTGACCAGACATTAACTGATGTTGTCATAATGGCAACAGGTTACACGTGGCAGTTTCCATTCCTAGAGGAAGGGGTGATCACTCAAGAAGATGGTATCGTCAACCTCTACAAGTGTATGTTCCCACCACAGTTGCCTCACGCTACAATAGCGTTCATTGGATTCGTCCTTCCTTGGGGACCTGGCTTTCCAGTGATTGAGTTGCAGACTAGGTTTGCTGCATCTGTTATTTCAGGAAGAGAAAGCCTTGCGGAACCAGAGGCGATGTACCAGGAAATAAGACAAAGGCAAGACCGAAATCTGTCGCGATACGGCCCGAGCGAGAAAACCTCGCTTCGTGTGGATTTTATAAGCTATATGGATGATATAGCAAGCCAAATTGGAGCGAAGCCGAACTTTATAAAGATTTTTTTCACAGATATACGGCTTTTTTTGACACTTTGGTTTGATCATTTCGTGTCATACCAATATAGACTGCAAGGCCCTAGTGCGTGGGAGGGGGCACGTGACGCAATCATGACGAGCAAGCAAAGAATACTTTATCCCCTGAAGAAATCAAACCAGCCATTAGAAAATGCTTTCATGAAATTTTTCAAAAGAATATTGAGGTTTTTGTTCGCTAATTGAAAATGATGTGAAATTTAGAGGATTTTTAAGGAAATTATTATTATTTTTTTATGAAAATAATTTCGTTGTTATTTTAAGGCATTTTGTCCGGGACTGACGTTGCAAGAAGGAATGGTGCAGAAAAACTTTGTAATTATCCATTCTGATATAGACGGTGAATAATAAATGAAGTTTTGTTTACTTTTTGTAATTACGTTGCATAAAATGCATTTATATTCAGTTAAATACAGGTGGTGTTTCTGCTACGGAATTTGTTTATTGTACCTTTTCTTAGCATGACGTCATTTTACTTGTTTTCCGAACATGAATTCAACGTCATATCAATAAAAATTCCCAATAATGAATTCGGAATTCATAAATTATAGTTGTTTGGCCATGGATTAAACATCAAAATGGTCCCAAGTTACATTTTAAGGTAACCCTGATATGTTTCATGGAAGAGCATTTGGATAAGGGAAGTAAAATCTCCGCATTCTGACAGGTTTATTTATGCTGAACAATTCTTTCACAGGATCTCATAAACTTGTGGGAAACGTTTTTAGCCCCTGCTAACATGAAAGTTTGATATTTGCTCCGACAACGGAATTCGCGTTTATATTTTTACCACATATTTTCGTGCAGCTTTTTACAATGCTTTCATTCAATGAAGAAATTTATTGGAAACAAAATTTCTATATATCCACCTAAAGGTGTTCACGCTCATATAAGCCAGCATATATTTTAAATCGAAATTATCACTGTTTAAAATTATCTGTGGCGGATAATATTAAGTACCCACAATCAATAAAATGTGACAAAATGGCATTTCTGATGATAGATTAATCAGCATGTACAAATACGTATTATAAGCCGAACTAAACAGTAGGACGATTCATAGAGGTAAAAAAAGTATCAATCTTACGACAACCGTAATCAAAGTACACATTCTTTGGTTGTGATATAACGATTTTACAAGTATCCTTTGACTATATTATATGAATACAGCTTCTATACGATGTTAGACATTGCAAAGTTTAAAACAACTTAAATTCCGATGTAATTGACTTAACATTTGTAAAATTTTGACTTTCATTTTATTTAAACTTAAACTTTATTTTTCTCACTTTAAAAGTTAATCATAATTTATTAATATTTGAGATCGTTTTGCCTTTTTCATGAATACTGTTCACGTTGTTATTGTGATATTTTAGTGTGTGTGATGTATACTTATTATCTATTCAGTTGTAAGTTTGAAAACAATAACTTCGAATTTATTTGTAAATAGTGTAGGTTATACACGCTTTGTAATTTAAGACATGCTAAATGAGCCTAATTTATCCACGTTATCTAGAAAAAGGGGTTATTTTACATTTTGTTTCCGATTTGAAACTATTGATTATCCAAACAGAAAATTTTTGTGTAAATAAACAAACTTTAGTTTTTTTATTTTGCTTCACTGATTTTTTTAAATTTAAAATACAACACAACTACCGCCTGTCTGCCACGAATCTTGATCCAGATAAAAAGTACAACCAATTTAACTCAGAACAGATCATATCATATTACAAACTCAGAACAGATCATATCATATTACAAACTCAGAACAGATACTATCATTACAGACTCAGAAACAGATACTATCTATTACAAAGGGATGCTAGAAGAAATTCATTCTTCAAGTTTGTCGTATTTGCACACTTAAAGACAATTTGGAAATATTCATGTTAAGAATTTATAAGTCACCGAAATCTATACTACTAAACTACACCATTCTGAAGCCAACATTCATGTAAAAAAATAAAATTACATACTCCCGAAGACTCACCCCCACTCAAAATGAATACGCTATGTTTCTGTAGCAACAGCCCCTACTCAAACTTGGAGTTGGAAGTTGTTGTGGTAGACAGACAATACATATACAATTAAGTACAAATTTGTTTTTATGAAGGTTTCCATCTACATTGATATTTTCGACTCCCACAAAAACATACTTTCCTTTTAGGTTATTATTGGAAAGATGAAGACTGAACATATTCACATACACACAGAGACATAGATAGATAGAGAGAGAAAGAGAGAGAGAGAGAGAGAGCTGCCACTTGATCACATTTAAATTCCCATCAAATAAATCGAAAAGATTAATAAAGGTAAGCACATTGCAAACGAGCTCTAAGGATCATGAAAGAAAGATATTTACTAATTAACAAAATTGTATTTTGAAAAGTGGCTATATTCAGTAAAAGCCATGCTTTGCATAATACTGATTAGGAAAATACTTTGCAAAATAGTACTGATATGGAAACAAAGTAAGAAAGTTTTAGAGTTTGGAAAAAACTCTTTTTATTTTGTTCTATTAATTTGTCTGAATATTCTAAATTCCTATTTTGTTGATTTTCAAATTTACTTAACAATATTTATGGAACAAACATGTCCATATGCAACTGCAATTTCACGTACAGGTCGACTAAGGCTCCAGCATAGACGTGAAATACACAGTCCAGTCACATTAATGTGACCACCACCTACTTTCGACGTCAACGTGAAATAACCAATCACAAAAGGCAGGTGGCAGCACATTGCAGTGGAGTGTATATAAAGGATGTCCTAGGGCATCGGAAAGCGTTGGCGTAATGCAGAAACGTAGCGATTTATCCGACGTCCAAAAGGTCATGATTATTGGCTTTCGGGCCAAGGGTGTAAGCATTTGAGAAACGGCTAATTTTGTGAACTGTTCGCGTGCCGCAGTGGTAAAAGTATATCGTGCATGGCAAAATGGCACTATTCAAAATCATTGGCGTGGCACATGTGGTGCACCACGGGCTATAAATGACAGAGGCGAACGAAGGCTACGGAGATGCGTTCGTGCGAATAGACGCGCAACTGTTGAGCAACTGACCGCCCGGATGAACCAAGGGGCTACCAACAGTGTTTCGTCAACAATGGTTCAGCGAACGTTGCTGCGCATGGGCCTCCGCAGCAGATGCCTGGTTAATGTACCTATGCTGACTGCTGTTCATCGGCGACGAAGGCTGGAATTTGTACCGCAACTGGACGTCCACAGAGTGGCGACAGATAGATTTTTGCGAGGAATCACGTTTTATGCTCCATCAGACAGATGGACGTTGGCGTATACGGCGTGAAACGTCTGAAAGCAAACACCCTGCAAGAATTGCCGGAAGGATCCAGGCTGCAGGAGGGAAGTAATCTATCGCAGCTGGCCACGGCACTGGAGTCGGCATGGCTCAACATCCCAGTGAACACCTTCAGAAACCTAATTGACTCTCTTCCTGCACGTCTCGCAGCGGTCCGCTCTGCCATAGGTGGTTATTCTGGCTTTTGACAGGTGGTCACATTAATGTGACTGGACTGTGTATGTGAAGATAGAACATTGCTATTGAGAAGAACTTCAAAAAGGTTGCACAGCATATCAACCAGTAGGTTCGTGACTTCTCAGTAAAAAATTGACTTGGTTGACTGATTTGGCATTATATCGCCTTCTTTGGGATGTACTATAACAGGGTAGATATATAATTGTACATTTATATAGAGTGGATGCAAAAATGATGAGTGCTGTCAAATAGAAGACCAATCCGAGGAAGCAATAGAGGTAGTCGTCTTTTCCAATCCCATGGACCAATAGATGGTCGTCTTGTCCAGTTCCCAATCTTATGAAAAATTATCATTTTCTCCTAGTATACTAGCACTTAAAAAGATTACTTTACTCACTCTAAATTTTCATTTGCTCCATGGGCTACCGTAGAAAGTAACTAAGCAGCATGCAGAAGCCTGTGATCACAGCTTTTGTAACGCGAAAAGGAAAAAAATCTAAGAAGTACTGTTTGAATACATGGTCCTGTTTTGAGTTGTCCTCAGAGGAAATATCAACTGTATAATGTTTTATGTCACATCGTATTTGAATAAAACTTACTATAAAATAAAAAACTGACATTTCACATGAGTCTTTTCAAACTTCAGTTCAACTTTCAACAATTTGGTTTACCAAATTAATTTGTAGTAACCGTTATAAATGGGGAATTTTGGGTTAACCTATTCAAACTTTGATTGATTCTGTGAAGGATTGAATGTGTTGAAAGCACTGTGTAGAAAGCATTTTATTTTTTAATTATATCAAAATTTTTTATTTTTAACTAAGTGATCTATTCAACATTCTATCAACAGAATGATAACTGGAATGTGTTTGAAGCCATGCTAAAAAGTAAAGACTAATTTCTTTTTAATTTATACAAAAAGTTTAATTTTTGATAAAGTGGTTGTAATTTTATGATGGATTCGTCTTTCTTTAAAATGCTATTTTTCTTTTCTGATTACATTACCAAACTCAATTCACCATACTGCATATTAAACATTAAATATTCGCTACATAACATTCGAAACAAAATTAGACTCAAACGTTGACTTATTCAACTCAAAATTTATATGCTTCTATAATTTCAAAAGCACTGCATATTCAAGGTCATGAGTTAATTTGGAGAGTTACACACTCCTAACGATTTTTCAAATTTAACACCGTCGGCGTAAACTAAGTTTTATAGTCACATGTGAAGAAGAAACAAAGAAAGATTTGGGCGAGAGAGATAGAAAAACAAATTTTTGTTCTTTTAAATGCTGATAAGTTAATAAGGGTGAAAGTTTTTCAAGTTTATATATTCGGAACTTAGTAAATTGTATACTGCTAAACTACAATATTTCTTCGGGACACAATAAGTAAATATAATTACTTCAAAATCAAAATTAATATCCCCTTTTCAAACGTAATTTCTTCTGCTAGATTTTTTTTAAACGTTTAGAACCATTTGCTTAACTCGCGTATCAACTTGTTAAAATACATCATTCTGGGACAAATTATTAAACATAACAACCATGAATAAATTCAAAACTGTTGAATTCAAAACCTTAATCCTCATGTTGATGATTGACGTTGTAGGCGGTTTTAGACATATCCTAGAGTGGACAGACAGATGTCCGTCTGCGGACACTTTGTAAGTCCGTGCTACTCAACCAGTGGACATTATTCAGTCCACATATGCACGTCATGATCAGAATAACATATGAAACACAGTTAAAAGAAAACAAGATCAGAATGTCATGTGCACTATCAAGACATTCTACAGTATTGTAGTGAATATCATTTGTGAAAGACAATGACATCGCGGCGAAGATAACTCATGAATTTCATTATTGATTAGTATTTTCTTGTTTTCTATATTATTTGCTCACAAAGCGTTTAAAGTAGCATCCTTTGGTATTCTTAAGTCATTTAGAAGAAGTGACAATTAGTTATGCAGTGAATTGATGACTCAATTTCAGAAGAAACTCCAAATAGAGCTTCATTTAATGTTCGATCTATTAAGATAAGATGGTAATGGGGGCAATGTTTCATATAAAACTGGGTTAATATCTTGACAACTTTGTTATTATTATTTATTTTAGTTCAGAATTTGAAAGTTTATCCTTCCCCGTTTTAGTACTTAATTATTCAGCTAGAGAATGACTTATAAAACAGATATGAGAGATTTATTTATACGCAAATTACCCATAAAATCATTTTTATTTTAGGAAATTCATTCATTTAGTATTTAATATTGCTTCCAACATGAATATCAATGGATTATATAGCTTTTTGAGTGTTAAGGAAGTTGTATTTTATGCAATAGTTTATGAGTACAGCTTAATTTTCTAAAAATACTTAAATTTTCGTTTATTGTTAACCTGAGATTTATGCAAAATTATCAAAACACGGCAAAAATAACCTCTATGTAGTGTGACCTATGAAGAGAGTTATGTGGGTCTAGAGGTCAAAGTTTCCCCTGAAATGTTGGTTATTTTATTCTTATTTTAAATTAAGTGTAATTGAATTTAGTACTTTTATAATATTCTTAAAATATATACTGATGGTTATTAAATAAACTAACAACATTTAATAAATCACTCCTAAAGAAATATTAATATATGATCAAACATTCTTTCAAAGGGTAGAATATATTAAAAGTACTTTAGTGAAATAGGTTTTCTGTAACTTATTAATGCTATTGATTATCACCAAGAACATTTTTTTATCACAACCATTGCAATGTTTTTCTGTATTTCATATAGATTATATGCATCACACTACCTGATACACCTCCTATAGCAAGCAAAATGGATGACAAAACCCCACTAATTATGTTCAAATCTTGAGTCATACAAATTGAATTTTTAACTGTGGGTCTCATTCGAAATATAATCCTAGAAAGATTACTGTCTCAATATCACAACAGAATACCAAACACATTTGTGAATAACATAATAATTCTTGCTTTGTGTTTTATTTAAATTCTGACCCAAAGAGAACGATAATGTCGATAGTAGCAAAACGAGATAATCGATTATCCCATCACTAAACACATTGTTCTGTCGAGAGGTTTTGTCAGTACTAATAGTGGTCAACGAAAACAGTAATGACGTCTGTTGAGCTTGAATGACATTTGGATGACGTCATTTGATGAGCAAATGCTAGTGTATACGCAATGAAGGTTTCTGCCGCCATCTATTGTTTCGAAATAGAAGGTATGGACCTTCAAAGAGCGAGTTACTAATTATTAAAGACCGGATTCCTATGCAATTGCATATTTGGTTCGACACCATATACGAGTCCGGAGATCAATTTTCTATCCGAATCATGCTTCAAGGATACTATTGCTGAAATTTTATATTGCATATTTTTGCATATTTGAGGTGTTACTGCATAAAATTGCATAAATGAAGGGATATTGCATATATTGCATATTTCACCCAAAATATCAATAGTTCAAATGTTATAACAATTTTTTTGCAATAAAATATAGAGCATCTTGAGACGCGACACAACATTTATTTTCAGCAGAATATAATTTTAAAGTGATACCGCATGCACACAAAAATGAATTATAGGAATAAACCAAATGCTCACATCGCCGGCTGAGCAATTATAATTACGTAACACATACAATATGAAAATGAAAAGAAAAGCACATTGCAGAACAACCCGATCAATTATTGGATTCTCATAAAGATGTATAATCACGGGCACATAGACTAAACAAGCAATAAACTATACAAAGAATATCTTATAAGGGAGCGTTAGTGTGCGAAAACAACTAAGTTACTTTCGAAGGAAGAAATTTAAAAAATGAAAAAAATTTACACATGGGGATAAACATTCAGGCTCGACAGCTGAATAGGCCGCAAAGACAGAAAGTTTTTCTATGAATATAAAAAGAAAAGGATGTAAAATCACAAAACAGCAATCCATTCGTTTTTAATTTAATTCAGTTGTGCTTTGCCTGCTGTTCAGAAACATGCCTAAAATTTCACAATCTTTTTCGTTCAAAGTCAAAGTGTGGCTGAAGGATTTAATTAAAAAATATAACAAAGAAATATTTACGTACGGCAGTCAGATCGTATATTGCCAACCTTGTGGCAAAAATATAACATATGAGAGGATGTCTCAACTAGAACAACATATTAAAACTGGTAAGTTATTTCATTTCTTTATCTTTATAGAAGTGAATTGAGAATTTCAATCACATGTACATACAAATATGCAGGTGCTAATAAACTTGACCCTCTAGTAATACGGCTTCACCTATTATATGTTTATCCAAAAATTCAATGAAAGCAAGACAAAAGCTCCCTCATATAATCAAATAAGTTATATAATGAGTGTTATGGGAGACCCAAGAGTACATACCTTTAAAATTTACATTCAAATTTAGGCTTGATTAAGTTCGTGCATTGATTTAAATTTTTCCTTGTAGAGCACATTTTGTTGTAGGAGCACCGAACAAAGATTTTATACGCGTCAAGTTTTGCTTAGTCAATCACAATCAAACTCAAAGCATGAATAGTTTTTACAAAGATTTATGTCTGGCATTAGTTTTGGCCGACATTCCTTTCTTTAAACTCAGGAATTCCGTCTTCAATGAATTTGTTTCGTAATACACGTTTACACAAGGAAAATTAAATTCACACGAATCTGTCCACCCATTTCTTTTGGCTTCTAAAATCCTCGATAAAAGTAATCACGACACAATATGCCGTTTTATTAATTCTAGCCTTGAAATCTTATGAGTGTTACGGGATGATGACAAGGTTTCCCAATGATAGCGGAATAGAAAATGGAGTTTTCTTACTTTTGGCAGATGCGACTTCGTACATCATTAAGGTTGGAAAATTGTTGCAAACATTTGATAAAAACCTAGTCCACGTCACATGTATTACCCATGAACTTAACCGTATTGCTGTAAAAGTTAGATTCCTTTCCGGAATAAAATTATTTTATTCGACAAGAGAAAAAAATCTTTATAAAAGCACCCTCCCGTGGGGTAGTTTACAAAGAATTGATGAATGTTTCGTTATCTCCAACACCTGTGCTCACAAGATGGGGCACATGGCTGTCTGCTGCTTTGTTCTACTCCGAACATTGGAACCAATATTCGCAAGTGATTCGAAAATTAAAAAAAAAATAATGCTGATTCCGCACAAAGTTTAGATAAAGTAGCTATATTAATAGAAAACGTAAACCTCGTCATTGACATTTGTAAAAACGTATTGATCCTTTTTAGTAGATTCAATCTAAGAACGAAAAGAAAAAAAAAAGAATTAACATTAAATGAAAGCCTTTCAATCCTTGAAGATGCGGTAATGTCCGCGGTAGCTCAGCCAGTAGAGCGTCGGGCTCGCATCAAAAGGGTTGTGGGTTCTGTCCTCGGCGGAGCCTCCAATTCTGATGATTGCGAGATCGGCGCTTCGACCTGGCTAAAGACCGTCGTGTTCACTAATGGTGACTGGGGCACGTTAAATAGGTCGTGATCACAATGTCCCCCATGTTCCCATACCAAATCAATAGATTCTGATCAGGGGGTTATCGGCCTCTGATTGGGATCTAAATTACGATATGTGTGAGTGAATGGATGTATGAGAGGGACCTTCCTGTAAAACGGATGTGTCATGTATGTCGAGCAAAGTCGGACTTCCAATGGGGCTCAATAACATGGAAGGCGCACCCCCCTCGCCTCTTGCCATCTTCGACGGGCCTGGCACTCCTCTGGTCTGCCAGTGTAGGCATAAGAAACAACAACAACAACAATTCGATTCCACTGGTAACATATTTAAAGAAAAGATAGATTATGTATTAAAAAAGAATCCTCGAGTTGACAAAATTGATAGCTATTATTAAATCATTCAAGGCGAGAAAGGGACCAAACTAGATAAAAATGACATGTGGGACCCTAAAATTTTAAGTTCCTTGAAATTCGCCTCATAACGTATGTAGATGTGGAACGCTCTTTTTCATCGTATAAAATAACTTTAATTGACAGTAGACATAATTTTACGAAAGATAATTTAGAAAAATACTTGTTTAATAACTTACATTATTCGCAAATACAATAAAGTTATAACTACTACCCCTAATAACCATAGTATTTTTAAATATTTTTTACATAATTTTTTTAATATGTCGGTATAATTTGTGTGTATATATTATTTCTTTGATTTTAAAGGCTTTTTATTCTATTAGTAGTTTATTAATAAAACTGTAATGAGAATTATGTGCAACGTAAAAGCAATAAAGGTGCATCTGTATTTGAAACTTGATGTCTATAGTTGAATTTATCATTTTGTTCCTTTCCTATAGTGCTCCTTCAAACAGTCTTTTTAATTTTCAATTTTAATCTATAGTGCATAAAAATGCATATTTTGACATTTTTTATGCATATTTGGCATATTCCATAATTTTTTACTGCATATTGCTTGCATATTTTAACATTTTTAACTACACATTTTTTGGCATATTTTCGCAGTTTTTACTGCAAAAAAATCCGGTCTCTACAAATTATGCTGCAGCATGGATTGTTAGGCTGCACGGTAGTCTTCCTAAGACGGGGCACGAAAAGTGGATCAATAACTTTTCAATCGAGAAGGTTGAATGTTTTACACATATCAAGAATGAAAGTTGGAAAACTCGACTATAAATGACAGGGCTGACAAAGTCTTTAAAACCTCTTGTACCATTATACGACCTTACTATGACATCGCAAAGCATTGTACTAAAATATAATTTAAAACTATGTTATTCATTTTCACCGCAAGAATGGTGCTTACGGATTTGCAAAACTTTTCACCTTGGATGCGTTTATAACCCAGTATTTTCTATATATTATAGTAATTAATAAAGGAGGTAAATAGTTAACTTCACACTGGAGCAACACAACTAGCTATAGGTGACGGTCCGGAATCAATCATGAAAAGAAAGATCCAAGTACTCCACCTCGTAATTTCGAACCACAGTCAGATGACAAGAACAAATACTAATATGGCACACCACTCTCCAAATTCCACACCACACCAACATGAGGATATTTGAGACCACGACAGATTTAAAATGCACCATTCCCTGTGTACATGACAGTCTATGACTAGACCTAATTTTAAACTCGCAATCTTCCGGTTACTAATCCGTTGTTCTTCCAACTGGGATACCATGGACCCAAACTATTGGTATATTTCATTTACTTATAAAATAAAAAACTAAAAAGTGAAAATGTATGTGTTTTTTTTTCTGCAGTCTGCTTTTTACAATCTTTAAATTACGGACTTGATTTTGGGAATTTTAAAATGAATGGATAAATCCACGAAGAGGTTTAGCGAACATTAGTTCATGCCATACCCCGTTTACTGACGTCACGGTTTGAATATGAATAATTTTTCTATTTTTCTCTTCTCTCTCATGAAGCTCGTTGCTGTAGTTGATGATGATTGTGTGCTTGTGGAAGGGCTCCATTAACTGTATTCTCTCGATAGAACTTTCTTTCATTTATTTGACCCTGTTTTTCGAATCAAGTGACATCAAATCCTTCTTATTTTACCATAGAAATTCCAACAAAACCCCAAAATTCGTTCCCAAGGACCGTGATACACTGTTGCTTACTGCTGCCACGGTCAAACAATTGATGTATTCGCAGTTTACTAGAATCTGTCATTGTCAAATAATTTTTGTTTTACAGTTTATCGAATTACGTCTAACAGTTGATGCATTTATATTTCATTCGTATTTATTACAATAGAGAATAGTATAAAGCATGTTGACAGAAAATGTTTGATTGTTTTTCCTAGCCTAATCAGAGTGTACATTCTATCCATATCCTTCGTTCGGTGCATGGCATGTATATTTCAGTGTTACAGTTAGGCACTCCCAACTTGCCTAGACTGTGACACTGAAATAAACATTACAAGTCATCTTCTGGCCTGCTTATGTCTATAACAAGGATTAATCTCTATAGAAGCCCTGATCTAGTGTTGAACTTTTTAAGCGCATTCGGACTTCATGAGCATCAATAAAAATTTCTTACTTGGACATAAAAATTTATATCTATATACACATTTAACTTCAGATAGCAAATTTCATGTCATTCGTTTTATTAATTTTGCCACGAATGAATACTTCTCTTGAGATTCTTTGTAGACTTCTTTCAGTTAAGCATCAAATAATCATATCTTGATTAACTACAATGAATCTTGGCCTACGAATAGCGATTTCAAATGTGGATAATCTATGAAATTGACGGCATTTTAAAATTTATTATCTCCGGAAATAATGATAGTTAAGTCTTGATATTTCAGAATAATTAGAATAATTTAATAGCGTAGTATCTGACCAAGTCATGAAAACACGGTGCTTCTATTGCAAAATTTGCTGTTGATGTAAAATTTGACATGAAAGCCGAAACTTATGCATTTTTGCACTTGAATTGTTAGAGGACATTAATCCCTAAATATATTTTTGACTTGACTCTAATATGAATAGTGCTCCAGATAAGGTAGTTTGTGTTTTCATTTTTCATGTGATTGTACATTTAAATTTTAGTCGCAAGTTATCAAAACCATTATTTCCATCCCTTTCCTCTAAACTTTAAGCCACTATTTTACTTTCTAGGTGCTTGTCCTGATTTAATAATGGTTTATTTTACAACGAATCCGTGAGCTCTATATCACAAAACGAAGAAACATCTATTTTAACTCAATCCAATCACGATCTGTGACTGGAGAGTATTTGGGTTAACTAACTTTTTGAAAACTTGATATAAATGTTTGTAGGAAAGGACACGGAAATACTCAATGCGACAATTGCTAACTTAAAGGTTGAATAGTGACTTGTAGCGATTTTTTTTTGAAGCAACTGTCGAGAGATGTTACCGGAAATATATGAAAAACAGGTATTGGACAGAATGCCTATGCATTGTAAAAAATACCTGGCGTTTTTCGGCAAAGCATGAAACTTTCGAATTTTTTCATTGTAATACATATTTTCCTAGAAATGTATGTAACACCTAGGCATTATATAGGATAACAAATACTATTTAGGCAAAGTATTAAAAGATAATTATGACGCCTTCTTTAACAGGATAAATCAGTTTACTTTAGTTTCCCAGTAACTCAAATCATAACGATTCAGCATTTAATAGTCCCGTGGTTCCTTCTTAGTCTTGTCCTATTCAGCATCGCTCAATAACTTCTGGTAAGTAGTTTCGGTTAGGAAGACAATGTTTCTTGCTGATTCTCGCACTGTAGTCAGGTCATTGTAGAATCATCGTTGTGTGTTAGCATGCCATGATTTCTACTCGAACACTACACCTTTCCGTTCCATTTCCATTCTGCACATAGCAGTATGGGTTCGACTACTGAATAAATTCAAAATAGCGTATATCGTCACCTCCGAACGCAGACTGAAATGCAAATAGAGAATTCTCGGTCTGCGGCGAGCATCGAAAGTCACGAGCCTTTCCGCGTGACATTAGAAGCGTCATTAGCGGGAGTATAATATAAATTACTGGTTTGTCTTTAAACATTACATAGAATGCCTATGAAATGTGTGATATATTAATCGCTTCATACTTTGATCCCAAACGCCTAGGCATTCTGTAAATCAAATAGGTATTCTATAAAATACCTGCTTTGCATATTTTGCCGGTAACATACCAAGTCTCTTAATTTCGTGAAATGTTTGGTTTTATAAATCATGTACACTCATTGCCATAAAAATTTGCCCACCAAGAAATAATTGTGGGATCGTAACGAAACTTGGCATGAAGGTACATGTCGGCAAGATATGCAAATGATTAAAAATGCAGCGTAATTGCATATTGCGTAATGCCACTAGAGGGCGTTGAACTTCGTTCTCCTTGGAGTATAAAACAGGTAAGCAGAGCTTGTTTGAGTGTACATAATCTTTTGCAAACGAAACGCTGAGGTAGACATGCCGTTAGGCCGCCATCGAAGACAATATGAGCAGCTGTCAGAGTTCGAGAGGGGTAGAATCATCGGGGTGATGGAAGCTGGATGGTCAGCTCGGCGAGTAGCTCGTCAAGTAGGCCGTTCTGATTTTGCTGTGAGGAGGTGTTGGGGCCAGTGGAAAGAAGATACTTCATTTACACGGCGACCAGGCTCAGGACGCCCTCGACAGTCCAGTCGTCGAGAATGCCGTCACATCATACGAAACGCACACGTAGAGCCAACTGCCACATTAGCCGCTATCCAAACACAGGCAGCACCTTCACTACGGTCCCCTGTGTCTTCCCGAACCATCGCAAGGCGCCTGGCTGAAGGGTATCTGGTATCGCGGCGCCCATTACGTGTGCTGCCAATGACCTCCACCCACCGACGCCTCCGTTAGAAGTGGTGTCGCTCACGACGGGATTGGACCGCAACGGAATAGAATCAGGTCGTCTTCAGCGACGAATCTAGATTCAATTTGAGCAGTGATGACAATCGTGTTCGTGTGGGGAGGCCCCTTGGTGAACGCCTCAATCCTGCCTTCGCTTTAAAGCGACACACCGCTCCCACATCTAGTGTGATGTTATGGGGTGCCATTGCTTACGATATACACGGTCACCCCTAATTTTGATCTATGGCACAATGACAGCCAAGCGGTACGTCCATGACTTCCTTCAACCGCATGTGATGCCACTCATGGCTGAGCTCCCAGGAGCTAATTTTTCAACAAGACAATTCTCGCCCACACACAGCAAGGATGTCACAAGTCTTCCTCTGCCACATTACCACCCTTCCCTGGCCTGCTCGATCCCAAGATTTGTCACCAATCGAGCATATCTGGGATCATTTCGGACGGCAAGTTGGACACCGTACGAGTTTGGTCGAACTAGCGGCGCGTTTACAGCATCTGTGGAACGAGATGTCTCAGGACATTATACGGAACTTGTATGCCTCATTGCCCGCTCGTATCGCATCGTGCATCCACGCTAGAAGGGGTCCAACAGAGTACTAAAACTTCCGTTCATTTGTACTTTTTTCTGCAATAAATTATATTTTTTCTTTAATTTTCTAATGTTGTTGTTGTCGTGAGGGCCATATATGGCCCAATTGGGGGTGCCATTGCCCCGGAGGGTTGGACTTCTTCATATTTGACACATCCGTTTTACAGGAAGGTCCCCTTCACACATCCATTGACTCACACATATCGTAATTTAGATCCCAATCAGAGGTCGATAACCCCTGATCAGGTGCCCCCAGAGGTATTGATTTTGGTATGGGAACATGGGGGACTTTGTGACCACTACCTATTTAACGTGCCCCATTTGATTTTCTAATCATTTACTTATATCAAAGTAGTACTTACATGTGTAAAATTTCGTTTCATTTTGACGACATTTTCTTGGTGCGCAAATTTTTATGGCAATGAGTGTATTTTCTTCTGAGTATCGAGATATTACATTCATCTGAATTCCGAATTTCGAAATTTTGCACTTCCACTGCGTAATCTAAAATTACGATAAATGAAAGATAATATTCGAGATGAAAGCAAACCTCCTTATCTTTGGAAAAGGAGTGATTAGTTTTTTTTAGCTTGTCCAACGAACTGTCAAAGTCAGCTATTTTTCATGGCATTCCTGTGAATCAGAAAGCTAGACAACCAGAAGTATCCGTGATTTCACAAATTTTGAAATTGCCATCAGCAACCCAACTGCTAGGGTTTTACAGCTTTTACGACTAAAATTAATATTAGTCCTGCTTCCAACCAACCCGTAACGTCCAACAAGCTGTAAATACATCAAGTATTTGACCATGGCAAGTACGAAAAAGCGTTTCGCGGTCCTTGGAGGTGGATTTTCCGGCCTCGGCTGCATCTCGATGCTAAAACAAGAAGGATTTGATGTAATTTGTTTTGAAAAAACGGACCAGATCGGAGGAACATGGTGCTATCGAGAAGAATCAGTCGTCGGAGTACCTTCCATCATGCCCACGACTGTCATCAACCATAGCAAAGAGCTCGGGGCCATCAGTGATTTTCCACCAAAGAAAGAGTACAACAACTACATGAGGCACAGTGAACTGTACCAATACATGATGGACTATGTAACCGACAGAGATCTTCTGAGGTACGTACGGTTCAACTGCGAAGTGGTAAAGGTGAAAAGATCAATTGACTACGATGATTCGGGTAGATGGGAAGTGACTGTAAAGGATACTGTCACTGGAAAAGAATTCTGTAATACTTATGATGGAGTATTGGTGAGCGTTGGTCACATTAACCATCCGAAGATGACCAGCTTTCCAGGTATGTCGGATTACAAGGGAAAGATTATGCACACGCATAATCTCAAGGGAGTCTCGAATTTCAAAGATCAAACTGTTGTGGTGATTGGAATGGGGTGTTCAGGCTTGGATGCTGCAGTTGAAATTTCTAGCGTGGCTAAGCAGGTAATGGTTACTGAATGTTCATATTAACATGAAATTTTAGCACATTTATGATCTATCTATTATTTATTAATATGAAATTGAGTATTATGCATTTCTATTTTCCATGCAATTTTAAATTATCACGATTTGGACCAAACTATGTTCAGACAATCTTAAATACATTACTGGTAATAAAGATAATCGATCATTTCCCAATTTTTGGGTAGATGAGAAAAGTGATTTTTTAAATATTCATAGGTATGAGACATTGCACTTTGTTAAAATATGGTTGATGCGCGTAGAAATCACGTGTTTACTAAACAAGCTTCCCGAAACAGAATTTAATTTTCGAAAATCTTATTTCTGGTTTGTATGGTTGTACTAAGTTTCTTAAAGGCTTACATTTTATCATCTGAAATATTTTGCTTCTGTTTATATATATATAGACATGGATAAAATCTTTATCACTTAACTATACTGTCGTTCAGGTCTTTTTTTAGTCATGTTTTTCTTAGGACTTGTTTCGTATTTTGTTCGCGTGACTTACATTTGGGTATTAGGTTTTACGGCGTTTGATATAGGTTCCGTGGTCTCCGATAGGTTGTGTATTTAAATTTTTAGTAATGGTTAAATTTTATTTCATTCAATTAACTTACTTCTCAGTAAGAGTATCACATCGGAGTTCAATAACAGAATGTGTGAGAAACTTGATTATTGCTTCTTGGAGTAGTAATTATCAAAATCGCAACAGAAAAGCCATTTTATTTTGATCGAAGCCTATTTATTGATATGCTTTGTTTTATGGAGGAAGTGTGTTTTGTACTTACCTTATTTTTTTATTGGGACACCATATTTATTGCCAATTTAATTATAAGTAAATGTGATTATGGTGTTTATCCAGCCTAGTCAACGAGCGTACGTTTTTTGTGTTAAATTTGAATAAAACCTTAATCTTCTGTTAAATTTAAATACCATTGCCTTCCATTACTTATATCACCGATAACTTGCTGGCTAGTAATGATCGTAAAATTAGTTAAATGTTGTTTGATAACTGGAGAGATCACGCATATTCTTAAAAGTTAAACACTGATGTGTGTCTACAATTCATCTATTAAACATTGTCTGGAAAGAAATATCCGATAGTATTAAAATTCAGAAGTCGCTATTTTGAGTTTGATGTCTACTTTCAGAGTTATTGAAACAATGGTAGGTAAGTAGTTGATAATATTGAAACAATAGAGAAGAGTTAAAGCAGATGCAAATATCTTCCCCGTAGTCCAGTTACTGTAAATTGACACTCAAATCACGATGCTTTCTGCAAACATAAAACACGATATGCTTAAAAATGAATTGAAAGATACTAGGAACAATGGATTTTGAGTCGTATAGAACAATCTGAATTTCATCGAAACAGGTTCTGTCCAGTACAGAAGAATAAGATGTCTCCAAAGATTTTTCTGTTCTTCAGGCAAACACGATATTTATTTGAAAAATTCATTTTATTATAAAAGTACTTGGGTACCCAAAAAAATAAAGGTAATAAGAAAGCGTTTTCAAATTTCGTGAATACTAAATACTTTTTGAGGTTTTTCATTTCCAGGTACTCTTAGATTATATTGTGTCTTTATTCTTCGTTCTGATTTGACTCAAGTAGTAAGATATACATAGCTTTTCATTAACACTAGAAGCGCCGTTGGGGTCATTTTGACCCTTTTTCCAATTTTACTTGCTGCATTTGATAAAACAGTTGAACTTCGAAGCTTATATTTTTGACTTTTCTTAAAATGCTTCCAAGTATACTGTGAAAAATTTTCACATTTCTATGTCAATTATTAAATTGAATAAACGAAGAAATACCCAGAACTGCCAACAGGGGTCATTTTGACCCTCATAAGAAAAAATGACCGATTTTCAAGTCAATGTCTGTTTTCGAATTTCCGATGCCTCATTTTTGTTTTCTACGCATGGTGAAACTCGCACCTTTTATTGCGAGGAATATCGCGACAGTTAGCGGGTTTTCTCTAAGTACTCTGACTGACATACGCTCTCATTATAGCAGCGCTGGTGTGTTTCAGAACTTTTGGAGGGAATCCAGTCCTGCTACAGCTACTATCGAGAATTAAACTCGACACCACTTTCCACAGATGTGTTCTCGGAGTTTTTGATTTCGACCAGTGTGTTAACATTTTCCCGTATACATAATATCGTGACGATTGAGTCAACAGGAGGCCCTTACCCTCTTGGAGCCGTTAGATTCAGATATCAGTGGTTCACAAAATCTATATCTCTCTGTATATATATCTGTGTACCAAAGTAATGTCACGATTCTTAGCACCATGTGCACGAATGTGTTTGCAAACAGCGCAAAGAAGTCGAACACTGTCACTTACTACTTACTACAATCATACTAAATGTGGAGTAGATGTAGTATATCAGTTGCTAAAGAAATATACCACGAGATTTGGAACTCATAGATGGCCTCTTCGTGTTTTTTAAAACGCCTTTGAAATTGATGCACTCAATGCTTGGTTAATTTTCAAGGAATCCCCGGATTACAAAATTTTACTTCGATAATTTATTCTTGCTCTTGTGGAAGAACTACAAATGGTGCTTTGCGCAACAGATGCCCCTAATTGTTCAAGTACAGACCCCAAAACGAAAGAAATGTGCCTGTACTTTGCAATTGACAGAATAAAACTTCTGCCAGTTGTGAGTGATGACAGAAAAAAATTTGTTTTGAATATGCTGATGTCACTGTCAAGCACTCATATTGTTACACCTGCGCAAAAGTCTATTGAACTTTGGAACACATTGTTTTATTGATTTTTTATATATTTTTTAATCTCACTTTGAAACATGTTGTGTGCTAATTTGTACTATTTGCATTTGCTTCTTTTGTTTGTTTTCTTATCGCGTACTCCTGTTAAAGAATATTGTGTAATATTATGTATTCCAATGTAGTATAATTTATGTATAATATTGTGTAATGTTATACATTCCAATATAGTATAATGTAATGTATAATATTGTGTAAAATTATACATTACATTATATATTGACATATATTATCATTTTTCTGTTGCCATTTCTAAAAATAACTTTTTAAGGAAAAAAAAAAGAATTAGGTCTTAAAACGAAAAAAAAAACACACAAAAAAAAATAACTCTAAAAATTATAACGAATTTCTATAAAAACTCTTATACATTGTCACATTTCAACATTGTATATCAATTACAACAAATTTAGTTTCATATGGCTTACATTTCTTATGAGGGTCAAGTTGACCCACAACGGCGGTGTTAGTTAAGTCTAAAATCAGGCTGTTCTAGTGTTAACTAAGTTCTGAAATCTTTAAATTATTTCCGATCCATGCTCGCTCTGAATGTGAAGTAATTTTATCAGATGTTGGTTCTTATGGG
Source organism: Metellina segmentata (assembly GCA_947359465.1). NCBI lineage: Eukaryota > Metazoa > Arthropoda > Arachnida > Araneae > Tetragnathidae > Metellina > Metellina segmentata. The sequence goes on from OX375875.1 coordinate 56,832,867, forward strand.
TTTTATCCAAATTATATTAGCAGAGTAAGTTTATATTGCGATGATTTCTGGTGATCTTTTCATACACACACCATTACAAATTTATTTCTCAATACTCGTACACTATAATGAACCTGAAGTCAGAGTTGTTACTAGTTGTCCGATTGCCATGGAACAATTAAAATACCCTTATACTTGTTGTGCATTTTACTTCAGGCATTACAGGTACTAAAGCATACACGTTTACTTTTACTTTTTCAGGTTTACTTGAGTACCAGATCAGGAGCACATATATTGAACCGTGTTGGACCTTACGGATATCCTATAGATTACCTTCTATTAAGACGTTACTTTACTACTGCGTTGGAGCTTTTACCAACAAGTCTATGCTCGTGGTATATCCGAACACTTTACCTTGATCCGAAGTTCAGTTATAAGCTATATCCCGTAGAGCCAAAATACCACTTGTTCGCTAAGGATCCTGTTCTCAATGACCAAATTGCCTCCAAGATTCTTTCTGGGTCAGTGATCCAGAAGCGGGACATTAAGTGTTTTACTGAAAATGGTGTCATTTTTGAATCAGAAGACAAAGAAATCAAAGCAGACACTGTTATTATGGCCACCGGCTACGAATGGAAGATGCCCTTTCTTGAAGATGGCGTAATTGTAACTGACAAAGAGAAGATTAACTTGTACAGATGTATGTGGCCTCCTCAGTTGAAACACCCTACATTGGCTATAATGGGCTTCCTTCTTCCGTTTGGGCCAGGATTTCCCTTAGGAGAACTGCAATGTCGATGGGCTGCCCATGTGTTTGCAGGGAAGGGGAAACTACCACCTGAAGGAGACATGATGAAAGAGATTGAAGACAGGCACAACAGAAATCTTAAGAGGTACTCTCCAAGTGCAAAGATTTCACAAAGAGTGGATTATGCCACATATATGGATGAAATAGCGACTGAGATGGGTGTAAAGCCTAATCTCTGGAAGTTGTTTTTCACCGATTTTTGGTTGTTTGTGAAGTTAATATTCGGTCCTTTTCTGTCCTATCAGTACAGATTACAGGGTCCTCATAGATGGGCTGGTGCAAGAGATGCAATTATGAGTTCTCATAAAAGAGTACTGTACCCAATAACACGAAAGGATATTTAGAATAACAGAAAAACGAACTAAAAACGGAATGGACATTACTGCTTGAACATTTTGGTAATGGCACATTTTACTGTTTATTTGTATTATTAATGGAAGTAAAATAATAGTTTAATTTTAGTTTTTTCTGAATAAACATGTATTTTTATAAATTTGCTATACATCGGGAAGTTAATAAGAGTGTCAATTGACCTTCAACTAATATACATATTTTATGTAAAACTAAAAATCTTATCCAATTATAAGAACATAATGTTAAACATTCAATTTGCTTGTTATAACCGTCTTATAATTAATAAATTTTAAAATTAAAAATCAAAGGGTTATTTTTCATATAATTTTATTTTATAATTTTATTAAATATTAGTCAATCAATTAGTTGAAGTATTCATGTGCTAATTATTACTCGTAATACATATGGTAAAAATAGGGCTTTATTTAAATGATGTGAAATCCCCTATCTACCGTTAAAAAAATTTTAAACCATTGCCTTTAATTTGTGTGAACTGAAGACATTTAATTTTGTAAGGAATCTTGTGTTATTTCACTTTTCAGCTTTATAGATTTTCAAGAAAAGCTTGTTTGCTTGAAAAAAAAGTAATGATGTGAATATGGTATCAATATAAATGTCACTCTGTTTACATAATAATGCTGAAATTTGTAAATATAGTGCAAAAATAAATTCAGTGAAAAACCCATTCCCCTTCAATCCATTGTTTTAACAGGAAACGAAGTTTGCTTCTATTTAGTATCAACTCTCTGATAAATTTATTTTGTCTCACAAGAAAAATAACTTTTACGCCAAAGTACACGCATAAGTAAAATGGAACACTTGGACTGCTTGTTTCAAGAAGCGCCTCAATCCCATGATATTACTTTACGCAAGTCCAACTTGATTGGCTAGTTTCACGGGCTTGGCTTCACTTGGTTATCTCGCCAATCTGATTGTTGCAATAACCATTTGATTTTGAATATGCGCGTTGTTTCGTAGAATTACAAATACAATACATACTCTAGCGCCTCAGCGTAAGTGTCCGACAAGTTGACTTTGATTGGCTCCTCATATATATGTTGTATGGTTGTTAGTAGTATTTCTCGCCAACTTATACTAAGGGTACTTATACTTTTAAAAAGCTCTTTTTCTGTGAAGTAACGATGGCCTAATGTCTAAAGTCACCTGCCTTACGATTGGCGTCGGCAGCCGAGGATGACTTTACGAGTTCGAATCCAGCTGTCGGAAAACATTTTAGATCCTCCAAATTATTTAAAAAAATTCCAATTTAATTCCTTTTGAGTCTAAATTACTTTTCCTAATTTTGAATACCCTTTTTATATTTTTCCAAGCTTCCGTTGATTTTACATAAATAATCTAAGAACCACTCCTGAACTCACTATCAGCTGATATTTTCCCGCCCCTCTGCCGTCCCCTTTGCTTTAGGGTGATGGTGTCGTATCCAACCCTGGCTTAGGACCATTCTGATGTAACAAAAAGCATACATAAAACACTAACTTATATAATTATTAACTTATATAATAAAAGGATACAATTTTCGGCTCCCACCTCTACCCACCCATAGCCATGGATCTGAAAAGAAAAGAAGAAAGCAGAAAGGAAGAGATAAATTGCCAACAGAAAAATTCTCATGACATACGTATCTATGCCATGTGATCCAACTAGCCAATCAAGTTGGACTTGCGTAAAGTACTATCATGGGATTGAGGCGCCTGTCTTGTTTCAATATACAACTAGTACGCCTTCAAGCACACAATGCTGCTTTGTTTACGAACATAAACTTAAGTATACATTTCCGGTATGATCTATATCCTGGACAACCGACTCCTGCACTATACTTCACAGCTGTCATTCATCTATCGGTGTATTTATCTAAAGTAATGTCTATTACTTGCGTTACGTGTTTACATTTATTACTTAATGTTGCTTGTATTGTGTTTGGTGCTACATGACTAAATGTTACCCTTTCATCAGGAAACCCATTCAACTATCACATATGTCAAAGCCACAGTGAAGGCTTCAGTTTTCTATTGACCGAAAAATCCCTTTTAGTTTTATGATTTCTCTACTTATCTCCAGGAAAATCATAGCAATCTGTTCAACACTGTAATGTGGACTCCTGGGTTCAACTTTAGTCTTTCTAACGGTTCAAATTTCGCATAAAGGTAAAAAGAACTAATGAATAAATTTAACTGAATTATTTAAACGTATTTTAAATTTAATTGCAAAATATATTATCTCAAGTATTTGTGAAAAAGCAAGAAGGGTTTTTTAGCTAGAGAAATTGAGAATACTCTTATAATAGAATGTTTAGTAAGATATGGTATGGTATTTTAGTTAACGTCCCATTGGAGGAAAACAACAGGCTATTAATAGAATGGCAAAATAATAAGATTATTATGAAATTTGAAACATACTATTTTAGCCCTGTTGTCTAATTTAGGAAAACCTGTGATAACACTTCCTGGAAGTAGTTTATCATCACCTGCTCTCACAGAAACCGCCATATTTTACTTGACCCCGAAAATTTCATTTTCCCCTGTTACACGCTATTTCCTATTATATACTCACTTCTCATGTAATAAAACTAAATTATTGGAAGGAAGTACATTGAATATAGTGCTTGCTTTTATTTCTTATGATGAATAATGTACTCCAATGATCTCTAAAAATCATGGGTTCAATTACCAAATTTAATTAAAAAGAACGTTCATTTTTATTTTCACATTTTTTTAACAAGTATCTCTTCAAACCTCAGTCACAACATTCATACTTGATTTTGAAGAATCTGTCTCTGTTATATTAGCTTTTCATTTATTTGCCAAAATGGATTTTCAAAGTTTATTTAAAACAAATAGAAAATTTTTTGAGGAGTTCAAAATTTGGCGTGTTTTCTACTATAGAATTGACGGGTACTTGTGCGTGTTTTCTATTATAGAATACACGGGTACTTGATGGAAAGAGAAGCTAATGCTATTACATCAAAAGAACGTGCCCCACCTATCAATTGCTGTAGAATCTTCCATTGGCATAATATTAGAGGAATGTCATTTTCCGGTTCTTAAAACCGAGCCAACCTGCTTCATATTCAAACTGAGTATCCAGTTTCTTCAGAAAAATTTCAGTGAAAACGGAATTCATTTTGTCCAATGACGAAATTCAATCTTCCGAATCGATGGAAAAGTCAATTTTAGAAGACCATCTGGGCCAGCCAGTTTTATCAATCAAAAACAGACGAACGGCATAAATATTCAGCCTGCGACAAAATACCCTTTCCTTCCTAGGTTTATGCTGATTTTTAGGAACGCACAGTGGGACAAGTCTTCAAAATTTGCATGATTTCGTTTTCAAACTTCCAACTAATCATCCACAATGATAATACTCGGGAGTTTCCTTGTGCATTCTACGGCTATAGTGTTGTCGAATAAATTTGTATAACTTATACTGAGGAGATGACAGCTCATTTTAAAAGTAAGTTAGGAAGGAGATATTTTTTTTCAGAAAGTTTAACTTCCAATCTTAACTTCAATTTGGTTGCATGATACATACTCGCACATGACGAAGGAAATCGACTCCGTTGATATATTCTATATTTTGCCTTTGTAAAATTCAATTTAAAATTTATTTTACAAACTTTAAATTGGTTTGAAATATATTATTCCCAAGTCTAGAGCGAATGTGAAAAGTTATTCCCATTATTTATTGATTGGTTAAATAATTTATCAAAACTTTAATTGTGCGGACACTTGCAAATTAAACTAAAATTGTGATTGTTTTACTAAAGTTTAAAGTAGTTGAAGAATTAAGAACAAGTGATTATTAGTACTATCTCTCCTCTTTAAGTTTAAAAAAGAATATTTGTTTTCCCCTTAGATTTTCATATTAAAATTTGAAATTTCGCAAAACACCTGTTTTTAAAGGTAATATGGACAGTGACGGTATAATTTGGACACTCCTATTTTTCTCAACAAATCCATTTATACTATTTTACATCACTTGTGCAAAAGGGCAATTAAAAATTACACAACTGCATTACTTTTATGAACATAACTTTATTTTTATTTGAAATGAATCGAATGTAAATAAAGCAATTCCAAAAATATCAAATTAAACATTCAAAAATGTTGCGAAAAATAAAATAGGCAGAAAGTTTCAAACTACCACCTATCAACCACCTATTAGATTAATAAAAGTAACATAAAAGTGTCATGGCTGTTCAAATTTCGCAATCTGGGTACATAAAAATGGTTTTATCTTGCTTTGTTTGACCCATTCATGCTTGGTGAATATAATCACCATAAACCGAGCACCAACATGGGCATACCCCAAACTCCTCCGTTTCACAAACCGAACAGAACCAGCTATATCTGGTCACAATGTTGTTTTCTGCATCTAATGAAGAGGAGACATTCCTGTGCGTTTTCCTTTTCTTTTTGCAGAGTCCTGATGTTGACGATCCAGTGGAGACTTTGACAAGCTGTCTTTCTGACGATTCTTTGTTTGAAAATGGACACCCTTTTAACGACAGCACCAGTTTATTGTGTGAATGGGTTGATGTCTGTTAGGGGTGGGTTGTATCACTGAAATTTGACAATGTCGGTTACGGTTTACCATTACCGTCATGCGATAGCAAAAGCTCGTCGCTGAATGACGAATTTTTGTTTCTCTGTCGATTTGCAGTTGAAGTTGCTGAGATTTCGAAGCCTAAACGGTTTCGCAATCTGAGGCTACTGATGCAAGTTGACGAGAAGAGGAGTCTTCGTTTACAGAGGCTGCTTTAAATTGTTCCTCTGGTCTTTCGTAGTGTGACATTAGGGGCATAAGCTCGCTCCGGAATGGCATTCGGATTGAAAGGGTAAGTTCTCTTTTGCAGTGAACCCTGATTTTAAGATTTTCTTATTTTATGATTTTATCTTAAGCTGATATATACATTCTTTATCCCCTTGTTGAACTGGCTGCATAAATTTAGTGTTCCTCAAAACTTGCGTGGCTTAAACCAGCTATCTAAGACGTCCAGGAAGGCAACCCACACCGAAATATTATCGTTGTCAAATAAAAGGGTCATACCTTGTGACGAAACGGAGAATTGTTTAACACATATCAAGGAACCATTGAAAAGGAATTTTTGTTAGCTAAATTTCAAGAGACTGCTGCGTAATGGGACACGTAAAATATAAAAATTACGACAGTGTATAACTTTAAATTGAATTGAAGGAAAAACATAGTTTTTCTCTTTAGAATACGTGAATACATTAAATACCTAGATTCATAGGTACAATGTCAAGAGTTCAAAAAATGTTTTTACTAAAATCAAATAATTTCGATGGAGCAGCAAGTGTCATGTGTATGAATAGAACATTCTCAATACAAGAGTAAAATTTTTAATTTTTGATTGTAATAATTTTAATTATAAATCTTATAGGGAAGAAATATAGTTAATAATCGCTTCAAGAAATAGAGTTAAATAAGCATATTTATCTATGAATTATTTGTAAAAATTCCATTTAATTTACTCTAAGTGACTGAAATTAAGTCCCGGAGAAAATATCGTAGAGAGTTATCCTTTTTGGGGTATAGTAGATAGGCTTTTCAGAATATCAGTTTTGAAAGTCAGGATGAATCCATGAACTTTAAACGAAGCTATAAGGTCATTGACGCTTCTTATCATTAAGATTTCAAGTTCATTATCACAAGATTAGAGAATCTACACTTTGCTTTACACATTTTTTTGCTCAAAGCGTATATTTCTATACATTCTTGAAATGATGTTATGGTGTTTTTCTAATCAATCATACGATAAATATTTGTTTGAGCTACCTCGACTATCAAATCATAAAACTAATTTCCTTGGGCTGTGAATATTACCTACGATTCAAGGTTCATGGGGATTATGTATTACGTAGCGAAGTGGATGTGTAATTAATTAGCAATGATACATTTTTTGAACTGCACTGTCAAAAACAATTTTGTTTATAATAGTATATTTTTTTAGTGTAAAAGTAGAGTTATTGATTTTAAAACTGATTTGTATTGGGCATAAGTGTATAATGTTTTGAATCTGCTGTTATATTTTCTATGTTATATGGCGATTCACTCTTGACACGTTTCCCTATTCTTACCATGACTCAGAAAAGGTTCAAAGTAAATTTAGTTTAGTTTATTCTGAAAAAAACGCCCTGTTTTAAAAATTATATATCTGTTCATAACTCTTATAGTGGCGAAGGTTTCTATTAGACCTGTCAGAAAATCAACCAAAAACATTAACAGAATATTTCAGAGTCTAATACTTACTATTGCAAGATGAGTATCTAAAATAAATACAGTAAAAGTTTCTGAAACTAATGAAGCTACTCGTGAATATGCCATTTAATGGCATTCTTTTACTTTGGATGACAAATATTACAGTCGATGCTTACTGCTCTGACGTTTACTTAGAGACTTGTATCAAATTTTTGTCAAAAAACAAAACAAAAATTCAACTTTATAAACGTTTTGATAAATAGCATTCTTATTTCTATCAGTTACGCTAAATGCTTTGGCGTTTTTGTAGTGGTCTTTTTGAACTGTATTTCACATCCCACTTCTGCTGTTTGTACTTTTCCTTTTTGAGTTTTATATTCTTGTGTATCTTCACTTATATTATCTTTGATTTATTGCTAAGGAAACTTGCATCTGAATATATTTTGAGCCAATGCGCGGATTATTGGTCGAATCCACGGAAACATCAACCTACCAACTGATTTTTCAAGTTGCTTTAATACACTGCTGGTCACCCAAAATGCAACACCATAAAGAAAGAATCCAAACCGCATGAAATTTGCACCATGCGTACAACTCGATAGCATATGCAAGTGAATACCATTTCAGCGCAGTCGCACATCATGTGCGCCTGTAGCACCATCCACAAGACTATATAAAAATAGAACAAAATACCATTTTGAAGTACTGGAATTGTTCTTTCGTGCGGTTGTTTTGTGTGAGTAGCTTCAGTTTGCCTCGTAGAAGAATACAAGCGCCATTCGAGCACGTTTCTGAGTTCTACCATGGACGAATTATTGCCTATAGAGAATACGGATTATCCTTCCAAGAAATCGGTGATCGTGTCGGACATAACTAAGCAACAGTGAGATTTGTAATCCATGGATGTTGGGTACGTGATGACAGTGATGAATCGCTCTGCCACTTTAGGAACCATATCACAGCAAATACGGTCTGTTGCACAACAATCGGTGTCCGCACGTATCATTCGATGTCGTTTACAGCACAGTGGAATGTCCACAAGCTTCCATTGCTACGATTACATTTGTCTCAAAACCACAGGCGTTTGCGTTTGCAATGGTGCGATGAATAGAAGACATGGACAACCGAATGGCACGACATTGTCTTTATGGACGAATCACGCTTCTGCCTAAAACACCACGATGGTCAAATTATAGTCTGGGGACACCAAGGTGAGAGGTTGCCTTATGCATCGCCATACTGATCCTGCACTCGGTATTATGGTATGGGATATTCGGTGGTATAGGATTCCACTCTCGCACCCCCTAGTACGCAATGCCGGTACACTGACCAGCCAGAGCTATATCTCTGAGGTTATGGAGCCTGTTGTCCTTCCTTTCTTTCAGGGCTTGCCTGCGGCCACATTACAACAGGACAATGCGCGACCACACGTGGCACGCAAATGTGAACTTTTCAATTTTACTGAATACTATACAATTCAGAAAAATAAAGATTAATTCTCTTATTTTAAATATTAAATTATGTTTGTAACAGCAAACAAATTGGCATGGATGAAAATTTTGATTATTTATTATGTTTCGAATTAGTCAAGTTCAATCACAGGCAAATGTCAGATATCTACGTTTTTACATTTGACATTTTCACTTCAGCTTCAACCAAAACAAAAGTAATCAAAGGGGTCTGGGACTCAAAATATGAAGAAAAAATATCCTTTTTTTTTTACTATCTTAAAAAATAATAGATATTTCTGAATAAAGTGACACCTAAATTTTGTTTCTACTATAAGTAGAACCGGAAATATTCAACTTTTTATAGATAATTATCAACTTTTTCTCCATTAGTGTTAAACGGTATTTAAATGGTAAAAATGGATAGAACTTAAAAACTACTTGTCATAAATGAACGAAATTTTGAACATTTACTCTTCAAATATATTTCTTTTATTTGTCTTCAGCATTTGTCTTCTTTCGGAAAACTGAAACACATAGTTAACTTTTCCCCACTTCCCAATTTTTAGTCGTCATTGGAAAGGGTGTTTGTCTTGTGAAGACAGACAAACAAACGTTGTTTAGAAAAACAAAACGTTTAATTAACAAAACACGAAAAGGACTTTTGTACACATTTGGAGCAAGATGTACCTCTGCTCTGGATTACTTAAACATAGGCTTAATAAAGCCAAAAAAACACCATTTCACACGAGCTGTTGTTTCGTCCCTCGCAAAAACTGCTCTCCTCTCGCACCCCACCTTTTCCTCCTCTTTCCCCTCTTCGGACGGAGGTGATAATGACGTCACAAGCCTTGGAGATGTCTCCTTCTGGCACCGGACCTTATCTCTCTTCTAAGCCTCGGACCGTACACACATGGTTATGAATTCGTTCCGCAGATATGGGGCTAACTGTATAAAGTTTAAAAGGCTCTTCATGGCAAACATACATAGTTCAGTTAAACGTTTACCCAAAACGTCAAATAGGAAGCACTCACAGAAATATTGTTGGAGTTAAAGAAAACAATTTGAAATCTATTCAAATGCAAGCTCCATTAGAATGAATCTTTACGATAAAACGATAGAAAAAGAGGATAAAAATTTATTCTGATTACAAAATTCTCTCATATACGAAACATAACGTCAATCTAGATAAAATAAAATAATTTGATCTAGCAGCGAATGAGTTGAAAACTGGTTTTTGAGAGTTACGAATGAAAATACATGATTGTACATTCGTTCAGCTATGTTGGGCTATCCATTGCGTTCCTAAGTTTATCAAGGCGTACTTAGTCTAACACACACACACACACACACACACACACACACACCACACACACACACACACACACACACACACACACACACACACACACACACACACACACACACACACACACACACACACACACATATATATATATATATGCGATTTGATATATATATATATATGCGATTTGCTTGAAAAACCAAAGCTTATTTCACATTTTATATGTTCGAAAATCAAGTAGAATGATAGACTGGGTGAGAGATTTATCCATCAACCAACTTATCCTCTGAATTTGTTTTAAGTGCAAAAAAAGGCTTCATTATTAACACCTATTCAGCTTAAGATAGTGTTGTATCTAAAGATTAAAGTAATCTGTACATCTGCCCAAATCAGTTCTACCTGGAAAGCAAGGTGAAACCATTATTTTTATATTTCAGAGCTCATACTCCTGCATCTCTTGAAGCCGAGTGAAAAGAAACCCGTTTAGCTTTTCTACGAATCAATATAACGGTGTGCAGATGCTCGTCCACTCTTAGAATTTTGGAACTCCAGCTCAAACGCTGCTGCATACACATGAGTGAAATTTTTATTCAATTTGCATACCTAATATGCAGAATACATTGAGTTGTACTTTCTTTTGAGCTGCTTTGCTGGAAAGAAGACTATTCAATACCTCTCTCTAACTCGCGGGCTTGCGATATTTTCTCTATCTTCTCTTTTCTGTATGCATAACAAAGTGATGTTTTATCGAGAATGGAAGTGCAGTCCATAATAAACACTAAGCCGTGCCCGAAGCTCTGAACATCCTTTTTTTTTAGAAGCATGCTGGCTACCTCGCATTGTTTGGGACGGCAAAGAATAAAATGCATTAGTAGTTCTACTGTTTTGTGTTGTACTCTACCAACTGTTGTACAGCCAACAACTATTATTTTAGCAATATATTTTTGTGTTCTGTTTCCACGTCGAGATACAAGTTAGATCCATTTTGTGATAGCACATTTGTTTACTTTTTAGCACTTAATCACCAAAGTTATTTTGAATATTTTATATAAAATATAAGTAAAAGCTAAATAGGATCACACAGCAGGGTATTTAACTGAAATTATCTTTTCACGGTATGTAAATCTTTTCTTAATATGCATTTAGCAGTCAATAGAATACGAGACGAAATTTCTATGAATTGTATAAAGGAGCACAGTTGTAGTTATCTTTAACGCTATATATTTTTTTATTTTAAGTGGAAAATAAAACTTGTATTCTCTATGAATAAGTTTCTGCAAATAAAGACTTTGTTGGAAACTACCATTGTAATCATCACGTATCCATCAAAACTAGAACTAAGTACGCTTGTACCATACCTTTCTGTAAACCCTAATTGCTAACAATGCTAGATTAAATTATCTATATGGAAATGAAACTTTAAAACACCTCGTATGAGTGTTGAAACTTAGTCGATTCAAAATTCGAGAAGTCGTTAAATGCAATTCTATTACAAGCTAACTTATGTATCAAACATAGGTACTTTTATTTGAAAAAGAAATAAAATGCCATAGATTATTACAGCAGAATACGAATTTAAACAAACCTACAGAAAGGAAGTAAAATTAATATATGTATGATGCACTAACGCATTTTTTAATATTTATGATCTTGCCAAATCATTATTTCGTCTAAATGATTGAATAATAAGATACTATTTAAAAAACTATCTAGAAACGTTTAAAAAATATTTATTTGGGATGCTGCAAACTAGGAGTAACATTGACCGATTTTAACAAAGTGAGAAAGAAGCTTGAATTTGTCTCTGCATATATGTTTACTTTAATTTATTATTCTTATATTTCGTGTAAGAAATATTTCTAATGCAATACAGATAAAGAACATATAATTAGAAAATGTGCAATACGTATATAATTCACTTTAGGAAAAGTATTTCTAAACAAACAGTATGCTCGTCAATTTTACACAGTTGATTTTCGTCCAAAGTAATTACAATACTGCGTTTAGGAAAGAAACATTATTTTTTTTAATGTACTAGGGGGTTTCGCCCCCTGCTTGCTTATTTTCGCCAACCACCGATTTTACTAATGTTTTTTAATTCCATCGATTTTACTTATTTGGCCAATTACAAAAATAATTGTATTATAAGAAAGAGTACAATCTAGGGTATTCAGTGGTGTTTTTAAATTAAAAAATAATAGTATTAAGTTCTAGATATGACTGTTCTAATTTGTAGGACCAACTTTTGATCGCATTGAATTTATTTATTAACCAATTTCAAAAATAGTTGTACCGTAAGAATAGTACATTCTAAGGAATACTACTATGTTTTCAAATTTAAAAACTAATAATAATAAGATAGAGATATGACAGTTTTAAAATAAAGTAACGAAAATATCCTGATTTTCCCCGAATTTCAAAAAAATATTATTAGGAACCAAATAGAAATTTTTAAAAATTCTCGACGAGCTGCAAAAATTTTCGTTTAGAGGTACTCTAAAAAATCACGACTGAAGACTGCAAATTTGTACGCTATTTGTTTACTCGAGTTTGAAATTTCGTTTTTTCAATTTTGATATTCAATAAACCCTAAACTAATAGCAGCATTGGAAAAAAAAAGATCTTCAAAAATGTCCAGGAGCTAAACAACAATCGAGCTAAACAACACAATTTTCAATCCTGCGACAGCGGTAACTTGTTTTAGTATCGAGTGATTTATCACCATGAAAGATTTGATTTGGTAATCCAACTTATTGGATGCGCTCAATACATGATGAAATACGAATTTACGAATTTTTATTTGTTTTAACTTTAAAAAGGAAAAATATGAAAATTACTTATGTTAAACCTACTCTTAACTGTCATAATACGAAACAAAGAAAGTAAGTATTATAATTTTATTTCTAAATTTTCCCAAACGCAACAATGTCAGATCGATCAGCAATGCAAAGCAATCGCGACTTTAATTAAATAAGTAATTATGTACTTCCTGCCAATTCTCTTTTACAACGTCCCAAATTCAAATCTTTGGTTAATTAAAATAGCTTCCGTTTTCAACTTTCGAATATCATTCTTATGCGTTTCTAATCACCATATCATGAGTCAAATCCGAAAAGAATGAAACCGTTAAAATGCAGTATAGAAGCGATAGGAATTTCTACTTATCATCGCCTGCTTTCATCATTAAAATACTTCGATAAATTATCATTATTCTTTTCCTTTAGCAGAACTCAATTATGGGCTTCAAAACTACATTGAAGTTTGGAGTCAAAGGAGAAAATATCGTTGCCCTTGGGCAACGGAAGTGTATGTCCTGCATAGCTTTGTCTTTAACGTTAATTATGGACTGGGGAATTCTGTTCCTCTGGCTTCTAATTACACTTACTTCCTCAGGAGAATTGTCTGATTTATACAGGAGTCAGTAATTTGGGTAGATTATTTTTGCTTGCCAAAGCGATGAGAAAGTTCCAATCGAGAAACGTTCGCACAAGCTATTGCCTGTTAGAGAAATAGTGCTAAATTGTAAAATTGGAATGACGTTGGAATATCTAAAAATTCGAAGTTGAAGAATCTAAGATTTTAATCTGTAACGACTTAATTCTTGATGAGTTCTGGCTGTTTTTGTATTGTTAATGTTTAAGAGTTGATTCAAATTACATATTTAAAAATCCAATTTGTAACTATACCATCCTTTAACCCATTAGTACGGAATTACGTGCATTACAGGAAGAAAGTTCTGACGTTAACCTAACCCAAATGTTTAATATAATTTTCAAAAATTTTCCAACTCGCTCAATGAATATAAGTACAGTTCCTCGTTAACTACATAGTTTAGAAAATTTCGTTTGTAAAAGTATCTTAAAAATATATGAATGTGTGAAGAAAAAAAAATGTAGTATAAAAGAGATGGGAGATATTTTAATGAATCTCAATAATTAGAAGTAACGAAAAAGAAACAATAATTTTTTGCTGTCTGTTTTAAAGGGGCCACTATGGTTCAGTGAGGTTGCCCATTGTGTTAACATTATACCAGTTGTAGCCAGTCATATTCAATTACTATAACTTATTCTGCGTGAATATGTCTTTCATGTGTGAGTGAATTTTTCCTGCATTAGTATGTACATTTGTTGACGTCCTCTGTCTTGTGTTTGGAGTAGCTTAGTCAAACATGGCCCTTGCGCCACAAAGCGCAACCAACCAAATGCCATTTCTTATAAAAAAATTTTACTCAACTTAGTAATAAATAGGGATAGATAAAATTGCGAAAACACTAAATACGAATGCTAGTAGTTTTATTGATATGGAAAGATGGTAGAGTGTGATAGCAACCTGCGTAACATAGGAGAGTAGCTCAAGCCTCAGGCGTCAAAGTTTCAAAGTTAACAGAGACGGAAAGTCTCAAAAATTATAACATACAAAGAAATAATGTAAAGTAGAAAATCTTACAAAGAATAATCTATCAATAATAAATTAATAAATGCGCCCCTCCCCCATTTCCTTATGACCAGAATACAATGTACATAACTTACAATTAAATGTAAAATGTATTTCATACTTTTCAATTCAGTACATTAACCATACTAGATACCAAGTATTATGAATACGAATCCTAACCATACTGGATACAAACTGTGATTGAATACATTTCATTACCATACTGGATACGAAAGCATCATAGGAATTGGTGTATTTGTGAAGTTGGTCAAAGCTGGTTAGAAGTCTTCCATGAGAATAATTCAGGCTTCAAGGTGAAATTCTCAGAAGGTTGAGACAGAAAATTAGTCGCTAGACTAGTATAATAGTCACAGTGTTTGTCAACCACCCAGTAGATTCAGGTTCGAAGTCCTGTTTGTAAGGACGTGGATGTTGGTGATTGTGCTTGTTGGGAACAATCGCAGCTCACCCTGGGTTTTCCCTCAGAATTAGCCTCCAGTTTTTCCCTTGTAATGCTCAAGAGGACAGTGGTAGTATATTAGAAAAAAAAGTGGTTAGTTCGATAGATGCTATTATGGTACATTATCCCTAATTTAATGTCTTTTTAGTTGTCTTTTTAACCATACCTCATTTGGCTGAAACTTTATTCTACCTTTTAGAAGAACTGCATACTCAATTAACAATTGTGTAACCTACCTCATTTATTTAGAATAGATCTCAAATTCAAATTTCCCAAATAAAGTTCCTACAAATCATTATTGATTTGAATCAATTACAGTGAACATGATATGTAACAATTAACTACAAAATAAATCTCAACATCCATGTACCATCAACATTACCATGCTTACTAATAGCATTCTGCTGATATCATTAAGCAATTCAAACTGGGCCCGTCCAATCATTTACAGTGCATTACCGTAGCTTAAGAGCGCAAAGTTAATTTTATGCTCTGGTCAGTTGGAAAATTCTAATTAAAAGGGAGACTGATATAATTAACATTCATAAGATTAGACGAATGTCAACACAGTATTCGACATTCAGAACAGAAAGCTTTAAAATGGAATGAAAATTAATGGAAGGGGAAGAATGTTAATTGGAAGGAACTCTGGACTGACAATTGGAAATTATCCATGTCAAGCCTGGGGTTATCGTTGAATACGACTTCCCTAATGGAATTCCTTTGAGACAGCGATTCATAGTTTTGTGTGTTATGGTATGTCAATATATAATGGACACACGATGAATTGCTTTATTCTGAAAAGAAGATAACTTTGGTATACTTTGTAGATTCGTAGAACATAAACTATCTCTGATTTAAACGTCTATGCAAACAGACTTTAATGCATTTTAGCAAATTAATTCATTCAAAAGGATATTGAGGATTAATGGTATTGTTAGACTTTGTACCAGACAGTGCAGTTGATTTTGTGGCTCCGTGATGAGAGCAAGTATAATTTAATCAGTCATTTGAGAAACACCTCATTAAAAAGGGAAACTTTCCAAAAACTTAAAAAACCTCGTTGTTATATTATTACAAGTTGTATTCATACTTAGATTATTTTAATGTATATACGTTGGGGTCTGTGTGGAAGTTATTTAAGGAGAAAATTGTTTTTTACTTCGTTTAAAGCTTGAAAAAATACGAAATGCCGTTGGAGATGTGTTGTTTCTCAAAGGACTGACATAACATGAAGTAATAAGGCATAAAACAGTGGTTAAAAATATTGGTTTTAAGTAAATGAAATTTTTATTTGAAACAATATTTGGTTTGAATACTATATAAATAATGTTTCATCACTACTGACAATCTGCATACGTTATTTCATCATTGTTCATTATACACGTCTTCTTCATTTTTTTCCCTATCGATAGTTGGCCAGTCTTCTATTTTGGAATAAAACCCATCAAAAATGTCTGGAGGAATATAATCTGAGTTTTCTGAGATCATTATTTTTTTTTTTAATTGGCACACAATTTTGTCGTTAAGCGCATGTTTTAGAAAGTTCTGGAGAGCCGGCATGTGTTTTTTTTCAGGTCAAAGCTGTGTTCATTAAGCACATTATTGAAGTTTCTAACTTTAATTTCACCCACATGTTTGTTAGAATAAATTAGCTCCATAAAACTAGAAATGTTGAACTTTAGCTTATTTGTCTTTGGATTGTTCTTTGCTTGATTTTCAGTTGATACTACAGAGGGAGGAGGTCCTAAAAGTTCCCTTACTCCAACTTAAAAAAACTTTATTGGTCGTGTTTTTTTTAACTATTGAATTTTATCGTCTGCTTATAGTTTTATCGACTCTTTAAATCGTTTAATTTTATTCGCACTCAAGATGTGTGATAATATTGCAAAATTAACTTATCACGCATTCAGAGAATTACGCTGTTTGAGTCTTCCTGTGAATGTAAATCATATGAAAGTAAATAATTTTGGCGACATTAATATCCAAATGATGCAATACGGAGTAAAGATACGCTATATCAACTTATTCAACAATTCATCGCATTATTAGCAGTGAATGAACGAGACTATTGGTTCCAACAACACGTTGCAACCTACCATACAAGTTATGAAACCACGGGCATTCTTCAAGATTTTTTGGCGATCGAATCATCCCAAGAAACTTTTGGCAACCTCGTTCCCTGATCTGCGCATTCCTGACTTTTTTCTGTGTTAAAGAACGAAGTTTATGAAGGTAATCGCCAAACAATAGGTGATCTGAAAATTGGCATTACTCAAATGATACAAGAAGTCACTCCCAGCATCTTGAAATAAATCTTCTAAAAATATGCACAAACGACTATAGCTTTGCCTTCAAGAAAAGGGCGGAAATTTTGAACATTTATTAAAAATGTAAGTCCAATTTTTTTTCCTACGTTATGTGAAAAGTGCTTTTCATCATTAGCATAAAAATAATTGTCGTAAAGTTTGTTGAATTTGAATAATAAATTCACGAATCGTCAGTACAGGAACTTTTAGGACACCCTGTACATTCTTCTTATAGAATTGGGGCCATCATGATTTAAAATATTTTACACTTTTTCACTTTCTACAACTTCTTCTTGGTACTTGTCGTGAACTACCATGGAATCAAACATTACTTCTGCATATTGTTTCACTGTAAAAATCCTTGTTTTCCAGGCTTTAAATTTTTTTATTTTTATGACACTATAGTCCCCGTCACATGGGAGGTATGAACGACCTCGTATAGGAAAGTAATGACGGATGCTGTGAGATCGCCCAATCTCTATTAAGGCAAGTAAAAGCCTTTAAACCTTGTTTTTGTTCTGTCCTGCAACACCATCTAAAAAAACAAAAGATACCTAACATTATTTATATCAAGATCATCACCATTATAATTAACCAAAACGGAGCGTATCGCATTCCGGTCTTCCTTTGACAAACCCTCATGATATAAATCAAATTTGGCTTGGTTGCTTTGGATATCGTGAATGTTAAACTGAACATCATCTAAAAAACAACTCATATCCTGGAAATGTGTTGTTTCTGAAACGAACCAAAATTTTACTATCTCGCTTCCATGTGTATGTATATTTGAGGTGTAAAGTTTTATGTGGAGAGGACGTGGCTTGCCCTAACTAGTAAATTGGCATGGCAAACACAGTTGTGAAGAAAAGGGGAGTTGAGGTGTTTCTCAAATGAGTGATTCAATGAGTAACTTGCACCTGTGAGGAAAATGATCATGTATGCGTTTTATTAATAGATTGATCGTCAAAATGTTCAAAAACGACATTAAAACGAATAAAATGAACTTAAATAAGTAAAATTTGAAGTTTTAAAATACCGAAAAGTACGGAAAAAGCACAAGACCTCAAAACGCTACTTGATGTCATTGTGCACCATGATGTAATGTTCGCGTTTGTATAGTTCGTTGAAATTTCATATTACTTGCACTTTTAATTTTTAAACAATCTATTTTTAAAAAAATTTCTTGCTATTTAAACGTCGCTATAAAAGTAAACAAACCGTCATAGTGCATACTGTCGTC
This sequence comes from Metellina segmentata, assembly GCA_947359465.1. Classification (NCBI taxonomy): domain Eukaryota; kingdom Metazoa; phylum Arthropoda; class Arachnida; order Araneae; family Tetragnathidae; genus Metellina; species Metellina segmentata. The sequence goes on from OX375875.1 coordinate 56,851,445, forward strand.
ACAAGAAGCGGAGTAGGAAAAGTAGCGTTTTTGAGAAGAAGTAAATAGTGCAAACTTTAAATAATTTTATTTTACCTTTTCGGGCTATAAAAGTAAAAAGGCAAGATACTTTCCATCATATTTTTTCATTTTCTATACTATGAAAACATAAACAAAAATCGTACAAGTTCCTATTTATGCAAAATAGTATGTATTATAACTACGAAGCCTTGTAGCATAAAGTTCACTAAAAACTAAGACTGCACTGTAGCTGAAAGCACGAGCTACAATCCCATTTTACCGTATTCGTGAGATCAAGTATTGAAGATAAAGCTAAATTATTTTGCATTATCTATTGTTAAATACTCTTCAAAAAGTTTGAGTTTATACCTATGAGCATTATTTTAAACTTTAATAGTTTTTAAAAATTATTTGAAATTGATAAGATTTGACATGAACACAATTTGAGGAAGTCAAGATTTGAAATAAGATAACAAAATTATGTATTGAAACGCAGACCAAATGAAATGAATCGTTCATCACTATTTAAAGATAGTTTCATAAGCTTTAGAATTGAATCCGGAGTACTGAACTTGGTAGGTATGTCAAAAGTAAAGATCCTTCGGAAGTCGTTGATTCTGTTATTGTAAGATACCTTTAGGTGGAAATAAAATTACAGCTTTAAAATCAATACTCTCTGGTTTGCGTCCAATCAAATCAATCGATCTCAATCTGGTTTTTATCGACACTTTCAAACTGGAGAATTACCAACGAAAATTCGCAATACCGGTACAGGCAACAAACATAACATCATCGTCTTTAGTTTACATGCATTGGAAAACCTACTTATTTTCTAGAAGTATATGTATACGGGAAAAAACTTTATTTTTGAAGTTCAAAATTACACCCTTCTCACAGAAATGAAAACAAAAACTAAGATAATTGATTTTTATGGATGTTACACTTCCTTATTTTTGTATGTGTCCTTATAACTAACAGCAGAATTTTCTATCTAGATAAGATTTTTGTGAGAATTTACCGCTACTGTGATCAGATAAATTAATCTATATCTAATATGAACGTAAAACAAGACAAATGAAGCTGAAAGATCATAAATAAGGAAACCGGTAGTGATGTACCTGTGATAATATAATCATCACAAATCACCAAAAACGTTAATTGAAGCGTTTGGCAAAATATAGATCCATGTGCTAATTTTTTTTAAATCCTATTTGTATAAAATAATGATATAAATAATATTAGACAGAAACTCCTACTGTAATTAAACACAAAGGAAACCATTTGATTGTCTTGTTAGTAAGCATATAATGTCTAGAAGCTAAAAGGTCGTAAAGAAGGAAACCAGTAATATTGTATCGAAACGGTAAACCTCACAAATCTTCAAAAACGGTAATGAAGCGTTTGGCAAAATATCTGTCCATGTTCGCATTTTTTAAAAATCCGATTTGTATGAAAAACTTATATAAATAACATTAGACGCCAACTCCTACTCTTAATTAAAACGAAGGAATTACTTAATTAAAAACCATTCGATTGCCTTGTTAGTCAGCATCATCTATTGTCCTGAAATCACATTTCCGATGTGAAACCACGGTCTTTGTGGAACCACGGTCTATATGGAAACACCCCTTACTGTTGGACTCGTAGTTGCTGATTTGGAAAGTTATAGAATCGCTAAACAACTCCTTGTTAAGGTTTGGTCTTCTATACTTTCCTTCGCAAACGGATACATTTCTAGGCAATGAGATGAGGGTAAAATGGAGTGTAGCTTTCTTCATATGATGTCAATCGCCTGAACAAACTTTGTCAAATTTCATAATGGTGAATGGAATAAGGGTTCATGTGACATATATTCAAGTAACATTGAGTGAATTTGACTTTTCTTATAAAATTATTGAATTGTAGCATAGATCACATTATTCGGCATGATGCTTCAATTATATGAGTCTACATGTTTTTTACAGCATGAACAAAGTTAGCCCCTATTCAACTCATTTTTAGGTGATAAGTTCAGATCTTATCTTAAACATGGCCACTTTATCAGATGTTTTTATTATTGGGATTTAATATTTGCTGTCTTTGTGAAATTTCAATCAATTCAAAGATGGAATCATAAAGTTCGGTAAACCTCTTACGCGTCACTTACAGCTCATACTTGAAGCATTGGATCTAGAAAACGTTGCATTTCGAAATTTCTTGTTCAGTATTTGTAATCGCAACTCAACTTAAAAGGAACTGAGGTGGATTGACGATTCTTTGTGTCACCTCACTGTTGACTAGTTGCTTAGTTGTTCTTGTTTCTTATTATAATTTTATTGTAATATAATCGTTTGCTGTTGCGGAGTTCTAACTTGCATTAATAAAGAATTACTATGAATAATCTTGGCTTATGCTGAGTTATAAATTGAATAATAAGTATAATTTACGCCTCTACAGTATTCTTTTTCAACAAAAGAAAATTCGAACGTTCAATAGTCTTTTTGCGTAAATGCACCTTTAGAACAGACATCGTGATAGAGGAACTCGGTTGAAAGTATCCAAGCGTCAGTAGTAGTACGGCTGTTAGGTGCAATAAATTGCTAGAACTGTGCCTTTATTGATAGAAGCATACAACTTGGGGCACACACACACACACACACATATATATATATATATATATATATATATATATATATATATATATATATATATATATATATATATATATATATATATATATATATATATATATATGAAGATTTAATTTTGGATATGAGGCCATCCCAGATTTCGCCTTTGACAGTAATGGCGGACATTCAAAATGGCGGCTTCGAAATATTTTTTTTGTGCTCCTATCAAATGTTATTTTATGATGTTAAACTACATCTATTAAAGTAATGGCGAGTAGTTGTTTTTGTGCATGTACTTAGCTATTTTTAATAATATGTACCTTATTTTATGTATTTATTCTATTTATTACAAAATGGAGGACATTCAAAATAGCGGCCTCTGAGTACATTTTATGTGTTCCTTTTTACTGTCATTTGGTGTTGTTAATAGCGCATTATATGTGATTTTGCATGAATTGATGCTATAAACATGCGTGCGTGTCATAATTAGATTTTCATATTAATTATTAATCATTTTCATATTAACTTTTTTCACAAGCGACACGATAAGAAGAAAAATAAGATAAAATTACGGATGTAGTGCATAAGCTGATTAATCCATTCAATACTGATACATCTGGACAATTCAAAGAAACAGAATGGAACAAGTGTTTTATCTGTCAAAGAGACAGGTCTGAAGTTATTCGGTGTCCAGCAGACAGTAAGTAATAGCAGTAAGCGTGAAGAAAAGGGAACTGTTAGTAAGACAATTTCTGATTTACTTGTGGGGTTTAGTATTCCGAGGTGTTTGCCAAGGACAATAAATCTGGAACGCCTCGATGATGCAGGAAGTTGTCGAGGCAACATTGCCACAACATAAAGCTCAGTTTCACGAATCATGTAGATTGCAGTTCAATAAGACAAAACTTCAAAGAGCTCAGAAATGAAAGATAGAACCTGCGGATATTGCAAATAGTTCTACGAAATTCACCCGCCAGAATGTTGTGGTAAATAGTTCAGTGAATTCAAAAGCTTGCAAAAGCAATTTGTTGTCTTGACCTGCCTGCTCAAGCTGGAAGTTCATTATGTACTGCATCTATTGTACATTCGGCCTGTATGTGTTCCTCACTGTGCCATTAAACTGAAGGACAGGCCTTTGCTTGCGAAACTTAGTGCCGGTGATGTTATTGCATTAAACTTGGTAGTCAACAAAGATTTCTTGTACTGTTGGCAAAGGACCATCAGTTCTAATAGTAGGCACAGGGGTAACACTTGTGTATTTTTCAGGAAGATGCTTAGTTGCGTACTCTTCAAAAGTAGATGAAGTTTTATTTCGATAGGTTCCTCTAAAATTACCATCTGGATGTTGAAATAGGGATATTCCTTTACCATGGAAATAATCATGAGCTGTAGTAGAACTTGGCTTGTGGTCAATATTATCAACCACACTAGTTGTGAAAAGCCCTCTTTTTAACTGAAGAGGAACGACATCATTTTCCATATGATACAGGTGACATAATTCATTTCCAAGTTCTGATAAAAGGCCTAGCACTCGGTCTTATGATATGCTTAATCCGAGGTCGTGAAGATCTTCAACTAGTTCACGCTTGCGAGTTCTTTTTATGAATTAAAATACCTAAGTTTATTAGCAAATGTGTTTCTTGTTCTCGACTGTGCGCTTGTAGCCTGTTCTAGAATGACACTCCCGACGTCTCACCAAACTGTTATGCAATAGTAACTGTGTAACAGTAAGGATAGGTTGAGGTTAAAAAAACTTGACTGTGCTTTACAACTAAAAGAGGTGCTGGTACGGAATCTTCCTGACAGGTTCTTCCAAATCCATTGAAGAGGTTTTTCATTTTAAAAATGTCTCTTCTAACTATATTTGCTGCTTTGGCAAGATGAATAGCGTCAATATCTGCATCGTATTCACAAGCTTTCTTCAGAGCTAATAAAATATCATTATTAAATAATAACATAACATCTCGACTTTCCTTATATGCTTCCATGTCAGTAAAATATGCAAGTACTCTGTTCCTTAGTTTTGTGGAATTGCATGTGCCTTAAAGATCATTACATAGATCAACAAGTTTAAATCGAACATAATACATGGCATTTAATGCAATAAGATCACCGACACTCAGTTTTGCAAGCGAAGGCTTGTACTCCAGTTTAAGGGCACAGTGAGGAACACAACCAGACAGAATGTAGGTGCAGTACATAATGAACTTTCAGCTTGAGCAGGATGGTCACACAGAAAAAATTGCTTTTGAATTCACTGCACTATTCGCCAAAACATTTTGGTGGTGAATTTCGTAGAACTATTTGCATTATCCGCAGGTTCTATCTTCCATTTCAGAGCTATTTGAAGTTTTGTCTTATTGAACTGCAATCTACATGATTCGTGAAACTGAGCTTTATGTTGTACTAATGTTGCCTCGACGACTTCTTGCATCATCGTGACATTATAGATTTATTGTCCTTGGTAAACAACCTGGAATACTAAACCCCACAAGTAAATCAGAAATTGTGTTATAGCAGTTCCCTTTTCTTCACGCTTACTGTTTTACTTACTGTCTGCTGGACACCGACGAACTTCAGACTGTCTTCTTGACAGATAAACACTTGTTCCACTCTGTTTCTTTGAACTTTCCATATCTATCAGTATTGAATGAATTAATCAGCTTATGCATTACATCTACATTTTTATCTTATTTTTCTTCTTATCGCGTCACCTGTGGAAAAAGTTAATATGAAAACATAATTATGACATGCACGCATGTTTATAGCATCAATTCATGCAAAATCACATATAATACGCTATTAACATCACCAAATGACAATAAAAATGGAGCATATAAAATAAACTCAGAGGCCGCCATTTTGTTATAAATAGAATATATATTTATATATATATATATAATAAGGTATATAGTATTAAAAATAGCAAAGTAACTGAACAAAACAACAATTACTCGCCATTACTTTAATAGCTGTCATTTAACATCATGAAACAACATTTGAAAGGAGCACAAAAAATATTCTAAAGCCGTCATTTTGAATGTCCGCCATTACTGCCATAAGCGAAATCTGAGATGGCCCTTTATCCAAAATTAAATCTGCATATATGTAGTATTTATATTTGTGACCCAAGTTGTATGCTTATATCATTAAAGGCATAATTATGTCACATATCAGCCGTACTATAGCGATGAACAAGAGGATGTTTAAGAGGGAAGCAAAGGAATGGCGTCGACGAATGCATTGCTGAAGACAAAGAAACGCTGATACTTTTACTTGGTTATACAGAGGCTATTCACACATTTTTTAGACAATGTATATTGTATTCACAAAATTAAATTACACAAAATTCTTGTGTTTTAAATGTTCTATTTGATAGCCCTTATTCTGAACTATCTTTCGACACCGTAATTTTCAGGATAATAATGCCTTTTGAAGTGTCAGATGAGGTATTCTATCCCATTCCTCCTGAACAGCTTTCCAGAGACCTGTAAGGGTTGTGGAACGACGTTTGGATAGTGCAGATTTTAAAAGTCCGAAAGCACAAAAATCCATAGGTGATACATCGGGAGATTTAGTAGGGATATCAGTGAAGGGAATGGCCTTGATACCGGTTTTTTGTTCCATTTCTTTTAGGAAATTTACAGTGGATTTTGATGTGTGACTGCTAGTTTTGTCTTGATGGGGTTCCACAGATTGATGGCACTGTGGGTAAAGGGATGGTATTCATTCATAAAAATTGATGATAAAATATATTCCTGATTTGGAGTTAATCTTGACATTTTTTTCCACTCTCTTTAATTTTCACTTACCACTATATGAAAAAAAAAACCAGCAACAATCAGGAATCCCTTAGAAAAACTTTCTTTCGATTCTGTGAACCATGTACTTAAATTTTTTCTCCCCTTCTATAGTAATAAATGGCTTTTTTTTTTGCTGAAATCATTTAAATACACCCATGATTCATCTACTGTGACAATTTTTTCCATTTTTTTTGGAAAAGTGTTTCTCATATAGAATTCGGCAACGTGTCCTGCGTTCAGCGATATGCTTTGGAGAAAGACGATGCACATTGCGTTTTTTCGCTTTCTTAAGGCTTCTTGTTTGGAATTTTTGTCCCACTTGAGGCTCCAATTTGACGTTTTTTTATTTTCTAGTTGACGATATTACCTATCGACGCTTTAGATAGCACAAAACCATGATTCTCACATCGTTTTGGGATATCGGAATATGAATATTTCTCTTCGGAATGAGCATAAATATAACCTTCCAACCATTGCTTCGTTAAAAACGCCATTTTGAATAAAAACAAACCTCTCAAGCCGCAGACGATAATTTTGACTTTTAAAAACATAGTACAACTGAAATTATTTCTTTAGCAGCAAACGATGATTTTGTATTACCACTAACCAAAATCGTCTAAAAAATGTGCGAACAGCCTCTGTATACCTTTTTACGGCTCGACAGACCAATGATTGGAACACGTCAATCGATCCCTATCTGTGCTTGCTGAGTTAACAGAATAGAACTCAGGTTTAACAAATAACGGTTTTATTAAGAGTTAACAACAGAGAGCGAAGCTGCGAGGTTGGTGTTCGGCAGTCAGTCGTCTTCCAAATCAGTGATAAAACATCAAAACAGGAGGTTGCTATGCACCCCTTCTGACGTAAACATAAAGGCGCGGTGGCATTCCCGAATGGTCGGGTTGTCCGCCCGCCATCTCGTAGGAAAATATTCAACAAAGGCAGTATGGTCAAATACCAGATACGTTTTCTTATATGTACAGACAGTTAAAATCTGAGAGTCGTTCATTGATAATGTCAGAAGAAAATTCAAAATGGGCTGAATTATGTCTTTTAAGCCCTACGTTTGTTCAAGCAAGCGCTTAGATGCCAGATTTGAAGAGGGGAACCTTATAGCTAAAAGTACAAGTATTTTCGTGATAAGAAATATACAATGAAGAGCCCAAACATTATGACAACCTACATTTTAACGTGTTGCGCCTTCTTTGGCCTGCAAAACAGCTGCAACTCGCTTGAGCATAGATACAACAAGTTCTTGGTTACATGACAGGAGACAGGTTGTACCAAATGTCTAAGCAGCGGTCACGCAAAGTCGAAATATTCGGACATGGTGGTGTTTGAGCTCTGAGTTGCCGCTCCATCACACCTCAAATGTGCTCTATCCGTTTAAGATCCGGCAAGTTAGATGGCCAGAACATTAAGTGGAATTCATCAGTATTATCCTCGAACAACTCCAACACAATCCGAGTCTTTTGACATGTGTCGTTGTCCTGCTGGAAGATTTCATTTCCAGTTTGGAAGATAGACGCCATGTAAGTATGCAACTGATCCGCAATGATGTTCAGATAGTTCGCAGCTTTCATGGTCTGTTCTACCACAACTACGGGTCCCAGAGTCGCCCATGAGAACCTCCCTCAAAGCATAATATCGCAACCACCAGCCTGTGAATGACCTGTTGTACAAGAAGGAAGCAATGGTTTTGCCTGGCAGACGGCGTACCTTGACACGACTATCGACAAGATGAATGAGAAATTTGGATTAATCTGACCAGGCAGCTCTTTTCCACTCATCCATGGTCCAGTCTTGATGTTCCCGGGCCCACTGTAGGCGTAATTGACGATGATGCTTGTTCAACAGAGGCACACGAGTAGGACGTCTGCTGCACAGTCCCATATCCAAGTGTCCGTTGAACTGTGTGTTCCGAAACACTTGCGATTGGACCTACATTGTATTGGACTGTCAGTTGAGCCACTGTCTCGCACCAATTTTTCTTTACCAAGCGGGACAGTCTCCGACGTCCTTTTTCTTTGATGACGCGTTGACGACCAGCACCTTGGCGTCTACTGCTAGTGTCACCGTCATTTATCCACTTGCATGAATACTAACAACGGCAGATCGTGAACAACCTACCAGTCATGCAGTTTCGGTGATACTCGTTCTTAGTCTTTGGGCCATTACGATCTGCCCTCTATCAAATTCGCTTCGATCAGCAGCCTTCCCCATCACTAGCAAAAGTAAGTGCAAAAATAATTATTTACTTTTTCCAACAGCAGTTAAATATCATTCTCACTTAATCAAGTGCCCTCCACGTCATCCAGACGAGTTCCTTGAAAAATGTGGGGATGGTCATAATGTTTTGTCTCGTCAGTGTAGATTTGATTGTTTTCTTATTCCTATGAAATGTATAATTTGACTTTGTTCTATTATTTTAGGGCCGATGACAGATTTTGTAATATCTCACGAATATAAAAAATGGCATTTTTTCCTTTATTCATCCAAAGTTTATTTGAAAACAGTCATTTTGTTCAAAGGAAACCGAAGTCCTAGAATTCCAGTAACACTTGCAAGAATGAAGTATGTTTAGAAAAGCATGGGAAGAATTCTTATATTTTGTACTACAGTGAGAAGAAATTTTACTATCGATCACTTTAAGTTTTCTCAATAAGTCTGTGCCTCCAATTCATAACAAACTTGGTCTGATGAAAACCATTGTGGCGGCTATGATAAAATTTGTTTTTTGTTCCCTTAAAGAATTATTTTCTTTTATAGAAAGATTCTCTAACTTTAAGTGATAAAAAATTCAAAGAATTAATCTATGCTGTTCCTCATAGAAGGACACTACTGAGTAATTATGTTCTTATAGAAATGTTAAACAACAAAGAGCTCGTCACTTAACAAGCATTACTACTAATTACTGAAGATATCAAAAGCTCATTTGAAAATTTCTAACGAAATATATTCTTGGAGTAGAGTATCCTGAAAGATATATTTCGTTGATCTAATTTGATTTCTTTCCTTGAAGCCTAGGAGTAGTCAGCAAGGAACTAAGAGATTAATTTCTCCAATTCGTAAGATTTGTATATTTTAAATAATTATAAGTTGAAACAATTTAATCTAAATAAGAACTGTCTTGAGGGAAATTTTATTTGAAAAATGTTATTTATCAAACATTTCATTAAAACTAAATTTTTGAGTTGCATATAATAATATTAAATAAGTCAGTTGTATTTATATATAATTACTGTTCCGATATTCCCAAGGAATCGAAATAAGAATTTGTCCAGATATTTAAGTTTAAAAAGACTGGTTTTAAATTAAAAACTCGAATCATACTATCGCATGGCTACACAAAATAACAAACTCGTAAAACAATAAAAAAATAAACTTTTTTGTGATTCAAGAAGGTTATCTGAATTTTTCGCGAATCATTATCAAACGTATCTTTAAGTACTTGTAAACAAAGATTAAAAATTATACATCAGATCCACACGGGATATGTGCAAGAGTAGTATCAGGACACATACATATCTTGTGCAAAACCTGATAAATACAAATAGAAAATATGTTAAGCAGCAACAGTTATCTAATTCTGATATCATCTGTAGTCATGCTATTTGTATAATTTATTTTGTTTGACTATTTTAGGTCAACGCAAGTATTTTCATTTCGATTTGCCATTAACTTAGAACTACCGAAGTAAAATTTAGTACAGATATTACTCAACATTTAGACTTCGCATCTTTCCTATGGAATTTGGGTTAGTGTGGTATGACTTTTTTATTAGCGTATTTACTCTATCGTGTGCATATTAGTAAGCCTAAGTAAATACAAAAATTATATATAAGTCATCGTGGACTGTTATGAACGAAACGATCACTTTTAATCAAACTCAAATCAACAGACGACGTGGAAATTTGTAATGAGCCTATCTATCTAAGAGCAAAGGAGACAATACTTGAAAAGACAAAGTTTTCAATGCAATGTATATATTGGAAAGCATTTCAATCGTTGGCGTAATGCAAAAACGTAGCGATTTATCCGACGTCCAAAAGAGCATGATTCTTGGCTTTCGGGCCAAGGGTGGAAGCATTTCGGAAACGGCTAATTTTGTGAACTGTTCGCGTGCCGCCGGGGTAAAAGTATACCGTGCATGGCAAAATGGCACTATCCAAAATCAGCGGCGTGACACGTGTGGTGCACCACTGGCTATAGATGACAGAGGCGAACGAAGGCTAAGAAGATTCGTTCGGGCGAATAGACGTGCAACTGTTGAGCAACTAACAGCCAAGATGAACCAAGGGGCTACCAAGAATGTATCCTCAGCAACGGTTCAGCGAATGTTGCTGCGCATGGGCCTCCGCAGCAGACGTCTGGTTAATGCACCTATGCTGACTGCTGTTCATCGGCGACGAAGGCTGGAATTTGTACCGCAACTGGACGTCCACAGAGTGGCGACAGGTGGCTTTTTCCGATGAATCACGTTTTATGCTCCATCGGACAGATGGACGTTGGCGTATACGGCGGGAAACGTCTGAAAGCAAACACCCTGCAATAATTGCCGGATCTTTATCCAACAAAAAGTAACCATCCACATATAGGATTGAGGGTATTACAGGGTCTTCCGAGCCCTCCCTACTCCCTTCCAGAAATCCAGTGTTAATTTTTGATCTATGACTTAACTGATCCTCATAGCAAATATCTCTTACCTCTCTTTGTGTGTCATTCCTCCTTTAACCTTTCCTTCTCTGCTTAACCCCAAGGTTTGGAAAAACTCTACTCTTTATGTTTACCCTTATGAAACTTGGGATTTGCTGAGAAGCACTCTAAGCGACCGTCTCTGAAACTCTTCCTCTTCTTGGGAGTAACACGAGCCCCTAGAACATTGGTTTACCCCGTTTCCGATGAATCCAATGGGTATCTTTTTGTAACCTTCAACTACCTCCCCCTGGGCCGTTTGCAGCCTTGATTCTTCCCCCTCTGTTTTTTTGCCCATGTGTTCCTGTCCTCGTTCCTCTTCTTTCGAAGTTTTCGCTTTCCCCTTAACATCGGTGGTTTTAGTAGGGTCAGTTCCATTTTCCAGACCTTTCCTCCCACATGGTCTAATTACCTTATCTTCACCAGAAACTACATATTGCGTTTCGCTTCCTTTACTTCTTTCTACCCTTTTCCCCTTCTGTATTTCAAATGCTCGTAATTTAGTTTTATACTCGTATCTCTCATTATACACCTCTTCAAGAGCAGTTTTTCGTCTCTCTCCGGTTAATTCCAAATATCTTCTAGCTTTTTCCCAAGCTCCCGTCACTCCTCCAAACTCTCTTTCCGCTTCTGTCCGAGCCACCATAAGACTAATTTCCCACTCCATTTCAGCCATTCTCTGACTCCCCTCAGCTTCTATTAACCGCCTTTCAGCTTCTTTCAATTCCTTACTTTCATTAATAATAGTCATCATTAAACCTTCCACAAAAATTGCATCGTACAATTTTAGTACACTCTATTATTCTTTTCAATTGAACCATTTTAGCATCTGGGGGAATCTCTTCTCCTAATTCCATAGTCAAACATATCATATCCTCCTTCCTAGCTTTCCCAAGAAATGACATTTCGCCACAGACTAGGCGCTGTATAAAGTTTATCAACAGGTTAAAAACAATTTTGAACTCCAGTAATTATCTCAAAAAAACCTAAATTTTGTCACAAAAAAAAAACAAATTTCCCCTGTGCACCGTAAAATTTTCCGCATATTATAAAAGTAAAATAACTGAAGTTCCTATACGTTAGTTTTCATTTGCGCAAACGTGTTATGTCCATTTTCTAGACATGCATACAGATATTTTCACAATTACATTTCATTCGTATTGTTTTTCAATAGTACCTATACTTGGTTTTCTTTATTGAAAATAAACCACAAGAAATTAAAATGCACACAAAAATATATATTCACTACTAACTAATCAAGCAGAACTGATAATACAATATTTATGACTCAAAATATAATGATCCTGGAAACATTCATAAGAAAATATTTCATGAAAAAAAATTATATATCCGGTATCCTTAAACTAAGGAAATGACATTTCATCTTATTTCAAAAATAACACATCAACATGTCAATAAATAATAAACAATAGTATCTTATAATTTATTAACCTTAGTCCTTGCCAATTGTATCCATCTGTTGATATCAAATTATTGGAATTAAAACCATTTACTGCAAACCAAGATATTTCCAATTAAAAAATATTCCTCCCAGGTAATAAAACAAAATTATTCAATTGATACTTTTACAAACATGAAGTAACTGCCAAAAAAAAATCACCTTTCCACTTGTTTACTCCAGCTAATTGCTTCTGGAATGGACCCTTTCACTTCGCAAATTATTTCGTACCCAAATTTACAGTACGTTTTACTTTTTTGTTCCAAGTTATCATAGTATTATACACTGCAAATAGCTTGCAATTATTCAACCCGTAACAAATATATATATTGCTATTACATTATAGCCAACATAAAACAAGTGACAATTATTACCCTATTGCATTACATATGACAATAGAATAAATTAATCTCTTATTCTTTCTTGCCATATAACTTGACGTTATATTCCAACCCTATTGCATAAAATATTACATATATAATGTAGTATAATTTCCTATGTACTTATAATTATGTACTTATTATGTACATATAATTTCCACAATAGATAGAAGTAATTAATTTTATTATTTCACACCTACCACATAACTGGACGTTTTATTACTACCCCTATTGCATTATATATGACTTATAATTTCCACAATAGATAGAATAAATCAATCTTATTCTTTCACACATACCATATAAATTAACGTTATATTATTACCCTATTGCCTTATACATGACTTATAATTTCCGCAATAGATAGAATAAATTAATCTTATTCTTTTCTACCATATAATTTTACGTTATACTGTTACCCTATTGCAGTATTTATGATTTATAATTTCCACAATAAAGATAGAATAAATGAATCTTATTCTTCCCTACCATATAACTTGACGTTATACTTATCTCACATACATGATATATAAAGCGTTTTGAAGTACACTTTCATGTTCAGCATTTCTTACGTAGCATGCAAATACATAAATGACCAGAAAAATCAGAAACAAAATACCGTGGACCCCAATTCTTTGTTTTGAAACCACCTAAACAAAATTGCAATCAACTCACTGATACCTTTCGGTTTCTGCTGTGATGCTTCCTATCCTTTGTAGATTGCTTACGAATCCGAGTATCCAGTTTCTTCCAATGGACACATAATCCGTCCTTTCAATGTCCGTAAAGTAGGTTCCACGCGGTATCTTTCCGCTCTGATGTTTCAGGCTCTTTGTAGAATGCTTACGGATCCGAGAGATTTCCGCTTTTTCCAAAGGACACAGGTTACGTGCGTTCAATGCCCGTAGAGTAGGTTCCACGCTTCCACCGTCCTTTTTGTTACAGCACGTACACCACGGCTTTTTTCCTGGATACAGGCGTATCCAACTCAGACGATCCCACTACAACTTCACGCAAATGGTAGCAGTTTCCGGTCAACTCCCAGATTCCTTCAGCGTTCACTTGCCATTTTTTTTTGGCTCCGCAAAAAACCGACTATGGGATCTCCTGCCCGCGTCGTCTCGTCACAGCTAAGTGCTTGACCAACCTCTTGACACCACTTGTATGGCCCAGTGCGATCTAGTCCTACTTATTGTCATCCTTGTTTACAAGTAGAGCAAACACTCTTCATTCTTAAATGAATGTTTAGTGAACGGACAAATACATACAATTATTGGTACATCGAAAAGAGCCTTCTTTGTTCCCACGTCGATTTTCTCATGCGTCTCCCCTTTCAGCGTCACCCCTTCTCCTCTCCCTCTTTCTCCACATGGGCCAGTCGTACCGAGCCACTACATGCACTAAAATCAGGCTGCGCTGCTAGCTGTTGCAAAAACCAACGTGCGAAGTCGACACGTGGCACAAAATCTTCAGGTATCAAGGCCTTGCACTTTCTGTGCATGGTAGGGGTGTAATCCTTCGTCCCGTAGTACTCGCCAAACAATCGAGTGGGGCACATTTACGGCACAGGAAACCTTTCGAGTGCTAATATCCGCATGATCTTCCACTCTTTGCAGAATGTCCGCTACAACTTGTGGCGTCCACACACTCCTGCCTCGACCTGTATCATGCATGCCGGTGACAAAGTATCCCGTTTCGCACAGGCACCTATGCAATCGTTCTAACATTTTTCTGGCACGTGTCTTCTCGGGAAACGCTGCCTGTACAGTCTCGGCTTCCAGAGCATTCCCATTTTTTGCAAGAACATGCATAAAATGCATGTCCGCCTTTTCGAAATTACTGTAGGTCGCCATGCCTTTCGTAATTCACGGTAGTAATGAAGATGTGTAAGAAAACTCGCGCTTTATGCTTTCCATTACAGCGTCGTTTAGTGGTTCACCGCTTGTTCTCCGCCCATGCATTAACTGGTGAAAATTGCTTGATTAGATGTTAGGAGATAGAAAAACAGGACTACATTACTAAATTAAAACTTTGCTTTATATCCTCTGCTGGAAAATCATTCCTCCGCGCAAAATGATAACGGAAACGGAAAAAATAAATTTAGAATATGATCTTTTATGCTGTTGTCATTCCAAAGAAAACAATAATAATTAAATTTAATTAAATTCATTTTTTAAAAGTTCTGGAATGAATTTTAAAATTCGCCGCGACCTTAAAATTAAAAAAAATTTGGACTATCTGTATGCCAAATCCCATTACTGTTAGTGCTATAGATTCGTCAAGACTGCGTGCAAGAAACTAACAAACAGATAAACACTTCATTTTATAGTATGTTTTAGACACGTTTTATAGACACGTTTTTTTCCATAGCGCTATTTGTAAGTGGTATGGATTTTTTGAAGCATCAGGTGCATCGGGATAGAAGTAGAACTTCTCATTATCAGTTTAAGGAATAGAGAGAGCTGTGTCTCAGCTTCTAGAGTTGTGGATTAGAAACCCCGGAATATTACGAGTTCGAAACTCGATACAAAGACAATCGTATGCATGGGGCAAGTATACGCTCAATCTGTTATAGTCACAAATGTAATCATGTAGGCGTGGTGTCGAAGTTTAGAAATTGTTGTGCCAGATGAGATGTCGACATCATCTTCATCATCCGTAGTTCAAAGAAGAAGATGTTATCATCGTATCTTTCATTTGGCGATTGATCCCGGACTGTCATCAATAGCCGGAGTTGTGTTGTTCCAGTGCAACCTAAATCCAACTACTTGCTTTGAACTATCTTCATGAAGCATACGGACCAATGTACATGCTTTGAAATTAGCATTTATATACAGTGTGATTGACACTGTTGCTTTTGAATACAATAAGTAGTAATTGGAATTATTGTAAGAGTTGTTCTAGCTATTTATATGGCATCTACTTCTTCTGGCAACTAGTTTCTTATATTAATCTCAACTGATTGTGGTTCCATATTACGTGGTGTTATCCGCGGATCTTTCCCATCGGGTTTGATCCCGGACCGTCGACAATAGCCCGTAATGCTGTTCCAGTGAAACATTAAATAAAATACCTACCTACCAAATCTTAATCTATGGTAATATAAATATTAGTAGATAATATAATGACGGTATTGTATAGTTTAGTTCGTAGGAAGGGAAATCGTAATTTATTTTACAAAACTATCGAAGTTTGAGTTGGTGAATTTTCCCCTACTATGAACTTACCCTACCATTCCCTCTAAGTACAAATGCATTAACATTAGCGAACAAGTAATTTGCTATCACTACTAGTTCTCATCTGACGATTATCTATTTGTCGGTCTCTCAATTATCTGATTATGTCATAGAGGAATTTCCTGATCACGACTCTGAATTACCATAATAATGATCCCTATTTATTGAATAACTGAAATTTGTTGGCCATAACCATCGGAGCGTAACGTTTTAAGAACGGTGTGATTATTTATTCTTCTGTAATAGGCGGTGTTATTACCTCAATAGAATCTCAAAATGCTTCCGCTTAATCTTCATATCTTACATTTCCATTAACCCATTATCAACCGCACTACTTTTCGCTTGAAGGAAATGAACAAAAATCATTTTTTAGACGTATTGGAGTCTAATTAAGACACACAAAAAAGTAACACGAAAAAACATTTATTTGTATAAAAGATACAAAATGTTGCGAAAACGCAACGTCAGTCAAAACCGACTACTTTTGGGAAAGATGAAAATCTTTGAAGCACTTGTTATGTAACAACACATTACATTTTTACATACAATTATTGTTTCGCTACAACAGTTTTTGCATCTTTTTCTTTTGTTTGTTGGATATTTCTCGATAATATGACTTTTGGGATCCTAGGCCACCACCATTTCTTTCTCTTTACTTGCACTCTATGCATTGCAACGAAATTATCAAGCAGGTCCACCCTACCCATATGTTTGTTGTAATCCCCGATGAGTTTAGGTTGTTTTACAGAGATGCGGATTTATTTATTTTCTTTAGTATCTCTTGGCTATTGAAGATGGATTGATTGTATCAAAGTTGGTAGCCTTACAGTAACAACGGAATTTATATTCCATCGAACTACTGCGATACTATACTCCTTATCAAAGACGAAGTCATATGTTCCACGTTGTTCTTTTTTCATTTTGATTACAGGTGTAATAGGACATTTTCCTAATCTGTTGTCACGGATCATTCCAGTGGCATGAAACCATGACTTTTTCAATTTCAACAACAACATATGTGATGTAAAAAGTTGTCAAAGTATACATAGTGGTTTGAAGGAACTTCGACTACACTTAAAAGGTGTTTTCACTTAACCCAGATCCGTCGTTTTATCTGTATATTTACCTGAGTATGTATCAAAATGATATAAGTACACTTCAGAAGAACACAAACGCCAAACTTTATACCTGAAAAGAACGGGTTTTACTTTCAGAAACATTTTTCACGAATTCTACCGAAATAAGGTATCATTTCTTCATCGATAGAAAGATTTGATGATAAAACACACGCCACTGCATGAAATTGGCATTTAAAATGTTTACACACGGACGAACTTTAGCCATTTTATCTGTTTTATCCAATACATTGTTATCCGCTAAATGCATATTCTATTTGATAGTACTATGCATAGAACGTGTTAGTGCTGTACGTACTAATGGACAACTGACATCTTCTGCAACTGAACAGTAAAGTCTCTCTTGAGGAAGCCATACGTACATAGCCAATGTAAAGCAGATATCCTATAAAGCGCTTTAATATAGGAACAGAAAGAGGAAAAATTTTGAAGATTTTCTGTCGTGCATATATTTTATACTTTCTTGAGTAATATGTTACAAAAGATCCTGATTGTACAAATGCTGGCTCTAGATCATGCAATTTTTGTATAATTACTTCATTTTTTGCTTTTTCTATGGTTTCTTTTTCAGCAGGCATTAGTGGGTATACGGGAGGCAAATTTTTCCAAGCAATATTTTTTTAGGTGATTTAGACAAGAATTTATCATTTTGTGATGAATCCGATAAATTTTAAAATTTTTTTGAAGAAATAAGTGCGATGTCACCAGATATGTTTACCGGTCACTGCAAATTATCTCCTAACATTTCGTCATCAATGCATTCCTCGTCGGTCAGTAAGTCAGGAGGTCTGGGGGGGAGGGCGAAATCACTACTATATCTGCTTGACCTTGATAGTCTTCATCTGACGAAAATTCAGAAACCTATTCATGATCTTCTTATATATTCGAATGCTTCATTCACAGTTAAAAACCGTTTTCTTCGACATCCTTTTATTTTCGGAAAAATGTTTATAAAGACACTGCTTTGGACTGACGTTGCGTTTTTGCAACATTTCAAAAAATGCATATTTATACAAACAAAGACAAAATAGTAGTCTTATTTTTTTATTCCATTTTGCAGACCTATGTTTCTATAACATAAGCGTCTCTTCATGAAGTCCTTTGAATTGTTCTGCCATATGTGAGATTTTTTCAAAATTATAGTAAAAAAATCGCAAAAAATTGACAATTTTAGAAATTTATTTTCTTAAATCTTGCATTGAGAGAAAAACAATTTTTTACCGCTGGAGTCATCGAAGCTTTGTCTACAATATACAAAAAAATTGTATAAAAAAACACAATACAGAATAAGAAAAAAAAAAGTTTCTCTATTGTTGCGAAAACACAACGTCAGTCGTTAATGGGTTAAAACTGACTATTTCATAAAACACGTAATGACATTTTCATAAAAAATAACTTCCTATCGAGCTGTAATGAGATAAACATTTGACACGAACATAATATTTGAAATCTTGTTATTACCATACTTAAAACTCAATTTGGTTACGTAATTAAAAGACTAGTGTAGAAACATTATATTGAAACAACAATTAAAAATGCAGCCTTAAAATCTTAGTCTCCTATTTGTTTTGATAAGATATCTCGTCTACCAAGATCTAGTGGGTTTTGTTAGTGACTAACTTGTCAATACAAATACATTATATAGACAAAAGTATTTGGACACTGCAGAAATTCGGAGGAGAATCCATCTCAGTGTGGGGTTATTTTTCCTGGTTACGACTCATCCCTTTGCTTAATGTACCTGGTACCATGAATGCTGGCGTGTACCTCAAGGTTCTGGATAATTCGGCTTTGCCTACACTATGTTAATACTATGGCAATGATGGTCGTTTCTTTCAACAGGATCGAGCTCCATGTCATACTGCAAAACGTGTGCTGTACTGGTTTCCTGAAAATGAGGTGAATTTGAATGACCGGTCCGTTTAGAGCTCCGATAGAGCTCTTTTGGAACAAACTGGAGCGACAAGTTCGACAGCGCCACGCCCACCCATCTTCATTACAACCTCTTCTCAGCCTTGTAAGAGGCACGGAGAGGTATAACTGCCCAGACTTACAGAGGTCTTGTGGAAAGTGCGGCTCGACATGTTGCAGTTGTAATACAAGTAAAAAGAGGGCCTAGATATTACAAAATAGAATTGTGACTCACTGTTTGTGAAAAAAACCTGTAGTGTACAAGTACTTTTGTCCATATAGTGTACGTCCTTTTAGTAGAAAGGGAATGAAGATAGAACTTGTGAAAACAAATTTTCCCTTGCTTATAAGTGATGATAATTTGGAGTAGGGTTTTGTATCAGACTAGTCACTAGAGACAAACCACCAGCAGAGTTAAATATCGATACGAATATTACTTACGTTTTGATTTAATATGAGAAAAAGGACCACTTATATTGTTAGAGGAGTTTGACCCTAAACCTGTGATAGTGAAGAAGCGTTCCACTTATGTGGCTAGTGGGTAACAATTCAGGATTTTTAAAAAAGAAAATGCATTAAAATGGCCGAATGGAACTTTAAATGTAGAGGCATTTATTTTACTTTAATTAATTACTATTTAAATAATTATTGTACTTAATAGGTTCCGAAAAATGACTGATGGGTACCTGAGGATTAAGAAAAGATCACTCAAATGGGCCTAATAAATATTTAAATGAAGAGTCATTTATTTTTACTTTAAATAATTATTATACTGTTGAATTGTATTACTTAACACCATCAATGCATACAATGTTACATTGTTAAGAATATACATGTGTTCCAAATGTTTCGCAGATGATTTTAAATTATTTTTTAAATAATTAAATAAAATTAGTTCCAAATGAAATAGCATGATGATTCATCTGATGATAAAATCAGATCAGATGATTAAAATCTTGCTTTATTTAATTTAAAACAATAATGTCCCAAATCTACATTTTTTGAATATTTCTTTACACATGACTGGTTAGTTTGGTTATACTGTACAATGGCCTTATTTGGCCAAGTTGTGCGAAACATATGACAAACTATGTCAAGTAAATGGGCATCCATACAGAAGAAAAGTTTTACTGACACAGAAAAGATAAATATACCGAGGATAATTTGTAGGAATTCATCTTTCAGTGCCAATAACTCACAGATTGCTAGCGTAGTAGGCATACCCACTGACCACCTTCAGACAGTAAAATGATATTATTAGTTTAACATCGGTGTTGTAAAATTATATGGTGGCGTTAAATACGCAAATGACACACACATCTGCTGCTCATATTATGTTTTATTAGACAAATTCCAGGAATTAAATCCAGCGTTTTAATTCCAGCTGAATTTAAACATGTTATCTTTACAAAATTATCTTCTTCAAATTTTCTCGTATTTAAATAAAGTTAATCTATAAATATCACATATATACTTTCTTTCACAATTAAGTATTCTAAAAGAAAGAGTCCTTATTGTCTGATAGAAGTATAGTGATCCTGAAGTTTCCCTAGTACTACCTACTCTCATTTGTTACAATGTGGATCTAAGCTTAAGTTTAAGAAACAGCCAAAAATATTTCCTTATTTCAGTTAATATAAAAATGAAACTGCAGTACCTTTTTAAATGGCAAAATTTACTGTACGTAACATGTAATGTATATAATGCCTCCAAACTTTTTCCCCAAAACAACACGTCATATACTGATAAACTTATATTTTAAACAAAAGACCTCTAAATAGTTTAACTCATTTTTGTAAAAATATTTTTTTCCTCGTTTCATTACATAAGTACTTCCTTTTTTTTTCCTCGTTTCAAATCAACAAGATAGGAGTATCCCTATTTATGGAAATAATCGATGGTTATCTCAAGATAAATCACCTGAATGGAGGTCACTCTTCAAATTGCGAATGTTCTAAAATGATATGATTACGTAGATACTTAAAGAAGGTCCTTATGTAATGTTTGTTAAAGTGTGCACTTTAAGTAAATACTATTTATGTAATCGACACAAATTGTAAATAATTGAACTAAATTTTAGACAGTGAAAATACTTTTTTATTTCTAATTGAAAATGTTAGATCTTAAGTATTATAAGTACATGATTATACCAAAATTAAAATGATTTAAATGAATCTTTTTGAATTAGCTTATGATGTAACCGCCGTAGTTTAAATTATTTCTTAGCGCGCTTCTTATAATTTCCAAGGTACAACTGGTGCCGTTGTCTAAATTTCTTCTAGGCGCAATCATGATACAACTGGCTGTACCGGCAGTAGTTTAAAGGTTAATATGGTGTCGTATGTTTTACATAGTCTTTCTTCAAAATTATGCAATGAGTCTACTTACAGTTTGTCAGATTTTGCTATTAGAGATATAAGCTAAAGTTTCATTTGTTCAGCAACGACGAAGTTTGGTTTCATAAACGCAGTTCCCTAATTATGGCTTGTTCAGTAATATTCCTCGATAATCCTTTCAATCGGAGTAGTTATATTAATTTGTGATACGCCTTTGATGTGCATGAAATACAATGATAAATATAATGAATTGGCAACATAAAAATTCAGATTGGTTTCAGTAGTTCAGAAATTTTACGGTTGATTACCAGACTGGCTCTTTTACAATTATTTACCCTTCAAATTGTAATCAAGTTTGCAAATATAATAGAGTTTACAAATCCAATTAACTAAAACTGGATAATAATAAAATTATCGGTGTTGTTGACATTAAAATTTTTGATTATTTCTAAAAGTAGTTTCAAATTGCACCCTCACTGAATGTTTATTCACTTTACTAACTATCAGATGTATGAACGTGATTGCAGCATCAAGACAAAGGCTGACTATACATCCAGGTAACCAAATCGAGAAGGAATAGAGGAATAACCATCATTCATGAAAGATGAATGAGTTGTGAGAACCTCCAATCAGAACCATAACTCTTCGGAAACCAAAGGTTTGCTATAATATGACTCTGGCGAGCAGCAGACAACCTTGGCGAATCTATATTTAAAAACAAAAGCGTCAAGGGAACACTATGGCTGACATTATCCAGAGTATGAGATGGCTAACGGAAATGAACGAGCTGCTATAAGATTGTCCAGTGAACAGAATCCAGATAGACGTGCGCTGAGTCACCAATTGTAAGTTCCATTAGGCTTTGTGTGAAACTCAACATTATGCTGAAATAGGCTTAATACTCGATAAAGATTATTACTTCTTAGAACTTCTCTCATAGAAGATGCCAGACACGGATTGATATCAATGGTCGCGACTTTAAAACTAAATGTACTACTCTTGCCAAACCCTAAAACTATAGTTGGAAAATACGTTCATATACATGCTGTTTCTCATTTCTGATCGATAATTAACCAGTTTACAAGAAGGCTATAAATATGTTTTAGCAAAACAAATAGGACCTCGAAATGCAAACGTCTGCACAAGTTCACGTGGTGTGGAAGTTTAGAGATTAGACTTCCAGCTCAGGTGTTCGCGTCATCTGACCGTGTTTCAAATTGACAATATGTGGCCTCTTATCTTACCTTTCAGGAATGATCCCGTACCGTCGCAATATTCCGTTGCGTTGCTCCAATGCAACGTAAATTTGTCTACCAACCGTCTTTTGATCGTACTCAATCCAACCAAAGACTATTGTGTACGTGGTGGCTGGTGAACATTAAATCTATCATGGACTCATGTGTACTGACGGTGACGAGGTATCGAAATTAAGAGAAAAAGATCCAATACTAGGTTCTATTGCCCCAACGCTAACTTCAAGTTTGAACCTGGACTTTTTCCGATAGACCACAGTGTTGATCCAATGCAACGTAAATTTGTCTATAAAACGTCTTTGGATAATACTCAATCCAACCAAAGACTATTGTGTTCGTGGTGGCTGGTGAACATTAAATCTATCATGGACTCATGTGTACTGACGTTGACGAGGTATAGAAATTAAGAGAAAAAGATCCAACACTAGGTTCTATTGCTCCAACGCTAACTTCAAGATTGAACCTGAACTTTTCCGATAGACCACAGTGTTGATCCAATGCAACGTAAATGTGTCTATAAAACGTCTTTGGATCGTACTCAATCCAACCAAAGACTATTGTGTACGTTGTGGCTGGTGAACATTAAATCTATCATGGACTCATATGTACTGACGTTGACGAGGTATAGAAATTAAGAGAAAAAGATCCAACACTAGGTTCTATTGCTCCAACGCTAACTTCAAGATTGAACCTGGACTTTTTCCGATAGACCACAGTGTTGATCCAGAGAGACGTAAATTCAACTATAAACAAAAGTTAAAATTTAAACTTTTGATTAAGAATTACAGATTGTCAAACAAACGGTTTTAGCCAAAGCTTGACAATATGTAGCCATTGCGATATAAACTCGCATATTTGCACATTGGTCTACTCTCTAGCACACCCTGGTGGCACGATGGAGGACATATATTTCTATATGAATGAGGATTAATTTTTTCCTACACTCTAGTAGATTAGTGTACATGTGACTCCCCCCCCCCCAATTGCCCAGCATTCTCTAATAAAATTCAGAAACAATCGGGGGCTAAACAATATATTCTATATAAATTGATAATACTTAATGAAAATTCGACAAATTTTTAATATAAATCTGAGTGAGACACCTATTTTTATTTTACGTCTTAGATTTTCGATGCAAAGAAAAACTACTACTGAGGTACCAAATTTTTTCATCCTTAAATGGTTTCTAACTGTGAGTAGATATGCGGACAGAGGACGTTCTTACAACATTTTGCAGTTATTTGATTGATATAAAATTTACAGATTCCTTTTATTCTTCCTAACAAAGATTTTAATGAAGTTTTGTCATAAAATATACAGATATGCAGAAGTTACAACATAAAATGTTATAAAAAATGTTGATAAATTAGCAAAAATTGACAGATTCCATACGTATTAATTTGCCATGAATTTTCAATATTTTAAGTCATATAATAGTTCGTCCACATGTAAATAAAATTTACTCCGCTTGGTAAATGTGTCACTCCCTTTGTATCTTTGTGCTTTTTACCAAAGGGCTAATAATGATTTGTATTGTTTTTGCGGAAAAGAAACTACGAACAACGGAGTTGTATTTTAAAGTAGTCTTTACAAAACGCTAAACACGAGACATTTTCGCTTTCTATAGAACCTGTTGTCAATATTATGCTACACTACTGATACATTCATTTAAACTGATTAATCTAGCAAACTTTGTAATAGCCTAGGATTAGGCAATACTAAAGATTAATTACATTTCTTGAAGAGGAAAAACTTTTAAGGGAACACAATAAAAAACAAGTTAAATTGAATCACTCTGCATATCATGCACGCAGAGATTTCCGTTCAAAATGGAAAATCACCAAATGGATTTATTCTTTGGAAATATGTTTTGACTGCTCGACATACACTCAGATTCAAACTGAAATTCAATTTCATTTTATATTTTGTAATTCGAAATCCATTTCCAAAATTACTTTTCCCGAAACCGGATTACCATCGAACTGAAAAAATACCTTATTTCTGAAAATTGACATTTTCTATTCATATTCAAAATATAAACCATGTGAATAGGAGAAAAGGAAATATGGTACAGTGGGAAAATATATGCCTGATGTCCCGAAACTATGATTCAAATATGAACTTAAGTGATTTGCGAGGTTGATATGCATTTATTCGGTTTGATATTAAGATGTAACAAACTATGAAGTCTTTTAACCTACAGATGGAGAAAACTTTACTATTTTGCTTTTGAGTTAAAGATAATAACAAAATCATACAGGCCACGACTAAGATTTTGTATTTTCTGTGCGCTGTCAAAGCAGTACTGTATGGTTAAGCCTACTAGAGATTGTCTTGATGAGGTCTCTCGTCTTTAATAAACGAACTTATCTGGACGAGATATTTCGTCATTCAAAGAAACCTGGTCTGAATGGACGAGATATCTTGTCATTAGAAGAAAGTTAAACTGGTTTGAATAGACCAGGTATCACGTAATTTGAAGAAAAATTACCACATCTGGATCTTGTCGCCATAAAAAAAATTGGTAACATCTTGATGACGAATTACCTTGTCATTGCAGAATTGTTTAGGTCTTGATGGAGGGGATATCTCGTCGAAACCACTTGTAGGATTAATTCATAAAATTTCTTATTGAAGCTTCAGACAGTATGAATCATGGATAAAATCAAAGAATCCTACACAAAATCTATTCACGCAAAGATTATATATGTGTGATGTTTTTGTGGGATTTCAAATAATGCTATTACTTTGTGTATATTTGTGGCATCCCTTAGAAATAAACTGTCGCGTAGCAATAGTTACGATTTAAAATTTAAAAAAATTCGAGACACTTTTAAGTATTAGTAGAATTGGAAATATAAATAAATGAATAAATAACTCGTTAGAAAATAAATCAACGTTATTTAAATAAATAAACTTCGTGTGGTGTTTGATTTGTTAAAATATGCTTCTTGAAATCATTGCAAAACATACGAAATTAAACGTTTAAATATAAAATAAAAATTTTGATGGTAATGGAGAGAGTAAAATATTGTCAGCCATCAAGGTCCAATGGTGATTTTTTCTTTGAGGTACTCCTTTTGTTTTATTTCAATTCTTGGTCGGTTGCAGTTATTTAAGTGGTATTAATATCTTTATCTATTTGTGTGATCCAAAACCTATGAAAGGAATTTTCAGATATTACTTATGATCCCCAAATGCTTTGTCATGAAGCATATCGCGGTAGCTTTAAAATGTAGCCCATAGATATTTTGGCAATTTTGACGCATAATCTAATTTACATTGACCATTCAACTGTCAAATATCTATTTAAAATTCATTCTTTGAAATTTATACAGGAAAAGTGTTGACGTACTGTAACAAAAACAAGCCGAACAGACGTCAGAGTACATGTGGAATCATTACCGTCACATACTTTTATCTTGATAGGAATTGCCTCTCATAGCTAGAGATGAATGAATTCTAGGAAACACTAGTTGGTAGTAATAATTATCTCTAGTTTATCTCTCTTTCTCTTTGTAAGAGAGTAACATAGTGATTTTTTGGATAATTGTATGTTTCTCAGGAATTCTATTCCAATTATTGAAAATGTATATTATTTCCAAATAAATCCCTTTTGTGATTGTTATCATATGATTTCAAGCATACGAAGAAACGTGAATTGCATAGCCAAAATCTTAAAGATTTGTTTCATAAGTTACTGGAATTATGTAGCAACAAAATATGTGATTTCAGCAAAATATTAATAATTTGTATTCAAATTATCTAAACAGATAATGTATTTAGAATGTATAATTTGCCTGACTAAAATTAACCTATCTATATTTGGGATGTGGGATATGTTAAAAATAGTTGTGTGGGTTTTTAACTATTTAATATTTTGGTGTTCCTTCTAAGACTGGTTTCTGAATTTGATTGAATTTATTATATCTAAAATATAACTTTGTCCATAAACTAGTTTTGCTTATTCAATATGTAATTGTTAGCAACAAAGCCTTTTGACACAGTTTTCAAGATTTGATTTTGTATATTTGTCATCTATCGGCAAGCAAATCTTGTTTTCTTGACTTACTTTTGCACTTTCCGGGCAAAATGTATTTGTAAATAGTTTTAAAACATTCATTAAGAGTATAAAGACGATTTATAATATTTGTTTTTTAAGTTTTCTGATTGTGATTGTATGTAATTACACGCTCTTTTATTAAAACAAACGCTCGATTTAAGATACTGATACAGAAAAGGGCGAACGTGAAACTGATGCATAAAATAAGGATTAATATGAAAAAGTAAAAGAATATCTGCAGGGTTGAACACTAGGTTTTATCATAATGTCAGCTCTGTAGGCTAGGAACTGTTTAATGTATGCATTTGATTTTTTTTTTCAGAAGTAATCCAAAAATACTCGTATAAATCCTGCACCTTTACTTTGAATATTTGAAAGAGAAACATCTGAGAGAAAGTAAGATGAGCTTTTCCCCATCATATTGCCTTCTGTTTTTGGTCTTGAATTATTCATGACAGACGTTAGGCTATACCATTCGAACTCGGTACGATAAAAAGTATTGAATCATCTTCGAAATTATATGCAAACGATGAATCTGATTTCCATTTATATGACTCTATAAACTGAAACGTAATAAATATAAACTTTATAATATTCTTCTTCCCGCATGCTCGAATTCTACTCATAATTCAAGAAAACGTTCGAAACAAGC
Organism: Metellina segmentata; assembly: GCA_947359465.1. Taxonomy (NCBI): domain Eukaryota; kingdom Metazoa; phylum Arthropoda; class Arachnida; order Araneae; family Tetragnathidae; genus Metellina; species Metellina segmentata. The sequence continues at coordinate 56,878,978 of OX375875.1, forward strand.
ACAAAGAATGGAATACAGAGAGACTGGAAAATCGAAAATCGAAGCAATTTTGTATGAAGTCGTAAGCTGTAGCAACATAAAAGTGTGCTTTTAAAGAAGTGACTCATGTTCATAGTGTGTAACTATTAATTATTATTATTAATATAGCATACATATTTTCAATAAATTAAATTTTCATATAAATTGATATAAAGAGTAATCTTTAATGTAATCCTATCTTGTAAAAGTCTATTACGAAACACAAATATTCAGAGAGTGATCTAAGTTTTAGATTTTCATTATGCTAAACGTATTCAGTCTTCGAATAAAATATGTATATACCGTGCGATAGAAATTGCTGACAACTTTGTTCAAACATGAGAAGACATTCATTTTCCTAAATGTTTGTTTCCCCTTTCAGAAAAGTATTACAACAATAATTAAAAACAGTACTGCTTAGAATTCAACAATATATTCATTTCGAAAGTAACACCTACTATGAGGATGTACGACTTTTCGGTATGAATCAACACCATTTAATGATTGAATAACCAACAGAGCAGAATAATGTTAACATGTTTGGATAATTACAAACTAATAGTACACATGTTACTCGTTATAAGTGTGACCGTTGTCGTCTTCTTCGCTCCGTAGAAAGTTGTGTCATACTCACTTCAATTCTCGCGAGGGGTCTGTGTAAAAAATTAGGACAATTGGAGTAACTTCAGTTCAAGGTCTGAAGTTCTGTGCTCTTACTTCCCTTGCTCATACTCCAGCTATTATCTAGTCACGCATCTTCTCATTGAAATTACCATGAAGTGAAACAAGTAGTTTGCTAGTCACAGAAAGTAGCCCATCATCAAAAACTCGTAGAAGCTTCGCATCTTTCGCCTTGCCTAAAATGACACCTACATTATTTTCTACCATCAGTAGAATCGGAAATATTCAACTTTTTACAAACATGACAGCTGTAATTCAAACGAGCCTTCGTAATTTTAAATGCACTTTTTCTCCTTTTATGTTAAATGGATTTTAATAGTGAAAATCGATATAACTTAAAAACTATATCGCATAAATGAACGCAATTTTATACATTTACTTTTGAAATTTTTTTCTTTAATATGTTTTCAGCAATAGTGTGTATATATTATTTTTTTCTATATTTCTTCGAACTTTGTATACTATAAGTTTTATGTAGTTTTGAACATAATATATTTTACATTTTTTTCTTATTGTTTTAACCAAATATACAACCACGAATACAATTTATAGTTTGAACTTTTGGAAGTTAATTAATGCAAAAATGATTGTTATAAAATATTTTATATCAATTTTGCCCAACGTCAAAATTTTGATATTTTTTAATTTTAATAAAACAATTTAAGTTTTAAAATTTAAAATAGTTAATACAACTGTAAAATACAATGTATACATACAGAAAAAATTTCTGAACAAAAACCTTAAAATTAAAGTAGGAGTTTTAACCTCCTGTGGTTATTTCGACAAGGTGTCTCCTCATTAGCAAAACTAATCATATCTTGATGAATATGACGTCTTCAGTAAAAATAAAAACAGTTGATATCGTCAACATGAAAAAAAATGGCAATATCTTGGTGACGAGGTATTTTGTTCATTAGCTAAATTAGTTATTTTTTGATGGTCGAGGAAAACACTTGGATGGTTAAATAATTCATTGGTCCTAATTTAATACTTAATGCTTATTTATAATAGAAATAGATTAGGTCATTACGAAAGCTAACAAATGTATCGAATATTAGGTGTTAAAGTACTATTTATTTTACGTGGTGTCTTCATATGCTCAGTTTCACTACGAATTGTGTATGTACTTAGTTTAATGTTCTTCAAACAAACATACCCATATAAATGTATGTATGATATGTATTCAAAATTAAGGTTAAATATTAAGTAATTTTGTTAAACTTTACTGTTGGAAGTTTTGTAAAAGTTTCTGGATGTAAATATTGTCCTAGAACATGGACGTATGTCTGAATATTTTGTAGTGGAGTTTTAATAATTTATTACAAAGCAAAACTGTAACATTAAGAAATATAGTGTTAGAATATGTTGCTTTGGAGACACAACGACCAACTTACAGAGCATCGTGAAGTGTACTCATAAATTTTGCTTAAATATGCTTGATTTAATTTGTAACCATTTTAATAACTAGTCCATTTTAATTTGCTAGATTTGATTTGTGTAGCTTGATGAATGACCAATTTAAAAGGAATGGTCGAAGTTGATGGCATAATTTACCTGAGTATTTCTGTTTTCCAGGAATAAAAGTTTATTACTGTCGTATACAATTGTGGAAAGACGACACTAAGGAACTACAACCACCTATGTCGACACAAAATATTCTACGTAATCTACCAATTTATAAGAAATGATCGAAGTTGATTGTATAATTTATCTGAGTATTTCTCTTTTCCAGAAATAAAATGTTCTTACTGTCGCATATGCAATTCTAGAAAAAAGACACTTATGGTTAGAAGTACTTATGCAGACACAAAATCTTCTACGTAATTTCGATTGTTTACCGTTAAGTTCCAGAGATACAGTGGATGTTTATATTTTCTATAACTAATATTTACGCTTTTTGTGCAAATGATGGAAACAAAAAGGAATGCTTTTATTAACAATTTTTTTGTGCAGTATTCATGACAAAAATATGTATATCATCAACAAGTACATACAAATTTGCCTTATTTTTCACTTAAAAGGGTTATACGTTTGGGATTAAAAAACAGGCATCTCTCATTACAATTATATGGTCGAATTTTTTCTTCGCGATCTTTAGAAATATTTTCTTTTTATATTTTATTTTATCCAAATTTACTTGAATCTATTTATCACTACTTGTGGTAAAAATACTTCTTATCTTTTTTAAAGGACTCTTTTATTTAGTACAAATAATAATAAGTTTTAGCCGACCAACTGGTATAGTGTTTAAGGTGTTAGCCTCTAGATCGGAAGGTTCCTGGTTCGAATCCGGGTTCGGGCATGGATGTTTGTAAGCGTATACCAGCTTAGGTGTTGCTTCGTCATCTGAAGATGGTTCAAAATTACGATGTAATTGTTAGGGGCAATGATGGCCCTCCCACTGGGTGCTCCTTCACAAGTGGCCATCACTTCCGGCCTTGCAGTGGCCAATGACTTCTGTCAAAATGTGCCCGCCATTAAAAAAATAATAATAATAATAAGTTTTTGAAAGCTTAAATGATTCTGAAAGTTACTAAAAAATCTTCCTTTAAGAATCAAAGCAATTCTAAAATAAAAGTAGCATTTATTTTGTAAGGGATGTTTATATTTTCTATTGTATACAAAAATGATATAATTCTTTGTTGCGGTATAAACGGAACTTGAGGATCTCGATAATTAAATTTTTTTCTGTTTATAATTAGTTAACTTCATAAACTGTTGTCTGGTTTATATATCCCAACGAAGAAAACCTTTAATTAGTTGTGTTTTGTATAATATCATGAAAAAAGTAGGAAAAATATGCTTGACTATACTAGAAAATATATAAAAACAGAATCCCCTAAAAAATATATTTCCTGTTAATTATCCCAAATTTAGTGCTTACAGATAAATTATTTTGTATAAAAACTATGATACTCTTTTATCATATTGATTTCACGTTCTTATTGCGTGAAATAACTAAGGTTCCCAAAATTAATTCCCTTAAGTTTAAAGTTTCAAAATACGTATATTCATGAAAGTTAGTTTGGTTATTGTGTCACTAAAAAGCTTCAAAAATGAATTTAAGAAAAACATTACCTTACAAAGCAGTTTTGAAAATATTTACCTATTTTTTATCAAACTAATTTTTACCTTGATGTCTATTATGGGCTCATTATAAGCATTTTTGCAGTAATTATATGTATGATTCAATACATTTATGCCTAAAAATGAGCTTTTCTGCACATTTTTCTTTTCTTGAACAGTTTTGTATTTCATCACAAAAAGCTAATTATTTTTACCTTCGACGATCAATAAATACCAAAAAAGTATGTTGTGAGTTAAAATTGTGTTTTTATGATGCCTCTTGAGAAATTTAAACTGTACGAGTTTTTTTTGAATTGGATACTGTAGCTCGAAATACAAAAAGTCGTATACCATAAATTGCATTTTCTCCTATTAATGCTTTTTGTGGCATTTTGTGATTTCCTCCTGGTGTCCAAATCTGTTATGTCATCAGCTGATCCAATTAAAGTTACAACCACAAATGGATATAATAATAATATAATCCAATCATAAGGAAAACGATTTTCTTTGCTTTTATGGGAAATGCAGTTTTTAGACATACTACCTTTTGCACTTTGAGTGACGATGTGCATTTTCTGTTTAAAGGATAAAGACAGTTTTTTAAGGGCTTATCCATTGCTTAGAACAACATAATCCATGGCTTTCATTAGAATGATATGATAGCAACCAGCAAGTTGTTTTTATTTCAGTTCGATTCTAGATCTCACCTTGGTTGTATTTCTTTCTTCTGTGTCCATGAAAACTTTACTGTGTTTTTATGTTCACAATTTGAGTTTCTCTTGTGTTTGGCCTAAGTGCCAAATATGGCTACTGTGTCATAAAATCTAACTCAATCATCCAAGTAACTAATCCAGTGAAAAAATATTTTGTTTATTTTACTACCCATTTTATTAAAATTTGTGCATTGTATGTTTTTATGGGGCATATTTTGTATCAAAGTAACGATTCTGGCAGATTAAAGGTTTGATGCGAAAATACGTTTCTTATATCATATCGCACCCCAGCAAGAAAAGTGACACACGTCAAAAAATAAAAATTGTGATGTTATGTCATTGAAAAATACGTATGAGGTGCCCCAGGGTGTTATATTACTATTCTATAGAAAAGGGTTTGAAATACCCGGGTGCACAGGTGCACTGTGCACATGAAAATAAAATTGTGCACCTAATTTTTTCCCGCTAGGTGCACGCAGTGCAACTAACCTTAAAGAAGGGGAGGGAAAACGTGTTTTATTTTATTTTGGTGTTTGTACAAAATATTAGTGTCAACCCTAAAGGAACGTAATTAAAATACCTAAATACACACTATACGAAAAGAAAATCGCTGCGCCGTAACGGGTTTATACAGGAGGAGGGTTTACTTGTGCCACTGGCCCACTGCCATCAGAACTTTCCGATGATCAAAACATTTTTCAGGTGGCTCTGTTGAAGCGAAAGCTGTGCGCCGGATACCTTAAAAGAAACACGACACATAATCCAACTATGCAGTTCGCCGATTGAAGACAGATTTAAATCCATTGTTAAGGATCCACTTTTGTCTGCTTTTGCTGTCTTCTAGCCATGTTATTGGCCAAACAATGAAGAAATTGAGAGCTATGGGAACGAAGAAATTGAGAATTTATGGTTGCATTTTCCAATTCCATTAGAAGTAATAATTTCGCAGATAAAAAAATTGTTTAAATATTTTTATTTACTATCTACTACTAACCTATCTAAACATACCCAAAAAATAAAGTATTTTACATTACATTAATGCTCTAAAATTAAGTTTTTTTAAATGTGCACATGATATATAATCTGTGCACCTAATTTAAAAACTTAGGTGCACAAGATGCACCTGCAATAAAAAATCTATTTCGAGGCCTGCTATAGAATATAATAGAAGTTACCGCCATAATTACTTACCTCAAATTTTTGAGACGTTTATACTATTTCGATATAAATTCAACAGTATCCTTTAAGTTGATGTTTCTCAAATTCTGCAATTTTGAGTTGCGTCACTTTTCTTACCGGTGTGTGATATATTTCTGTCAGCCTTGCCTGACAAGTTGAAAGGTGAAAGACATCTTAACAACGAATAAAATCAACAAAAAATACGAAACGGAGCAACTTACATATTCTCTACTATTTTAAAAGGAAGTGTTTGTGTGTGGATCTGTATCTCTGTTTGCAGTGTCCTGATCAATCTATAGCACTTACAACAATAAAATTTTGCACACAGATAGAACTGATTGTCTGTGAATGTTATGTCCAGTCCAAATATCAAAATTTAATCTCGAACATTTTTAATATTAATTTATTAGTCCCCCCCCCCAGTTCCTTCTTTTCGTGGAGTTGACGTCACAGATCCTCGTTGAAGAAAGCAAAGGATTTTGCGTTTTTCGTCCTTTGGAACTCTGACGTCCTTTGGAGCTGTGACATCACTCGTTGAGCTGACGTCACATTTTGTCAATTGAAGAAAGCGTGTTTCAATTTATGTTGTTGATTAGCATAACTTAATTGCTAGCGATTTTAACTTCGTCACTGGCAAGGGCTATTTGAGGTTTTGTATCTTCGCAATCGTTAAAGATAGAATAAAAATTCTAATGGATTTGAAATCTGCAGAAAATTTACACCAGATCGATACCTTAAATGAGATTTTCTTTAAATAAATAATTTTTCAATCATAATCCGTGTCATGACAGGTAGATTGGGACTCATTCTTAAAATTATTGTTTTTCATATTTTAATGTTTTCAGTATCAGTAAGGCCACGAAAAGAACTATCACGGGAAACGCTGTACTGACCTGAAAGTAGTGGATATAATTCGGAGAGGTCAAGCAGCCCGTGATTGAGTATTGTATAAGTGAGTTTGCAGGCATTCATTGGGTAAAAAGAGTTTATTGGTATAAAGAGCATGCTAGACAGAAACCGGGAATCTCTTGGCTGATAACAAAAATCCGAAAAATGCTGAGTGTGAGTGACAGGTAAAGAGCGGGAGATCCTTGAGCAATCTTTAAAAATACTTACCTCCAGTAGAATTGTCATCATCACTGCGTGCTTTGAATAAACCACACCCAAATACCATAGACCAGTCGGTGAGTACCAATCTCTTGAACTCTATCCGCGCGCGTATATCAAACCTACCATACATACCAATAAACATGATGCTCCCTCAACATTAATACTACATATCACATGAACTATTCAGGAATCTAGTACTCTTCTGTGTGATCAGCCAAGTTTCAAGAGATCGGTGAGTACCATCTCTTGAACTTCCCGTCTCTCCGAGCTCACGTATTTAACCTCTACCGTACATATCAATAAACGTGATACTCCCTCAACACAAATACTACATATCACATGAACTATTCAGGGATCTAGTGCTCTTCTGCGTGATCAGCCAATTTTCAAGAGATCGATTAGTACCAATCTCTTGAACTTCCCATCTCTCCGAGCTCACGTATTTAACCTCTACCGTACATATCAATAAACTTGATACTCCCTCAACACAAGTACTACATATCACATGAACTGTTCAGGGATCTAGTGCTCTTCTGTGTGATCAGCCAAGGTTCAAGAGATCGGTGAGTACCAATCTCTTGAACTTCCCGTCTCTCCGAGCTCACGTATTTAACCTCTACCGTACATATCAATAAACATGACACTCCCTCAACACAAATACTACATATCACATGAACTATTCACGGATTTAGTGCTCTTGTGATCAGCAAAGATTCAAAAGATCGGTGAGAACCAATTTTCTTGAGCTTCGCGTCTATTCACGCGCTCGCGTATTTAACACGTACCATACATAACAATACACATTATGCTCCCTCGAAAAAAATACTACATATGAACTATTCACGGACTTAGTGATCAGTGTGGACATCAATAAAATTAGATTTGTGTATTCAGTGTGATAATAATTTCACAGGACATTAAATGCCAAATTTTCAAATGAATAATTGCATTTATATTTTACTTTAACACCGCATTGTATGCTTTTCTGACTATTTCATCATATAACCAACTTAAAACAACACTCTGACAACTAAATTAAATACACTTTGGAAATTATACTGTCATTTCAAAAATTTCGAATCAACACTAAGTCTAATCTGTTTATTAGTCAAACATATAATATTTCATAGAAGGAAACATGAAAACAAAAATTTTTAATCCTCCCATCTTTTGTTAGTAACGCATCAACCCTGTTTCGTAATTGAATGTAAGATTTACTTTATTTATAAAGTATTCCCCTTCTGGTACTTTTCTTAATTAACTTCAGCTTGTAAAGCAACATTCATAACTGTTGGGAGATTCTAATACACTGTCCCTAAGAAGCAAGAAGTTTAATTTAGATTTTTAAAAATATTGCTGAATTATAAGAGAAAATATAATATAAGTCATATTCGAAATTAAATGAAATGAACTTTTCTTAAATTAATCAAAACTTAATTCTGTTTCCCTACCCTAAGTTTAAAAGATGGATAAAATTAATGTAATTCTCATGTACACGAATTATATCAATCACTCGGGTACAAAATTAATTCCTTTGTTGATAACATTGCAGCCGCTAAAGGCTTCTTAATGCATATTTAAAAGAATTTCACAACGCTCATTTTGCGAAACATTTAGTATTTTAGTATACATTCATTCGTTGTATTGAATACTAACATACAGATAAATGAAATCAGGTTTTTCACAACATTAAAAAAATCTTACTTTTCTCCATAATTCGTTAGCACATTTTTCTAGTAATATTAATAACATATTATATCATTGCAAAACAAATAATGTTTAGTTAAAAATATGTTAATATCATTTAGGGTGCTAGGTAAAAAATAATAATTGAACAAAAGTCAATAATTATTTGTAAAACATTGACTTTATGAATTATCTAGAATTCACTTATCTGTATCACGAATCAACCAACAATAAATTGTATAGCTCAATCTTCAAGTTCATGCTTAAATCATACACGTCAAAGATATATATAAAGTATATTTCTATCTTATATAAATTATATACATTATCCTACTGTTTAAAGCATCCATTTTTATTGATTTTGTTACAGTTTTGTTTGAATTTAAATACCATTTCTCGTATACTTTCAAAACTGTTTTAAAATATTTACGAATAAGTACTAGGCGAAGCTCCTATCAAAAACAACAAACATTTGTCATCTTAGTTCCTTTACTGAAAACATTAAATTAATTCAAATGATAAATTTACATATGTTTCTACAGTATACTAGTATTTATATATGATTTAATGATAGATAAACTATCACAAACAATTTTTACAGTTTTAAATTTTGAAAGCTAAACTCATATTCAAAATTTTATCCCCACCTTCTGGCGCATCTAACAGAAAATTGTTGAATTTATCTTTACATTTTAGAAAGTGAGAGTGGACACTACCTGAATCAACACCTAAAACCAGCAGAAATATTCTGATTGTTTGATTTACCAGTACTGAGCTCTTATTTAGTATGCAGATAGGCTGCGATGATTTTTAAAGTTATTGGAACGCCAGAACGAATTTTTAAACTCTAAAAGTGACCACTATATTATTGATTATTGACTATTATTGATCTCTGTCTTTAAATAAATGTCATTGATGTATTCTTTGTAATTCCGTGAATACAGAGTCGACGATACAACAAGCTATTCAGTCATGTAAATAATTTCATTCTCTATTAACTTCCGTTTACTAATGAAAAATTTCTTATTGTGCTCACAAGAATGCTTTAATACACTATTTAACTATCCTCATTATTAACTTGGGAGTTCAAGGAATTTGTTTTTCAAATGTTTATATATTGTTTTAAAGTATTAATGTATCAAAAGTTAATATTTGTTGTGAATAATACTGAAGGTATTCGTTCTTGGAGTGGATTTGTTTACGTTGTGAATACACATGGAGGTATTAATTTGATATTGAAAAGATCAATATATATGTCAGTTTTCTTCTAATAACGAGATCTATCGTCCATCAAGACGTGGTCAGTTTTTCCAATGATGAGATAGATACCTTGTTGAGACAATCATGTAATATTTTTTTTTAATATATTTCAATGCATTTTTATCATATTGTTTTATGTTATTAATGCGTTAAAAATCAATTACCTGGAGGTATTCGTTGATGGAATGGATTTATTTGTTCATATTGTGAACAAATTTATTTCAGTCGACGTTGAAAAGATCCCGATATCTATCAGTTTTCTTCTAATGATATTTTGCGTACATCAAGATCTGGTCAGTTATTCCACTGATGAAATACCTCGTTGAGATAACTGCCAGGAGGGTTGAAAAGACTAGTATATTTTATGATATACCGATAAACAATAAATAAACCCCAAAACAACTATAAATACGATGTGTGTATCCCAAAACAAATGAAAAACCATAACATATACATTTTTACATTTATTATTTTTACTGCGTAAAATTATAATATATTAAAAAGAAGTCACCAAGTATCTACCAGGACCTGTGCAACTAACGAAGGGTTAATGATTAAAAACCACACGTTATAAGGATCCATAAATGATTAAAAACCATAAGTTATAAAGATCCATAAATGATTAAAAAACTGTTCGTATCTAACATGAATATCGAAATCTAAAGCCATGGCATTCGTAAATTTCACCCACGTCATTGTCTTTGGGAGTATCAGAGAGAGATACGTTAAGTTTCTGTTTACACTCTAGAGAGTAGAAGAGGACATGACCTGAATTGACTCCATAAGACAAACTACTCTATGGAAAAGCATCCAGAAATAACTTCTGTTGTTTTATTCTTTACCAGCAGTGAGTTCTTATGCAGCAGACAGATAGACTACGATTGTAATACACAATATTATAAATCTGGTATCACCTAAATATGCGATTTTCTTATCGCTAGCTTGCTAACAATATTAAAACTATGAAGCTAACTTAATTGTACTATCATATATCCATAGCTTGCCAATATATGGTGATTATGTTTCTTTTCTGTTTTGAAAATTCTTAAGATATATGACAATTCTGTAAGCTTTTTCTGTTTGTAAATAGTTCCACTATATTTACCGTGTTTAGTATATTAAAGTTTTTCTAATTGTGTTCATAAGAATGCTCAAAACCTCTATTTAAATATGTCACATATTCACGATTAAAAACCATGAATTGTAAAGATCCATAAATGATTAAAAAACTACTTGTATCCAACATGAATATCAAAAGTTGAAACCATGACTTTCCAAAATTTCAACCACGTTATTGTCTTCGGGCGTATCAGAAGGAAACACACTCAATGACTGTTTGCACTCTAGAGAGTGGAAAAGGACACGACCTGAATTGACTCCCCAAAACAAACCCCTAACAGCGGCAGCAGCCGGGAATAACTCTCATTGTTTGACTCTTCACCAGCGATGAACTTTTCCCAATTTCCCTTTCGCCTCCCGACGCGCTCTGAATAATTAAAGCACTTTTCCGGCACCGAATCCAATATCGCCTTTAATTTGTTGCGGAGAAATATATTGGGAAATGGGAGGGAATTGTTTCTATCCGTCCGATTCTACCTGGGAGAGTCAACGATAAACTAAGATTAAGTGAACAGATATACCGAACCCTGCTGCTTCCTCTCGGAATTGCATTCCTGAGTTCATATTGAAATGTCTTGGTGGAGGGATGAAGTGTGCCTCGTGAGTGCATTTAAACTGCTCGGGGTGGCGTGAGGAAATGGCTCATATTAAACCAGCTTTCAACGGAAGAAGGAAACGTTGTTCAGAGACTGGTGAAGTGCAAATGTGCTTAAATCTCTCTTTCTATCTCTCGAAGCAGCAATCCTGTGAATTTGTGGTATCGTGGCTGTAAAAAAAGAATGGAAGGGAATGTGATCGAATAAATGTAACGTATTTCAGTGTCTCTGGAATGCTACTAGTTCTTCACGAAAATTTTAAACTTGAAAATTTTGAAAAAATTTGAAAAATTTGAAAATTTAAAACTGGGTAGATGTGAGTAATGGTGGCCTTGTGCCTAGTGCGAAAATTTCATTAGTAAGAAATATTGGTTAGGAAACTAACTATGAGTGGTAGAGTATTTGTGCCAGAGTTTGCGCTGTTTTACGATTTAAGATAGCATTTTTACAAGACACTAGCATACACACAGAAAAAGGCATTTATAATCACACCCAACTCGAAATAAATTTTTGTAGCAGTTATCTTTTTATCGCCTTTTACAATTTCCTCTTACAAACTGTAATGTGATGCATATGAAGTGGACTATATGGATGGATATATACTGGAATCTGTTTTTTATCCTAAGTAGCTGTAATTATTAAAATGTCCACCTGAAATATCTGCAATTATATATATAATGCTTTCCTTGCTGTAACTTAGATGAGGTGTGGCGACACTTGCACAGTGACTCCGTTTTATATTGTGACATAAACTAAAAATCCCTGGCTTTTGTAATTAATTCGTAAAGTTTGGGATTGTAACTACAAAAGTTGATCTATGATCTTTTGACCTAGTATAACAGTGGCGTGTGCAGTATAATGTTATAGAATATAACATAATTGTCCTTGATTTTATGATCACAGAATGTAAAATAATGTTATATCACCTAAATAACGCAGAATATTGTTTTAGGTTATATGACGTTATGATCATAAAATAATATTCTATGAGCATAGGGTCCCAGAATATTATTTTATATTATTATCATGAAAATAAGACTTGATACCATAGCATATTATCATAAAATACGCGATTTCAAGGTATGAACTACACTGTTTCTCATTATCTTGGTTGAAGTTATGAAGAAAGAACTGAACTAGTAAGAAAAATTCATTCACAATTTATACTACATGTTCAAGTGAAACTAGAAGATATTTCTATTACCTGTCACAATGCACAAAGCAAAATAAAGTGAATCCGAAGTTTTGTCAATCTATTTCAAAAGAATCATAGAACATAGATAAGGAAATACTGGATGAGCAGGAAGAAGAAAGAAGATGGGAAGTAAATAAAGGAGGAGTATGCTACAAATATAAGAAATTGAAACAAGGAGTTGGGTGTAGAAGAATAAATTTGATTTCTATAAGCAATAACTCCAGAAAGTAAAGTATGAATGAAGATAGAAATGATTTGGTTTGGAAGTGCGAATGTCAAAATCTCAAAATATATATAAACAACAAATTTCTTACAGACATCGACGTTTGGTTGTTTCTTTAACGAGAGCTGGAGAGAAAAATATGTATTGTTTTTTATAACGATGAGTTTAATAACCCAACCTTAACAGTTTTCTGCTGTTATTTGTAAACAAGGTCTATATAGGTTAGGAAGCCTGGAGATATTTTACTAGTTTGGCTATACCAAGTCCTTGTTCCTAAAGTGTTTGTAGGGACCAATAATGATACATAAGTGTGGAGACCAAATTTTAAACCCCATCTATGGAAAGTTATTTTATTTGTAAGTATACTGCTGAGAGAGAAATTTTAAAAACGTACACTTAAACAAATACGAAGAAATTTAACCCACCATATTCTTTCAACTTTCTTAAACGGAAAGAGAATGACGGATTCTAAATTCAGTTATTTTTATATTTCTCTATGAAGAATCGAAGATCTTAAAATAATCAAAATATTTGCATTGTTTATAAATCCAGATTTTGTCATTACGTGGTTATTGTTATTCAGATTAGAAAAAAAAAATTTTGAAATGGGAACATTATTTTAGTTTTTTTTTTTTAATCTTCACTGACAAGCGCGACCAAGTCAGAGAAGGGAAAAAACGTATCATAAAATTTGTCACTGCTTAGATACAAGTTAAAACGAAATTGTTTTGTTTTTCTATTTAAGTGACAGAGAACATGGGAAAGCGTTAATTGTGCAAGATAATTTCCAGTTAATTATTGTACACAAGCGTTTATACAAAATTTTACGAAGATTTATAGCATTACTAAGTAACTGTATTAATTTAATTATTTTTTAATCTTGAACAATTTTATTGCTAAGTATACGTCTTTAGATCAAGGTTATACAACATCTTATATAGATGATGAACACAAATTTGTGAAAATTAAAATCGATTCATTTTTAAAGAATAGAAATATATGCTTGTCTGATAAGAATTTATAAAATAAATAGCAAAATACCAGACCTTACTCGGTTTCAATTGGTTTACTCTAGATTAAAGAGATGATCAAAATATGTAAAGACTTGCGTTTTTCGTATAAAAAATAATAATATTTGAACACCTTTCGCCACATTTATAATTTCTACAACTTAAGTTGGACACAAATCCTACACATGCATATCCATTCATGTAATACATTTCACATACATCTCACCCTTGCCGTATGACAAAGCTCACAAAATGACGTAAGATGACACTAAGGTTAGTATTACAAAAGACGACTTAGAGGGAGATTTGGAATTCCCTTTCATAAACTCTTTTCATATTCAGCTCAGTTAATAAAAATGACGATTTACGGCGAGTGCTTTCCAACTCATAGTCAACGAAACAATATTTTTTTTACTTGTGGCACTCTTGCATCCAGAATGCGACGCTGTGGAATTTCGGAATCTATTCCTGTAATTATGATGTTTGAAAAGTTCTAGTTCGGGTTTTTTAAACATTATTATTCTTACAATATAACGGCGATATTCTTTCAATAATGACATAATTACACTTAAAATTTGCTTCATTCTGACTTACCTGAAACTTTTAAGTCGAATACTTTATAGTGGTGTTGCGTGTGATGAAAAGGAAAACGCATTTATTAAAATAATAAATATTTAAAACGGAAAACAGCAAGATGAAACAAAATAAAAGATGTCAGAAAAAAATTGTTTTAAATATATTTATTTTTTGTTATTTTTACAGAGCTTATACTCGCACAGTTGCCGCAACTTACAACTGAAAGTGCACAAAATTTAGAAATGTGAAATAAATTCAGAGCGAAAGAAACAGAAAATATCACTGCACGCGGTCAATCAACACAAGTTTCCATTTCATTCTCGTTCGTCGAAAATTATCGTCTGTCCCAAATATTCCGAAATCGTTAACATTGCGCAAAGAAAAAAATAAAAATAGAAATAAATAAAGTATCAGAGCTAAATTTTATAAAAAAAATAATAATTTTTGGAAAAAAATTGCTTTTTTAGCAGTACTGGTAAAGCAATCTAAGTAGGGTAGGGCGGAGTAATTGTTGACAAAATATGCAGTTTCACTTTCAATCCCTATTTTCAAACTCTTTATAAAGGAATTAAACCTACTAAACCAATGATTCTCAACCTGTGGAGCGCGCCCCCCTAGGGGGGCGCGAGCACACTAGAGGGGAGGCGCGAGAATATCCAAGAGAAAATATTATTTTAAAAAATTGATTTACTGACTTAAAGGAAAGCACACATACACATAGAAAACAAAGTGCATTTCGACATATTTAATAATTAACTTATTAAAGTAAACCAAATTCTAAATCAAAACATATCAAATTAAAAACAAATTTAATAATTATTAGTGACTTCCTTGGGCCTGTCTTGCCGAGCAAAGTTTATCGAAGGAAGGCTTAATATTAGAAATAGCCACTCTCAGTTCTGTTTCTATATTTAGCCGAGATCTATATTTTGTCTTCAAAGAAGCCACATCAGAAAATCCATTTTCACAAAGGTAGGATGTTGAAAATGGTAATAGAATGCGAAATGCCCTTGTTTTTAGTGCAGAAAAATATATAATCCTCTACTCCTGACCAAAATTCAAATAGTGATTTATTACTAAATTGTCTTTTGGTTTCGCCACTTGTGAAATCTATGAATTTTTTTTCCTCATCAATTGAGAGTCCTTCGGGAGTCTTATAGACATGGATCCCTAACCCACTCGTAACTTGCTATCAGTTTGTCGTCAGCAAGAAAATACTTTTTAAAATTATTTGCCAGCATGGCTAAATAATTTTCAATGGTTACAAAAACAACTTTTACATGTTCTTCTTCAGCCTTGTCAATTTTAGTACAATCATTCACATTTGCAAACATTGATTGCTTTAAATTTCTACTCCACAATTCCAATTTTCTACAAAAAGCATTAACTTTATCACTCGTATCTAACATATGTATATTTGCTCCTTGGAGTTAAAGATTCAAGTTATTTAATTTCTCGAATATGTCGACCAAGTAGCTCAATTTCATAACAAATAAACCATCGCGAAAATTCTTGGCTTCCGGTATGTTTTCTTCTTCCAGGAAAATGGCGATATCTTCTCTTAATTCATAAACACGTTGCAAGAATTTTCCACGTGATAACCATCTTGTATTAGCAATAAAATAGTAAAGCTGAATGCATTGCACCCATGTCTTTAGAAAGTGCGGAAAGGATTCTTGATTTCAGGGGTCTCATTTTGATATAATTTACTACGGTTACAACTGTAGTTAACACAATATTCAGACCAGGACTCATTTCTTTGGAAGCCAAAGCTTCTCTGTGGATCATGCAATGTGTCCAGACGCACTGAGGCAATTTTTGTTTTACAAGTGCTTGTATACTTTGGAATCTTCCGGACATTGAACGAGCACCATCGGTGCATATTCCGACACAATTTTTCCATTCTATGTTTGCCTCGTTCATAAAATAATTTAAAATAGCAAATAATGCGAGCGCTGTTGCTTTGAATTCTATCGGTTTGCAGAAAAGTAGTTCTTCTACTACTGACATATTATCACAAAATCGAACATAGGCAATGAAATGAGCATCTTTATTACTGTCTGTTGCTTCATCAAGCTGTATTGAAAGCAATTTGTCACGTTACTTCGAGGAAAACTGACACTGTACATGTTCAGCTATAACACCAATTCAACGAGCAACAGTATCATTTGAAAGAGGTATGGACTGCAATTGTTTTGAAAAATTATCTCCAAACATAGTTTCTACAATCTCAACTGGTGTTGGCAAAATAAGTTCTTCACCAACGGTGTGAGGTTTTTTACATCTGGCTATTTTATATGAAACTTTGTAGGATGCAATTAAAGCTTTTTTATTCACAGACAAAGTTTCTTTAAAAAATGATTTTTGCTTTTCATATGATTTTAATTTTAATTCGAAGAATTCTCTGGGTTTGTTGACGTACTCACTATGAAGCGTTTCCAAATGTCGTTAAAGTTTATAATATTTCATGCTGTCTGCGGCCAACATTTTTGAGCAAATGATACACAGGGGCCTCTCTTCTACATTTACTTCAGCACTGGTAAACCCCAAATTTAAGTATTCTTGCGAATATTTTCTTGATTTTATTTTCGGAACCACGCTTGTCTGTGTACTTGTTGATGCTTGACTATCGTCTAATGACCGTTTACGTCCGCTTAAAAAATTATCCACGGTTCTGCATAAATCTGCTACCATGAATATTGAATATGGTGATTGCAATTAACACTAAAACATATATAACATACGATAGATTTGATAGCGATCGACTCGAATGAGAATTGAAACTTGCGTTATCGAACATTTTCCTTCTTCCTATGAGAAATCATTTGTTCTGCGCATGCTCGAGACGGCTTCCACAAACCATATTACTTATTAGTTCTCTTTTCTTTAGTCATATTTCTATATTTTTTTTTTATTATTCCAAAAAAAAAGTATTTGCAGTTTCTAAATTTAGCTCACCTCGTCTAGGTTAACTTTGATTAACGAATTTTTGTACTTTCTTATTCTTTTAACGTTATCTACCTGTTTGGCTTTCATTTCAAATTTAATATTTAAATTTTCTCCGCTTCCATTCGCTTCATCTGTTCACTGCCAGCTTGGCAAAATGCCAGATGTGGTTTCTCGCCAACGTTGGCTCGCTTTTACTCTAGTTTTGGCAGTTAGTTAAAAATAATTTTAAAACAGAAATCAAAATACTCAATATATATATATATATATATATATATATATATATATATTATAAAGTTGAATTGTTCATGAGGTGAACTTCCAGGAATGCATAAGAATAAATAACTCAAATATTTGCTGAACAAAGAATGTATTTAGTGTTTAAAAAAATTAAAATAAAAAAGTAAACAAAAAAAAATCTAAAAATTGAAAAATACAATCTTAGTTACAAAAAACAAACACACATTACATTTCTTACAGATCAACAGCGCCCTCAAATTGGAAAATTTCTTTATGGTCTTTGCTACAGGTTGGAGTAGATAAAATTGCTTTGACGTGGTCTTTGGTAACACAGAAATAGTCTTTTTGAACCTCAGCGAATTTAGTATATACATTATCGATGCATTTGAGTCCGGTGATCTAAAACTCTTCTTCTGAAACAACATCCACCCTTCATACAAACGAAAAATGGGTTTTCTCCCCCCCCCCTTGTCAACATCTACAAGCAGAAACGTAGTCGTTTCAATGTCTTCCATGAATGGCGCCAAAATATTTAATTTCCCATACAAGCTAGTCTTCTATATTTTGCTTTAATGTTTGGACAACTTCAAACTCTCTCACCGCCACTGTTAGTAAATTCTTTCAATAGTTCCTCACTCTCGCTGTCCTCAATTTCTGCTTATCTGTCCATTTGCTTACTTCTTGATTTTTTGCTTACTCATAGCTCTTTCACTTTCTTCTCATCTGGCTTCCTTTGTTCTTTTTCTCTTCTGTCTCCTTTAAGCGTGACAGAACTTGGTCAATTGTAAGAACTTCACCACATGTATGACGTTTTAGTAAATCTGTCTTCTTGCTTCCAAATCCCCAAGAATACGAAAACTGCAATAAAACACAATTCAAACGTGCTAAATGCAATTAAATATAAAAGAACACGGAAAAACACATTGGTTTTCCATCCAAATTGAGCGAAACTATTATGTATACAATTACCCCGTCCTTTGAAAAATATGGGATAATTGTAAACATGCAACTGTAGGTGCATTAAAGTTCCCAGAAGGTAAAGTCAATAACTTTCTGTTTAATAGAAACATAACTGACCGCAGTAAAGAATTGGATCAATATACCTTTCATATATTATGGAGGGCAACTGAAAATGAAGCACACAAGAACTTTAAAACCCAAACGTTTCAACCACAAATTTTTCAACTAAACATCTTGCTATCAGCTGCATTTCAAAGAAATACGGGATCACCATATTACATCCTCAGGGTTGTCAGCTTTCATATTTCACAACTTTTTATTTTCTCGGAGTCCCACGTGGGCGCCTCTATACAATTACCCCGCCTGAAGCTAATCGTAATACTCAATATACTGTATATTCAAATTTTTCCATAACTACCAAATTATGGTTGATTTAAATATACTTACTCTGGTGTTTTAACATGAAACTTTTCTAAATGTAACAATAGAGAAATGTTTTTATTGCATTCACTAAATTAATATATAATATATAAGATAAAGCATATAGAAATCAGATATATAGAATACAATTCATGTGATGCGTACACAAACACACAAACACAAAATCGAACATAGAACAGAAAGACGGAAAGACAGACCTTCGCAACCAAGTTCACTCACTAAATGAAGATACGTACTCACTGTATGCAAATTTCTTTGAAAATATATTAAACCGTGTGGACGTGTATAGTGCACATATAAACATACAGACACCAATCGTGGAAGTGGCGGATTTTCCATCAGTAGGATCCAAAACGGAAAGAAAACTTGAAATGGGTCGAAAATATTCAATGTACAAACAAAAACACCAATCTTATTTATATAGATATATAGGTGCTCAGGAATAATCATAACACGTAAAGAAATCACCAATCTAACCACTCGATGGGAAACAAATGTTTCAAATAAACATGGACATTTTTATTCAAACAGTTATTCCGCTTGAAATAGTCTTCAGATCTATTACACTTAAATATATCACACAAGCAACAACTTCAGAGAAAGCTCAAAGCAAATTCAAAGCGCAGCGAATAAGCATTACACATAACAAGTCCAAACAAGTACCGAATCACTTCCAAGTAGAAAAGGAAAACAAAAAAGGACGATCCTCCCAGTATATTCCAAGCACTTAAAGTGCGAACAAAAATGCAATTTAGAGTGTATTTTCCACGCGTACTTTACAGGATATCGGATTTTATCGTCAAGCAAGGCGTGCACCGTCTCTCCTTTTTGTCCTTATAACCCATCCATCATTCCTGGTTGCATTATATTAGATATCGATTCTCCAACCCGACGCGCTTTCGGAGGAAATTGAAAATGAAAGCTTTCGCACACACCCTCTTATGCGTTTCTTTTCTTCTTTTTTATATACAATTCCCTCTTATTTCTCCAGCTTTATCTTCTTTCCCAGGTGTAGCGATCCGAACCAGTGCAAGGATTTGTACCCCTTGTTTCGAAAGCATGTTCTGGAAGAAGTGCTCAGCGCTGTGGATGTGCACATCGGTGTTTTCCATCGGCGTTCTGGTTTGGAGTATAATTGATTTCCTAACGGGGGGGACGAGAGCTTGCTCAAAATCCCTTTCCAATAAAGAGCAACAGCTCTGAGAAAGTTTGGAACGTTTTGCGTAATGCAGTAAACAATAATAGTATATGCAGATAGTTCCTCGGGGATCTTTCTTTGATAAACGATTTGCTTTTGGGATATATCTTTATTCGAGATAAATTTGTACTCATCAAAGAGTAGATGGGATGTTGTTTAGAAACATCAGAAGGTGGCTAGTTCAATTCTGACTAGATTTATCGTACGATTCTGGCAAGTATAGGATTTTCAACCGCTTGATCAGAGTTGTTGATATTCGCAGTGGTGTCTTTCCTTGGCGATGTTTAATTGATTTCTTATGGGAATGAGGTGCTTGGTCAATATTCCTTTTCAGTAGTAAAGTCCTTGAACTAGCAACAGATCGGAGAAAGTACGGGACATTTCGCGTAATGATAAGGCGTGACCACTAATATTATTTTTTTCGAGAACAATTTGAGTTAAGATACACTCAGGACTGATCCATCTATGCCTATTGAAGGAAAAGAGGAGTTTAGTTTAGAATTTTTTTTTTAATATTCCAATTGTAAGACAGCAAAACACGTATATCTACAAAAAAAATGAACAAAAAACAAGAGCTTACACAGACAATAACAATAATAACATAGACTAAAAAGAATACGGAACAAGGCTTCATATAAGATAAAAAAGAAATTCCGTAAGCCCATACGGACTTACACCTCCCTGTATCGATTATAAAGTCTAGAGGAAAAGACAGCGGTACAACTGGAAAAATAGGACCTATACATTTTATTTTGCACGTCACAAATATTGCAGCTCGAGTTACGATGAACTCCGAAACAAAGAATATGTCAAGCAACTCAGACGTGGTCAGTGACAAGTCGATACTGCCTATTTTCTGGATCTGCAAGGAATGTTCAAGATTTCACTCCACCATGGTGGTTTAGGAGTTTCTTAAAAATTGTAGTTTTAAATCTTCCTTTTAAACTATACCATATTCAACAATTTTGTAGAGTTAAAACACCTGTTAATGTGAAAGGTCTAAGAATTCCTGCTTTCATCGCTAAAACTTTTTGCAACGTGGCATTTTTGCTTCCTTGAGTCGCCGCAATGGCTGACGTTGGGCATTAGGGGACAAAAGAGATGCATGGAAGAGATAACGAACAAAATATCCAAGATAACAACCAAATATCCCAGTCTCACACTATCATAGACTCACTAAAGACAACCTTCGCGAATGTGGCAGGTAGAATTGAAAACAGGTGACAAAGCTAATAAACATACTATTTCTTTCCAAACATTTCCATTCATACTCGATTCGAAGAAAGACGATTTAATATAGTAGATTATTACGGTGAATTAATAATATACTCTATTTTATGCTCCGTATTTAATATACTCTCACTGCCAAATATTAAACACGGAGAAGAAGATGTTTATTTCTGGAAACCAATCTGAATTTGAGAGGCTGCAATTTTCTGTAGAGGTAGATGGAAGTATGCAAATGTGTTATGTAATAGCCAATCACGGTTTCGTGTCGGTGTCGAGAAATATGAAAGATAGGTAGTCGTATCAGAAGCCAGCATTGGGAAGGTTTAGAGGAGTTGCATGTAAGTGCTGATAAAAAGTGTTTAACACTTTCGTACAATTAGTTTTCAAGACAGACGTGTTTCTATGGCTTCCAGAAGACAAATGGCAGAAAGTGAGTGCTGACATTCTGTGGGACGGCTTGAAGCAGGGCAATCAATCACTGATGTTTCTTTTTACAAAGGCATTAATCATTTCGTCATTCCACAATTCCAAACAAGGCAAACAGCTGTCCGAAGACTTGTGACCGCCCGCCCAAAGGTTACGACGTCCGCGGAAGATCAATACATTTATGTTGTATTGAAGCGGAATTGTAGAGCAACCTCCACACGTGTGGTATCTATGGTTGCAGCGTCCATTGGTAAGACGATATTTGAAACTACTGTGCACCGAAGGCTACACAAGAATGGACTGTACGCCCGGGTACCATGACTTTGTGTTCCTCTATCCGTCCAATCCAGAGGGGCACGATCCAAGTGGCGTCGGCAACATGTAAATTGGACTGTGTGTGATTGGGCTAACGTTATAAAACGTTATAACGTTATGAGTCAAGATTTGCCCTGGAGCCAGATGACAAACGTATAAGAGTCTGGAGAGAACATGGCACACACGCACTCGGCCCCAGAACATTATCGAGTATCACGCATTCCGAAGTGGAAGAATCATGGTGTGGGCCGGGAATGCATTGGGATATCGCACAGGCATGCACACCTATAGACGGGGTTCTGTGACGGCTCTCTGGTATCGGGATGAAGTCCTACAACCCACTGTGAGATTGTATACTGCAGCAGTTGGTCCTTCTTTCGTTTTAATGGATATTAATGCGGGTCCTCATAGAGCTGGCATCGTTGACGACTATCTGGATAGTGAGGGGATTGCGCGTATGGTTTGGACGGCGTACTCGCTCGACCTTAATCCCATTGAAATTATTTGTGATGCCCTCAGCCGTGCTGCACGTTTCCCACTCCCAGCTACTCACAAAGTTGTAAACTGCTCTATAGGAGGAATGGTGATTACTTGACTGGGGTGGTTGATCTGGGTTACATGGAAAACATAGTCACCCGCTGTAAACTTTGTATGAGGATGAGGGGTGGTCACACACCCCATTAATGTCGGTTTTCCTTATTTGTTTTGTATTGAAACATCATTTTGTTAATGTCTCTAATATGACTTCCTCTTATAATGTACGAAAATTCAATATTGTTTTCATCTTTGTATTTAATTCTTTGTTTTGTTTCATGTATAAACCTATTTTCTATTTCGTGTCAATCAAAGCTGTACTTGTCGTTTTTTCGGATTTTACTTTTCGTGCTTAACTTTTGGCAGTGAGTGTAGTAGATTACGGGTGTAACTCATTTTCCAACTACATAAACAGATTCGAATTATAGCAAAACCTACCAACTGTACACTCACAACTTCACTCCAACTGATTTACCCACTTCCACTATCTACCACAAAAGGGCTTAGTTTGACATCAATATATAAAAGAAGTACAAAAAGAATAAACACAAAATTTTCGACACTTTGGCAGCTGTGACTTCATAACCAGCTTAATAAACATTGTTTTCAAATTACTATCTTGTTTTGCGCAGCTATTTTAGTCCTGGTCTATGTGCCGTAAAAAGCAGCCAACCAACCGAAGTAACTACCAGATGTCCGGTAAGAAAATCGTGTAGTTATTCTGTATGTATAAGAAACTGATCAATGTCCAAGGAAGACCACTTCACTGGTAAATCCTTACTAAGAAAGTCATAAAATGCCTTTAAATTACGTGGAAATAGTTAGGAGTTCAGTATCTACAAGTCTTTTCAAGGGGGCTTACGACCTCTGTACCAACCAAACATTAGATGTTCCGAAACATTATATGTTAAAGAACAAACATTTCCGATAATTTTGACACCAACTGCATGAAAAAGTTCTGAACCAGAGATATGAAGGAAAATCGAACGGTACACTGAACAGTTGTTACCAAAATTCTATATGTACAACTGTTTTTCTAAGCTTTGTTTTTTAAGAAAAAATCTTCGATTGCGTGCATATCCAAAATACTGTTTGAGAAAATTGTTCAAAAATTGGTACACATATTCGATAAAGCTACATGCTTGTTTCAAAAGCATAATATTGGAAAAATTGTATTTTATAGGAACTTTGGAGAAGAAATTGTTACAGTATCATAATATTTACTGTATTCATAAAACATTAGTGTTAAAAAATTATTTTTAAAATATTTTTTGTTTTTTTCTGCTATTAATATCTGTCATATGTATTAAAATAACATACACTAACATTTATTACTTATTTATTATATTGATTTATTATTTATTTATGTACAATTTTGCACCCAAGCACTGTTCATCAAACGTTTCCTCACAACGAAATTATACCTTACAAAACGACGACACAAAACCTCCTCCTAATATTTAATTAATGTTTGTACAGTGTATTTTATACCTTAAAACTACAAGAGTATAATGGGGAAAAGTATTCCACTTCATGCAATACTTTAAAAAAATTGCACATCTTTGAAAATTACCTAAATTTCCATTCTATTAAAAGTGGTTTAAAGGTCGTAAGCCCTCTTAAAGCCAACGTAAAAATGATTTCTTACAGCTGAAACAGAGTGTACTTGTTCTTCCGTATACGATGCAACTAGCTTCAGGGAAGAATCCAAGCGTGAATGAAAGTAAGAAGAAATATGCATTTTGTAGGTATCGGAATGGTTCCATTGTTTGTTCCTTATTCTTCTTGATCTAGCAAGTTCTGATACAAGTCGAGTCCATGTACCTATAGAAAATACGATTGTTATATTTTCAAAGATACAAGTGCTTATACGAATAAAACATTGACTCCATGATGCACCTATTGCAAATGTCGAACATTTGCATATGATGCTATTGGCACATGGGCGTTAATATTCTATTTTATTGTCAAGCGGCAAACAGTTGTAACTTCTAATCCAATGGCGTGGGGATCCATCAGTGACGACTTCCAGTCCGCTCTAGGGTCGGTACGAGTTAGTTTGATAGTAAATCCAACAACATGTTGTTATGTTTTCCATGCCACTTGTCCGGAGGACTATTTACCAGTACGATAACCACCATACCACACTCGACTCTACTCACCAATGAGCGCATCCATGGTGGTAAAACTCTTCACTGGCCAGAAATCTCAAGATCTGCCTCCCATTAAGTATGTCTGACATGCTAGGAATTCTCTTGGGATATAATGGACTGAGAAATCAATACTTATCATAATTTATCATCACAATATAGCATAAATACTACGTTTGGCTCTATTCCAAGTCATATTTCGGCACATATCGCCATCAAAGGAGCATATAACTTTTTTGTGACTTTTCTGATATAATAAAGGATGTTCTTCACTTAATATTGTGATAATTTCTTTATCTTTTCAAATACATCCCGTATGTTAAGCTTCATTCTGATAGAGCATTGACTTCGGGGTGTTTTCATTTTTCTGGCACATTATATATTCTACAAACTCTTAAAGCAACCTCTTGCGTAAGTCATAATCAATAATTCTTGTAATTTAACCCTTTATATGATGTTTATCTTGCATGACAAGTTAATTATTGCCAGTGCTATGAAGACTAACGAAAAATACAACGAAATATTTATGAAAAATGTTAAGAAGCCTCATCATTAATAAGATTAAACAGATTGTTCAGGTATTTAATACATATTTAATGATTTACTTAAACTAATCTTTTGTTACATTAATGTCAGAATTGATTCAATATAGGACCACCACAAAACAAATAACTTTCAACAATCCAACAATGAATGACAAGGATATTTTCTCCCTAAAATAAATCTTAAATGTTTTCAAGCATCTTCTAGTTTGGAAGCTAAATTATTCAATAATTAAATAATTTTATTCTATAATTACAGAAAAATCCCTTTCCTTTGTTTTCAATTACAAATACGGAAGCGCGTTTTGTAAATAATTTAACTAATTTTCCACTTCTCATCTTTGAATCACAAATCTTCTGCAGATTTTAATTTACTTTAACTGCATGTTTAATTGAAAAAATTTTGTTCCATCTATAATCTGCCCACGAAAACTTTTCTTCGATGACGCAGAGTAGTCTGGTTCCAAACAAAGACAAAGGATAAAAGTATTAACGATTCTCTCTTCTTCCTCTCTTATATCTATTAAAGCAACATCAATAAAGACGAAAAATTTTATGGAAAAATTTAATCCCCTCATCCTAATAGCAGGGAGAAAATTTCGAGAGCCCTCAACAGAAGAAGCAATAAAACCATCAAATGAGTCGCACACCTACAAGTTTTCTCAAATTGTTAATGCGTTTTTTCTGTGTGGCCCTTAATCTCCTTAAAAGAGAAAAGGTGAAAGCCTAATGAGTTTTGAATTATGCACGATTTACATTTAAGTACCGCCACACATTTCGGTCTAATTATCTCCCTCTACTTGAAGGGAAGTTTCCCTTGTCGATTGTATTATGTGTGGGCTCCTTTAACGGGTGACCACAATGGATCCTCTGGGGTTTGGGTTCCGTTTCGCTTTCAAAAAATCTTTTCGTGGTTTGTCATGCGGATGGAGGACTGGTTTCTTAAGTGAAAGGAGTTTTTACTAACTTATGAGTGTGCATTACTTTTAAACTTGGTTTCAAAAGAGGGTGTCATATTATTAGAAGGAATTCACTAAAAATAAACATTGAATAATAAATTTCTCTTGGAGTACACTATGTGCACAATCTCATTAACCTTTGAATGCTTCGGCAATTTTTATTTTTATTGTATTTTGTTTGGTTGGTTGTCGCTCTGCGATCACTTTTTGCTACGCATGTGTTGTTTTGACCAGACCATGAAACCTTAAGCAGATTTCGAACCGCTACCAAATCATGTCCAGACCAGGATTTAAACATAAGGCTATTGAGCTAAGGCAAGAGGTTTTCTTTCTCAATCTACAATAAATGATTGGTTCGAATTTAAGGAGCAAAGGCCCTATTTGCTGAGCCAACAACGTTAATCTGCATATTGCTAACGCAGAAGGCAAACCCACAAAGCAATACCAGATTATTTAATTAATACAATGCTACTTTCTGAGACAATACACACATTCTAATTAAAAGCTACCATAAGCAAATGGATGTGATAGTTGAAAAATAAATTTAACTTATCAGAATTGAGACTCACATAAAATTAAGTTTAGCAATGAACTAAATTTAAGTGCAAAAAACTCAATTGAAGTTAGAATTCATTTTTTGAAAACCAAATATAGGATCATGATATTAGAAGGTGTTACTAGTTTTTCACTTGCTGTACATTTCACAAGTCTATATGCTCCTATTAGATTTCAACCCAAAACATAACAACTAACATTATAACAAAAAGGACCTGATTTTCACACAATTTGCATACTAAAACCAACAGCGAACGGTTAACTGTAGCATATAAGCCCTTTAATCACAAGTGTACTCCAATCCCTCCACTCAAAGATTAACAGACATGCCTATTTACTTATATTCACTGTGCAAAAACGTTCATGATTCATGAAGGAAAGTTTTGAGTCCTTGACACAAGGAGTGTTACACCCAATAAATGAGTATAAATAAACAATTCAAGAGCAATGCTGTACGAACACACTGATTGCCTAATAAAATACGAGTGTCTGTACTTAACACCATATTCATTCTCATTGACACAATGGACGATTATCCTAAGAACGTAGACACTCATATTCAATAAAGTGCTATTTATTCCAGTTCATTTCTGTCTCACGCACATAACCCGAATCTTTAGATTTCAGTCCATGACACAATAACGAAAGTTTTACCCTATAAATGAATATTGAAATCATCAATAGAAGAACAATACAATACCAACTCGTTGCCCCGAACGTATAGCTAATTTATGTAATTTGTACCATATTCACACCCTTTTGAACGATGAAGGATTACACAAAGAACTCATATTTATATTCTACACTCTACTCATATTTAATAAAAGGTGCTATTTATTCCACTCCATTTCTGTCTCACGTACACAATTTGAATCTTTGGTTTTCACCCCATGACACAACCACGAATGTTTTACCCTATAAATGAATTGAAATCATCAAATAAATAACAATACTATTCGAACACATTGCACCAAACGAAGAACTAATTAATTTACCTCATACCATATTCACACCCTTCGGAACGATGGACGATTACACAAAGAACTCAAAATCAATTAAAAGTGCTCTCCGTTCCACTCAAACAAGCGTACAGAATACTACTTTTTAGATTCCAGCCCATGATACGAGGGTTATTTCCAATAAATGAGTCAAAATCATCAATCCAAGAACAATGCAGCACGATATACTCACGAACTCACAGCTTCACAAACGAAAAACGTGCCTGCACCTAATAATGTAGCTCCGTATTCACACCCTTTGCATACCAAACCCAACAATGAACGGCTACGTTAAGCACATAAACCCTCCCATTTAATCACAAGTGCACTCTAAGCCCACCACTTTAGGCTTAACTCACATACCCATACAACTCATACCCACTTTGCAAAAACGTTCACGATTCATTAAGGAAAGGGGTCTTCAAAGCCTAGAAAAGCACGTCATTGAGGCGAGCACGTGAGCGAAAGCATGTCTGGGAGAAAAACGACAAACAAAAACGATGGCCCCTTAACGTCTTCCGTGCTCCTAAGTAATCTTGTAGGTGCCACCTCTAATTTGTTTCACGTGACGGGACCTGCATGGAGCTCAAAAGTCTGACTCAATCCTTCCCACTGAGGTGCTGGTGTTACTTTCTTTTTCTCCGGTAACGCTACCGCTCAGCGTTAATGTGCTTTGTTCATCGATTTCGTTGTGTGAACTTTTAGATTCTGGAAATGAATAGATATTTTGATTGCATTGGACGCGTCTGTGGAACCAGCAAGCGAGGTAATTATTCCTTAGTGTAAAGCCAAAAAGAACCATTGTTAGGAATCGATTGTGTGCGTGC
This sequence comes from Metellina segmentata, assembly GCA_947359465.1. Lineage (NCBI taxonomy): Eukaryota > Metazoa > Arthropoda > Arachnida > Araneae > Tetragnathidae > Metellina > Metellina segmentata. The sequence continues at coordinate 56,907,731 of OX375875.1, forward strand.
ATTACAATCACTATGTAAACCTTTGTGCATTTTTACTGGAACTGATGGCGGTGAGATTATTCCTGATTTTAATATTTTTCACAGATTAATGACTTACAAATCCCGAATTCAAACTGGAAACAAAAAGGCACAGAACATCGAGAAATATAGATTGCATTTAATTCTGTGTTTGCATAAAATTCCAGATTTCTTAGTCTGTACATAATAGGAATGCCATTTTAATCGGTAGATATGAGGATCCCAATTTAAGTTCCAGAGTGTTCTGCTGGACACACACTTGCACATAGTCAGGAGCAACACGGGAGGCAAGTTTAAAATAAAAATGACCAGTAATAAAACAATGGTGGTGGAAGGTTGTGGTTAGTCGATTGCAGAAAGAATTTTCAGCGGTATATGAGCATGTGGCATTATTGTGGTGAAAAAATATTCGTAATGGTTTCTTTAAACTACATATATAGTAGATATCGTCTGCAAACTTTTATCAAATATTTTTACAACTTATGTAAACATGTGGCAAAAATCAGGGATTTATATAATTTTGTCGTCTGAAAACAAATTTGTTTTTTAATAAGAGAAGAATTTTTGCTTCGTCGATTTTCTAAAATGTTAAATGTAACTGAAAAAGGAATATGTATAAAACTTTGTTTCCTAAATCAAATTTCTGCTACAAACACATTTAAAATGGTACAAAAAGAGTTTACAGATGACTTTTTATCAAAATCGACAGTATTTGATTGGTATAAAAAGTTTAAAGAATGTAGAGAATTTCGTGGATTGTCGTGGTCTTGAGCATTATGAATTTCTACCAAATGGCCAGACAGTCAATAATGATTATTATTTACGTGTTTTGCGCCGTTTGAGTGAAGAACAATTAGTCGAAAGTGACCTGAACTGTGCCTGTATAACTCATGAGTTTGTATCACGATAATACGTCTTCTCACTATTCTATTATTATTCTAGATTTTTTGATAAGGCACTAACCAATATAGGTCCACAAGATCCGTATTCTACTGATATGGAACCGTGTGACTTTTTCTTATTTCTATAGGTGAAACTCCCTCTTTGTGGTTACCGCTTTGAGTCCGTTGATGCAATAAAAGAAAATTCGATACGAATCCTGTGGAGCTTTCACAAAAACGACTTTAAGGCATGTTTTGAAGATTGGAAAAAACGCGTTGACAGAAGTGCATTAAAATCGGAGATCACTTTGAAGGAGACGTAATAAATTTTGAGCAATAAATTGATACCTTTAATCTTACTTCTTTATCACTGTTGTACTATCATTGATAAAATGTTGCAGGAAACAGTTATAAGATTAGGTACTTGTCAAACTTTGAAATTTTTTTTAGGATTATTGAAAGTACACATGAATGTGTAGGAATTTCTGAAACTTTCATTAAAATAAAACATTCTAAGGTAATTTAACGAATCAGGTGTTTGAGAAGAGAGGAGGGAATGGTTAGCTAAGGTTTCCTTGTAGGTCAGGGCTCAAAAGACCCGGGTGCACAGGTGCAATGTGCACATGAAAATACAATTGTGTACCTAATTTTTTGCCGTTAGGTTGACGCAGTGCACCTAACGTTAAAAAAAAGGGGAGGAACGTGCTTAAGTTATTTTGATGTTTGAAAAAAATATTAGAATCGACCTCTGTCGCTCTAAAGGAACGTAATTAAAATTCCTAAATACAAACTAAGCGAAAAAAATTCGCTGGGCCATAACAGGTTTATACAGGAGGAAGGTTTACTTGTACCACTGCAACCAGAACTTTCCGATGATCGAATCATTTTCCAGATGGCTCTGTTGAAGCGACTGTCTCAACAGCCGTGCGCCAGAGAAAGGAGAATTTAGATGTTTAAATATTTTTACTAACTATCTACTACTAACCTATCTAAAAATACCCAACTAATAAAGTAGTTTATGTTACATTATAATGATACTATAGGATACTATAAAACTTGTATTGAAACAGTATAAGCTTCTTTTGAATTTTAGGTAAGTATTTAGGGTGGTAACTTCTATTATATTCTATATAATAGTAATATAGCACTCTGGGCACCTCATACATATTTTTCAATGACATAACATCAAAGTTTTTATTTTTTGACTTGTGTCACTTTTCTTGTCAGGGTGCGATATACTTTTGAATTATCTCTAAAAAAAGACTGAAGCCTTTAAAGTAAGCATACTGATCACAGGAAGAAAGTTTTAGTACAATCGATACCTTCTGGTTGCATAAATCCTCGAGCAGTAAAACGAGCTTTGTACTTCCGATTTCTTTCCTTATACAACACCTACTTACAGGATATGACTTTCTCCTTCTAGCAGTTGCACAAGATCCCAAACATCGTTATCTTTCCCATAGATTTTGCATAATCATTCCTCATCCTTTCCCCTGGATTTGTTCTTCAACTGAAATAGTGATAATTTCTTCATATAACACCATCCATTGAGTGACCAACGTTGCTTCAAACACTTCAGATTTTGAATACCTAACTGGATGCCATTTCTCGCTTTCGGTTCACAAATTTATTTCATGTTTATTTCGATTATCATTTTCCCTAATATCATCAGGACTTTCGGATTTTTTTATTTAATTTCATATTAAGTCTCTGAAGGAATCGGGTCCTAATCTAGTTGTACTTCTTTTCCATCCTCAATGGATTTCTTTCTTCACCGAACTGAGCATTTCTTGTTATTGCGTGCGATTCGAGTTTATATCAATCAAGTAACACCCCACACTAGATGTAGCCAACAAATATTATTTTCCTTAATTTCACATCAAGTTTCTTTCATTGCCTAGGGGATATTAGCATGGATGCATCACAATTAAGACTCTTATTTTGATCAAGACCGGTTTTCCTTCATATTTTAGAAAGTGCGGTGTCTATTTTTGAATCATGTTGCTTGGTATTCTGTTTCTCAAATATGCTATAGATTGTGTACCTCCAAAAGCTCATAGGCAAGTTTGATCAATATATTAGAGAACTCCCTTTTTCGAGCAAGGTTCTATTTACTCTCTCCGCACCACTTTTTAATGAAGGTGTTTTAGGAAATGTTGAATAAATTCTAATTCCAGCTTTACTAGCTCATTGAATATGCTCACCGTTGACAAGTACCTTGGCATAATCATATATATTATCACTTTCTTTACAGATGGATAAACTCTAAAGAGAAATATGAATTGATCTACTACATCCCTCTTCTGCTTCAGCAATCATTTCCAATAGCCCATTGTGTTGATAGTTGCGATGATGATTAAATACTTGTCTTCAGCAATCGTACGATATTTAACCTGGAGTAATCACGTACAATACACGTAATGTAGTGATGACCAGTTTTATTGTAGGATTTAGTGGACCACAAATGTCAGTACGAATCAAAGTCATTAACCTATTGTTACGATGTCTTAGTGTAGCTGTTAGTTTCGATATTCATAATTTTCTGAAAATTATTCTGTGCTATATAGCTCAATGTATAGTAAGCTGAGTTAAAAAAATCTGTTGCATGTGTTACTGGTTCATTCACCAAGGCATCTTCAGTAATCTCATACTCTGATAGAAGGGGTACTCTGACAAAACAGGGTGTGTCACTACTTTGATCGGCAGAAATTTTCAGATAAAAAATTAGCTTCATCATGTTATGTGACACATGGATACATATTTTCGTTTCTTAATGGTTGCATGTCTCTTTATCGTTAAAATCTGGTTCACCGCCTCTCTGCTTTCAATACAATCTGAAGTTTTGACTACATTTTGTAAGCTAATTTCTTTGAATGCAGGATGGGAATAACGTGCCAATATTAGAGTGACATCATGAAAGTAGATGCTTTATTGACTTACTAATATTTCCTGGCTTATAGGAGTCTGGCTCATTCCTTAGATAGGTATCCCAGTATTTTGCCATAAACATTGACCCCAAACGAGGGTTCCACAACTAGAAGTTAGTTCCGTGTCATACGAAAAACTATCATTAGAGGTCATGGCTTTGTACTCACAGAGATTTAAGAGCTAAATGATCTTGAAACCTTTGATGTACGCCATCAACAGGCAGAAGGTTTTTCAGCTATCCGAATTCATCATGAACAACCACTCTACTGTTAGAAGTTAATAACATATTTCTCTCGCTAAATCACAAAGTAATTGATTAGAAGTAAATAAGGAAATGATCTCTCTATATTAAAAAAATGTTACAGGATTGAAAACTGTGTTGTTTAGCTCGATTCTTAGACGGTTTCCCGAGAAAGTACTGATCGGAAAAAAACAAATTTAACATGGTTTGTTTTTCATCGTATTCCCTGGATAATTATTAAGATTTTTTTTCTTCCGATGCGGCTATTAGTTTAGGGTTTATTAAGTGTCATAATTGAATAAGAGAAATTTCTTTCCCGAGTGAGCAAAACACATACAAATTACAACCCCGAGTAACCCTACAGAGAGCTAACCGTTCCTAACAAGAACCATCATATGTTAACCCCCCCCCCCCAGGACAACATAGCGTTATAAGGCCGTGCCTTTCCTTCTGTAACCCCTAGTCTCTCTTTCACCCAAGCGGAGCTCCCCGGTCATTCGGAGAGGACACAAAGTGGACGCGGCTTATGACTGACATCAATGGACAACATGCCATCAATAAGATCCCGTCATCACCTGAATAAAGGCTGTGTTTATTAAATCTCTCAGTGCTTCTTAGTTATATTCTATGGACTGAGATAAAACATTGTGACCATCCCCACATTTTTCAATGAACTCGTCTGGTTGTCGTGGAGGGCACGTGATAATATGAGAATGGTATTTAACTGCTTCTGGAGAAGGTAAGTAATCATTCTTGCACTTAATTTTGCGAGTGATGATAAAGGCTGCTAAACTAAACGAATTTGATAGAGGGCAGATCGTAATAATCCGAAGTCTCGGAACGAGTATCACCGAAACTACACGATTGGTAGGTTGTTCACGATCTGCCGTTGTTAGTATTCATGCAAGTAGACGTCAAGGTGTTGGTCGTCCACGCGTCATCAAAGAAGACTGTCCCGCTTGGTAAAGCAACATCGGAGACAGACAGTGGCTCAGCTGACAGCCAAATACAATTGTTGAATTTTCAAAAGCAGAAATCCACAAACTTTCGTTGAAAAGTAGGTAAGGTTTTACTTACCCTTTACCGAATTCGTTCTAAAGGTCGAATTCCGGGCTGAGCTTGATTATCTATTGTTCTTAATAAATCAAAAATAAAAATAGAATCCAAATGATCGAGGAGTCTGCCTTGAGGTTAAAATGAGTTTAATGATGATTGAACTAATACATGAACTGATACATCTGCGCCGAAATCTTTGGCATGGGTTGAAGTATGAGTTTATATACTCAAAAAGAGCGACGACAGAGCTGCTTATAATTAACATGCAAATTCGGGAGGCCGTTTTCGACAACAATGCAGGTCCAAGCCGGAACACACACTTAAGCATACACAGGTCGGAACACACACTTAAGCATACACTGTTCAATATGTGACTGTGCAGTAGATGTCCCACTCGTGTGCCACTGTTGACCAAGCGTCATCGTGAACAACGCCTACAGTGGGCCCGTGAACATCGAGATTGGACCATGGATGAGTGGAAGAGAGTTGCCTGGTCAGATGAATCCCGAGTTCTTATTGATCACGTCGATGGTCGTGTCAGTGCACGCCGTATGACAGGCAAACAGTTGCTTCCCTCTTGTACAGCAGGTCATACACAAGCTAGTGGATGCGGTATTATTCTTTGGGGGACGTTCACATGCGTGACTCTGGGAGCCGTAGTCGTGGTAGAACAGACCATGAACGCTGTGAACTATCTGAACATCATTGTGGATTAGTTGCACCCTTACATGGCGTCTATTTTTCCAACGGAAATGGAATATTCCAGCAGGACGACGCCCCATGTCACAAAGGTCGGATTGTGTTGGAGTGTTTCGAGGAGAATACTGATGAATTCCACTTAATATCCTGACCACCTAACTCACCGTATCTTAATCCGATACATCACATTTGGGGTGTCATGACGCGGCAACTCAGAGCTCAAATACCTCCATGTCAGAATATTTTGACTTTACGTGACCGTTGCTTAAATATTTGGTACAACCTTCCTCCAGTAATGTACCAAGAGCTTGTAGTATCTATGCCCAAGCGAGTTGTAGCTGTTTTGCAGGTCAAAACAGGTGCAACGCGTTATGGAGTAGGTGGTCATAATGTTTATATATATATATATATATATATATATATATATATATATATATATATATATATATATATATATATATATACAGGGTGTTTCAGTGAACCGCTTCAGAACTTCTAAGAGGGGTAGGGTACATCCTGACGAACCAAAATCATATACTAATAGGCAGTCAGAAATGCTTTCCTGACGCGGTAGATGGCGTTGTGCGAAAATTCCGAGCTTTCGTGTAGGGAATCTTCATTTCGCACAAGAATGCCAAGTTAGTAGGATGGATGATTATACGATCGCAGAGTTAGCCTATATGCATTTGGCGTACGGGGCTGCAAATTGTAGTGGGCCAGCCGCACAGCGTTTGTACGCGGAACGATATCCGAAGAGGCGTATCCCCAATCAATTCTTTGCAAGACTGCACCAGAGGTTAGCTGAGACAGGTTCATTAGAAAGAGCTGAAAGGGACAGGGTAAGAACAGCACGGACTGCAGACGTCGAACAGAATGTTCTGCAGCATGTACAGGGGAATCCAAGAACGAGTACACGAAGTGTAGCAAACGCAGTCGGGGTTTCCCATTGCAGAGTCTGGAGGATTCTCCGAGAAGAAGACATGCATCCGTTTCACGTGCAGCTTGTCCAGACACAGCAACCGGAGGATTATGCACCTCGTATTGCTTTCGCACAGTGGTACCTTGGAAAATGTGCTACAAATCCCCTTTTTCCTACTGAAGTGTTGTTTTCCGATGAGGCATCCTTCACAAGGGAAGGAATTTTCAACACGCATAACGACCATATCTGGGCGGTCAAAAACCCGCATGCAATACGACGTCGTGCAGCACAGATTCGATTTTCGGTGAATGTATGGGCCGGTATTATGGGAGATCATCTCATCGGACCTTACCTGTTACCGTCTCGTCTAATCGGACCTAACTACTTGCTCTTTCTGCAGCAAGTATTGCCACAACCTTTGAGAGATGAACAGATTTCTGCATCGACGCAACAGACAATGTGGTTCCAACACTATGGAGCCCCTGCCCATTATAGCGGAGATGTTCGTAACTACCTGGATGTCACATTTGGTCAGCAGTGGATCGGACTTGGTGGTCCCGTGCGTTGGCCTGCTCGGTCACCCGACCTATCATGTCTTGATTTTTATTTCTGGGGTCATTTGAAATCGCTAGTTTATGACACCCCTGTTGACAATGTTGAGGAGCTGGTTGCAAGAATTGCAGTAGCTGCCGGAGAAATTCGACATATGCCTGGAGTATTCCAGAATGTTCGGATGTCCATGCGTCGGATATATATATATATATATATATATATATATATATATATATATATATATATATATATATATATATATATATATATATATATATATAAACATTATGACCTGCAAAACAGCTAAAACTCCTTTGTACCCTCCTTTGTGCGTCCACCCTCCTTTGAAAGACCCGTTTACCACAAAAAAGTTTCGTTCACTTACAAATATATCACTAAAGTAAATTAAAAAATTACCAGTAATAAAACCCTGCATATAAATATTAAAAGTGGTCACTGAACTAAATAAATTTCATTGCAGTTTACTCGTCCAGATGTTGAGAGAAGTTGAATGTTTGTGAGTAGGCTCGTGGCAGTTTGACTCACTCTTGGTAAGATTCCTTTCAATGCATTTATTTACTTGGATTGGAATGTGTTTGCTAGCCAACACCCATTCTTAGCTGTTGAATCATTTGATGGCGCGCCGTTCATTAGAAAAGATAAAGTTTACTCGACTTATTCCTTCCGAGTGTCTGGTTCTTGGTCCAGCACTGATGCACTCGGATACTGAAAGTATTACTTATGACTTCAATAGTGACCATAATATACTGGCGTGTAAAACTTAAGGTACATCATTATTTTTATAGAATACAACCTCATTCTTAAATGAAACTGCCTGTAGCTTTTTGTATAACCAAGGTTACTCAACAGAAAAGGCTTGTGCTTATTTCGGAATCGTGAAGTCAGAGGCTCTAACATAGGAAAAAGGTTATACAGTAGAAAATTTGATTTAAAAAATTTATTTGTTTAATCAAAAATTGTATCATAATAATAAATAAACAATTCATATAATTTGATAAAAATTTAAAAAATATATAACATTTTGTATCAATACTTCCCTCGCTCTTAAAAAACCCTTCCCCATGAATGGAGAACATGTTTTTTAGCCAGTACTACAAGACTGATCCTGTTTTATTCATGGATTTTGACAATAACATTTTTGATTTAAATTTAAATGGGCAGACCTCTCTTCTGTACGGCCCCAGCAAAATAAATTATATTAATTGCCAGCATATCTTAGTTCAAATTCAAAACGTAACATGCTGTAAATACTGTAAAGTTAATAATTTTAGTCCAGGAAACAGGATTTCCGTAACAGTATGGTAAACCCTGGGCAAGTGAAAGAAGTGTCTTACTCACCCACTTTCAAAAGTGAAAGAAGTATTCTTCTTTCCCTGAAAATCTGTGGGTAAAGTGGGGCAAGTGCGGACAAAGTTCGTATATTGAACCAATTACTACGCTATCCCAGTAACTTAAACTTCATTAACCACACCTTGACATTAACTCTTATTTGCGTAAACTTACCATCGATACAATTTTAAAAAATATGTTCCACTGCTATTTATTAATTTGCATCGTCCTACATGGTGGTGATGGTATAATCTGCACAACTTTCCATGCGAAATTCAATACGATCTAACAGTGAACTAATCTATAGAGCTTCTTCAAACATTTTCAGGGAATCCGAGAATTGCGAGTTCGAATCCAACAAAAGACCGTCGTGTACAAATTGTCCGGTGCACGTTAAATATGTAATGGCTTCAAATGTACTCGCGATTGTGTTGTGTAGAAGTTTCGAGAGTGAGGTGCCAGCTCAGTTGTTCTCCTTTGAGCATGGTTCAAAATTGTCTTTTCCATTCCGGATTGCTTTACTGTGACGTTAATTAAATGCGTAACCTAAACTAACCCTCGTTTTCAGCAGGTGGCAGTCACTACTATAATCATATAGTGCTGTGTAGCAAGAAGCAATCGCTACATAGGTTGCGATGCAATGGCCGATGAAATATAATGATTACACAATGCATTGTAGGATTAAAACAATATTCAGGTAAACCTGATACATGCTGTTTTTGTGTTGACGAGTAAAAAAAAAATGCCCAAAGTCAAAAGATTTAAAAATCTAAAACATGGATTATTTATTTAAGCATAAGCATTTTAAGATAATAATGATTTTACAATAATTAACAATATTACATCTAACAAAAATCAACTGCACGACACATAATTGGATCTACCTTAAATTTATAATATTATATATTAATGTTCCTATAAGAGGAGGCAGGAACGAAAAAGATAGAAGAAAGAGGTAGAAGGGATAAAAAAAAAATTGGCTCCAGGAGCTGTATTATTACCGTTAGCTAGAATGACTCTCGATGGCGTCTCCACTGTCCACCTCCAGCAAAAGCCCCTTTAGCAGACAGATCAGATTGTCCGCATGTCCATTCACAAGAGAAAAAAGCCAAGAGAGACTTTCTCGTTGTGTCCCCTTTTTATACCATCACTCTCCTGTTGCCACCATCCTTCCAGAAGTTTTGGGATGGATTCCATTTTGTCAAGCAAATTTTGTGATTGGTTCCGGGACGACGATATATTCTCCGTTTCAGCATCTGGCAGGAGTCCACCCGCAATTTGGGGGGGGGTCGGGGGGGGCGCAGAACGCTGTCGGACGATGAACTTGAGCGTTGACCCTACCTCTGCCGAATTCCTTCAGAGAGGGGGAATAGTTTTATGGGTCTGCTGCAAAGGGGTGTTGGGAGGAACGAAAAAAGCTTCGTTTCGAGAAAGGGACAATGGCTGACTGAAGACAGGACACCTTCATAGCAATGCACTTGGAATCATTTGAGCCGAAAAAAGAACCAGAGGAAGCCTCTGGTTAAAAACATATCCCACAGGAAAGTAAAGCAAACAGTGGATAGAAAAACACAATATAATACTTAAATGAAAGCTTAATAATTTTTAAGGGTTTTACAGGCCAAGCATCTCTTTCGTACTTCCAAATATTTAAAAGTATACATTTACACTACAAATATACAAAAGGGGATGTAATGAAACCCTTTATAAGAGAACTCCAAAGTTAAATTACTGGAAATTAAAAATTTATTGCAACACAACAATAGAGGACGTGACATTCAGTGGCCTCACTTACAGCAACAAACATACTTGCTTGATTTCACCTTAAATAATTAAATCATGTTAAAGATTGTGTGGCGGTTTGAAATTCTTGTTTCATGCTTGAATTAATTTGCTGATGAGTTCACTACTATTCTCTAAAATAGTAAGTTCCTTCGTCAAATCATTGTTATCTGGACAAATGATTCAAAAGTTATCCAAGCGGAACGGATCTACAGCGATCTTGATAGCAATGCATCGACCACGAGTTTATATGCTGCTGCCATCTGTTATCCATAAAGTAAAACAGTTTGATATTGCGAAATTATCGCGTTTTATTTGAATAGTAAGCAATTGATTACAATAACAGGCAAATATTTCTCAAGGGAAATCCCATTAAACTAATACTATTTAGTTGTCAACGTGATGTGATATAATCCTTTAATTTAAAATATAAAATTCAAAGCGGTTGCATTTCACTTGAATTTCATAGTTTTCGTAAGCATATTTCTATATATCTTAGTGATACCAGATAATTGAACTCAAATGCATAAAAGGTTCAATAAAGTCTTTATTTCAAAAGTAATATGCTTCCTCAAAAAATTATTTTAAAATTCAATTTCAAATACAACCCTGTTTCTGAATAATTATTTCACAAAGATGTTATCAGGTTAAAACGGAATAATTTAATTTGATCTTTAAAGTTATCGAGCGCAAAAAATTTATGATACACATAAACTCAAATTACTTCTTTTTTGGCAGAGATTTACATAAATTATAGATAGATACACATATATTTGTAAACTTTCATATTCGGTACACGTAAATAATTTATGTCTATTAAATTGACGATAACTGAAAAAAGGATAAAAATTTAAATAAAATATTAGAAAACGCAGTATAAAACATTCTAAATTAATCTATCTAAAATTTAGTTTTAAAGGTTAGATATAATCATTCCATATCAAACCGAACAAACAGGTTCGTTTTCGACTCGACCACATTTTATTATTTTACAACTCGGCTTATTTGTTTCATATCAATAAATGAAATTGGAAAATTTTTAACCTCCAACTTGAAATAGTTTTTTTATGCATATTAATTTTAAGTTTAAAAACTTGGGCAATTTCGGATGATTTTAGACTCATTAAATCTCTTGTAACTCTGGACCTAATTATTAAATTATGCTGAATTATGCAATTATCTGAAAGTTTCAGAGTGGAACACGCATGGATGCATAGTTAACTATATAAGAATTAAATAGAAGTGTATAAACAGCACCCATATATATAAACTCAGGTTAAAAGATAGAGTTCTTTTATGGTTAATGATTACGTGTTTCTATTTATGTCCTATATTTATCAACTATAATCCCAAGCGTGTGCCAATAAGAAAATTTCATAAACAAAGATAAATAGTATACCTTTAACATATTTTAAAAAACAAATAAATAAAAATACCACCCTGTATAGGATTCTTCAAAATACGCTCTCATTCAGTACGATTGAATTTTTTGGACCACTGGCTTGACAACGTTTGACCAACCAGCGCAACACCGAGAAAAATACTGCTTAATATATAACAGTAAAATACAATTTTTACAGAAACCCTGTACACACAGGTGATCGCAATTTACCTCTAAGCTTGGGGAGCCGGGTGAACAAAAAATTGCTAAACAAGAAGTATTTCCACCTTTACAAACATAAATCAGAAAATCGTTATCAACTGAACTACACTGTGGAGAACACAAGATCGTGCTGCCATCTAAAGGCATGTTTTATAATATTTCAAAGTGAACTGAATTAATTGATATGTTTATCGCCTGAAGTGAATAAATAAAAATATAGCGACACTCCAAAAAACGCTTAGTTTTTCATAACTTCCAGTTTTGGAAATTTTTTATAACTTGGAACTTTAAGTTATGAGCCAGTTTGCAATATGCAATTGGAAAAATAGTGAAAAGGATGTTTTGAGATGAAGTTTAAGTTTAACATTCTTTCAGTTTAATATAAATTGAAGAAATTTTAGAGATTAATATCGAACACAAATGAATGCGTTTCTGTTCCCAATCAGTGAAAAATCATTGTAAAGACACTACATTCTTCAGATTAATCACTTTCGCGTGTTGTGGAATGGGGTGCCAGTTCATGTGTGGCGTGTTATCTGACCTTGGTTTAAAATTACGTGGTGCCTCGGATCATTCATCTAAGGATGGATACAAACAGTAACCAATATCCCTTTGTATTGTTCCAGAGCGACGTTAAATAAATAGGTACCTACCTACCTTCAGATTAACTTCTATTTTTCTTTAAATTAAGCAAATTAAAAGCTTTATAAAAGGCTGAATATTTCAGATTTAACTAAAACTATGTTGTTTTGAGAATCCTAAAAATGATTAATCAAAACGGATGTATAATTATTTTTTCTTTTTATTAATTTTTGGTTTTAAAGGGGTTCGGGACACATTGAAAATTTTTTTTTATTAATTAATTTAGAATTTTGAATTTATTTGTACTGATTACCCATCTAACTAATAAACGAAATCATAACACAAAATTTTTCCAAAAGTTAAAAAAAAATTTTTAATTAAAATTTTTTGAAAAAAAGAAGGGTACCTTTAAATTGCTAAAACTCAAAATATTCTTGATCAATTTTTAAAATTATGCAGAAAATTTTTCACAAATTTATAAACTTTAATTTTGATTCAGCAATTTAAAAAATATTAATTTAATAAAAAATAAAACATATTTAAATGAAAAATTTTGAAAATTTTAAGGTACTTTTTTTTTTAAGTCAGACTTTTAAAAGTAAATTTTTGTTACAAATTTGCTGAATCAAAATTAAAGTAAAATGTTTGAAAAAGATATATTCCAAATTTCAACCCTTAAACTTTATCGGCTTTCGACTTGCAATTTGAATACAGGAAATCTTGAAAAAATGTATCATCCAGAAAAACGCATTTGAAGTTTTAAAGACGGATGTTGTTGTCGTCAAGAGTGTTAGATTTTCAAAACAACGCACCACAAAAGTTATTATATCTCTAGTTCTAATTAAGATAGAAACATGATTAAGACGTCATTTTAAGCAGAAAAACAGAGAGAAATTTGACGATTTTTGTGTCCTGGACCCCCCTGCAGAAGAAATATGGAAAACGAAGTAAATGTGACTGAAATTTTGAACGTCGTTGTTCATTTCCTCAAATACAGATATGATTTGCTTCTCAAAACTAGACAACAATCTTCGGTTGTGTGTCACGTGGTTTTGAACGAATCAGCGTGGTGAAAACGCATACAAATGCTTTCCTCAATATTTGCGCCTTTAGCTCTAATTCTGGCGTCAAGTTTATCTTTCGCTTCCAAAAAAAAATATTGGAGAGAGATAAATCGTGTAAGGCTATCGCCACATATGTCTCTTTGTCTTTTACGGCAACCCTTACGTGAGACACCCTATTCAGAAATCAATTAACCTAAAGTCGGCCACCTTCTTACCGGGAATCGCGTTATAGCAAACATATGACGGATTGCTACATTCCTAAATTATCGTCAATTAGTGATGATAATTTATGCCAATTGACAATGATGTGTGTGTGTTCTTGAATAACAACCAAGTTTTTTTAAAGTGACTTTTTTGCTGTAAAAACGAGGATGAGTTTTTCTGAAATATCTCTCTATATTAAAAAAAAGTTACCGCCGACGCCGCAGGATTGAAAACTGTGTTGTTTAGCACGATTCTTAGACGGTTTCCCGCGAAAGTACTGATTTAAAAAAAAACAAAATTAACATGGTTTGTTCTTCATCGTATTCCCTGGACATTTATTAAGATTTTTTTCCAATGCGGCTATCAGTTTAGGGTTTATTAAGTGTCAAAATTGAAGAAGCGAAATTTCTTCCGCGAGTGAGCAAAACACATACAAATTTTCAGTCTTCAGCCGTGAGTTTTTTTTTTTAAGAGTACCTCTCAACGTAAATTTTTGCAGCTCGTCGAGTTTTTTTTGAAATTACAATTTGGTTCTTGATTATATTTTTTCGAAATTCAGGAAAATTCGGGACATTTTTGTTACTTTTTTTTGAACTGCCGTATCTGTATCTTATTACTATTAATTTTTAATTTTTAAAATATCGCAGTATACCTCAGAATATTTTCTTTCTTACGGTACTATTATTTTTTAAATCGGTTAATAATTAAATTGGATGCGATCAAAAGTTGGTCACACAAAATTCAGAATCTTTGGATATTTTCGCTATTTTTTGTTAAAACCGTTATGTCTAAGGCAAAAACCATTATTTTTAAAAATTGAGAACATCACTGAATACATTACATTACACTCTTTCTTATGGTACAATTATTTTTCAAATCGGTTAATAAATAAAATTGATGCAATTAAAAGTTGGTCATACAATTTTCGGAACTTTCAGATCGTAATTTCCGATACAAAACTAAAACTGTCATATCTATATCGTATTACTATTACTTTTTAATTTTGAAAATATCGCAGTATACCTCATAATGCACTCTTTCTTACGGTACAATTATTTTTAGAATTGGTTCATAAACAAATTCGATGCAATCAAAAGTTGGTGACACAAATTTCGTATATTTTATTTCGCGGAGCAAATACGCGGAGCACATGAGGGTTGTATTTTTACTATCGGGTTTGCCAGATATTAAATTTATCGTAGCAACAATTTCCATAAAAACGATTTCTTTTTATTTGGCGAGGAGAAAGGCTCGCTTTTTACCCTCTGTTCTCAGACGGTTTACCGAAAAAGTACAAAATACAGATCGTAAAGTTTGGAGATTAACACCGTTTACTTAAAATTATACAGGGAACAAGATATAGAAGATTTTTTATTCATGCGGCTATTAGTTTAGGGTGCATTAAGTGTTAAAGTAAAAAAGAGAGAAATCACTTGCGTAAGAGGTATTGGCTTGCGAAGCAAACCAAACGGGATTGCGTAGCAATCCCCGGGGGTCGGCGAGAGCAAGCAAGCAGGGAGCGAAGCCCTTGCTGTGACGTCATGGACCGGAAAGTAAAGTCAGGATAATACGAATTATTCAGATAGTTTCACACTGTGAAAGGAATGTTGGAACCAAATGGCATATGTAAAACGACTGTTGGTTTGCGAAGCAAACCAAATGAGACTGGGTAGCAATCCCCGGGGGTTGGCGAGCGTAAGCGAGCAGGGCGAGCAACAACTCTGAGACGGTTAACTGGAAACATGTACATTGGTTGCATATGTCGCTTTCTGAAGTCTAGCTTTAATGAATGATTTCAACACGAATGATTTAATACCGGAGAATATAAATGCCAATTTCGTTCAAACGTTAATAAATCAAATCAGCTCGTAAGCGAAAGCATTTTCTTAGTCTTAAAACATATCTCACATATTCTAAATTATATCGTATTTTAACCATCCAATTTCAAGGATAGTGCGCACAGCTGTTTGCATAATTTTTCCAACCATCAAAGTATAGTTGAATGTTATTCGAGTGGATCGGAATATGTTTCCATTACGGAATATGGTACGTTAAGCTTATGCTTTTATTTCAAGCATATTATCGGAGTTTTATGTTAAATGACAGTTTTTGTTTTAACTTTTTTTTTGGTCCTTTCAAGTCAATTGCCTGTTGCTATTTTTAAATTACTACTTTATGCATAAATGGGCATTTTTTTAATAAATATTTTTAATAATTGGAAATTCATGTCGGAAAATACTCTTAGAAATCTATAGTTTCAGTTTCTAGCAATCATTAGGTAATTAAATTTGACACGTTCACAATGTTTTTCCTATATTTATAAAAAGAGGTGGATTTGAAGCTTCTTTAGACCTTAGGTTTAAATAAGAAAATCCAGTAGAATGAGTAGTTAAGTTTTTTTCAAAAATACTATTTTCATTCTCTTTGTGATAGAAGACTCGCTGCAAATAGAAATTTTAATATCGGAGCCAAATACAGACTGTGAAAATAGAGACCATAAAGCAACACAGGATGCCAGAATCATTCATATTTTTATTTGTAAAAGCTTTATAAATATTAATCAGTACAGAATATAAAAAACAGGTAAAAAATGCACACTTTTATGGAAGAAAAATTAAGACAGTTCGTGGCGCCATCTTCCATTGAGAAGAGGAAACATTTGTGTTATGTGAAATCGACACTTAGAATGATAGGTAAATATAAAAAACTGTGGGAATACTTTTCAAACTGGCTGCTTAAGAAAAATGTTTATTCGTTTTTCCCACTGTGTGTGTTGATTTAAAACGCAATGGTCTTGTAGTAATAATAAAAATAATAATTTTCCCAAAATTGTTCTCGAGGGAGTCACGAGATGGCAGTACTATACTACTAGTGATGTAAAATATAAAAATTATGTAGAAGGTCCTGTTTGATTTGCAAAGGTGTGCGGTATAAAATCTTATCAGTCGCTTAATTCTGTTGATTCGTTCGTGTCGCTAAATATCCAACAAGGAAAAAAATGCTTTCGAAATTGATTTGAAAAGACAAAAGCTTGAGATGTTTTTTTTAAATTAATTAATAAATAATGTATTATACCATTTAGGAACATTATTAGTTCAAATTTATTCTTGCATTTTATCATTTAAACAACAGATGGTAAATTAAATTTTTTGTGATTTATAGTTATGGGATTACTAATTACAAATTTAAAAAAATATTTTATACTTACGCATAAAAATTTTATATACTATATATACACAATCCAGCAATAATCGACTATAAAACAAGATGTGATGGTATAAGATGGAAGGTATCAAGGTAATAATACATGCTTTAATAGGATGATAGTCCCCCACGTGCTGCAATATCACTAGCAACCCTTTTGGGAATACTTTCAACAAGGTTTTAATACACAGCTATGGGTATTTCTGTCACTTCCTGCTGCAAGAATGTCGCCAGGCCAGCTGTCTGTTTCAGATTAAGGACGTGGTTAATTGGTCCGTAAGCGTCGGTCTAACTTGTCCCACGAATGTCCTATGGTGTTTAGGTCGGGCGGGACTATGAGCAGGTCAAGGAAGACGTTTTACACAATCATATCTACATACCAGTTGCTTGAAAGAGCCTGCAACGTGGCACGGAGCATTGTCGTCCTGGAAGGTTAATTCGTCCATTAAATAAAAATTGCCAGAGCGTAGGAAGATCTTGATTGTCCAAAATGTTCATGATAGCCGTCGGCGTTCAAATTACCAGCATCATTAAAGTTAAAAACTACCAGTTTTAGATTCTGCTTATACTTGAAATTTTTTCTTATTATTAATTTCTGGAGAGAATGAAGAACAGTTAATTTAGCAACTATAATTTAATGAAATAAGTTACATAGGGCTCGCGACAAGTTAAGAAAAAATAGATGTACAAAGTCCTAAATATTTTAGAGTTATGCACTTGAAGAGATCACACGAGAGTCTGCTTTAAGTTTCAGTTCGTGTATATCTCCAAACTCTGCGTACTCATGACGTCACGGACTGCCACGCCGAAGACAAAACATTAGATCACCGACGACGGCAAAGGATCAACAACGAGAACGCTCCGAAGGTTGCGACAAATGTGAAGGTCCCAGGCCATATTACGAAAAACACCCCCAAACCCCAAACAACACGTCGGATTTTATACAAATCCGGTGGTGCCCGGTCCATTGTTGTAGGGTAGTATATATATATATATATATATATATATATATATATATATATATACTGAAAATTGCAAAACATTTGGACTACCTGTGTGGCAAATCCTATTACTGTAAGTACCATAGATTCGTCAGGACTTTGCGTGCAAGAAACACAAACATACAAACACTTCCTTTTATAATATCAAAGAAAATTAAATTTTGCAAACCTGAAAAGATCTTGTTGGATGACATATCTCGTCATTAGACGTAAACTGATCAGTTCTAGATCCTGTTACTAGAAAAAAAAATGACATTATCTTGATGACAAGACATATTGTTATGAGCAGTATTGGACAGATCTTGATGAACGAGATACCTCGTCGAAATTGGGTTAATAGTGGAATAAATTGAGGAAATTTTGCGGAACTATTGGATTTGACTATGGTTTAGGTTTAATTATTGGAGACAATTTTTTCGTGCATTAGTGCAGGGTTTCCAACAAGTCTCTTTGCAGTTCAAAAATTTTTTTTACAAAAATAAAATGAAAGACAGATAAGTAGAAATTATTACAAAATGAGACGCATATATTTAAGTTTATTTTCCCCGCATTTAATACACCTCTATATGGGCACCATTAGTTGCACGAAGCACATTAAGACAGTACTCGATTTCTTGCTATGTTCGCTGTAGCAATACCTCATCAATGCCATGGAAATGGCAATGACAATGGTATACACGATAACTTTAACATAACCTCGTAGAATGAAGTCGAGGGTAGTGATATCCGGAAAATAAAGTGGTCGGTGTCAGTGGTCACCCCTTCCAATCCCCCGGTATGGAAACGTTTCATTTAGGAACTCACGTACATGTAGTCCCCAAATCGGTGGCGTAAGGGACATTGCTAATCTAAAACAGATGATCACCGATGCCAGTTCCACCATTGAAGAGGGCCATGCGACCATGAAAAGAAATCGAGTACCGTCTTGATGTGCTTCGTGCAACTAATGTGCATCTAAACCCTATAGATGTGTATTAAACTATGTAAAGAAAAGTACAACTTATTTTGTAATAATTTACGCTTATTTGTCTTTTTATTTGCCTTTGTGAATTTTTTTTAATTATAAAGGGACTACACACTGTATGATCTATGAAGATATGCAAGTCAGGATGATTAATTCTTAAATCCAAGGCTGATCCTGTCAGGCTTTGTATAAAAACTACCATGCTGGTAGAGAGTGTAGCAGTTGTACAAGTGTAGTTTAATATTTCAAATTTCCCTAATATTTCAAAGCAACTGATATTTTTGTTCATTACATTTTCATTAACTCTTCTTTGCATAATGGTGGAAACTTCCATCATAACATTGAATACCCGAAAATTATATAAAAGAACAAGTTCACTTTAAGCTGATCGTGTCTGGATACCTTTTTAATGTCCCTTGCATAAAAAAAAACATAGCTGTCAAAAATAAGCAAGTGTCACTATCAGTAAAACGAGCTTGAATTTGTCATTCCGCTGCTTGTTGTAGTTGCAATAAATGTATGATTTCGTTTTTAATTTTGTTTTATTATATTTGAGTTTCTATTGTGCTAAAAAAGTAAAAATGAGTGGAAAAAAGGTTTGTAACACGTGTTTCTGTTATTTTTAGAGCAACTTCTGAAAAAGTTTGCGTTTAATTAAAAAAATACCACATGATACCATCATATTGTTTTTTGCTAAATTTATACTATAAATATATACTAAGATTTTTTTAGCCATTTTTCCTTCAATTTTGAACATGAATTATATCACTTTGATTTATTTCACCAATAAAGAAAAAATCATGCAAAGAAGGGTTAATACTTGTTTATACGACTATATATCAGCAAATGTGATTCCGGAAGAAGAAAATTTGCTCCTTCTTAAGAACAATTATTTATCACTGTTTTGATAATGTTTGATGTCATTTTAATTATTCTCATGCCAAAAAGCCGAGATGACGTATTTGAATGACTTAATAATTACGTCATAAGCTATGAAACAGAATTACACACCGCGAACCCAACACTAGCGCCTTCTACATATAGACTTACAGAAACCTCTGCCTAGTATTGGTGTCAATTCTTTCAGATATATTTTGTCACGTATATATTAGGAGCCATAACTTCGATATTTCCTTATAGAAAAAACGTATAATCATGAATGTAATACATGAAATAAGAGCTAGCTTCGAATCACTGTTTCGTTTTTCATAATGGAATCTTTCCATATGTAATGCATTGATATGTGTACATGTATGTGTGCATAAAAGGGAAAACCGGAAAACGTATTAGGAATTTTTCAGAAACTGTCATTCAAGGAGATTGAATCTTTAGTTCGGGATTCTATTTCTTATTATCTATGGTTTCGAGCTTTCGAATATATTTCAGTTTACATTTATCTGAGTAGACTCAGGCTAATCCATTTTTCTAGTTCTTGGCAAAGAACATTAATTGGATAAATTACAATTTAATTGATAGTTACAACTCTGTTCAGAGAATTCATTTAAAGTGAATTGTGTACTAAATTTAAAAGGGCTGACTTTTTTAACAATCGAAACAATCGTTTGAATATTATTTTGTCAAACAGTTGTTACAATTTCAACTGATTTTAACTGCATTTCAGAGTAGTATATTGGTTTAAAATTACACTTGTTCTTAATTCCATAAATCAGGAAAATTTCGATATACGTACAGATCTCGTAACAGAATCTTTACCTTCAAATTTCAAAAATTAGAAATAAAATGCACATTTATTAAGTATAAAAATAAATATTTCAATGTAAAACAATTATATATGTCTACAAAAATACACCCCTCTCCAAATATTCTACATTAAAGCGAATAATATATGTAAGAAGTATTTATTGTTCTTAAACAGAAAACGTGCCTTTATGACTGCTTTGAGAATTTTGAGCATAAAATAAACCAAGTCCTCTCGTTTTTGTTGTCACTTAAGAAATCATAACTTTTTCAATATACAGGGGGTCCAAAATGTTTCCGTACTGACAATTCGTGAATTTATTATACAAATACAACATACTTTAAAACAATTATTTTTATGTCAATGGTGGCCCAATTTTTCTTCTCATTGTCCGGTGGCCTTAGCTCCTGTAACATTTTACACAATAAACTCGAAAATTCAAAGCTTTTAAAGCCTTATGTATCGATCCCTGTTATGTGCCCATTTGTTGCGACAAACGTCTCACGGATTGATGAGGACTGTTCAGTTTCTTGCACAAAGTCTGGTGTAACGACTTTCGGTCTTCCTCTCCTGTGTTCTGTATTCCACCGAACAAGTCTCACAAAATCGCCGAAGGAGATGATATAGCGTATCATTACTAGGTATTGCATCATTTGGATATTTCTGTAGCCAAAATTCTTTACATCTTTCATTTAATTTACATTCAAAATAAGCCTCAAACAGCGCGATTCTCTGAATGCGTCATAAATTCATCGTGCAATGAAGAACAAAATGTCGTGGAACTTTATTATCGCACAACTTGAACGCGAAGAAGACCAAACGATAATTATTAAAGACTCGATAAAACTATAAGCAGACGATAAAATTCAATAATTAAAAAAAACACGAAAAATAATTTTTTAAAGTTGGAGTACGGGAAATTTTAGAACTGTATTTCACAGCGAATCTTTGTTTTAATTTCGTTTCTCAATTTCTCTTTCATTTTTCTCAGACAAGTTCGATAGAATTCAAATCTATGTTGTAGGATGGTGGATTAAACTGCTTCGAAGAGTGATAGAGGATCCAAAAAGCTTCACTAACGAACAACCCACTCTTACTGACATTCTCTTTCAGTATATATACATAGACAAAACAATCCATTTTAGTGCCTACATTAATAAATTCGCACACACCTGAGGCCGCCATAGACTCTTTCCCCACATCATTTTGGATTCTACACGATATTATATATCTCAATTGTAGTTCAGAAATTGTAGTCCGATAAAGTTTAATGTGAATATCTGTGATTTAGATTCATATATAATGGTACAATTTCTCACTGTTTTATGTGGTTGAATTGTTTGGTAAACATCAGACATTTATGATTATTCCCTTTACTGATTGCAGGCTTTTATATTGACGCTGCTGTCATATCAGGAAGAATTCAGTGTTATCCTAACAATATTTACAGTAACCGGTGATTTTATATCTGCAATGTCTCATACAAGATTGCTAGCACATGTTAGAGCACTGTTTAATCTCTGTTTTAAACTATGCGGGGGTACATGTTTGAAATTTTTGTTGACCACCACAAACGCGAGCAAATTTGAAAAGTTCTGATCGAACGAAGTTTTGTGGCATCACTTTGAATAACTGTCGATTTGTGTTCTTCATAATTTTACAATTTTTATCTCAACTGTGTACCTTCACGTTTTAACCGAACTAGTCTTCGCTAGTTTCAATAAGACACGATTTCATAAGCATTAACTTTTACGCTGCGGTAGATAGATAATTGTTACCACTGAAATTTCGTTTACACCAGCGGTATGGTATAGATCTGTGTAAGGTGGATGTTATCCTCATTTTAAATGACCGCTGGCATCGATCACCATTTACAAGCTGTCAGAGACTGACCTTCCAGAGGATCCATCCTTTTGATCGATAACCTACCCTGTCGACCGTGAGGTGTGAACGCCTTAGGGTAAAGCCTGAAGGTCGCTCCGGTGATATCTCTCTAGCGCCAAACGATACGCCTCACAATACTATGAAAGGAAAGCCTCAATCATAAGTTCCACTCAAGGCTCTATGACTTAAGTTAGGTAATTAGGTAAGGGGTGTCGGACATGCAGGCAAAATAGCCTTTCCTGGAGACGATTGAAAAAATCTAAGAGCCGCAGTGTAAAGGTTAAGTTTAGTTATTAAATAGTTGCTTTTGAGTATGTATTGTGAATAAGAAGAATATGATCTCGATTAGTTAGGTAATTAGGTAAAGGTGGGGGAACGGACATGCAGGCGAAACAGCCGTTCTGTGAGACGACTGAAAAAATCGAGCGCAGCAGTGTAAAGGTTAAGAACACAAAATTAGCAAATTAAAAGTGTTTTTTATCTTTCTTTAGAAAATATTATGTTTTGAACTATCGAAATACGATTTCCATACGAAATCAGAAGAACGTGCGTACCGTACGATTAGTTTCGTTTCGCAGGTTTCGGCCCTTCGCCACAAATACACAAGTGGCCATTTTGTGTAATCTAGCATTCAACTGACCTTGGTAGTTACTTAGACTAATTGACACGTCTGATTGACATAAAAATTTCAAATTATTATTTAATGTGTCATTTTGTTGATGAATTTTAATGTAGTAGAGAGAATACATCTACTTTTTACTTTGTTAATAAACACTGTTTGTTTCTTTAAGCATCCGAATCTATTTGTTTGGAGAACTTTGGACCAATTCTTAATGACGCTACCTATCGAGGAAATGTATAACTGCAACTGTAATATATTTTTCATTTTTCCATTTGGTAAACAAAATATTTAATTTACCTCAACATTCAAATAAAATGACTATTTCCAAGTACCAATATTAAAATTGCTACAAGGCTTCCGATTTCTAAGTAATCCTAGTGTAACAAACAAATGACTTTAGAGCGGCAAACCAAACTAATAAAAACGACTGAAATAAAAAGTTAATGCGTCATCTATGCACACAGTTCAAACTTACGAGGTGTTACAAAGTGTAAGAGACACACTAAAAGTAATACACTAATTATCTAAGGATTTCATGCTATAAAACAGTGTATAGTATCATTATAAAAATATTCTTTCTGAATTTCTAAAATGTCAAAAGGACGCACGGAAAGGTAATCGTCTTATACAAATGCGACCTGGAATTTAGGTGGATTTTTTTGGGAATTTTCCGTGGTATAAGAGAGCCAGATATGACAAATTGATGCCAAGCAAAGGCATTTAGGATTTTCTTTGAGCACTTGATTGCAGCCAAGATTGTAACAAAGATTATTGAGAATCTCAACTTTCTAGATCCCAAATTAATTTTAATTGTATCTTTTCAATATTTTCTCTCTCAGGAGCAGAAATGACATCGGTACTATTACCCATGGAAGCTATATATATATATATATATATATATATATATATATATATATATATATATATAAGCTTCGGTTGATTTTACACAATCATATTCGTTTCTTGTTATTCCCAATTTAAAAAATAATGTCAATTTATATGGTACGTACGTCAATGAAATATACTATACTAGCAAATCATTGCATAGCATATGAGCTAAACGCTCTGTTTTCTTATACACTGAACTGTCAAAAGTTATGGGATACTTTTCCAATATCACGTGTTGCTTCTTTAGAGCAACAAAGTAATAAAACTCGGCGTTGTATAGATTCGTATAGTCGGCTGAAGAAGCCTAGAGAGATGTTCAGCTATGCTGTCTCGATTGCTGTCCATAATTCAGCCAGTTGCTGGATCTTGTTCACTAATTGCTCTTTCGATCATATCCCCGATCTGGTCAACGAGATTCCGATCTGGGTGGCCAATTCGTGTGATAGAAATATCCTGAATATTCCTCAAAAATTAACTGGTTATGAAGAGCCTTATCCTCCTGGAATATGAAAATTGTTATTGTGTTAAGTGTTCATTAAGATCTGTAAATAATCGCCAAGCAGTTGAACATTGCGATTTTAATCATTGACCGGTTTAATTTGATCAGAAGATCTTATTCATGCCACATAAATTCTTCCATACTCCTCATGGAACCACCACCATATTACACAAAGCCTTGTCGACTATTTGGATCTATTGTCTTATGGGGTTAGTACCACACTCCAACTCGACCATCAGCTCATACAAACTGAAAAAGTGATTCATCGGACTACACTACCTTTTTCTAGTCATCCAGAGTTCACATATTTTCGTGAGTGAGCCCAGGTTCGGTTCTGAAGCCGATGACGTGCTGAAGTAGACTCTCTCGAGTCGATCTTCTACTACCATTTCCCATCAATACCAAATTTTGCTGCTCGGACTTCACAGACTCGCCTCTTGTGCGTCATTCATCGAATGCCACAGTCAGTTCACACAGCGTCGTTGTCTGTTAGCAAGGACGCTTCTATACAGATGTCACTGGACTCGATCTTTAAGGAGACATGACTATCCATTGTGTTGTCCCTTGTGGAAGGTACTGTTCCATGAAGTGTTCCATGATGTGTTGCATGAAGTACTCGACACACCTTTGACACTGTGCAGCAGGGAATCTTAAAAATTTCAACAACTTCCAAAATACAATGGCCCATGAGTCGAGATTCTATCATTTCACGTTCAAACTTGATTGATTCTCGTCGGGTAACCATTATCTGGTTATTTATATAAAGTACAGTAGAACTGAAACTATCCGAACTCCGACTATCCGAATCTCTAATAATCCGAATCACTTTCAGAATTTCAGAAAACAAATTAAGACGGAAACGTACTGCGATTCTCAAAATAACGATTCTGGGTTTCAAATTCTAAATGATGATGAACTTATTGGAAGTGTGAGAGAAGAAAGTATCGAGGAAGAAGATGGCCTTAATGTCGAAGTTGAAGCAGACACGGGACCATCTGCTAGTGAAGCATTTGCCGATCTTAAAACTGCGCTGAAGTGGATGGAGCGACAGCCCAGGTGTGACCACATGCAACTTCTCACTGTCAAGCGAATGCACGACTTGGCTGCCCGAAAGCTGATGAAGACAGTCAAACAGCTTACTTTGACCGATTTTGACCGATCAAGCAATGACTTTGTTCAGCAAGCAATGACTTTCATTTGCAGTGCGTTACGTACATACTGTACTAATGTACAGCACTTGTAAGTACGTTTAACATGTAAAAGTGTTGCCTATTCATTTAATTAATTAAAAGCTCTTTTTCTTTAAAAATAGTTTTTTTTTTCTCCCATTTCCAACATACATACTTACATACAGAATTAATAAAAATACATTCTAGACCCTTTTTTCGGAAAAAATCCAACTATCCCAATTTTTGATTATCCGAAAGGGGTCCGGTCCCAATTGATTCGGATAATTGGAGTTCTACTGTATTCACCAGGTTAGTGGGAAAACGACTGGCACAAAGACATCAGGGACGGAATTGGAAAGGTTACGTTTCACCTGTTAACCACGTTATCACTTACATCGTTTCACCGCCTGCTACGTAAACATCATTTTGCATAAATTGTCTCAAGGACGTAAATCTCCCCATGTCCTTTGCCGTCTTATTGTAGAGCAAACGTAAAGTATTCCTCCCCAAGGTAAGAAGGGGAGATTTCGAAACGGCCCATTCCCTGCTTCCTCTGCTCAACATTTTATTTTACCCGCAGCTCCTATATTTTACGTCGCTATCATCCTTCCCCGCGAATAAAAGGAATAAAATATAATAAATGCCAAACCATACATTAAAATTTACTAGTACTCACAACCATTCGCTCTCGCTAGAGGGAAGAAAACCTCGAAAAACACGGGAATGCGGAAGGATACACGCACTTTTTGCTGCCGCTGCTTCGGTGGAGTTTATATAAAGCGTGACGCCCCACAGCTGAAATAAAGCATTCTAAATATGAGCTTACTTTCACGGTTGAGTGGGACAGTAAAAGCCAAAACATTTGTTTAGAGTTGAAATGTATCGTGCTTCTTACGATGGATAAATAACGTAAAGCATGGAAGGGCGTTTCAAGCCGAGTAAAGAAAACACATAGAAACCTTCTGGAGGATTTATTTGCTTAAGAGAGGAAGGGAATTTTTACATAAGATGAACAAAGGTAGTTCCCCTGCTTTTTAAAGATCAGCAATGTTGATAAAATGGCTTCTCGACTGTTTTGTTTTCTTTCCTCTTGTGTCTCTATTATTTGTGTATCAACGAATCAAATAAGTGCCGTAACAGTCCATATTCATATCTTTGTTAACGGTAGTAGAACAAACATGCTTTTAAGCCGAGCCGGATTTTTTCAGGAAAATGTGTTCAAAGAGGGACCGAATTGTATTCAAATACTGCGATGAATCAAAGAAAAGGATTTATTTTTAAGGACATTCGATGTTATAGCGAGGGAAAATACAATAGCGAATGAGGATTTTGAAATGCTGTTGCAATAAACCACGGATATTTGCTGCGCTATGTGAAAAAAAAATATTTTTTAATAAACGGAATGACAGAAAGGTTGAAAACTGTTTCGCTTCTATAAAATTCTGTGTTATGTGATTTGTATACGGCAGGATGTTTAAAGTACAACGAAGTTCTGTGCTCCAGACTCGACATAAATGTCCGGAATTATTAAATGACATACTTTTAAAGGCATCAGCATCGTATACGCTTTTACGCATTAGATTATAGAGAAAAATAGTTTAACTGAGGATAGGAATTAAGTGCAGGACCATCTTGGTAGTGATCTCGAAGATGTATCTTCTCAGTAAAAGAATTGACCAGATCTTGATGGAAGAAATTTATCCTCCATTAAGATGTCGTAGTGTCATAGAAGAAAACTGACGTACTCTTGACCTACGAGGGCTGTCCAATAAAGAATAATCATAAATCAATAAAAAATAATTTTCTGTACCAATCTACCAAATTTTTATGGTCTTTCTCAACATACTCCCCATTACATGCAATGCATTTATCCCACCTCTTTTCCAGTCTTTGAACACATGCCGAAAGCCATTTTTTGACAGGTCTTTCAAAATTGCCTACGCAACTCTTACCACTGCCTGTGATGATGAAAACCGTTTTCACCGGAGGTGTTTCTTCAAATTTGGGAAAAGAGAAAAAATCGCCTTTGCTAAATCAGAACTATATTGAGGATGGGGAACACTCATGACTCTCCCCATAACCTTCCTGTAGCATCACATAGACTTCAGCTAACGATTTTTTAAGGCGAAAACAAAATTTCAATGCAGTGTATTGCACTTTGCGTGTCACATCCATTTTTGCCGTAGGCGAAAGTAAAACTAGAAGTTCTCTGCCGGCTGCCAAGGCCTCAGCAATGACGTCATGACCGTGAAACTTGCGCTATCTATTCTCCACTTATCCCGTTATACATTCAATATGTATTTTACTTTTCTTGATTTTTTAATCACCTTTAAAAAAATTATGATAATTCTTTATTGAACAGCCCTCAATAGGACGACTGTGATCCCGAGAATCAGACAGACACACACAAAAAACAGCAAACAATAACAAATTTAATACCAAACACTAAACAAGGTGACGAACGTCCTGCTGCCATGCTAACTGTGGACGAGTTAGTTTACAGAGGTCCTGCCACGTTGAGTGCGGACGAGCAAGTGATTTTATTACAGTAAAAGCAAGGAATCAGTTAAAAATGGGACCTTGTAGCTAGGCTAAGGAAAGAGACACATTTCATATACTGCTTCTAAAAATAGATTTCTCTCAGCACCGCTATAGGATAACATAGTGTAAAGTGGGACCCTTGAGCGAGGCTAGGGAAAGGAACCCCTTTTTATGATCTCAAAAATAGATCTCGAAGGACTAACAAGTGAGGAAATCTCATGACATTCTCCCACGTATATCATCATAAAAATCGGCAATATCTTGATGACGAGATATCTTGCCATTAGCAAAATTGGTCAGATCTTGATGGCCGAGATATCTCGTCGAAACCATGCGAAGGGCTGATTAGGAAAAAAAAAAGGAGCATATAAGTGGGAAGAAAACAATTTTAAGTTGTTTGCATGATAGGTTCTTAGTTTGAGATTAAGCTGACTAAAATGGGATTTTTATAAGGACATTTAAGTTGTAAGGGATCACTGTAGTGACCTCTACATCTGTGGTATCTATGGAAGCAGGCCCGGACCATTATATTACCCAACTGCACCATCACATCTCGTTTCATCAAGGAATCGGCAACGCAGCCATATGAAACATGACATAAACGAGTGGCTCTTCACCCCTCTCTGCAAAGTAAAATAATTCAAATTGTGCGGTTAGTGTCGTACAGGGAGTTTGGACACCAGCTAGCGGTTTAAATTCAGTGAAATTCGATGTGCAACATATTCCTTGGTCAAACCTCATTTCATCTAAAAATTACGACGCTTTTGGCCCGTTGAACACATCCGGTAACGTGCGGCACCGCAGCCCAACTATGCACACATAACCGTGAAATAACCCAAGTTCTCAATTCGCGCCATTTGCGATACATATTCTATCGAAGAAAATGTGTTTATTTCGCTTACGTGGTGTGAAAAAGTATATTTTGGAACAAAGTAGACGTCACTGGATACAACCATTTATTAATTATTATTTACCTTCCATTAATTTATGAAAACAAGGTACTTCAGACCGGAGAAGTGTGTGCGGCGAGCTTCGGCACATGTTGAACTACGAAACAAATTGCACGCCAGTTGGACGTGCGGCACCAGAGGCATGTGGACACTGCTCCATTAGATCTAAGGCCCGGTGCACACATCCGGTTTTTCAACGTGCGGCACCGCTGCCGCAACGCAAGTGCGGTCTGTGATACATTAGATCCAATGGAACAGTGCACACATGCCTCCAGCACCGCTGGGGCGACGCACGTCCAACTTGAGTGCAATTTGTACCGCAGTTCCTCACGACACCTCACGGTCGACGCACATGAGTCTCCGTTCTAAAGTACCTTGTTTTCATAAACAAATGTAATATAAATAATAATTAATAAATGGTTGTATCCAGTTACAAAGTAAGCGAAATAAACACATTTTCTTCGCTAGAATATTTATCGCAAATGGCGCGAAATGAGTTTGTGCGTCATTTCACGGTTATGTGTGCATAGTTGGGCTTCGGTGTCGCAGTGGTGCCGCACGTTGAAAAACCGGATATGTGCACCGGGCGTAATGTATCTCAGACCGCACTTGCGTTGAGCTTGCGATATCGCACTTGCGTTGCGGCTGCGGCATCGCACGTTGAAAACTAATGTGTGCACCGGGTCTTAATCTGTAAAATGTTTTTGTAAGAAATAAAAAAACAACATTTGGAGCAGCACCTGCTTGTGCATTTCAAAACTCAAAATTTCTGCTTTGCATCATATAAAAAATTATTCCTTTTCTCATCTAGTCATTTTTCACGTTGTGGTGATATTTGTTTACTACAAACTCTTCGTATGTAGTTGAGTCGTGAGGGATAAAAATAAAATTTAGAAGAATGTCGAAGTTTCTGGTGGCGAAACCGTTGACGCTACTAACTCAGCATTAAACGATCATTTGCGATGTTAGGAACATTTCAAGGATCAGTTGACATCAAAAGCGACATCACGCTTTTAGTGCCTGGATGCGGGCGATTATAAACGTTCCGAATTAATTATCAAAACCATTTATCTTTCGAAAGGCGCTTACGAGCTTTCATCTGTTATCTTTAATAATGAGTAAAGTAATTTGAAAACGGACGGACTTATTACGTGATTACACGATTATCTTACGTAGAATAAGTTGCACTTCGACTATATTTGTGCTCTTATGGGAATTAACAGATTTTTAAACGTAATACTATTCTAATAGTATGCGATGATAGTGAAACAGGTTTATGTCTGATAGAAGTTTTGGTTGTTTGGGTACATTGGCGCAAGGGCAATAGCAAGCCAAGCATCACCAATCACGAGACAGAAGATGTCCAGTTATGGACATACACACAAGAAAAGTTTTACTACCACAGAAGAGGGAAATACAACAGGGTGAATTAATGAAATCGAAACTAAGCGACTTAACGGTTTCTAACGCACTAACCGACGAAGGTACGAACAGCTATAGTAGTTCTTATAGCTGCACTATCTTAGCCTTATAATTATCATTCGAGTAATAATTTTTGTTAATTTTTTAATTAACTATAGACTAGACTCTCTAGACATAACGTACTAGAGCAACACAACGGACTATTATCGACGGTACGGGAACAATCCCCGAAGCAACCTAGAACAACACCTCGTAATTTTGAACTGCGGTTAGATGACGAGGCAACACCTGAACTGGCACCCCACTCTCCAAACTTCGCCTCCGACCCAACGTGAGCACTTTTGTCCACGACAGATTTAAGGTGTACCAGCCGCCTCTACACACCATACGCTTAAAAATATCCATGCACCGACCCGGATTCGTACCAGGAACCTTCCGATCATCAAGAGGCAAACACCTTAAACCCCAGATCGGTAGATCGGCCTATCATTTGAGAAATACATGGCACCATAATATTTATTCTGAGAGTATTATTTCTCTACTAAATGTTTATTCGATCCTTTTAGAAGAATGTAGAAAACATTATATCCTCGTTTCAATTATAAATAGCAACAAGAATAATAGTGATATTCTATGGATGTGCTGCTAAACCTTGCTTTATCCTCTTATATTAAAAGCTTCAACAAGTACCATAAACGATAGATATATGTAATAAAATATCGAATCCGTCTTGGATAATAAAAACTATTACATACAATTTTTAACAAATCTGTAATCTAATGTTTGTAAATCAACGTTTTAAGCAGTTGTTATTATCTTTATCCTTTTCCTAAATCCTAATTTTCTTGCATAAAATTAAGTATAACGAAATGTTAGATTTTATTTGTTTTGAGTGATTAAATGTATTTTTCCTACCAATATTAATACAAAATTATACTGGTAGCATCACTCATCACAAGGATAAAATGTGTGAGGAAACATGAACACAATCCCAGATTAAAATTTGTTTTTATGTTAGGGGGATAGAAAGTAAGTGAGCCTCCTCAATAATTTTTAAAATGCTTCGTGTCAAGACTAAATGCACCCTAAATTTGCATTTTGCCCTGACAGTATCCTTGCCTCTGTTTGTCAACGCATTTAACATATGCGGAGTGAAGCATCTGAAACTAACGAAATATTCTCATTCTTATACATGTATTCTAATGAGATTTCCCTCATTTCCTAAGATATCATGCATGAGTTAAAGTAATGAGAAAAATATTTACTGAAAGCGTAAATTTCAATGCGTTAGAGATCACGACAGTTTCTCTTTGTTAGCGTAACATGCGAACTCATCGCTTTTCACTCTACCGAACAATAGGCGGAAAAGAAAACCGCAACAGAAGATTTTAATTTCATTTCGGAAAGAAAGGAGAACTGAAAATGAACGGCGGACTACTATTTTTTTAATGACGCGAAATAGATTGAGGGAAAACCATTTTAATTTAAGTTTGAAGAAGTTAATTAAAATACAATTCCGGTGAACATTCTCAGAGTGTAAAGAATCTCCATCAGTTTATCTTTCATTTACTGAATGCCCAAATCTCTAAATGCGCGTTGATGAGAAAAGAAATGAAACTACTCTTTCATTTTTCCATCATCGATAGCAACTGGAATCGATATTATCATTGTTATTTGAAAGAAGTTGAGTTAAAAAACAGAGCTATAAGACGGAAAGGAAAAAAAAATCCTCGTTGGGTTTACTTTAAACTCATTTTTGTTACGTTCCTCTATAATGTGATTTTTTCCTTCATTCTCTCCACCGGTCCACTGTTTTCTTATCAACTGAATTTTTTGCACTACGCAATCTTTTACTCCAGTAAAAAAATTCTCATATACCAGTTTTTCTGTGCTATGATTTCGGAGATTTCAATTTTAATGATCACTTCAAAAAATGGCGAAAGAAAAAAAAAATTCGAGTTTATGCAAACAAAGTAAGCCGAAAATGTCTGAAAAACTAACCTTTTAACTCCACACTTATCGTAAAGACTATATTTTTCCTTCCTAAAAAACTTGAAAAAAAAAGGGAACACGTAAAAGAATTGGATTTTTCCTCGGAGCCGCTTTTAAAGACTTCATTAGCACAGTTGTTGGTTGTGGAACACATTTTAAAATAATGTTTAAATGTAGAACCTTTAGATGAACATTCACTTGGGTATTATAAAAGGCAACTACGTGTCTTTTGCTGTGTCTTAAAAGCTTTATTAAACTTTTAGTATGAATACATTAAGCAGAAACAGAATTGTCAGATGCAAATTTTCACCTTCAGATAATACGAAAATGCTTATACAGTGTCAGAAAGCCATTAAAAATAAGTATACCAAAGAATTGTAGTCTTAGAACAGCTCTCTAATGGGAGTCTTATATTTTTTATAAAGCCTTACTGAATTTAACTCATTTATATTCCCCCAGTTATATTTTATTATACCAGAAATTTTTATTGGGATGTGATGTTAAATTCAAAGCCAAGTGTTTCTGTCGAGTATAGTTGATACATAGATTTGATGGTTTCATATCTACAATAATCTCCTAGACCAACAATGCTATTTAGAATACATATGATCACATACATGCGTCAGTCAATCATAATTTTGCATTTGCTTGTTAGCAATCTACTTTGTCTACAACTACATTTTGGCATTGACACGTATTGGATTTTATGATGGTCGTAATTCATGGTGGAGTTTTAGATAGTTAATATTTATGAGAAGTCTCATATTGTGGACGTTGACACTTAGAATTCTGCACTTGCTTCGAACAAATTCGTAATATACATTTGATTTCAGTCATCGAACCTGTCTCATGTAAGAACATATTTCTAAACAGACATCAGATTTTCAAAATACATATTTAACTTCCTTTTTGAAATTACCATTGAAGTTTTTAAACTTGCTCTCTCCATATCTTTTATCTTCCAACATTATATTAGCCATGTAAATGAGGACTGTATCCTCTAATCTATTTCGAATAACTGTGAGGTTATTTTTCCAAAAGAAAAGTTGAACGTGGGTGCCTAAATAAAATCTT
The DNA here is from genome assembly GCA_947359465.1 of Metellina segmentata. Lineage (NCBI taxonomy): Eukaryota > Metazoa > Arthropoda > Arachnida > Araneae > Tetragnathidae > Metellina > Metellina segmentata. The sequence goes on from OX375875.1 coordinate 56,941,519, forward strand.
TACAATGTTTCTGAAATATTTTTTTCAAAATTTCTTGCATCATATGGATATTACCATTCACTAAAACTGCATACAAGACATTGGAGTAACCTCCTTTAACCCTCCTGGTGGTTATCTCAGCAAAGTACCCCGTAATTAACAAAACTTAAACAGGTCTTGATCTTGTCATAAAACATAGGTAATATTTTGATGACAAGAACCTCGTCGTTTGCAAAATAGATCTGGTATAGATGAACTAGATAACTCGTCGAAACTACTTGAAGGGTTAAAAGCTTTATTGAGTAACTCAAAATCATGATTTATCTTCTACAAATGAAGATATGTGTATTTTTAACTGTTTCATTTCCATCGATATGAATCTGTTTCGATAATTATTAATTATATAGCTAGTACTACTTCAATATACACATGCATTTAAATACACAATACAAAATTTAATTAAGGATTCATGCATTATTAGGGTGTGAGAAACTATTATACGATGTAGGTAAAACTATCTTCGAAATGTGTCAAAATAATTTCGAGATAAACATTGAATTAAAAAAGTTCTATCTATCATAACACCGGACTAAAAATCTCAATGCTTCTCAATAGAGTTTTACTCATATTAACAGTGTGCTGCATTTTAATGCGTTGCATTCTTTCCTTGATCCTTGGTTTTTCAGACGCATGCAGCCGACCAACCGGTATAGTGGTTAAGGTGTTAGCCTCTAGATCGAAAGGTTCCTGGTTCGAATCCGGGTACGGGCAGGGATGTTTCTAATCGTATGGTGTAAGGAGGCTGGTGTACCTTAAATCTGTCGTGACCAAAAGTTCTCACGTTGGGTTGGCGTGGAAGTTTGGAGAGTGGGGTGCCAGCTCAGGTGTTGCTTCGTCATCTGACCGTGGTTCAAAATTACGAGGTGTTGTCCTAGGATCTTTCCCTTAAGGGATTGATCCCGGAGCGTCGTCAATAGCCCGTTGTGTTGCTCTAGTACGACGTTAACTAATAATTACCAATTAACAATTACCAGACGCATGGAAAATAAATCCTTTGAATATAAAAAATACTGAAAATTCGATGCCTTAAGTTGTACGTATAGGAGTGTAGAATGGAAAAGTGAACATGAAATATAGTCTCAGATATAGAAGAAACATCCTTCCCAAATAAAACTCACATTGGTGTGGTGTGGATGTTTAGACAGTGGGGTGCCAGCTCAGTTGTTAACCTCTTAATCTGACCATGGTTTAAGAGTATCAAGAGTTGTCCTCTGATCTTTCGTTACGGAATCGAGACCGGACCGTCAGCAAAAACCCGTTGTGTGTTGCTCCAGTGTGTCGTTGGTTCAACAACCTGCCTACCTTCAAAATAGAAGTGATTAATTGATTTTTATATCTTTCAATTTTTGAAAGGAATATACTCTTAATTAAAGAAGTAAATCTATGTTGAAATTTGCAGGAGTTGATCTCGTCATTTTATCATGGTTCAAAATTATAAGGCGTTGTATTTGGTTCTTTCTCTTCGGGATTGATCCCGGACCAACACCAATAACCGCTCGAGTGTGACGTGATCCATTTATGTCGTCATTTTATCATTATGTGAAATCTTGCAACTCGCAATTGGTCAAATTTGTAGATTTCGAAAAAAATTTAAAAAGTTCCTTTCAAATTTTAAGCATTTATAAGAAAAATCAAAATTTATCACTTAGTAGGAAACCTGTTTGTTCTAAACTGATGCATAAACTACTAAGATAAATATGTAAATAGGAATCATCTAAAACCGGGCGAAGGACAACAGAGATTCTATATTTATAGCCATTAGAAAATCTCGTAGAAACTAAACTTTTTTCTTACATTTAAAAGTTTTATTTGAAATTTTACTTTAATACAACAATGCGCACAAAAATATAATAGTTTTCAGACAGGATGCACAGAAAGGTAATAGTTACTTTTTTTAAACAATGAAATATAAAGTACTTGACTGGCGAATAAAAATCTATAAAGTAATATTTACACATATGAGGCTCATGTTTACAGTTTCTTTATCGCAGCAGAATATGCCAAAAATAACTTGTGTTATGACTTTCAAAGAAAAACTTGTTTTAGAAGTATAAATATAATCAGTCAAGATTTCATACAAATTCATTGGAATTTAATGCTTTACAAGGACGGTTCTTGGAAAGAGTTAGTATGCGGAATTTTTAGATCAAATACAAAATAGCTTTCCACTTTAAAGCAAATAAAGCTTAAAAAACTTTACTTTCTACAGAAAACAAGGATTTGAAGCATCATAAATTCAACCACTTTCGATAGCTTATTTAGTTTAGATAAATATCTACTTTTAAGAAAATAAAAAGTGAATGTATACACATTCAATTATTAAGAATTCAGAGTATTCATCTACGTTGATGTCCAAAATTATCATTCCGTGCATAGAAACACAGATTTCTCAGAAACTGTGAACTACATTGTTATGAATTTCTGTGGAATTAGACATAACACCATAATACATAAATACAAAGTAAAAAATTTAAGAACACTGGATATGATAAAAAACTGTTGCATGTAACGATAAAAATGACAAGAAGTGTTCAGAAAAAAAAGAATAACTCAGAAAAATTTAGGCTTATGAATTTAATATGGAATGCGATCGCCCCTGACTCGTACAAACATAACATAACGAGATTTCATGCTAATAATAATATTCTTAACCACAGTTTGGGAAATTAAGCTTCACTTCTCCAGCAATGACTGCATCAGGGCATTTATATCTCTACTAAGAGGATGCCTCCGTCCAACTGCTTTTCCAAGGTAGTCCTATAAGTTATCTATCGGGTTCCGATCAGGAGATTTTGTTGGCCACGTTATTCTGTCAATGGATTCATTTTCAAGGAATTCATTAACAAAGTTTGATCGATGTGAAAGAGTATATTATCGTTCATAAATAAAAAATCAGATCCATATGCTCCTCTGAAAAGTCTCACACAATGTTCTAAGACCTAATCCCGATATTTCTAGCCGGTCACAGATCCTCTGTTGAAAACGTGTAGGGGCGTACGTCCATCGATCATTATTTCTCTCTACACCATCACACCTGCACTGTCAAAGCGGTACCTTTCCTTTATGTTCCAGGGAATATTTTGCGTTCCTGACTCTCTCCAGATACATAAACGCTTAGAATCAGATGCTAAACTAAACATCGACTCATCAGTAATGAGAACATGGGTCCATTGGTGTTGACTCCAGTTCTTATGTTCTTTGCACCAATTAATCCCTCTTGTGTTGTGAAGATAGTGAAATACATACCATTGGATTTCTGGAATAAAGGCCTTTTAATCAAGCCTTCTGTATACAGGTTTGGGTGATACAACAGTTCCCGTGGAGATTGCTAGCTCTGAACGTAACTGCCGAGCTGTAGGCTTCCTGTTACGACGGGCAGTTATTGCCATATATCGATCTTGAGAAGCAGTTGTTATGTGTTCACGACCTTGTCTAGGCCTCCTAACAACAGTTCACGAGTTCTGAAATTGTTTCTACAGAGCAGAGACTGTATGTCTTGAAATATTCACACAAATCGCTGCTCCCATGGTTGTCTGTCCTGCTTCTAAACGGCCAGTAATTCGCCACTTCACATATTATTCAAAATGATACTTCGAAGCCATAATAAACCGTTTTGAGTTCTTACACACTGAAATAAAACTGTGTAATGCAAAAATTCACTCAGATATTAATTTTGCGCAAAACGCTTGATTCACCGTAGGGTGACGTAACCCCTTGATTTGGATATCAGAAATCGTTTGAGCACTCTTGATTAGATAATGCTAATTAGGCTTGTCTTTCGCACATTCCCTGCAAAAATGGTTTACATCGATTGGATATTTCATGGAATGTAAGTATTTTTGGGTATGTAGAGATAATTTTGGACATGGGGTGTACTTGAAGGTTTATTGAATATCGGGAATATACTCTCTTATAACGATGGGTTGTTTGTATAGCAGATTATTTTTTTTTCTACTCTTTCTACTAAAATGCGGCAATATATTCAGAGTAAAAAATTCCCAGTAAAACTCTCCGAAAAATGAAATACATAATTATATTTAAACATTAATGTTTATGAATACATAAAAATTTATTCAAAATTCTGAAAATATGAGTGTTAAAATACACAATAATCATATGACGAAGTTGAAATTATACGATAATTAACTCTGAATCACAAAAAGAAATAAGCTTTTGAGATTTTATAAACGTAATCAAACCTTTATCTTTTTAAAAGAAATTTGACATCAGAAGGAATATAAACATTCTTTATTTTCGTTGGTTTCAAAAACAATATGCAAGTATAAGCTTCTTAAAAAGTTCTTAAATGTATGGAAAGATATCTAGACGACGGGTTTTATACGAGGGTTTACAAGTTTCAAGAGACACACATATCTAAATATAACTAAGAGCAATGAATTTAAGTAAAATTGATATACCCCTAGAATAATTGCACGTTGACTTTATTTAGTAGTAAGTTCTAGATTTCATTTTCAGGACTGTTTAAATTTGTAGAAAATTGACCAAATCAAGATTTCATCAGTTAGGTTCAAGACGGACTGAAGTTTAAGACGGTCTGAGGCTAAAAATGTTCAATACAGTAAAGAAAATTTAATTTATATTAATAGAAATTGGTTTACCTTAATATATAATGTTTTCTTTATATTGAAAAGACATGTAATATACCTCAGAATAAAATAGTAATTTTGCTTGGTTTGTGATAAATTTTACAGAATCATACTAAATTATTTTACAGAATTTCCGATTAATGTGGAAATAAGTCTGTTTATTCTTATCAGTAGTTTCAAGGCCAGATAATATTTCGTTATTAATACATCAATATCGCAACTATTGCCATACTGCTCTGTGCAATGGGTCCAAATTTAAATGATGGTTTCCACGTATTAATATTACAGTTGTGTTTGCATCTAATTGTGTTTATTCCCAGTTTTTTACACACTTAAAGAAAGCATGTGTACGGTTTGACAAATTTCGCTTGCTTTCTAGAATCTAGAATGGTAGGATCTTTATAATCAGTGTTTAAATAATTATTTGCTCAATTTTTTATAATTTCTAACATAATATAACAATAAAACGTAATTTAAATTGTACCCAAGAAAATACAGCCTTGTACTCTGTTCAAAGAAAATATAGCTCAATTTATTTTGCTATTTTTAACTATTCATATCTACAGTAATTTATTAAATTAGGTCCAGGAAAATCTTAAATTGTAGCTAGTGTCGTGAGACTCATAATGCCCGTTCGCACAATAAGGAAATGAATATTTAAATATTAGAATTATTAGAAATATTTTTAAATTAGAAGATACCGTGTTAAAATTTCAACCATTAGGTATTATTCCTATTATTAAATAGGTATTATTATCTTCAATCGTCACATATGTGTAAACGCTTTTCTCTAAGATAACATTATCTACATTTAAATTAATTATTCAGTGTATTTATTTATCATTATCAGAAAATATTTTTTGCCTAAAAGAAGTTTACAGAGCAATGAACCTTTCTACAAAGCTTATTAAGGGTTTAGGTGTTCTTTCAGAAAATAGTAATTTCCATATATAACCCGCCTTATTATGGATTTAAGCATAATATTGATGGTTTACATGAAGTGGATGCTGTTGACTGACGATTTATGAGTTGCTGGTAGAGTTAAGCCAGACAGTTTTATATTTTCCAAAGAAATACATTTAATGGGAAATTGCCAGATTAATGAAGATCTGATGTTCTCCTCAACCTTTCTTCTTCCCCCGAAAAGTACACTATTAATAAATATTGCGTCTAAAAAGTTTAAACACAACATTTCAATCAAACGATAATAGTTTCGTGTTAAGGTTTCTTACATATCTGCCTATATGTGTCATGGTTGGAACAATGGCAGGATAAAAATTTGTTGATTTAAAGTTTTGAAACACGTTAGTAAAATATACATGTCATTCCACTGAAATAGACAGAATTACTAAGATTGGTCTTCAGGATTAAAGGCTTTCAAATGTTTTAATATTAAATTATTTATTGATTAACAACGATAAGAAAACCGTTATAACACAGTTGATTGAACTGATTTGTTGGTGAATGACAATAAGTGTCAGATACCTACGTACTCAGCATGTTCACGATAGTTACCCAAAAGACCAACTTGGAGACACAGTGTGGAAGGTGTACCGTTAAAATTTATATAATGATTAATTTAAAATATTTAAGACAAATTTACTGTCAGGTATGTTTACAGAGGGAAATTAATATGAATGCTAAAAAGAGACTAAAATATTCTTAGTCATTTATTATCTATTACTGGTGGCGTTAATGATCTTAACAGAAAGCAAGCGTCTTTTTTTTTACTGATTCTTGAGAAAGAAGCTTAAAAACATGCGAATACATTTACATAAAGCTGAAGAGAATAAAATACAATTGAAAACAATGTTAACTCAAAGCAGTATAGACTCATAGTGGTTGACAAACCAAACACACTCAACTAACTGACTTTCTAACAAGCTAATGTCACGCTTACTCACGAATAAATGTTTATCTCTTTGCCAATTAATCTTCCTAAAATATTGGTCACTGCTTTAGATTACTTATATTACTCGTAGTCAAAGAACCATGGAGCAATTTAAAAAAAATGTGCTTACATTTATTGATATTCCATTGGATACAGAAACAAAAATTACTGATAGTGACTGCTTCTATTCAGAAATATTGTAACAGTCGGATGTACAACACACATATTCATTGCTTAACTCAATTCGCCGATACGCTGACTAATCCGTAAGTGTTTGATTCTTTGACAATGAACATTATAAAAAGATCCGTCACTGCTTCGGATAGATTATTTTAGTTCTAACCTAATTATGCATTTAGTTCTAAACTTAATAAATATTTAGCTCTAACCATTTAACAATTTAGAAAAAAAAATCTACTGTACTTAATTTTACAGAATGTCTAATGTATAAGGAAAAATAAGAGCAGGTGTTTTAATTCAGAAATAGATGCACAGTCGTATACACACATATCCACTGATTAACTCGATCCACTGACAGACTGACTCACAAATACGTGAGCAACTGTTTTGCAAATGAGTATTCCTGAACGATCGCTCACTGCTTCGGATTACTTATTTTACTCATTGCATAAAACCATGAAACAATTTACATAAAAAGAGACCAGCACTTACTAAATGTCCAATGGATTAGGAAACGAAACAGATATCGACTGTTTTAATTCGGAGATAGCTGCACAGTTGGACACACAACATACAAATACACAGCTTAACTCGATCCACCGACACGCTGACTCACCCGTAAGTGTTTAACTCTTTGCCAATGAATATTCCTAAAAGATCGGGGTCAATTAATCATTGGCATCGAGCGATCCGCTAGAAACACTCGCTAGCCAATGACATCATAAAGCCATGACCAGGCTCCCCCGCCCGCTCCCTAAGCATCAGCCATTTGTCTAAGCACGTCATTAACTTATAATGACTCCTTAGATGTTCGATAGATAACCGGGGTCTCCTTTTTATTGTACCTACCGGAAAAGGATGTCTCCTATGGGAGTTTATGGCACCTACATTAGGTAATGTGAATGGGATGAGGGCAGTGGGTGCGTTAGTGAGTGAGCTTTTATTATAAGGAAGAGATTTGGGCCTTTTATCCTCTATCTCGGTGATGTTTTGAGCACCTATGGTGGTGTCAAAGGAATTGGGTGATCCCTTACTAAGACAGCGGATTGCAATCAAAGGGAAGCACCTTGGACTGAGAGTTCCTGCTCTCGTTTTTCTTTGCAGCATTCGTGGTATTCTGGACCTAAGTTAATAGAAGCGTAAAGCGTGGATTAAAATTTGAATAAATAACCGTGAATTTTAGCTTTAAGATTGCACGTGCAACATACGTAATCTGAAAATACAGGGTGATTCATAAGTAAGTATACAATTTCAACGCACTATATAACAGTGACTATCGAGTTTTAGCTTTAATATTACACGTGCAACATGCGTAATCAGAAAATACAGGGTGATCCATAAGTATGTATACAATTTCAACGCACTATATAACAGTGACTATCGAGTTTTAGCTTTAAAATTACACGTGCAACATGCGTAATCGGAAAATACAGGGTGATTCATAAGTAAGTATACAATTGCAACGCTTTAGATAACAGTGACTATCGAGTTTTAGCTTTAAGATTACGCGTGCAACATGCGTAATCGGAAAATACAGGGTGATTCATAAGTAAGTATACAATTTCAACACACTATATAACAGTGACTATGTAAGATATTTTAAGTTACCTTTAACAAAAGTGTGGGTTTTTTTTTTCAATTTTTTTCAATTTTTAATGTTTCAAGTTTTTTTTAGAAACAGTCACACTGCACATATCGAACAGATAAACCATTTATGCCCAGACGATTGTTAGGGTTTCTAAAGCAGATACAGTGATAGTGGATGTGATACGCTATTTCAACTCAGCTAGATCAACAGAAATAGTAGGGTTAAATACGTTATCCTTTATGTAGTCCCAAAGAAAAAAGTAATTTTGTGTTAAGTCAGAGTATCTGGGTGGCTATTGGGTTAATGACATGTTGTAGTCGGCGATTCGTCCAATCCATCGGTGAAGAATATGTTAATGGAGGTAATTTCGCATATCATCTGACCAGTGTGGTGGTGCACCATCTAATTGGAGAATAAAGTTTTTCAACTTTATTCTCCAAATGGATCCTTGGAATAAAGTTTTTCAACTTTATTCTCCAAATGGATCCTTGGAATAAAGTTGAAAAACTTTATTCTCCAATTGGATGAATGAAGTTTTTGACGACATCTGCCAATACATTCGGTCGGCTTTGAAACTTTGCACAAACAGCCCGCAGTTTCAAATTTTTTTAAACTAATCGGAAATGAATTTTTTGGTTGGAGGCTCTTTTCAAAATTGTGATCGAAAAAGCTGTTGCACAACGGTGACAGATTCCGTTTTGCTCAATTAAAAAAAAAACCCGCCTTTTTCAGTGCAGACGCAGCCATTCCCACTGACTAGTCACGCGACACGCTCGCTATAGCCTATGTCACTTCGCTCTGGAGGGGGACACAAACTTTATGTGTATACTTAGTAAACTGTTTGCATTAGGGGACAGTGTCTTAAGCTGTTCCTGTTTTACAGCATCTGGAAACTGTATACTTACTTATGTAACACCCTGTATAGTTCTGAGAAAACGAAGGGGAATAAATAATAATTTTCAGTTGTGCAAAAACAAGTTTTATCATTTTAACAATTATTTAGTACATTTTCTAATAACTCAACTTACCAATTATTCAACTGGTTGTATTGGGCTTTATAGGGAATGTGTTGTTAAAGTGAAATATCAATTTCTGCTTTCATTATTAAATTATGCATCCACTAGCAGAATGACAAGACCTTACTTGGATTACAGATGATTGTTACAGATTGGGTTACAGAAGATTGTTACAGATTAGGATACAGAAGATTGTTACAGATTGGGTACAGAAGATTGTTACAGATTAGGATACAGAAGATTGTTACTGATTGGGTTACAGAAGATTGTTACAGTTTGGGTTACAGAAGATTGTTACGGATTGGGTTACAGAAGACTGGTTACGAGAACGTTGAAAACATGACCGGAATAATATATTTTCTCTTTAGTACAAAAAGACCATACTCTTAAGTGTCTTTAAAATCATTTTTAGCACCTTCTAAATCTTTACAATACATTAAAAAATTAAATATTTATCAATTTTTTTACAACATATAGTAGAGAAATGAAATTAAACTCAAGTGGTAAAACAATGATGCTCCATATATATAAATAAATATTGATCTTCTATTTAGTGAGGACCGCGGTAGTACGATTGTATGTTTATCCTTTAACATCTGATGGGTCATACAAACCTTTAGCTTCGTATATATCTATAGAACGCCAACGGTATATGCAACACGATTATCGAGCCCTCAGAGAATTCATGAATACCCACAACCCTGACGTGATTTATCTGCAAGAGACTCACCTCATGCCCAACAAAACATACATATTCCAAACAAAAACATTTACAGGAATGACCTTAATCTACTCTCAAACACAAAACACAGAGAAGGCCACTGAATGCCACCACTTTCGTCAAAAATCTATCCCCCACCGTCAATAAATTACCTCTTCACTAAACAAATTCTAAACAACATTTCCCCCAATTAACCTTTCAAAATTTAAGCCCGTTTCTATTATTTAGATTTACAATTATCCCCTCCCCCACGTCCCAATATTTCTTGCATTAACGATAGTGAAAAATTATTTTGTACCAATAATCAGGTTGTCATATATATAAATTTCAATACACACCATTAGTTTTAGAACTGCATATATAATTCGAGGGTGGGAGAGAGTTATTCTCTCTAAAGAAAGCCAAATGGTACTTGAGCACATACATTCATATACGAATTTACACTACCCTACAATAATGAACCGGACACCAGCGGATTTGCATGAAATCCTACTACTTGTTTGGGGGTGTTTTTCGTGGTATGTCCTTGGACCTTTGAATGTTGTTCCTGGTAAATTGAACGCCGACTTCTTCATGAACATTTTGAACAATCAGGTTCTTCCTACGCTCTGGCAATTTTATGGGATGGAAAAACGTTACTTATAAGGACGACAACGCTTCATGCCATGTTGCAGCCTCCGTTAAGAAGTGGTATCAAGATATGGATGTAAAACGTCTTCCCTGGCCTGCTCAGAGTACCGACCTAAACCCTATAGGACATTTGAGGGACGATTTAGAGCGTCTTTTTAAACCTTGGACCATCCCTCTATTGAAGCATGTATTCTTTCTCTTAAATCATCACAACTTGCTGTCCGGTCCATTATTGTTGGGTAGTGTGGTTTAATTCGTAGTCCAACCTCTCTATAAAGTTTGTGCAGGAATTTTCAAAACATGCTGCTTATTTCATCAAACTTATTTATAAGTATGTTTCCTTCATTTATTAGCACCGATGTCAAGTCAACCAAGAATCAAAGAATTGACCAAATAAAGATTATTTTACAAGTAATTACAAGACTTTGATAGGATCTGTCCCTTCGAGATTCATCAGGGACCGTCGCCTATAGCTAATTATGTTGCACCAGTGCGACGTGAATTATCTATCTACCTACCTAAATACACAATTTTGATTGTATATTTTCAGAAAACCGTTACGTTGTCAATTGCTTTTGGATGATGGCTTAGAATTATTGTCAAAATTTCACTGGCAATAAAATATATTTTATAAACAACATTTACTTTTTTCAAATCAAGTCTTAAAATTATTAGCAGTTTAAAATATCAAACATGTAAAATTGAAAACTTTGTTCATCTTGTTTTTTTTTAAAATTTTTAAATATTTTAATCCGTCGAAAGCACTCCTTAAACAATGACACGGTTATTTGTTTTTGTTCAGTACAGAATTTTCTAGCAATTAAAACTATGTTAAAGATTAAGAACCCCTTCTTTGAAATTCACAGTTCTATAAGAAAACTAGACAGAAAAACGTACTTGAAAAATAGATCATGATAAGTCCCTTGTTCTAGAATATAAAGACACCATTTTTAGCAAACGAAAAATAAAACAATCCAGAAGAAATCCAGACAAAACTTATTTTCAATATAATTTTAAGGTTCAAGTAGTAGATGACGTATTTCAGTGAAAACCAATCGAGAATTCTATAATATTTATTAGGGTTACTAAAAATATGAAAAGCGTACAACTGAAATTCGTAATATCAGTCAAAATAAAAAATACTCTTCGCATCGGTTTTATCCCATGCACTTTTATTTACCAAAGTTTAGTACAATGCAGGTAATTGTAGAATATAAATTTTAAGAATTCTGAAATAAAACACATTTCACTCAGAAAGAAAATAGCTTAATACATTAAATATAAAAAATGGACAACCAGATCAGATGGAGTTTTGAGGAAACTAAAAATTTCTTCCTTATAAAACAAATTTTTACAAAAGAAAATTAATCTTATAACCAAGACAGAAACACACAAAAAAATTGCAAGAATGAAGAGTAAATGTTGAGCGGAATACCAAGTTATCTTGCAGTTTCTTTTCAAAGACCTCTTATGAAGTTAGTATTCAGTAGGTCTTTGAAATAAATTGGGTCTTGAGCGAAAATCCTTATATTGTAGTGGTCCATTCTTTAAAAATAGATTAGATGAGAAGCAGGAAAAAAATTAGCTCTATTTGATTAGCTCTATTCTCTTCTAGATTTGAAGCATCCCTTCATCATGGGAAAAGGTTATGTCCTTTCAGAAGGATACACTAGAAATTATTCTTAGGATATAGAAAGCACATTATAGTTTAAATTGAACTCCAAGTACAAAGAGTTGATTTATGATAGTGCAAGACGCTTTTGCTCATGTTTTTCGAATATTTTTGGAAGATGTTCTTTTTCTAGAAAGTGTATTGTAAATAACAAATAAATAGTTCTAGAACCCAATATAAGTTGTTGCGTCAATCTCAAGAATCTCGTTACAGAGATACCGACACAAAAACGACTCAAATTATTTATAAGAGTGGCAGTACCAAGAGAAAATACATGATATATAAAACAAGAGGTAAAGTGAGTCTCTTTTATAAGAAATGAATGAAGAAGGTATCTCCAGAGGGCACAAAGCATCAACATTTAACCCATGTTTAGGGTAAAATGAAACAATCCTAAAAATATAAATGGATGCGCACTTTATCTGAAAAGCTACATGTCAACTACTTTTTTTACGCAAGTGTATTTTGTCGCTGTCGTTGTGGTCCTTAAAATTGAGATTACATCGTACGCATGTTTTACTTTTGAAATTAATTTGATCTCAAATTCTCGATTTCACTCGCTAGTTTTAAATAAGTATTTAAAGATCACAAATTATCTTTAGAAATCATACTGTTAAACCATAGTGTCCGAAGTGTGAAGCTACGCACAGCTTGTAGTATGGCAGATATGTGAAATAAATTGTAAGAATTGTAGCCTTTAACGACAGAAGCATACAACTTGAGGCACATATACGACATATATGAAGATTTAATTTTGGATATGAGGCCATCTCAGATTTCGCCTGTGGCAGTAATAGCGGACATTATAAATGGCAGCCTCTGAGTATACATAATAATAGTTGTCAGTGAAAAATCTGGAGAGATTTTATTCCAATGTGCCTTTTGCAAGGCCTTTTAGAGGGGCATTGTTTAATTCTTACGTCCTCTTTGCTCAAAAAGCGAAAATTGGTTGAGCAGCTACGATTAGAATACTGCAAACATCGTGAACTAAAATTACAATCTATTTGTATAAACTACTGTTTGTGAAAATTGCAACACCATGAAGGAATCATACAAATTAAACGAAACTTGGAGTAAATTCAAAACAAGTTAGGATATGCAAATTATTAGAATTAAAAAGCAATCACGCATGTATGGGTGGAGAAACACCCTCGAAACTTCCAAGTGAGACGTGTATAAAAATTACTGTAAAGATGCGTTGTGATGTGTGTCTCGCAGTTTGACTGCTGTAAATTAATGATTGATTAAAAGTCAATATGCGTCGCCAAAAACGCAAAGTGCCATACGAGCTACTGACGGAATACGAACTGGGCCGCATGATCTGCCTCCATGAGGGTGGACTTTCGTATCCTGAAATCGCCACCCTCCAGCGGCGTAATGTCATAACAGCGATGCGTGTGTGAAGTAGATGGATCATGGAGAACCAGACAAGTCGAAACCCTAACAATGGGCCACGTTATATAACTTACCATGGGACGACATACACCTCATCCACATGGCGGTGACTGACCGTACATCGTCCTTTCGTGCGCTGGCACAAAATTGGAGCACGTCTACCGGTGTGTCATTCTCTGTCCTCACGGTTTGTGGACGTAGGCAATCTACACCACATTTGGAGTATTTATACTTTAGAAACTTGCGGGTTGTGTAGGCTAAATCTATAAACAAATCGCAATTGACATAAAAATAACATTGAGTATAAAATGATTGTAGTACGCAGGTCAGTTTGTTTGACTAGTATTGATCGCAAATGACATTTTCCAAAACAAATTAAATTATAATATTTATGTTTGAATTGACTTTCTATTTCTTTCATAATACAAATAACAGATCGAAGAAAAAAAAAATTTTTAATCCTTAATTTTAAGCGACTTACATTTTGTAATGGAACACAAAAAGCCCAAAAGAAAAACTCATTTATCCTAAAAGCGTAATTTTGCTACTCGGTATCTGGCAACATCAGAATTAATGTTTATTTTTTTGGTTTGATTTAAAATTCTGTGTTTGCGTATTTGGGCTGACAGCTAGATGTTGCGGTCTTATTTCAATGATAAGAATTTCGCTAGGAATTTATCAGTCATAGGTAATTTCTTGGGGGTTGCTTTTATTTCGGCCAACTTTCCATAAATATTTCATTGAATTCGTAATAATTTTTAGATCTCTTTTTCATAAGAATAAATAAAATATACGAAACAAGTTTTTTTTTTAATATGGCGTTCAACTTCTTATTTTAAAATGATCGAAATTCCGTTTCCGTTTGTATTTATGTGTTCCAGTATTTTAAATATTGCATATATATTATTTAGGAGTTGAATTTTAATGAATTATTCATTTTATATTTTATTCATAGTATGTGTGTATGTTTTTGGGGTCGTTAGGCTGATTAGTGACAGTCCCGATCACATTTAAGCCCAAGTTTATTCGAATAGAACTCTGTAGAACCTTCTGGAAATGTTTGGAAACGAATAGGACCCTGTGGAACGTTCTAAGAGATCGTGGAATTGTATTGAACTCGGTGTTGATAGAACCTTCTAGAAATTTATAGAGTATAAAGTAATCTGTAGAACCTTCAAGGTTGTGGAAATGAATAGAATTTTATGCAACCTTCTAGAAAGTTGCGGAGAGAAAGGAATAGAATTCGGTTGAACCTTAAGGAAGATCTTGGAAATATCTAGAACTTTGTAGAACCTTCTTGAAATTATAAATCATTATGCCCCGGTCTTGGACTCACTATGTTCCAGAACATTTCAGTACTCACTTGAATCTTAGATGATTATATTTAAGGGAAGTTAACTAGGAAAGAGTATTCCAGTTTATCATCTTTCAATGAATGTGACAACTACATTTTGCTCTTTTTGTTGATTGTATAAGTTTTAACTGCTTTATTTGACAGTGATAATGTGCATTTTGGATTAAATTTTAGATATTTTTCTTTTTTATTTCTGTAAAGAAAAGTAAAAATAAAAATAAATATTTCTACACGGATGTTATGAATATTTCATTGATGAAAAGGGGATAGCTAAAATATTTAATGTTACATAACGTGCATTTTGTAGTGAAACACGAAGAGCCCAAAACAAAATATTTATTCATCCCAAAAGCATAATTTTGCTATTTGAGATCTGGCAAATCAGAATTAATGTTTTATTTTCTAAATTTGATTTATAATCTCTTGGCGTTGGAGTTAACACAAGGGAATATTGCGGTCATATTTGAGGATTTCTGAATTTCATAAACCATCATCGTCTCAATCACTCAATGTCGATACTTTTCAAATGTCTTTTTTCGAATTGCTTAATTTCGGCATACACTCAGAAAGTTGAAATTTGACACTTCGCACACATATTTCGTTTTTCAGAATTCTGTATGTTTCCATAGGAATCTCGTTTTTTTTTGTGTTTATATGTCCCAAACATATTGCAATATATTGTTCGTGAATTAAATTGCAATGATTTTGGTTTATTTTCTGCAATATATCACAAGATATGGGTCATTTTTTGACGGTACATGTATATTTTCATCAACCATCCTTAAGCCTTTGGTTGAATGCGTGATACAAAACAAAATCTTTTTTAAGTAATGTGTGTAACTTCTCATTTAAAAATGACCGATAAAGTGAAAATAAAATTATTTTTAAATAAAATAGGTCACGCGTTAAATTAAAACGGGTAACCACACATTGTAGTTCAATATTTCCCAGTCGATTTCTGTAGTCACCTTAAAAAAAACTTATATAGTGTCTTACAGCAGAAGTGCGAATATGAAATGGATTATATGAATGGATACATCATGTATTTAGATATATGTGCGTCCGAAGTAAATCGTAAAAGCTATGAAAAATTTAAAAATATGTTAAAAATGATTTTTCCTAGCTTTAAATCTTTCTTTGTGTTAACTCAAAATCGTGCACTTGAATGATGCTTAGTTTTACTATGAAAGAAGAAGTGATTACAACTGATCACCTTTCAAAAAAAAATTTCATATATTCAACTAAGGCAACGCCGTGTAATTCTACTAGTGTAATATGAAACTCTAAATAAACGTCTTTGCTGTTGCGATTAAGAAGACATTAAAATTATGGTATGCTGAAGCATGGCACCAAAACCCAAACATCGGCTCATTTTCAAATTGATGGGCTCAATAATTGCTAAGACAGTTCAAAAAGCTGAAAGTTATATTCCGACTTGCTTTTTGAATTGAAAGGCAACCTCATAGTGAAAAATTAAGTCTTCTAATTTGGTGATGAATAGTTGTAATATTGAACTCTAAATCAACGTCTTTGTTGTTGCGATTAAGAAGACATTAAAATTATGTTCCGTTGAAGCATGGAACCAAAACCCGAACATCGACTCAATTTCAAATTCATGGGCTCAATAATTGCTAAGACTGTTCAAAAAGCTGAAAGATATTCCGACTTGCTTTTTGCAAAGGAATTGAAAAGTAATCGCATAGTAGAAAATTCCGTCTACTAATTTGGTGACGAATAGTGTAATATGAAACTCTATATCAGCGTCTTTGCTGTTGCGATTCATAAGACATTAAAATTAAGTTCCGTTGAAGCATGGCAACAAAACCCAAACATCGACTCATTTTAAATTAATGGGGTCAATAATTGCTAAGACTGTTCAAGAAGCTGAAAGATATTCCGACTTGCTTTTTGCAAAGGAATTGAAAAGTTACCGCATAGTAGAAAATTCCGTCTTCTAATTTGCTGATGAATAATGTAACATGAAAATCTAAATCAGCGTATTTGCTGTTGCGATTCATAAGACATTTAAATTAAGTTCCGTTGAAGCATGGCAACAAAACTCATACAACGACTTAATTTAAATGGATGGGCTCAAATTGCTTTTTGCAAAGGAATTGAAAAGTAACCGCATAGTAGAAAATTCCGTCTACTAGTTTGCTGATGAATAGTGTAATATGAAAATCTAAATCAGCGTATTTGCTGTTGCGATTCATAAGACATTTAAATTAAGTTCCGTTGAAGCATGGCAACAAAACTCATACAACGACTTAATTTAAATGAATGGGCTCAAATTGCTTTTTGCGAAGGAATTGAAAAGTAACCGCATAGTAGAAAATTCCGTCTACTAATTTGGTGATGAATAGTGTAATATGAAACTCTAAATCAGCGTCTTTGCTGTTGCGATTAAGAAGACAGTAAAATAATGTTCCGTTGAAGCATGGCAGCATAACCCAAACATCGACTCAATTTCAAATTAATGGGCTCAATAATTGCTAAGACTGTTCAAAAAGCTGAAAGATATTCCGACTTGCTTTTTGCAAAGAAATTGAAATGTACCCGCATAGTGGAAAATTCCGTCTTCTAATTTGGTGATGAATAGCGAAGATTTTGCAGTCAAGCGCTGTCTCCCGTCCTTTCGATGCCATCAATCTTCGTTCGAGCAACAATTCCGAAGTTGTGATAAAGAGGTTAAGAAATAATAAGGGATTAAGGGAAGGTGGCCGCGACCCCGTTCCATCATTCGTTTTCATCGAGGGTGCAGACTGGGGATTTTTTCTTTCTTCCCACGAAAAAGACCCTGGGTGGCATATATTTATTAACTTTTGAAGTTTGTAACTGAAGTACTGAACGGTTCATTATTTTTTATATACAGACGTGATAGATGTGATGAAAGAAGAATCACGGCGTGTGTTTGTTGATGGAACAATGACATTAATAATGCCTAGAAGGCGGCTGGACCTTTTCAATTTCCGAGAAGAGTGTGCATTTCCGTGATGTTACTTGGACAATTTATTCTAAATTTATCTGCGGTGCAGGTTTAATTCCTGCAACTTAACCTTTAAGTATTTCTCTCTTCTGTTTCAACAAAGCTGTCCTGGTGTGAGTATACACATTACTTGACGATGTATGACTTGTGCTTGGAACAGTTTTCCCAAATATTGCTATGCATTATGAAACCCATTCACAATCAATCAACTATTTAAAGAACTTATGTTATGTTTAGGGGTTGAGTTGGGTTAGTTTTTAAGATGCAAGGGCCTTATTTGGCCAAGGTTTACTAAACAAAGTCAGGTAGATGACATACCCAAGGAAAATTTTACTGACATATATAAATATACCTCGAACCTGACAGTAATTGAACCTGTGTGCCATATGAATTTCGTAAGTATGTGATATTTAGAATATGAATAGAATGCCATATGAATTTCGTAAGTATATTATATTTAGAAAATTAGATTCATTATGTGGTATTACATCAATTAATATAGCGTATTTGAAAACAGGTTTTAAAAAATGTTAAACTTTTGACTACGCCTATAGATATAACTGACACGATTCCCTTAAATTTCAAGGTTCAACTGCTGTATCTGCTGTAGTCTAAATTCTTCCTTGGCGCAATCAAGGCACAATTGCTGTACCGGCTATAGTATAAAGGTTAATAAACATATTGGTTTGAAGATTAGGGAAAATTACCATAACCGAAACGTAACGTCTTTTTTTTAGATACTATATTTTATCATTGATTTAGCTTTATTTTTATGATCATATATCGGGGACCAATTTGTGCAATGGTAGTTTCTGCAAGAGCCGTTCTACACCAATCCAGAAATTGTAAACTTTTTAAACACTCCTAATGACTGTCTCGACCAAGTATCTCGTTATTAACAAAACTGACAATATCTGATGGACAAGATATATTATCATTAGAAGAAAACTGACCTGATACGGATTTGCATAAGATATTTAGTCATTGAAAAAAACTGAACATGCCTTGATGAACGAGATGATATATCTATTCATTAGAAGAAAAATATTAGATTTTGATCTCGTTATCCAAAACAAATCAGCAATATCTGGTTATTGGAAAAATTGATTGAATCTTGATGATAGTGGTATCTCAATGCTTGTCCACTGCATCATTTTGAAAGTGATTGCTTCTCTATTTCAGAATAAATTTCGGAAATAAATAATGTGGGCCAGTACATTTCAGTAAATATTTACATTCTAATATAGAAAGTCTTTTTGATTCCCCGCAATAATAATTTCTGATTAGGTGCTTAAAAATACTTTGCTGAAGAAAAAACTAGATATAAAAACCAGTAACAATCGGCACTTAGAATTTCTGTCTTTAAATACTGGTAGTCATATTGTATGTAATTTGCAAACCTTTCATACAATAAGGCTTATACATTTTCTTTTAAGATGAACACCATTTGAGATTGCTACAAAAGAAAGAGTTGGGTAGATATTTAATTAATATCTCACTGGAGCCATCCAACGGGTTATTTTACATCTCGTCTACAATAATAGTTGTATTTAGTGTTTTATAAAGCAACAATTTCTTCTTTTGGATGCAATATGAATAAGGCGCTTTCTGGAAGTGTTTAACCAGGATGAATAACTGCAGAAAACATCAAATTCCATTTTCAACAGTTCTGAAGTACTGGGTGATTCATATGTAAGTATACAGTTTCCAGATACTGTAAAACAGGAACAGTTTAAGACACGGTCCCCAAATGCGAACTGTTAGATAGGTATACTCGTAAAGTCTGTGTCCCCCTTCCGAGCGAAGTGACGTAGGCGATATAGAGCGTGTCACGTGAAAAATCAGTGGAAATGTCTGTTTCTACAGTGGGGAAAGCGTTTTGTGTTCTTGAATAGAACAAAGCGGAATATGTCATTGTTGTGCAATAGCATTTCGAACACGATTTGGAAAAGCACTTCCAACCAGAAAATTTATTTACGATTGGTCTAAAAACTTTTAAACTACTGGCTGTTTGTGCAAAGTTCCAAATCCAGGACGACCGAGTGTATCGAAAGATGTCGTCAAAAACTTTATTCATCCTTCTGGACAATTAAGTCCAAAATCTTTATTCACCAATTGGATGGTGCACCACCACAATGGTCAGTTGACATCCGAAATTACCTCTATTAACATCTTCTTCACTGCTGAATTGAACGAATCGCCTACAACAGCAAGTCACTAACCCAATGACCATGCAGATACCCTAATTTAACACCATGTGACTTTTTTCTTTGGGGCTATATAAAGGATAACATGAAAAACCCTCTTCTTCAAGTTGATCTCGTGGAGTTGAAGCTGCGTATCCAAACTACTTTTACTGCACTTGCTTCAGATACCCTAACACGCGTCTGGGCAGAAATGGGTTACCGGTTCGATGTGTGTAGTATGACTAGGTGCACACATAGAACAACAGTGACTGTAAAAGAACTTGAAACATTCAGCTCTACTTCTGTTACAGGTAACATAAAATATCTTACATTGTCACTTTTATATAGTGCGTTGAAATTGTATACTTACTTATGAATCACCCTGTATATTAATTTTATTGAACTTTATATATTAAAATATGATTGTATTAAACTTTGTAATAAAATATAATGATAACTTTATACTGAAATATATTTTTATTATATTATATTGAAATATATTTATATTATATTATATTGAAATATATTTATATTATATTATATTGAAATACATTTATATTATATTATATTGAAATATATTTATATTATATTATATTGAAATATATTTATATTACATTATATTGAAATATATTTGTATTACATTGTATTGAAACATAATTTATTTCATCAAATTGAAATATAATTTCTGTACGTTATATTGAAAAATAAAATGTTTCATTAATCTTATACCATAATATTTATTGTTCTGTTTAAGGGTGATACCTGAAATTTGAAATTATTTATTTAAAATGAATATCTTTCATAATAGAGTGGTAACCATTGTAGTTAGGTAATGTAAATTAATTTCATTATTTTTGTACGTGTACCCAAACTGTCTGAAAACAATAAAATAAAATGTGTTGATCGTGAAATAATTTCTAAAAGAAAAGTATATTATACACTCTATAACAAAAAAAAACTCAAAGCACCAAGAAAAAATTGTCCGATTGCGATAAAAATTGGTGGATGTGAAGAACGTACATAGAAAAACAAACGATTAACATTTCCGAATAATTGAATGTTTTATTTCAGTGTTTGACCGTTACAAAAGAAGGAAGTCAATAAGGCGTTGGTCCACCTCTGGCCTGGACGCAAGCTATCCCCCAGCACGGCATAGACTGAAATAGTTCCCGGATGATGTCTTGCTGAATTTCTTGCCAAATTGTCTCCAACTGTCGGGCTAAATGGTCAACATTCTGGGATGGTTGCAATCGCCTTCCCGTAACGCCCTAAACGTTCTCTATGGGAGGGAGATCAGGAGACTTAGCTTGCCAAGGAAGTGTCAGGAAAGCTTCAAGGCAATTCATAGTAACAGGTGCCGTGTGCGGATGGGCATTATCTTGTTGAAAAGTAAGTCCGGGATGTCGCAAAAGGAACGGTAACACAACTGAATGTCGTCTACGTAGAGCTGTCCTGTAAGTGTGCCAGAAATGACTACCAAAGGGATCCTGCTATCAATGGAGATGGCACCTCAGACCATAACACCATGTTGTGGGCATGTGTGGCGTGCGATATTAAGAGTAGGATCCAAACGCATTCCTGAACGTGTCCAGACGCATCTGAGGTTGTCGTGACACTTGGAAATGAGACTCGTTATTTAAGAACATACGTCCCCAGCCAGCGCCGTGTCAAGTTGATCGATCCCGGTACCCCTGTAATTCGACACCTTCTTGAAGCGTCGATTTCTTTGATATAGAGTGTATAAAAGTTTCTAAAATGATAATTGAAAACAGTTTTGGTATTTCGAACTTACAATCCAAACACTTACAGGTTGCATTATGAAAGTAATGCGCACGATTTTATCGTTACGCGACTATCCATCGCAGCGCGCTCGGATTGGTCGAAAAATGTGGTGGGGGATCTGCCCTTACAAACGCGTCTGTTCTCAGTTCGCTCCGACCATTAGGAGCGGTAGGACATGTATTCGCGCAAAGTCTCTTTTTCGATTGTGTCACGGCACGATGGAGTGTTCGCTGGAACAGCGGTACGCGATAAAATTTTGTATGCGGCTTGGGAAGAATGCAACAGAAACTTATCAAATGGTTCAAGAGGCCTTTAAGGAGGCACACACAATTTTCTCCCAAACCCAAAAAAGTGCGCATGAACAAGTCTTGCATCAAAATAATGCTGATTGTCTTCGTTGTCTTCACTGAGGAATCGTCTATTTTGAGTTTGTACCGCAAAAACAATTTGTGAACGCAGCTTTTTACCCGGAGGTGCTCAAGAGACTGTTACGACGGGTCGCGCGAGTCAGGCCTGACATCAAAGACGTCTTCAAGCTCCACCACGACAATGCACCAGCCACACTGCCTTCGTCGTCACAAACTACCTGACCCAGAGCAAGACCCCCTTGGTGTCCCAGCCTCCTTACAGCTTACTTGGCTAAGTGTGATTTTTTTTTTGTTCCCCCGATTGAAGAGACAGCTGAGGGAAAGCACTGGGAGTCGGTGAGAACATCCAACATCATGTTACAAGGTTCTTGAGAGGCATTCCAGTCGAGGAGTTCCAGGATGCCTTCCAGGCGTGGCAGAATCGTCTCCGCAAGTGTATTGATGCACAAGGGGACTATTTTGAAGAATTTTAACCATTTGTACCAATCGGATCAGTAAATCTATTTTTCCCAGAAAATGCGCATTACTTTCATAATGCACCCTGTGTGTAATATATAATACAATACCATTGATACTTTCATTAGATTTTAAAATTCAACTTGCAAGCACAGTTTTTAAACAAACAATTTTATACGGTTACCTAACTGAAAGTAATGTATACTGCAGAATTACTAGTAATAGTTAAATAGGAATAGGAAATTCAGTCTTGTGTGACATAATAAATACGAAAACCAATTAAGAACATATAATATGCGATACCATTATAAAAAGTTTGAATGTATATGTAAACTATTAAAAATGCAACTATTCAATTTTACGTAAGTAACTTTCTCGATTCACTCAGAATCGAAAATGTTAGTTTCAAACTCTGAAATAACTTGTAGGAAATATTCGGCACATAAAAAAGTGCGTATAACACAAACAAGACGAATGGAAAGGGATTTCTTTCTTAAGAACTGAGTTTATCGTTTATCAAAGAATAACTTGGTAAAAATTGAAAGTTGTGAATTTCCTCAGCAGCAAATGAGTAATGACCAGAGAGCTTCGATACCAACATTATATATCTTCCTCCATAAAAAAAATACCCAAAGATGTCAGAATTTTTGGAGTTACCTGGAAATCCCACAGAGGAAGAAAAATAGAGTGAGGAGCGTTTAAATTGACGTAGTTTGATATATCTATTTATATTCCCCGAGGTCAGATAAAATAGGACCTTATAAAGTTAGATCTTTAGCAAAATTGGAATTGAACTTTCTGTATATTACTCAGTTAGTTCCTGTTAGTTTACTTCCTGGTGGTCCTCGTACTTAATTTATTTATTATCTATAATATTGACCTAAATTCCACTAAGTTGGAGATACATGTCTCGTTGAGATAAATGTTTGTGATGGTATTGTCTCTGCTTCAGAAAGTGTTTCCTGTACGTATTATTATCATGATATCACTTGGCTTTTTTAATGCGACTTACTAGGTGGTCCTCGTACTTAATTTATTTATTATCTATAAAATTGACCTAAATTTCACTAAGTTGGAGATACGTGTCTCGTTGAGATAAATGTTGGTGATGGTATTGTCTCTGCTTCAGAAAGTGTTTCCTGTACGTATTATTATCATGATATCACTTGGCTTTTTTAATGCGACTTCATCACGTTGGCAATAACAATTCTAAGGAATGAATTTCGAATGTTGTAGTCGATTGGTCAACGCTACTTTGATAAAATAAAATCCAAACTTCGCCAAAAAGGCGGTAAACAGCATTGTAAGGTAAACCTGACATTTATCATGCTATAGCACTTGGATAGCAGAAATAACATATTAACTTTCGATTTTCTTTCTTTGTTCTCAAAGGAAATTCGACTATTTTTTTTTATTACGTTGTTCTTAATGTCAAGACGCATCGTTCTCCTGTACTCTTGATTTGTAAAACGAATATCACCGAACATTTATCGAGTGGAACTATTCAGACTTGTTCAAAAAAATTGTATCTACATCATTATTTCGAAATTTTGCTTTAAAAACGATATGAATATAAACATAAACTAGAGATTTCCATCAAAAGTTTTTGTTGAATCTTTTTGTGAATAGATACAGATACTTATTTGTAAGGTTCGTACATTATTTAAGTATTCGTGAGTAAAATTGTATTTCGTTAATTCTATTGTGTTCTTATATTTATTAAGCTAACTGGTAATTATATTCTGTCATATATTTTCCATTTTTTACTTACGCGAAAATACGAATATGTTTACTAATTTCACGTGTAATGTGATAAAGAAGTGAGCAAATAGGGCAAAGAAGTAAGACGAAAATCTAAATACAAACTAACTTCACTTTACTAAATGATTTAAATTGAGTTAAATTGCTTGCATTAGATAAATCAACATTTTATTAGCCTTAATAAAACGAAGAAAATATGTTTCTTAGGAACCGAAAAATGTTGACGAGAAGGATAATTCATCTGCCCTCTTCACTACATTTCAGTGTCTTTCTTTGGTGGACCCACTTTTGTCCATACCCTCAAGATCTCAAAATAGTTATGCTTGCAAGCAGCTTCTTAATCGTGATGAAGGGTATATTGCCACAACAATGAAGTAATGACAGTAAATTGGGTGAGGATGATATCGAGTTTGTTTGTCACAGTATTACATTTTTGCTAGACGACAGTATATTAGACAGGGACGTAGAGCTTAATCTTGAAGAATATTACGCTCCTATCACCGCTATAGAACAAAATTCATTAACCCTCCTCGTGGTTATCTGAACGAGGGATCTTGTCAGTATAAAAATCGACCAGATCTTGATAGACTTGATTATCAGTATTCAAATAACACCTCGTCATTATTAGAAAACCGACCAGATCTTAATTTCATCATTATCACAAAGTCAGAAATATCTTGGTCGATCCTGGTCGATGGTATATCTCTTTTAAACCACTAGGAAAGTTACCAGACATTTTCCGGGTACACTAAATACTTATTTTCATGGTGAGCAGAAATACAATCATATTGCAATGTGTCAAAATATGCTTCAACGATTTAAGATGTACGTCCTTTTCTAACAAGATTTCGAGTTGCAAAATGCCATCCCGTGGCAAACTAATCCCGATATAACACAGGAAACTTTGACTATCATTAACACTATTAAATTGCTTATAATTTTAATATTTTGACTAAAATCAAATTGTCTTCAAACAGTTTGCACAGTAAAAATAAGTTTGTCAGTTAATGCGTTTCTGCTTAAGGTGACGATACGCATGTAGACCTCACAAATGGTTAATGAATATTAACCCTGGTATAATTAGCCGTTGTATAGCAAAAGTACCATACAGCCTCAAACCAAACGCTATAACATCCGGAAAGCTTTTACTGTCATTAACACAATTTAATGCTTAATTTTTGTTTTGACTCCAAAACTAGCTGTCTTTAAGAAACTGTAAAGAAATAAAATCTTTGTTAAATAATGAATTTCTGCTGTAAGCCGACGATATATTCCCTCTGAAATATGACTTCTGGTAAAGTTTCAACCCTTTTAAGAACCCTCTTAGAATCTTTTCAACCAATCTATGTGGCTATTTACTCACAAATCCTATGAGCTTCCTGAAATTTCCAAGTAAAATAGCATTGATTTTCTTTCCACAAGACACATAATGACTAAGCAACCACATCTGTCGGTTCAAAGAACCTAGGAAAGATTCTATTGGGCTATTATGCCTTAATATAATTAGTTCGTAACAGCCTTACATAAATAAAGAATAGCGATGTGTGATTTTCTGATTTATGAATATCTTATCCCGGACAGAAAAATAGATGGACAAATCCGAAGATTGAGGAATATACTTGCAAATCTGATTAAACTAGTGACCATAACAATGCTCTTAAATAACAAAATGAATTCTTAACTATATTCTCAATAGTACAGTCTCAAACTTCTAAACTTTTTTTAGAATAACATATAATCGTTGTGGGAAGCCATTAGTTTGACAGTAATTATCGTTCTGATGAACTTCTTTGGAGTTTTTTATAGATTTGTTTTGCGGGAAGCTAATTTGTATTACTTCAGAGAACTTCTGGCATTAAAATGTTAGCCAAAAAGGGGAAATAGCGTATAGCGTCAGTAATAGAGATATTTTTAAAGATGAAAACAGAAATATGTTCTCCAGCAGAAATGTTTTTTTTTTTAATTCTTAATAGAACTCACCTTAAATCATTAAATTTGAAATTGAATCACATGTGTTTCAGAATTGTGTTAGATTGGAAAAGAATCCATTATTTCACATGAAAAATAATTTTTTGAGAAATTACTCACAAATTGTATTTAAATGTACAACACTTCTCTATATGTTCTTTTGGCAACATAATGATAGGCCACTTTAAAAATGTTTATGCCCTAGAAATTTTCAATTTTTTTAAATAATAAAATTAAAATGGTTTATTCAATGCTGAGATCATATTACTATCTTAAACTTTCAAACATTACTTACTCATTTGTTGTTGTTGTTATTGTCGTGCGGGCCATATATGACCCAATTGGAGGTGCCATTGCCCCGGAAGATTGGACTTCTTCATGCATGACACATACGTTTTACAGGAAGGTCCCTTTCACACATCCATTCACTCACACATATCGTAATTTAGATCCCAATCCGAGGCCAATAACTCCTTGATCAGGTACCCCCAGAGGTATTGATTTGGTATGGGAACATGGGGGACTTTGTGACCACGAACTATTTAACTTGCCCCATCCACCATTAGCGAACACGACGGTCTTTAGCCAGGTTCAAGCGCCGATCTCGCAACCATCAGAATTGCAGGCTCCCCCGACGACAGAACCCACAACCCTTCCGATGTGAGCCCGACGCTCTATTGCCTGAGCTACCGCGGGTCACGTACTCATTTAACAATTATTTTGATCTTGAATATTTTTTTCGTGAAGGAAACTTTACTATGTGGTTTGTCATTATGTCGCCTGTGACAATTCTGATGTACGTACTAAAATATCAATTTCAATATTACTCATATTTATTTAAATTTTACTTTAAATTAGACTATTGTATTATTTATTATCATCGTTTCTTAAGGAAACTAGAAAGTCGTTAGAAGATTTTTTTAAATTTTGACTTTAAAAATCCAGTTTTTCTAACACATGTAACTGGTGTATTCTTAAAATCATTTCTGGGAGAAAAAAAAATCAGATTGCACCAATAATTAATTGTCTAATTAAGATATAATTAACAAATTAGCACGTTTTTTGAAACATGATATCTCAAATTCTAATTTGTTTAGGAAGATTATTTCTGTTGAAAAATATTTATAATGGTATATTCTACATGTTTTTAATCTCTATCAAGTTGATAGATGATCTAGTTTTTTTTTACAATTCCTTAATCAAGAAAGCGTAAAAAAATAACATTTTTTTCAAGAATTTCAACATTTAAAAATCAGTTAAAAATCCATGTTTTAATTAAATATTCTGATTAGGGTTCAATACATTTGCTATATTATACAAATCATAATGTTACAAACATAATTCGGATAGAGGTATTAATTATGGAGTTATCCCGTTTTGAACAAAGCATCGTATTGTTAAACACAGATCTTCAGAAATCGAGTTAAAATTTGGAAGCAAGTCTTTTCATGTTGACAGTAGCTAACAAAAACTCTTGTAACTAAAAAACTAATTATAATATTTTGCATCTTTTGAAAGCCCAAAAATTTAAAATAATTTTGCATTAATAAAAAAATACTGATATTCTTGTCGATTTTCGTGATTTCTAGAATATACATGCACCTTAAATGATTATTATTTTTTTAATATTATCATAAGAATAATTTAAAGCAACACACTAAAAGTCAAAGCTTCCTAAGTAGCAGAATGATAATAAGGTTAAAAGCAATTTTATTAGAAAAATACCCTATAGTTTCCCTTCTTTATTTCTAAACAATGACCAAGACCCACCACAGCTGTAACATACTTTTCCATAGAACTTAAATCCGAAATGCCCCATAAGACTTTAAAAGCAACATTGAAAAAAAATTCAAATAAAGCCGCGGAGTTTTGTGAACACAAGCGACCACAAAAGAATGCCAATCTCACACAAAACCCCATTAACCTTTAACTTAATAACTTATCCCGAAGAAGAAAATGCCTAGAATAGTTGGGAAGAGAACCAAAGCATTTTAATTACTCCCGATGTACATCATTAGGAATATATTGTAAGCAATTCCGAGATCTCTTTTCCTAATGTATAATCTATTCGGGGTTCTTGGCGTGCTCTGAAGCCACACGCAAATTATAGCACCTCTTAAATACTAAGCCTCCCGCTCATAAAGTTAAAGTTAATTTAGTGTTATGTGGTCCTGAGACACTAATGTCGGTGGGTCTAATTTTTCAGATGTAAAGCATATTCGAAAAAGGAAGTGCTAACGATTATCGCGGCTTTAATAAGCAAGTGTAAAATGCGGTGCAACTTCAAAGGATATTATGCTACTCTCTTGGCCTTTAAATGTTGTTCGCCTAACTCGGATAACCAGAACCGTAATGAAGGACGATAAACATTTTTCTTTCGTTCGGATGGGATATTTAGGTAATGATCACGCAGCAGAAACAAGTTGGGAGTTATTTGTATCGATTGTCTCTTAATTTGGGTGAGTTATGCTGTTTTATTGTTTCCTGTGTCATGCTCCCATTAAAAGAAACGAAGATAAAAATCAATTGGGATTTTTTTGCGTTTTATTGGTGATCTAATAACAAGAGGGTTTCAACCCGTTTTGTTGATGGCGTTTTGGGCCTTTTAGTGAAAGACAGGACCGTTCGCTTTATCAATAAGGTACTTAACACATAAATAGGATGATGTTAATAAGAAGACAATATTAACTTTGTTCAGCGTAATGCACTTAATAAACCGTAGTAATATTTTAAAATTTCTGGCATGTTAATTAATTCCTCAACAAAATCTTCCACTCAAAAGAGTGAAATGTATTAAATATGGCTGGACTTGTTGCAAAAGACAAATATTAAGTTTTGAGGAAATATAAACAATTTATGGGTTTTCAATGACTTTAAGATATTCTCAATGGAAGAGATCACACTTGTTTTGAAATATTAAATAATTATTTGGACCCAGAACCGAATAATTTCATTTTTAGTTCCGAAAATGAAAATCTCCCATTATAACAAGTGGTTTATTCTCTTAAGATATTAATTTTTAAATCATAGGATCTTTATTTTCCCTCTCTTACGAGTAGTGTTGTCGGCAAAGCAGATTATTTGCTGCAATGTGTGATGTTCAATGACTAAAATGTATTTTATTTATTTTAATAGAACTTTTGGCCAGCAATACTCAGTTTTATCTTGAGTAGTTTTAATTGCATTGACAATTTAATTCGTAGTCTGGGAAGTGTAATTTAAGAGTTTGAAAGTACATCTGTAGTCCAAATAGTATTTCTGCATTACTAATGCCTTCTATTTAAACACCTTCTACAACTCTAAAAAATATTAAGTTCAATACTAATTTTTTAAAATTTGTTTATATACTAATAAAGAGTATTAAAATATAAAAAAAAGTCACAAGGTCAATTTAGCAAATAACCCAGTGGAAAACCAGTCAAATATGATAAAAGCAAAACTAAAAACGAGGTACTATTAAATACTAAGTGGCTTTAGTTATCAACATAAAGAGAAAAATCTATATGCATTTCAATATACACGTACGTGGCACAGAAATCTATATTGCTTGTATATTGGTGAATAACAAGAACGGATCTAAGTAATATAAAATCTACCGTCACGGGATTTACTCTCAAAGTATGCAGCTTCATTTAAATGTGCTTCATTTGAGCTATGTTACAGATGAAACTACACGGAACAAGTCACCGACGCAATTAATTCTTTCAGCAATCTGAATAATATATGAGGCAATGCAAAATCTGGTAGATAGAAATCAGTTCAGAAAATGTTAGCGAATGTGAAAATAGTATTCGGGCTCAAAACGCAACGAATTACCTTTGAGGAGCGAATGGTATTCTTTCAAAATGGACGTTCGAAAGCGATTTATGTTAATGTGACTGAAACACAACTTTCTAGCCATGAAGTTTCTTAAATTTGGAAAGAAATAATTTTACATGTTAAAGATTTGACTAAATGCAACAGAATTCACTTATCAATTTTGCCACTTATTCCAAATACGCTTGGTTTGTGCTATGGCGTTGGTACTGTTGAAACTAAGCGGAGAATATCACCGCCATTTTATATGTTAGTGCATGGCACTCTCCTCATTACCCATATAAGCAAATAAGAAATCATAGAACGTATACTATACGACTGGCCTCGAAATAGATTTTTTAATACAGGTGCACCTCGTGCACCTAAGTTTTTAAATTAGGTGCACTGGTTATATTTTAGGTACACATTAAAAAATATATATATAAGAGTATTAATGTAATGTAAACTGCTTTATTTTAGTTGGGTACGTTTATATAGGTTTTCGTAGTAGATAGTAAATAAAAATATTTAAAAATCGAAATTCTCAATTCTCCGTCGTACGGCTGTCACGACAGTCACTATAACAGAACCATCTGGAAAATGTTTCGATCATCGGAAAGTTCTGGTGGCAGTGACACAAGTAGATCTTCCTCCTGTATAATCCCGTTACGGCCCAGAGATTTTGTTTTCGCATAGTGTGTAATTAGGAATTCTAATTACGTTCCTTTAGAGTTTAGAGCGAGAGAGGTCGATGCTAATATTTTTTTCAAACATCAAAGTAACATAAAACACTTCCCCCGCCTCCCTTTTTTTAACTTTAGGTGCATTGCGTGCACACAGCGGGGAAAAATTAGGTGCACAATTTTATTTTCATGTGCACAGTGCACCTGTGCACCCGGGTATTTCGAGCTATACGAGTCTATAGGTCAATAATCATTTAAATAACAAATCCAAAAACAATATGTATTTCACAAATAAACGTTCTTTTACTAATGACCGGGCAATTTTAATTTCTTATGAAGAGTGATTTAGTCATCATAATACTAGAAGGACGGAATTGTGAAGGACCTGGTGTTACCCTGATGCACCACGAGATTTGGGTTTGCTTTGTACTTCACAGACAAACCACGCTTTGAAGCCACAACTCTCCTCATAGAAAAGCCACACATTAACTCCGGATGGACAAACATAAGCCTATCAATCTTAAAGTCAGAAGAAGACTAGCAACCAATCGATTAGTCGGCTCTCAAATAAACATTAACCCTCCAAGTGGTTTCGACTAGATATCTCAACCATCAAGATTTAACGGATTTTGCTGACAACTAGATATCTAGTCTAGATAGGTGGTCAATTTAATGGCGGATTCACACCAACGGCGACAAAGACAAAAAACATGTCTCTTCGTTATTGCGTATTACAAATATATTTTGTTTCTCCAGGTTTGTCTATATCGCTGGCTGTCTCTGCACTTTCAAGTCTTGGAGGAAGTTCAAATTTGTCAATGTCACCATGCCGACGGCCAATCGGAATAAAGCCTAATCCTGTTTCGGTTGATGTTTTTCACCCACTGCTTTCCTTCATCATCATCCAAAAGATTTAAAAGCAATCGCCTTCGCTGTAAAAGAAGTTTTATTAAACCGGGACGCGATCTGTCAATCGTCTTGCAGAATCAGAAGCGGAAATAAATGTTTTGCTTTCGAAAAAGAAGATTATGTACATACACAGATAAATTGCTTTCGCTAGCGGTGTGAAGGCTTATTTAATAGCAACAGTGACAGGCGACAAAATATCACCTGTATTTGTCGGTGTCGCCGCTGGTGTGGATCCACCATAACGAATGACGAGTTTCCTCGTCAAGGCCAAACTGCCATATCACTTAGAGTAGGAAACTTGAACTATCCCATGCACATAACTAGTGAGGTTTAGAATAGCTTTAACGATGGTCCTTACAGCGCGAAGATAAGGCACCAGGAAGGTTAATTTTATAAACTTAATTTCATGATTACCAGGTCAAGGGAAGTGTTTCTTCTTGGCCACACCACTGGAAAACTCCACCCATTAATAGCCATAAGATTGGCGACAAAATATCGCCTGTCTCTGTGTCGCCGCTGGTATTGAGCCACCATAACGAATGACGAGTTACCTCGTCAAGGCCAAACTGCCATATCACTTTGCTTTCCTTTCGAAACTTTTATAGATCATTTCGGCTGTCTGACATCTGTATTTAACGTTCTGACTTTTGTATAATTCAATATTGTTATTATTATTATTTTTTTTTCCCTTCTGAAAATGATTTTTTTTTGTTCTTTTCTCATTTTGTTCTGTGTTAATTTTTCAAACTTTGTCATCCTCTTCTTTTGTCATTTTGTATTTTTGTGCCTTCATGTTTTACCCTTCAATTGACTTTCCCCTTCTGTGTACTTAAATGTGTATGTATATATTGTGGATTACTTAGCTCTCCCTTATCCCAGAATCTCCTCCGTGAGGCGGACTATACAGCTGAAAGCCGCACAGGTGAAACAGTGTCCGCCTACGGCGTCCAATCCAATATCACTTAGAGTAGGAAACTTGAATTATCCCATGCACATAACTAATGAAGTTTATAATAGCTTTAACGATAGTCCTTACAGCGCGAAGATAAGTCACCAAGAAGGTTAACTTTACGAATTTAATTTCATCATTTCCAGGTCAAGGAAGGTGTTTTTTCTTACACGACTGGAAAACTCCACCCATTCCTAGCCATAAGATTGGAAATAAAACTCCAGAAACAAAAGCGCGTCTTCAATACAACGTATCCTCTGCGTCAACACCCCCTTCCAACAAAAGCCTTCCCGACGTCTTAAACAAAAGCCATCCTTTAAGCCTGCAAGCGCCCACACTTCTCATTTGGCACCACCATACTCCAGCACACTAAGATAAAACGCTCCCAATATTTCACCCATCGACAGTGTTTCTTTTTGATAAGGCAGTCTTCTGTGTCCAGCGCAAACTCGCGTGAAATGCGCCCATCTTTCGGTATTATACTGACCACAGGAAGAACAAAGATCCAAGATAAAGAGAAGACTCCGAAAGAGAAAGAAGAGACCCGAGAAATCGAGAGAGAAAGAGATCGGGTTCTTCCCACACATTGCTGAACTACATTTTCCTTTTTTCCCCGTTGCTTATTTTTTCCTTTTCCTTTTATTTTATTCAGGACGGGGCGATTTCATGCCCGGGCAGTTTCGGCTCTGAAAGAATAAGACTCCGGGCCAACCCGGCCCAGGAAGGAAAATTACGAAGGTTTTGGATGAGTAGAGGAGGAATCATCTCGCTCCTTCCTATCTTTTTCTCTCACTCAATCTGTAAGGGTTA
Source organism: Metellina segmentata (assembly GCA_947359465.1). Classification (NCBI taxonomy): domain Eukaryota; kingdom Metazoa; phylum Arthropoda; class Arachnida; order Araneae; family Tetragnathidae; genus Metellina; species Metellina segmentata. Next base: position 56,975,265 of record OX375875.1, read on the forward strand.
TGAAACATTTCCCCGAAGTATTGCTTTGAATATTTTTTCATCAGATTTAAGGAAAACCCCGATTCCGTAGGAAAAACGTAGGGTATGAAGATTTGGATGTGTGGCGGTGGGATTTATGTAGCAGCCTTTTTCTGTGATTTTTACTTAAGTCTTCGTTGTGGTGTTTGATTATTTAAACATACCAAGAACAAATTTATAAAATTCATACTTGTTTGGCCCATTTATTGTCTAGAAATGAACACCTGGAATATATAATTGTTCGCCAGATTATGTAATTTCTTTCAAACTAGCTTCATATAATTTAATTTTCTAGTACAAATAATTATTAACAAAGGGCATACCATAAAAACCGAGAGTGAATTTTTTACGTAGTGGCAAAACAGCGAAACTAAAAAATAAAAGTACAGGCGATTATTTCGAACTGTTAACCGTACTAAAGAATAAATGAAAACAAGAATTCACCAATGTTGTGAGCGGAAACAGATGCTTCAAAATGATCCGAATTTCCTAAAGACTGTAATAACAGGTGATTAAACTTGGGTGCATCATTTTGATCTCGTTACCAAGTTCGCAATATGTGTATGGAAACACGTTGATTCTCAGGCTTCGAAAAAAATCAGACAATCTGATGGAAAGGTCATGATGATTATTTTCTTTGATCATAAAGGTGTAATATATCAGCATGCTGTGCCTCTAAAAACTACTGTGAATGGTGAATATTATATTTCAGTTTACAAAATTTTGCGACAGCGCATATCGAGAAAGTGACATGAACTGGTAGGGAATTTGACATTACATCACTATAATGCTCGCCCGCCTGTCGCTACTTCTATGTCCAGCAATATCTTAGTAAATGCAATATTAAAATCATGTCGCATCCCCTTTACAGTCCAGTCTCGCACCAAACGATTTCTGGCTGTTTCCAACGTTGAAGGAGAATATCCGTGGTACAAAATTTAACACACATTCTGAAGTTATTTCAGCAAAGTTCTTTGAAGCAGCTTCCAGAAAAAGGCTTCTCTACTTGTTTTGAAAGTGGGTTGAACGATAGGACCTTTGCATATTATCTGAGGGAAGGTATTTTGAATAAGAATGATGTATTTTTTCTGTAAATATATTTCTTAATTTTTTATGAATTTACTCTCAGTTTTTACCGAACGCCCTTTGTATGTCTAACATGAGAGTGAAGAGTGTTAAATCTTAATACTACGGATATTTCACTTAGTGGTACAATTATCTTCACCGCGAACCTTTAATGTGGACTAAGTACCATATATTTTAAAAGTGGTTTCTGTAGTATACAAAACACAATATAATAACATTTTTGTAAGTACTGATTTTTAAGGTTTGATTATCATTCATATGTGAAGAGCACGCACTTAAAACGTATTACGGAATTGTATTGAGATATTATAAGCATTCCTTTGAATGCCTTTTTATTGTGCTAAATTGCCTCTAATAAAAACAACTGGTTTTCTTCTCTCGGGATCAAAATCAAATTAGTTCGCTTGCACTCCTTCCGAAAAATGTATAGAAAATGTCTCAATTATCATAAATGTCCTTACATGGACATTCCGGAACATAGAGGTACCTGATCATTTTAGTACATATAACCATGTTGTTATCTTGAAAGTTGCGACAGGGGAAATTTTATTTCCTACCACATGTTTCATAGATGTAGTGTGACCAGTTCTTGATAGTAATAATACTGTCTGTTTTCTATGTAACCCGAGTTCAATTATTACTCTATACCTTTGTGCTATATAAAATTTTGTGCCTAAATTAGAAATGAATGTTTTTCAATGTTTATATGAGCCTTCTTTAAATAGACCTGTTTATAAAAACTAATTGTATTTTGCATAAAGGGCTTTTAGCTTTATGGTAGAAAAAGGCCATTCAATTTTAAATTAATAAATACATTAATATAAATATGAAAACAAATTACGTTAAGGTTCATAAGTCAAGTAAATAAAACTTCATTTTAATAAATTTTCTCAACAGATATATTCGTCCTTATGCTATTCCCATAAAGCTTCACTTAAGTATCCCTTGCTTATTGATCACATAGCAACAGGAGATGTTGTACCGTGGGTGACGTGATGGGTTGGACGTAATAACACGTCCTGTCATATAGAGGAAGAGGAAGAACATTTATTTTGTTGTCCTTCATCAATCGGAAATCTTTGTTCCGCTGTCAACGGAATTACTTTCGCCAGTCGAATAAAATATTTTAAGTATTGCGGGAAAGTGTTCTTTCTTCTGCAATAAGCGACGACCTTCCATAAAGCATTGACCATGAATTCGTTTATTGAAGTATCTAAGCGTAGAAAAACATGCATAACTTTTCACTTTTTCGTAGAGTAATGTATGAATACATTCTATGTCTTTTTTCATGTTTATAAGCTTTACTTTTTGTTAAAGTAACAGCATAACAGAACACAAATGCAGTTTTTCAGAACATATATATGGTTATACATTGCCTTATTAAGGCCTTATTTGAAACATTTCTGATATTTATATATTTCATTGAGTTACTTTATAAATGTCTTACAATAACGTCATTGTTAAAATTTATTCAATAGCATTGAAAAAGTAAATTAGCTAAATTTTTTTAACCTTTTGAGTAAACCTAAAAAAATAAGTTGTCACTGTTCTGTACAGTACTCGATTCCAAGCTGAAAGTAAATAAGAGTTAAACAAGGTAAATAAGGTTACATAATACATGTTTTATATATACTTATAATATTGCGAGTATTTTCTTACATATTTTTATAATACATCTTTTATCAAACTTTTTAATGGATCAAAACATTTAAAAAAAATGTTTAGAAACTCTGATATAATTTTTAGAAGTTTGCTTCTATACTTCTATAACTCAAAATATTAATTATATGAAGCTCAGAGAGACTACAAAAATAAAAAGATAATTGAATTTTGTTTTTTTGATTTTGAAGGCATAAAATTCACTATGCATGTTATGAAAATATTGATGGACTATTTTATTCATAGATACCATATTTTATGATGCTATCAAAACATACGTTTTAAAAAAATAATTAATAGTTTGCCAAATATTTTTATGATTATGTTTTTCTTATGAATATCTCAAACTCTATGATTGTGCTCGTAATGTACTGTTTAAAATAAGTGTTAACTGTTCAACGTCACGATGAAATTGCAACAACCGACATTTTTTTTATTTTTGTATACTGCAACTGAATATATTTTCTGTAGTATCACTAAAACTATAGCACATATTTTGTAAGTGATGTCTTAGTAGAATGTTTTCTATTTAACATTGGAGAATATCATTTTCTTGAACATTTATGACGCAGTGATTAGAAAATAATCAACATGTTTAAAACTATATTATTACAGATTTCGAAATTATATCAACATGGTAATTACATGTGGTACATTGGAATTTGAAAGCCTGTAATTTTCAAGCTATGGATATCTCTCGTTCTTACCGATCTGAAAGAGAATATCTGTAATTCAAGAATTCATGCTTACAATCTTCATTGTGACACATCCGAATGACTTATAGATGTGTTGCAGTAGCGTTTGTTTCAACAGCTAAGACAAAATTCCAAAAATTTCATATTGTACTACAATGAAGATCCTTATAATTGACACAATAACGTGCGTCGCTGTCAGAATTATAAACTTCCATAGATATGTATTGAGTGTTGATGACTTTGTGCTGTTTAGATGGCCACCCAGATCTCCTGACCATACACCCTGTGAATTTTTTTCCTATAGTGGTATGTTAAAGTCACTGTTTATGTACCCACCAATGCTATACTGTATGAACACTGAGGCCACATTACTACTTCTTTGATTACTATCAACCTGGAAATTCTACAACGCATGTGAAAATAATTTAAATATGTAATGTGCAACAAGAAGAGCACACACAGCTATTTTCTAGTGTTATGAGTAAAATGTGAACAATTACTGGTTTATTTCGTGTAGAACTTATCGTTTTAGGTATGAAAATTACAGTATATCATAACCAGATGAACCACGTGTAGTAACCATGCGATCCAGAAACCCATACATCTAATACGATGCATTAAATTTGGTAAACAAACAGCATTGACAAGCCATTTAAGAGTTAAGAATTGTTTTTATTTTAGGAAATAAATGCATATAGTTCTGTAATTTAGCTAAACTTTTAATAGTTTTTCTGTAGATCGAAAGATACAAAGGAAATTAAAAAGCGGAATTAAGAAGACACTAGACTTTTAACGAAATGGATCACAAAGTCACCAAACAAAGTATCAGAACAACTGAAACATGAAAAGGATGCAGATACTCGTAATTTCATAACCCTACGTACATATATTCTAACACTTTAATAAAAGAACTCAATATCAAGCAGTTTCTCGTTTGCCACAGTATACATATGCAAATAAAAAAATAATCTCCATTCTTGGTGTGTAAAAATGAATTTAATATTTCTCGTTCCATCGACGATGTGGATTCATTTAATTTTCTCGCAACCAAATTAGAAATAAATGCAGCGCAAATTAAGAATTTCGAAGTCAACATTGCTCCTTGGGGCTATACCTCAGATAGGGCGACGTAAGGGCTTAACTTCATTATACTAATAGACGCGAAGAATTTAATTTAAGAATATTGAGAGAATAAACATAGCAGCGAGAAACCTTTTATGTATCTACCGAAGTAATGCTTTCTTCATTCTTGTCCCCGAGAAAATCAAACAGCGAGTTGTTTGACTCTTAGATTAGAGGCAGATAACTGCGATGTATTCAGGCAGACCACTGTAAAATAAGAAGTCTCTTTTACTTTGATATGGATTTCGATTGCATTTTTAATAACTGGAGTGATCTCATATATTTATTGCAACACTGTTATGCGGTAATGAATTTAAGAATAGTTCTGTGTTAAAACATGAAAGGACAATATTAGACAAGCGTTGAAAACATGAAGTAAAATAGGTTCTGTCTATGTTTTTGTACAATACGTAAACTTCACAGATTTCAGTGAACAGTACTTGAAGCTAGAAGACATCGGATCGTCATTTAGGTTTTGTTTCCGACCGGGAGTTTAAGTGGAGAAAGGTTTATGCAATGTGATTAAGCGTTGAGATATTAAGAAAAATCTTTATTTTATAAAAAATTTAAACTAAAAGTAAAAGTTAATGTAAAGAGTTGGTGTTAATGGTTGTAGAAGAGTTATAGCTAATAGGTTATTATTTGAATGCAATACGAATACTCTTACGATTATGAAAAAATCACATCATACGCATGCAAAAATTAGCCATTTAGATTTGTTATTTTCTCCAATGAACTAATATCAAAATTTAGGTAAAATAATTATACCAGTTTTCAAGGTTTTTACAACATGAACTTATTTAGTTTTAAACTAACTTTTTGGTGTTGATTTCAGATGTGACCACAAATGGCTACCAATTATTTTGCTTGTTATTGAGAGTTACAATTGAGCCCGGTGCACACATCCGGTTCTTCAACGTGTGGCGCCGCTGAGGCAACGCAAGTGCAGTCTGACATACATCTGATCCAATGGAGCAGTGCACTCATGCCTCTCGCGCCGCTACGGCGACGCACGTCCATTTGGCGTGCAATTTGTATCACAGTTCCCCACGGCGCTCCTCATCTCGCCGCACATGCATATCTGGTCTGAAGTATCTTGTTTTCATAAATAAATGGAATATAAATAATAATTAATGAATGGTTGTATCCAGTAACGTCTATTTTTTGTTTCAAAATATACTTTTTTTACACCAAGTAAGCGAAATAAACACGTTTTCTTAGATAGAATATTTGTCGCAAATGGCGCGAAATGAGTACTTGCGTCGTTTCACTGATATGTGTGCAGATGTCTGCTTCAGTGCCGCACTTTGAAAAACCGGATGTATGCACCGGGCCTTAATCTTTTACGGGTGTTAAACGACACTAGATATTTTTAATTTCGTATTTCGCCATCTAATATTTTATGAAGGATTTGAACGCCTCATTCCGAATTGTAAATTAATAATTGTACTTAATTCTTCTTTTCTGTAATCGCACCCAATTTTTGATGTTTTTAATCTTATCAGAATTCATACATTGTCATATAACGATGTTCACTTACTAGAATAATAGTAACTATAATACAAGAACAATTGTTCTTGCTACCTATCGCACTTGCAGAATGGACGTTGTCTGTATAGTATCTTCCAAATCTCTTTTCAATAAAGTTGTCTTTGTAACTACATAGCATTTACCATATCGCAATAATCGCCAGCAGATAACAGGGATTTTTCAATGATCGAGAATTTGGAATCGTAAGCAAGCTCCATTTGTTGAATATTTCATTAAAACAAAACACGAGCCAGATGTTCGTCAGAAAAGTATGAAATTGGAAGAATAATAGGAAATCAAGCACCTTTAGAACTTTAAAGGTACAAACGCACAAACTAGATAGAAGTATGGACCATGAAGCATCAAGATCCTACATAAACACTCAGACGAGTACCTCGTAATTCAGCACAATGAATCGAATGATCTTGTCCTAGACTGTTGTCTATCCAAAAAATATTAACATTCAGGCTCCAGAATTTAGGAGTGAACTCTACCTAAGAATAAACGTGTTTTCGGGATAAGAAGGTAAATTTGGATCTATCTTCTTACTACATGTGTGAATTGAATGTGCTCAACCATTCCTGGGATAGTGACAAATTTTGAAATCTGTCACAGTCATAAGGATTGTCGTTTATTTACTGACATCCAATGTTAGTTTAAAATATGTCGTTTTTGTATGACAGTAAACAAAACATTTTATTCCATTTTGGTATACTATGCGTATGAAGGAGCCTGTTGAAAGCTTAAGAAGTTTACTCACTGCAAAGAAAAATGTCCACGTTAAATGATCGATATTTGGTGTTCTGAAAGTGATATAACTTTCGCTAGGGCTTCAAAGCGGCTCCGACAGATATTATTATTTTCTTTTATGCTGAATATTAGACTCAAGATGGAAAGTTATAAGCAAATATTTTAACTCCTGGTGAAAGTAATACTCGTCATGAGCCTCAAGTTAATCCCTCTGATGTTTTGCTTCTACAACTTCACATCAGACTCGAGTTAATGAAAAAAATTGTAAAGGCTATAGAGAAGTTTGAGAGAAAAAAAAAACTTTAAAAATAAAGTGATGCAAAACTCAAAGAAGGAATATTTGTTTGTCTTAAGATAAAACAAATAGTCTGAGTGATTCTGTTTTCACAGAAAGGCTAAGAACCATAACACTCATTCACATCTGTGGTTAAGAGTTTTTTGGGGTGCCAAAAAGAGGAAAACTACCAACAGCTTATTTTAAAAAAAAGTTTGAAAACCATGGATGCCAAATGTCCTGAAAATACATTTCCTAGATTTTCATTTTCATCGACTTATCTCCTAAAAACTTTAATATATATATATATATATATATATATATATATATAGACATAGTTGAATATATTTACAGTTGTTGACCAGTAATAGTAGAGGTTTCGTTACTCTCATGCCTTATTTCATTTAAAACATAATTTATTTTTAACTAAAGGTATTTCATCTACTGATATTACTATTGAAAAACTGTCCTCTTCTTTCCGTACAGCTAATATTTTTACAACTTGAAGGGTATTAATTTCAGACATCAATTTGAATTTTCATAGTTGTTGCCGCCAAATTATAAACTTCTGATGTAGATCTGCAGTTTACTAACACCTGCCTATAGAATATATTGTTTAATGTTTACTTAAATTGCAAAAATTATAATTTTTTTAATTGATTTACTGAAAGCTCATTTTTTTTTACCCGAATATTAAACTTGAGTTTGTTGTTGTTGCTTTTTGTACAAAGATAGAGGGTATATTTTCTCCTTTTTCACCATAGACCTTCATATAATTTTTTCTTTATAACTTTACTCACTTAACATTCTCTTAATCAGCAAAACAATGCAGAATTATATACTTTTCTTAAAGTAAACGTAGTCTTTTTTACAACGATAAGTGTTCCTGTATGCATTCTGAACGCTACGTCAACTGTCTTTTTATTTAATACGATTTGAGCAACCCCTCCAAAAAAAAAAAATTCGAAAGATGGAATTACGAATTTCGATTTGATAGTTGATTGTGGACATCAATTTTATTTAACGCAAAACTGCGATCAGCTATATTTTAAGTTAACCGCAATGTGTGTCATGCAAAAGCATTTGGACAGCGGTAGTAAAATTAGCAAAATTTTCACCCGCAGACTGGTTTGTTTGTTTTCATTGAAAATGCCTCTTATATGTCATAAAATTAATGCCAAACAAACAACTATTTGTCTTCTTGTAACTTTTAGAAACACAAGAGTAAAATAATTAAAAATAAATGCTTATGATGTAGTTTAATTGTTATGTGAGTGCTTACAAATAAAAATAATTTTTATGTGGTCTTGTCTATTTTGATAGCAATAAAAACAATAACAGTTCATTAAGTACTCATTCAAAATAAAATGTATTGATACAAATATACCGAATCTTCTTCTCTTTCGTTAAAATAATGTGTCCTAATTTGTGACAAATAAAAATGTTAAGATTCGTTTGAAGGTTGTTATACCATTCCAACAAATTTATGTTCAATTGCAACTTATAGAGACACGATAATAGATTAATTGCAAAAAAATAGTAAAGGTTTATGACGTAATTTAATTGTTATAAGGCGTGCTTACTAATAAAAAGTATATTTTTCTATGGTCGTGTTTATACTATTAACAATAAAAATAATAGCAGTTCATTAAGCACTCATGATCATGCACAATGAAAACCATTTGAACAAATTCACCGAATTCTACTCATTTTTCTTTAAAATAATACATTCCCTAATTCGTGACAAATAAATATTAGTGTTGAACCAATGCTATCATAGCTATCCGCTCTGTTTTTTTCTTCAATTCGTATTTGGTGCAATTTATACTTAATTGCTTTTCTTGTTTCACTTTGAATGTAACTAAAGTTATGTATAACAATTCTTATTACAATACTATACCAGGCGTAGTAAGTAAGTGTGCAATACTTAAATATGTTGAGTTTTTCAAATAATACATGAAACAGTACAATATAAATTAACAAGAAGCAAAAAAGTATTTTTCGTACTTAGTTGTTTTTGGCTTTGCAGATATTTAGGTTAAGGAACGATCTAAACGATTTATTTTGATAAAATAGCAACTTAAAAGGAATAATCCGCCCAAGCATATTATCTACTAAACGCTATCTGCTTAGCCTTAAAATTTTAAAACCAATTCACTTCTTCCAGATATATTAACTATCGGTAGTGTGGATGTATAAAACAACAGTAATCTTTTAAACTGTCAAAAAATGTCAGACATTATTGTTAACGAGAGAATAAAAAGGTTACGTTTCTTTAGTCATACAAATAATGAACAAGAATATGAATATGAGATTCAAATATAAGAAAATATCCAATTTTACTCTTATTACAAATGTAATCCATGTATTTTATGACGAAATATATTGTCCATAAAAATATAAATAGTTTTATAAATGATGAGATATCTCATCAATAATATACTGCCAATACTTTTAGAAATACGAGATAAACATCTGGTCACTTCTTCTAATGACGAGATATTTGGTCTATTAAGATAGGTCTGGTATTAAGATATAAGATTGGTATTGATATATAGGTATTAAGATTGATCTATTATGTCAGTTTTCGTATCGACGAGATAATTCGTAGTAACAAAGATCTGGAGAGGAAATTATAAAGAAATTTATGTCTAGTATCTAGTCAGCAATTGATCCTTTACATAGAAGTTTATAACATGAAAATTTTCAGTAAGTAAATAACATAAAAACACAAGGTTTCCAAACTTGTGACTATCAAACAACTTTAAACATACATAGAAAATCAAACTTCAATGAATATATATATATATATATATATATATATATATATATATACATAATTCAATTCAATCATTGCTGTATTTGATGTTGCGGGAATATGCAATAAGTTTTAATTGGAATGCATCTATAATAGTTTTAATTTTGTTTCATTCATTCTTTCAGTTATAAACTATTTGTACTACGATTTACAGAACGTCAAATAGATTTTTGGAATCCGAGTCCTTGAAAGAGTGCAATCAACATATCTGCTACCTCTGCATTCGCTTCATTAGACATAGCGTATTGATTTTTTATTACGAACTCTCAGAATGACCGAATCATCATCGGGCACCAAGCCAACAACGAAGAGAAATCATTTAGAGAAGGGATTGAGTCCTTTAATGCTTTCTAAAATATTGAACATTGTTATATCAAATGCAAAATCTTTCTGCGAGTTAAATTTCTTTCTAACCCTGAAATTAGGCTTTGGAATCAAAAAATACTTCCATTCTCACTGTACCAAATATAGTACCTAATACACATTTGGGATACAAATACGTTCGTGAACTTGAGTTTTAAAAATAAATTCAAGAGATTTATTTTTTTATGTTTTTATTTTATGTAAAAAGGAACAACTTAAACTACAAGATACCACTATTTCTTCAACTTTAAATAGTGATATAAAAACTGTTTTATAATAAATACATAACAGAAACTTTAACAGTTTTGTGATGAATTTCAAAAATATTTTATTTTGATTTCTTATATAATGGAATGTGGGTAACGGATGAATGTTCATAATAATTTGGAAACCAGCTTCAAGAATTACACCCAGGATTTATTTAACTTATGCGAAGCAATAAGAGGCAACACATAATGTCCATAAGGGAGCAAAAGCATGCAGAACTAAATGATTTCAAAAATGTTGTTGTTGTTGTTTCTAATCCCACTCATCTGACAGATGTCAGACGAGCTCCAATAGGTTGTTGACATATAAAAAGTCCCTTACAGTCAAAGGGTCAGAAGTAATGTCCTGTTTTGTAAGTCCAAGACACTGGAGGACATGCTCAGGCGACGCCTAATCAGCATAGCATTTCCTGCAGGTCTTCTAAGTTTTTGAACCGTCCACGAAGGAAAGGCACTTTATATGTCCACTTGCAAGTCTGGCCACTTGCAAGTTGTTGTTGATTTCAAAAATATTTTAGTTGAAATGATTTGCTTAAGAAATGTTTCTTATTTTCTTTGCCGGTCGGGTAGTCGTTTTTAAGATGCGTGATTATCATTTCAGATGACTACGGATTAGATACCGGATTTGGGCATCGATATTCGTAGTCCCTTTAAGTTGTAGTGCCTGGTCTAATTTGTCTTCGTATGGCAAAAAATGACCATAGAGTTACAGACCGATTCAACTTTCACTGTACTTTCTGCAAGTATATCAAGCAACATAAAGATTTTAAATTCATTACTTTAATTACTCAGCAAGGATCCTCCCTATAGCGTAACTGAAGGCATTATTCGTATAGCATAGAGGTACAGACCGATTCAACTTTCACCGTACTTTCTGCAAGTATATCCGCAACAAAAATATTTTAAATTCATTACTTTAATTACATGGCAAGAATCCCCTTATAGCCTAACTGAAGGCATTCATAAATTCTAGAAATGAGATACTACATAGATGAACACATGTTCTCTACAGAAGGCCTCGAAATATATTTTTTATTACAGGTGCACCTTGTGCACCCAAGTTTTTAAATTAGATGCACAGGTTATATTTTAGGAGCACATATAAAATTAATAACGTAATATTAGAGCATTAATGTAATGTAAACTACATTATTAGTTGAGTATGTTTAGATATGCTAGTTGTAGATGGTAAATAAAAATATTTAAACATCTAAATTCTCCGGCGAACGGCTGGCACGACAGTCGCTTCAACTAGAGCCATTTGGAAAATGTTTCGATCATCGGAAAGTTCTGGTGGCACTGGTACAAGTAAACCTTCCTCCTGTAAAAACCTGCTACGGCCCAGCGATTTTGTTTTCGCATAGTGTGTATTTAGGAATTTGAATTACGTTCCTTCAGAGCGAGAGAGGTAGACACTAATATTTTGTACAAACATCAAATTAACATAAAACCAATTCTTTTTTTAATGTTAGGTGCACTGCGTGCACCTAGAATAAAACAATTAGGTGCACAATTGTATTTTCATGTGCACCCGGGTATTTCGAGCTCTGCTCTACAGTGCTCTCATTAACGGTCAATAAACTCATGAGCTACATAGTGTGTTTATTAAGGAAAATTTCATAAAATAATTCATGAGCTTATATAAAACCATTTCAGCTATAAAATAAGGTAGGTGTATTGGTAATATTCATTTTAAGAGAGATTTTCAAACATTAGCGCATCAGTAATTTTGGTAAGGGATACTTACAAATTACTTTAGCTGTCAGCAATTTTTCCTTTGTATCTTACTTTGCTTGCTAGATAGTTAATTCGTTTTATTTTTGATAAAAATTTAAATTCCGGTAGCTATAGACACATTTGGAATTTTCAAAATAAGTTATTAGATTCTCTTAAACCAGTAATAGACATGATCTATTTTATTAGAAAAATATAGCAAAAACAGTACAAAACCTATAAGGTTTGGAATATATGTATTCCAAATCTATATCTTGTATATATATTTTTTTTGTAAGGCAAATACATAAGTAGGATATTAATAGAACATAGGTTCAATTTTATATGCTCTACAACATTATAAGATATTCATAAACAATTTTTACTTGAACTGCAACCATAAACATGAAACAAATTTTTATCTTTAGGTACTATCATTATTTTAAACCATAAATAAAAACAGCAAAATCGCATACTTAAATAAAACTAACTGAAGTGCTTTTACAGTGCGTATTTTGACATATGAAACAATGTTTAAAAATTAAACACACTTTTGTAAAAAATTTGTATCTAAAATCATCGATACTTCTTTCTGAGGGAATAAACTCAGCTTCATATTCCAACGACGAAATTTCTCTTCGTTCCACGTTCATCATACGCTAAAATTGAGTTCGGCTAGGACGATCATTTACAAATTGATTTTCCTTTTAAATTCTTTAATAAGATGTTGGACACTATCCAATACGTTCTCTTTAGAAACAGTGAATCCAGCATTTTCTATTGATAGTGTTCAATCGGAAATTATTTGTTCTTCATCAGCACTCAGTGTTGAAGGCGGTCCTTTTTTCGGAGTATTGGCGAATTTACTCTTAACTCTTTACATTAAGGTTATTCGTGGCACACAGTGTTTTTTAGCAGCAGTATTATCACACCTTGTAATAGCACCCAACATATTTCCTTCAGGATATTTCCAGGTTTTTAATGACTTTTGACCCATGGTGTTTATCTACAATAAAACAAGTAAATAGTTATATCTTTTATGGTCTAAAAAACATCAAGTTTATTATCTATACAGAACAGTGGAAAGAGAAACCACAAAGAAAACAAAATTAATAAATTTTGTCCGTGAACCAGTATTAGACAGGTTTGCATCAGAAAATGACACGGAAATCCATTAAAAGTTCCTTTGATTAGAATGAAATAAAACTCTCAGAGATAATATTCTTAATAGATAGTAAAGCATAAATGGCATAAATCATTACGACATGATACCATCGGTTGTTCAGGTATCACCATTCAGAGTGTGCTGGCTGCAAACCTACTTGTACTTTCACTCTCTAGAAAGCGTATAAATTTTATTTCTTGTTAATGAATTGAAATGTGTCTATTACCGGAAAACCTACCTTAAGTAATTCTAATTTATTAATACGATATGAGCACATTTATTTCAATCGTATAAACTGACATCAATTAAAACCTAAAATCAAAATAGATTTAGGTAATCAACAATACTTTACTTTTCAAAATGTGGCAATGTTTGGTATAGTCATATTAACGTCACGAGATCTCCAAGCTGTGTAGCTTGGCTTTACCCTAAAATACTCTTGAAGATTAAATAACATCTATTGGGGGAAAGAATTCACAGATTCTCTCTCTTTTAACCTTTAGAACTATTCAATTGATCCTTTCCTTGCAATAGAATCCTTCGGAAAGATTGTATTGATCCTTTTAATAGATTATAATTCTTTGGAAATATTTCATAGGTCAAGAAGGTCAAAATTGGTTAGTCTTGACCAATTGGAAGACTAGAAGTGGCAAGGTGGAATTATGTTTGTACACCACTTAGATATTTAAAAGGGTAATAATAAGAGGTAAATTATAATAATTTTCTTAACTTCCTTTGTGGAATCTATTTCTTCATCCAACGTCAGGCACTAATCCGACATTAAAAACTTGATATTTACCAATTATACATTCCTTTGTATAGGAAAATATATTACCGCCATTACGATTGATATTGTGAACGACATTAATATTCAGTTTATTCTCTCAAGTACAATATATTTCGAAGCATAGAATTTCAATGTAAATGTTAGCAAGTATTGTCAATATTTTCTGCTACTACACGAATTCCATTTCCAAATATAGACCAGTTAGAGAAATTGCTTTTGAAACATTCATCTCTTATTCATGTAGGCGAGAATTCATTTTCCATTTCCAGAGAAGTTTATTTTATTATTTAAGTGCAATTTGATTAGTTGGTATGGTGAATGCTTGAATAACTTATTTAAGACCACAAAGATATAACTAGTATTAATAATAAGTATGTCATTTTGTTGATTATCTTGATTTGTGGAGAATAGTGATTGCTTTAGAATCATGTAATAATTTCAGCATACCAGAAGATTTTTTGTGTATATATTGCTACTTTATTTTAATATATATTTAATGCTTTCATTAGGAAAGAGCTCCTAGGTTTATAAAATATTAAAATATAGTCGAATATGAAAATTATTAAAATAATTGAAGTTTAAATAAATTAGTCTTTGCAAAAACTATCATACATACTGCTTGAGTTGAATAAAGTTGATTTGAAGTAAGAGGCAGTAATTAAATTACTTTTAGATAGTATGATTTTATTCTCTGCACGAAGAAAATTATAATTCAATGGGACAGCTGTAGGGTAAATTTAAAATTATGAATATTCAACAGAAAAATCGGGCTCATGGTACTGGTTCAAAACATAGTTTTGATCCATAGCTAAACAGTCATTTCGATTTGTCTACAATGGTTAATCATATTCGAAAATGATAGACAGTAGACGATGTAAAATTATTGCCAATTGGTGTTGGTATATTATTCTTGAGAATAATCTAACCCTGACATAACCAAAAATTTGTGAATTGTAATAACTTTTATTACGTAGAACTTACGTAGATTCGATATTCATAATTGAATAGTCTTCAAACAATACTAAACCTGTATCTGGTTACAAAGCTACCATTTTCGTCATATTTTGTCGCTATAATATATGTGATTCACTGAAAGGATTACTGGAAACCCGGCAGGACTCTGAAGAGTTTCTGATAATATCAGAGAACCTAGTGATTTGCAGGTAGTGAACAGTATTTGAATGCTATTGTGTATATTTCAGATGCGAACAATACTAGGTTACGTTTACATTGAACTACACAGTAGCAACTGGTTGAGAATGTAACAGTATATTGTGTTGCCTGAGAGCTTTATGATATGCCGTAGACGTGAGAAACTGTTAAATACAATAGAATGTATTTCAAACACATAATCAAATGTTAGTCTTTGTATTTAAGAAGATCCAAGCGAATATTTCGCAACAAAACTTATACTCGACTATGCTTGATAAGCTTACGAGTCATTATCAGTTCAGGAACATTGATATAACTGTGTGTTTGTGATACATAGCGTTAATGCAACACTATTTCTATGATATGAAACATTCTCTGTCCAAATGCGAAATAATCTGTGCTTCTCAACAGAGGAGAAATCGCTTGCTTTTAGTAATGTCAAACCAATATTTCACAAGACATAGGTATCGTTTTGAACTATTCAAAAATAGAAATGACTTACAATAGTTTCAAATTTTATTTATAGAGCTTAAATCGGACGGAGAAAGATAATCCTTACAATGGAGAATAATGTTAAGAAATTATTGGAAACAATGTTAAACAATTATCAAAAAGGAATAATTCACAATAATTGAAAAGGAATGTTCAACAATTATTGAAGAACAATGATTTGCAATTGAACAGTGTTTAGCAATTATAGAAAAACTCTGTTTTGCAGTTAAAGATATGTATAGCAATTATTTAAATGGCATTTTTAACAATTATTGAGGGCATATGTTTATCAAATATGGAAGAACAATATTTATCAAATATGGAAGAACAATAATTATCAAACATGGAATAACAATATTTATCAATCACTGAGAAACAATGTTTAACAATAACCTAAGAAACTGATTGAAAAGTGTTGAACAGTATTGTTAAACAGTTATTGAAAAAAATTCTTAACTCTCCACGTGATTACAATGACATATCTCATCCATCAAGGTTTGACTAAATTTGTTAATGAAAAGATGCTAAATCGTCATCAAGACATTTCCTGTTTTTCAATACTAGATTAATATATGATCCCTTTTGCTAATGAAGGGATACCTCGTAAAGGCAACCACTAGGTGATTAATAATTATTGAAAAACATCGTTTGAGAAATGTTTAACAGTTGTTGAACAATAATGTTTAGCACTTATTGAACAGCATTGTTAGTCAATTATTGATTACCAATGTTTGGCAACAATTGAGAAATAATGTTTAACAATTATTGAAGATCAATGTTTGGGAATTATTAAAGAGAACGCGTATAACCATTCCTGAGAAAAGCAACTAAATAATTAAATTTTATATATAGACTAGCAAAGTACCCGACGTTACTCCGTAAGAATTGGTTTACTCTAGATTGAAGAGATGATCAAAATATATAATGACTTACGTTTTTCGTGGAATAAAATAATATATTAACACCTTTCGCCATCTTTATAACTCCTACAAGTTACTTTGAACACAAATCCTACACATGCATATCCATTCATATAATACATTTCACATACATCGCACCCTTACTGTATGATAAAGCTCACAAAATGACGAAAGATGACACTAAGGTTAATACTACAAAAGAAGATTTTGAGAGAGATTTAGAATTCCCTTTCCAAAACTCTTTTCCTGTTCAACTTAATTAATAAAAACGACGATTTACGGCGAGTGTTCTTGCACTCATAGTCAATAAAACAATATTTTTCTACTTGTGGCACTCTTGCATCCGGCATGCGACATTGTGGAATTTCTCAATCTTCTGTCATAATGTCAAATAATTTTTTTAATGCTTGAAAGTTCTAGTTCGTATTTATTAAACATTATTATTCTTTCTAACGAAGTTATTCTTTCAATAAAGGCATAATTACACTTAAAATTTGATTTTTTCTAAATTACCTGCCACTTTAAGTCAGATACTTTGTGGTGGTGTTGGGTATGATGAGAAGTAAAATACATTTATTAAAATAATAAATATTTAAAACAGAAAACATTATAAAACAGCGAAATAAAACAAAATAAAAGATGTCGGGAAAAAGTTGTTCCAAATATATTAATTTGTGATTCCTCTTTATTTCTTGATCTCGCAGTTTTGCCACAACTTACAACTAAAAAGTGCACAAAATTTAGAAATGCGAAATTAAACAGAAAAGAAACAGAGAATATTGCTGCACGTGATCAACCAACACGAGTTTTCGTTGAAAAGTATCGTCTGTCCCAAATATTCGGATATCGTTTACATTGCGCAAATAACAAAAATAAGACTTGAAATAAATGAAGAAACAGGGCTGAAATTCCATAAAAAAAATTATTTGCTGAAAATAATTGCTTTTTCAGCAATACTGGTAAAGCAATCCAATTAAACGTAATACTCAATATACCTTCCAATTTTTCCAAAACTATCAAATTATGGTTGATTTAAGTATACTTACTCAGGTGTTTTAGCATGAAACTCAACTAAATATAACAATAAAGAAATGTTTTATATTGCATTCACTAAACTAATAGATAATGTATAAAATAAAATACAATGCAATCAAATATCTGGAATACAATTCATGTGATGTCTATACAAACACACAAACATAAAATCGAGCAAAGAACAGAAAGACGGACAGACTTTCGCAACCAAGTTCACTCACTAAATGAAAATAAGTACTCACTGTATGTAAATTTCTATGAAAATATATTAAACCGTGTCGATGTGTTTAGGGCACATACAATACATACATACAGACAGACACCAAACGCGGAAGAGTTGGATTTGGAATCAGCTGGGTCCAAAACGGATAGAAAACTTGAAATGGGTCGAAAATATTCAATGTACAAACAAACATTCCATTTTTATTTATATAGATAATTATTTTTGCATAACAAACGTGTCACTCAGTAATGTCTGTTTTTCAATAGTTTACAACAACCGATCTATCGCTACGGACTTCCAAGATAAAATAATATGCATAAATCTTTTCAATTATGAAAAACTCATTCAATTCTAAATCTTATAAGGTTCAGAGAGAATTTTTAGTTCTACATATCTATGTACATCCTCCATTTCTTTCTGAATGCAGTTTTCTGCAATGCAAAGAAATCTCCCTCAAAAAATATATTTATTCTTCCATTTATCGAATCTGCAGGAATTCTCTCTTGGAAGATTTTCTATCAATACATCAAAAGTGATTGGAGAGTTAATGCGATTCCGAAAAAAGTTAAGAGTCGATTATCAATATCAGCTCCCTTTTATCACTACAAATGCCTTTTCCATCAGAAAATCTATTACGAAATCTCCTGAATACCAGTCTGCGCTTCTTGGAAGGATCTTCTCTAAACAGAGAAAACTAATTATTTCTCGAGAAAGCAATTTCCTCTTACACGTCTGGATAATACAGTCTTTTCACGCATTTTTATACCTTCTGCACTGCACATGACATATACCATTCTATTATCCACCAATAGACTCTACTGAAGGGATGCATGCAGCTATAATTGCGCAACAAATAATACTGAGTAGATACTCCCAAGACGTGGGACATCTTCAACAATAAGATATTCTGGTGTCTCAAGGTGAAACTGAGTGAGAGCTCGGTTCAAAATGATTCAGTTCTTTTTGTATAACTTAAGTTTATTTTTTAAATTTAGCTAGTACACATAAAACAAAATAAATACTGATTACGTGTAGATGTATACAACTATCTTAATTTTTTTACCGTGAATA
Organism: Metellina segmentata; assembly: GCA_947359465.1. NCBI lineage: Eukaryota > Metazoa > Arthropoda > Arachnida > Araneae > Tetragnathidae > Metellina > Metellina segmentata. Next base: position 56,994,404 of record OX375875.1, read on the forward strand.
ACTCGTATCATGAAATGTTATACTGGGTACGAAAGAACATTCAAAGTTGTTATGAGTACAATTTGTTTCAAAAGAGTAAGATCTAAGAGCTTTAAAATATACATACGAACGAAGTTTAGCCTGAAATAAATTGTCCTTTGAAGTGCGCCGTTATTTTAGTCATAACTTACATACACAATAACCTTAATTATAAAGTTTCAGAGAAATATATATAGAGATATTTTCTTTCATGAGAAAAAATATAATTACATTTAAAAAAATCTAAGTAATACATTATAAAGTTCAGAATTTGTTACACATTGTAGAATAAAAGCTAAGCACTATTAATTTTACAAACGTAGCAATAATGTATATTTCTTTAACCTTTTAAGCTCTTAATCTTATGCTTGTGAGGAATTTATAATATTATTGCATTACCTTTCGATTTGTGCGAATCCCTCATAGCACATAAAAATGAAATATGTGTACTAAAATATATGATCTAAAGAGATATAATATATATCTGCAATAAATTCTGAAAATCAAATTGTTTTTAATAAATTAAATTTATAAGTTAGAAGCTATATTATCGTTGATGGCATTGAATTAATGATAGCTATAGCCTGGGAAATCATCAATAATTTACCGTCATTGCATTCCTATCTTAGACATTTCTGGCCGAGGTAAATTATGTGATTGTTCAACTTTACCACACTCTGTTTTCTATTTAGCCCTCCAAGTGGTTTCGAGAAGATACCTCGTTCATCAAGATCAGTCCAATTTTAGTAAAAATCAGATATTTCGTCATAAAAATGTTACTGATTCTTTTATAAAGATGATATCAATAACGGATCAGTTTTTTTCTAATGAGATCTCGGCCATCTTGATCAATCCAATTTCACTAATGACGAGATACCCCATATAGACAACCACAAGGAGGATTAGATATGTAATTTTCTCTCTATCCTGTCCCATAATTTCTTGCAGCCTGGAAGTTACTCTCCAGGGTTCCCCTTCACATTTTCGTCTTCACTTTCATAGATTATATTATATGACAATAAACAAGTATATTTAATCCTTAACCACAAGGTCCCGACTCAACACCTTAGATATTATATCCTTCACTTATTAATTCCTGAGTCCTTCTAGTTTCCTCATAAGTGGCTCAAACCGTAGGAATAAGAATTTATAAATGAATACTGGACAATACCCATACTGCTCACTTCCTTCTATCTATAGCCGAAATATACGTCAATAGTTATTCTTTATGCTGTAAAGGTTACTAAATATTGGATAGGAGCAACCTATATCGCAAGGACTCAGTTGACACTTGCCTAAAGTAAGATTATTGCATCATCCGTTACTTTTCTTTAGTGTGGAGATAGAATGCCAGGTTTTCTCTACTCTTACACGTTGCCAGGACTGGCTATCTTAGAAAACGAAGCCTTATCAACAACAAGGGTAAATAATTTATTTCAGAGAGTTTATTGAGTGTTTTAAAACGTGTTTGTAAAAGTCCTAAGCATGGTGGATATACACTGAAGAGCAATTGGATTAGAGACATGAGTATTTTGCACATTGGAGCTATTCGCAGGCTTGGAAGCGGCTTGCAAATGACATAAACAACTGTTTGAAAAGATAGTGAGTGCTGCTAAGGGTAGTGATAGTCAAAAGCAGTATGGGTAAGAGTGAGAATTTTAGCGCATTTGCTCGTGCACAAATAGTAGGAGGCCCGAAGAATGGGTAATTCCATTTCGGAAGTAGTGCAGACACTCGGATTTTTACGCACCACTGTGTCAAGGGTGTATCGTGAGTACGTCGATTCCGGTAAAATCATCCTTGCCAGGTTAAACTGCCTTGTACAACAGCATGTGGATAAGCGAAGTCGTCATCGGATAGCCTGTATTGTAACAGCGGATAGATCGGCAACAGTGCGGACCACACTCGTCGATTTAATGCTGGTGTACAACATCGTGTTAGCTGCCATACTATTAAAACCCATTTCCTCTCTATGGGGTACAGAAGCCATCGTCCCATTACAGTCCCTCTGTTGACTGCACAGCACTGGACGCAACGATTAGCAAAGGCACGGGAACATCGCCAATGGACGGTCGAAATGTGAAAAAAAATGTCTGGTGTGATGAGTCGAGATTCACTCTGGTTGCATGCCAATGACAGAATACGTGTACTGTGAAAACCACATGAAGCGATGGATCCATCCTGCCAGTACAGGACTCTTCAGGCTTGTAGAGGTGGAATTCTCATCTGGGGATTGTTTACATGGACTGAAATGGTACCCTTGGTACGTGTTATAACGTTAATTAAAATCGTTACATTTATAATCATCATCGCACCTAATTGTAACTTCTAAAATTACCCTGACAACACGAATTTTAATAGATTGACCCACAAAACTGGCAGAAACGAACGCGTTCAGAAGATGCTTCTCTTTCCCAACGGAAAATTATAACGCTACAAGCTGGCATTTACTCTGCTAAGAACGATAAGACAGGAGGACAAATCCAAGAAAAAATAGGCGAATCAAGGGGTCCATCCCTAACCAATATTTCTACAAAGGTTCAATTAACAAAAACATAATTAGCTTCATCAAATTTCATTATACGACTTCGGGATTTCTATATGATTTTACATTAAGAGCTCATGATAACTCTGATGGTTATTCCTAGTCGGTGTAATGAATAGAGAATTTTATATTCTAATTAATGCAAGAGCAACTTCAACCCAAAGAGGACGCGGAGTGGTATTGCCAGTTGGCGGATTTTGACTGTATTTCAGATGGAGAGGAACCACCAAATATGGAATTTTGGCGGTCCAATTGGCGAGGAAATCGGAGGTTTTGTTCGATGTACAAAACCAGGAGTTGGTGTGAAATTACTCACTCTTTCACTGTTTTTCGCGTGGAACAGCAGATAATTTGTCGGTCAGTTTTTTCTTCGGGGTGACTACGCGAAATCGTCATGTAAAAAGATCTTCGTCTCTCAGAGGATTGAGTTTTGCGGCTCAACTGTCTTTGCGGATTATCCCCCCCCTGAAACGGTACTTCAGAAGATCACTCAATCTGTAGAAGAAACTACCTATACTTCTTAGAGTTTATAGATCGCACAGCTCCCCTCCTAATTTTTCAACTTCGAAGAGTGCGGATCTTTGATAATGCCGTCCCTGAGCGGTTGCTAAGTTCTGTGTAATTTATTTAAAGGTCTATACTTCAACATATTTTACCTGCGATCATCCTCTTACAATCACTCAATCTACATAGTTTCTCTTTTCATCGGAGAGTGATCAACCTACAAATACGAAGTGCTAAATTTTTGAAGGATGGACTTTGAAATATTTTCTTGTGAGGCGAAGTGCGTATTCCTGCTTTTCCTTGATACAAAGCAAATAAAGAAATAAAGTTCTTTGCATACCTTGTCGTCATAATTTCAACATCTACACCAGTGCATGTAGATCTGGATGAGAAAGTATCTCATACGTCCTTCTTCAATTTTCAACTCCCGAGGTCAAGTTAGTTCACACTCAACATCTATAGATTCAACTTGTGAAACAACCAAGCTATATAACTCGTTCTTCTTCTTACAACATAAAACTAGGAAGTAGCCGCCGTTTCCACTGTCCCCATAACACCTCCAGTTTTTCGAGGGAACAATACACTTCAGTATACTGCTTCGAGTCTGATGACAGAACATTCCGGGACTCCAACAATGTTTTCCTATTTACCGAAAAAATATAATATCATATGTATCTTCTTGAATCCCCAGGTTGTATGTAAAGATTTTTATTTACCTATATTTAGGAAATCAGGAATCAACTTCTAACAGTAACAGGCACAATTGCAAAAATTACTACCACTAACTTATCATTTCATTCAATCTATTTTAATAACACCAAGAAAGATAATACACAATACACACACGTGTGATATCGTTTCGCACAGGTGAACGTTACGCGATACCCTTGATGACCATCTGCTCCCGTATGTTCGTTTTCGATAACCCACTACAGAGATTGTCTTTCAGCAAGACAATGAATGCACAGTGCCATCGCTCCAGAATTGTATCCGAATGGTTGGATAAACATTCCACAGACCTGTCAGTGCTTTCCTGGTTATCAAGGTTACTTGACACCAATCCAATTTAGAAAATTTTTCATACAATCTTCGTGAACTGTGGAAGATTGTTCAGGAGTTGTGAATACGTATGGCTTCCAATCGCTTCTAATGTCTTGTCGAGTCCATGCCAAAACGAATCGTCGCTGACATCAAGGTGAAAGGTGGTGCTACGCACTACTAGAACGTATATCCGTAATTCAATTGCTCTTCAGTGTACAGTCTTAGAAAAATAGCAATGGATACTTTTTTGTTGGATATCAGCCATTCACGTCTGATGTAATGGTGGGATGCCATTAATAAAATATTACAAAACTACATGTATTTAACATAAAAATTCGGATTTATATATTATCGGACTATAATTTTTCACTTAAAATACATATTTGATACATGTTTTGCAACCTATTTCTAACCTCGTTAGATTACGTTTAGATTTACCCAGTTTCATATTTAAATTTACTTATTTATCTTAATTGCTATTGTTTTGACAGGCGGCAGCAAAATGGAGGTACAGACAATGAATTAATAAAGATCCACGAAATATTTGGCACAAAAAGAATTTTAGAATTTGCCTATTAAATAATAATTTTTTTAATAAAAATTATTAATTTTTATCAATTTTTACTGTTTTTTTGTTATTAAAGAGAATATATGCATTTATATATATACATATTTACATACTTATCATGCATGTCAGAACCTACAAATACAATATGAGTTGACACCCAAATTTTACTGTCTATTCCTAACCCATTTTACAGTCTATTTTGAATTTTGTAAGCCATTTCAAAATTATTTTTTGAAACATTTCAAGGAAATTCACACTTATTGTTACGATTACTCCGCAAAAGATAATGATAAGCGCTTGAATAGTAGTGAATGGTTTCTAGAGCCTTTTGTAGTCTTATCTCAAAGGTCTTTACTTCAAAAAAATAAATCCCCTGTGATGTTTTAGTGCTTCTTCTATTTAAACAAGATGTGAAGTTCAACCATATGTGTTCGAAGGCTGCATTATTTGGCCCTCATCGTTTTCTGAATCAGCGTCGTGATTGCGGAACATTTCTGCGTCACTACAGATATCAATTTGCTATAAACAGACTCTTCGTCAGAAACCACTGTCAATAATAAATCGTGAAGCTTTCGCATTTCTTGCATGTAAGCATTCAATTTCGAAATCCTTTAAGCGACGTATAAGTGCATTTACAAAAGACGCGCTTTTGGGGTATCGCCTGTGATTGTTACAAATTTGTGAGGCATTCCATTCTAAAAGACCAGTATTGTTCGTAAAGTTAACTACTTGAGGGGCTCACATAAGTACAAGGAAATTATTTTATAGGTTTGATACGTTAACACTATTTATTTGTGACATCACGGATGCGAGATGTCTGTGGGACTTAAGTACAAGAATAATCTAATAGGTTTGATAAAATTATTTGAAATGTTGACACAATTAATTTTGTAACATCACACATGCGAGATGTCTGAGGGGCTTACATAAGTACAAGGATCACTTGATATGTTTGATAAACTGATTTGATGTGTAAACACAATTACTTTTGTGAAATCATGGCTGCGAGATGTCTGTCTGAGGGACTAATATAAGTACAGAGATAATTTGATCGGTTTGATAAATTTATTTTGATTATTTATTATACGATAGATTTATTTGATAGATCAGCACAATTAACTTTGATAGGACGGATGCACTTGTTGAAGTAGCTCAGGTCAAATTTCAGTCGGATGCTACACTCTGCATTCTACAGACGCTTCAAACGCGCACTGAGGCGGATATTCTGATTGAAAATATGTGTTCTGCGCATATACACACTTTTATTCAACGAAGGGAACGGTCGCCCTATATTCCAGGTTTCACCCCATGCGACTTCACTTTGTTTCCAAATTTGAAAACATGTCTTGGTGTGAAGAAATTCACGTGGAATAATGGTATCCTAGCAGCTATGTCAATCCATATGCTCATGCCTTTAAGAGGGGTATTGTGCGAAAACTGTATGCAGCCTTCGATTGTGGTGGAGAAACAAAATCTATGTTTTCCATAAAGCAGTCGAATTTTTACCATACTTGTCAAACGAACCTCTTGTCAATTCTACGATTTTCAGTCCTCCCTGCATAACGTCTAACCATTTTTACGCTTCCTGACCATTGTAATATTTTAACCAATATACACTACCCTACAATAATGGACCGGAAGCTAGCAGATTTGCACAAAATCCGACTGTTGGTTTGGGGGTGTTTATCGTGGTATGGCCTGGGACCTTCGCATGTTGTTCCTGGTAAATTGAATGCCGACACCTACATGAAAATTTTGGACAGCCAGGTTCTTCCTACACTGGAAATTTTATGGAATGGACGAATGTTACTTCCAGGACGAGAACGCAACATCTCATGTTGCATCCTCTGTCAAGCAGTGGTATCAAGATATGGATGTAAAACGTCTTCCCTGGCCTGCTTATATTCCCGACCTAAACCATATAGTACATTTGTGAGACGTGTTAGAGCGACGCTTACGGACCAGGGAACCACGTCTGAAATCTACAGCTGAGCTGGCGACATTCTTGCAGCAGGAATGGACGTACACAAATACCCATAGCTATGTATCGAAACCTAGTTGAAAATTACCCCAGAAGGGTTGCTAGTGTAATTGAAGCACTTGGGGGACCATCCCCCCAATAAAAGCATGCATCATTTTCCTTATACAATCACATCTTACTGTCCGGTCCATTATTGTAGTGTAATGTATGTGACTATGTCGTCATTGGGTTTGTGTTTGATTCGTTTGAATAATTCTACACTTCTTAGAAATTTCGTGACACTCGGTACATTTTAAGACGGATATATGATATGGTTATATGGTAGCTACTTGTGTGACAACGCGACTCACCTTTGGCAGAAAGATTCGAAGAATTTTGCTTTATTTGAGTTAAAGTACGCTTAACACGTAAAAGCATCCTTCTCCTCTTTTTGTTCGAACCCTCTTCATTACAACTTTTCTAAAAGACTAAGGGAGCTGCAACTGAATTTAAAGATTCGATTGAACTTTAGCATTCTTACAGTAAAATTCTAAGAATTTCGCTCTGTTTGAAGATTGGTGTAGATGACACTTTTAGGATCATTTGAGCATCAAAGGATTTCTGAGTAGTGATACAATTATTTTTATTCTGCAACATGCTTAAGGACAACATAGCCTCTTCTATTGTTTTATGTAATTCTGGAAGAGTTCTATTGGTCCAAAATTATTCTAAAACTGGTAAAATTACGCTTGAATGATCGTAAAATAGTTAAGGTTTACAACATGCTTTTTATTCTTACTTTTTAAATTATCGAATACAATTTACTTCCCTATATATAACACTCGTTCCCAACTATATTTAATTAAAGTTTTCCCTGCTAAAGCGTTAATTATATTTATTGTTTTAAGTTGATAAAAATGGTAGGATTTATAACATTAGTTACGAAACAAATTTCGAAGTATGTTCATGAAGAACTGAAATTTTATAGCTTCTAAATTCGTTTTCGTAGCAATTTTAAATTTATCCATTAAGTAATTTCACTTTCTAAGGTAGTAGAAAATAATATCATGCATTATTTATCCAAGTTTGAGTATTTCCCTGAAAGCTTCCGAACGTGAAGAGAGTATGCGATATTTTTTCCCTTGAAATAACTAGTTCACTGTGTTTGTTTGCTGAAGAAATTAAGCCCCGGATGTATGTTTACCGAACAAAAATTTATTTTCCTGTGAATACGACATCGCCATGAAACATTCAATGGAAAACACCTTGGGGCGATATTAAAGCTAAAACATCTTGATGATAGTTTTCTCCTGAAAGTATAAAGAATAAAACACTTTTAGTATGCATCGGTGGGGGAGAGATAATAACAAAAAGAAATATCCCCTTTCAAACATGCTTTAAAATTCCGCTGTTCCTTTTTCTCGCGATCTCCATGATTTATGCAGAACAGCCGGTCATTAAAAATTCTGTCAGCAACGAATAAAAATACGAAATGAGAAGTCCGAAGTTAAGTAAAGGGATATGTTCCTACCAGAAAGGAAATAACAAGGGGTTCAATGAAAGAAGAAAAAACAGTATCTCGAATTTTTAATGAAAGTTAGAACTTTCCATTTCAGACTGCGATTTTAGATGCATTAGTCACACCATTCTACTAGACAAAAATTGACCTTAAAACTTAAAGCTCTTTCTCCCTATCGCTGCTTTTTACCAATTAAGAGATATACAGGCCGTTCATCAGATATATCAGTATTCTGCCAACGGCTTTGAAAAAATCCACTTATCTTCGAGGTACGAAGAAAAAAGGGAATAAGTTTTGAAGTTAAAAAGTAGTTTTTCGCAGCAAATATCGAGTAGGGACTTATGTGTCCTTTTTTATCGAAATTCTCATCAAATGACACATAATTTATAGGATTTTTTCGCATATGTATACTACCGTTGCCAACGTATTATTTATTTATGTTCTCTTTTTTCGTGTGAAATATGTCTGGATGTATTCCTTTCGTGCCAAATGGTTCGAATTAAAATAGATAAAACGGTTGTTCGATGCAAGCACATTTGTTTTCATTGATATGTACATTTTCTCTCTCACTCTCTCTCTCTTATTTAAGGCATCGGCAATGAATATTTCTTTTAAATTGCTTCCATTGACGCGTCCTTTTTCAGTTTCTTGGAAACAAGAAATATGAATGATATTTGAAAAGTATCAATGTTTATAAAAATGGAAAATTTATTGTGCTTTAAAAAAGGGAAACTTTGGCAAAAGCAGCTATCAACTTCATTCTTAAAATACTTTAATTGATCACCTATTCAAAAGGAAATAATCTTCACGACGTTGTCTTACGCTTATACATCATCGTCAACTCTGATCCGTTTTCAAAGTTTCCAACAGTTTACAAAAGACAAAATCATTTTATGGTTAGCTTTGATTAAATATTGGGTTAATCCTAGTTGATGGTACGGCTTGTCGTTAGTTTGGCAATTTTATTGATGATACATTCTTTATTTCCATAACCCAAAGAATTAGTAGATACAAGAGTTGAGGGACATGGTGGGAAGAGCCGATCTTTATTCAAAGCAGCACCGTCCACAGTGATTTCAAAATATTGCATTATTCATGCACCAAGTATTACAATTTTATATTGTAAATAAATGACTCAAGAACTACTAACCTAATTTACGTTTTGTTTTACAGACGGGAAAAGTGTTGAAACCAATACAATTTAGTATACTTTAATAGTACTCGCATATAATACTGTATATATTACATACTCGCTTTAGTACATGTAACCTATATATTATGTGCCGATTTCAGGGATAGTCTTGATTTATCAATGAATAAAACAGTAATGTAGAAAAACTGCCTTGTTAAGTCAGAAACATAATCAAAACAAGCTGATATTTTTTTCTATTAATTATGTATAACTTTTTGATTAACACCGGAACTTTACTTATGGCCACACTGTCAGGTAAGTATTGAATTTACACATGACTGCATTGTCAGACAGGACGACCTTATACTATTACGTTCTAAACATAAGATGGCTCTGAAGTAAAACCTGTATACAAAAACGTATCTTTAACAGTGGTACTTAAGGTTTAGCCTAAAAAATATTACATATTTATGAAGAATAGTCTAAATTTATTGTTCATCGATTTTTATAAGAGTTGGTTTTGAATACATAAATGCAAATCTTCCAAATCCATTTCGAAAGATTGAAGAAAACGCTTAAAGTGTTTTATAGTAGCCTATAAATAAGGATGTTATGGTCTATAACTTTTTATAATTTATACGTATGGATCTTTTTGAAACATAATGCCAAAAGAAAAATGTATTGAATTTTGGATAAAATTTAAAAACTGTGTTATAGGCATTTGAGATCTATTATCAACTCATATTCTCTCAAAATATACGATTAATATGTATCTAGAAAATATAAAAATGCATGTTTTCAATTGCTGAAGACAAACTGCTGCTAAAAATATTCAGGAAAAGGTCTTAATAATTATATAGAACGACAGGGTATCTTCAGTCTTCAGAAAAAAAAATCGTTTTTTTCTTTCAATTTCGATTAATTCTGATTCTGGTAAACGAAAGAAGCAAAGAAATTCGTACAATTTTGTTCACAATCAAGCTTTTTCTGACTCGTCTTATTTCAGTTTTAACCCTTTCAGCTTAACTTTAGTTGTATAGCGCTGAAACTATAAAACGTAGGCACATGAAATTGGAATTAAATTTTATTCTTTGTAAGAGCTTCAAAATATAAAATCAAAATTATGCATTGAAGTAAAAGCTTACTTCAAAATTTTGAATGAAAGAAGTTTTGACAAAGATTAGTTAAGTGAAATATTAATTTTTTAGAACAGATATTTGTGTTCCTTGATTTACATTTTTGGTTTAAAATATAATTACTCTGTACTCATTTCAGTTATTATTTCTATAGAAAATGCATGGGTTGACTCAAAAAGTTGCACGCAAGTTCTTCCTATAAATATGTTTTGCAGATCGAGTTACTAGGGTATTATTTAACTCTTAAATATTAACCTAATTTTCAGTATTGTATAATTTAAAGCTTAATAAACACTGTTAAAAATTTCATTAGATACAATCTATCGAAATAAGCCTTTTTCCTCCTTATTTTACTGGTTAAATGTATTGTGTTACCTTGACTTGAAGTACGAATAGAATTTTAATTCCAAGAAATAAACCTGTTGTTTGAAGCTTTCTTGGCTTTAATAGCTACATTATATCCTCTGGAGACTTCTTTTATTTTATGTTTTTATAGGAACATATCGCTAGACTGATTAAAGTTATTGCACGCATTCACAAAATTAGCCTTTTTCTTTCGGAGAACATGGTCTAGTTCATCTAATTGCGTTAGTTGCCTTTGGTTTGCAACATTGTATATTTTTTTGTCATAATACCTTAGAACAAACCTTAAAGTATTGCTTGTTAGGTACGTCTCATTTAAGTAAAATATGCCTGGAACCAACAAGGTTATAACAAATTAATCAAAATTCACTCACTGATTTGCTGCAACTTGGACTAAAATAACTATTGCTACAAGCTTTCTGGGAAATCCTATGTTAAATAAGAACTGAACACGTTAAACCAAGAGTCTTCAGGTCTGGAATATATACCGGGAGTACGTTCACAGCCAATCATCAACATTTAAACCTCCCATACACATCATCAACATTTAGCTTCACAAAAATACCTACCATAATTAGTATTTCGAAGTTGATTAATGGGAACATCCAAAAAAATCATGCATTCCATTAAGGAACTAAAATGAATGATTATCGATTCATTTTAAACATTTTAAAGTTGCAATGCTGCCAAACTCAGTTCTTTAAATTAAAATTAAATGCTCTTTTCTTAAGTTAATACAAGACAACACTTAGAAATGCATTTATTCAAGGAAATCACTAAATAACGTGCTTTCAATGAACACTAAAAGGAAAGAATTGCGCTCTAGATTAGTGATCGTTAAATAACTGTTCATTTAAATAAAAATACAAAGACTTAATAGTATGTGATAAACTGAGGTAAACAAATTCTACTGTACGAACAGTTATCTAGTAATTAACTAATCTTTCTTGGACATTACTTTGATGACATTTTAATATTCTTACATTTATTTGCTCTTTAAGCAAAATGTTCTGTACATATAGCTTTACTTAATTTGTAGTAGGAACATAATTGTTTTTTAACTAATTCAGAATAATCATACTTTATATAATTAACAGATAAGGTCGGAATTAACGAAATTATGTATTTAATAGTTTTCATGTGTGTCAGATATAACTGACTAATACATCGTTGAATTATATTAAATTGTTTTTTGATGTTTATAGTATCTCGCATTTCAAAGTTTATGTTAATATTTAAAAATAATTTAAATCAATCACTATTGGATGAAATCAATAAAAATAGCTTTCGGTAAGCGACTTTAGGAGTTTATCTTTCCTGAAGGTTTTACAGGTAATTTTCAGATTAATTGTATAAATTCACACTTTTGTGACATCTTGATTATCCATTCTACCTAGACATCTACATTTTGGGAAAGGGGACGAATTTTAACTATATAGGATTTATTTTGTGAGAAAGTATTATTCCCTCATTTCAAAAATTGGTTCACATTTTATATACAGCTAAATTCTTGCTTAATTTTCATAGAAATTAAAAAAGGACTTTTTACCTGAGCATTTATAAATGACATCACAAATTAACGATATGCATCATAGTTTTTGTCGGTAAGTTGTTCATTTAATCTGTGGATGTAGGGAGTTAATTACCATTGCATTGACGATGGTCCGGGATTTAATCAGCGAAAGACATCCCAAATAATTTGAAAGGTATTTCCATTTGAATCGAGTTATGAAAGCAACATCATTCTAAATTTTAATTAACTTTATTGATACTGCTTACCTGGAAACTACGTCGTAGATATTCGTCGTTAATTTCTTATTTCTTAATTATTTAGCTTACTTTAAGAATTAAGAAGATCTTGTTTTAATTTTCCCTTAAATTTTTGAATGATTTAAAATTATTTTTTTCCCTTCCAAATCTTTATTTCCTGTTGGGTGTGATTTGAGCTGTAACTCAAGAACTAAGTAATTTAAAATAACTCCCCCCCCCACGACTACAACCTATCACCCTTAAAATACTTTTTGTCGACATGACTAACAAATCGTCTCTGTATTATAAGTCCCATGACAGTTCGTGACTGATAGACGTGACGAACACGCTCTTTTTCTAAACAAGCCAGATGTCGATAGCCTCAACTAGTGCGCACTGCAATGGATGAAGCATATTATTCTGAAACAATTAACTGAAACCTTGTGACAATAGACCTTGGGTCTTTCCTATCAAAGATATTCATTGCTGTTCAGCCTCATTTAAAAAGTGCTATCCGCCTTAACATTCGGTTGCTACGGGAAACACTGGAAAGTGAAATAGTCGCAGTCCTCCATAGCCCAGCCACGCTAAAGGATGTACACTTGGGATTTTTATACAGCTGTCAATGCTTCAAATAACTGGTAATATGTCAACTAGTGGTACATATATTGAATTTAGCAACTGCTATAATCAAGGGGGTAGTACTGTGAGTAACATAGGATTAGAATGTCCGGTGATGTCGATTCGACACTTGAGCCTGTTTATTTTGTTCTCCTTTCCGCATTTGTGTATTGAATTTGAAAATTTTTTATGACTTTTAATCATTTTCTTAGATTAATACACTGTAGAAATTTTGTTGCTCAAGATTAATTTATAAAAAAACTACAGCCAAATTTACCTAAAACGTCCGCTGGTGTCGTTTGACACCAAGCGAATTATCATTCTAAATATAGATCATTGAGTAACAAATGTTAGTAACAAACCAAAAAAATTCTTATCGCACATCTGTTTGACCTTGAACACAATGTTGTGTTCATAGCGGAAACGAATAATTTATGCTCGAATCATTGAGTCTAAGTGTTTCGTCATTTACATTTGTTTATCTGCTCATGAAATAAACAGATTCGATTTCCGAACCTTGTGTAGTGCAGACACGAGAGCGATGGCTCGTAAGAAAGGACAAAGTCCTGAAGAAATCGCTAATTTGTTGCGAGATGAAACATATAATAGCCAATCTAATCTAAATATATTCACTGAAGAGCAATTTAATTAGTGATAGCTGGCATTATGCAAATTCGGAGCTGTGTTCAGACCTGAAAGCGGCTTTCAAATGAAGTAAGCAGCTGTTTGACAAGGTAAGTAGTGCTGCTCACGGTATCAGTAATAGTCAAAAGCAGTATGGGTAAGAGTGCGGATCTACGCGCATTTGATCGTGCACAAATAGTCGGGCCCGACGAATGGGTCACTCAATCTCGGAAGCAGTGCAGGCATTCGGAATTTCACGCACCACTGTGTCAAGGGTGTACTGTGAGTACGTCGATTTCGGTAAAACCAGTAATGCCACGATCAACTGCCACGGACAACAGCGAGTGGATGAGCGAAGTCGTCGTAGGCAAGTCCGCATTGTAACAGCGAATAGACGGACCACAGTACGGGTCAAACCAGTCGATTTAATGCTGGTGCACAACATCGTGTTAGCTGCCACATCATTCAAAACCATCTCCTCTTTATGGGGTACAAAAGCCATCGTCCCTCGATAGTCCCTCTGTTGATTGCACAACACAGGGCGCAACGATTAGCATGGGAACGGGAACATCGCCAATGGACGGTCGAAATGTGGAAAAAATTTGCCTTGTGGGATCAGTTGAGATTCACTCTGGTTTTACATGCCAATGACAGAATACGTGTACGGTGAAAACTACATGAAGCGATAGATCCTTCCTGCCAGTGCGTGACTCTTCAGGCTAGTGGTGATGGCATTCTCCTCTGCGGACTGTTCACTGACATGGGACCCCTGGTACGTGTGACATTGTCCCTCACGGGTGAACATTACCCGAATATCCTTGACGACCATCTGCTCCCGTGTATTCGTTTTCGACAGCCCATTAGAGAGATTGTTTTTCAGCAAGACAATGTATCGTGCCATCGATCCCGAATTGTATCCGAATGGTTGGATAAAAATTCCACAGAACTGCACCTGCTTTCCTGGACATCAAAGTCACCTGACATTAATCCTATAGAGCAAATCTGGAATGCATTTGAGAGGGATGTCCGAGCCTCAGACAACATTTCATCTAATCTTAGTGAATTGTGGTAGATTGTTCAGGAGTCGTAAATACGTATAACTTCCCATCGCTTTGGGTGTCTTGTCGAGTTCATGCGAGTAAGATGAATCGCGGCCGTCATCAAGGTGAAAGGTGGTGCTACGCGCTAATAGAACAGGTATACCTAATTCAATTGCTCTTCAGGTTATGTCACTAAGGAATAGGGATGGCACCGAATGGATACCGCATAATGGCAATGTCACAGGCAGATTTCCGTCTAGAAATGTTGTACGTCAAACTAGTGGTGGAACTAATTTTTCGAAACGAAACGTCAATGTATACTTTTTGAGTTCGTGGCTACTTTTCATCAACAGTTACATGTTAGAACACGTAAGGAAATGCACAAATTCTGAAGCTAGAAGAATTTTCAACTATAGCAGCTCGGATGTATCCATTGATGAACAATATGCTTTTCTTGTGATATTATATTCTAGCGTAGTAAGTGGTGCTAAGAACATTCAACAGTCCCTATCGCCTCTTGGGGTCCTAAACTTACGTAAGAAAACAGTGAGTCGAAGTAGATTTAGAGAAATCTTTAGACTTTTAGGATTCGATTTAAAATCCACACGTATTCAGAGAATTCGAACCAACAATTTTGCTATTATTTCGGAAGTTTGGGATAGAATCGTTGAAAATTATTTTAAGAATTACAAATATAGTGATAACAAAACAATCTATCAACTATTAGTATTAAGAAAAAAATTAAGATTTTGTCTCTTATATTTATAATAATGTAATTGTTTTATTTCTATTTTATAATATTAATGTCTTGTTTTGCTGCATTTTCGGATTTATACGGTTATATTCTATGTGAATGTCATAAAATAATCTTAAAAGTTAACTCAACTGAATATTAGTCTTCGTAATATTTAGTTACAGCAATTATTTTATGCGATTTATTTACCGGTATCGAGATGACACCGGCGGACGTTTAAGATTAATCATAAGGGCAGACGTTCTAGTATTAGCCACTACTAAAAGGTTTACATACCGTAGTATGTATTTCAGTCTACCAATAAGTCATTTTTGGTAGACTGACATTGCACTGCCTTTCCACGCTCTGTTGCAGGTTAGACGCTTTAGTAACCTCCACCTCCTCATTTTTTCCAAATTTTTAATGTCCGACTACTGACCTCATTTGCCTTCAGTGGCCGCAAGGGTCAAACTGATGGTTATTTGTGAAGCATCACCAAAGGGTTGAGCAGCTGATATATGGAAATTTCCTTCATCAATGGACTTTTAAACTTGAATTCGGACGAAAAACCCACTGATTGATAGACAAACGAGATAGATGCCATACCAGTTAGACCACTTTACCTCTTTAGGCACATTTTCATTCATTAGAAAGGTGAAGAAAAGCAAAATTTTGCCTGTGGCTGTTGTACCGCGAATTCTGGTTACATTAAAGGTTGCTCTTTCACAGTATACTATTAAAGTAACAATCAACAGTACCCATGAGTTTCCGGACATTTATGCTTTGTAAAAAAATATTTTCAGAAAGTTCTACGACTAATAGAAAGTTCAGAAAGTTCTACGACTCAAGAATAGAATCAGTATATTTGCAGATGACTTAAAAATATGGGGGACAGTGGATACCAAGTTACAGATAGAAAATTTACAAGGGGATTTTGATAAGATATCCGAATGGGCTGTAAAATGGGGTATGTCATTTAATGTAGGGAAATGTCAAGTTCTGCATATGGGTTACAGGAACAGTGGAGCCGAGTACAGGCTGCAGGGAGTAAAGGTAAAGGAGGGAGAAACAGTCAAGGATCTTGGGGTGATAATTCACAGGGATTTTAAAATGGGTCATCAATGTTTAGCTGCGGGTAAAAAGGCTAATAGGTTACTGGGGTATATTAAAAAGACTGTAACTTCAAGGGATAAGAATATAATCTTGCCGTTATATAAGGGTTTAGTAAGACCCCATCTAGAATATGCTGTACAATTCTGGGCTCCATATATGAGAAAGGACATAGAATCAATTGAAAGGGTTCAGCACAGAGCTACAAAAATAATAAAGGGGCTAGCAAATTTCGACTATAATGAACGTTTAAGTAAGCTAAACATGTATACACTGGAAAGAAGAAGAAGGAGGGGGGATTTGATTCAGCTTTTCAAGTTTGTAAAACAAGGGGACACAGAGGGCTTAAATTTCAATAGGGATAACAGAACAAGGGGTCATGAGTATAAATTGAATAAGACACATTTTAATCGGGATTTTAGGAAAAACTACTAATTTAATAGGGTAATAGACAGTTGGAACGCGTTGCCAGAAAATATAGTTAATTCAAAGGGAGTGTACGAATTTAAGACACAATTGGATAGTCAGTGAGAATTGGAGAATTCATAAACAAAGGACCAGCCTTGCTGGGCTTGAGCCTGTAGCTGGTCGTCAATATTTGTATTTGTATTTGTATTTGTATAATCAAAATTATATCATGTATTTTAACACCATCAAACATTTCTTAACAAGCAAAATATGTGAACTGTCTTGAAAATCATACAATTTATGACTTTTATTGCATTCATTATTGTATCCGTAAATATTGTGAAACATATATTTAATTTCTGTAACAGCATATAACAGCAATAACATTCTAAAAGAAATTGTGATCAGAAAAAAATCATTTTGGAAAGTGTAGTATTTATTACGCTTCATTAAAGGGTAACAAATGAAAACCTTCGCTTCAACCTCCCGTTTTTATTACTTTTATCACTTGATAAGTAATTCATCATGTAAAGTAATTCATCATTGATCATGTAATAACTAAATTTTCTGTGTTCGTTTGTGCAATTTGATACCAATACAAATCATACAACGACAATCCCGTTCCTTGCATTGCAAAGATGGGATTGCTAATATTCACTACCAATTTATGAAAGTAATATTTTATTCCCCGAAATAAATTTTTAAAATATGAATTGTTGAAATAGGCAAACTAAAATAGTTTATGCGCTAATTTAAATCACAAATCAATTAGTTAAAATAAATAATTTTGATGCGTCAGGAAAAATTTATTTCCTTTCTACTATGTATGCTTTGAGTTGGTTCAACATATTGCAGATTTCAGTTTTAAAAGTGGCATCGCCCTAAAATAGATCAAACAATACTATATTGCTAACTTAAACATAGCTTAGCATTCTGGAAACATAAATACTTCCATTGTAATTCTTTTACCCAACTTTGTTACATAAATACATCCTTTTTACATTCTTAAAAGTGCTGCGTTCAATCAGTGACAAGCTTTCAAAGTAGATACTTAGTAGTGTATTGAAAGGTGTATTTTATGTTTCATACGGTTCGTGAACACAGACGGTTTAATTTTGCCAGCAAGCTTAGTATTTCATTCAATGCACTGCATTATTATTTAGTGCTTTTACTCAAATTTTTTGAATGTTTCGTTACTTGTTATCATATTTTTTAACATAACCACGATTTATGCGTATATTTAATCCCTTACTAAATGCTTGTTATATATTTTTATTTTGATCTGATTTTGTTACGTTCAGAAACAAGCATTTAACATAGAAAATGTTTTGTGTTTAGATCATGAAGTATATTATTGATGAAAAACTAATAAAATACCAAACTTTGAAGCAGAACCGTTCCCATAGATCATGTTTAAAATAAATTTTTACCATAGGTACCTGAAATGAATAAATGTATGCAGATTATGAACACTAATGTGTATTGAAAGTGCAGTATGAACAAAGACTGGAGTTACAATAATTGCGCAGTGAATCAATGTTAATATTTAAAGTTAGGTAGTTGGTAGTGAGACACACACACACACACGTAAAAACTATGAATCTAAAAGATGATGATATTTAAAAATACTTCTAATGTAATGCAATAAATTTGAATTCCCCAAGCCCTCATTAAAAGTGCAATTTTTGATGCTTTAGTGTTAAGAATTAATATCAATACACTCTAATCTAAGAGTACAATAAATACCTTGAATATACCTTGAAAAGATGCACGATTTCTCTGTTATGGTCACCAAAGTTTTCAATAAAAAGTAAACATAATCATATTCCTTATTCATCTTCAAAATCTCCATTTAAAATACGTGCATACCATATGTTTACGATTTTTTTTTGTTAGTTTCTCTTACATTTCAAGCTTCCAATATATTTGACTCATATCGTCTCTCAAAGTGCAAAAGGTCGTATGTCTAAAAGCTGCATATTTCACATCACACACATCAAAGCAAAAAAAATCGTTTTACTTATAAGTTGACTCTATTATTATACATATTTGGTTTTAACTTTTACTGAATCAGCTGATGACAAGAGATTTTGCCACGTGGTGGAAATCACAAAATGACAAGTAATAAAAGAAATAGTGGAATTTTTGACTAACGGCTTTTTACACTTTGAGTGACGATATTTTGCAGATGATAACAGTCTATGATAATAAGCTGCCTTCAATTTATGGGTGTTATACGATGCATTAAAAATGCAAAACAACACAAAATTTCAAATTTAATGAGTTAAATATTCTAATATTTTTTCAAATATTGCATAAAGAAATATTTACTATCTAAATGCAATCAGGAACAGAACATCGTTGTACATAAATATTGATAAACTCATATGTCAATAAATTATAAGATCACCTGCTCGCAAATAAAAATTTTTGAAAGATTAAAAAGATATCCCTCTATTTTTGAGCATACTTTCAAACACTGGATCCTATACAGAATAAACTAAACTTTGAGTTTTAATTTCACGCTTATTACCCTATTCATAGTAAACATTTCGAGGTGATCTTATTGGATTTTCCCCTTCGGTATTGATTCCATATCTTCTATAGTAGCCCGTTATATTTCTCTTGTGTGACGTAAATTCAACCTACCTATATGACTAAATGATTGATCTACAACCATTGAGTTTTACTGAGACGCATTGAATGAAGAGTTGTCTTGGTTCCCATATAAATTGTAATGTAGTTTACACATATAGTAACAAAGTTTCCTTTAAATTTCCACCATTAATTACAACATTGAAAGAGAGCGTAACAGAAAACCAGTCGAATTTTTAAGATTGATTTTGTGAAAGCAATGCATCGATATCTAACTTAATGGAAATAGTTGCAGAGAGTTCTTGAAGGGGGCACTTGTAATGAAATGTTTATCTAATTTTACTTTACTTGTGTGCGTCAACCTTGAAACTAACTGTTCACAAATGTGCATATTACTATAAACCGATGACAAGAATAAAGCTTTAGTGTGAAGCGATTGAAATTATTTTTCAGCATAGGTAGGTCTTCTAGTCACGAAAAGTATTGCTAAAATTCACGCAACAATATTACAAGTTTGCAATCTTATATCCCTGCTCTACAGATTCCCTACCAGGTTTAGATCTGTACTTCGACTTGGTAATGTAATGTGGCAATTTTCTCTCAAGTGGTCCCCGATACCCCAGTTGGAAGAGTAACGTATTAGCAAATAGAGAGTTTCCAGTTTATAAAATAGGTCTAAACAAATACCGTCGTATAAATTGGAGCTTGTGAACATTAAATCTGTTCTCAATTATTCTCACGTTGGCAAGATGTGGATATCATGAGAGTGGGGTGTCAGGGCTGCTGTTGATGTCGTCATCTGACTATTGTTCAAAATTACGAAGCGTTGTCCTCGTATTTTTTCCGGGCCGTGGTATTCCGGTTGTAAGGGCAACGGATTACAAACCGCAAGGATGAAGTTCCAATCCAACCAAAGACCGTTGTGTACAAGGATGACTGGTGCTCGTTAAACCTGTCGTAGCCTCAAATGACCTCACGTTTATTCCGGGCCGCGGTATCCCGGTTGTAAGGGCAACGGATTACAAACCGCAAGGATGCAGTTCCAATCCAACCAAAGACCGTCGTGTACAAGGATGACTGGTGCTCGTTAAACCTGTCGTAGCCTCAAATGACCTCACGTTTTTCCGGGCCGCGGTATCCCGGTTGTAAGGGCAACGGATTACAAACCGCAAGGATGAAGTTCCAAACCAACCAAAGGATGACTGGTGCTCGTTAAACCTGTCGTTTTTTCCGGGCCGCGGTATCCCGGTTGTAAGGGCAACGGATTACAAACCGCAAGGATGAAGTTCCAATCCAACCAAAGACCGTTGTGTACAAGGATGACTGGTGCTCGTTAAACCTGTCGAAGCCTCAAATGACCTCACGTTTTTCCCGGGCCGCGGTATCCCGGTTGTAAGGGCAACGGATTACAAACCGCAAGGATGAAGTTCCAATCCAACCAAAGACCGTCGTGTACAAGGATGACTGGTGCTCGTTAAACATGTCGTAGCCTCAAATGACCTCACGTTGGGGTGGTGGGGAATTGGAGAATCGGTTGTCAGCTCAGTAGTCGCCTCGTCATCTGACAGTGGCTCAAAATTACATGATTCCGTGATGTTATCCTCGAATTTTTCTTTTCTGGTTTGATCACGGTCAATGGCCAGTTGCCCGTTGTGTTGCTCCAGTGCGACATTAATTAAGTATCTACCTATCTTCTATCTCGCGATATAGTGTAGTTGTCTAAACGTACTACTAAAATTGCAACACATTTTAAAAATTCGGAATTAATTCCAAGCAAATAAGTAAGAAAATGACATTACTGCATCTGATCTACGAACACGAGGCTTCATTGCTTCACGCACACGTTTCACTAGTTGTTTTGCATCAGTGCGACGTTAAATAACTGCCTACCAACTCTTCTGAATGTTCCCCGACGGTCGTCAATATCCCTCTATGTTGCTTCAGTGAGATGGTAATTTTCAACATACGCTTAAAAGAGTTTTAAGTTGATAGGTCCAGGAAGATTGGCTCAGGTTTTTTAAGTTGATATTTTCGTTGGGGATCCAATAAAAAAGAACCAAATTAGATTAGTTGCTCTAGCAATATTTTTATAATTGTAGAAATCAGTTGTCCATACGTTTCAAACACATCAGATGTCATCCCATGATGACAAAAAATTCACACTTTTATATTGATTGAACAGTCCAAGAAGTGAGATTTAACATTCCAAGGGGTTAACATTCCGAGTACACCAAGATTTAATATTCGATGTGGTTAACATTCTAAGTACACCAAGATATAACATTCCAAGTTGTTTTGACAAGATACCTCGTCCATCAATATTGGACCCATTTCTCTAATGACGAGATACTCCATAAAGACAACCACCAGGATGGTTAATGCTTTCCTCAATCATGTTGACTATAGATGCATCTATCAATACGAATCTTTCATTTGAAACATTTGTTTCCTGTGTGATTTTAAGAGTATGACATTATTGGTCAGTTTAAATCTTTGTAGTCTAAGGTATTTCAGCCCAGTTAAGGTTTTAAATTTTCATTTTTTTAATTATTTTACCTTGAAATTTGAATTTTAAGGCTGCACAGTACCTCTTAATCAAAAAATTACACAGTAACATTAAAAATAATTAATGACATTTTTACAACTTATATTTTTAAATTGAATCTAATAAAAAAAGTCAGTTCATCAAGGACCATTATTTTAAAATTTAAAAAAATTGAAATTTTTGAAGTTTTTTTTTTTTAATTTTTATAAAATATTCAACTTTTAATATTTTTTAGTGATTTTAAATTATTTATATTTTTTGGATTATTGGGAACAAAAATTAGAATGGAAATGATCATCAATCTCATTGTTGAATTTTAATAATTATTTTTGTAGCTATATATATATATAAACCTGAAAAAAAACATAAAAATTCTAAAAAACACTAAATTTGATATTTAAAAAAAAAATTACTAGAACTATCAGACTTAAATCCATGCTAACTTTTATAGTACATATATTTGAAAGTATCTATAAAAAATTTCTAAACTATATGTTGTACAGAAAAAAAACCCTTATGGAATTAAAAGCACTTGTACCCACGAAAATAAAAGTCTGAGAAAAATGCATTTTAAGTTTTTGAAGTCATAAAACAAAAACTAATAATACTTGTAGTCAGTACTACGTGGTGATACCTTTGTCTGTTTCTGATAGTTTCATTTCATCATTAGCCTTTTCATTAAACAAAGTATTAAGATGGGCTGATAGAGAAAGATTTACATTCCGAATCATTCGTTAACACTGAATTTGTAATAATACAAAATGAATAAATGCTCAAATTCATAGTTCTTCTATATCCCCACGGGTCACCAGTAATATTTAATCTTTGTTAATGTTTGAACGCTCTGAAAGCATGTAAATTTTGACAGTGATTTAGGGCTTTCTTAAATCACGGTTTCTCGAAAAAAATATTCATATCACCAATATTTTATAGGAAATGTTGATTAAACTCGAAAACGTGGTAACATATATTGGTTATGTAGTTAACCACCAATTGACGATGTAGGTAACCACCAATTGGCGAAAATTATGCAATCTGGAAATCCATTGTACGTAAAAGAAGAAAATTTACGAAGAATTCTTACAGTGTTCTTTTGTTTTACCCAATTGCTTTTTAGACATTGTTTTTTTTTCTTCATATTATTTAAATACAGTGGGGACATTTATGTATAGCTTCTTTTAAGCCGTATTCTTTCTTCCTATGAAATTCGTTAGAATTTTTTTTAATTTTATAAACTTTTTGAACTTATTGACTAGATTTTCTTAATTTACTGACAAGATTATCTGAATTTACTGACTAGACTTTCTTAATTTACTGACTAGACTTTCTTAATACACTTCAAATAAGCCGTATTCCAACAAATATATGTAGCATAATATGTAAATCTTCCTAGGATATGTTATATTCAACGCGCCTGAGATCAATCACAATACTACTCAAATTTCACTTGAGATGTGCGAAGATGCGCTATTCGTATCGCCATATCATTAATCTTCCATGTTCTTAGTAACATGAGATTTTTATTCTTAACGTCAACCATTGCTGGAACCAACTAAACTTTTTAACTAACTTGTTCAGAGAACAAACTTATTCCAATCAGATCAAATGAATGGCCCACCATCCAGTCTCTGTAGTTGCACCATTCATTTGTGGGTTCGGGGAAAGTGGGATTTTTTCCCGTTTCCAGGAGTGGCCTGGAACACGGAATGCGATTTTGATGACGACCATTTTCGAGGTAAGAATGGTTTGTTACGAGGCGAGGCAGGAGAACCGGAGGAAACGCATTTTAGTGACGGCTTTCTGTCCGCTATCTTCCGGGTATATTCGGGAACGAAAACGTGTAATGGAATACGTTATCACAAAGTCAGGAAGCTGGGTGTAGTTTCCTCGTCCTCCACATTCGACGGAGTGTTCCTGCTTGAGGGACGGTGCACATATAGAGAGAATTTCGCCCAAAGTGAGATTCTCAGGAAGGGGAAGACTGCTTTCATAAAAGGTTCACTTTTCCTGATATAAAGTTTTCTTTTTTTACAAAACTAGTTCGATGCCTTGGGCATGTGTTGTAGGTGGCTACTACCATGGTTTAGCCTTTTAAACCTATTGAACCTTTCTGTCTATTTCACCATTTTTCTAAAACAGTGCTTTTTAAAAACTTTTTCATATTCAAGAACACATAAACTATTAACTGAAATTCAATGTATTCTATTTTCTGATTTTATATAATATATAAAGAGCAATATATTATAATTTTTTCTGACCTGACAAAAAGAGACTACAATTTTGATTCATCCCCAAAAAATAATTATAATTAACCACTCGTTTTGCTTCAAACTGACCTTTGAAATATTTTCGACTGCTTATTTATGATAATTTAACCCCTAAAGGGTTTCAAGTTATAAATTAATTCTGTATATGTAAGGCATATATCCATTCCATAATCTGTAATCTTCCAACTTTCAACCTTCTTCACCAATAGAAAACGTATAGGATTCTTTCCACAAAAAGATACAGTTATTTACTCATGATATGTGTCGGAGGGGGTAACACTACCCGTTCAGATGGTCAATAAAAGAGTAATACTAAAAATTATTTATTATGTACTGAAATACGAGTTATTTATTAGGTATTAAAATTATGGGTATTACTGTGAACTGGAAATTATTAGAGAAATAGTCTGTTGAGAGTTCAAACCACAACTATTGAAGTGAAATCAATATAATTTTGAATTTTGTATCACCCTTAAGGCATATGAAAGTCATTTTTGATGCACATCGGTAGTAAATAGGTGCTCTAAGAACTCATTTGCTGATTGATCATACCCTTATTTCTTATGATTTCTATCTTAAACTAATTTTTAAAATCAAATTTGAATCTTTCATCGTATTTGGGAAGCTTTTATTATCCCTCAGCAAATGCGATTCGTCAATGAAATTACGTTATGGTCTATCTAGTCACCGCTTCCAAACAACAAAACCAAATTAGATCATTTTTACAACTTATTAATGAAATAAATATAAAAAAAGGCATTTCTTCTGATAGGAAGTGATTTTCTATAGAAGAAATTATGGTTATCTTAGAAATATGACTTTATTGGGTTTTATAGCTCAAGGATTGGATTGGATTGGATATGATTTTGTTGCATTGGGTCCTCTTGGGACATATTATGCCAAACTCAAGATATAAAGTCTAGTATATATAGTCTAATAATAAAATGGAATGAGTGATGTCATAATGAAATGAATACTATATAAAATTATACATGATGGATAAACCCAATGTCATGTAAAAAGCTAAAAATATTTGGATGAGGATTCTCTCCAATCATGTCTTCTTCAACCAAGGTATATGAATTAAAATGTTTAAGTCGTTTCCTATTAAAATGAGAACATTCTATTAAAATGTGTTTTACTGTTAATGGGCAAATGCAGTAATTGCATATAGGATGATCTCCGAGAAGGAGGTGTCTATGGGTTCTCCGCGTATGTCCAATATGGAGGCGTGTTATTATTACCTGCTGCATTCTTAAATGTAGCGATTTCCATTCAGATATTTTTGGTTTGACGGCGTGAAATTTGTTCTCCGTTTGTTCATTCCATTCGTTCTGCCATTTTCCTCTAAGAATTTGTAAATGCTAAATTTTAAGTCACGATAAGGAATGGTATGATTAATGTTATCTACGGCCGATTTGGCGGCTTTGTCAACTATTTCATTTACTGATATCCCAACATGAGATGAGATCCAACAAAATGCCAAGTTAAAATTTTTGGATGAAAGATGATGAATTTTTTTCAGAGACTCCAAAGCAACGGGAGGACTGGCATGATCAGGATGTTTCAATGACTGTAAAACACTTAATGAATCTGTGAAAATGATACATTTTTTTTACTGTAAAAACAGAACATGAATAATGAAGTTTAAAACTGTGAAGAGAATCATTAATAGTGAACGCAGCTCCAACATAGTTTGCCTTTTTAGACCCGTCCGTATAAATTTGTATAAAATTTGAGTATTTTTCTAAATGCTTTTGAAAGAGTTGTTTGTAGATAATATCAGAAGTATTTGCCTTATAGAAATTTTAGAAGGGGTTTTGAAATTCAAAATAATGATTAAACCAAGGAGAGAAAGCATACAGTTTTTTCTGGGTGACGTCAAGTGAAGAAATTTCGGATCCGTTCATTATAGCTCAAGGTGCGATATTTGGCCAATCTACTCTATTAAACCACAGGTAGATGGTTATACGCACACTAGGCAATGTTTTCCTGTCATAAAAGAACTCAGAACTATGGGGATGTTACTCAATTTAGGTAAGTGTATGAATGATTGGGAATATTTTCAAGAAAATCGACTCCAAAATTGGAATGACGATTCAAAAAATAAAACCTATTGAAAAAGACATATCATTGCGCTATCTTTTTAAAGGTATGAGATACGATGTCGCCCTTTCGAGATCTGTTGTTGTTTCTCATGCCTACACTGGCAGACCAGAGGAGTGCCAGGCCCGTTGAAGACGGCAAGGGGCGAGGGAGTGCGTCTTCCATGTTATTGAGCCACATTGGGAGGAAGTCCGACTTTGCTCAACATACATGACACATCCGTTTTACAGGAAGGCCCCTTTCATACATCCACTCACACATATCGTAATTTAGATCCCAATCAGAGGCCGATCCCCCCCTGATCAGGTACCCCCAGAGGTATTTATTTGGTATAGGAACATGTGGGACTTTGTGACCACGACCTATTTAACGTGCCCCAGTCACCATTAGTGAACACGACGGTCTTTAGCCAGGTCGAAGCTCCGATCTCGCAATCAGCAGAATTGCAGGTTTCGCCGAGGACAGAACCCACAACCCTTCTGATGCGAGCCCGACGCTCTACTGACTGAGCTTCCGCGCTCATACCATGTACGTATAAATACTATACATTTTATTGAAATTTATATATATATATACCATACATTGTGTTGTCAATTTGTATTTTGTACGTGTCTTGTGTTTGAATTATGTATTAATAAAATAAAATTATTAGATAGGTCAATAAATATTAATTCAGTAAAATTATAATTTAAAGAATAGAATAAGAATTTGATCATACATTTATAGAACTTCGTGCATTTAACTATTTTTGTAGAGTCTCTAAAAACAGACACCACTCTTTCGCGATATTCGATCTGAATCCTGCCTGGCTGACGCCACTGCCTGATGTCACAGTAATAAATATTTGTACAGTATAGTAAAACTAACGCTTCTCAAATCTGAACCTAATGAATCTGATTCTGTTGTTCAAAAGCATAAAAATAAGAACTCAATAATTTGAATACAAGTCATATCCGAATCGGGAAACTCCCGTTGCGTCGGGTTTCGAATCAATAGACCGGAAACCTTTCCATAAGCAAAACACTCAGAGTACATACTGCTTCATTTTTTTTTCTCTGTTCCTTTGCCATGCTTCAAGTTTATACATCTTTCTTCTATGCCGTAACGATGTCTGAAAGTGGGCGTAGGGAGGCGAAAGATCCCTGGAGGGACATCTGGGGTGTTCTTGATACACTGACTCCCCGAATCAGTTCATTTATATTCGGAACGCCGTGATTTTTCCCCTACGCCTTGTTTGTTTACTTGTTTACTCGGGGATTTTTCCTTCTTTATTCCCCTGTCTGACTAAAAGCCTGCCGCGCGCGTGCTGGTGACATGAAAAGAGGGATAGAAATAGCAGTGTCTTCTCCAGTGTGAGTAGTTGTCGATTTTTTCGACACCACCGCTGTTTTTTTGTGCCCTCTTCGCACTCACACGTTCCTGGTGCGGATGTGTTTTACCAGGATTTACATTTAAGCGATGCCGTGACTCCTTCCTCTTTTGCTGTTTTTATACGCCTTCTTCCAGAGAGTTCGGCGTGTGAGAAGAAAGGCACTAGAGAGGTTTGTCGGTATGATAGTGGCTCGGGATTCTTACAGCGCATATTGAATAAGATGTCGATCGTCAGTGAATTCTTTTTCATGGTTCGTGTGTATTTCCACCAGTTGCAGAATGGACACCACCATTTCTTTTTGTGCCTTCTTGGTATAGGATTTGCATACAAGCAAAGCAGTGACTCCTTTCCTTTTTGATGTTTTACACGCCTTCTTCCAGAGAGTAACGCGTGAAAAGAAAGGCACCATATAGGTTGATCGGTATGATTGTAGTCCACGATTCTACCATAATATTTTGAATATAATGTCCATAGCATTCATTTTCATAATTCGTGTATGTTTCCATATTCTTTTTCACAATTCGTGTATGTTTCCATATTCTCTTTCATAATTCGTGTGTTTCCTTAGCCTTCTTTTTCATAATTCGTGTATGTTTCCATAAGTTGAAGAATGGATGTCAACGCTGCTTTAACTGCTTTATTCTCACTACTCACACGTTCCTGATTGCAAATTGTTTGATCATAATTTTTGTTTAAGAGATGCAGTGACGCCTTCTTATTTTGCAGCTTTTATATGCCTTCTACCAGAGAGTGCGGTGTGAGAAGAAGAGCACTAGAAAGATTGGTCGGTACGTTAGTGGTCTAGGATTCCTTCAGCGCATATTGAATAAGCGGTCAATCGTCAGTGAGGTTTGTTTCTTGGTTCGTGTATACTTTCGACTGTTGCCGAAGCATACAACCACCCTATTTTCTG
This sequence comes from Metellina segmentata, assembly GCA_947359465.1. Classification (NCBI taxonomy): domain Eukaryota; kingdom Metazoa; phylum Arthropoda; class Arachnida; order Araneae; family Tetragnathidae; genus Metellina; species Metellina segmentata. The sequence goes on from OX375875.1 coordinate 57,023,273, forward strand.
TCTTCTTTGTCCTCACACGACTATATATATATATATATATATATATATATATATACGTCGTCTTCCTTTTGGCCTGCTCAGTGTCCCGAGATAAACCCCATAGAATATTTGTGGAACGCGTTCGAGCGACGCTTACAGACCAGGGAATCTCGGCCGAAATCTACAGCTAACCTGGCGACATTCTTGCAGCAGGAATGGACACAAATACCCATATTATTGTATCAAGACCTTGTTTAAAGTATGGCCAGAAAGGTTTCTAGTGTAATTACAGCACGTGGTGTGGCATCCCCCTATTAAAGCATGCATTATTGGCCTTATACCATCACATCTTGTTGTCTGGTCACTATTGGAGGGTAGTGTGCATACATAGTTGTTTACAGATAATGGGACCGAAAACCTACCTCGTATATTGAGTAACATTTCGATCGTGTTTTTCTGGTCCGCGTACATTTCCACCAGTTGCAAAACTGATGGGGGAAGGAAAATATGTCAGACTGCATCATCCTGAAAGATCTCAAATGCACGTAACTGTTTCCGTAAAGTACTGCGCTATCCATCTTCTTTTCTAAACGATATCTGAATTCGAATAGCCAGAAGATTGCGAAGTGAGGGGAAGACACTGAGGGTTCTTTGGTAATCGAGTTTTAGATACCCTCTGTGTGGTGTTAAGAGCTTTTTACTCCAAGTGTGTGGATTCAAAATTGAATTTTCTGACTCTTTTGGTACTCTAAACATGTATCTTATAAAGGTAAAAGTATTCTGTTTTGAAAGTGCTTATATGTACGCGGAAAAGGTTTTTATTCAGTTATGCTTTTTGAAACTCAAAAACTGTGCTGAACAACTTTGAGCATAATTTGGCTATATTTATCTTTAGATATTTCTGCCAAAGATAGATTATGCATATAACATTTTGGTTTACTACAACCCACTAAAAGTGAGTGTGCCAAATCTCTTAAAATAAGCTATTTTAACGAATATTGACGTTGTTTTTAAATGTTAATTTTCCTAAAGGTAAACTCGTTTTGTGGAAAAGAACGTTTTTAAAATCAATTGTGCTTGCTAAAAGCAAAATTGAAACATGTCAATAATAACCTGTAGCAACAATTCAAAATGTAAATTTCGAATTAAAATATTACATTTTTTTTTTGTAAAATAAGGTACGATAAATACTGCAACTTTTCGAATGAAATGACTAGATTAAATTATTTATCTTTGAAAAGTACGTTGATGCATTATTTAATCCATTGAAACAAGGAAGGAGAAAGGCTTTTCTTGAATTATTTTAATCATCATCTGTCCATGCTCCTGAATGTCTTTCAGAGGTAGGAGCATCCTTTGATCATTATAATTACATTTTCATAAATAATAACAACATTCAGTAGAATGCCAGTGTTAGATTTTTTTTCCTTTAATACGGAAGCAATTTAATAGTGTAATGTAAAGGCAAAATAATGCATGAACTATTCTTAAGTTCGGATTTCCTACAAGAAATTACATTCAGTGCCCGAAGGCAAATGTATACAGTTGCTTGCCGAATCTATCACATGACTTTTATAAAATATTTCGATGTTTAACAAATATTTCAACCCCGATAAGCATTCTAAGTAATTAAATGTAATATGGATTATAAGAAACTAGAAAATGCAATTGCCTTCGAAGTATAATTAATTCAAACTTGCTTTAAAAGGTCATTGGATGAGTGAATTCTAATATATGCGTATGCGTGACATCATTTTTGACATTTAGTTTTACGATCAATTTTAAAATATATTCTGTGCTTTCTTTTGTAAAAGTGTATAACTATCTCATTATTATTTTGTAAATTAGTTTAGATTTCAAACCAAATTGAGCGACTAAAAAAAGCAATTACTAATAAAAAATGAAATTAAAATTTTTTATTAAAATATTGGAAAGGATTTAAGGAAATGATAAGTAAATTTTAAAGACAAATGCTGAAAATGACATAAAATAACAGTGTAGCTGAATAAATGGAGGTTTACTATTATCTCTCTATATCGCTTATATCGAAGAAGAAACAGAGAGTAACATAAAACATAAATTGGTTCAGTTAAATAACCAAGCATCTCGCCAACCCAAAGTAAAATTTACAAGTTGTGACTATTTTGAAAAGGGTTTTCCTTTATTCATACAAACCAAAAGTATTTTTTTAAAATTATATTAATAGTATTTACCGTTTCCTAATATATGGAACCATAACAGTATTCTTGATTATGAATTCAAATACAGGGTCATCGAAAAAGAATGCGGGGATTTCAAAACTGTATGACGGAGAAACTGTTAAACGTATCCACTAGTGAGGAAATGTAGTGAATGACAGTACGTTTCAATTCTTCTCAATAGATAGAACTGCTATACATTTCCTGTTGCACGGCAGAGGTTCGTTCAACTTAGCTAACCTTAAATGTGAAGTTCCTCAACTCCTGGATTGGACGGGATACCCCCCTTTTGTTGCCTCTTCGAAACTCAAATCTCACCCAGCTGGACTTCTTCTGGGGATACAGTAAGAACATCGTGCACAGAGTACAAATCACGGATCTGAGACACTTGGAAAGTGGGATCATATTTTCTACTGCAACAGTAACTCCGGGCATGCCTCGGAAGACGTGGCAGGACATTGATTATCGTTTTGATGTATGTCGAGCAACTAATAGCTCACATATCGAAACAAACTGAAGAATAATTGAAGCTTTAGACTTTTCATAATATTTTCGCCCATGAACCATGTGTGTACGGGTTGTTTATTTCTCGTGGTACGGTTTTTATATCCCGGCATTCTTTTTCGATAACCCTGTATGTCATCCAATAACTTTATATCTGGCTAAAGCACTAATAAATTAAATCAATGATGAAAAACATTCTTAAAATAAGCTAGTATAAGAAACAAAGTAAAAATGTGAAATTTGAGTTTGAACAACATTTTTTCTAGTTTAGATTAGCATAATAAGTCCAAGCTTGATAATGTCAATGCACGTCGGTAGGGAATTGAACACACTGATACACGAAATGGTGCATTTTGTTATAACTAGGAAAATATCAAATGTTTGCAAAAATAAATGCATTTACTGATATCAAGAACACACATCTAGACTATTAAATTATGTTTTAACCTTCAAGGTTTATCTAATAGCAGTAAAGAGTGCCTTGAGTTTATTCTTGTCCTCTGCAGAAATAAAAATAAACGCAATTTTCTGATTAAAAAGCAATGTTTAAAAAAGCCCCCACTTACATCAAGTGCATTCCATGTCTGAAATTACTTGAATATCTTTGAGGATCAATACCACCTTGACATACGCCTGAATAATCTTGGGAGCGACACCACGGGGAGCTGGTGAATGTTTTTGGATTGGTATGTGCAAAATAAAAAGAAGCTGAAGAGGAGGAAAAAAGGAAATGTTCTTTTAAGTTGCCTCCAGGATGTACTCGGAAAAATAAAATGAAAAAGTATAAGGAACGTCCCTAAACAACGAGTAAAAAAAGGGATGGTTTCCAGCCCAAAAACGAGAAGGAAAGTCTTATAATTTATTTTGGACCCCAAAAAACGCGCAAAAGTCTCTCTTTCAGAAGGCAGTAAGAAGAAATTTTTCTTTTGAGGCATTAGCTTTTTTCGTCTGCTAACTTTTACTCTTTTATGTTCAGATTAGGGCGAAATAAGTATTTGATGTCAAACTTCCTCCTTTCGCTCTCCTCCCACTGCATTGAGCGAGTGCATCACATTGGATTTAGAAAAACCGCACACGCACAAAACGCAAAAGAAGAAATGCTGCAAGTTTCAAAGAGAAAACTCACTTTATTCCGAAGTACTTTAGGTTCACAAGGGTCTTTCTGATCCATGGCGATTTTTCCTATGAAGTACAAACAGGCCGGTCTTGATGTACAAGCTTGGATTGAAAACTGCTAATAACAGAGATCGGTAGCTAACAAATACTGTTTGCTTACAGAAAGCTATTCACTGGTTTTCTATAATATCTTATTTCTTACTTCAACTTGAGTAAAAATAAGCCGTTGAGTAATACTTGAGGTTCAGAAGTGTGTTTTTAGTCTGCACTGAAAATTTTTAAAAATTGTACCAATCATATCTATTACAGAATCACGAAAGAATTATACGCTGACTTCTTCAGATAAAATTAGTTTTTAATATGGCAAATTTAATTAGTTTTGTATTGGATTCTTGGAAATTAAATTTCTAGAAGTAAAGATATTTCTGGTCCGAGAAAATCTTGAATACAATTTTAACACTTTAATACAGCGTTTTTCAAACACCGTGGCACAAGAATTGCGAAGGTGTATCTAAGGTTCGTTGGGTCTTAGTACCCAAATACCATATTTGACCACTATGTGCCAAGGAATTTTTTTGAAAGGGACATACACATAAGGGAAGTTTTAAAATAAATTTGTTTAGTATGGCTGGCATATAGGATTGGATTTAATAGCTTAAAAAGGGCCATGTTTCGTCAAGTTGTGTCAAAAGAACACACTGTGTCAAGTAATAAACAGATATGTAACTAATATTTTACTAGAAATAAAAATATATATCCAGGCACGAGTCAAACGTGCAGTACCTATAATTTGCAGGTGTGTCTTACCTATGGTGAAACTTTGAATTATGTAGGACTAATTTCTTATTTCTTAAGTACTGAACTTTTGACAATATTTTCGAATATAATTTTTCAAGTAATACCCGTACTTTTAAAAACCGGGAAAAACAATTTTAAGTACTATTTTTCACTATATAGTATCATATCTTGAAAATACGTTCTGAACTTCGATAGACTGGTCTGTTTCTATGCGTTTTACAGGGTTGGCACAGAGAGGCGAGTATAGCAATACGCTTGTGCGATTTTTTTTCAATCATTGCTTAAGGTAGGAAGGTAGTTGAATTTACGTCGCATTGAATCAACACAACGAGCTGTTTACGACACTCCAGACCAATCCCAAAAGGAAAGGGATTCAAGAAAGTAGTAAAGTAGAGTTTAAAAGTAGAATCATTAGTGAGAGAGAGAGAGAGAGAGAGAGAGAGATAACCGAAACTTTGAATTATGTAGGACTAATTTCTAATTTCTTAAGTTTTGAACTTTTGACAAATATTTTCGCATATATTTTTTCAAGCAATACCCATATATTTAATACCCGGGGAAAAGTTTAAATATTATTTTTCATCTTAGAGCATCATAAATAAATTGTTTCAGACATAAAATCATCAAAAGTTCCTTCGAAGCCAAAAGGAGTTGGTAATTAAAATTACTTTTTTGTAAATTTACTCTTGTACCTATTTTTTGAGAGTTCATCAACAATATTTTTTGGTCAGTCAGAATTCTGAGAAATTCAGATGAAAGTGTTTAAAAAATCGCCATGATTTGAAAAAGGTTCGAAATTGCTATTCAAATACGAAAAAGGCTTATACAATTTTGAATTTGTTTTTAAATAAAGTTATAATTTAAATTTTATACACGAACATTTTCTCCTTTGCTAAAAGCATAATTATAAATATAGCTATCTTCATAGTTTATTCCAAGGTATTTGAGATTCGTAAGAGATGTACTGGTAGCATATAGATATGTAGCAAAATCAAAGATCGTCAATTTTCTTGAGAGATATTAATTGCCGACTGTATATATAATCTTATACTGTGTCACCAACATGATGTTGGATGGTAATTGGCTTTTGAAACTGTCACTGTGGTCTAAATATAGTTTCGAGTGGCATTCACCGAGCTGTAAGGTATAACATTATTATATAAGGTTTTAATAACATCAAATACACAATCAGAAAACTTATGCAAAGCGTATTCAAAATTTAAAATCTCCGAGTCATTCCACAAAAAACATAATCATAGCAAATAAATATTCTTTAGAACTGTGTTTTGACAATTGAGAATCAGGAATGTACAATACATATTTTAATGATACAAAACTTTATGGACTTTAAATTTGTACATTGACATTTATAAATAAAAATGAATTTAATGTAAAGTAGTATAAAAATAAATATGGTAATGATGTCTCTATCTATGTTTGTTATATAATCATAAAATTTTGTTATCGTGTCCTTAACTATATTGTGTTTTAGACGTGAATAGTTAAAAAGCAAGGTCTGTTAACATCACCACAATTTCTTTCATATTATTCTCAAGTGAATTTGAATACAATGGTACATTTTGTGCTCTTCAGAAATGCCTGAAAGAATTGTAATGTATTCTATTCCAATAATTTTCAGTGACGCTTTTTAACACTGGGATTTATTTGAGTTTATTAGCATTATCCACTGAGAATTTGATTAAAGCTGCATGATCGAGCCAAAAACTATTACTTCAATTTCATTTTAAAACGTTCATATATTTTAATTAAATTGCAAGCAATCGATATAAATGGTTGATTGAAATGCGATAAAATGGAAAACTCAACTACTTGAGGAAAATTATTTTTTTAATAATTATGTTTCAGAACATATATTCTTTTAATCCAATTTTAGTTTTAATTCCTCTCTCAGGAAATTACACTTTTGCGAGAAGATATAGTTTTTTGAAAAGAAGTTTCGTGTTTTAGAGTAGAACCGAATCTATACCTGTTTGTGCTTAAAATGGTGGTTGTATTTTACAGGAAAATGAGCATTCATCACTGATAAATGCACCTCACTTGAAAACATTGTTTTGCATTGTAAAATTACAAAAATAAGCATATTTGTAATAAGGAATATTCCAATATGGTAATATGTAATTACTAATTCCATATTAATAATTAGTAATAAGCACATTGGAAAAAACGTAGGATGATTATCATTGTATACAAGCAAACACTGTATTTATGAAATGTAGCTATGGAACGAACACATGAAACAAGCCTCAAACCTCTTGATTTTCTAAAGGTCTCACGTGCCACAACATGTTGACTGTCAGTCACGTGAGGATGAGTTAATAGTTATTGCCCCGCCATTGAAATGGGTTTTTCCCTGAAGCCTATCCCAGAACCACGTCAATACTAGAAGAGATTGGAGGAAGCTCAGCCCACAAATTAGCAATTTCATCATCTGTTAGAGGCTTATTAGAATGCATTTTTATTTTTTGTGTGCGTGAAGGCCCTGCACAATTATCGTCTCTAAAACTCATATTACAATATATTTTTCAATAGCTCATAAAGCTATAAATTCGAAACCACATACCTTTACAACTAGCTTCTAACCTCCTTTACTGCACGCCATTACCAGCTGACACACCTAGCATATAATGCCGATTGAAGTGGAGAATAAATGTTGAGGCTCACCTCTTCCCGCGCGAACGCGTGACGGGCTACTAAAATATCACTCCATACCACGCTCTGGCGCGTGATCGACTCTTTAGTGTTGACACCGCATCCCGCGCTGGCTCGAGATCGGCAGCAAAAGTGTTTAGTTCTCGAGATTATGTTATAAGTAAGGGAGGGACAAATATCACACTTGGCAATAATATCCAACAGCTATTACTCAAATTTTGAAAAAACTATTTTTTCAATTTATTTTTCTTTAAACTTTTGTAGCTACAGAAGATTTAGTTTTGAGAAAAGTATCTTGGGGTTGGGGGTTCTTTTTTAAGCTACAGTTTTTATCATTCTTTGAAGTATTGTAAGTTCTATAAATGTCCTTTAAATTTCAAAATATGTATACTTTTAAGGATTAGTATACCTTTAATGATTTTTCAGTTGTTTGTTAGTATTGATAAATTGTAAGATAATTTTTGATGTTTATAAACACTGTGATATCGACCATATTATAATTTTATACATCGAGTGAATCTTTTTTCAGGGTAAGATGTTTGTTTCATTTTCGATCTAAAGTGTAGTTGGTGTATTTTAGAAAATTTTCATCAAATAAAACAGTTTAAGCACTTAACTTTTTTTTTACCCAAATTGAGAAATATTTTAAATTTATTTTGCATAATGAACATTTGAGATCATTCTACAAATGAAACATACTGAAGCGAAATGTTTAAGATGTGAGGTTTGTACTTTTCGGAGTCAGGGTGCAGTGATCTTTAGACTGTTGAAGCCCATTAAGTTATTTTTCTTTGGATGAAATTATAGATTTATTCATGCAAAACACACTTACGGTAAAGATTAGAAATTATAATTTTCAACACTTTGTTTTCTCATAAAATGTTTTTGAACTTACAGCCGTATTCACAAGTCTGAGTTAAGATACGGGGATACGGTTCATAATCCCTTATTCGAGGTTGAAACCGCTGTCTCGATGCTAACTTTTGATTCTCCGAAATACGAGGTTAAACAGTCGGTTGAGGTTTAAAATATGCACAGGACTAACTTTTTACGAGGGAAGAAAAACAGGTAATCAACAAAACAAAATGGATGATACACTTCATTTTACGCTCTACTATTGTATACTAACTAGAAATTTTAAAATACTAAGTATGGTTGTAAAATTGGTGCTAAATTCATAAAAATGTATTTGTTTGATGAATATTTACTGATGTTACAGGTTTCGGAATCGCTAGAAATAGTTAGGAACTCCGCTGAATCTTTAACGAATTAACGAAAGTGCATCTGCGTTGACTTACAACAGATGTAAATTCGTCGAGAAATAACATACTTTTGTCGATTTATAATGCAAAAAAGATTGATAGACAATGTAGGTTGCTTCACTTTGCACAAAACATCAACACTGATGAGTATAAAAGTTATAGAGTAACATTCATTTCTCACAAAGGATGGAGTATAATATGCTTTCTATCTGAACTTAAATTACCTAAAAATTACAATCTAGAATTAAATACCCTTACGAAACACTATGCTCTATTTCCAAACCAGAATTAAGCTGAATTATAACAATTATCCCGTAAGCATTTTATTAAAGTCAAAATTTGAAATTCTGCTCGCGAAGCATATATTTTGTACTTTATTGTTTTAATTTTGGGCATTGTAAGAAATGTAAACAATATTACTGGAATGAGAAAGCAGAAGGTAGTAGCAAATCTCAACGATCTTAGTGCTTTAATAGATGGGTCACTTAATCCGTAATAAGGAAACGATTCTTGGATAATCCCATAGAAGTGAAATATAAGTTTGCTTTTGAGATAAGCTTCAAAAAGTGTGACCAACATTTCGACTAGTTGTTACCTGTTTTGTCTGAGAAAAAACATACTTGATTGGCCGATTCGGCACCTTATCGCCTCGTTTGTTTTTTATAGGTAAGTTTTCTGCATGTGCATTTCTATAGAGTGGCAATTAAAGTTCTAAACTCGCTCAAGTCTACTACTATATCGTGCGAACCAATCAGGTGATGACTGTTCATTTCCATCCGGCATACGAAAGTAGTCTAAAGGTCACGTTATTACTAGTTTTGTTTCCACGATCATTCAATGCACGATCCACGATAAATGCACATGAACCAAGTTACCATTGCTCACTCTACGCTGATGTTTTTTCTACAGTTTAATCCTGAGGAGAGGATTTCTTGAGCCACGAATTAACTGGAGACGTGTTTTTTGACCCTTATCGTGATTTACTTTTAAGCCAGTGATACGTACATGTTGCAAAAATGTTTCAATGTTATAAAATGAAACAAAAACCTAAAAAGAATGTAGAAATACATGTGAAAGAGGAACAGCCAAAATTAGTCTCAAGCTGACACTGGCTAAATGTATGTGAATTTAAAAATGACCAGTAGACGAAGAACCGAACAAGACTATGCTCCATCCCATATTATTACGCGCAATACTTTACAACCTAAGTGTGGACCATTTGACACTCTCTCGCTAGCATCACTATTGTAAAGTGTGAACCATTTGACGTAAATGGTTTTGGAAAAAGCATAGCGTCGTAGTGCTTGAGAAAGAGAAAAAAAACCTGCCTCACTCCCAAAACTGCAGCACGCTTTGCGAGTTGCAAGCAGCATCCATAGATCTTTCTGTTTCAGCCGATTTCAGTTCATACGTTATCCGAAAATAGGACTCCAAACGACTCCACTTAATCTTATATGAAACGATAGAGGTGACAAATGTCTTACTATAAATTCTATTTCGCTAAATCGAATCCGCACCTTCCGAAATGTCTTAAAAGTGGTTTTTTTCTGCTCGCCTCGTTTTAGAAGAGAATTGATTTCTTTTATAAGGAGAGGACACGGCCTATTGTGAAATTGAGAGTGGACACCGAAATCATTACAAGTTCTGTGATAACAAAATTTACGATTGCATGTAAAAAGAATTATATAATATAAGAAAATATATATTTCGTAGATATTTCTGTTGTATTTGCAGTTGATCAAAATTAAAGTCAAGAATTTATAATTTGGCACTGTTAACAACTGCTTGTTGCCATAAATATTAATACCAAACAAGGGTGAAGTATTACGATAAAAAAGTGGATATTTTTGTTGTAGTTTATTTCTAAAAGGGTAAAAATAACATAAGTGTGGTTTAAGGTTTCCGCATACGTTCGGAGCACTTCTTAAAAAATGCTATACTAAAGCAATTTAATATTGTTTTTATAATTATTTGTGTTCAAAATCCATTTTGCACTATCAATAATTAAAATTAAAAAAAGAAATTTGACAAAAAGTTAAATTTTGTGTGTAAATTTGAATATTTTTTTCTTCAAAAATATGAAAAATGATACAAGGCATACAATTTAAATTAGCAGCAAATAAACATGGTAAAGTAAACTTCATTATGTTATCAAGTGCTTCTACTAGAAGTAGAAATATATATAAAAAAATAATATATATATATATATATATATATATATATATATATATATAACATTTTTAGGTATCATTTTCTGGAATGAAATGTTTATGCCTAAAATGTAATTCTGAGAAAATGCTTGTAAACAAAATCCAAGAGCGTAAAAAAATATTGCGAAATTCTTCTAACAAATAAGTGAATTTTATTAAAAAAATTGTGATGGCCAATTTATAGCAACATAATTATTATTATTTATATGGTTATATTAATTATGTACATAATTATTATGGTAAAAATAGAATATTCTTATTATTAGTTCCGATTTCGTTATACTACTTCCGGTGTAACTTAACGATTTCGTTCAAATTTTAAATTGACCTAACTTTTTTTTATATTAGTCGCACATTAAAAGTTGAAACTATTTAAGAAGCACAAAAGTACAGGGAATGTGTTAGTAGAATAAAAATAATTGCACATTTTCGTCAAAATTGGCTTTTTAAACATATGCGGATACCTTAAAATGATAGTCTTCTAAATGAATGAATGCTGAATCATTAATTTTTAACTATTTGCTTCGTGTATTAAATTATTCGGTTCACACATTGCATTTGATTCCATATTTCCATGAACATTTTGGGATACTCATACCCTGTCGGGTAAAATATTTCTGTGTCACTCCTTACAAAAGTTTAAAATGACTTTTAAGTTGTATTCATATAATTTGAATTCAATTCTTAAAATACAGATACCAGATATTCGCTTTGCATGGAAAAAGAACATTCTCGACCTGTTCAGTTACAAAGCTCATCCGGATATTTGCCCATGTACTAGTAATGGAAAGTACCATTTTGGTATAAAGTTTGGATTTTAAGCTGGAAGGATAGACTTCTATGAGAGGTGACGCTTTGGTTGAATCGAGTTTTGACTATCATAAGAAAGTTGGTAGGTTGATAGCTGAATTTATGTCCCACTAGATCCACTCAATGGTCTATTGGCAATGGTATGGGATCAATCCCGAAGGGAATTAGAGGACAACTCGTGATTTTGAACTACGGTCAGATGACGATACAAGCACCTGAGCTAGCCTTCCACACAAGAAATTTCCATATGACGTCAAAGACGCGAAGACATTTGACAGATTTATTATGCATTAGACGCAACAGAAACGAGAGTCTTTGGATGTAGTTTTCAACGAGCAACTCCTCGGATTCCTCCTTTAATGAAAAGGGTACCATTTAATTTAATACATTGTGTTCCAAACTTGCATGCATTAACATTAAGGGTATGTAGGGTAAGCAACTTTTAACTACACCCACATGTTCACAAGCGACCCCTGGCGTGCTACACTAAGATACAGTATTTAGTCAACAAGTATGTGAAATCTAACTATATTATATATGCTATAGTAGCCTTAATTTTATGGTTTAACAGGATTTTAGCGCCTACAGTTTCACACAAATTGGTAAAATATGTAAACAACAACAATAATGCACGCCTGATAGTGTCAAGGCATTGATAGTATGCAAACAAAATTTACTCAAAAATTACAGTAGTCAATGCCTTGTACTATAAGGTTATTTCTAGTCAATGGATTTAATATAATTCAATGTATGACAAATTAGGGGATTTTGGGGATCAGGAGACTTGTCCACCACGATCAATATAATCCAATGTATGACAAATTAGGTGATTTTGGGGATCAGGACACTTGTCCACCACGATCAATATAATTCAATGTATGACAAATTAGGTGATTTTGGGGATCAGGACACTTGTCCACCACGATCACTATAATTCAATGTATGACAAATTAGGTGATTTTGGGAATCAGGACACTTGTCCACCACGATCAATATATTTAGCACCAGAAGTTACCTTGTGATACCACTGTAAACATTCGTTCTTATGTTGAGACAGTTTACCGCTTTGTATTACCTAACTCTTCTTAGTAGTAGTATTATTGTAATAACTCTCCTGGTGGCTTAGCTTCATGTCGTTATCTTCTTTGTAGTATATTGCCTCTTGTGCAAAAAATCTGTTTGAAACTGTAACTTGTTCTGTGCAAGGAGGGCAACTTGTTTTTCCTATTAAATCATTCTCTCCTTGAGTAAAAGGACAGTTTTGACTCGATAAGGTATTTCGCCTTAGAAAAACTGGCCACCAGATCTTTGATGACATATATCTATCCAAAACACTTAAAGGGAAGGTTTGTCCAGGAAGTTTTGAAACACACTAAAACATGACAGTTTACTCACTAATGATATGTTTCATAAATGTCATGAAAAGTTACTAAATTTATTATGTCCGTGTGTGCAAATGTAAGCAATTTTGTGGAAGTGTAAAGTTCAAGGGAATGTTTTAATGTCGCTATTACGAGGTCTTTAATAGCGTGATGAACAAAGCGAATTTTGCAAAAATTACAGAAATGGTCGACAAAAGGCAAGCTACACATAGGATAATTCCATGCAGGGCGTTGAGTTTTCCCAACAGAAATTAGCTTGTGATAGAAGCGCGTTTTTATCGTAGTTCATCGAATCGGAAATACCGTGATGAAAATTTCAGGAACATCGAGGTATTATCACGCCTATTCCTTGTAAAATAAACAGATGGATCGAAAATGTTGCTTCGTAGGTGCGTAATAGCCTAGAAGTGACAGTTGGAAATATATCGAATGAGTCGAACAGTCAGTAATTTTGAAGGCTCATTTCAACGCATCCATCATTCCGAGAAAGCCAAACGTAAACCAATTTACCTTTTCCAATCACTCGTAAGGCTTGAACAATGAAGTACTCCAGCCATCGTCCCCTCATGCGATTGTTTGGCGACGAAAATCCAATAAACTATTCAGTTTTTCCGTTTTTACCTTGCGGATTCCGTAATTAGTTGCTGGAAGGAAAAACAATGGAAAGGGATAGGACAACAGTCAATAGCAGCCTTCGAAATAGATTACAAGCCTCAAATTGTCTTCATTAATCAACATCAGCCCCGAAGTCGTTCATTAATTGTGTCCCTCTACATGGCGTCCGCTGGAAAATGGTTTCCCCCGGCTGGTAATAAGCTTTTTGCTTTTTCATCGTTTCTCTACATTGGTTTTGCCTTCAAAATAATCATTTAATACTTCTGGATAGTTTCGGTGGAAAGAAATAACTGTGTTTAATCATATTCGAAACCTTCTGGTAAAAATATGTCCGGTCTTACTTTTACAAGCGTTTCCAACCGAGCTATATTTCATCCCAAGGCCATAAATCATGTACCACAGTCAAATGCACGCGGGAAGAAAGGGACAGCCAAAAAAAATTGCCGGGGCAAAAATACAAAAAAAAAATGCTTTTGCCGGACTCGAATCCGTACATATATATTTTTATCCCATGACAGGCAATTTCTTACTGTTCTTTTCATTCCATATCTGAAATACATTCTCGGAAGACCCCCTGTATCATTCTTCCACGGCGATGTTCATTTTTTGAAGATGTATAAATATCCCCCTTTTGCCTGTGCGAATAATAATGGTTTAAGAAATAAAACGAAATCCAAAAAAATAGAAGATGGGCAGAAGATGATATATCTCCCCAAAAAGGGTGGTTTCCATAAAAAGGAGACGAAAGGACGGTTCGAATGGGAGAAACCAAGAAAATAATAATCTTCCAGGACTGATAATAATAAATATTAAATAAAAAAATCTGGTCGGTCGGAACCCCGCATTGAGAAGTGGAAGGAGAATAATAATAATAATAATAAATAAAATAAAAAGCGAGCAAAAAATGAGAAATGCAATACACTGCTCCCTGCATCACACTACAAATCATATAACGCATTAAAAGGGGGTTCAGGGGAGACGGGTGGAATAATAAATGGCCCATAGATGGCGCTGGTATTGAGGATCCATGTGGGTCTCACTGAAAAGAAGACTTTAGGGGGTATTGTTAACACTCCAACGGTGACCGACTCCAGGGAGGACAGCACGGGGACTCTAATAATAGCCGGGCACCGGGAATCCGGCAAGATTGATGACCACTGGTCTGCCCGGATAAATAAGAAGGCGGGAGGACACGCGATGGTCAGTTGCGACGATTACTTTTGACGAATAAGAGGGAGCGGGAGATTTGGCTTCTTTATCGCTTGCCTCGGACGATAAAAATATTAAAAATGAAAAAGATGATAGCGTCTTAAGCCGAGAGGGATCAGAGGGAGAGTAAGACAATGATGGTCCTGATATCCAGGAAAACAGGATTTTTCACGTACCTGGATGAGTGAAGGTGAAAGAATTTCATGTAAACCAGGTGTAAATAAAGTAGGGCATTGAGAAACGAGTATTTAGGCTTTGTGTGAGGGTTAAATTTTACTCATTCACTCTAAAATTATATACATATAATTGAAATTCTCACTAACAAGGAATATTTGTGTATCAACTTTTATTGTTTATAACTCCAAACAGTGTCCATTCAAATATTCAATCAAATAACAGTCCATATTATGTACTACTGACTTCAAATTAGCAGTGTGACAGAGTGTATATACAAAGGCCGTTCCATAAAAACTGAAAGTAAAATAATAAAAAAATAAGAAATATATTTTCAGAAACAAATACATCAGTTTATTCAAGGTACAGCTACACTCTACTTTTATGAAGCATATTTCAGAACGTTTTAAAAAGTATATTTTTAAAAAACTTTCACAAAAAGTAGTAAGCTTAAGCACATATCAAAACACATTTGTGAACCAGCGAGAAACTAAGCTACGAATGGTAAGAATAACCTGAAACTTATCAATTACACTAAATACAGTGAGCATGTTGAAAAAGGAAAAAGATTTACAAAAGAAAAAAAAGCAAGAAATAATACCTGATAAAGTCAGAATTCTCTCGTAAAAAAATAATGAAAACGAAAATGGTCAAAAAAACAAAACTCTTAATCTTGTCATGAAAACTACTATAACAAAATAAAAATTCCACAACTGTCAAAATACAAATAAAAGGACCAATGGTATCACAGAAAACGATTTAAAAGGACCAATGGAATCAAAGGATATTTTAAAAACAAAATAACCAATGGGAGGAAAGAAAAAATTTTAAACGAATCAATGAAATCAAACGCCTTTAAAGGATTTTGGAAGAACTTTCTAGAATATTCAAAATGAAAATTAAAAGTTTCCGTTTGCCGAGGTTGCCATGAAAACCACAACAACAGCAACGAAAGATGGGTTGCCTTAATTTATCGTAACTCGTTACTAGAAGTGCGCCAAAAAAATCGCCAAGCCGTTGCCATCACTCATAAACGTAGAGTGTAGCTGTACCTTATTCAAAATACCTTCCCTCTGATTATATGCAACGATCCCATCTTTCAACACAATTTTTAAAACAAGTAGAGAAACCTTTTTCAGGAAGTTTCTTCAAAGAACCCTGATCTACTGAAATATAGCCCTGATCTTCAGAATCTGTATTAAATTTTTTACCACGGTCCTTAAATGTCGGAAACAGCCAGAAACCGCATGGTGCAAGATCTGGACTGTAAGGGGGATGTGGCATGATTTTAATATTGCATTTACTAAGATATTGCTGGACACAGAAGTAGCGACATGCGGGCGAGCGTTATCGTGATGTAATGTCAAATTCCAGTTCGTGTCGCTTTTTCGATATGTGTTGTCGCAAAATCTACAAGACTGAAATATAATGTTCATCATTCACAGTAGTTTTTGGAGTCACAGAATGCTGATAGAATACACCTTTATGTTCAAAGAAAGTAATCATCATGACCTTTCCAGCAGATTTGGTTTGTCGGATTTTTTTCGGAGGCGGAGAATCAGTGTGTTTCCATACACTTTTTGCAAGCTTCGTAAAGAGATCAAAATGATGCACCTAAGTTTGATTTGAAGTCACTTGATTTGCTACTTAGAGTACACCAATGTCGGTTCAAAATAAAACCCATTAAGGAAGTGAAGGTGCAACCTGCATCAGTCAAACTTCTACATTGAGCCATGAAAATCAGAATTTTACCAACACATAGGAGCAACAGAAGTTATTTAAAAAACAATTGAGTGTAATGAAGTAAACAAAAACCCCATCAATGCACAAGTAAGTGAAAGAGACGTATCGATACCGTATTAAAATCCTAATCATATATGAAAGAGTAATTATTTTGAGGCTGGATTGAATGGAATTGATACAAACCTTAGGATGTGTCAGAAACACCGTTTTAAAAGCATAAAATAAACCCTTATCTGCAGAAATAAATTATTCGCTGTTCGGATGAATTGCCAGCGAGTCGCTGTGAAGTATTTTGATTTTTAGGATTATCTAAGTGGGAATATAATATCCGATGACCGTATATGGTAATTTCCAGGAGTCTCCACCAATGATGTATTTTTAAATTTGCAATCCAAATTTCACAAGGAGGTATTGTAAATACATGGTAAATTCCGGACTTCTCACGAGACTTGAACAAATTTGAACTTTCGTAAAGCATAATTCTCAGAATTCCAAGAAAAGCACGGCAAAGGTGTCATATCGCACAATCCAGAGACCTAGCATGACACTTACTGCAATAATTGCGATATTTAAAGCTATGTTACAAAATGAATTTCAAGAATTTTTGCTAGACCCAAAGTGAAGAAGGAATAGGCCAACTCTAGTGACAAGGGATATCGAATCATGAATCCATGCCAGTGATATCTCACCGTAAAAATTAAATTGATAAAAAGTAACAAAATGTTTTTGGAAGATCCTGAATGTTATCTTTCTGAGCAAAAGGTTCACTATTTCTATTCTAAATTACTATTTCAGGTTGTGTAATAATGCGTCTCCTTCACAATGCATACCACGATTGAATAACCGCATTTATTGTTTTAAAGAATCGTAGGAAATATTCTATTGGTCGAGAAAATCAAAACTGGCTGGAAGTCACATATTTAACAATGCCAGTTACAAAACGGGTATATGTGTTCGGGCACACAGAGTTTGGAACAATCTGGAAGGGATTCGAAAATTATGTTGTAGAACTATGACGTAACATAATTTAATGTAATTTTCTTCCTCTGTAATTTATTGTAGCCACGAATAACTTACTTACCACTGCTTATAGGTAGTGGTAAAAATTTACTTAGAACTTTTTATAGTTTATAAGACAAAAACATACTCTGTTTTCTGACATTAAAACTACTCCTTAATTTCAAATTAAAACAATTACATTACAATTATGTTAATTTCATTCAGTTGTACCTTTAGAAAGTTTTTAATGTATTTCTAACAATGAAACTTACTTCAATTCCTTCCAATGTGTCCTTTGTTTTTGTCCAGAATTTACTGTAATTCTCAGCACTGTTATTTATTGTAGCAACAATCAAATCGATTTAGAGCATATAGGTAAAGTTAAAAATTTAACTAGAACTTATATATTGTTTATAAGAGTAAAAACATACTTTGTCTTCTGACATTAAAAATACTCTTCAATTTCAAATTGAAACAATTACATTGCAATTTAAGTAATTATGTATAGAGTTGTTCCCTTAAATTTTTTATTGTACTTCTAATAATGAAAGAAACTTAAATTAAAATTAAAAGTAATGTTTCTTAGATCGATACTTCAATTTTAATTGCATAAGAAAGCTATGTAAGAAAATAAGAATATGATGTTTAGTAACAATTGAGATATTTAATGAGAGAGAAGCTGAAAATGCTTTCAGCTTACTCTGCTTAAAGTAAAATGCTATCCACCTTTGTAATTTTTTTACTTTTTGTTAATTTATTCATATGAGGTGGATGAGAAAAATATTCGTTATTGAAAGTATCACGTTTTAAGTGTAATATTTGTACTGTAATTTATCTGTTCAGTCGAATGAAAACATCTAAATTTCGGCTATGTAGCAAAAACGAAAGAAAAAATTGCTTCGTTATGTGAATTACGTATTTTAACTTCTAAAACAATGCAAGGCTAAAACAATACTGGATCCATTTACGCACGTATAAACAATGGATTTTTGTATTTTTCAGTATAAACATAACATAACTTTATCAATTTTCTCGGACTGGCAACGTTATTTTGGAAAGATATCCAATCGCCATTAGATCTTCCAACATTCAATAATTGATACTGAGTAAGCAAATAATTTTGTAAATTATGTAGTGAGCAATGTTTTCTAAAAGTGTTAACAAATATGAGCCAATCGGATTAAGATAATTAATCTGTATTTGCAATATATATTAATTCGAAACAAATACTGAACCAACTGGACTGCCAATTTTGTAAGCGAAACAAATAATTATTCATTAAAATGCTTGAGGTTTATGGTTTGGTCTACAAGTTAAAAATACAGTTTGGTATATGAATTATTTCAGAATAGAGTTTGCATCTCGATACTTAATCCTTAGAAGTGTCTTACCCATTCGGATAAACAAAGCGAATAATTCATACTCAAGTTGTTCAGAGAAAGATATATTGATTTGAGACGAATGTGCCTTTGTGGCCTGCTCCACAACACATATATGTAGCATCTGAAGTCCTTTCGCAGACGTTACTGCTCGCTGAACACGAACAAAAGCACCCCCAGCGCTTAGCTCAAGTCGTCCTCGTCATCTGACTGGCTCAAAATGACGAAGTGTTGTCCTATGATCAATTCCTTCGTAATTGAACCTAGTCCGTCACCAAAAACTCGTTGTTTTTGTTCAATGGGTCGCAAACTTACATTGGTTGGTATTACCAACTACCAACCAACCTCCTTATGATCATAGTCTAAAATCTATCCAAAAATGTGCATCATGTAAATGGGGACTGATTAAAGTTAAATATGGCTCAAATGTTGTCACCATGGTGTCAAAGTTTGGAGAGTACGGTGTCTCAGACCAGATGTTGACCTTTTTAACTGACCATGGTTCAATATCACTACATTTTGTCCTCGGCTCTATTCTTTCGGAATTAATCCTGGACTGTCACCCATAGCCATTTGAGTTGATCTAGTTCAATGTAACTTCAAGTAGCAACCAACCGAAGTCTTTACGATTGTAATGGTAACTCGATCTACCCAGGTCATCGTGTACGTAGAGACTGGTGTGCGTTAACTATATTTTGGCACTAAATATTCTCACGTTGGAGTGGTGAAAAAGATTGGTGAGTTTGGTGTCGACTCAAGAGTTGACCTCATCTTCTGACTCTGGTTCAAAATTACTTGGTGTTGTACTCGGCTCCCCCATTGCGGTTATCTCGCTCCGTCTCCAATAAACCGTCGTGATGCTTCACTTAAGTGTAATTTATCTACTTCCTATAAGAATATATGTGCTATTTACAAGCTGTAAAAATTTTTTATATAGTCCCTGTTTGTTATGTGTTGCGGTGTCTCTGTAATGTGTCATAAATTATGCCATAAATGTGTATTATATTTTAACGTGACATGAACTCATTTTGTAAGTATTATTTAAGCAAAATAAAAATACCGGACAAGTCCCCTATTTATGAGAGCCTATCAATTTTACAAACAAAAATCCGGATAATACGCGAAAACCAATTGCATGTCGAGTTCTCAATGATCACCTCCTTATACTTTGTGCAATTTTATTGATATGACGGTAGCCGGTATCCTGGTATATCTCTTAAAAATATTCACGTTTAATCTATAGTCCTGGAAGTCACATTAACGACAGGTATATAGAGGTCGTAACCCTGAAAAGTTATGGCTGTTTCTTATAGTACTTACAGGTAACTAAATTAAATGGGACGATTAGTTCGAGCAACGCGTATTCAACTAAACCTATAATTAACGGTAAGGAACACGGCTAATAAAGCTTACAGCTTCATTACCCTCTAAGTTTAGATTTTAATACTTTCTTTCCTAGAATTTTAGAAAAGCGCATCCCTAGATTAATCTATTTCTTATCTCCAAGCGAAAACTGAGCGTGCAAATGATATTTTTCTAATTAAACTAAAACATTCCGTCTGATTGAGCAAAGTGGGTAGCAACATCACGCCAGTATCACGTTCCAGCAGGAGGAACTCTCTCAAACTAAATGTTTTAGTAATTCGTCGGATTTTCAAGCCCAAGGGCCGTTAAATCTCCACAGATCGCTTAAATCCCATTCCGTACTCTTACTAATTAGTGGTCCGGCGCTTGAGACGAGCAAGCTTCAGTAAACGGGCCGGTAATCTGGAGTAATTTTCGGCAGAGGATTCTCAAATTACCGGCAGCCTGTGGACAGCGGTCCGACATAAAGGCTAATTACCGGAGGAATCACGTGCACTGTCGCATTGTCGAGATGACGTCACCGTCTCTTGATGTGACATGGGAGGGGGATGCTGGAAGATGAGAGAGATGTAAGTATCTGGGCGGAGGGTCTGGCTCATTACACAAACGCGCATTCAAGTAGAGGACTCTCCAGGAATTTAGAGTCACCTGCTTTGACTGTGAATATTAATTCCGGTTCTGAGTTTGGCGTAGAGGGTGCTGGAGAGAAACGCAAAAATACAGTCAAAATACAGTCGTCGCTTTTCATGTTGCAGTGCTGAGTTTAATTTGCTTGTCTGAACTTAATCGCCGAGATGAAAGTGTACAATTAAGGTATACTATCCGAGTGGAACCCGTTATTTTCACTCTGCTGGCAATGTATACCTCAAACGTGACCACAGGTAAACAATAGAACAAAGTGTGATTGCACTCAAAATTGTTCAAACTGGAGATCGGTATCATTTGTTAAGTAAGCTTAGTTTGAACTGCGTTTCAAAAATGAATGTGTCCCAAAGAAGTACTATTATGCCATTGAATTCCTCGTTTAAAACTATTTATATGCTACAAAATATGGATACACCATACAAGAATATTACAATAGTGAGAACAGTTTTATTACGAATATTGCAGTCATGCCACAAATTATCTTAGTTGTGCTTGAGCCCACACTTTTGGGTAGTCCAGACAATGAAAAAATATTAGTATATTCTTCTTCTAAAATACACATATACTACCTATAATATACCACTTAATTTTGGAAAGTATTCTGACTTTCAGAAAAATAAACATAGAAAGCGTGATAAAAATCTTTACAAAGGTAAAGAAATGCCTTCAATACGTATAGATGGGTCGAAATTTGTGGATTGTGTTTATAATCCAGGGATCACATAGATCTGCGATAGTTGTGTTATCTAGGTGTGGTTTCCGTAAATTAATGTACATAATCCATGTGCTACTGCTAAATTTGCAATGTTTATGTTACCTTTGTGTGTTTGGACATTAAAACAAAAAATAACACGTTGTCTAAAATGTTTTAAGTGTCTGCCATCAATCCAACCAGGTCTCAAGCACTTATGAATTAGAAAATGACAAAACAATTCTCATGAAGCAATCCTTGCTGTTTTAGCACCAAAGAGTTACATTAAAAAGGTTTTCAGATATCGTTAAATTAGATATCTAAAATTTTATAGTGTAAATAACTAGTAATTAATTGAGATATCCTCAATTTCTTAACATAGTTTTTAATAGTATTTATATATCAGTAATTATTCCATAACATAATGATAAAATATTACCCTTTTATCTAAGCATTGAAAATATTTCATTCCAAAAATCTCAATTAGTGCAACAAAAAATCGTATTTATTTACTACTTTGAATGGTATCATCTAAATCATCCTTTTCCTTCAATTTGTTATAAATTAAGTAAATAATAAATCATTTAAGCAATCTTTATCAGATCAGTAGGAAGTCAGCAAACAAATACCAGAATTTGTCTTCTAAAATACCATGTCCTATTCTGATCAGGGAACTTAATAAACAGTTGTTTCTTTCCAAATTTTCTAAGAGTAATTAATTGAGTGATCCCTTTTTAAGCAACTTATAATTTCTTAACATATTCCAAAAGTTTCTTGTGAAAAATGATTTATTTCAATTGTTGATCATTTTCAAGTTCAATTGTAGAGAGCTTTTCCAAAGTATTAATGCAGCCACAGCAAAACTGGAAGGAGAAAAAAACCAACACCATCCAATTAATTTCCTACTCAGTGGTCTAGCAAACACGATAATTAAACTTTTATTTCATAAATACCATCTTTCTCATTTCCATGAGTAAACTAATACAGGATCCTTTTTATGTCCTTTAATCCACATAAAAGAACGCGATTTGCGTTTATTTGCCGAAGTTATTCATTAGCAATTAATGAACTTGCTCGTATTACGCAGTTTTTCATTCGAGCAATTAATGATAAGTGAGGGGGAAACAAGACAATTTTTGAAATGGTATCTGACATTGCTTTTTGCGCCATTTTTATTTCCTCCCTATTCTGAACACTGATTATAAAGGTCGCCGAAGTTCGCCATATTAAGCGCTGCGGTAATAAGATTTGAGAGGAACACGAATTCATGCATATTAATCAGAGATGAATACAAGTTCTGAAATTCTCATTTGGATCTTTGGAACCACATGTCAAGCGAATTTTATTATTTAATAATTCCGTATTTTTTTGTTTCTCAGGGAAAAGCTGACCTGGTGTTGCACGTATAGAACCGTTGTCTCTGTTATGTAAAGTAATGTAAAGCAAAGCATCGTTTTGTTTTCTTCAGGGTTCGAAGATAGAATATTCCTTATTTTTGACATGCCTCAGAGAGGATAATTAATTCGCCAATTAAATGCTTTTATAGCAGACTGCTTTATTGGTAGAAATGTGATTCAATTATCCTTTCATTCAATTTTCAGAAGGTTTACAATATATTTTATGGCATCTGAACACATCTGCTATAAAATTTTGGAATAAGTCTGATTTTAGGCAATAGTTATAGTTAACTCAATTGAGAAAAACTTATAGAAGACTGCGATTTGACTTAATGTGATGTGTTTGAGATAATCTGTTTTATTAGGTTGTTTCATTAGGCTTCAAATTTTCGGAATAAGTCTGATTTAAACTCAATAGTTATACTTAACCCAGTTGAGAGACACTTACAGAAGACTTGAATTTTACTTAAAGTGATCTGTTTTAATTAGGTTCTGATTTATTATTGGAATGTAGGGAAAATTCACCACAGGTAAAAATATTTGTATTATGACTTAACTCTCTAAGCGTCATTTTCTGATTAGTGCAGTATTTCTGCATGCCCCAACATTTTTTATTAATCTTGCTCTACTTTTTGAGCACCACATGCTTTCCTCTCAGAGTATTAAATGTTGTTTTACCCTACAACACATATAATGACACAATATGCCCATTTATTGGTGGAAAAAATCATAGGAAGGATTATATCCGTCTAGGAAGTTGCAATAGTCTGTAAACCTGCAAAAAAAACTGTCGATTACAGAATGGATACACGCGTGTAATCCATGCAGAGGGTTTTTAGAAAATTCGGAAAAACCTCACAGAACTTGTAAAAAAATGTTTTCCTTAAAAATTGTTGCACACTTATAATGCAGTGAATACTGCATGTGAATAACTGGTAGGAGATTTGGTCCTGTAGGTTGCTAAACCGGTGTATGCACATATGAACCTCTTACAGTATGCAATTAATATGAACATAAAATGATATACCAGTAACACTTGAGCCTTCGAGTAAAAATTGTCGATTTGAAGTTTTAAATGAGAATAAAATGTTTTAAATTATGACTTAACGTGTATGTACAACTTACGGTTTATTTGATCAATCGGTTTATATTAATAATAACCGCTTAGTATGAATATAGTAGTATAGTAGTAGAATATAGTAGAACTTAGTATAAAGAACCTAAACAAGGTTAAAGTGAATAATTTATCACATGAACCGGTGATTATTGAATTCACCAGAATTCACTGATAAGAATTAATATTTGCAAGTAAATGTAATTATTATGCCTTATTTATCACAATGGCCGACCAACCGGTATAGTGGTTAAGGTGTTAGCCTCTAGATCGGAAGGTTCCTGGTTCGAATCCGGGTCCGGGCATGGATGTTTGTAAACGTATGGTGTAGAGGCGGCTGGTGCACCTTAAATCTGTCGTGGCCGAAAGTCCTCACGTTGGGTTGGCGTGGAAGTTTGGAGAGTGGGGTGCCAGCTCAGGTGTTACTTCGTCATCTGACCGTGGTTCAAAATTACGAGGTGTTGTCCTCGAATCTTTCCCTTAAGGGACTGATTCCGGACCGTCGTCAATAGCCCGTTGTGTTGCTCTAGTACGACGTTAACTAAAATTACCATTACCATTACCATTACCATTATTTATCACAATGACAGAAAATACGCGGTTATTATTAATATTAACCAATTATTAATAATAATATCTGGATTTATTACATGGACAGTAGGAAACATAAAACAATAGAAATTATGAAAATCGACCAAATTACTATTGTTATTAGATATTGTTACTGCTTCAAAATATTTTCAAACTTCTCAGCTTTCATACGTTACCAAGATCTAACTAAAAATTCGGTAAAAATTTATAGTTACAAGGGTTTTTCGTTAGATAAATTCACCATGTATTAACATGTTTCCGAAACTTTAAACTGGATTTCTGAAGAACTGTATTTTTACGATAGCATATTTTCTTCGAATAGTTATTACTCAATATTGTATTGATCTGTTAAAAATGCATTAAAATAATTACAATTTAAATAAAACAGTGTACGTTTTGACAACTCTCAGTCAGAGTTATTAGTCAAGAAATGTATTTTTATTTAGTACCTGAATGTTAGAATTTGTGAACAATCTTCATATTTATGCTTTCCCGGTGTGTGAAAACAAATGTAATAACAAATGTACTACCTCTATTAACTTGATTGAAAGACAAAACACAAATAGTAATTTCTAGGATAATGTCCAATACGAATTATCTTTGTGGACAAATTAGCATGTGAAATATTAGTATTAAAAAACATGTTATTTATATCACATTAGATGCTTAATGATTAACTTAATGTGGTATTTTTCTCACTAAAATTATTTTAAGTACAAACCAATTACCTATAAAAAAATTAATTTTTAAAATATAAATTAAAAATGCTCCCCTTTTAGGGTATACATCCTCCTTAAACTCTTCATACTTATTATAAAGTTTCAAATGACACTTAAATATATATTATATGAAATTCTATTCGCAGAATTGCAAATTATGCAATTCTTTAAGGTTATATGAAACAGCTGCCTTCAGCAAACATTAAACAGTGAAAACTATCAAACCTGAGGGCGATTTTTTTTGTGAGTTTAAAGTAGGGAAAGGTTTCGATTTTCAAAATTTAGATTATGTTGGATATCAATAAGCATGTTTTATATGTGACCATACTGGGCTAAATTCAATACAACGTCAAGTGATGAACATACTAATAGAACACAGAAGAAATATATCCAGTTTAAGTTACAGAAATAGAAACTTAAAACCACCCACAGCCAATGTATTGCTAACGTATGGTTAAAACAACTGCCAATGCTTGTATCAGATAAGTAGTTGTATTAAAGTTACATATTAGCAACGCAATATGCTATAGATGACTGTCAGAAATCAATACTGTAGAAAATGTTTCAAGAACAACACCCTATAATTTTGAACCACGTTTAGATGACAAGGTCAACACCTGAGCTAGCATTCAACTCTCCAAATTATACCATGATAAAGTGAGAACATTTGGGATCAGGACAGATTGCATCAGCCCCCACCAACACGACTGTCTTCGGTTGTAATGAATCTGGAACTCGCATCAATCCTTTTTCAATTGACCATCGTCACCATCGCCATACATTTATTTATCATGCAGAATTAAATCACATGAGTGAAGTTTTTTTTTTCTAATGGGCGGGCACATTTGACCGAAATCATTGGCCACTACAAGGCCGGAAGTGATGGCCACTTGTGATGGAGCACCCAGTGGGAGGACCATCATTGCTCCTAACAATTACTTCGTAATTTTGCACCATGTTCAGATGACGAAGCAACACCTGAGTTGGTATACGCTTACAAACATCCATGCCCGAACCCGGATTCGAACCGGGGACCTTCCGATCTAGAGGCTAACACCTTAACCACTATACCGGTTGGTCGGCACATGAGTGAAGTAGATACACAGTAAATAATACGAGATATTGCTCATAAGTTCAATATACACTATTGGACTGTTTTTCGTCAACTACCTATAGTAGGAAGATAAAAAAATCTTGGACACATGGACTAACCGATAGTATGAAAGCAAAGGGAATCGAAATGTACTGTCCTGTCCTGAGCAGAAACAAGTAAAACATTTTGTAAGTTCCCTGCTTAAGTTCATGAAGAGTGGATAGCGATTCGGTTTACTCAGAAGACATAGAAGCCACTATTTCATACAAAACAGGTAACACTCGATGTAGAGTTTTTCTATACCTGTACGATTCATTATTTATCCCTAATGCGTTGTCAAATGGCCACAAAAGACCAGTATTTTTCAGGCATACGGTAAAAATATCTACACTGCGTTTCAAGGATCTCCCGCAGGTTAATAAGAATGGCATCTTATTGCTTCATGACAACGTCAAATTCCCAACCGAACTCACAACCATCCAGACCATGAATTTGAGATGCGAAGTATCTACGTCTATTCCTTATTCTTCGGATCTTTCACTAACAGCTCCGTTATTTTTAAAAGCTTTTGGACGATTAATTGCTCTGAGAAACGCTTTATCAATGATGTGTCTTTCAATCAAGTAGCGGCAATTAACTTCATAATTTTCAGAGATATTGAATTTTTCAAACATGCTATTAATAACATGTCCAACAACAGATAACAGCTCATTGATGCTGTTCGAGATTATTGCGATTAAATACGTGTGATGCTTCTTTTTCCTGTGCTCATCACCCTGGAATGCAGCCATTTTATTTACAACCAATCAATATTTTTTCAATATGAGTTTATGGACTTATAATCCTTCAAACATCAGGTAGCAAGAACATGCTGATTTTAGTGTTACGTGACAGGCAGAACGAAAGGAGCTGCCTAATCGCACTTAGAATGGTTGAAGAGACTTGCCTACCTGGTTGGTTTATTGGATTTTTATGGCGTAACTGTCATATTTGGCCATGCTGCACCAAACACAAGACAGACAACGCCAAGTAATGGACATACACAAGATGAAAATTTTACTGAAGATGGAAATATACCCAGAAATATATCGAAGTTTTTGTATGGAAGCTGGGGATCAGCCTTTGAAGAAGCTGGCCCACATTTAAGTATTATCTTGAAAAAACCGGGAAACTTCAAGCAGTTAATCCGACTTCCGACACTTGCACATTCACGTTATTGTACGTTATTGGATTTTTATGTCGTGATTGTCATATTTGGCCATGATGCACCAAACACAAGACAGACAACGCCAAGTAATAGACATACACAAGAGGAAGGTTTTACTGAAGATGGAAGCATGTCCAGAAATGTATCGAAGTTTTTGTATGGCAGCTGGGGATCAGCCTTTGAGGAAGCTAGCAAACATTTAAGTATTATCTTGAAGAAACCGATAAACTTCAAGCAGTCAATCCGACTTCCGACACTTGCACATTCAAAATAGACTAGCGCTTTAGTCTACCAGTTCCACAAGAGCGGCGCTTCCAGTATTTAGCTATTGGTTGGGCGCAAACTAAAATTCTCAATTAAATTCACATTTATTTTATTGAATTATATGCTATTTTCAAATGCAATGTTTGTAAATTTGAAAATTTCATATCCTTTCCTGAAGGAGTTAATTCTTACATATGTACGTAAAATTTTGAAGTTTAGCAAGTTTTTGATGCTTTAGTATTTTAACAACATGATACTAAAACTACACTGACTACTTCACATCTACATCTGAATACATACATTCGCATAATGAACATGAGATAATAAATTGATTTGAATTTAGTGTCGTTATTCCGGCAAAGTAAGTAATTAATTAAATAGATTCTGCAATGCATGCAGAATAAAGTTAATTCACTCGATAAAACTCGCCTGAATGTAAAAGGATAGACAATTTTATCTAGATGTTTT
The DNA here is from genome assembly GCA_947359465.1 of Metellina segmentata. Taxonomy (NCBI): domain Eukaryota; kingdom Metazoa; phylum Arthropoda; class Arachnida; order Araneae; family Tetragnathidae; genus Metellina; species Metellina segmentata. The sequence goes on from OX375875.1 coordinate 57,051,875, forward strand.
TTTCTAAACGCAGACATAAACAATTATTTTTCTTATAATCTAAAATTAATTAACTTTTCTAATCATAATCACAAACTGAATTTTTGAACGAAAACGATGCGCAACATATTTATTTTAATCATAATACAATAATTGTTTGAAGTAGAAGTGAATTTATATTAAGTGCTCGATAAATGTATCGATTTAGAAGGAATGCCATAAAGTGTTTCCGAAAGATAAAATTCGCATTTTTATTCCATGGCTTGGTTTTTACAAAAATGATTTCACAGGGATAGTGGCCCAAATGTCTTTCGTACGCATAGATATCAGTATTATGCCTCTCTGTTAAGCCAAAATATTTCGCGCTGTTATAAACATAAAACCATTTTACAGACATTTATGCCCCTTTAAAAAGTTAATAAACTGCAAACGGAAAAGAGCTTCCAACTAATTTCGGTTAGGTTGGGCGAAATGGGTCATAAAGCCAAAACCCACTGTGTCAGCGACATCTCCCGGATGGGAGATGAGTTACTTCATTTTCACGCCTGCGATATTCCACTGTGGTAGGTGTATTGACTGTGTGCGTGTACGGCGTATGGTACCACGTTTAAATTTGATGGCTGGAATTTTGAACAGTCTGTCGGGATCATAAAAATATGAGAACCTAGGGGGTCAGTTTTTGCGTATCGTGGGCTGGAAAGTTTTTATGGCAAGAGAAAAGGAGAAGTTTCTTATGATTATAAAGATTTTTAGTAAGGGCTAAGGTCCATGAAAAAAATGAGTTGCATCATTAAATTCGGGAATTGATTTTTTAAACAATTGGGACGATACGCGTAGTTGGGAATTTAATCTCTTTTTATTGAAGAAGAAACTTTTTGATGGGACTTTGTGTTTTGATTTGGCGCTTCTATGTCCGTAATTTCATTGCTTTAATTTGGAAAGGTATTTCGAAATGATGCTTTGTTTCTGTCGCGGTTTTTTTTCCCTTCACTTCAATTACGTTTTGAGTTTTATCTGTACTAGTGCTCTAACTTTCGTTTCAGTAGATAGAACTTAAGGATTGTTCTAAATCAGCAAAATGTTTGGAAAGGTTTAAATTGTTAATAAAAAAGATTGCATTGTATATACCTAAAGAGAAAACTTGAGAGAATAAAGTAAACAAAAATTCCATGGAATAGATTGCTTGAGGTTCTTATAGCACAAAGAGCAATATTGGCCCAACTGCGGTAAACATAACTGCGTGACTAGCGAACATACACCTACAAGGAAATTTCTACTGACACAGGAAAGATAAATACATACAGGCTTAAGTCAAAGCTACGCCGCCTACAACTCCTAGATCAGTTGGACTCCTAGATCTACAACTCCTAGATCAGTAGGATTAGTAGCCCACTGAGTCATGGAGATCCCACAGATGATTGTATTCACCAAGTTGAATATCAACGCATTGCGTATCTACAACTCCTAGATCAGTAGGAATCGTAGCCCACTGAGTAAGGAAGATCCCACAGGATGATTGTATTCACCATATTAAATATCAACGTATTGCGTATCTACAACTCCTAGATCAGTTCCTAGATCAGTAGGAATAGTAGCCCACTGAGCCATGGAGTTCCCACAGGATGATTGTATTCACCAAGTTGAATATCAACGCATTGCGTATCTACAACTCCTAGATCAGTAGAATAGTAGCCCATTGAGCCATGGAGATCCCAGAGGATGATTGTGTTCACCGAGTTGAATATCAACGCAATGCATATCTACAACTCATAGATCAGCTCCTAAATCAGTAGGAATCGTAGCCCACTGAGCCATGGAGATCCCACAGGATGATTGTATTCACCAAGTTGAATATCAACGCATTGCGTAACTACAACTTCTAGATCAGTAGGAATAGTAGCCTAATGAGCCATGGAGATCGCACAGGATGATTGTATTCACCAAGTTGAATATCAACGCATTGCGTATCTACAACTCTTAGATCAGTAGGAATAGTAGCCCACTGAGCCATGGAGATCCCAGAGGATGATTATATTCACCAAGTTGAATATAAACGCATTGCGTATTTACAACTCCCAGATCAGTAGGAATAGTAGCCCACTGAGCCACGGAGATCACACAGGATGAATGTTGTGTTCACCGAGTTGAATATCAATGCAATGCATATCTACAACTCCTAGATCAGCTCCTAAATCAGTAGGAATCGTAGCCCACTGAGCCGTGGAGATCCCACAGGATGAATGTTGTATTCACCAAGTTAAATATCAACGCATTCCGTATGGGATCGAGGATGAGTTAAAATGACTGACAAGCACACTGAATCATGCGACCACACATAAATGATATAGAACCAAAGTATTTAGTGAAAAGAGGTTACAGGAAGTATTTAGTTTGGGGGGATGATTTTTTATGGGGTCGCAAAAGCCAGATTTCTACCAGTTGTGCCAAGCAATGTTTTTCGTCAAGTAAAGGGACATTTAAAGGAAATCGACAACAAGGGAGTATTTACTGATACAGAAGAAAGCAATACACCCAGGATATTTCAGGAATCATACCTTTACCACCTACAGCTCCCAGACTGCCAACGCTGAGGCAATGTGATTCAGGGAAAGAATTTAAGAATGGGAAATATAATGAGCTAAAAAGTGAAATACTAAGTACAATATATACTGGAATTCACTGTGTAAAGAGAAAAATTGAATGACTTTATTAACTGCTAAATTTGCGAAACATTACATAAGATTAAAGATTTCTGTCGTGGTATGTAAAGATCCACTTAAATTAGCACACACGATTTTTCACAATGTTGATTTGCTGAAAATAAAATTCAACGTTATATTTAAACAATGGATTTTTACACTCTACATATCTTTTCATTTGGTATAAAACATAGCGTCATCATCCATTATTTTATGTACTGAATAAAATAAATTTATATGGGGGTTACACCCAAGGGAAATTACCGATGGCATAATTTAGAACGATGTTTACATTTTTTTATCCTCGCGGTTACATATTTTGGGACATTTACTTAAAAAAATCCAACAGAAAAATAACAAATCAATACTATTTTCTTTCATTATATCTTTGAAACATCTTTAGGCAATCTACTTACATCTCGCTACTGTAATAGAAGAAAAATACAAGTTTAATTCAATATCAAGAAAATATATCCATGAAACACAGACAAAATTCTGCCTTATTTTTTTCTTTTTAAATTAAAAGTCTCGAAACGGAGCTTAAAGGATTTTATGAATCTGTTGAAGAGGAAATATTCCATAAAATAACCGCTTTATTACACCACCTCACAACAAAAGGGGTGTGAAGAATATTTCAGTAATATTAGATAGGTCTCCTTTCGCTCTATAAAAACACTTTTAAATGTTGCTTAAATCATCAGTATGAAACATTTTAAAGAAATATAATTTTTATATAATTTTTCAACAGCTACGATAGCCTGGTTGGAAGAGTAAGGGTTTAGCAACTGGAGAAACTTAACTACTTATTGTCAATTAGTTAAAATTTTATTATTGAATTTAAATTTACAGCTTTTCGTAGCAAATCATCATGAAAAGGAATTATTAAGCATTGATAACACATTTAATTCCTATTTATATCTAGCAAAATACCCGACCGTACTCGGTTTGCATTGGTTAACTCAGGATTGAAGAGATAATCAAAATATATAATGACTTACTTTTTCGTAGAATAAAATAATATTTGAACAACTTTTGCCATCTTTATAATTTCTACAACTTTCTTTCAACAAATCTTATTCATGGATATCCATTCATATAATATATTTCACATACATCGCACTCTTGCTGTATGACAAAACTACAGAATGACGAAAGGCACTTTTGCATCAGGCATGCGACATTGTCGAAATTCGTCATCTTCTTCTGTCATTATGACAAATGATTTTTTAATGTTTAAAAAGTTAAAGTTCGTATTTTTAAACATTATTATTTTTTCAATAACAGTATAAATACACATAAGAATTGCTTTATCGTGACTTGCCTGCCACTTTAAGTCGAATACTTTGTGGTGGTGATGCGTCTGATGAAAATAAAATGCAATTTATAAGGAATATTTAAAACAGAAAACCGCGAATAAAACAAAATAAAAGCTGTCGGGTAAAACGTTGTTCGTAAGATATTAATTCGTGATTCATTTTTATTTCTTGATCTCGCATTTTTGCCACAAATTACAATTAAAAGAGTACAGAATATAGAAATGCGAAATTAATTCAGAGCGAAAGAAACAGAAAACACCACTGTACGCAATCAATCAACACTAGTTTTCGTTTCTTCCTGTTAGTTGAAAAATATCGTCTGTCCCAAATATTCTGAAATCGTTTACATTGTCCAAAGAACAAAAATTTGACTCGAAATAAATGAAGTATCAAAGCTAAAATTCCATACATAAAGAAATTTTCGAAAAAAGAATTGCTTATAGCAGTACTGATGAAGCAATCCAAGTAATTGTAATTCTCAATATACAATCCAGTTTTTTCAAAACTACCAAAATTACTTTAGGCCCGGTGCAAACATTCGGTTTTTCAACGTTAGTTTCCCTGAGTTCCATTAGAAGAAGACGAGTTAATTTGGGCAATATATAAAATACACTAAGGCTAACGAAAACTGATTCGCAAAAACATTCATAACATAAATTAAAAATACATATAAGGAATTTAAATGTTATTAAATCAAGCATTTGTATTAGAAAAATAGAAGACAAGACAGTGACATGAAATTAGGGAGATGTTCGAAGTTGTTTTCGAGGCACTAATGCTTCGATGGAAGTACACTGGAACTCCAATCATCCAAACTCCAGTCATCCGGATCGCTGTAGGAAAAAAATTAAGTTCGAAATTTTCGCATTTTAAAAGATTTTTATCGGTGAATAATAAAAACGAAGAGAACGAAGTGTCAGTTAAGGAAATAAGAAACATTACAGCAAAAATTCCTGGATGTTCCGAGTGCAGTGCATCGGACGTAGGCGAGTGTCTGGTGTGTGATTCTTTGGACCCTGAATTCCAAATTCTCAGTGACGAGGAACTCATTGAAAGTGTGAGAGAAGAACTTATTGATGACACCGATGATGACGATGACATTACTATTCAACCAAATGAGGGACCGTCAGCTAGAAAGGAGTTTGAGTGCCTTGACACATCGCTAAAAGGTATGGATCGGCGGCCTAAGTGCGTGTATCTACAGCTAATCGACTCAAGAACATAAGAGATGGCTGAACGAAAACGAGTAAAGACAGCGAACAACTGACTTTGATCGATATGTTCAAGCAATGATACATTTTAATACAGTATGTAGCCGCCCAGCCAGCATGGTAGTTATGATCCTTGGTTGTCACCGAGTGAGCCCGGGTTCGAGTCCCGGATAAGGCATGGATGTAAAACTGGGAAAAGAAGTCGGACTTTCGCCTGGAATGGATTCCCGTCTTGAAAGGAAAGCTGCGCACCCCTTCTGTTCTTTGCTGGGATCATCGTTTGTAATAATAAAAAATATTCTTCTTCTGTACTTGTCTTGAATGTTTCTATTCATCCCTTGCTTTCATATGCATCCCAGAAGAACATGCAACAACAATACAGTATGTAAGTACAAAATGTAAACAAAATTGTTTTCATAGTCATTAAATACCAAAGCAAAATTCATTTTTATTCTAAGAAATAACATTTTCATCGTGAATTATCCAACTATCCAGTTGATGTTATGCAATTGATTCGGATAATTGGAGCTATACTGTAGTTGCAACCCTCAGTGAGTGCTCATCAGACATTTTGGTTCTAGTTTTATTTATCATGTGTTTTATCCTTGAAAAGTAACTATTCGTATAGAAGGCAATTTTGAACAAATACAAGTATTTGAGAAAACATTTTATGAATATATCATTGCTAAAGAACATGTTAAATTAAACAATTAATCGTTCACATATTGTTAGCATGTTAAAATTGTATTTGTTGTATTATTAATGGTATGGAACTTTTAGTCCCTATCTCATTAAATTTGTAAGTTTATGACTTTTTATTTGAGCCACACATGCGGCCAGTGAGTTGGACAAGCTTGAATTAGAGACAACTATAATTGCATTTGACTCAAAATTTTTATAAATGTTTGATTTCAATTCACAAATATGTAATCCCTTGTCGAAGGACTAATCGGTCTGTACAGCAAAATATGCTGTAAGATGCACAAAAAATGCTGTCATAACTTCAGAGTTTGTGTTTGTATGGAACTCTCTGTGTTTGAATTCCTACATTTTTCTAAAGCATTTATGTTTATCTAAATAAGGTACTACAACTCCCTCTTGGTTTCTATTGGGCACACGCAAGTTAAAAATTAAAATTATGGATTTTAAGGCTATAGTTTAGTTACTAAAACGTAGTTATATAAAACATGCATAATCTGCTGGTTATATAAATTCATAATTGGTCTTGGGATGTTCATTAATAGTACTTAATAATTCATCTTTAGTCATTATAACTACTGGAGTTATTATCCTTCCAGCATATCAATAAACTTACTAAAATCATAAATACGGCTACTAATACTCCTATGGTGCACACTCAAGTGAAACATTTCAATATTAGGTTTTAATATTATAATTCAGTTACTAACACATAGTTATAGTATGCGTATTCCATCGGATAATTAATTTTGAGATGTTCATTAAGGTAGTCAATAATTTCTTAATGACAAGGGATTTGGTAGATACTTGTTTCCGTTATTTATTAGTAGGGCAACTTTTTGCAACAAATGCAACTTGTTTTCACACGTTGCTCTATGCTTTATGTAAAGTACTAAAAACAAAATTCCTCCTACATGAGGTGTATTGTAAGTGAGTTATAACCGCAACATAAATGCAACTTTCAACATAAATGCAACTTTTTGCATAGTTGCAACTTTTTACAGTTTAACTTAAAATTAATTAATATGAAATAACTATTTTATTTTTTGCCCTTTGAATCAACCCTTCAATCACGTGTGTCTGATCTTGCGAACGCCGAAGTATTGCGGATCAAACAAGAAGTTCAAGGAAAGAAGGTATTCGTCCTAACAGACGAAAATAATATAAATAGCAAAAAGTACTTTAACACATTGGTTGGCACTCATGATAATCCAGAGCAAACTTGCGTAATCAACTGCAGAGTTTGCGAGGTGAGTTTCGATCACCAATATGTTGTTTCTTGTAGATGACGTTTTAAAATATCAATGTTGAGCGAAAGGAATTTGCGCTTCTGCTATCCGATACGGTATAGAATCTACGGTACTGGAATCACACTCAAGGTGCTTTATCCGCAATTGTTCCAAGTTACTTGAGTGGTACACTTGTTTCATAACTGCAGAAAAAGTCCTATGCAACAATATCAGGCAACATCAGTCTCTGTCGAGCGCAGTTTTTCAATGTAAAGAAATTACTGACCAAGGATAGGCCATTCAACGACTTCAATGTTCTTCTGTATTTAATATTGTAGAAATAAATTTTGAAATTTTTTCATTTTTTACTAATAATTTATTTTTGATTTTAGTGTATCAAAAATAAATGCAACTTTATTTTCATAAATGCAACTCTAGGGAATGATAAATGCAACTTTTCCCATTTTTACATCCTACTTATTAGTAAAGTTTAACTTATTTTTCTGTGTATCAATTAACTAAAAGTGTGGCATGAGATATACTTTTTACCGCATTCAAGAACAATGTGTCAAGGGGGGATGTGAATAAGGAGAAATATAATCAATGTATATGATAGGAGGGTGCTGCGATTTTAAGGCTATAAAATTTAAAGATCTAAAGATGAATTTTCACAAGACTTGAGAGTGGTGATAAAAAAAATTTATAGTGATATTTGCTTAGAATTAGGTATTTAAAAGGAAAATATACCCGGTAAATAATATAAATAATAAAAACGGTAAATAATATGGAACTAATCTAGTTTGTCTAAAATTAGTTATGTTTGGTAAAAATAAGTAAATATTTTATTTTTATATCATAAATTCATATTTATTTAGTCCTAAAATAATAAAAGGACATGTAGTTTATGGTTTAACACTTAAACTTTATTAAACTCTTTTCGGGATTAATATTTCGGTATTCTGAATTCTTCAAAAATCATCTCGTATTCAACCTGTCTAATATATATTTATGCCATGCTCTGTCATCTGTCTATTTAGAAATAGCTATAAGTTTCCTATTTATTGATATTATCATCAAGGTCTGCTGTGAAGAAAAATATTTCATCTGATGGTTTTTTTTCCTTTTCATGAGAGTTGCTTGAATTTTTATGTGTGCAAAAAATAAAACAAGAACACGAAACTACATGATAAATTGCAATTTAATGTTACGCAATTGTATCTGAAAAAGGGTTTACTAAAAGGCAGTACATGTGTGAGGGAGTGGAGGTTTTAGAAAGCTCTACTGGACAGTGTTACGATATTTTTCATGGTGATAGTATTCCAGCTAAACTCAATTCTTCGATTGTTATTACAAAATAGAAATTAATTAATTTTAAATAAACTAAAATTTTCCAGCAATAAAAGTTTTCTAAGACATGAAATTCTATTAATTTCAAAATGTGTTTTAGAGTAGGAAAAATGCACCTGATGTAGAACGTATTCAATATCACGTAATAAAAAGACTTTTGAACTATATTTATCTTGTATATAATTAATTTTAAATAAAATTCAAAAATATAGCTTGGCGATAGTATAATTTTCACTTTTTGCAGTTATATGTAGCTAAGGCGGAAAAAGAAACGGGACGTACTTTGGTACTGAGAACTTTTAAGACATTGAAAGATGTATTATATGCTAAAAACATGCAATTTAGCTAATTATATGTAACATATCGATTTAATTGTTCACATTCAAATGAGAGTTTAAGTACAAACCAATCTCCTAAGGTAAAAAATTGAATTTTTAAAGTAAAAATTTAAAAATCTTCTAGTGTATGCGTCCATCTTAAGTACCATAAGACACCGATAGTGGGAAATTTGACAATGCTGCAATTGAAAACAGTTCAACATTTGCAATAAACGCTGGTAGTATGGATTATGAAAAGTTTCAAATGCGTACGACTCAACATCACCACTAATTCCATCTAAAAAGGGAATGGAATAATGCAGACAGCTTTTCTAATGACTAAAGAGTTGTGTTCAATATGCACAGTACCTTGCGCAGTGATGTTGCATATGCAGTAAATTCTGGCTAATCGATTTTGTCTGCGTTTAATACAAATTATCCGAAATTTCTTCGACTCCAGCGTTGTCAAATTTATCCCTGTCGACAACTTTTGGGACTGAAGCAGTTTTTCATGGAATGTATCTAAAGTCTCAATACCAAATTCTGTTCCATCGCATTTTTTAGATTTAGCTATAGATGCCTCGAAAACTAAGAGTTATTTTATTCCCTCGCAGTTTCAGCAGCTCGAAAAAAAAATTACTTGAAACATGAAACGCATTAACTTACATATAAAACGTAATATTGGATATTCTAACCCAAAATACAATTTTTGAGAGATTTTGATGAATTATCTGCCGAGAATTTGATAAATTATCTGTGTTGTGATCCATTTTACATTCTGTGCCATATTAACGCCGGCGTTGCCCGTGCCGTGATGTATGGTATTAATCTGGTGTAAAATTTTGCGGAGATTTTAAATCCGTTGAAATTTTTTATCTATCTTTAACAATTTCGATTTTACCAAAATAAACGAAACAATGCCAGTCAAATTATTTTTTTTAGCTCCTTTGCTGAAATTAAAGAGGGCAGGAAATGTAAACTGTTTTTTTATAACGCGAAGGGCAATAAATACAATCGGTTTATTTTGGAAAGCGAAAGTTGACGTGACGTCACAATCTCTTGCGAGAATATATTCAATTTAAAAATTCTTTATTTAAAGAAAATCATATTTTTAGGTATCGATCTAATGTGAATTTTTCCGCAGAATTCAAATCCATTCAAATTTTTACTCTATTTTTAACGGTCTTGGAGAGAAAAAAAAGAACTTAGTAACTCCAGTTAAAAGATTATTTGTTTTTTATCGTCTGTTGGAGAATCATTCGTCCGGGTAAAATCAAAACGGAAACAAAAAAAATATTTAGAATCTGTGATGTTCTATGCTGCTGCATTCAATACTGATTAAATTTCCTCATTTAAAATGTTCTAGATTGAATTTTAAAATTCACTGCGATCCAAAAATTGCAAAAAATTCCGATTAGCTCAGTGCCAAATCCCATTACTGTAAGTGCAATCGATTCGTCAGGACTTTGCGTGCAAGAAACAAATAAAAAAAACATATAAACAATTACTTTTGTAATATTAGAGATTATATGAAGCACTCCTATTCAAATTGGTTCTTACGGCTCCAATGAATTGTTCCAGTAATTAAACACCAACGATACTATGACATAAAATCCAGTTTTCCATTGTATTCAATTACAAAGAATTCATTATCAATAGTTACCGAAAATTTACAACTGTGATTACACTTACATTCTGCAGAGGACACTATCATTGAAGGATTAGGTACACGACACTGTTTTACAGACTGTAGGGAACATCAGGTTCATATCATTTACATCACATCACCAAGTAGTCAGACCGTTTTGATTAATAAACTACAGTCCGTCGCAGGAGTCAAAGTCAAATGAATTTCGCAGAAGCCCATCACAGAAATTCATGAACCGAGTACCGGCAGATGCCGTAAATCACGACACTTCCAGAACAACTCTAGGCGTGATGTATTAACCTTTTAATTTGTGGCTGAATGCTTTTAAACCCTGGCGACGTCCATTCCTCATGCTAAATTCATATGTACCCTTTCCTTGTTGAGAAAAGCAGACCCCCTGGAATAATTTCTCATTAATATTGATTAGGAGAATGGCGAAATTCTCGGAGATGGGATTTATGTAACCTAGGTGTAGATTACTTGTTTACGGTATATCGTATTAGTACTTCAGGGTCCCAGCGTTACTTCGTTTTGTGGTCGACGGAGCTTGCTGTTATTAGGATCGCATTTGCTAAAGCGGAGCTGCAGTAAGGGAGAGGGGATGACATTATAGGTAGCACGCTATTAGAGGAAGCCGCTCTCATAAAGTTACAGGTGTCAGTTGGAGGTGGAGGGAGGCAGCATACTGTGGCACTGCTGAATCAAACAAGATGTCTGGTAGGGTTTTTCAGGAAGTCATATTTTATGTAAATTAAAAATGCATTTTGATTCAGGGATGGCAGATTGTATCTAGTCGCGTAAGGTTTATGGTAGGTAACTTGGAAATATATATATATATATAACTTTAGGAATTTTAATGTTCATTCATCTGACTTGTTACGTTATATTTACGCTTGAATGCACATAGGACCACTGGGAAATAACACAGGAAATTGCTTATTATTTTATCGCCTCTAAATAATATTAATAATGTCCATGAAACCAGAAGATAAAGTTTTAAGTTAATTTCTATGAAGTCGCAGACAAGGTATTGCGTAATATATGAGAAATTCACATTCATTTTCCTAGAAGGAGTAGGGACAAGAATTTCTCGGGCGATTTATACATCGAATCACAATTGGAGGTATTTGAGTGTAATTGTTAATGTCATGCTAATATGTCAAAATTAAGGAATTCTATTTTACCTAAGTACAGTGTCCAATAATTTTGACAATATATCTCATCCATCAACATGTTTAAACTAATTTTGCTAAGGATGCCTCGTCATCAAGACACTGGCAATATTTTTATGCTGACAAGATTGAAGTCTAGTTAGTATTTCTAATGCAAGATGTGTCTTCCATGAATATCTAAAAGTATATTTAATGCAAAATGTGTCTACCATGAAGATCAGGTCGGGATTTCTAATGACTAGATACCTCGTCTATCAACATTTTATTGACTAATTTTGCTAATGATGAGATATCTCGTCATAAAGATATTGCCAATTTTTTTATGCTGGCGAGATTAAGGTCTGGTCAGTATTTCAAAAACGAGATGTGTCTTCCATGAAAATCTGGTTGGGATTTTTAATGACTAGATACCTCGTTATTCAACATTTTATTGATAAATTTTGCTAATGACGAGTTATCTCGTCATCAAGATATTGCCAATTTTTTTATGCTGACGAGATTAAGGTCTGCTCAGTATTTCTAAAGCGAGATGCGTCTTCCATGAAGATCTGGTCGGGTTTTTCAATGACTAGATGCATATTAAATACAACCACTAATAAACCGCTTGATTTCCACAAAAGCGTGGAAAGGGGTAAAAGTATGAAATTTTTACAGGTATTGCTCTGAATATGGAAAACAGTATCGGAAGCATATCTGTGTGAGAGCAACTTTTTAAATGATATGTGAACTAAACTAAGTGTAATTTTTGTATTAATGTAAAATGGCGGGAATTCGGATAGTGTCTTGATGATCTTTACAAAAGTTTTAAAAATCAACAAGTTTTGTGAATAAAAAATGTAATTCGTATATTGCAGTTTAATAAATACGCCCCCTCATAAGTAGCTTTTTGTGGGCAGTTCCTTCTCCACTCAACATCTCTTCATCAAACTAATATAAGTGACCTGCTTCACCCATTAATTTTTACGTTAATCGCCCTAACAATACTCGTTTTCAAATTACATTTAACGCACAGATGTGATAATAGCATCTGTTGACAACACTACTTAATTCAAGAAAAAGACACACATATAAAAAATAACAATTAATAGTAAAAATAACAATTAATAGTAAAAATAACAATTAATAGTAAAAATAACAATTAATAGTAAAAATAACAATTAATAGTAAAAATAACAATTAATAGAAAAAATAACAATTAATAGTAAAAATAACAATTAATAGTAAAAATAACAATTAATAGTAAAAATAACAATTATTCGAATAGTTATATAAATTTACAACCGTTGTTTTATTCAGTAGGTAAACCGAATGATAGTTTTACGCATTTTTTGTGATATACAATAAGGAGAAAAGTGAAATCACTGTGAAGTGTGTGTTTGAGGATTGATAACCAAACTTTCATCTAAATTTTTCCATTAAGTTTATATCCCAAAACAGAGAGCTTACATCCATTTAATTTTGAGGGGAACGAGGAATTAAATTGAGTCTTACATCACAGTAAGTTTATGTTACACTTCGTGGATATTGCTCTCCAAATCTATCCCAAACAGTTTTGTTCTTACATCTCCTGAAGACGCTAATTCACTTTAGTTTTCATTTCGCTTTAAGTACATAATAGATTCAGTTTTATCGGAAACGCAATTTATAATTCCGGAAATCTGGATACACACATGTTTCACTTCCTCAAAAATGAATTGAATTAAACCGCGGTTACGGAAAACTTGTTCGCAGTGTGTATTAGTATTCTTTAAGAGTAGGGAGATTTATGATTCCAAAAATTGCTTTTGTTCTGGCTGAAAGGTGAAACTTCTGCAAGGCAGCTTTTATTCATAAATTAACTGAACTCCACTGTGTTGTCATATCCTGTTATTTATTTTATTATAAATGTGAAACTCTCTGAAGGAGCGAGCACTTTCCATTTGGGTTGCAAAAGGAAGGACTTGCTGCTGGCGATATTTATCACAATAATTGTGTCCGGCTTTAATTAAATTTCATCATTTGTTATATTATTCGGGACAGTTAATGTCCGTACAAGAAAATTCCCTTGATATTCATAGTCATTAATAATTCCCATAAAAGTTATTCCTAAATTGCAGTTTTGGAGTCGTATTGTGCAGTTCCTCTAGTTGTGCATGGCTAAAAGGTCAACGAAAACATATTGTTCCGTTTATTAGAAAGTAGAACTGAAGACTGGGTAGGGTTAAATGGTGAATATTTTGTTCCTAAAGTTTTTAAGACTTCTCATGCATTGTCGGTGTTAGCATAAATTATTACCAATTTAAAATAAAACTGTCTTTTCACATTTAAGAACATCTTACAAGAATCAAAATTCTTCTCTAGGTAAACGTTTTTAAAATTTCTTTATGAGTGAAGATATCTTTACTATTATAAAAGGAAGTGTGTGTGGACTGTCCTGACGAATCGATGACACTTAACATAGTGAGATTTCGCTCACAGGTAATCCGAATTATTTGCAATTTTTCTATCGAATTTTACAATTTTATTTAGAATATTTTGAAATTAATTTATTTGAATTTAATTGTTATTGTTTTCCTTAGAATGGTACTAGTATAAAGAGATGACAGATCCTAAATTTATTTTTTCTATTTGAATTTCCGTTCAACGATTTCAGCAGACGAAAAAAAAACAAATGAAATTTTTAATGGAGTAATTAGTTCTTTTTTTTCTTCCTCCTAGATCGTTAAAAATAAAGTAAAAATTTCAACGGAAATCGATACCTAAAACATGGTTTTCTTTAAATAAAAAATTTTTAAATTGTAACTTTTATATTTTTTCCATACGAATTTGAGCTTTGCTATCGAGCTATTACAGATTCCATTTCCTGCGTTCAAACAATTCCAGCGAAGGGAAGCAAAAAAAAATTAAAAAAATTTTGACTATCATTGTTTAGTTCTTTTTTGATAAATTGGGATCGTTAAGGATATATTGAAAATTTCAACGAATTTAAAATATGCGGAAACATTTTCATTAGATCGATACCTAAAATGTTTTATCTTCTTTTAATATTCGATGTATTTAATATTGATGTATCGGATCCGATGTTTTTGTAACATTGATGTTTATACTGTCGATGTTTTATTTATTATATTTAAAAGTATATTCAATTTACTGATTTTAAAAATTATGCTACTTGGTTTATTTTTAAAATTTTTATAATGATACTTTTTTCATTTACTTTTAGACCAAAGTGGCTAAGGGTGAAGGGTCTGAAAAATAGGCAAGCGATATCGATGTCGATGTTTTATAAAAAACCATGTTGTATTTAACATCGATTTATTGGAGCCGATGTTTGTTTAACATCGATGTTTTTACGTTGTCGATGCTTTAATTTTGAATGAAAAAAAAGCACCATACTAAAATTTAAGAAAAATAACCGTACAAGTAAGTATTTATCAGTGATGGCAACATCTGACCCATCAGAAATAAGGATGCGGCATCGATGTCGATGTTTTATAAAAAAAACTCTGATGTATTTACCAGCGATTTATTGGAGCCGATGTTTTCTTAATGAAACAATACCATACTTAAAAATTAAGAAAATTAACCTTGCAACTAAGTATTTGTCTGTGATGGCGACATCCGTCCCATTAGAAAGATTTCTTTCCCTAACTGGAGGGGTAGTTAGTGAAAAAAGAAGTCGGCCTTATGTAGAGAAAGTTAACAACCTTTTTTTTTAGAAATTGTAAATAACAAATATTGGGATATGTAATATTTATAGGCCCCAATATTTTTTATTTACAGTAAATAAAAAAATTAGTTTGTTATGTTCACCCCCCATAAGTTAATAAATAATTAATAATAACTAACAATAATTACTGTTATGTAACTATGTTAAATATATGTATAATTACAGTAAAATTAACTTCAAATTGCAGTAAATATTATTTTTCTTAATATTATTCAGTTTGAAAATAAATTATTTGTTAATTGTTTCTATTAATTTTTTTATACTTCGTTTTGATAGTTAACAAACAACTATTACTTATAAATTAATAAACATGTCAAATGATATTTTAAATCCCCTCTCTGGCGAACATTAATGTTTGAGGTTCCTAAACTAGTTTAAAGAAATCGGGAGAAAAAGTTCAAATACACTGATGTTTAAAAACATCGATGTTTTTTGGGCGATGTATTATCAACATCGATGTTTTACTTTTGAACATTCATGTTTTGCTATTGATGTCGCATCCCTACTACGGATCTACTCTAGGGAACCACGTTCGAAATCTACAACTGAGCTGGCGACACTCTTGCAGAAGGAATGGACACAGATACCCATAACTGTGTATCAAAACCTTGTTGAAAGTATGCCCAGTCGGGTTGCTAGTGTAATTGCAGCACGTGGTGGACCATACCCCTATTAAATCATCTATTTTTCCTTATACTATCACATCTTGCTGTCGGTCCATTATTGTAGGGTAGAGTATAATTTAATTTATAGCCATATAGTGATGTTTGGCGTAATTTTTACTATAGACGACGTGCTAAAATAGAATTCGAGTAACATATCTTCCTTTTCATAACATTCCTTTTACCGGATGGTTAAAGTTACTAAGAACTATTTAACAGTTACTAAACCATCATCGTTCTCTACATTTAGCTTCATAGAATAACCTTCACATAGAAAAATGTCGACTGTCATCCGCATTATAAGATTAAAGTGATCTAGTATAATATTCCAAGAGTAAATGCTACTTGAACTGTGATAATAGAGGTGAGAGCAAAGTATGCAAGTCAAATGTTGTGAGAATCAGAAATTCCAATTTGAGTTTCCCTGAAATGCTCAAACGCATTTCCGATGAAATTGCTTAGCATTCGATAGACTCCAAATTAAAATCAAAACTACGCCAAATGTGTCGATAAGTTTATACTTTTGTATTTTAAATCAGTTATTTGTTTTTTATTTTGAATCACAAAGTGTATGTCGGGATACTTTTTTTAACGTCAAAGTGATAAATGGAAGAAAATGACACACTGTCGTTAAGGTTACTGTAACAGCAAAATATAATAAAATAAAATAAAAATGGTTTTCTCAACATGATTGTGATTATTAGAATGGAAAAAAATTACTTGAAAGTGTAACAACATTCTAACGTAACGGTATTAGTTAAAAAAGATTCGGAATTTTTATAAATTAAAATCATTACGTGTTTTAAAATGCTTTCGTTTGAAGGATTCATCTGTTATTTATGGAAATCCCTTCAAACTTCGAATTTTCAGGAAAAGTAATTAGTTTTCTACTATTTTGAAAGTAATAAAATTCAATCTTCCTTTAAAAATGGAAGCATTTACCGATTCATTTTGCACAAGATTGAATGCGATATATTTCTCAATGTCATCTCATTTAACATCAACTACCTGCTGCATTTGAATAGGAAATTCGTCTCAAAGCAACTCAAATCATGAAAGGCAATTAGAAACCATGGGTACACGTTTTTATTTAATAAAATTTGCCCAAGAAATATTCTCATTACCCCGGGAATCGTAGATATATTTAATATATATTTTTATTCCAATCATTACAGAGGGGAAAATATTCCCTTCCAAAATTACATTTTCTTCCAAAAAACGAAAAAAATTAGTTCGGAGGATGACAAAACTGATTAAGTACCATTAGTAAGAATCCATTCCCTTTTCCCAGTTCCATCGAATATTTTTTAACCTTATTTCTTTAAATAAAGACTCCGTTTGCTCCACACAGTTTCGGATAATGAAATCAAAAAGTAAAGTAACAGTGGGCTAAAAACTAAAAAAGAAAGACATCAACGTAAAAATTGAGTGCCGAATTTTTTTTCTGCTCTTCAGTTTGATTACCATGCTCTTCGAGTGCCCGATGCCGTAAAATTGACATGGAATGAATTTTCGATGCTCGCCTCTTCTAGTATTTGTGCTGCCCCATAATTACATCTTGAATGCTCCGCTGGATCTTACGGCAACTTGTGCCTCCGTTTTACTTAATGCAGTCTTGTCCAGTTAACTTTGATTTGAGAGCACGGGATTTCTCCTTGATCTTTCCTAAGAACAACCGAAATGTGGTGTGTGTGCTCTTCCCGTAAATTCGGGGCCAAGTGAAAATCGAATCAGAAAACTAGTGAGGCGTCATGAGTTTAATGAATTCTGATCGCAATGCCATTCGTTTGTACTCCGTGCTGGGGGATTGTCGAAGTCAATTTTCCGACGGCTGATCCATCGCGCGAGGGGAAAATAATTTGTGTTGAAGAATGATTTTTAGCTTTTTTTTTACGTCTTTGATCAGACTTGTTTTCACAAAATGTTGAACGACTTGTGCTGTTTTGAATTCAATCAGGGACGTGATTTTACAGTTGATAAAATTTTGTTTTGTGTTTTTGAATGTGAAGAGAATAAAAGTACTTCTACAAAATGGTGTTTCGTTATTTTAACTTATCTCAAAAAATGATCTAGTTTTTTTTGCGCATTACACACATTACGTTTTATTGTAATATTTAAAGTAATAATTGTTACCTTAGAATTCGTAAAACCTATAAAAAATTACAGTAATAGTTAAAGTAATAATTACAATTAAAGTAATACTTTTTACCTTACAATTCGTAAAACCTATAAAACATTAAAGGTCTAGTTTTTTTTCTCATTATACATTGTACATTTTACTGTCTAAAGTAATAATTTTTAATCTTACAATTCGTAAAACCTATAAAACACATTAAATATCTCGTTTTTTTGTTCTATAGACGTAATAGTTTTACACTTTAAAGGAATAATTTTTGTCTTACAATTCTTAAAAATTATAAAACTTATGACGTGAATCGACGGTTTTATTCTGTAATAGAAAGTAGAATTAAAACCTTTGATATGTACATTGTCTGATGTTTACAGAGGAAAATAATGATTTTTTTATGAATGAGGAAGATTTAAAGGTATTAAAAATACACAGATTATCTCATTTGCAGACAACTTTAATTTTTAATAAAGATTTCAAATTGTAACGGACCTATCATGTAGTGTAACTGACGTATCATCTTCTGGAATATTTACACTGATTTATGATTACTTATTGCACACAATATGTTACAATAAATTGGTACCATAAATGAAAGAAAAATAATAATAATCAACCATTACCGTAATAAATGGCATAATAAAAAAATTATTATCTAATGAAATGTTTAAAATTGTCGTGCTACTACACAATGACAAAATATTTTTAAGTTAAAAATTGTACAAATTAAATAATACATGCAATGTTAATCTACACTAATCATTACACTAAATCGATTACCGATTGTGTGGGGTTATCAATTTTATTCCACAATTTTATTCTGTATTCACAACAGAAATGTCATCGATTTCCGTCCAAAAAACTTTTGCCCAAGTCCTTTTTTAAAAACTTTACACTGATTGAACTATGGACTGAAATCACATGTCCAACAGTCTTTTTTTTTCCATTTTACTGTCAGATTTATAATGTCCCATGAACCGAATGTTATACTGTTATTACTGGATACAGATTAATATTGGTCTGCTGCATTTTTGTTAACAAATGAGAAAAATGTTTTCTATTTTTTATGTTAAAAGACGTTCTAGATTTTCTAGAAATTTCTAAAGCATACACAATATTTTTTAAAACTTGCCATTACACTGGGGAATTAGTAAGTCTTTGGAATTGTTTGAATGCCCTTAAAAAGCTCGTTCAAGTTGTTAATGTTGCTTTCAATGTTATAGAATAAAACTAATTTTTACTTTTCGTACAGACTTCCAAATGTAGGATTCAATATTTTTCTCTTATCATCTACTCCAATGGTCCAAAGTAAGATAATTTGGAATAAGTGACTCTTAAACTAGTATTCATCTGAATTATTATTGTTGGTGGTGTATTATTTAAGAAAGATGACGTTGGTAATTTAATATGCGTCAGCAGTCTTCCTACGATCGATTTTTACTTTCTATTAAAAAAGAACAAAGTTTAATTTATAATTCACTCTAAGAGCACAACCCGGTGCAAAATTATTGATTTTTCTCATAGTTCTGGCACACAAATATCGATCATGAAGATCGCTAATGTAACCCGAAGAGTTAAGTCCGGAAATGAATTTTCTACAGTATTTATTCAGTGCATTTTTGTCCCAATAGTGCACGCATATTAGTTCCTAGTAATCTTTAGTCGTGCACATTTGATGTAAAAAAAATTTTACCCTGGAAGTTATTTATAATTAAATTTTGGAAAATTGTTGAAGAACTATCTAATTAATATGCAATATTAAAAACGAATTATTTATAATTACCCAAGTGCCATGCTTTTAAATAAAGAAAGCGGTCATGAGACTAAAAAAGTATTTTTCTGAAAACTAAGCTATGATAAAACATGCGGATTAAAAATTTCTACATAAGTTCAAGCGGGCATTTCTAAGAACTTCTTCATATTAGAGCAAGAAAATTAATAATTTTGAAATATTGGTTTGCTCTTTGTTCTGAAATAAGTAAGGTAGATAGGTAGTTGAGTTTACGCTGGACTATTATAACGAACTATTGGGGATACCTAATATGCTGGATATACTATGGTGCTCGTTCAATCCTGAAGGGAAATATACTAGGACAACACCTCGTAAATGTGGATAACTGTCAGATGACAAGGTCTATACCTAGGATGGCATCCTACTCTCGAAACTTGAACACAACACCAAAGTAAGAACCTTCTGAGGCCACTGCAGATTTATTGTGCACCTCCTCCACCAAAAGACGACGTGACATCCTGAGAAACTCCGTTGTGTTTTGACCTTTAAGAAGGTCACTTGCAGATCAGGTGCCTACTCCTTTGTGTCATCCGAATTTCGAATTCCGAATGTATTCTGAATGGTTGTATTTTGGTACCAACTGATGTGCTATTGTGGTGCTATACGACTTGAAAAGAACAGGTGAAATATAACATCCTCTTCAGGTGGCGTTCGTCCAGATGATCTCTGATTGGTTTTTGACTTCTAGCTTTGATTTATTTTAAGACTGTGGCAGCGCACGTTGGAGACGCCGATTTGGAGATCCAGAGGCAGCAGGTGAGTCTTGTTCATCGCGCTGGACTGTGATTTACATACTTTTATGTAATGGTGTAATGATGTTAATGTGATGATGTAAATACTGAATATTTTTCTTAATGTTCTTAGAATAATATGAACTTAATTATCTAAGCTGAAGGTTGTCTTCTCTTTGTGTAAGATTCGTTCTGTTTTCACGCTACAGTTTTGGGGCGATGACACCATTGTCTTTGATTGGATCAAATTTTGAACTCGCAAGCGTTTGATTTCAAATAATTTACTCTTTCAACCGTGCTACCTCATCCTCATTGTAAAATACGCTCAGAACACTTTCAACATTGGTTGTTATCTAAGCTGAAGGTTGTCTTCTCTTTGTGTAAGATTCGTTCTGTTTTCGCGCTACAATTTTGGGGCGATGACACCATTGTCTTTGATTGGATCAAATTTTGAACTCGCAACCCTCTGATTTCAAATCATTTACTCTTCTAACCGTGCTACCTCATCCTCGTTGTAAAATACGCTCAGAAAACTTTCAACATTGTGGAGTCAACATTTGGCACATGGAATATATATCGGTGTTATTTACTACCAAACTCTACTGTTAGTTCAATCAGTGAGTACTAAATACTGTGAAACCTGTTAAAGTCGAAATTTATTAATTTGAACTGTTGTGTAGTTCGATTTTTTTGTTTTATTAATGCAAAAACGCTTGTTTACTTTAATATACTTTTTAATAACTCGAATATTTATTTTTAACCGAACATTTTACGTGTCCCAGTTTGATTTAATTTTCTCCTATTAGACGCAGCACAATATGATGGCTCATTCGTTCGAGGAATATATCTTATCTCTATCTGCTAGTTTGCAATCTTCTTATCAATGGCTTACCGAATCCAGCGGGGTATATTGTAATATTTTGTTACTTGTGTCCCTTCCATCATTTTGATGTATATTGCTTGAAAAAAACATATCCTGTTTTTATTTTTACTATACCTGGCACAAAATGGAGTCTTTGGAGTCCTTTACTAAGGTGTTTATAAACAAAATATAAAATTGTTAAAGTTTGAAGAATAAATGACCCTTTAATTTTGACAATTTTTTATGTCAAGTAATTTTATGTTTATATTAAATAAAATTCGCGCATTGGCATCTTTTTTGAAAAATTGGTCAACAAGAAAAATTGCTCATTGTCATTTTACCAAAATGTTTGAGAACCTTATAAAGGCTCTCCTTAAAAACGTCTTTAATTTGAACTCTTTGATAAATTAAATAGTTTTGGTGGTCACTTTGATTTGGAATTCAAGTTTTACTCAAGTTCTTGTTTTTGAAGTGATTGTTGATATTTTGTTTACCTGTTGTTATCATGTTGCTATAAAGGATAATTAAAGTGGACACATAACTCGATCACAGCAACTGATTAACCAGCATCTATTCTCCCTTAAATCACAATGCAATCACAAGAACAATTATTTGATTATTTCCATCACGACTAATGCCATACTATTCAAATTGTTATTCCTAAGGTACCTGGACCCTTGAAACTGTTGCTGAAACTAAAAAAACTAGCAGGGGAATAAAATGTATTAACATGGTAATTCAAAAGAAGCAAGTATGTAGGCTCTTCAACTTACTTCTAAAATTGCGACAATAGCAATTTTTACACACATCACCTATGTAAACATTCATTAAAATATGAATTGTCATAATAAAAGACCTCCACATCAAAATACTTGTTGTTTTTCATTCAAAAAGAAACAATTCAGTAAATGCTTAACATCTAAAATATTGACTTCAAGAATTTTTGAGTTTTTTTTTATATTTGAAAAAGACTCACAATATTTTAAACTAGTATTATCATAAAATATGTAATGATTAATCAGAGGAAGATTCTTTAACATTTCAATAATTACATTATTTTCGTGAATAATAATAATGTATTTTAAAAAAGGATAAGAGTTTCGTCTCCATAGCTCATACCGAGAATTATGAGTTTAGCATCTACAACTTGTTAGAAAATACCCAAACCTCATGTTACATACCATATACGCTTGTTATAAAGAGTAGCACAAACATACTAAGTGTAATTATATTTGGAATATGTAGACTTTAAATAAATATGCATTTTATTTCCATAACAATCCACTTTAATTTATATAAATTCAAAAATTTCAAGCCTCAGTATCCATATCTCTTATGTACTGTATTCCAATACAAATACAGAAAATATAACTTAACAGTAGAAGAGGTTTCTACTTGATATCTCGTCCATCAAAATCTGATCAGTTTTTTCAATGACGAGATACCTAGTCGAAAAAAACTTCCCTATAGGGTAAAACAAACTGTCCCTTGCACTGAACTTCGAATAGGTTTTGTATCAAAGGCTAGCCACTACAAGACAGTTTTTGAAGTGAAGACATACTACCAGGTTTGTAAGATAAAATAATGGAATAATCTCAGACAGTACTTGATTCGATTTGATGAGTTATGTTGGATATGTCGAGAATGTCAACCCATAAAGTTTCAATACATTTTCAAAGTACATCAGTGGCAGCTGCTGGCAGAGCCTGTTATGGTGAGATGATAAGCCACAAGTGCTCAATGTCTACTGTCTGTGTATCTAGATAATAGCTCCAGACACAAAGACTGGGTACTGAGACTCACTATAAAAACAGATGGTGTGCAATTTGAGTGGGATGAGGTTTTGACGAATTTGGTGGTGGATGGTTTGGCGATGGGAAGGTGAAATATATTAGTTTGTTTGCCATTCTTCTCCATTTTGGCACAGTTGCACATTTTTTCTTAAATCATCTTACATTTTAATTCTTCTTATTATTTGTTAAAATAATACATTTCTTCAATATTTGAATGTTTTGTTTAATTTTTTCTGAATTTTGAAGTGGCACTTTTAATTTAGAAATTGGAATTTTATGATCAAAACCATGAAAAATAGTTCGCAATGATGTAATTGGTCGGGTATTTTGTCATGGAGATCAATATTGGGTCAAGTTGTCTTCCCCACAAAGCTATGTAAAGAGCTTCTCAAGCGATTGAAGGGTTTGGCCACCATTCAAAGAATAATAATTGAAGTTTCGACATTTTGCAAAACGTATGTATTAAGAACATTTAAAAACCACTGTTAAATACTTAGTGATGAAATTTACGCGATCGATTATTCTGATAAATACATGTTTTAACGAAACTTACACTACTATTACCTTAGAGAAAAAAGTGATAGTTTAGAGAAAATTGCTTCCTGCGTTAAAATAAACATTTTAATTATACAAGGAAAAAAGGACAGGTGTAATATTTTGCGTTCAATGAATGTTCTCATTAAGAAGTACACAAATAAAGGAAGCGTGTATTTTGTGTGTTGGAGGAATGATTATATGAGAGATATAAGGCAAAACAGAATATTCGGAAACTAGATTGTCTATATTGATGCAAAAATGGCTCTACAGCAAATTGACTTTTTAAATTGTTGCCAAGACATATTTTCGGGGATGCATAAGAACGTCAATTCGAAGAAATTACTCATTGCTGTATACAAAGGATCGTCCTCGAGGTTAATTCACGGCGGACTATTTTTATAGGATTATCACAACCAAATAACCCTTTGGAAATTTAAAAAAAAATAATGTTTGTAATTCAAATGCTAAGTTTTCATCTGAAAAGCGTCGTGTGTATGAACAATATTGCATTCCGATTGAAGGCCAAAAATACAATACCTTCAAAGTTTCTAACAAAGAAATGATAGATTGGCTGAATAACAAGGGGATTGATCGCTACTGTCCAAAAGAAATGAGGAAATCGTAACTGCTTTTCATGTTTGTGAGTGCATGATATTATCAGTATGAAATTGCTTATTTCTCTAATAATAAAATAAAAGAATGGTCATTATGTTGTCTGTAGTCCGTTGTGTTTTCTAGTAAGACTTTAATTGCCATTTTAACTAACACTGTTTCAGACACACATAGCAGAGCAGTTGAAACAGTATTTATTATTCTTTTGGAATGGCTATGAGGGGGGATTTTATTGTAAAACAACAAGGTAATCTTCGAAGATTTTACTTCGGCTGTTGAAATTCTCTAACATAATGCATGTCTGGACGATGGGGGGACCCACAATCTTCGAAGTTAAATATCAAATGTTGAACACGATGCATTTCGTATTCCTGCATTTCGTCAACAGATGTGATATGCTACATTAGAGTTTCTGTTTATTTATGAACAGGGAATTAAAATTGTTTTTCAACATTCTAATTCATTATTAAGTCAAAGAATATCATCCTAACGTTGTGGCTAAGTTTATCGAGTTGTTTGTAGATGAGTTTAACAGTTTATAAATGCACTCTATTGAAATACTGAATGCACTTTTGTAGTAAAACATTTTCTAATGAGTTAGTGTTGATAATAATATTTAAATAAATCGCTATGTTCGTTGTAGATATCCAGAACTAAATAAACACAGCTCTTTATATTATAGTCCATTCATGAAATGATAGTCAACTTCTCTCGATACCTTTAAATAAATTCATAATCACCAAGCTAGGTATTATAAAGGATATTTCAAACATACAGTTATGCTATATGAGATTTTCTCTGCAAAACCACATGTGTTCGCTTAAAACCTTTTCTTAAAAATTGCTTGAAAAAACACGAAGCACTGCGTTAAGCCTATATGCGTTCCCACTGATTTAGAAAATTGTGCTCTAATGATAGTTAAATGAATGAAGCTAGTAAAATTAATTTCTGCTCATTACATAAATTGTAAGACATTCAGTTTATAATTGATGTCCCAATCACAAATGTCCTTTTATAACAGATAGGCACGCAACCAGTGATTGCTCTGAAGTGCAATGAAATTGAAGATATAAATTTGTAGAACATAACACACACACACACTTCCAACTGGAGTCTAAATACTTTGTACTGGATGACAGCTAAGATTTCGTGCTGAAAATAATGTTGCTATTTATTAGCTTCATATTTAAGAACCCAGAAAATTGACAAACAATTTACAAAAATTAAGCTTTAATTAGTTTGATTGTACACCACAGTTTCCAAAAAAAATTTAAGAGACAGTAATGACGATAAAATTACTATCACAAGAAAATTTGAAATACCATGCAGCAAATAATTTCTAGCATAAATGGCAGTTCAAGAAGTTTCACTTTCGTAAAATGTCAAAATTTTATTTCAAAACATATCAACATTAAGCTTTTTTAGAACACATTTAGTCAAAATGATGAAAGTAAATTAGTGCCCATATATTTCATTCCAAACACGTTTTGAAGCTTTAATCTTGTCACGAGGAATAGAACAGAATTGGACTGTTCAACTAGATAAATGCGGAGGAGTTTGATTGTCATAGACGTCCGTGATTCCAGAAGAATTAAGCTTATAAACGATGATACAAAGAAGATAGGAGGAATAAACTGCATTTCTTTTATTTACTTGTCAATAGGTTGATGATATATCAGATATATCTTACGAGGAAAATCAGGACTTCAATGGATTCACTAAGAATTAAATATTCAAGACAAAGTTAATGACAACTATTTGTAAATCAATGAGTAATAAGTTTGAGTTTGGTTTTCGACGCGATCCATTTTGTAAAAAGTATTATTTAGGTTGGAAACTAAGGTCTACAGTAAATTTCCAATTATAACTAGTTAACTTCACAATGGAGCAACACATTACTGGCTACGTGATCATATCTGAAGGGAAAACCCGAGGACAACACCACATAATTTTAAACCACGGTAAGGTAACGAGGTCAGACTTGAACTGACATCCTATTTTCCAAACTTTCACACCATACCAACGTGAGGACATTTTGTCACGACAGATTTATCGCTCACCAACTCCAATTGTACACGACGATCTTGGGTTTGATTACAACTTGCAACACTGGTTGCTATTCCATTACTCTTCCAACGTAGCTTTCGTGGCTCTTTTGGACAGCTGAAGTGAAATCTTCGCAGACACCCTGCTTTAGTTCAAGTGAATGAAAATCCCTCTCATACACAACCCAAAAAATGTTATAAACGGTTTCAACTGAAAAGTTAAATTTAAATGGCAAGATAATTAAATAAAGTATTACTGGAGCAACAACAGGCCATTGGCGACGGTCCGAGATCAAATCCGAAGGGAAAAATACAAGGACGCCTTGCAATTTCGATTGATATTTGTATTTTAAAATTATATATACATCCCACTGGAGCAATACAGCGAAGGAAAGATCCTAATCTAACACCACGATCAGATGACGAGGTCACACCTGAGCTGGCACTCCACTCTCCAAACTTCCAAACCTCGTCAACGGGAGGTCAATTGAGGCATCGAATGATTTACCGTGCTCCAGTCCTCTTTGTTCACGACGGTCTTCGGTTGGATCCGCACTTCGCAATCCTCCGGTTGATAGTCCGTAACTGTTCCAACTGGTCTCTTATAACCACAGTTTAATGACGAGAACATCACCAGAACTAACATCTTCTTTTCAAATGTTAATTTAAAAGGATGTACTGTGTTTGGCAATTTCTTTTGGCAGTTTTTTAAACGAAATACGAAAATAAATAATCTACTTGAAATAATTTAAATTAATCTTTACTTAAGGTAGAAGATACCAAAAGCCAATTTTGACGAAAATTTTCAACTATATTTATTTTTATTCTACTAACACATTTTCTGTACTTTTGTACTTCTAAGACAGTTACAACTTTTCATGTGCGACAAATAGAAAAAAAGGTAGGTCAATTTAAAATTTTAACGAAGTCGTTAAGTTATACCGGAAGTAGCCTAACGAAACCGGAACTAATAAGAATATTTCACTTTTACCATATTTTATACCCTTTATCTGCTATAGTAAGTTAAAATATGTAATGATTATGTTAGTATAAATTGGCCACTACAATTTTTTAATAAAATTCACCTATTTGCTAGAAGAATTTGACAATATCTTTACTCTTTGGAATTTGTTTACAAGCATATTCTCAGAATGACATTTTAGGCATAAACAACTTTCCAGATTCCAGATTTCTATAATTCCAGAAATGATAACTAAAAGGTTATTGATATACACTCATTGCCAGAAAAATTTGCGCATCAAGAAATTATTGTGGGATCGTAACGAAACTTGGCATGAAGGTGCAGGTCGGCAAGATATGCAAATGATTAGAAATGCAGCGTGATTGCGCATTGCGTAATGCCACTAGAGGTCGTTGAACTTCGTTCTCCTTGGAGTATAAAACAGGTAAGCAGAGCTTGTTTGAGTATACTTAATATTTTGCAAAGGAAACGCTGTTACGCCGCCATCGAAGACAATATAAGCAGCTGTTAGAGTTCCTTTTCGAACTCTAACAGCTGCTTACGAGAGGGGAAACGAGACAGCTGATGAACGAGAGGGGAAAAACTCATCGGGATGATGGAAGCTGGGCGAGTATCTCTTCAAGTAGGCCGTTCTAATTTTACAATGAGGAGGTGTTGGGAGTAGTGGTTAGTAGAGATGTCATTTACACAGGTTCAGGACGCTCTCGACAGACCAGTCGTCGAGAAGACCGTCACATCATACGAAACGCACGCGTAGAGCCAACTACCACATTGGTCGCTATCCAGACACAGACAGCACCTTCACTACGGGCCCCTGTGTCTTCCCGAACCAACGGAAGACGCCTGGCTGAAGGACATCTGGTATCGCGGCGCTCATTTCGTGTGCTGCCAATGTCCCCACCCACCGACGCCTCCGCTTGGAGTGGTGTCGTGCACGACGGGATTGGACTGCAACGGAATGGAACCAGGTCGTCTTCAGCAACGAATCTAGATTCCGTTTGAGCAGTGATGACAATCGTGTTCGTGTGTGGAGGCCCCGTGGTGAACGCATCAATACTGCCTTCGCTTTACAGCGTTACACCGCTCACACAGCTGGTGTGATAATATGGGGTGCCATTGCTTACGATACACAGTCACCGTTAATATTAATCCATGGCACAATGACAGCCCAGCGGTGCGTCCATGACATCCTTCAGCCACATGTGATGCCACTCATGGCAGGGTTCCCAGGATCCATTTTTCAACACGACAATGCTCGTCCACACTCAGCAAGGATGTCACAAGACTGCCTCAGCCACATTACCACCCTTCCCTGGCCTGCTCGATCCCTAGATTTGTCACCACTCGAGCATATCTGGGATATTTGGGACGGCAAGTAGGACACCCTACGAGTTTGGTCGAACTAGCGGCGCGTTTACAGCAACTGTGGAACGAGATGTCTCAGGACATCATACGGAACTTGTATGTCTGAATGCTCGCTCGTATCGCATCGTGCATTCGCGCTAGAAGAGATCCAACAGTCTACTAAAATTTCCGTTCATTTGTACTTTTTTCTGCAATAAATGATCATTTTTGTTTGATTTTCTAATCACCTATTTATATCAGAGTAGTACTTACATGCGTAAAATTTCGTATAATTTTGACGACTTTTTCTTGGCGCGAAAATTTATATGGCAAGGAGTGTATGTTCAGAAAAATGATGTATGTTTTTGCATATTTGAAATAGTGTTTGTTATTGCATGTAATAGAATCATATTGATATCGTTTTTTTTTCTTATTTATGAGCTTGAATTTGAATAGTGATGTTGCAAAATGGTCAAAAATCCTTTAACAATTTTTCAATGAGTCATAAAACACATCTTTATTTTTTTTATATATCTTTCTGCTTCTAGTATATATTCTTCTGCACTAGATAACATTTGGAAGTATACTCTGATCACGTTTTTTGCTGCTAATTTAAATTGAATAATTTTTCAAAATTTTGAAAAAAATCTTAAAATTTACACACAAAATTTAGCTTTTCGTTACATTTCTTTTTTTTTTTTAATTTTATTATTAATAGTGAAAAATTAATTTTGGACACAAGTAGTTATAAAAATAATATTAAATTGCTTCTGCATAGCATTTTTTTAAAAATGCTATGCAGATGCAATTTATGTTGAAACGCAATTTTTTAAAAGGAAAATTGTAATATTTATATGTTGCATCAAAACATTACAGCTATTTTTCAGTTGAAAAACTGAGTTTAAATTAGAGACGGAAAGTTACGTGAATTTACAATAACCTTTACAAGGTGTGAACCTTGTTAAAAACTGATAACATTTGGGTATGACAGCTACTAAAATCCAGGTTGAAGTGTATAAGATGTAAATTCAATCCCCCATATTTCAAAAGTAGCTTTTAAATATTTGTATATTTCGCTTACTTAAAAATAGTGTGCTTTTTTACAGATCAAAAAGCAGCTGTAATGCATGCAATGTTATAGTATTTCGAGATTATATTTGATTTAAAACATTTGATCATGTTAATTCATTACGAATTCATAATTCGTTGTCTAGACTCATTTTTGAAAATTAGAGTTGAAGATTTTAGAATATGATTTCCTAATATAAAAACATAATCTAAAATGAAAAAATCTAAAGAAATTGAAACTGAAAATGTTATCTATTTAAATTTTATAGCTAAATCTCAAAATACAATTAGGATTTCTTGATAAAAGTATTTGGTATGTAAATAGGTTTCTCTAGAATACACCACATTTGTACAATGAAATATTTTCATGTTATGCCTTGACGTATTTATCATCTATCATTTAATTCAACATTTAAAGAAAAGTTATAACAGAACTGAAAAGAAACCAGCAAAAAGTATTGTTTGTACCTATGATGTAGTTTTTCCTTTTATTAAATAACAGTGATGAAATTTATCTTTCCCAGTGCAAAAAATTTCTTTAATGAATTTATTTATGTTCTTCAGGGGTTATTGATATTAATATACCAAAATTTAAATATGAAATAGTTTGTTACACATTGCGATAGAGATTAAATAGAATGCCAATCCAAAAATTTATATATATATATATATATATATATATATATATATATATATATATAAACACACAAAGGTTGTTCAAATGAAAAGGTACGAAACGACACTGTGGGTATAAATGAAGACTTTATTCAAAGAATACACCATAGGCCTGAGCACAACAATCCCATTGATTAACGAGCCGAAGGATTCCGTGTTTCCAGAATTCCTGTGGCAATGACGAGACCGAGTCCATCACAGCGTCCTTGAGTTCGTCGTTAGAGTTGAAGCGCTTAACTTTCAGACGTTTTTTCAGGGGACCAAAGACATGGAAATCGTAGGGCGACATGTCCGGGCTGTAGGGCGGATAGTCAAGCTGCTCCCACTTTACCTTGGACAGTTCCACGTGTGTGACCCTGGAGACGTGTGGACGCGCGATATCATGGAGCAGAACGACACCCTCCGTGAGTAGCCCCCGTCTTTTGTTCTTGATGGACCTGCGTAGGCTTCAGAGTGTCTCACAGTACACATCGGAGTTAATGGTTCTTCTGTGCTCGAGGAATTCAACAAGTAGCGGACCTTGAACGCCGAAAAAGACGGTGAGCAACACATTCCCTGCTGACGACACGGCTTTGAACTTTTTAGGAGGAGGTGACGACGCATGCTGTCCCGCTTTGTCTCTGGCTCGTAGTGATGCACCAGCTCTCATCACCTGTGACGATCCGCTCCAGGAAAGCGGGGTCTTCATGATACCGAAACAGATGTTGAAGTGCTAGCCCTATACGCAGTTCCTTTTGCTGGTCGGTGATCTGCTTCGGATCCCACTGCGCGCACACCTTCCGATAACGCAACCTGTCGTTAATAATTATCCTCACTGTTCCAACGCTGACATCCACCTTCAACGCAATGTGACACGACGATCACTTCTCACTAGGTCGTCCACCTTGTCGATGAGATCGGCCGTGATGACTGTGTTCGACTGGTCTGGTCTCGGGTCATCAACCAAACTCTCACGGCCTGCACGAAAACGAGCACTCCATTTTCTCACTGAATTGTCGGACACACAGTCTTCCCCGTATACGGTCACCATCCGGCGATGAACAACAGCCGGTTTAACACCTTCCGCTGTCAGAAATTGGATAACGCCTCGCTGCTCCTTAATCGTCGAATTTTGCAATGTGAATGCCATCCTGTCAAGCAAGAACTGTCTCGTCGTCAATTGGACAGAGCTCTTTATAAGAGCCTCTGCTTTCTCCTGAGCGTACGGGCGCCCGCGCATGCTCCGATGCACGCCGGAGATTCCAATCGCATCCATAGATGTCGCTACGTTCTCTCATGGTGGCATAGGCAAATATGTTAACGCTTACGTTGTTACGACGTTTCGTACAGTTTCATTTGCTTGTGTTCATTTGTTCATTTCATAATTTCTTTACAGTTTCATTGCAACGGAAGTTTAATATATATATATATATATATATATATATATATATATATATATATATATTAAACTTCCGTTGCAATGAAACCGTAAAGAAATTATGATAAAAAAGTAGAAAAATAAAATCTTCAGCCCTTATAGAGAAAGAAATTCAGAGACAGTAAATTAAAAATGAAAGACAACTTATATGACTCAGAGAAAATTAAGAAATATGATAAGTCATTGGTTTTGTAGTTGTTGATATTGATAAATATTTTAGGAATAGTATTAAGGAATGAAAAGGGGTATTTATTATTGAGAAATGTGTTTTTATGTATTTATATTGTAAGAGAAGGTTAGAATCAGAGTTACAAATTTTTCTCAAACGTGCAATCGTATTGTAGTAGATTCTTGTATAAATATTCACTATCTTTTAGGAAATATTAATTATCTTCCGAAAATATTATAATAATTTATGTTATTATAAATACACTACCCTACAATAATAATCCGGTCAGAAAGATATTATGGTGTAAGGGAAAAAATACATGCTTTAATTGAGGGATGGTCCCCCACGTGCTGCAATTACACTAGCAAACCTTATGGGCATACTTTCAACAAGGATTTGAACACAGCTATGGGTATTTGTGTCCATTCCTGCTGCAAGAATGTCGCCAGCTCAGCTGTAGAATTCGGACGTGGTTCCCTGGTCCGTCGCTCTAACTCGTCCCTCAAATATGCTATAGGGTTTAGGTCGGGACTATGAGCAGGCCAGGGAAGACGTTTCACATCCATATCTTAATACCACTGCCTGACGGAGGCTGCAACGTGACATGTCATGACATTGTCATCCTCGTAGTAACATTCGTCCATTCCATAAAATTACGAGAGCTTTGGAGGAACCTGACAGTCCAAAATGTTCATGTATTCGACGGCGTTCAATTTAACAGGAGCAACATGCAAAGAAGGTCACAGGCCATACCACAAAAACACCCCCAAACAAGCTGTCGGATTTTAGGCAAATATGCTGGCGTATGGTCCATTATCGTAGGGTAGTGTATATATATATATATATATATATATATAAGCATACTACGATCAATGATTGAATAGATTGACTCATTTGTATCTTAGCCTTAAGTATCAAGCTATTCCAGTATCATCAGGCAATATATATCTAAACCTCCAGATCTGTAATCTTAATAAATTGTGTTGCTAGAGCAAAATCAGTTGATCTCAAAATCTTTTCCAAACCTCTAAACAAAAAGTTCATTTCTTAAATACCTTTATTTGCAAAATAGCAACGGGCCGCTCGTAACAAATCTTCAAACCTTCCGTAATTTTTATGGAATTTGAAAGTGTGCAGTATTGTCAAATACCTTCTCATCTTACGAGTTTTATACTGCTTTTTTTCTGGCTGAAAAGACTAGAAAATGAAACGAATGGCTCTTTGTCGGGGAAAAATGCTCAACTACCGAAAGAGTGGAAAACTTTCCTCCATAAATGCAACTGCAAACTGTCACCTTAGAAATTTCCAAAGTCTTCCCGAAAGTACTTCCATGCTAGTGGAGATGCGGTATTTTATGGAGCAGAGAGTGAAAGCACCGACTATTTGCTCCATATTTAAATGCTAATGCCACATAGTAAAAAGAAATATTGTTTGTGTCCTTTGCCAACATCGCCAAGAAGCTGTGGGCTCCACAACTTACGACTCTACGACTTTTTTCATGACTTCCTATTCTCAAAATACGTATTTTGGAAAAGCTAGTGGTGTTGAGTATTGACGTTTCTGATTTTAGGAGACTTAAGCGCTCGATATATTTCAAAGTGAAAAGTATTTGCTGTATTTATGATTCATAAATACCTACTCTAAAATATTTTGGATGTTTAACAACTGTAATTTAGAACAAATATCGGATGTTTCTGACACGATTATGGGATGTGTCTTAAAAATTCATCGTGTATGTTACGAGACTGGAGTGTTTGTATGAATGAAAGGTAGGGGGGGATACTGTCATATGTTATTTTAAAATGCGTTGGAATTCACAAGCCATACTTTCGTAAAATAAAAAAAAGCTTCAAGTCTGTAATTAAAATCTTAAAGCGTTACCTGTACTAGGACAGAAGTTATCTTTTTTTCATCCTATTCGAAAATATATTATCAACTTCAATACTTGGTACATTATTAAACAGCTAATCCATATTTCATCTTGTGTCCTATAATGAAGCTTACATTTGAATCAAAAATAGGTATCAACTACTTAAAATAAATAAACCATTACAAAATCCGTCAAAAATATTTTTTAAGCTTGTTTCAATGTTTAGCTTTCTCCCATCAGGACAGTTCATACATAAACGTAAGTGAGTGTTGCTTATCCAATGTAAAAATATGGTAACGATGTGTTTGTAATTGTAATAGAAATGGCCCAAATGTGCTTACAAGATGAACTCAATTACAATGCTTTATTTTTACTAAAACTGTGTAAGTTTCAGAATACAATTTGTTTTTCTTATTATCAATTTATTTCATTTCCCAGGTTCACCTTGGCGATAGCTGGATTCCTCAAGATAGTATTTGGCAAAAATCTTTCCATTTTCTTTTATTATTACGTTTTATACCCCTCCACTGACAATGAAACCCTCAATGTTACGTCCACTTCCAGTGTGTAAGCCGAAAGTAAAAGCTGTCTGTGTGTTCTAGGAATTTCACAAAAATCCAGAAGAGAATTGCTTTCTTGATCTGCAGCTGTCTGCTCATAAATGCCAAGCGTGCAATCCACCGGTTGGAAACTACTTCAAAAAGTATTTCTGCAATCTGGTCAGTAATGGAGAACATGTCTGTCCTGCATGTATGTTGATTGATTTTCCAATGAGATTACGACAATTCTATTAGAAGTAGTAGCCCAATAATGTCGGTGTTCATTGAACTTAATTAAAATACACATTTCAATGTGTCTCATCTTTCTGTCTCAAGTCATGAACTCGTAACATAGTATTCGAAACAATTTTTCACCTGACAACCCTCTAGAACTCCGTTTGTTTTATATGTGTATCCCGTTGTACAGGCTGTATCTGTAACAAAGAATTTTACAAGGGATCGGAAGGCATTATTTTCGATCTGCTTTCAGTGCACAGCAGCCATATGCACCGAGATGTCAGAGAGTGTAATCCACTTTTTGTAGAATATTTCAGCTATTTCTGCTGTTGGATCACTAATAAAGAAATTATCTGTTCACTCTGTATGTAGAATAATTACATTTGGAAATAGGGCAAGTCCAATAATGTCGACCTTTCACCGAACTGAATTCTCAATTTGTAGACTGAATTTTAATTGTTGATTTTACATGCTAAAGGTCCTTATTTTTCTGACATTCAAAGCATTCTTTACACCAAACGCGGACATTTATGCGACTATATCAAAAGGAAGTGCTATGTCTTCAAATTCACTGTAGCATTAGCATCAGGGTAGTTCAAGATGCACTTTATTTTAAAATTTGGGAATAAATTAGAAATATTTTCAATTTTAACAATGCATTAGAAATTTGTTTCTGTCAAAGCTATGTAATTTTAGTACATATTCAATGAATATTTTGCCTACTGTAAACATTCTTGTTTATCCAAACAGATGAAAAGATATATTTTAAAAAACATATTCCCTCCTCGTGTGAATATAATGTTAAGACTATTGTTATGAAAAATACACATAACTATGAATATTTAGTCTTTCTTTGCCCACTATAACACTCACAATTAATTAATTGATCGTTTTATTGTACTCATGTCTACTAAATTTTCATTCACAGAATGAATAATTAAAAACAATTTTAATCGTAGATAATCTTCAGTTTTTAAACGCAGCCATTTTCAAATAATTTTGATGAATTGTCTTATTTACTTAATTACACAAGACTTCTACAAAACGTGGCAAGCATATTATTCCAGAACACGAGAGAATATTATTGATCTTTCATAATGTTTATATAATTTTATTTTACAGTTTATAATTTTATTATATGGTTCAGTTCAGTACATTCTTTTCAAAACCTTTTGAGTCAAAAAAGAAGAAATAACATTCATGCCGAAGAAGAAGAACATGCGAAAAGTTTGACATCTTACGCATCAGTCGACGAAACTATTTTTTCATACAAGCTTTTTCCTCCAGCTACTTACACGTATTTTCTTCCTATTGAAAATCCAACATATCATTTACATCCAGCATACTTGGGAACTTGAGGATGTTTTGATGGCATCCACTCTCAACAAAAAACTAGGATATTCCTTTCAATATCTTTACCACGTACCCATACACCCAACAACGATTCTGAGAATTCTTCGAGAATCACTATTTATTATTAAAGGATTTTTTTGCGTCTGTCCTATCCATTTCCATTAGAATGAAGAGACCCATCCTGAGCTATATTATAAATATTTTTAAGACCTCGATATACAGCTTGTGAAGAGGAAAGTGCGGTGTTTTCTGCTTTTTCAGAGATGTCGGATGCTTTTCAACGAACTTGCGCGAAATTTAACGATATCCGCAGCCACTGGTACTCTTTGTGTAGTGGGTTTTGGGAATTCCTTTTCTTAGTTTTCTTCTCCTCGCGCGCGCGCGCGCGCGGGTGCGACATTCGTAACGCATTCGTAGAAATCAATATTCAAGCACATGACACTAGGGAGTGGTTTTTCTATCCAAAAATCGGGTCGGAAAAGAATATTTTTCTTCTGATTTGGATTGTTCGAAAGAGAATAAATTTCCAGTGCGTGGGATAAGAGCTTTATGTATACCCACCAAGAAGACTGAAGTTTTAGTTTTGGAGTGAAATAATTAGTAATTTATCACGCTTCAAATATGCTTGTCGCTTATTCTCAATGGAGTTCCATAGGTTTTGGCATGCATTTATTCTCTTTGGCAATTAAAAGAATATGGAATTGAGGTTAAAGTTAAAAATTTATATTTAAACATTATTAATATCCAATTAACCAATTCTAAGATTATTTCCATACCGAAATTTCAGTGGATTACCTAATGATTAATTATTTTAATATCCTTTCGTTGTCACACAGCACAAGAATATCAATAACGATAAAAACACAAATTTAATTCCGAAACCAACGAAATTACGTTAATAAAATAGATTTCAAAACTTTTGTAAAATTGTAATAAACTAAGTATTGTCAAATAAGATGTAAATTAGAATTCTTACTCTTGGATAACTACTATTTTGCAAAATAAATTCTGGTATTTAACTCATAAGAGCTCATTTTAACAAAATATTACATTTATTAGTACCTGACATTAGTACAAAGTGCCTTTTCGGTTCGGCTTTTCAAAGAACAATAACTGTTCAACAAATAGCTCTGATAAAAAACCGTTTTCAAGCATGTAGATTGGATGCTGCCTTCCTGAAAATTTAACAACTTAAAGCCCTCAACAAGATAAACAATTTAATACATTTTTCAACATTTTCGTCCCATTGTAAATCGACTTTATTTACTTTTAAAATCCGTTTGTTTCTTAATATGTGCCATTGCAACTGAGGTAACACAACCCAAAAAATGTGCCTTATCACACATGTCAGATTCGTCTCTGTAAATCTCAAATCCTCTAAAAATCTTCTTCAAATTCCATCAGGCTTCATTGGAAATTTGGAAATTTTTATAACTTGCATAATTACATAAAAGTTCTCAAGAGTAAGTATATTGATATCTCAGAGAATATCCTGGGACATACTTGAAATTTTTTTAAATTATTCAAACATTTTATCAAGGATGTTTCCCTCATACAGGTAGTTTCCTATAAGTAGTTTTCCATATTTAGAATTTGTTACCAGCATTAACTGAAAATTTTCAAAACGTGGAGTTACACCACTTTAGATTTAAAAGGCTCATATATGGAATGGTATGAATCTAAACGGTTTTTCCTAGCATTTGGTATAGTCTTGCTTTAAAGTTTGATAAAACAACAAGGCTACCATGTTTAGCGATAAATCACTGGATGCAATATCTCCACTTTTATATATCTACAACTGAAAACTAAGCTATAACGTTATTTTCATCTACTAGTCCAATTTGTAATACAAAACCACTAGTACCAAGGACTTTATATCTTCAACTGTGCCTAGCCGTGTAACAATAGAGCTACTAGTATCTATCAATGTCACTTGTTTAACACACTAGTTCCATAACTATAAGGAGCTAAGTCAGTTTCCAACCCTCGTGTGTTCCAGTTCTTATGACTAACATATGCTTCACTTTTACTCAATCCATAAGTTATGTCACTTGCCTTGGTTCATTTGTGCGAGTGAATAAACTTATGGATTTGGTCTAGCTGCAGCTAGACGTGGAGATTAGCAATAACAAATACCATGTGCAATCATTATCCTGAGTTAACTAAAAGTGGCATTTAGGCTACAATAATGTGGTTAGTTGAAATATTTTGCTATTGAGTGCAATATTTAATAATTTAATACGACATATTTATAGTTTCAAAATAATAATACATTATCATGGCACTAAGAAAATTTAAGCTAAAAAAAGATTCCATAGAAATTCCAAGTCGAAATTCAACAAACTAATAGCTCGTGTTTCATCAGTTTATTATACATATGCCAAACATGACGTCACATGGCGGTTTGTTTTACAAATACGATTTCAGCATTTCACAAATAAATAGTGCAAAGAATGAATGATAGTGTATTGGTAAACACCTATCATTAGTTAATTCAACAAGATTTGGAGGTTAAACAAGATCCAAGTGTCTCCAAAACAGAAATAAGGGTGGAGTGGTCGTTCACGGTAAGAAGGCGATTTGTCGCCAAATATGGTAACCTTCACCCTTTGCGGATTTTCTTCACATCTGCAGTTTTTGTTATTGCAACCCTATCTGCTGTTACGGAATTCGGCCGCCATCTTGATTTGGCGACAAAAATTAGTTGGCGACAAACGTCTTACCGTGAACGTCCACTCCACCGAAATAAGCTACGTTATAACGTAACTCGAACTGTATCTTGCCAGAATATTTATATGGGGGAAGTAAAATTTTCGCAGATTGGTATTATTTCCTACATTGAAAATATCTGATAGTTCTGAATTTGAAAAATTGAACCTTACCTTTTAGGTTTGTCTTGTTCTATAAATGATGGTATCTAAGAATATGTCTCAAATGCATAGCAATGAACTCTTTTGACATCCCCTAATGAACCATAATTTAATTATGCATTTACCTCTTGACTTTGTGAGAAGTTCTATCTATTCGAGTATTATCCATGATAAAAGATGTTAGTATACTATGACTTTTCTTTGTAAATAACGGACAATTTTGATGTCATTTCATAAAAAAATGACCAGTTTTGGCAATTACATAATTGCTTATCGAAAGCGGTATGATTCCATCTAACTTAATAATCTATTTCTGAATTTTCTTATCGAAACTTCAAAATGTCTAATAATTTCTAAACATTGAGAAAGCATGGTTACATGAAACTTTTACTGTTATAATGGGGGATTTCGCTTGACTCTTCTTGGATTATAATGCCCAAGACCACAGTAGACTAATTAAAAGTAACATATTCACTGAAACAAGCTGAACCCGATTTGTTTTGTTCATAGAGACCCAACGATAAATTTTATTACACAAAAAATTAATAAAAGAGAATATTTGACGTATCCCCGAAATTCGAAGAGATGTAGCAGAGCGATATCATATCACTTCATGTTTCTATAATTTCTTGTTTCGGAGCTTAATTTTTCGTTGGGAGAAAGTCTAATTAATGTTCACAATAACTGAATCAAACTTATTGATTTATGTTTGAGTATTCCTGATGCAAATAGAGACAATTTATAACAGTTCGTGTTCCTTCTGATTTTATGTATAACCTCATACTTATGTAATTTTATAAGTTTCAATTATTCTTAGTGAAAACAGAAAAAGGTTTCGAGAAAATTGAAAACCAGCTTATTTTGTGTAACAATGTTTTAATTAAAATAGCTCATCATCTCATTCAATAAAATTGAGTTTTGCAACGCTACACTTAGTTTCGCGATAATGAGAAATACATATTCATATTATAATGTATTCAAAATATATATAATACATTTAAAATGCTCATAAATATTTTATCTTAAACAAATTATTAGCCTATAAAGAGCTAAAATTGACATTTTTTGAATTATTTGTATAAAGATTTAAAATTGACATAAAATGAAACATTTTTTTTTGCTAGTTAATGTTTTTCTGCTCTATGAACTGATAATATAGCTTCATTTACACATGCTCTTCCTCAAAACCTCGGAACCATCTTAGCATTCCACGTAAATATTCCATGATACGTCACTTTGTATTTTTCAGCTTTTAACACTAGCAGATCTTTTCATTTGGGATTATTATTTAGCTTTATTTACACATGTTCTACCTCAAAAACTCGGAACCATCTTAGTATTCCACGTAAATATTCCATGATACGTCACTTTGTATTTTTCAGCTTTTAACATTAGCAGATCTTTTCATTTGGGATTGATCCCGTAGGGTTGACAATACCCGATTTTATTGCTACACTAAAACGTGAATTAAATTTACCTATCTCTTAAAACCAAGTACTTATTCTTTATCTGTGTGAGTATAAATATAAATTCAAAATATCCTGGCCATATTAAGATATTTGGACTTCCTAATTATTTGTGTTTCAATATTAAAAGAGGTAATAGTTGAATTAACTTCGATTGACGCAACACAATGGCGCTATTGGCAAGGGTTAGATGGTTTTAGAAAGGTAGATAGTTGAATTAAAGTCTCACTGGCGCAATGCAACTAACTATTGGTGACGGTTTGGAATAAATCACAAAGGGAAAAAGATCCGAGAAATTTTGAACCACGATCAGATGACGAGGTAAACATCTGAGCTGATATCCTACTCTACAAACTTCCAATGTAAGAACATTTGAGGTCACGTCAGATTTAATGTGTTCCTGCTCTCAACTACACGACCTCTATGGTTGGATCGAATTTCGAAATATTATTCGAAATATTATAAACGTTTCTTTGCTGCATTTAGAAAAGTACTAGTTAAAATTTTTTTGAAGTATTTAAAACTAAAAATTTGTGTTGCAAAAAGGAAGTAACACCTTAGACGGACATGCACATTTTGAATTCAATTTCTACCATGCGTTTATGTCATTAATAAAACAATATATTTGTTCCTTTTGTGGACAGAAATACGCTAGTTCCTTCTTTCATAAAAATGTAAGATTAAATTTTATACTTTAAAGCTACGAGTTTTTCATCATTTATTATTTTATATTACTTCAGATCATTTCCCACATTTTCGGTTTCTTCTGAACTAAGATAAATAGAAGAAAAAGACATAAAAAGCGATGTTTACGTTTAATTAAATTTTGGTGAACCATATTTTTTCTTTTGTATTTTCTTTTCCATCCAGAAAGGGAAATAATTAGATCAGACAATTTGCAGAAGGAACACAGAAGAAAAACGTATAGTTGAATGCATAACGATACGGGTTCTATTTGTTTACGAATAATGAAATAAATTAGATCTTTCTTATATATTGTACTTTTATATTACGTGAATAAAGCATGTATTCAATCGAAGTTCTGTTAGCTATAATTTAGTTTCAAAAACAATTTGCTCAAATTGAATCATCAATGATTGGGATATAATAACAATGGCTATAGTATCCCGATTTTCTTTGCAAAATTTGCACAGTATATGTATTCCGTATTAATATTTATATCAATCGATGAACAGATTAAAATCACTTGGGCATTTCTCAAATTTAATTGCATACTTCAACTGGTAAAAGAGTTTTCAACGAAATACGTTAAAGTAGATATATAGAAAAATTCATGTTTTATAATATTTTACTTATTGGAAATAACTATAAGACACCACAAGCATGTTTGGTATAAAAATAATTATTCCCTTTAAAATTGGGTGATTATTCTGAAATAAAACGAATTTTTGGCGTGTAGAACTGTGAAAATTAAAGTATATGTGTTGAATTGTTCACCGATTAGAAAATAAATTTTAATTTAACAATTAACAGATTTTTATAAAACGAGTGCATAATGATTCTTTCATTTTACAGTTGCTGTAATTATAATATTTAAAGATAGTTTCTGTTCGTATGAAGAACTCTTGAATATATCAGTGATTTTTAACAATTGGTCTAGCTCTGATTTGATTCGATAGGCTTCTGGATCTAATATGGGTTAAAGCATGAACCGTCCTGAACTAATGTGTGCCTCTCACTTAAAAAATTATGCCTATAATACTTGTTAAGAATGCAAAGTGAAACGTGGACGCACTATCCTTGGTGCACCAGGGTAACGTAAAGTATACCATTATTGCGATCTTGTAAAGGAAGTGACTTGTAGAAACTCTATTTGATTCAGAGAAAAAGTGAATTGAACTCACTAACGATCTCAGAGATTTCTGTGACTAATTTTTGTGTTATGTATATTATATTACCGTGATCAAACAATACCAGAATTCTGTCGTAAAACAAAAGGTATAAATTTATATTGGTCAAAATTTATTACATCTCCTTCAAAGTAATCTCCTCCGACTTCAATGCACTTCTGCCAACGTTTTTCCTAATCCTCAAAATATGCCTTGAAGTCGTTTTTGTGAAATATCTTTAGGGTTCGTATCGAATTTTCATTTATTCCATCCATGAACTCTAAACGGTGACCACGAAGAGGGAGTTTCACCAGTGGAACTAAGAAAGAGTCACTCAGTGCCATATCAGAGGAATTCTGTGCTTGTGAAGCAGTATTTCTTGAAAGCTTTGTCAAAAAATCTTAAATAAAAATGGAATTGGGAAAAGGAGTATTAACTTGATGCAAAACCCATGACTTATTTCGCCACAATTCATGTCGTTTTCGACCTGTCGTTTCGACGAATGATATCAGAACTTGTTCAATAATGTCTCTAATTCTTAAACGACGATCACTAACGTCTATCAGATTGCGAATCATTTACGACGGATTTTCCACCTTCCTTAAACTTTTTATACCAATCAAATATTGCTGTTTTTGATAAACAGTCGTATGTAAAAGGTTTTTGCAACATTTAAAATGTGTTCGTAGTAGAAATTCTATTGTGGAAATAAAATTCCCTGCGTGTTCTTTGTTAAGTTACATTCGACAGTTTGGAAAATCAACGAAGTGAAAATTATTCTCTTATTAAAAACAAATTTATTTTCAGACGATAAAATTAAATAAATTCCAGATTGTTGCCAGGTATTTATATAAGTCATAAAATATTTTATGAAAGTTTGCCAACGATATCTATTATATATGTACTTTAAAGGAAGCTCTACGGAGACCTCTTGATCACAGAAGTATAACTCAACATGTTACCTAAAATAAAACAGGAGAGAAAACAGCTACAGGAATGATTTTTAAAGCAAGTGTGCCTTCCAAAGGCAGAAAAATTTCAACAGTTAAAGCAAGGGTGACAGATGCGTGTGCTTCATGAAAATGACCTCTTATAAGAGTTTATCAACTGTGATGGATAAATTGCACCTACTTA
Source organism: Metellina segmentata (assembly GCA_947359465.1). Classification (NCBI taxonomy): domain Eukaryota; kingdom Metazoa; phylum Arthropoda; class Arachnida; order Araneae; family Tetragnathidae; genus Metellina; species Metellina segmentata. The sequence goes on from OX375875.1 coordinate 57,095,337, forward strand.
CTTCTAATCGTAGTCTGAGAAACCTAGTCAGAAATTATTTGAAAAATAGTATAATTATTTAACACTAAAAAAAATCAGAGATAGCTTTACAAATAACTGTATCTATTTTTTCTGTAGACAAATTATTTTGTATTGCATGTTACATATTTGAACTTCTCTTTTTTAGGAACGTATGAAATACTATAATGCTTTTCAAGTACTACTCGAGAATACTCCAGCTAAATGATTTTCGTGAATAAGAATCAAATATAATCATATATATAAATATAATCATAATCAAAACATAAGGCCTAACATCAGAACCCCGTCAAATTATCCCTTTGAGTTCAACGAAATTCTGCAGCAGTGTGGAATTGCTTATGTTCTGCAACATAATAACTTGACGTACCACATCTATCGGCTGAGCGAATTATATGAAAGATTTTAATGGTCAATATCAAGCCAGGTCAAAATTCACATAAGAAAGGCCTTAGTTTGCAGGACGGATAAATGCATGTATAACCCTCAAAAGAGTTGAAAAGAGGGTTCAAATGCTACTCCAGCATTCGAAATCGAATTCGAATTCAAAATGAGTGTAAGAAAGGATAAAATCAATTCAATACAGCTCGGCTCGCTTCTCTTGGCCAGTGCCATCTATATATATTTTATTTTCCATAATTCTATAAAAGCTTAAGGCAACCATCCATAAGAAAAAGTAAAAAACGACGAATTTTTCTTTTAATTTCAATAAACTTCCAAATTGGAAGTATATGAAACGAATCACGATAAAGCGAAGTCGACAATGCTTGCGAGAATATCCAATAAGAAATGAACTGGTTACAAAGAACCGTGTACCCATTTCAATCCATATTGCATACTCTCATTTTAATCTCATGCTTTATTAGTCGGTCTGAATCATCCCTGCCGATTCCAGCATCGATTCCAGAAGCATCTCATTTCTTTCCACGTATCAAAGACATCCGCTTAGGAAAGTGAATTAGAAAACTCATATCTAAATCAAATTTCTATACGCCTTTCCCGAATAGCCAGATTTTCCGAGAAAGACCCCTCATTCACTCACAAGGGAAGATGGAATTCTTCCTCGCAAAAAGGGAAGTACCTACGCTCCTTATCCTCATCGCTCTTATCAAAATAGATATATAACAATTTCTATCGATATATCCCCAACCCTTTACTTCTCTCGGATATATCAAAAAGGGAGCAAAATGAAATATTTAAATATGGAAGGCACCTTGTATTCAGAAATGCGTTAGAGGATCAACATTCATCCGTGGAAGACTCGCCTAGCAAAAAAAAGGGAAGTATCCATTGTGCTCAGTACTGAATATGCATCAGAAATGAAATTTTTCCTTCAGCAGATCGACTTCCATCTCTCCGTGCTGCTGCTATCTCAATTTCTTGTACAAAGTGCAGAGGGCAGATATATATCTATATACATATTCATGCACATGTAAGAAAAATTCAGTCAATCTCCCCCTGCAGATGGAATGGGCTAAAATGCTTTTTCCCCTTTTGCCACTTTTTTTGTATTGTAAGGCGAGGGAATTTTTCTTCTTAAATTTTCTTCAATCATTTCTAAAATGGGATAGAGTTGTTCGCCCAGTTGGGGCTAAAATAGAAATTTTCGATTTCCGAACAATGTAAGGCAGGTGCTTCTTTAGGTGTGACGCAGAGTTTGAATCTATGGTGAAATTGCGCAGAATTTACTCAGGTCATTAAATTCTAAGGCTTGGTGAAATCGTATGCTCTTCTTTAGGGTAGATATGGAGCGAATCAAAACCTGTGGGTTATGGAACTGAAGTTTTTTCATGTTAGAATTTAATCTCAAAAATGATTTAAGTTCAATCTTTTTCATTGTAATGGATTTGTTTCTTGGTCTATCGTATTGCATTTTATGTAACATGCATTAAGAATGTCTCAATAACCATCTAAAGGTCACGGTATTTCCGAGTAGTGCATATTATTGCTTTAACCCCACAACATACAAAAGGACTTAATAACCCTATTCGTTGGTTGATAGAATTAGGAAATAATTTATTTGTAGATAACTCCAAAACTGGTAGGAAAAGCAGAAGTATGAATGGGTTGATATTTGTGCGTGAATATTTTTAAGGATAACCACCTTCATTTATCCAACTATCCAACAACAACTATTTAAGGATCCTATATATGTAACATTGTTTAGCGTGCGGTCGGTCGACCGAACTATTGAGTAGGAATAATTTTAAGTACATTAAAAACACCGGGCGATTTGTAAGGACCCAAGTAACCTTGAAAGCAAGCATTAAGAAATTTAATCTAACATATGTAACCATGACTAGATAATACAAAATGATGAGTAATATACAAATAAAAACGGCAAAAGAATATTTGTCCAATGTAATATAAAATTTCATATGAATTTATTTCAATAAATTTACCTTGATTTAAGAAGGGTTTTTGGATAAATGATTATAATAGTTCGGATGTGTCTTGTATTTACTCATCAACATGACAGGCTATCAGAGCAAGAGTGGCATGACCACATACATACCCAATGGAGATAAAAATAGATTAATTTCGAATGTATCCATAATTTGATTTGAGATTTAAAAAGTATGTTTTCCAGTGTTCAATAATAATTGTTTTGTAATTTTAGAAGATCTGATCCTGCACTTTAAAAATATAAAAGATAATAATAAAATTTTCCGGTGTTTGTAGGTTAGAATTTAAGAATGGTTTTTGGATAAATGATTATAATAGTTCGGATGTGTCTTGTATTTACTCATCAACATGACAGGCTATCAGAGCAAGAGTGGCATGACCACATACATACCCAATGGAGATAAAAATAGATTAATTTCGACTGTATCCATAATTTGATTTGAGATTTAAAAAGTATGTTTTCCAGTGTTCAATAATAATTGTTTTGTAATTTTAGAAGATCTGATCCTGCACTTTAAAAATATAAAAGATAATAATAAAATTTTCCGGTGTTTGTAGGTTAGAATTTAAGAATGGTTTTTGGATAAATGATTATAATAGTTCGGATGTGTCTTGTATTTACTCATCAACATGACAGGCTATCAGAGCAAGAGTGGCATGACCACATACATACCCAATGGAGATAAAAATAGATTAATTTCGACTGTATCCATAATTTGATTTGAGATTTAAAAAGTATGTTTTCCAGTGTTCAATAATAATTGTTTTGTAATTTTAGAAGATCTGATCCCCTGCACTTTAAAAATATAAAAGATAATAATAAAATTTGCTGGTGTTTGTAGGTTAGAATTTAAGAATGGTTGTTGGATAAATGATTATAATAGTTCGGATGTGTCTTGTATTTACTCATCAACATGACAGGCTATCAGAGCAAGAGTGGCATGACCACATACATACCCAATGGAGATAAAAATAGATTAATTTCGACTGTATCCATAATTTGATTTGAGATTTAAAAAGTATGTTTTCCAGTGTTCAATAATAATTGTTTTGTAATTTTAGAAGATCTGATCCTGCACTTTAAAAATATAAAAGATAATAATAAAATTTTCCGGTGTTTGTAGGTTAGAATTTAAGAATGGTTTTTGGATAAATGATTATAATAGTTCGGATGTGTCTTGTATTAACTCATCAACATGACAGGCTATCAGAGCAAGAGTGGCATGACCACATACATACCCAATGGAGATAAAAATAGATTAATTTCGAATGTATCCATAATTTGATTTGAGATTTTAAAAGTATGTTTTCCAGTGATCAATAATAATTGTTTTGTAATTTTAGAAGATCTGATCCTGCACTTTAAAAATATAAAAAGTAATAATAAAATTTTCTGGTGTTTGTAGGTTAGGCCATTATTGCTCTGATAGCCTCATATACACTATGTGACCCTTAAACTTTAACCTGCTGCGGCGCTTAGATTTTTTCAATCGTCTCACATAACTGCTCTTTCGCCTGCATGTTCGATCCCCCCCCCCTACCTAATTACCTAACGTGAGCTATAGAACTTTGAGTGGCATTTACGACTGACGCTTTACCTTCATAGTATTCTGTAGCGTATTGTTTGGCATGAGATAGATATTACTTGAGCGACCTTCTGCCTTTCCCCTAAAGCATTCAGAACTCACGGTTGACAGGGTAGGGTACCGAACATAAGAAGAAACCCTCAGAAGGTCAGTCGCTGAGAGCTCGTAAATGGTGATCGATGCCAGTGATCACTTAAAATGGGGATAACATCCACCATACACAGATCTATAACATGGCACTGGAGATTACGAAATTGTAATGGTAACTATTGTCTATCTGACTCAGCATAAAGGTTAATAACTATAGTACTTAAATTTGTACCACTTAAATACACGTCATTATCATGGAAAATGATTTGTAACGTTTTCAAAGTCCGCTGTATGAACATGGAACAATCAAAAAACACTTTTTTTGTAATTGACTAAGTTCTCTGTTAGAAACATTGGATAGTAGGTCACAAAGAACTGACATAATGTGTCTTCGAATAAATAATGTTTCTATGGGTCTTTCTCGCATAGAATCAAAGAAAATATAGAAAAACAGGATTTTAAATTTTACATTTTAACGCAATTAATTTTCAGTAGTAAGCGCACGGTGCTAGGTTTTTGATGTCCAACGGAACACTATTCTTAGTGCAACAAGTTTCATATTTTTATTCGTAAAATACCTGTCAAGTTTCCGTGGAGAAGTTTAAACGTGAGGAAAAGTATCTGGTAGTATCCTCTAAGATCTGGCAAGTCGAAAAATCAAGTCAAAAATTGACAATTCTCTCTGGTTTCCTATGAGACGAAGTAATGCCAGTATAAAGAAGTCTATGTATTATGCAAGTTTCTATCAATGGCCCCTTGAAGACCAGAGGATTGGCATCCCATAGTAAAAACACACTACCCTGCAATAATGGACCGGACGACAGCGGATTTGCATTAAATCCGACTACTTGTTTGGGGTGTTTTTCGTGGTATGGCCTGGGACCTTTGCATGTTGTTCCTCCTGGTAAATTGAACGCCGACGCCTACATGAATGTTTTGGACAATCAGGTTCTTCCTACGCTCTGGAATGGACGAATGTTACTTCCAGGACGACAACGCTCCATGTCATGTTGTAGCCTCCGTCAAGGAGTGGCATCAATATATAGATACAAAACGACTTCCCTCGCCCGCTCAGATTCCAGACATAAACCCCATAGAACATTTGTTGGACGAGTTAGAGGGACGCTTACGGACCAGGGAACCTTATCCGAAATCTACAGCTGAGTTGGCGACATTCTTGCAGCAGGAATGGACACAAATAGCCATAGCTGTGTACCAAAACCTTGTTTAAAGTTACTAACTGTAAACTTCCCATTTCGAGAAATTATTACTATGCACTGATATAAATGCACATATGTTGTATAAAAATAAAAGAGGCCTATAATTATAAATGAAAATCACAAGACAGATTTTAGTGCACTCACATATTTTTATTTCATGGGACGATACATGATCTAGTACCACTAGATGAAGAGAAACATAAGCTAAGCATGAAGCTAAACAAAAATTAAAAATTTTTGACTGCAATTTCCTTGAGAGGATTGGTTAATTAGTCATATTTATAGAGTAATTAGACAATTAACAATTATGATGGAACACTAATTATAATTTTTTATCGGTTGAATAACGTCAAACCATAAGCGAACATACGCATGGATAAAATAATAAAAACGCCTGTCGACTGCACTAAACATTTATCATCAAAGTATTTTGTACTGATTTATTTTCTGTTATTAGCAGGAAGGTTTAGGAATAGATTATGTCTAATCTGTTTGGGATGAGTTCTAAAGACATCACTGAAAGAAAGCATCTTTGTTCTCTGTGTAAGCAATAAATGCGGGAAGTATCTTCACCACACTAACTGATATTCTTGATTATTATGTCTACAGAATCTTCTCCATCAATAAATGATAAAAATTGAAGAATCTTAAATTCATAATGAATGAACTTTTACTCTTATATTATTAATTGGATTGCTGTGTAAAGTTAAATAGATCTATATCTGCAAACACTAACAAAAATATTTCATTTGTTTTGCAAAAATCTTGAGAATGCCTACTTGAACGTCGAATCAAAATTACCTTACTACCGAAATATTTGGAACCATAAACATATCCACATTAAGTTAATCTTTGGTTCCGAAATAATAAATTAATGGAAGAATAATATGGCAAAACTCTCTAGATGAATTGAAAAGTGAAGTTACTGAGACGAATTATAAACTTTCTTATGGTAGCTTATACACTTCGATGGTATACTGTAATGTTTTAAATTCTGAATCCAACTCTGCATAGAACTTTTAATGCAAGTCTGAGAAAACATCCGGTTAAAGAGTAAGCTCATTACACTTGCCACTTGAGGGTAATTCCTGCAAGTACATTCCCAAAGCAGTTCTAGTTCTGATTTCTTTCACGCTATTAGGTAAAACTAAAGTCCTTAATGTGTTCAGGACTGGAAACAAATTGCTAAGAATTTACAGGACCGTGTGATATTATAATATTAAGAACTCCTTCACGAAGAAATATGTGATTTCTCATGGCTGATACTTTGAAATATAACTCAGCAGTAGTTTTCAAGTCGTTTCTTGTAATATACATAGCTTTGTAACATAATAATGATCAATTAGATGAAATAGGTTTTAGAAACTCAACATTTCCAAAAATGTTACCCTGAGATACTTTCAATAGTTACATAGTATATTAATGTACACAACATTTCCAAAATTGTTGCCCTGAGATACTTTCAATAGTTACATAGTATATTTATATGCTCAACTATGCATATCATAGTTATACCTTAGTATTGTCTGAATACAAATAGAATTAGACTTGCAAATATGGTTGAAAAATTAGTATAAAATAAAATTATGGAACAATAACGAGTTCATGAATGTTTAAGAAAAAGGTATTAATTAATTTCTAGTTAATAGGTTTTTCTAGCGGTTACACAATATCACATTACGTAGCGTATCTGAAATTCTATCGATATAAATAAGCAAGAACATATAGAAAGATTATTATCTTTTCAAACATTATTTTTTTATCGAAATTATATTCTAATACTCTCTTACTTCAAGGTTATTTTTTCTTTGAGAAATATATAAACAATTTTTGAATATTTGAAACAAATTATAAGGAAAATAAAACATTGAGTTTAGCACAAAATCTTTGTATAAATAAGTTAGTTTAAGCCCAATGTTGCTAAAGACCTGTGGCTGTTCCTAACTAAGGAGGTGATGTCCTCGGTATTGATTCCGAACAGTCGTAATCATTCAATTACGAACCTATGCGTGTTCATTTCTGAACAACATCTGGACCAACTTTCCTGAAACTATATTGTTTTAATACATGTGTCTATATATTTCCTTTTATCAAAAGAATTGAAACATGAAGAAAAAGGACCTTTAAACTAAGCCTGGTAGATAATCGAATTTATTTAAAGTATTTTTGAATTTTGATATAGGTTTCCTTTTAAGAAAATCGTACTCATTAAAACTTGCATTTCTTTTCCAAGCTTCAAATTTAATTACTTGGTTTTGTTAAAAACCGTATTCTATAGCAAGAAATATCATTTTCTATATATGAATACGTAATTAGTTTCCATTCAGGTGCTATTTTTGTTTTGAAAAAATAATGCCTTGATGATTAAATTTTAAAGTGCATGGAAGTTAGAGTTAAACATATTTTCATTTGAATTTCATCGATATTTAAAGAATATTATAGTTCAAAAATGTATGCACTTGGACTTTAGAATTATTAAAAATTCTTTGTCGTAGTGACAAAAGATTAAAATTGCATAACACAGGTCTGCGCTGAAAATATTTCCTGAAACTAAGCATTGTTTCGGATGTATTTTTAGACGCTGATTTAAAAAAAAAAATTCCAAAAATTTCCATCGCGTACAGTTTTTTCACAATATGAAATTTTCGTTTTTCAGTCTTTGTGTTTTATGAATAAATGTTTTATAATAAAATTAGTTACATATATGTAACTAATTTTGTTCGTTATTTTATTATAAACAATTAATAAAATCAAAAAATGTTCGATACACAAAAAAAAAAAAAAAAAAAAAAAAAAAAGGAAAGAAATTAATAAAATAGTGTAGACAATGAGATGAAGTTCATTCGATCTGTCACTTCCTCTAAGACAGACATGTGGCACCAACTCTAAACACAGACGTTGCTGGCACCAGAGAGACTGCAGTCGGTACACCCCCACTGTTCCATTTCGTACTAATGTACTGTCATTCTATGTGAAGGGATTTGCAAATGAAGACGGTTTAAATTTGTGCTGTTTTTTATGTTCAGTTAACGTCTAGAATACGTGTTTTTACAAGAATTTTCTTTTCCGATTTAAATTTTCTTTTTTTTTCTATTTGAACCATCATACCATTTAGTCAGTGATTGAAATTTATTATTGTGATTGTGGACAGTTTTGTAAAATGGCTATAAGGGGCTGTTCTAATGACCCTAACAAATTTTGCTACATCTGTGGTGAGCTTACAATCAAGAAACATCAAAGAAATATTACAGATTTTGTGTAGAAAGTATACTATGCTTACTTTGGTATCAAGCTGGGGGATCAGAATAAATCTTGGGTCCCACATCGTCTGTTGTATTTGTGTGGAGGAACTTAAACAGTGGTTGAATGGAAAACAAAAATATCTTCGCTTCGTAATCCCGATGATATGGAGGGAGCCAACTAACCACAGTGATGACTTCAACTTTTGTTCCTCAAATGTACATGGGTTCAACGCCAAAAATAGGAAAGGAATTGTTTACCCAAACATTCCATCGGCTGTGCGTCCCGTACCTCATGGTCCTGGAATACCCATACCTAAACCCCGCCAAAAAACTTATATATCTTCTGACTGCGAAGAAGAGGACTATGGCTATGATGACGATTTCAATGCCAAAGGAAGTAACAATCCTCAACTTTTCTCACAAAGTGAATTAAATGATTTAATGAGACACTTGGGCCTTCCTAAAAATTCAGAAGAACTACTAGGTTCTAGGCTAAATGAAAAAACTTATTGGCACCTGGTGTCTCTCTTTCATGGTTTAGAAGACGAGAAAATGATTTACTTCCTTATTTTTCTGAAGATGTTGACTTAGTTTATTGAAGCAATATTACTGGCTTGATGGCACAGTTTCAAATTAACTATGACGCACAGAAATGTAGGATCATTGACTCATTCAAAAGAAGCCTCAAAGCTGTGCTACTCCATAACGGAAACAAATATGCTTCAATACCAGTTGGACATTCCGTTCACTACAAAGAATGCTACGGAAATTTAACCATCATTTTGAACAAACTTAAATACAAGGATCACATGTGGATCATATGTGGTGATTTAAAAGTAATTACCATGCTTCTTGGTCTTTAAAAGAGACATTTCAACTATCCATTCTTCCTGTGTGAGTAGGATAGTAGGGAAAGAAGTTAACACTGGAATTAAGAGAGAGTGATCAGTAAGAAAGAAGTTGAAAATTGGCAACAAAAGTGTTATTAAGGAAGCTTTTGTTGACCGAGAAAATATGCTTCTGCCTCCATTTCATTTTAAACTTGGTTTGATAAAACAATTCGTGAAAGTTCTAGACAAAGAAGGTCGGTGTTTGAAGCACTTGCTTCAGCATTTCTTGGATTATCTGCAGCCACACTGAAGGTAGGTGTGTTTGTAGGACCAGATATTTGAAAACTTCTGAAGGACGAAAAATTTGAAGCATGTATGACAAAGGTTTAAAAGGAAGGTTGGAGCTACTTTAAAGAAGTTGTTAATAAATTTCTGGGAAATTGTAAGGATCCCAACTTCAAACAAATTGTACAAAGTATGCTTGAAAAATTCAAAAAATTAGGATGTTCTGTCAGCTTAAAAGTTAATTTCCTGATGTGTCATCTGGAATATTTTCCTGAAAACCTGGGTTCCGTCAGTGAAGAACACGGTGAAAGATTTCACCAACACATTAAGCAGATGGAATGTATATACCAAGGTAGATGGAACAAAAACATGATAGCAGATTACTGCTGGTTGCTACATAGAGAACAGCCGCAAGTTACACACAGAAGATCTGCTTCCACACGGAGTATTCAACACAAAAGAAAAAGGTGCTACAAAGCCTTGGAAACGACTTTATGTGGCCATTGCTGAATATCCAGAATCATATGCTTTTGTACTAATGACAGTAAACGACTCTATAATGGGGATTCTAAATATATATGTGAGTATTAAGTAATTTTTTCACACAAAACTTCTTACTTATTTCTTTGTTTTACTTCCTAGAAATGTATTTACATGGTATATAAAGCATTATTTTTCTAAATTTTCAAACGCAATTTCCAAAAACCTGTTACGTGATGGACAAAAACGAATGACATATTTAAAAAATTAGCATAAAAAAAAACCTAAAAGTCAATTGTAACTTTGCAACAAAATATTTGTTCTCTGAAAATTTGCAGACCTGTGTAATTTACAACTTGAAGCTATAATTAAGCAACTTATTGGATACGATGAAACTTGTTGAAAATTGTGATTGACTAAATTGTTGAAAACTGTAACTGATAAATGGACCCATCGCTTATCAAAAAATTATGATTAGTTACTTTTGTTTCCTCTGTACTAAAGAGAAACTGAATTTTAAAACATATTTTTTACTTCATCTCCCACTAAATCTAATTTTCAAGGAAAGAGGTGTTCGATAAAAAAAAATTAGGCATGCATATCTTATAAAATGAATTTATCATCATTCCCTTAAAGATGGTGAAATACGAAAGTAAACGCTGGATAAAAAATTGCCCACATTACTATTTTCTGAGGAACACTATGAATACTAGAGCAGTCACCTTAGATTAGTCATTTTTACAATTACAATTACGACAATATTACAGAAAAATAACTTAAGATGCATTCTCAATCTCCCAAATAAACTAAAAATCGGTTTTTGTAGTTGGTACTTACCTATATATATATATATATATATATATATATATATATATATATATATATATATATATATATATATATATATATATATATATATATATATATATATATATATATATATATATATATATATATTGCTAGTGATACCACCATTACTATTTTCTTACAACATTGGTGCTTTGTGTATATATATATATATATGGATTCTCAATACGCATCCATATGTATGTATGTGTAAAGATACACGCGCATCTAATAAATCTAGTTAGTTAGCATTTTATTATTTGTAGTTGTCAAGATGGCAACATTGTTGTAGTTTCAACAAAATGAAATGGTTTTATTAAAAAGAATTCTTGGAATATATAAAACTTTCTTGTTGTTATTAGGAGAAAGGAGAACGTGTAGTTCTTGCGAATCTCAATATTTGGTGACCACCCAGACGTGATAACCCGTAAGTGGAAATAAATTTATATTTTTAATGAAAATAAACTCTGTTGATGTATTAATATTCATCTGAAAATGGAAGCGGTAAAACGAACTCGGAAGTCAGTACGATCGTCGTTTACGAAAACGGTTAACTGTATTTTAGAGGAGTTACTGAAAGAAGTACGCGATAAAAAAATAATAAAAACCAAAACAGCTACTTTAGAGCGTTTATTTGCTGAATTGGATGTTCTTGATCGTCAAATTTTGAATGCAGAATTCGAAACAGATGAAGAATTTGATCTTGAATTTGCGAATATCGAAGCGTATAAGGAAAAAATGGATTTAGTGCGTGTAGAAGTAGAGATGCATTTAAATAGTGAAGTTTTACCATTAAATACTGCTGAGTCCATCGCTTCATCTCCAACTTCAAGTAGACGTAAACTGAAATTGCCCAAGATTGAGCTTAAACAATTCGGAGGAGAAGTAAAGGATTGGTTGACTTTTTGGAGTCAATTTAAACGTATACATGATGATGTTGAAATGGAAAATGAAGACAAGTTCCATTATTTGTATCAAGCAACTGTTCCTGGGAGTAGAGCTCGTGACATTGTTGACAGTTTCCCAGCTACGGCCGAAAATTATGGAAACGTCATTGAGTGTTTAAAAAATAGATTCGGCAGGGAAGAACTATTAATTGAGTTTTATGTTCGAGAAATGCTGGGTCTTGTAATCAGAAATGTTCAGGAGCCAAGGGGAAAATGTAATGTAGCGTCGTTGTACGATAAATTGGAGTCGTATTTACGAGCATTAGAGTCCATTGGAATGACAACTGATAAATATGCTGCCATGTTGTTTCCACTTGTGGAATCATGCATTCCAGAAGATCTATTTCGAGTATGGTTGCGTAATCAATCAGCAGTTACCTCGCAAGAAAATTCTTACTGTGACAAATTAAAAATGCTGTTATTATTCTTGAGAAGTGAAGTAGAAGGGGAGCAAAGGATTTCACTTGCAAAAGCGGGATTTAAATTATTAGAAGGTGGAATACGTAGAGAGAAAAGAAGCCAAGTTGAAGTTTCGGTTCCCACAGCCAATGATCTGTTTTCGAGTGAAGCAAGGTTTGAAAAGCGAAATGAGAAGATCATTTCCATTTTCTGCGGAAAACAACATGAAAGTAAAGATTGTTTTACTGCACAAAAAATGCCGTTGAGTAAAAGACATGATCTCATAAAGGAAAAAAAGCATGTTTTATCTGTTTTAAGTTAGGACACCGAGCAAAACAGTGTAGGACAAAAGTTCAATGTTTAATTTGTTCAAAGAGACATTGGGCTATAGTATGTTCGGAGCTTGCAAATCAGAAAAGAGACGAGGCGAAAGAATGTGATGAAGAAGGAAAACAAAACGTATCTTTAGCGAATTATTGTGCCACAGAAGAAGTATTTCTGCAAACTTTGTTAGTAAATATCGAAGTCAATGGTAGAAAACAGACAGTCAGAGCTTTAATTGACACTGGTTCTCAAAGATCCTACATATTGAAAGAGACGGCTCAAAGGATGAGATGTAGACCAGTTGGTTCCGAAAGCTTAGTGCATGCTCTGTTTGGAGGAGTAACTTCTGGTAGGAAAACTCACAACTGCTACCAATTGACTGTCAGTAGTCTTGATGGCAAGTACTGTCGTGGTATATTGGAGCAACATAAAATTTGTGGCCATGTGGCAAGGTTACCCCCAGAACTTTGTTCAGAGTTGAATCGAATGCATATTGTAGTCACAGATGTGGGAAAAGGCGATCTACCAATAGAAATTCTTCTCGGAGCAGACATAGCTGGACAAGTTCTAACCGGAGAACTCCGTAAATTAGACAATGGTCTAGTTGCTGTACAGACATTGTTTGGATGGGTAGTCATGGGTAAAATGTGTGGACGTTCTTCCGAGGAAAATGCATCCTCGATCGTGACCTCCATGCTAATACACGCCGATCGTCTAGAGAACTTGTGGAAGCTGGAAGCCATAGGCATAACAGATTCATGTGAAATTCAACCTATAGAAGAAATAGAAAAGGCAGTATTAAATCACTTTCACAAGACTTTGAGAAAAAACGAAGAAGGGAGATATGAAGTTAGCTTGCCTTGGGTGAATGATCCAGGAAACTTACCTAGCAACAGAGAAGTTGCTGAGAAGAGATTAGTGTCAACCACAAAGAGGCTCAGAACAGGAGAACGCTTTGATGATTATAATGCAGTTTTCTTGGAATGGTTGCAGTTAGGGATGATAGAGGAAGTGCCAGAGAGTATACAAGAAAAGAGTGTACACTATTTGTCTCATCGAGCAGTATTCAAAGACAACTCCACAACGTCGGTGAGACCGGTTTTCGATGCCTCTTGTAAGCAGAAAGACTCGTTTTCCTTGAATGATTGTTTGGCAAAAGGTCCAAATTTGCTTGAACTAGTACCCACAATCTTGTTTAAATTTAGAGAAAAGAAGATAGGAATTATCTCTGATATACAAAAGGCATTCCTACAAATATCAATCAATGACAATGATCGCGACTTTCTGAGATTCCTCTGGTGGAAGAATTCCGAACAAGAAATTAGAGAATTTCGTCACTGCCGAGTAGTTTTCGGCCTGAACTGCAGTCCCTTTTTGCTTGGAGCTGTGATAAATTTTCATCTTATGCAAAGCAAATCCTCTTACAAAACTGTTGCTGAGAAATTGCATACTTCCTTTTACGTTGACAACTGTGTGACCTCGGTTGACTCAAAAGAAGAGGCGGAGATATTTATCTCAAATGCTACTGCAATAATGGCCGAAGCCAAATTTGATCTAAGAGGTTGGGAACAAACTGATACAAATAACATGAAAATTGAAACTCAGCCTACAAAGGTATTGGGACTATTATGGGACAAGCAGGAAGATTCTCTATTTTGTGATGTAAACAACATTAGTTTGGAGGGACTTCCATTGACGAGGCGGACCATTCTATCCATCGTACAGAAAGTATTTGACCCTATCGGATTTGTCTGTCCGTTCACGCTCCGTCCAAAGTTGTGGTTGCAGGAGAGCTGGAGGGAAAAGTTAAGTTGGGATTCTGAGCTGCCTGAGGAGATAAAGAAGATGTTTTCAAAGTGGATAGAGGAACTACCTTTGCTGTCAGTAGTGAAAATTCCCAGATACATGACCTTGAATGATGGTGCTTCACACAGCCTCCATATATTTGTAGATGCTTCTAAGTCTTCTTATGCAGCTGTGGTTTACCTGAGATCCGAAAACGCAATGCAAGTCAGAGTACAGCTTCTTCAAGCCAAATCGAGAGTTGCTCCGCTGAAGAAATCAACAATTCCTCGTCTTGAGTTGTTAGCTTGTTGCATTGGAGCTAGGATGGCTTCCTTTATCATTAAACGTCTTGAACTACTAGTAACAAGAACACATTTCTGGACTGATTCTTCAACTGCTTTGTGCTGGATTAAAGGAAACGAACCATGGGCGACTTTTGTCTATAACAGGGTGAAGGAGATCAGAAATTTGACCAGAACTGAAGATTGGAATCACATCCCTGGAACTGAAAACCCAGCTGATTTGCCTTCAAGGGGATGTTCTGTAACAACATTAATCACATCTAGATGGTGGGAGGGGGTCTAATTGGTTGCCACTAACAGAAGATGAATGACCTCACTCTAATCCTATTGAAAATAGAGAGGAAATTGCTGAAAGAAAAAAGAATATTGTAACAACATTGAGTTGTAATGTCGGACTGTCTGAATGTGTTGGTTTTGATTAGTTTGTTAACATTAAATCAAAAGGTGGGAGAATGTAAAGATACACGCGCATCTAATAAATCTAGTTAGTTAGCATTTTATTATTTGTAGTTGTCAAGATGGCAACATTGTTGTAGTTTCAACAAAATGAAATGGTTTTATTAAAAAGAATTCTTGGAATATATAAAACTTTCTTGTTGTTATTAGGAGAAAGGAGAACGTGTAGTTCTTGCGAATCTCAATAGTATGTACGCAATTATATGGATTCGTAAACATGTAATATGAATTGAGTCCAAAGTAAGTTGTAGAAATTATAGGATGTGTCGAATTATTTTTCTGACAGTGATTTTGGAATTATTCGACGAAAGAGAAGAGTGATTACATTTTGTTCACTTCCTAAATATATAATATAATTGAATTCAACCTGAGCAATGTAGAGTAGTTCTACTAGTACGAAATAATTCAAAGAATTCATTAGTGTGTTGCACTTGCTTCGTTACTTGGAAAGGGAAAAAATATCGAGAATGTAGGTAGATAAAATATTCTGCTATAAACGTTCTGACAAAAAGAAATGTTATACTATAAAGTAATAATAGCTATTTGTGTATAAGAACTTTGGGATACAACCTATTCATGCATGTATGATGTATGTAAATATTTTTATCACGAACAGTTTCAAATATAATGTCTCTTTCCTTCAAAAAACTTTTCCACTCAAACTGTATAATCTGCAAAACATGAATGGCTACTGGAGTTGGAGAAAATTGGCACAGCTTTCATTCATATATAAACGTGTGCGTCCGAATTTAATGTCCTTCACACTTAGCATCAAGTCACTATATCATTCAATATTAATAACACCACTGTGAAATTTGAAATCCCTTAATTGTTTTTATCTTGAATTGTTTAATTACTGTTAATTTTGTAGTTTAAACTTTCCAGTCTTGGTACACCTAAAGTTAAGCGACATTTAAAAAAATTTCTCACAAACCAATTAAATAATGAAGGAATAGGGCTTATTAAGTTACCTGAAACATTATCTGCAGTATCTTCTTGAAATGCATAGGAAAAACCAAGTGTAGAAAATTACAGTTGCAGAGATTCTATGTTCTTATATTACTGAGAGACAGATGAGTGGCTCAACGGGTTAGCACGTAAAGTGATGAATCAATAAATTCAAATATAAATAAAAATCTAATATAAAGGCAGAGTAAGGAATAGCAAATTTTCATGTGATTTAAGATCATTTGACCAAAACTATTAATAACTCTAACTAGTAACTAAAATTAGTAATACCTTAGACTGCTTTCATCTACCGGGTGGAAATTAAAATTCATCATATCTGATTGGTTCACAAGATTGGAGATGACCATCCATTGATTCGTCATTTTACTTCATATAAATGCGCATTCCAAACATCTACTCAGTCATAAGAAGACGTATTGCAAAACGAGATGATAAGTTGCCAAATCGGTCAACAAAGTCAATTTTTCTCTAGTAGGATATAATTAACGTCAAACTGGAGCAACACAACGGGTTAGGATTATTTGTGATTATCCGGGATCAAACCCAAAAGGAAATATCCATAAACACCACCACGTAACTTTGAACCAAGGTCAGTTGACGGGAGTTCATACCTGAACTCAATTTTTCCCAGAGCCTTTGTGGCAACTAAGCCACAGATCTCCAGATAATCCCTACGAAAGGGATTGTAACGCGCGTCTTCCCTACCCGATGGGGAATTCGTCAGATTGGCTTGGAACGTGGTATCAGAAAGACCACGTAGGAATAGCCTCTCACTTCTCTTTGTGTTTCATCGTCTTTGTGTTAGTGTCCTGTCTTGTAATAAATATATGTTCAAAATTGAAATGGACTCGATATAATAGTTATTATGTCACAGCCTTTACGTGACTAATTGTTGTTGTGTTGGTCTCATTTTTTCAAAGTTTCTATCAATAGAAATGCTCAATCTTCTTACATTTTATCTGTGTACATATATTTTTTCATACCATTTCAGCATCTAGTGAGCAGTAGGTGGTCAGGTATGATTCCGTTGACTGCCCTGGGTGTACTAATTCTGTGTCAGTAGAACTTTATTTTCCTGTCTATCCATTTACTTGATAGTGGGAAGACACATTTATTGACCAAATATGGCTTGTACAGTAATAAACCCATCAACCTAATCTTACTATGTCCTAGCATGATAGAGTTCAGATGCTAAAGCGACACCAGCACTGTTGAAAACATGTGATGGAACAGTCTGATGAAATTTTTTCAATGCTAACAACTTTTATTACGACAAAAAGTTATCAAATATAGTTTTCCGATAGTATAAGGACAGAGTGTGTTATTATTTCTTATATTTTGTGAATATATGTAAGCATAGCTTAGCATTTAGGAAACATAGCTTAGCATTTAGGAAACATAGCTTAGAACATTGGCTTCCAAATGTACGGAAGTAATAACTACACTTTAGCCTTATTTGGATCGGTGCAAATGTCTCTGAAAAATTGAATTATTTTACAAATATTCCGGGATCGATCATTTTCAGACTAAACAAACATTACACAAAGCCATAGTGATTTTTAAGTAATTATCTTAAGGCAGAACCTAATGTTCAAATCTGATAACCAAAGTAGTTCCGGAAAAATCAATTCATAATTTGTTTACTTCCCAGAAATTTTCAAATAGGTTAAAATATGCTGCACTTCTAGACTACAGGTAGAATTCAATGCAGGCATCGCTAACAACCTTCAATATTTCAGGACAGCTTCGACAATATTGAAGTACAGCATTCCCTGCTCTTCAAATGATTTAAAGTAATAAAACGCTTAATTTAACACACCAAGTATTTTCAACGAGATACCTCGTTCATAAAGATCAGACTAATTTTGAAAATGACAAGATTTCTAGTCATCAAGTGACTGTCGATTTCGTGATGATGATAGTATCAAGATCTGGTCAGTTTTGCTAATGACAAGATGCCTTTTCCGGATATAGGCTGACAATTAAACTATAATATTTGCATACACTTTCGATTTCCCCTATTTAGTAATGAAACCACATGGTCACATGTTGATACCTCTGGAAAAACTGTTGAGAAATGAACTTGATGTACACGATAATATTAATGAAAGTCCTCCTGGTCTCTAGTATAGTAGTTTAGAATTCCGCATAAGTCTCATTCATGTGGAGTTAATGATCTCGCAGATAAGTATTGGTATTTCATAGAGCATTTAACCAAGAATGGTAGCTAGATATAGAATTTATTCAAACATAAATTGAAAATGTTTTTTTGTTATAAATCAAGGGTCCACTTTATGACGATCCCAAATACAAATCAAAATGAAAAAGTATTAATGTAGATAGGTCGTTGTATCTACGTCACATTTGAGCAAAACAATGGGCATTTTTTTAAGATCTAGGATCAATTTAAGTAAAAGAGGTGTGGGCAACACCACATAATTTTGAACCACGATGCAGTTTTAAGATTGCACGTGTAATTTATAAACGTTTGAAATTATAATATTTTGAATAATGAATACATTGATACATAATAATTAGGAAGTATGCTCTGGAGAGAAAAAAAAATTACTTAGGGGTGTTATTATAGTTTAATGTAACATGAAAAGACGCTGCTGATGGACCTCGGTTCGAATCCCGGGACAGTCATGGTGGTAGAATTACGCTGTCTTCCGTTAGGGGCAATGATGGTCCTCCCTCTGAGTGCCCCTTCACAACAGACCATCGCTTCCGGCCTTGTATGAGATATTGGTTTCTCACGTTATTGTACACAGTTCCTGTTCTGTTTGTGTAACGTTTGTCCTATTCTCTGCCATTGGAAAAAGAAATGTAACATAAAAATTACTTTCATGGCATGATTATTTTTTGCTGATAAAGGTAAAGACTGTAACTGGAACTCATTTAACATAAGGAGTCTCATGGCATATGAGAACACCTGCCGACCACCTTAAAATTGCATGGCTTATGAACATTGCATGTAACAAGGGCTCGAGGGTTAAAATTATTAACATGTTTAGATTCATTGCAAATCATAAGGACTTGATTGGACAGAGACTAAGAAAAACGAACTTTTTACACAACTTGCATGATGTATGTATGTATGTATATATATTTATTTATTTATTTATTTATTTATAAAGTGACCTATATATATATATATATATATATATATTTATTTATAAAGTGACCTATTATAATGATTTCATGTATATACTGTACCCATGTAAGGATGCATATATGTAATGTGCTCTTAGATTCTGGGTAGACATGTCACCTTGGGGACATGCTATACTCATCCAACCACACTTATTTAAACTAGTACAGTGTCTCATGACACTAGGCACGAGAGTGTGTGTTGGTGTTAGTTAGTTAGTTTTACTTAAGGAGCTCTAAATTTCTGCCAGTCACTATTTATAGATTTGAACTACTTGTATTTTATATTGATTTTGTCGATTTGATTCAGAGAATCGGAATATTAAGTATAAAATTATGAGTTATCTTTTAAAAATTTGAGTTGTCACAAAATTTAACGATTTACTAGGCTTATGAAAATTAAATGAATATTTCCTTAAACAGAGGCTGTTCGCACATTTTTTAAACGATTTTGGTTAGCGGTAAAAAAAAATTGTTTTCTGCAAAAGAAATAATTGCAGTTACACTATGTTTTTAAAAGTCAAAATTATCGTCTGTGGCTCGAGAGGTTTGTTTTTATTAAAAATCGCGTTTTTAACGAAGCAGTGGTTCGAAGGCTATATTTATGCTCTTTCCGAAGAGAAATATTCATATTCCGTTATCCAAAAACAATGCGAGAGTAATGGTTTTGTGATATCTAAAGCGTCAATAGGTAACATCGTCAACAAGAAAGGAAAAAACATCAAATTGGAGCCTCAAGTGGGACAAAAATTCCAAACAAGTATCCAAGGAAGAAACGAACATCTTCAACTATTGCAAAGGTACGTTGTTTAATGTTAAAAGAAAATCCCCCTAGCCAAAGGACAGTTGCAAAATCATCAAAATGCTCTGTGTCCACTGTAAACAAAATGATAAACGCGTTGATTTAAATCTTAAGAAAGCGAAAAAACCCAATGTGCATCGTCTTTCTCCAAAGCATATCGCTGAACGCAGGACACTTCTGCCGAATTCTATATGAGAAACACTTATCCCAAGAAAAATGAAAAAAAATTGTCACAATAGATGAATCATGGGTGTATTTAAATGATTGCAGCTAAAAAAAAGCCATTTATTATCATAAAAGGGGAGAACAAAATTTAAGTACATGATTCACAGAATCGAAAGAAAGTTTTTCTAAGGGATTCATGATTGTTGCTGGTTTTTCATATAATGTCAAGTTAAAAATAAAGAGAGTGGAAAAAATGTCAAGATTAACTTCAAATACTATCAGGAACATATTTTATCGTTAATTTTTCTGAATTAAATACCATCGCTTTACCCACAGTGCCATCAATCTGTGGAACTCCATCAAGACAAAGCTAGCAGTCACACACCAAAATCCACTGCAAATTTCCTAAAAGAAATGGAACAAAAAACCATCATCAAGGCCATACCCTTCACTGATATCCCTACTAAATCTCCCGATGTATCACCTATGGATTTTTGTGCTTTCGGACTTTTAAAATCTGCATTATCCAAACGTCGTCTCATAACCCTTACAGGACTCTGGAAAGCTGTTCAGGAGGAATGGGATAGAATACTTCTGACATTTCCAAAGGCATTATTATCCTGGAAATTACGGTGTCGAAAGATAGTTCAGAATAAGGGCTATCAAATAGACCATTTAAAACACAAGAATTTTTTGCAATTTAGTTTTGTGAATATAATATACACTGTCTAAAAAATGTGTGAACAGCCTCTGTAGCAGACACAGTTTCAAGGATTATATTTTCGATTCCTTTGTGAAACTCCTGGTATGACAATAATAAAACATTTAGACTGACTAGCAGTTATTGAAAAAGCAATTATTCTTTGAACATATCATTCGTTGAATTATGCTACCTTTCACCTGTGATTAAATATTATTTCCTAACTTCATAAATTATAGACACATTATATTCGTATCCATATACTTGAATACACTTATTACAGATAAAGCAATGAACTTTCAATGATGAAATATATAGAACATAAAAACTAATGTTTAAAATATGGTTCATTTGTTTGCTTTTTAATTCTCTTGAGTGCATAATAAAAATTACAAATGCATCTTGAAGCTAATTCTTTGAAGAGGAAGTTTTTTTATCTTGTTCTCCTTAAGTAGAGAAAAACATAAATCCCTTTTTTACATATGATCTCCAAAGTATTATTTTAGTTTTTCCTCTATGAAGAATTGCATACTCTATTCAGTTAAGAGCTCATCAAAAAAGCTCAATAAACTTTCTACAAGATTAGTTAAATGATTTTTTATATCTCTACATTATTGAATATTCAAATTTTATTTTTTGGAATAATTTATTTCTATTTTCAAACAAAAATAAATTGGAAGCACCCTGAAAAAACTGGATAAAATAATAATTCTTCAATACAAGAATTCACATAAAAAATATTAAAGTACATTTTACAATTAATTTATTTCCTATTTATACTTATTGAGTTTTCAAAATAATTTATCTTCAAGGCTCTCAGATACTAGGGGAGTTTCATAACAAACTAACTGAAAGAGAGACTTGAATCTCCAGATAATATCAAGACGGGGAGAGCCGCTCAAGTTTGATCCAAAAAATAAGTTTAATTAGTAAAGGTTGTACAAAATTGTTTTAAAATTTAAATAAATGCCTATGAATAGCTCTTTGTATGGTAATACACATGTTAATGTGAACATGTTTCAGGGACAATTCAATGAAGTTATTGTGTAAATGTTTGCAACTTCGTAGTTATAGAAAATAAATAAATTCCTTTAAAAAAATCAATTGCACCATCAATATTTACATATGTTTATTTCTCAAGAGACGTTAGAATAATAATCAGACCTGCAAGGTGGATTTGATTATATTTTCGAAATCTTTCTACAAAATCTGACCTAATTTGCTGATGCTGATACATCTCGTCATCAAGACATTCCCGATATTTTATGATGAAGAGACGAGATCTCGTCAGTTTTGCTAATGGCCAGATACCTTGTCGGGACAGTCACCAGGAATGCTAAAGAAACTGTCACTTCATACTAATTTTTAATTTTTTAATACACACTCATTGTAAATTTATCCACCAATCATTTAGATATATCACGCTAAGAGCTATTAAAATATAGACTACCGCTGTTACAGCAGTTGAACCATAATCTCATCAAGAAAAAATTTAGGTTAGGGCCAGTACATCTGTTGTACCTTGAAAGTTATAATAATCGCGGCAAAAAATAATTGAGACCATGACCGTTAGATCAGTTGTACCTGGAAAGTTATAAGAATTGTGCCTATAAAAAACGCGCTTGTTATATCTATAGCCGTAGTCAAAAGGTTAAGCAAATAAATGGTCAAATTAGAAGTATTGTAAGAAAAAATTATGGTAATTTCGAAAGCAGTGGTTTACTTTGGCGAAATCTTGTCCGTCATGTTGGTAAACGATCCTTATGGTATTTGGTTGGCAAAAGACAAGATTAAAAACATTCCTAATCGTCTGATTGGCTGTCTGATGAATATCAGATTTGGCATAAGCATTGAAATTGCTCAAAATTACATTATATATTATGTGTAAAACATATAAAACCTTTGAAACAATTTCTTAAAAACTAGCTTGATTAAAGATTATTCAAGCGAAAGTTGAGTTACATCATTTTCTAATTAAATCTCATTTAGCTCTATGATTTAGCTCTCTCACAAGATTTCTACTCATAGAGTTAAATGTTCCTTTAACCTACATCGCATGTAATAGGTCATTAACCACATCATCTATGGACTGAAAGAATGGTTGGAAATGTTGTACTCGTTAAGGAGGTCAAAAATAATCAGAAGTTTTGTAAGTAAGACAGCTAATTGCAGAATAGATACATGGCTTGTTATTCCCTCGGAGGGTAATTGGTATTGCAGGAAGGTATTACAAAATATGTAAAAAACATTGCATAAAAACTCTAGCACACTTGTAAAGTTATTTCATAAATATATCCGTACGGCGCTGAAGCGAAAGCTATTTTGTATGTATTAAAACGTCAAAAGCTAATTTAAACACAAGCTTTGACAAGAAAACTTTCCAAAACAGCAAAACACATGCCTTCCATCAGAAATCCGATTAGATCTTAAAAATTCTCGTTCAGTATACTTTGACTCAACTCCTCTCAAGAAAACTTTTCTGAATACTTCATGCGAATATTAAAGTCACGCTGAAAACTCCTGTTCTGCCCCTACTGATCAAATATTTGGCAAACTGCTCGTTTTCATTCTTATGGATTTGCGAACAAATATTGAATTCCCGTTCTCCCAGCTTCTCTGATATCTCAAAGAGCTTTAGAATCTTTTGAGACGTCCTGATCTCCTTCTTCTCAGTTTAATACTTCAACTTCTCCTGATGTCAATTTTAATGTAATGCCTTGTAGAGACATCAGGTGATCTAAGTGGGAGCGAGTGACGTGCCATTGTTGCGCCCGAGGAACACTCGGAGAAACAATAAATAAATGTGTTCCTCTCGATGCCAGAGTCAATTTGGAAGCTCGTAGTTTCTTTGCAAGTATTGTAATAAGTGAATGCAGACAGTTCTGAAGGCGAGAATGTGTCAACCTTGCAGAAAAAAATAAAAATATAACAGTGACATGTATTATGAAATTAACTGGGTTTTTTTTTGCAAATAATATATTGTAAAATGCGACATCGCAGTTAAAAACTGTGAGTAGTTCAAACGAGTTATCTCGTCCATTGATATCTGCCCAATTTTTTTCTAATGACGGTATGTAACGTCATAAAGATATTGCAAAATGTTTTATGATTACGTGTTCAAAATTTGGTCAGGTTTTATTTAAAGATGATACATCCCGTCCATCAATATCTGGTTCGTTTTGCCAATGAAGCCTCATCTAGAACAACCGCTAGGGTTAAGTAAATTTGTTGATAAACGAAGACTTGTCGTTTTTATTTATTCCGAATAGAAAATACGATAAAGAGAGAAGATAGAAAATGTCAGAACTGTCTGTTTATAGTTCGTTGTGGGAAGCTACCCATAACTTTACTGCCTATGAGTAAATATAGTTGAAAATGACAGATACAGTGTAAGCAAATTGCACCGATCATCAACACAGCATCTCCGGCATCCAAGTTGATTAGTTCACCGCCTATTGTACTATTTGATAGCGTAGGTGACTGAACCTGGGGTATTGTCCGACAAATCTTTCTGACCGGACAAGCTGTGAAATCCGTCATTTGATTGTAATACCCTCGCAACCGGCGTTGGCACAAGTCTGTACCTTTGGCGTCTTTCATTCATACAATATAGCGTAAGCAAGGAGCGGATATAAGCAACATAATATGCAATGAGAACACTTCGATGTTGGTGGCCGGATCGGGCAAAGTGTAAAACCCTCCATTTTATTATACTGTATACTTGCCATTGTTGGCACCGGATACGGGTTTGCGTGAGAAAGATCGATGAAAGCTACGTGCTAGAGAGTTGGTCTTAAGTCTAACAAACGTGTAGGTACAATAAAGCTTGTGATTCAAAGCTAAGCTAATATATGACTGCAAATTAACCCTCCGAAAGGTTTACATGCATATATCCGTTCTGCAACCGCAGTGTTCGTGCACTACTTCTATGCAGTTTGCCCTTCTTGACCAGTATAAACTTCACTTGGAGTCTTTTATTTAGTCATGTGCTCTGTGAGGAAAAATATATCACTGCTACAGTTCTCAAATATCTCATGAGGTTCAGATGTTTGATGCATCGAGAAAAAAAATCGAATTACGACTCAAAGGTCACTGTTTTCTCTTGAAAATTTGCATTTAGGCTAAGAATCAAGATTCGTGGCCTCATCGTAGCATGAAAAATGGAATGGCGACTCGACAAACGCGGGTGAGAATTGCCAAAAATGCAGAATCTTGCCATTGGCATAGTAGTAACGATATAATATTTCCTTGTTGTGCTTCTCCAACAGATATGGTTGTTTAGTTATTATATGCGTATTGATATAAAAACAGAGCATTCCTTGGAAAACTATTGAGGCTCAGAGGGTTAAGCTTTTTGACAAACTATGATGTACAATATGGGTGTTGAAGGTAACTTAATAATTTCTCTGGATTCTTTCAACTAATAGATGCGGTTGTTTAGTAATTTTTTGAGTTGTGAAGTCAAAGCAACAATACACTTTTCAAGAAATCTCATGACGCTCAAAGGGTTACATTCTTCGACAAAATCTGATGTACTACAGTGGGTTCCTGGCACTGTAGTGGGGAAGTTAATGAGAAAAGCAGACTTCTCCTTGTGAGATGAACTGTTATGCTTGAAAAAACCAAATAAGTTAATATCTTACAATCCTTTCAAACTCGTAATTGAATCAGAAATCAAAAATGTTTGACACATGACACATGACAAAAAACACATGACAGACAACGTCAAGCGATGGGACATACAAAAACATTCATAACATACAAAAACAGGGACATATTTACAGACATAAATGGGAGTTTTGATTCGGGAATTCCATCGAGTGATCTCTGAATTATTCTGGCTGAATGAATTGAATTAAAAATATAATATCCAACATATCAAGTAGTTTTTGTTATCGTTCTTTGTTAAGGCTGTAATAAAATGAATATAAGTCAATCCTTAAAGAGCTTGAATATTGATTCAGGTAAATGCACATGAAGAGGAAATTAGTTAAATTTAATTATACTATTTAAAAAAAACAGCTTTTATGTAGCAATAAGTTTATTTTATAATGTGTAAATTGTAATAATGTGAATTTGGTTCATTCTTAAACTTAAGTTCGTTATTTTGTAACACATACAAATCTTCCGGTTTTATGTCTAAGTCGTAAAATAGAATTACCTCATTGCAGCTAATATTAAATTATTTATGAATTTAATATATTGATTTATAATTTAGTTACTCAATTTTAGGTTTTTGATGCTTATAAAATTTATATTACGTTACACAAATTTTAAAATATTATATAGTTTTAAGCCATTATAAATTTAAAACAAGATTTAGGAGTGAATATATTACTTTATGTATGAAACAAAGAAACACCTCCGGAAAGATGAATGTGTTATATGTTTATCTTCTATGTATATTTAGTGATACCTTCGGAGTCCAGACAAATTTTTCAGCTTCAAAGAGACAGAGCGATTTTACACTCTTTATCTAACATTGCATATCTTACACACATTTATGGATTCTTTCCCATGGAAAAATAATTTATAGTAAAATGTAATACATAAATACTTCTGAAAAAAGTTGCGAATGAAACTATTTCAAGCAGAAAGTAAACATTTATGAGAGTAACAAAATCATATAATTTTCTTAAAGAAAAGAAGACAAGAGAATTAATCTCACACCGTAAGA
This sequence comes from Metellina segmentata, assembly GCA_947359465.1. Lineage (NCBI taxonomy): Eukaryota > Metazoa > Arthropoda > Arachnida > Araneae > Tetragnathidae > Metellina > Metellina segmentata. The sequence goes on from OX375875.1 coordinate 57,122,016, forward strand.
GAAGCTCTTCACTTATTTTTACTTTTGTGTCTGAATCTCAAATACAGTATTTATATTTTGTTTTCATCGATCTATTTTACGACCATAATTTTTACATAACTTGAAGCAAAATTTTGTTTTTGAACGAACCTACTTCATTTTTCGAAAATTGACTTTAAAACTCTACGATTTACCCGATGAAGTCTAGTCCCTTCAACAAACAGTGAACAAGTAGATCATAAAGATAATTGTCTAATTAGTGTCGTTTAAACTAAAATAAAATAATTTATAAATTAAACAAATAATTATCAAATACGCAAATTCATTGTTAAAAGTAGTTTTGAAGAATTTCAATCGGGTCGTGAATATTTAAGTACTTATAACTTATAACATTTTCTACACATTTAATAATAATACAATGCTATCAAAGACTACAAATTGCTTTTTCGTGACATAGATGCATTTATTTCCGTATTCGAACCCACTTCTGGTCTCCATCATCACTACACGTCATTTCTGAAATTATAACAAATGAGTTCCAACAATACTTTTACTCGCTGCCCTTTCGGAGTTAATAACTAGATTCATCTTGAGCGATTGGTCATTATTTCCTTGAACTCCTTTATGCTTAGGGAGTGTGAAATATTCCGAACATTGTTTACCACCATTAAAAGGAATAAAACCCTAGTGTTTCATGGCGATGCTTAAAGATCCTTTACATGCAATGCAAAATTAAAGTGTTGCCGTCTGTTTTTTAACACAGTAACTTCAACATCTGTGACATAATCGGTTAAAATATCTGTTTTATTCCTTGTTATGGAATTAATTTTAATACAAATCTAAGCTTCTTACAATTTCACTTGCATATTATTTTTTTCGGGAGGTTTCGTAATCTTATGTAGCACAAATCCTGGCAGTTGCATATTGACTTTATTCCAACATTACGCAATGTAAATAATAATTAAAAATACATTACTTATAAATTTAACTATACATTTGTATCTGTTAGCTTACCCTAAAATATACTAAATCCTAAATGTAGAACTTTTTAAATAAATAATTAATTTTGTGAACTTGGGGAAAGATAACTCCACCCGCCTCACAAATACACTAGGATCTCATTTGTTAAGAAAAGAAACTAAGGGTTAATACTATAAAGAGTTAATGCTATATAAAGGGTTAATGCTATATAAGAGTTACATACCATTTATCATTCTGTATGTTACTGTATTGTAATATCTTATTAATATGTTTAAGTATGCAGTTAATATTCTGTTTAGTTAACGTTTATATGTTAATACAAATACAAATACAAATACAAATATTGACGACCAGCTACAGGCTCAAGCCCAAAAAGGCTGGTCCTTTGTTTATGAATTCTCCAATTCCCACTGACTATCCAATTGTGTCTTAAATTCGTACACTCCCTTTGAATTAACTATATTTTCTGGCAACGCGTTCCAACTGTCTATTACCCTATTAAAGTAGTAGTTTTTCCTTAAATCCCGATTAAAATGTGTCTTATTCAATTTATACTCATGGCCCCTTGTTCTGTTATCCCTATTGAAATTTAAGCCCTCTGTGTCCCCTTGTTTTACAAACTTGAAAAGCTGAATCAAATCCCCCCTCCTTCTTCTTCTTTCCAGTGTATACATGTTTAGCTTACTTAAACGTTCATTATAGTCGAAATTTGCTAGCCCCTTTATTATTTTTGTAGCTCTGTGCTGAACCCTTTCAATTGATTCTATGTCCTTTCTCATATATGGAGCCCAGAATTGTACAGCATATTCTAGATGTGGTCTTACTAAACCCTTATATAATGGCAAGATTATATTCTTATCCCTTGAAGTTACAGTCTTTTTAATATACCCCAATAACCTATTAGCCTTTTTACCCGCAGCTGAACATTGGTGACCCTTTTTAAAATCCCTGTGAATTATCACCCCAAGATCCTTGACTGTTTCTCCCTCCTTTACCTTTACTCCCTGCAGACAGTACTCGGCTCCACTGTTCCTGTAACCCATATGCAGAACTTGACATTTCCCTACATTAAATGACATACCCCATTTTACAGCCCATTCGGATATCTTATCAAAATCTCCTTGTAAATTTCCTATCTGTAACTTGGTATCCACTGTCCCCCATATTTTTAAGTCATCTGCAAATATACTGATTCTATTCTTGATCCCCTGACCTATATCATCTATGAAAATTATGAATAAAATTGGTCCCAAAACTGATCCCTGAGGCACCCCACTTATAACTTCTGTCCACTGTGAATAATTTCCTTTTACCTGCACTCTCTGCTTTCTACCCAATAACCAATTCTTTATCCATATTAATGTTTTTCCCTGAATCCCCAGCCTTTCCAATTTAAACAGTAATGCCTCATGAGGTACTTTATCAAAAGCCTTTTGAAAATCTATGTACATGATATCCACACTGCTCTTATTATCCAGCTCCTCAGTAATTTTTTCGTAGAACTTCAAAAGGTTTGTAGAGCAGGATCTGCCCTTCCTAAACCCATACTGATTCTCTGATAACAGTCCCCCCTCCTCCAAGTATAACATTATATGCTTTTTTAACAGAGATTCAAAAATTTTGCAAATTACTGATGTTAGACTTACTGGTCTATAGTTGCCCGGATCACTTTGTATTCCCTTTTTGAAAATTGGAGTTATGTTGGCCAACTTCCAATCCATTGGCACCCAACCTGTGCTATATGTTGAATTAAATATCGTGTGAATTACTTCCCCCAGTTCTTCCGCGCATTCCACTAGTACTCTCGGATAAATATCGTCTGGTCCTGGTGCTTTAGATGGCTTAATTCTTTTCAACTGATGTACTATTTCTTCCCTGTTGAATTTGCATTCTTTAATTATACCCCCTGCAAAGGCTCCATCCTTGGGATCATTTTTTAAACTATAGTTACCATTGAAAACCCCCAGAAAAAAGTCATTTAACACGTTTGCCATTCCCTCCTCGTCTTGAATTAATTCACCTCCCTTCCCCTCTAACGGTCCCAGTGTAGTACTAAATTTATTTTTACCACTTGCATATGCAAAAAATTCTTTTGGGTTTATATTTATTTCCCTTGCTAATTTTTCCTCCAAGGACACCTTTTGCTTCCGACTAATAGTTTTAAACTCCTTTCTGGCTTTCTGATATGCCTCCATGTCCCTGTCGTTACCAGTGCTTTTATATACCCTGTATGTTCTTTGTTTTAATTTTAAAGCTTTGTGTGTTTCCCCTGAAAACCATATAGGGAGCAATTTTCTAGATTTTCCTTTTTTCCTGAACGTTACATGTTTTTTTAACACCATGTCTAACTTATTCTTGAATTCCTCCCATTGTTCAGAATGATGCAGTGCTAATAATCCCCCTTTGAATGTTTCCTTTAACTCTTCCCTTATCTTATGAAAATTTACCTTTCTGAAATTTGGAATTATTCTACTATTGATTGTGTATGCTGACTGAAAATTTATACTTAATCTGATACTTCTATGATCACTTTCTCCCAGTAGCTCACCTATAACCAAATCCTGCACCCTATCCTCATCATTGCTAAAAATCAAATCCAATATTGCATTGTCCCTAGTATCCTCATACACCATCTGGTACAAAAAACAATCCTGTATCACTTCCAAAAATTCTGCCCCTTTCCCATTTGTAGCTAGATTGTTTGTCCAGTCAATATTTGGATAGTTATAGTCCCCCATTAAAATTAATTCTCCTTTTTGACATGCTTCGTTTATCAGATTGCACATGCCCTTTTCCTGCTCTTCACTACAAACAGGAGGTCTATATATATTACCCAGAATTAGTCCTTTGCCTTTGTCTGTATTCAGTTTCACCCAGACTGATTCTATACCCTCAGTTTTACTATTTAACTTTATTTCTGTACAGTTTAAGAATTCTCTCACATAAATCAAAACCCCACCCCCTTTCCTATTCTCTCTGTCCTCCCTAAACATTGTGAATCCACTTAATTCTAAAATTTGTGCATATTCACTGCTTGCCCAACTTTCAGTAATCCCAATGATATCTATATCCTCTGCTTGTGCAATTCCCTTGAGCTCATCCATTTTATTTCTCACACTGCGAGCATTACAATAAAATACTTTTAGCTTATTTTTCACCCTTAAATTGCACTTTCCCCTTGTATTATTTGTCTTGGTATTGTTTTTCTCCCTTACATTGCACTTTCCCTTTGTATTGTTTGTCTCCTGCAATTTAGACCCTGTTAGTTTTCCTAAGCAATTACTGTGTACTGTCAACCCTCTATGTCCTTCCCATCCCTGCTTGTATACTAGTTTTTTGACTCCAGAATATTCAAAACCCGCTTGCCAACCTCCCTATTACCTATCAAGCTTAAATGCAAATTGTCCCTGCTTATCCAATCCCTCCTACACTCCTTCCAAACATCGAAAAATCTAACCTCCTCCCTCTCACACAAATCCCTTAACAACCCGTTCATCTTATTGGCCCTTTGATTTAACCACCCATTGCCTAACCCATACCTAGGTAGTAATCCTAATACTGTTACTTCTGCCCCATGAGACTTAATGCCTCTTAAAAGTGTTTCTGCTTCCCTCTTAAACTCGACATTTGTAGTCCTCTCTACGTCATTTGTTCCCACCCACACTACTGCCTTTTCCTCCCCTTTAACCACACCTGCCTTAACTGCCTCAACTACATGTTTTACCCTGGCACCTGGCAAACAACACCTTGAAAAATTGCGCTTTTTACGCCCTACCATTTCTCCCAAAACCCTAACCATTGAATCACCAACCACTACTCCTCTAGTTACCTTATCCCCTTGATCAACATGCCCCAAGTTTACACATTGGACACCCTTTTCCACTCCCTCTACAGCCCTCACCTTCAAAGCCTCCAGCTCCTTCCTCAAATCACCCACCTCTAAACAACTCTTGCATGTAAATTCAACCTTCTCTGACATTTTAACCCCGCTCACACACCCCTTTCCTGCCTCAACCATATTCCCACACAAGTCACATTCCACATAGAACTCCCCACTGGCTCCCTCTGTCCTCATCTCCTTGAACATTCTAACTATACCCATGCTTATGCAAAGTAACACTCAATGCACAGAAAAAGCACTACACAAAATCAAACACACAGAAAAAGCACTAAGTCAATTACACAGAAAAAGCACTGCACTTGAATGAAATGAATGAAAACAAACAAGACACAAAAATTTAGGCCCAACGAGACATACGTGAATTAGGCCTAACGAGACATACGTGAATTAGGCCTAACGAGACTTGACTTAGGACTATTTGACAAGTCAAAAACTAAGTACAAGGACTTTAAAAACACTTTAAAAACAATTAGAAATGTTTGAACTGATAGAAAAAGAAGTAATACACTGCTTAGTACTAAATAAATGAAGAATTGAGTTAATTATTGAGTGATGAAGATGAGAATTAAGTTTAAATCCTTGATTGTTAAGTTACATAAGTATTTATTAATTTAAGAATCTTGATTAAATTATTTTTCCCATCCTTGATTGTGTTTGTATAAGTTTAAAACCACACACTGAAAGGTATTTCGCATATGTAAATTCATTTACATAAACAAAGTAATTGAGATGCGCGCCGTAATTTTGTGTAAACAATATATATATATATATATATATATATATATATATATATATATATATGTATAAATTTTGTGAAGTTTTATTCACTTAATTAACGATTTTTAGGCTATGCGTAGTATTCTATTTGTTTAACCAACGATATATTGTTTTAGCGGAACGATTATTATCGATAAAATAATTAATAGATTGGTAAACGTTACAGCACAAAATGCTCGACATATTTTCATAGGATTGAAACCTCATTTTAAGGTTTATTTTAACAGCATTCAGCAATTGATTTTTGAAAATAAACGACGAAAACTCTTCGAAATCGTTTAAAATTATATTAAATGAATGATTAATACTTTTGCTCATACAGATTATCGAATTGAAGGGTAAAATGTTTCAAATATTTTCACTGATGCAAATCTAAATAGATAAAATTGTTTGCATAAAGGAATATAAAATAATAGCAGTATGAACTTAGAACTAGTGGAAATAATTATTTAATGAAACAAATTATATAAAAACTCTTTCCTTTTTTTTCTTCTCTTAAGAAACATTATATAAAAGAAAGACTACATTTTTAAAGCTTACTTGTAAAATGAATGTCATTAGAAGATTATAAAGCTCATTGTAAGAGAACAGATTGGTGATAATGCTTTTCGTTCTACTCGCACCTTTCAATGTTTTTAGGGTACTCAAGTCGAATAGGATGTTGTTACAGTGACGCTTCAAAAAGGCAATGGTCAATATTATAGTGTAGATTAAGCTCTGAATAGTTTTCCATTGATGAAACGTTAAGAGTGATTCGGAAGATTGAAAACTGTTTGAATTATGAAAAATTCTATAAATTGTTGGTTTAAAGTTTTCGGGTTTTTATGGATACGATTCGACAAAACTGACTCAACAACGCTAGTAGAGCTTAATTCTGAGGGTATTATGTGGCTTTTCGTTACAATATGATTATTTCTTGACTTTGTAACCATAAATGTTTTGATGTATTTCTTTTCGAATTTATAGTTCATTCAAGGATGGATGATAGGGTGAATCTTACACGAGACATATACTTTATGGCACTTAGACACATTCATAAACTATTACTAGAACTTTCATAAAATATGGTGACATCAAAAGTTATACGCACGTCATTTATATTAAATCCAGCGTATCCTCTAAAGGAAACATGTTATGAAATATGTCATAAGGCCTTTACTCCTTCTTTAACACTCAAAGATTCATACCCATTTAATCGTGACGTAGCTTACGCAAACAATGTTACGTGTTTCGGATAGGTAACTGTCTACACTCAACGATTGGAAAAGTGTTCACTCTAAGTGACTATGCGATAGCAAGCACGTCTGCTGAAATTGCGAAGCACTTCTTTCAAAGAACTTTTCTCGACTCTATATATCACATTCAACTGACACTCGGCAATTCCTGAAGCTTTTATCTTTACCTTGGTATAAGATATTCGCTTCGCTGAAGAAGGTGCAATTCCTATGTAATTTTTATTTAAAAGTAAATACAGTGAAACTTCGATTAACTGTCAGTTTCTGTTAGCCGTCAGTCCATTATTAAATGTTAATTGATTAAGTATTAAGTTATTAGTGCGTACATACATACTGTGTACAGTAAGAAGATTGCACCGGAAAATCATCCTCGCTTTAATTCTGGAGTTACTTCTTCTACACCGGAGTGGCACACTATTGTTCTATTGATGAGTCACGTTCTTGGCCCGTCTATCTATTGCACACGTGGACAGTCTCAGTTGTGCCTTAGAAGCTTTTGTGTCCGCGCTGTATGTTATTCATTGCGTAGTTGCTTTATTGTTTTGGCATATGATAGTGGCATTCACGCAAGTAAGTTTTGCAGTTAAGGTTTGTTATATTTTATGCAACAGCTAAAAAACGGCTGAAAAGCGTGTTAGATCTTTATTAGTTAAACGTTTGAAGAAAGGCGAAACTTCCACTAGAAGTTTCTATCATTTACGATGTTGGAAGCATGACAGTGAATGGCATTAAGTGTGATGCTGAAGAAAAAAGAACAACATGTTTCAAGAATGCAAAACATGGATTGAGATTCTAAGACTCTGTTATATGTATAAATGGTTTATACTAGCACGGATTAAGTCATGGAATATTACTTTCAGGTCCCGTAATAATGGCCAAGTCGTTTGAAATTAACATAAAACTTGAGGGAGATCCTAATTTTAAAGTAAGCACAGATTGATTTGATAAGTTTAAGTGTCACCAATGGCATTTGGAAACCAGACACTAGTAGTGAAACACTTAGTGAAAATAGAGCAGTTATTACCGAGTACAGAGAACAATTTAAAGTGAAAGTGGCCAAATAAAACCTAGATTGGAAACAAGTGTACAATTGCGATGGCACCGGGCTCAGTTGGAAAGCTTTACCACAAAAGATTGGGTTCACTTTAGGAGACATCAGCCCAGGGTTTTAAAGTCCTACAATATCGGATCCCTTTAATGGTTAGTGCAAATGCCTCCACCAATCACAGGTTATTCCTGCCTGTGATTGGAAAAGCAGAAACACCTCATGCATTCAAAAATTTTAATTTTAACGCATCGCTTACTACCTATAACGCTGAAAAGAGTGTTTGGAAATCTCAAGATATATTTTTCGATTGGTTCCACAAAGTGTTTGTCATAAGTTAAGGCTAGTTAGCTGAAATGGAGCTACCACAGGAAGCATTGCTGCTAATGGACAATGCTCCAGCACATCCCACATGCGGAATTAGAAGTGATGATGGCAAAATAACATGTATCTTCCTTCCGGGTAACACAAAACCAGGGCATAGTCTAAAACATAAAACATCGTTATAGGAAAGCTTTTATTGGAAATTTGATTTCATCCGATGATGAAACGTCTGCAAAATAATAGTTTTGGAAAATGTTCAACTTAAAAGATGTTATTTTCATTATTGCTGCTGTATGGTTTGACCTTCAAGTGCCAAATCTTTAAAAAAAAATGAGTGGAATAAACTCTGACCTGAATCTGATGATGGTGAACCTAAGGAGACTGAGAATGTTAATGTCGATTAAATAGTTGCAATAATGTACCGAGTGCAGAAGACATAACGCCAGCAGAAGTTACAGAGAGGATGGGATGTGACAAATTGGACGGAGGCTTTGACATTTTGAAAGACGATAAAATTGTTTCCACTGTTGTTGATATCCAAGCAGAAATTGTCGAATACTAGTATTTAAGTAAGTAGCAGCAAAAAAAAGCACATAGTTCTATGTGTATAGGACGTGGATTCCTTCCCTTTTATACCTTATATCTGAGTTTTGAGAAGTTTAAAAATTTACTAATCAACAAAACTAGTGTTTCGTAATTTCATTATAAATATGTATTTTTCAAAAATATATGACAACACGACAAAATAATATTATTCAATTTGCTAATATATTTTGGTTGACATTGAATAAACTTTGTTCTCCTTTCGTTCTCATTAAATTTTTTTTTTAATTTTACGAGTTTTAATACTTATCTCAAAAAGGTGACATATTCTAAATTCGATTAAATGAATTTAGAATTCAGATTTTAACGATGAAAAATGAATAGATGAACGTTACCAACCTTGGAAAACAGGAGGTAAAAATAAGTCGAATAAATATCCGAATTGCCAAAAATGCATAAGCAGATGTAAGTTCAGATTCACACTTAGTGACAATCATGTTTTGAGACACTTGAAGTGAAATCTGACGATACATTGTAAATATTGATAAAGAATATGAATGAATTTCAGAAATTTAAACTGAAAGCATGCTTAAAGATTTTAAATCTTCTTTTATAATTTAATTTTTTATTTGTGTACCTTTCCGCAAAAAAGGCGTAAAGACGTAAAGTATTCTTAAAAACTAATTTAGTATTTAGAATTTTCAGAAATTGATTAATTAAAATGGTAGACAGACTATGTTAACAATCAAAAATATTAACAAGTTGAATACATTTAAAATAAATATCCTGATTGTAAGTGTCTTATGATGCTGTAAGTTCAGATACACGTACAGACAATCGTGGTTAGAACCAAAAGTTAAGTGACGCTTAAAAGTTTTAATAACGATATGGATGTACTTTGTAAACATAAATTGAGAAGTACAATACACATAAAGATATTTGTCTTCATTTGGATCTCCTGAGATTTTATTTTTTCTAGCTAAGTCGCTTTTCCCAAAATTATGTAATTACGAGTACTACGAGCAGTTACATGAATTTAGCAGTTTAAATTTTTAGATTTCAACAACTTCCCAACCAAAGAAATCAAGAGGTTGAATTCGTTCCAATCGATATCCGAATTGATAAAGCATCTCAAACTGCAGGAAGTTCAGATTGATGTTTAGAGACAATCATGTTCCCAGAGACATAAACTTCGAGTTACGTTTGCAGCTGCTGCAGTCAGAATTCTCTATAACCCATTCTTCCGTCTGTGTATTTATGTAACAAAGCCTCTCGCCTAAGACCCTATTAAGAGCAAAGCGCAATTTGGCCAAGTACCTACTTCCATCTCCTTTCACAACAAAACCTTCTCTCAAGTCCTATTTTGAGATAGATTTCCAACTCTAATATTGACTCATCCCGTCCAATATCTCTGATAACTTCAGAAGAGGCAACAATATCGAGAGAAGGAGCCAGTATTAGGCGCGCCAATTTCTTTTTATCTCGCTTTTGTTTTATTTGCTCTGTCCCTCTCTCTTCAGACCACTTCTCTGGGGGCTGGTTTTTGCCCGGAAAAAATATCGTTTTGTGACACATTCATCACCGAGCGTTGATGCTTGGCCTGGAATATGATGTCACAGGCGCAGTTTTATGACACGCACGGATATATCACGCCAAGGAGCGATTATGCGAGACAAGTGCTTGGCGAGCTGGAAGATGAGTCCAGCCAAGCATGAGCGTTACGACCGATGCAGTTCTTCCTGTGTGTTCTTCTTTCTTTGTTTTTTTATTTCCGGGAGTCTTATGTTGCCTGGAACTTCGAGATTGCACCGAATAGAGGGATGGAAGAGTTAGGTCGGAAGTGTAGTTAAGGAAGAAGGAAGATGTGTAAGGACTAATGCTGTGAACATTGGCTAAGTGCTTCATTTGCGACTGGCGTTTTTACATGCGGGTGAATCTGTGACTTATCTTTTGTACTGCTTAATACTTGGTCAGAAGTATCTGGAGATGTATAGAGGTTGAATGTGGGGTGGATTTGAGCTAGATGTATTCATAAATATGATGAGATTTATAGCGATCTCACGGAAACTTTTGTCGTTCTCATATTCTGAGAGCATACAAAAGGTAAAATAATTATATTTCTTATTAGTTTCAATGAACATTCTATCTCGAATGGAGCCGCGGTATCTCGGTTGGAAGCGAAGCGGATTAGCAAACGGAGGGGTTACGAGTTCAAATCTCGATCCGACTAAAGACCGTCGTATACATTGGGGTTGATGTACGTTAAATATCTCGTTTCTGAAATGTATTCAAGTTTACGAAGTGTTGTCCTCAAATCTTTCCCTTCAGAACTGATCGCAGACCATCACCAATAGCCCGTTGTGTTCCTCCAATTTAATGTGACGCTGTTATCGTCATAGTAATTTAAAAACCTAATTAAATTCTAAAATTTATAATAGTTACGATAAATCCTAAGCTTTGTACTTTCGAACATGAATCTAATCTAAATACTAGAATAAACTTAATCTGTAAATAATTCCAACGTCTGAATTCTAATCTATCTCCAGAAATCTCTAATCTCTTTCCAGAAGGCTTAAAGTGTAAATTCCTACAAGGGTGTTCTAAGGAAATGTAGTAAAAGTAATTATTTAACTTTACTATCTTCGAAAATCACGGGGTTACAGGGTATGAACTTTAAGATAAATAATGATAATTAAGGTTCATAAAAAGGACAGGCAAAAGGCAGATAGAAGACAAGGGAGGACCCAAAAAGTAGCAACTGCTTTTAAGGTGGCATTGAGCCCTGGTCAAAAACTGCGTCAAACTTTTGAAAGAATAAATAATTATTTGGAGGACAATAACCCTCGTATCAATGTCCGGGCCTGGACTTGGGGTGATTCTGTTAGTAAGTCTGATAACGTGCATAGAATCAGACTGCACTAGTCATTCAATCATATCATCGGAAATACGAAACTGCAAAAACATTGGAAATCAACAAATGTGTGAACTATACACTACTGCGGAGATAACGCTTCGAGGGATCGACTATAAACTTTGTCTTTGGATGCAAGACCCTCAAAAACAAACAATATTTTCTTTGAAGCTTCGTCTGTTATCAGCCGATTGCACTTTTTCAACGCGACGTGAATATTTCACGTTTCCAGTTGAGACGCGACACATTTCTCAACTGGCATGTCCCCAGAACTATTATTGTGCATGGGGGACACATTGTAAAGCCAACAAGGACTTCAAAGCCCTAACGGAAGAAAGCAAAAGTAACCCTGGATCTACAAATTGCCTGCCGTCCAGTGTGGGGAGCGGTTGCACAATAGTATCCCGTATGAGTTGCTTATTTTATCGGACTTACTTGGTTCCCGACCTCCTTCGATCCTACGAAGTTAGATCCATTGCTGGACATCGGTGCGGGTACAAGGTGTCGGTGGAAAGAACTGAAAACGGAACTGCAGAGTATATCACTCTCAAAACTTCAGCAACTACCTCTGATGGCATTCATATGGAAGTGCTGGGTGCATATAGCCAGCCTCAGGTACACTTCGGAATGGATGCACTAGTTATTCGTGTAGGGGACCCAACGGAAGCATACCTGACCCCGATTAGTGCCACCAACAAACCGGTTAGTGGTACGATCGGCCAAGTTCAAGCAAATAAAAGTTACACAAAACATTTTACTTTCGATCCAGAAATAACACAGTGCGATTTTTTCGAAACAATATTACGATGTCAAACTGTCTCCGATGGAATCAAGTCTTGGTTAACCACAAAGGAAAAGGCATTGCCTCTTTTCAAAGACTTACACCTTCTGGCAATGGATAAAGGTACTTTAACATCCCAATTGTTATCCACAGAACCTGTTAAAATCCAAATGCATTTCAAAAACTATACAATTTTTATAGAAAATAATGACATTTGTCCAAAAATTTCCGATTCTGAAGTTAAAACTAAAGGTTGCTATTCTTGCCAAATTTTAAGTGAGATGCGTTTTACCGCTCACTCAACTTGCCATAGGGGAATAGTCGGTTTTCAAATTTTGAAACTTTATACTCAAACTATTATTTTAGAGACCGAGCCTAGAGAACTGGTCATCCAATTTCTGGCGGACAGAAAATGCTATGATGAGAAAATGTGCATGGTATCTCGAAATATGAAGAGCTGTAAATTATTAACCTTTTGTTTAAATGAACCAAGTATAAATTTGTTGCAGCTCAACACTTCGTACACTAGAACTTTCCTTAATGACATTTCCCCAGGCTCGGGATTTTTCTCTTTTATTTCATTGCCAACATTAAATGGCATGTTTTTTTTTTCATTAAAAATGGTGGGAGCTTTCTTATTAATAATTTTGCTTAGCAATCACCATTTTTTCTACCTGTGTAACTTGTTGTCGAAAATAATATGTACATAATTTTATTGAGAAATTAATTTCAATTGGAAAGGATAATCAATTGTCTCGTATAAATGTATTTTTTTAGTGTTAAAACTTAAATACACGCGCAAATATTTCAGTGTGGACGGTTATACATTAGTAATTTCTCAGAAATGTTTAAATACTGTACTATAAGCAAGTAGAGAGATAGGTGCTACGTAACACCACACAGTATGTTCTATTAACTGTATGTTTGTCAATTATATATATACATATATATATATATATATATATTACTATCATTAAGTTGTAACTGTTAAGATATATTTGTTTCCAACTTTTTTTTTTTTAAGGTTATGCTTTAAACCTTTATTCTATTCTAGAAAGGACTTTTAATTTTTCCATGTTCTTTAAGTTAGCATAGTTTTAAAGTTGCAATTCTTTTATATATTGTTCATGTGTGATCGTATTAATGTGTAAAAATTTTAAAGAGACACATCCATCTTTTCTTTGCCTTTAAATATGCAAGATATTATTATTTTCCCCCCTTTTTTTCCCTTGGCCATGGAGGGAGATGTGACGCTGTTATCGTCACATTAATTTAAAAACCTAATTACATTTATAATAGTTACGATAAATCCTAAGCTTTGTACTTTCGAACATGAATCTAATCTAAATACTAGAATAAACTTAATCTGTAAATAATTCCAACTTCTAAATTCTAATCTATCTCCAGAAATCTCTAATCTCTTTCCAGAAGGCTTAAAGTGTAAAGTCCTACAAGGGTGCTCTAAGGAAATGTAGTAAAAGTAATTATTTAACTTTACTATCTTCGAAAATCACGGGGTTACAGGGTATGAACTTTAAGATAAATAATGATAATAAAGGTTCATAAAAAGGACAGGCACAAAAGGCAGATAGAAGACAATTGAGGACCCAAAAAGTAGCAACTGCTCTTAAGGTGGCATTGAGCCCTGGTACTATGTTGTGCTTGATACTTGTAGGAAGGCGAAAGGAGATGGGTGAGTTCCACAAATTTTAAGTGACCAAATTAACCGTTCGTCTAATTATTGTGTATTCTATGTTTCTGTGTTCCCTTAAAAGTTTATATCTAACATATTATGATTTAATGTAATATATGTGAACTTAAACTTTAATAAATGTCCTTTAAACCACCAGTTTCAGTACTAATCACTATCTAATCACGGCCTATACATAATCATTTAACTTAACACTTGAACAGCGCGTCACATTAAAGCAAATTCTTCTACTTACCTCTATCCCAATTATAAGCAATATTTCCTTTGTATGTAGACCTTGGTTCAAAATTACGTGGTGTTGTTCTCGGATCTTTCCATTACGGGATTGATCCCGGCCCGTCGCCAATAGCCCGTTGTGTTACTCTAGCATGACGTTATTAAAAATATTTCCAAATAACCTTTGTATGCAATTTTAGCATATTATTTTGTAACGTACTATTGTGATAAACTCTCTCTCTCTCTCTCTAAGTGAAGGAAGCAGCCGTTAAATTATAACATAGCAGTACAGTTTCACGTTACATTATTTTCTAATTTCTGGTTGGTTGGTATATGAGTTTAAGTCGCGGAAGAGTACTACACCGGGTTATTGGTGACGGTTCGTGATCTATTCTGAAGGGGGAAGTGGGCAAATCCCATGAATACACCTCGTAATTAAGAACCACGGTTAGATGGTAAGTTCTAATTTCTTAAAGCATCGCCATTCTCGATTTAGTGTACCTATACTAAAATGGTATTCTAATATTGATAGCAAATTATATAATCTACGTTACTTGTATGTAGCTAAATAACAGCTGACTAAGCATTGTCATAAGTAGCTTATAAACCCCTTGAAAAAATTGTCAAAAACTGCAGCTTTTATGACCTCGAAAATATGTTTGCATTATTCACATTAGCTGAGCATATTTCGCAGATTTATGCAACAGTACTTATATTTATGTTTCATCTTTCTTCTGAATTATGCTTCTTTCCATAATCCGGACGCATCTTGTTAAATCGTTGAAACAACCATCAGAATGATTAATGTAAGACTGAAGGACTTGACACATTTTATCATTGCTGCATAAAAATACAATATTTGCCAGTCATGATTTGTTTGAAAAGGAGACATCAATATTCACGGAAATATCTCATCACACTTGCAAGACAAGGATACACAGGCTCCAAATTCCGTCCCATTTAAAGTGAAGAAAATTTACCTTCATTTGCACTTAACTACATCAAGCTTCTATATATCCTTACAAACGCTATCATTGTTGCATAAGAATACAATATTTGGAACTCGTGAATTGTTTCGAAAAGGAGCATTAATATTCACGTGAAAATGTCATTATACTTGCAATATTAGGATACACAGGCTCCAAATCCTGTCCCATTTAAAATGAAGAAAATGCACCTTCCATTATATTTAACTACAGCGAGATTCTATATATCTTTACAAACCCTATCAATGCTGCATAAAAATTCAATATTTGGAACTCATGAATTGTTTCAAAAAGAAGCATCAATATTCACAGGAAAATGTCATCATACTTTCAAGATTAGGATACACAAGCTCCAAATCTTGTCCCATTTTTTAAAAATTAGAAAATGCACCTTCCTTTACATTTAAATACAGCAAGCTTCTACATATCCTTACAAACGCTATCAATGCTGCATAAAAATTCCGTATTTGGAACTCATGATTTGTTTCAAGAAGGAGCATCGATATTCACAGGAAAATGTCATCATACTTGCAAGATTCAGATACACAGGCTCCAAATCTCGCCCCATTTAAGGTGAAGAAAATGCACCTTCCTTTACACTTAACTACAGCAAGCTTCTATACATCCTTACATACGCTATTCAGACGGTATACGTAACTACCGGACTTAAAATGCATTAGAATTTTAAGGGAAAATCAGCTGCAAGCTCTTCGTCACCCATTACTATTCCTAAAGCGATGCCGACGTTCGACGGTCTGGGTTTCATTTAAAAGTCAAGAATTGGATGGCAACCCCATAAAAATAATTCACTCGAAAACGTGCCGAGCTTTCTGAATCGAGAGTGTCCACTTTCTCAAGCGCTCTACTTGCTTTATCTGGTGAGCTAATGCTACTCAGCTTCAGAAGTTCCTAGATGGTTTCAAATGAGTTTCCACCAAGCTCTGCTTTAAATGGCTTCATTTGCATGTTAAAGACTATTGCTGCTTGTCGGGGCTCTGTGGTGATCTCCCGCGGGACCTTAGTGAAGCGTTCTCCGGTAAGAGTACTTAAAATTAACGGATAAAAATAGCAGTTTCCTATTTCTTCTGTAATTGGGAAATGATGGTGCCCGTGCCCGGACGTTATGTTCTGAGGTTAATGCGGGAGATTGTTTGGAGAGAGCTAGCTGTATGAGCATCTTTAGAAATGTGTTAAACCGATAACGGAAATCAGATTTGGGGAAACTTGTTTAGCGCTATTTATGATATTTGGGTGCTGTTTCAACTGCGTGTTGGGAAATGAAGTTAAGTATAATTTCTTAAAGCTTTTATAGATTGTGAACTAAAACTACAATCTTAAGTGGTGCTAACTGTTTTCAGCTTTTCAAGTTTCAAATAGTTCCACTTATTTATTCAAAGATGGTAATTTGAAATCTGTTCTGCTTAGGTGATGCTCGATTAAATTTCGGACGGTGTTTGGTAATATGTTTTATGGATGGTTGGATGAAACGAAAAATTATGCAGAATCCATATTACGTAACATATTTAACAAAATCTATTGACGGATTCAATGACAATGTATCGAAATATCAAATTACTTAATTGTAAATCAAATGTAAAGTAAAGTGCACATATATAAACGATTCAAACCCTAGACCTATAGTTTTAGTGCTGATTCTATTATTATTTATTTTCTTAATCATGAAGGTATGCTTGTACATCAATCGTTTTCCCAAATACTGTATAAAATGTCACATTATTAATTTAAATTGCCAAAAAGGGTGATTCATTTCTAAGGAATGGGGCTTTTAAGCTAGTGTGAAGCATTAACATCAGTGATGACATTAAAATAAAATTGTATCTTTTACGTTTCGAATAGATTATTACATGGAATCTAGGTGACTTAATGGTAAATGTTCAGGCTTTCTGTTTGTGTTCGTAGCAGTCGGAATCCCTTTAAGCAGTGGAATTATCGTTAAGAAGTATTTATCCCTAGTGTAGCAGACAATGAACCCAAAGTGACAATCCAAAACTCTAATAAAACTCTATTAAGCTTTTAACTGGCTTACCCGATAAATACTCGCGGAAAATCATTTTCAGAAAGGCGTGTATCTGTAAAAGTTCTAGTCTCAGAATTGTAGTACATTATGTATTGAAAACTATCTATTTTGAATGGATATTAAGTATTATTGCAGCAGTAATAAGTATTTAATTTGTTAATTAAAATAAATTGTAATATTTTTTCAAAAGAATAAATTAGTGGTTTATGTATTAATATCAAAATATATACTACAGCTAGATGATGAAGAACTCATTTTAAATCTACTTTATTGTTCCAAAAACGTAACTGTATTTTGTAGCGGATTCCCACAGTAACCCATCAGTAAACTTACTATATATTTTCACCAATGAAAATTCATTATAAACATTTCATATTGTCCAGTCGTGTTTATGTACTGTGAGACCCTCGTCTTACGTGAACCAAAGTCTGTTTATCTTAGAAGCTTGCCTTTTAAATGCTATCACCGATCACCATTGGCATCAAGCTCTTTTTATTCCTGTCACCGATCATCATTCCCATCAAGCCCTTTCCAATCCAATAGTTTTATAACTCATTTAAGATTGATGCAAAAAAAGTATTATAACAATATTTTTGGACACGGAAGCAGACGTTTTGCATGGAGATGCAGTAGTATTGGAAATATGATACATCGGTTGTGCCACTCTTTTTTATGGTTAGACCTTTCTTTGTTATTCAATTGATGAGTCTACTTTTTCTTCGATTTTACAACTTAAAAATGTAGACACGATTCCCAATCACTTCAAACCTCGTTATTATTATAAAGGCGACTTTGGCTGAATAACTGACTAGACTGAGTTACGACCTCAGAGTAGATTTGGGTAAACTTGAGTATAGTGCATCACGTGCCACTGTCCCATAAAATCTTGAGAGTGCTCTCCTGAAGACCATGAAACGCGCTGAGAAATTCATCTGTTATGTTCTCCAGCTTTCCACTTAAGAAACTTGCGTCTATTTGGACTTCGAGCACGTAAATTGTATAAATTCAAAAGTATTCTTACTTGACGGGTGGATGGAAGATACATATGGAAGTGCTTGTAATTTCTCTCGCCGTTGAAGCCAAATAGCTAAGTGAAATGCATATATGCAAGATAGGCACATGCATACAACAAAATATTACATTTCAAATGGAGAAAATTTATTAATTTTCTTCTAAAAAATTAATTGGGATTGGACAATATCTTATACATATTTAGACAAAAATATTAGAAAATTTATTTCTAAGATTTCTGCTTTTGTCCAGAGGTTTACTTATGGAATTCGATTTACATGTTCATATGTTAAATGTAATTAAAATACGCCAGTGTAGTTAAACTACGTTATAGTAATATGTTATTGTATTACGTTATTGTAATTAAACTACGTTATTGTAATATGTTATTGTATTACGTTATTGTAATTAAACTACGTTATTGTAATATGTTATTGTATTACGTTATTGTAATTAAACTACGTTATTGTAATATGTTATTGTATTACGTTATTGTAATTAAACTACGTTATTAAATAGAACATTTCTTTTTCGAGGAATTAAAATTATAACAAAAACGTTTCAGTACGATTATATACGGACTAAAGTGATGACTCAATTTGTAAATTCTACAAGTATCGAACCTATTAAAAATGTCATGGAAATAAATGGCATTGATTATATTCTTCTACCAAATACTTGTTCTACCTTTTCCGAAACCTGTTAAATATTTCTTCCACATAAATATTTATAAAATATTATATATTTATTCGGCATTTGCTCTTAAAATCTTTTTTTAACGTAGAAATGTGCATGCATTTGTCAATCCTGAATGTAACTGCATTAATTCCAAAATTGATTACATAAAAAGTATTTCCATTTTTATTTATAAAACTTTTAATTTCTAATGCCCTATTACTGACGTCTTCGGCTTTAAAATAGATAACTTGTAGTTTTTTGCGAAATAGTAACTAGTGAGTAAGCCACTTTTACTCCAAACAGACACTATAACCAACACCCATGCGATTTCAAATCTTTCCCTGTACATGAAATGCTATAAAATTAGTTTAATAACCAACACAATTTAGTACGAAGTACATATTGACATTTAAAAATTTTTTTAAATATATTTCAAAGGAAATATACTACACACATTCGAAGGATGCGTCTATCCGATATTGCTTTTGCGAAACTACAACAAAATGCCATAACCAACAGGTTTGAATACCCACCTATCCTTCACTGAAAATTACTCTGACTGTGGTTATCCTCTTCTTATTCGAAGCCCAACAAAAGCAAGCAATTTGTGACGAATTATCTATGATAAGAAAGATGAAAGACACATATTTCAATTTTAATTCTCACTTTTTTCGATTATGGAGATACATTGGAGTCCCGTAAGTCTTTCAAAAAGAATTTCATATCCTTCCATCGAGGAGAGAGAGAGACAGAAAAAGGGACTCCTTTTCTATATCCTCCCACCCTTTCCAACTTTATTCCGACTTCGGAACAGTCTGCATATATTCCACCTTCTTCCAAAGAATTTGCCATACGAGAAGGAAAGGGAAATACATCCAAACAAGACCTGATGATGAGCCGAGCGGTGGGAAGGGCAAAAAAAAGAAAGAAAACGCAAATTCCCTACAGAAATTGAAATCGAACCCGTAAGGGAATTTCATTTTGGAAATCGGATACTTAACGGTTCTAACGTGCTGCTGGCTCACAATAGTTGCTAATGCCCCATCACATCTTCCTGATGTAACAATCCGGAGCTTTTGAGAAGAGGGTAGCTATCGGATTTCTTCTTGAAAAAAAATTGAAGAAAAGAAGGGAGAAGTCAAATAAACATTACTTATTCAGCCTTCGCTCAGCAGCAATCTCGTGTTGAGATGGGTTCTGCGAAAAAGAACTACATTATGGGAAATGGATGAAATCCCGATTCTTTCCCCAACGGAAAGGGATCTCTTGTTCCAAAATAAAACGGCGTTTTTCCATTTTCGAGAGGGACTCACTGCCCTGGAGTTAGCGAGGGATAATTATAAGAGATTGATTTATTTGGGATTTCGGAAGCTGTTTTCTTTCGTTTTCGCTTCCGTTAAATGAATGGATTTTGCCTTGTCAAACAGTTTTTAAGAAATGGCGAATAAAAATTGAGCTTCGTGTGCACGCTTCAAATGTTTCCGTCGAAAAAGGATGAATTAGAAGCGTATTGCGTCGCGCTGTTTTCTGGGGAGTTTGTTTCTGGCGATTCTTTTGATGTGAGGAGTGTTTGTACGCTTAAATTGAAAAGTGTGTTGAGGCGGACATTGATTGAGCGTGGATCCCTCAGTTTCCTGAAGTACATTGAAATATGGAAAAAAAAAGAGATGGTTTATTTTCAGAAAATACATGAGCGCTATTCCCTTTTCATGTCTGTAAAACGATAGCTAAATTCGAAGCATAAGAAGGGAGCAGAGAAAATGAAAATAAGTTGCTTAAGTACACATCTGCATTTTAATAAATCTTGTAGGAAATTTTGTATTGGGTTAGAATAGCGCATTAATAACACTCTTGTGTCTTGCGGGTGGTGAAAGGGTTTAGGTCGCCGTAAGATGTGTCCCATTTCAAGCGTTAATTTTCAATTTTTGACAATTATGTTCACAAATGATTTTAAATAGCACTCGTATAAATAATTTTGAGTATGACTTTTTATTGCAGAGTATAATAAATAAATAATTTCAAAAATATACGCTATGAAGTCACCTTTGGAAGAAAGGATGTAGTTAATGATTATTTTTTTGATAAAATCAGTCAAAAGTATTCCTATTTTTTTATCACATTGTAATTTCGTTTGGTGTTCTAGATAATTTTGGTAATTATTTTATGTGAGCCATAAAATAATTACCTCACAGTTTCCTGAAGTCCATGGAAATATGGAGAAAAACGGATAGTTTTATTTCTGAAAATACATATGCACTTCTTCCTTTTCATATCTGTGAAACGATAGTTAAATTAGAAGCATAAGAAGCGAGCATTGAAAATGAAAATAAGTTGCTTAAGTACACATCAATATTTTATTAAATCATAAAGAAAACTTTGTATTGGGTGATAACTGTGCATTAAAAACACTGTTATGACTTGCGGAAGGTGATGCGGTAAGATGTAACCCATTTTAAGTGTTGAATTTTGAACTTTTAACAAACACGTTCACCAATAATTTTAAGTAAAACTCGTATAAATAATTTTGAGTGCGACTTTTGGTTACAAAGTATCGTAAATAAATTATTTAAAAAATATTTTTTTAAAAGCCTCCTTTAGAAAATGTTTGTGTAGTTACTGATTATTTTGTTTTATTAAATCAGTCAAAATTTTATCTATTTTTTGTCTGATCGTAATTTTATTTGGTGTTCGACATAATTTAGCTAATTATTTTATGTGTGTTTATAAGATGAAAACATTTAAAGAACGTTGCGGTAGAATGATTTTTAGAACTAAGAAAAAAATACATATATTTTGAATAATTTTATAAATTTACAATTAGTTGGTTTTATACCACATATCTTTCTATTTAATTGATTTTTTTTATTTAATGTAGTACATTATTTTTTGTAAATGCATTAAATTGCAAACATCCGAAGATAATTATGCTTACGTTTTATAAATACTTTTTGCTTACATTTTACTGAATTATAATCTTTCCTAATTTTTTCTTAGAAGTGTACCTTTTAGTAAACATTATCGCATTAATAGAATTTTATCACACTATTAATGAAGTATATTACTTTTTATTAACCCTTTATTAATTCACATGTAAAATAATGTTTTGAATTTGTTCACATAAATTAGTGGTATATCACACGGAATATGCGTTCCATAAATATTTAATGTTGAATCTTAATTCTTGGAAACTTTTTATTTTGATACGTTAAAAATATATTAATAAACTACGAAAATATATTTTGCTGTAAAATTTTGTGTACATAAAAATCAATTTGTCGAATACTTAAAATGTTCATAAACCAAAAAATGTATTACATCTTTTATGCATATTATACAAAAATAAAGTACAGTATAATTTGTGTCTTACTTATAAATTTTAAGAACACAACTAATTTGGCGAACAATTACAAACTACATACTCCCCGAAATGCATTACGTAAATATTTGATGCAAAATATCAAATTACTGATGAAAGTTAAATATTTGTACGTTTGAAAAATTTAGAAAAATTTGCATTACGTGTCATAGCAGTGCAAAGTTGGGAAAAGAATAACAAAAATGCTAGAGATGAGAAATTCTTTGCTCACTTGCGGAAACACTGTTCTTTCATCTTTAAACAAATCCCCTTCGCTACCAAATCTCGTCTCAGCTGTACTCCTTAGATTTTTAATTGGAACTAAAGGGTCTGCATGACTTTTGTAATGATTAGATCCAGTATTTTAATTATGTATGTCATTAATGCAGAAAATCAATGTAAGTTTCCAAATTCAATCCATGCAGAATTACTTCGAAATGAATAATGGATTTTCGGAATTTCGAAATGTCATACCAAATCAGAATAATAAGAATGCAAGATACACAGGATAGGTTGGAATGCATTGAATAAGTTAAACAAGTCTTTTATTTCTTATAACAAATAAGAGGCGTATAGGGTACATTTAAATTGTAGTTTTTCTATTGGTTTCACATATATAATTAAATGTAGGTAACTCTGCATAGTTAGAAGGTCTAGAAGCGTGTATTTAACCTCTTTGGTTAAACCTCTTAATGTCTACGAGGTGTCTTGTCATCAGCAAAACTGACCAGATATTGATGGACGAGATATCTCGTTATTAGAAGATAACTGACCATATCTTAATGGACGAGATATCTCGTTATTAGAAGATAACCGACCAGGTCTTGATGGACGAGATATCTCGTTATTAGAAGATAACTGACCAGATCTTGATGGACGAGATATCTCGTTATTAGAAGATAACTGACCAGACATTGATGGACGAGATATCTCGTTAATAGAAGATAACCGACCAGATCTTGATGGACGAGATATTTCGTTATTAGAAGACAACTGACTAGATCTTGATGGAGGAGATATCTCGTTATTAGAAGATAACTGACCAGATCTTGATGGACGAGATATCTCGTTATTAGAAGATAACTGACCAGATCTTGATGGACGAGATATCTCGTTATTAGAAGACAACTGACTAGATCTTGAT
Organism: Metellina segmentata; assembly: GCA_947359465.1. Classification (NCBI taxonomy): domain Eukaryota; kingdom Metazoa; phylum Arthropoda; class Arachnida; order Araneae; family Tetragnathidae; genus Metellina; species Metellina segmentata. Next base: position 57,145,632 of record OX375875.1, read on the forward strand.
GGAGGAGATATCTCGTTATTAGAAGATAACTGACCAGATCTTGATATTGTAATAACAATAAACGGTACTTCCTTGATTACGAGGTATATCAAAATTTGCCAGATCGTTATGGACATGATATCATGTCGAAACCAAATGAAGGGTTAAGCTGTACCACGCTACATGTTTCTGCCATTCGAAAGTTCATACAAGAACTGCGAATGTCTGTACAAAAACATTTAATTTACGGTTTTTACAAATTAAAAATAAACTCTAAAATAAAAATTCAAAATTTATAGATCAGTGGGTAGCTTTGTTGGAAAAGAAACGGATTAACAACTGGAGTTGTGAGTTTGAATCCAGCCTAAGATTGGTAAAGGGGTTGATGCACGTAAATCTGTCGTGGTCTCAAATGATCTCATATTGGCGTGGTGTGGAAGTTAGGAGAAAAAGGTGTCAGCTCAGTTGTGACCTCGTCATCCGACAGTTGTTCAAAATTACGTTGCGTTGTCCTTGGATTTTTCCTTTCGGGTTTGATCCCAGACCGTCGCTGATAGCCCGTTGTTTTGCTTTAGTGCGATATTTATTAAAATACCTAAATACCATCAAAGTTCATTATGGATGTAAGGACAATGCACAGCATTACGGAAATAAAATGATTTAATAAAAATTTATTTATTTGAACGAAGAGAGTGCATTGTATAAATAAAAAATGCTGCACCTCTACATATAATGACCAATTTAATATATCTCTTAATTAGCTTAGTATATCCGTAAGAAATGTTATCTATAGAGCTTAAACATAAAAGCGTCTTTTTATAAAATTTAGATTTTCAACTATGAAAAAAAATACAAAATTGATTAACTGTAAATATATTTAATATTATTTTCAAATGATTTTAACGTAGATATCTAGTCTAGTTTTCTGATTAATTCAGCATTTTGAGAATTCACTCAATATCTAAAATTATTTCCAATCTAATATGTTCGGCATAACTCTAGGATAAAAGTTTATGAAATGAAAATTTCAGCAAAATTTTCCATTTATTTAAAGTTAGTACATGGTAGAATATATTAATTTATCTCATTTGGCACTAATTTTACACCTAGTTTTAGGGAAACCGAATTCTACTTGCCAAATTGAGTTTCAATTACATGAGGATATAATTCAGGAGAATTAATACTGTTTTAATTAAAAATGGGCTGAAAATCCAAATCACTTAATAAATCAAAGTTGAATATGATACTTAAACTTAAAAAATAACTTTCAATTTTTATTAGCTGCTGCGTGATATAATGAAATTCTCTTTTGAGATTATCCAGCTAACTGATGACAGAATTCTATTTCCATTGGAATATGTCTATAGAATTTCTATTAGAATATTTCTATAGAATTTCTAATTGAATATTTGTATAGAATTTCTATTCGAATATTTCTATAGAATTTCTATTCGAATATTTATATAGAATCTCTATTCGAATATTTATAAAGAATCTCTATTCGAATATTTCTATCTATATTTTCTATTAGCTGCTACGTGATGTAATGAAATTCTCTAATGAGATTATCCAGCCAACTAATGACAGAGGCAATGACAATTCTTAAAGATAGTGAGTAACAACACTGCCATCAATTTATATAAGCGGGAATGTCAACAGAGACCTTTTACCCTTTCTAGTGCAACTTCTTATAGATAAAACATTTCCGCCATTTACTTGTAGAGCTCATGTTTCTGAAATCTTCTCTTTTCCCACGAACATCTTGTTACAGAAAACCCACGGTTCTCAATCTTATGTCTCTATGCAGTCATATGACGGGATAAATATGCTGACCGCTGCATCCAAAAATGACCTCTGCAGTGTCCGTCAAAAGGAATCCGAAAATGGCCGAACCGATGTAATGTCCCGTGAGTTTTGCATCCACTTTCTGGCCTCGGAAAAAAATGCGGCTTTATTTCTTTCGTATCAAGTCGGTTAAGTTTGGAAGTAGTGCTTGGGGCAGATTTCGTACTCAAGAAGTGTATTTGACCGAGCAAAATCCGATAGACAAGAATGCTGAGTCTTGGATCAAGGAATTCTTTGGAATATGCAACTATGCTGATATTTTGGAGTCGTTTTGGACTGGACGTGGAGGAAAAATACGCCGTAAGTTCACTCCACGACGGTTTGTTTTCTTTTCTTTAGAATAGAGCTCCTTGCATTAGAAATAGAGTTCCGAAATGTTGCGTGGGCTTTAAAAAAGCATTTGCTCTTACTTGTTGTAAAGAGGCCGAGGCTAAAGAAGTTTTCAATATTATCTCGCATTTTTATTCATACACACGAGTTTGAGCGAAAATAAATATAAATATTGAAATGTTCTCGTTCTTTTCCATGGCAGCTCGCTAGTTGTTGAGAAGAATAACATAAATAGCTCTATCTGGAAGCGATGGAATGAGATCTTTAATAAATATGGAGTAAATAGTCAATATCGTTTGATAAATGGTTTATAAAATAATAAATATGATTTAGTTATGTGGTGTAAAATAATAAATATAGTTCAGTTATATGGTACTAATTAATAAATATAGCTTAATCAACATTTAGAACAATGATAAATACGGTTTAGTAAGAAAAACAAATGTCGACGTTTCTCATTGCTTCATATTGAATAAAATATTCATACTGTACCATAATTTTCAATTAAATAGACGTTATATGCTCGTCACAGTGTCGTTTAAGATATCAAAGATGGTTGCTGCCAATATTAATGAACTGATCACTTACATGATTCCTAAACACTCAGATGAGAATGCAGAAAACAGCAGCGACGACTAGATAATTGGGTGCGTTTATAGTGCAATACATGTTCTATCAAGACCCCCTGACATTCATTAAGCCTCCGTTCATTAGGACTTTCGCTTTCCGGAAAATAATTCCTCTAGACTATCAGCCAAGCCTATAGTAAGAATTGTGTATAACGACAATGGGAGCAATAGGATGGAACAATCATAAAGGCAATATTAGTGCTGACATACCCATCACCCTTTCTTATTCTCGCACGAGCTAAATGACAACCTCCAGTGACAACGTGGTGTTTGTAACTGTTGTCTTGTAACATTCTTTTTGTTTCATTATTTGTATGTCTGGTCTTCTTTTGTTCACTCCATCGACACTCATTACCATTTCCCGATATGAGAACTCGATTAATTACCTCAACCTAACAACCAAACCTATAGGAAGCATTTTATAAGATGAGTGCTAAGAATCGTGACCAAAATTGCTGCAACCATTGATGGTAGAACCTAGCACTTCTCTGATTGTTTGCATTCAGATGTGATAAATGACGTGCAGCAGTGACGATGAGATATTTGAAACAGTTGTCACATAACGTTTCTCCTAGTTCATGTTTAATTCGTCCTGTCTGCTTTGGTACAGTATGTGCTTTTTGAAGTTTTCGTCCTTTGATATGAGTCTCACATATGAAACATATTAAAAATTAACATTGGTATCTTTATTTGTATTATTCTTTAGTCGTCTTATACTCACTAATCTAGTTTACTGTATAATTAATAACATTTTCTCGCACTTGATGGAAGACAGCACTATTTCGTAAGGAAAATACTTATTTATTTATCACTACTTTTTGCTTGGTAGTGTAACGAAACTCTCCGAGGCTTGAAGTTAGAATCTTTCAATGTGCCTAGCGCATTTGTAGGGTGATGATTACAACTATTTACTTGTCTTAACTCAGATCGCACGCTACTTGTGGTGTTATATTTGCAGTTTCCTGCTACAGTATTGACCATTAATTTTGTCTTTCTATTTACAAGTGACATTATTGCCGTATAATTTCGAAACAAATAAGAGATTTGTCTTGCGTCTAATCTAAAATGTCTTGTTACGAAGATATGTTAAACACCGAACACTTTTCCAAACGTTATAAACTATTTGTAGGTTTTCTATTTTTTCTACGAATGACAATTACGACGATGTCAGTGGTAATACTCTAGATAAGTTTCGAAGAATGTTTTAACCGTTGTTAAAAGGCATTCGATCGGTCTTATTAAGATAAAAATATTTTTCTATCATTTGTATTTGCATTTTAATATTGTGTTCTGAACAACACACAAAAATTGAAGAAACAAAACGTATTTTGTAAACACTTGATAGAAAATCAAATTTAGTATTTAGTAATTATCCATATGAGATTTTTATACAGCATCCTAGTAATTACTATGCAATTTCTTGGCTGTTGTCTGTTACAATCAGAATTCTGAAACTAAGCAATGATTTGAATACAGAGGAAACATTTTGTGTGTTTAAAGTTCTTCCATTGAAAATTTTATAAAAGTAAAAAGAATAGACTTTATCAGAAATATTCAATTGCACTCCACATTTGCAAACTTTCATCCTAAAACGGTTGAAATATTTCCCAGGAAACATTTTATGCAGTCCATTAGTCCTAATGTTTACAATTGCTAAACCGTTTCGTATAAAATTCCTCTGAGGTATATAGTATGAGGTTCATAGTATTTCCATCAAGTTACAAGCAGTCTACTCTGCATGTTTTTTAACCAATTTTTCTCTCTTTGACTAATATAATCTTCCCAAAGGATATTATTGTAAGGAAAAGGCCAAAAGAATACTTCCAAAGGATTCTATTCCAAAGGAGATAACACTGGTATCTTTCCAAAGGAATCTATTCTAAGGAAAGGATCAGTATTGGTTCAAAAGATTGATTGAAAGAATCCGTGAAATCTTTCAAAAAGCAAAAGGTGTTATTTAGTCATTAAGTATGTTACGAGGTAAAAGCAATTCTGCACAACTCGGAAATATCGCTATACTTAAAAGGGTTAAGATGTATAATCCTAACGGTTATTCATTTATAAGCAAAATTTACGAAGTAATATTGATTCAAATTTACATCTTTTATGGCTAGAATATTTCATTTGGGTGTTTTGCTCAAGCTGGATTGCTTGACATGGCAATTTATCAGAAAATCCTTGAAAGTGTACCCAGTCTGGTTTATATCTCAAGCAAAGGATCCTTGCTAAAATGTCGATAGTAAAGTCTGTAGTATACAGTTTTTCTGTTTTTTTTTATTATTGATTCAAATTTACATCTTTTATGGCTAGAATATTTCATTTGGGTGTTTTGCTCAAGCTGGATTGCTTGACATGGCAATTTATCAGAAAATCCTTGAAAGTGTACCCAGTCTGGTTTATATCTCAAGCAAAGGATCCTTGCTAAAATGTCGATAGTAAAGTCTGTAGTATACAGTTTTTCTGAAAAATTTTTGAAACAATTTTTCTTTAAGAGTATAAAAGCATATGGAAGTTACTTCTAGCGGCCTGAGCAAATTCCATGCTGAGTTATGAGTACCTGACAAACAATAATGCAAAACAACCACCTTGCTGAAAGTTTAAATTTTAAATTCACCAATACCCGGAACAATTTGTGAGAAATATATGCGATTAAAATTAGTACTTCAATATAATGAAAGAGAGTGATTTGTAGGCGTGATACAAAATCACAAGATACAGTCACGTTCAATTTTCCTTTCAAAAGGTTTAGACAAGATATGTCGTGCATCACGATCTAACCTATTTTTCTAATGTCTATATGCACTTCCCTACAATAATGAATCGGACAGCAAGATGTGATGGTCCAAGGGAAAGAATACAAGCTTTATAGGGGGAGGTCCCCCACGTGCTGCAATTGCACTAGCAACCCTTCTGGGCATACTTTCAACAAAGTTTTGATACACAGCTATGGGTATTTGCGTCCATTCCTGTTGCAAGAATGTCGCCAGCTGAACTGTAGATTTCGGACGTGGTTCCCAGGCCCGTAAGCGTCTTTCTAACTCGTCCCAAAAATCCTCTGTGGGGTTTAGGTGGGGATACTGAGCAGGCCTACGACACGACAAGGAGCGTTGTCATCCTAGAAGTAACATTCGTCCATTCCATAAAATTGTCAGAGCTTATGAAGAACCTAACAGTCCAAAATGTACATGTAAGCGTTGGCGTTCAATTGATCAGGAACAACATGCAAAGGTTCCAGGCCATACCACGAAAACCACTCCCAAACAAGTAGTCGCACTTTATGCAAATCCGCTGGCGTGTGGTCCATTATTGTTGGGTAGTGTATCTAGTCGACAGGTTATTGCTGATTTTTTTTGTGAAGACGAAATCAAAGTATGATGTTTTCTTCTTGTGATGAGGTATTTTGTCCATCAAGATCTGGCCAAATTTGCAAATGGCGTACCCTCCTGTTGGTTGACTTGACAATCAAAAGGGCTTAGCATTGAGTTATTATTATTTTTTTTTTGAAGAAAACAAAAATGATATTCATTTGAAAAATATGCACAACGGTCAAATGTAATTTCAGTACTTTCAATGATGTAATTTGAATTTTCCATTGTAATCCATATATATATATATATATATATATATATATATATGTACATCCTGTAAATTCTTCTTAGAATAAATTATTCGGCTATAATGATATTTCTGGTAAAATCCGATAAATCTGATATGTTATCAAATTAAAGGGGGGGGGAAATAAATACACATTTATGTCTTCAATTTTTATTTTTTACCCTTTCCTATACGTGAAATATTAGACTCCCCCCCCCCAACAAAAATTTAAATTCATATATTTTTGAAGTTCCAGATTCCAAATAAGATAACTAAGATTTTTAAGACTAAATAAGATTTTTGTAACTTTCAAAAATCATGCTTGGAAATGACGGATGAGGATATTCACTTATCACTGGTTTTCTATTAATAACAAGCTATGTGTATTAAGCGATATACATAATTGTACACAAGACCACTTGTGATATAAAATATTTTATTACACAAATGTTTCAATAAATATTTTGAAACTTAAACACAGTATAGCAAGAAAGGAAATTCATACTTTAAATGAAAATCAACAAGTGTTGATTCAACTCGAATCATTCACAAGTGAAGACAGTTATTTGGAAGTAAAGTTTCATACTTTAATTATTTCTTATATATAGGCTGATTTTACACATTTAGCTGAACATGCTTCATTTCAGTTGATATTAATAAGCTTTTAATATTTATAAAAAACATACATCTATGCTTATAATTTGATCAGTTATAACATAAAAATCGTCACAAAATTCACGTTTTCTCTGTAGTCAGAGAAACAATTTCCCCAAAATAAACCACGATAATTATAAGTTTTTAAAAACTTATAAATAGTGTTTAAATAATGAATACAAATGCTCTATAGATGTATCTTTTCAGATAATATCCAATAACAGTAATGGTTATTCCCAACATTTACCTGAATAACTTCTAATAACTCTAAAAATAAGAATTTTGATTGTTTCAAAATAATTCAATTCTATTTTGAATCTTTACATGGAGGAAAAAAAATCAATAATCTTCGTAATAAAATGTTTTAATCGTTACTCTTTTGAATTCAAATTACAGCATTTTAAAGCTGAAAGATTTATTTTTTCCGTTAAATATTTTTGTTGCTATGCTGGATGTTTAAACTTTAAAAAAACGTAACGTCATTTTATATTATTTGGAAATTTTTATGCACCCGTGAGTGATTATAAATTTAGAATGGTTCACAGTAATTTTGAAAATATTCAATTCGATTTTGAATTTTTATGTGGTAAAAAATCAATAATCGTCTTGATTAAATGTTTTAATCGTTAATTTTTTTAATTAAAAGTTCAGCATTTCAATGCTGATATATTTAGTTTAGTCGTTAAATATTTTTGTTGCTATGCTGGATGTTTAAACTTAAATAAACGTACCGTCATCTAAAATTACTTAGACATTTTTATGCACCCCGTGAGTGTTTATAAATTTAGAATGGTTCAAAAAGCTACTAATGATATATTATAAATGAATGATTAAATATACAAACTAGCATTTGGAAACTCATGCTCTCTTTCAAATAGTACGGATTCATTTTTACACAACTATAAGCAGAAAAGTATCACATACAAAATTTTTCAAATGAAAGAAATGATATAAATAACAATGTAGAACGAAGCACACATAAGACGACATTATATGAACTGAATAAAACAACAAATTAATTTAGATTAAAGTCACACACATTAAAAATTTGTTTCGTGGTTTTTGTAGACTAGATACATCTTATAAACAAGAAATCTCATATATGAAGTTGGAATAACTTTTCTTAAATCATGCACGTGACGAAACCTCATTATATCTTTTATCTTGCAAGAAAACACAGAGATAAGGAAACAAAAGTTATAGCAATTGTCCTACGGATAAAACCATCACATTTTTATTGCAAATGATTGCACATTCTTAATTAAGAAAAGATTCTCCTGTACACCAGTTCTATATAAAATGGGATGCCATAAATATGTTTATCTCACAAGTTTTCTTTACAAATCAGGCATCCGATCTTTATTAGCACATATGATTTTATGAATAAATTAATATTATCATAAAGTCATGTTCGCAAATTAAGTTCATTACATTGCCGCACGAAGAAACTTCCCTCATACAATGTAAAATAATACTTCAAATTTCATGACACATTCTTAAGTATCTTAAAAGCAAAGTTGAAATATTTTAGTACAATGAAATAGGATATTATGATAAAAAAGCTTGTATGATATGGAGATTTGATTACACTTCTTTTGAAGTGACCTGATTCATTCCTCATTCACTATATTCTGGGGCTCAACAGAAAACTACCAATCCTCAGACAAGAATATAAACGAGCTAACTGTTTCTGAAGAACCAATGTTGACCTTCTTCGGTTTATGGTAGAAAATAAATGGATATTACCGGATTTCGTTTACATCGGATCATACGTTCATGAAATCTTTTTTTAATCCTGAGATTCCTCGCTGATATCAATTCCTATACTTGGCACCTTAACCACCTTGAATTCACGTAAATCAAGACTGGCGATGAGGAAAAACGACTGGAAAAAAATAAGTCACCGTTCTCTCTTAGAAACCACCAGAACTGTACCATTCCGTAGTGCACAGTATTCATATAGCACTTAGGCATCATTACTATTTCCGAGATCACTATCGGTGAATCATCTTTTCCTGTGCCGCTCGTTAGTATTATTTTTGTGAAAGACCACGTTTGAGGGATCATCCGCCAATTCGGGGTACAGATCGACTTTGTGAAAGTACTCACCGTCGTACCCGTTGACGAAACCAGTACTAAGTATTTGTTCTTTCTCCCTCTCTGTCCACTTGAGTGGACCCCTTTGGTTCGAGGATATGATATCTCTTTCTTGTGACCACCTTCGAATTATAGCTTGGCGCTTGGCGTGTCTCAGTAACCGTTCCCGTTCTTTCTCAGAAGAAGTGCCGTAGCGAATGTTGAGGATCGCGTGGTGGGAGTGGATTCTGACATCCACCTGGTGCTGACCGGAAGTCGACTGACCTTCTTCCTGCTTGCTCTCGTGAACGGTAGTGTTGACCGCCGAATTCCCAAGCCTCTGGAGTTGGTTGAGGTCGTCGCCAACTCGTCGCGTATTGTCTTTAACCAGGTAGAAAACATCCTGTCCATGGAAGGTCAGGTGGAGGTCGAGGATATGACAGTTGTTGAAGACTGCCGAGAAAACGTCCTTGCGAATGATCTCTGCCCTTGCCGATGCCCGCACCACTGCACGTCCTTTGACGTTTGAAACGGTGATTCCTTTTCCGAAAGGTACGTTGTGGGTGCTGATTTTCGGCAGCGAGGAGTCGAATAGTTGTTCCCTTTTTACTTTGGACCTTTGAACGCTGGTCAGGCGAGCAAAGCGTAAGAGTTTCTGCTGCACTGAGCAGGTGAGTCCTGATATCAGAGGAACCGTCGGAAGGTCTAGGAAGAGGGGTTCGAAGTCTACGCTATTGGAATGATGTGGACCTCGCTTGTATACTTGATTTGCAGCCAGGTCTAAGGTGTCGAGGTTGATTCCCTGATAACGTATCCATTCTTTTAAATCTGCAAAATAAATTAAAATTATAGAAGTTTAAGCATGTATTTTAAAAGAACCAATTTCAGTTACTGAAATTTAAGTTATCGTAAAATAACATTTTAAAGCATTCTTCTAATCTGATAAACGTGTCTTTGTATGATGCTATCGCAAGAAAATAGAAAACAAAAATATATTGTTAAATCTGCTTGTTCACATTTCAAAGTAGCTGTTTGAGAGATACCTCAAGGCTCTGCTTTGCTACTTTTTTAAAACATTAATTCTTTGAATGGGGCACATTTTAGGATTTTTTTTGTCTGCATCTTGTCTGTGTACTAAATATAATAACAGAACCGTAACAGGCCGGCATGCCGAAAACTTACTCGGAGATCCCTATCTGATAAGGCCATGTAAAGCTGTCCTGACGGAACAATCCATCCTATGGGATGAGTAAACCTGTCCTCAGAGTCGTATCTGGACACTAGTCTAAAAGATACATCGAAAGCGTCGGAGTTTGGTATCTGGCATTTATGTTCTGCGGGTCTGAGAGAAATTAATTACCTAAAGTGATTTTAACGAGATATCTCGTTCATCGAAATCTGATCAGTTTTGCTAATGAAGATATACCTCGTAGAAACAACCAACAGAAGGGTTTTGTGTACGATCTTTTATCTTTATGTGTGCGTTTTTTTAAAAAGTGAATTCTATCTGACAGCAACGAGAACAACAGCTAAATCTCAAACAACTAATAATATTTGTGATATAATAAATTTAAAGCTTCCGTTTGAGAACAAGTCACAGGGTTTCTTTTATAAATGAGTAGCCAAATGGCGCAGACAACTTTCAAAAATGTAAGAAAAGGCAAATGAGAACTGAACTACTGAATAACTGATAGCAATGTGGAGAACAGCAATATTTGAATCATTTGTAAACAGTGAGATATATGTAAAATTCACATTAAAATACATTTTATTTGGCTTGACTGTAAAATAAAATACTCTTATACTATTCATTCTTTTAATGTGAAAAAATGACAAAAAAGTGGAAGTAAAAGAAATTCGAAAATGACAGTGGAATTTTATTTGGAATCCAGCGTAAGAAACATGTGCTTTAGTTGGCACAGACTATAACGGATAGCGTAACGTTCCTGTAGTCTTCGTCAGAATATTGGAAACCGATATAGAAGCACAAGCAGCATAAAGAAATAAGTCAACTCTCTCCCCCGTTTGATGATGTTAGGGGATGAATTTAAAGGAACGACAACGGTTTCTCGTTTGAATAAAAAACAAAGAAAATTCGGAATATCCTGCCCTCTTTTTTCTTTTCTTATTTGCCTTTTTTGTTCTTATAGAAGAACAGAAGGTCGGTATGATATCGGATTTTTTTTTGACACATAGCCCCTAAATCAAGGCTGAATTCTAATTCAACATTTTGTAGGAGTAAATGCAATTTATCGAAGCAAACTTCTTTAGTGCTGCTCCCTAGTAAAAATATTTCCAACTCGAGCATGACATGTCAGATAAAATCGTGGGAGTTAGTATCAATAGCCAACATTGCTTCTTTCGATGTCTGTTGGCACGGAAACTCGATATTGCGAAAGGTTTGATTTCCGATGATTCCTATTGCTATTTTTTTCAAAGCGTTTGGGCAATACTTAGAAAATTCCTTATTTAGATATTTATTTTATTCCTTTCCTTTTCATTTGTATATTTTACGCGTTTATTTAATTAATACGTTTATTTTTTCACAAACAAGAATGAATAGCCCAATTACTCAACGTTTTCTTTCTTTAGATTAAAAATGTGAAAAATTCAATTAATGAGATAAAAGTGCTTTATGTTGTGTGAGCTCCAAAAACGGTTCGGTACATCATATTCGGATTATAAAATCCACCCTTACTAACCATTTGAGAGGTTTACACTCATGCAACAGTTCAAAAACCTGAAGTCTTTTCTGCAGGGCTTTGCCATAGTTTGGACCATTTTGACCATTAGAAAGTGTCCTAGGATTCTTGGTATTTCGTCATTACATGCGTTGTGAAGCAACAGCAATGCTACACTATTCAGCAATTTTATGAGGGTTAGTAAGATGTTAGTTTAAAATTCAAATATGAAAGTTAGAGATTGGATTTTGGAGAATAAACATTTTAAATGTATTTACACTTGTGTTAAGAAATATGGTCGGAAAATCTTGTTAGGAAAATAACGTCGTTTCTCGAAAATATCAATTATAACGGCACTTATTGCATTTCCATGCAATTTTACATATAAGCACAAAATCCAATTAAAATGAATCGTGACGATTTCTTAAGCCCACACAATTGCGAACTTATAATTTCAATTGAATTACACTTCGTCCTAGAAAGAGAGAAGAGTCCTTTTGAAAACTCCTTCACTCAAACAACTGCTCCTCAGTATCCTACTCAAGAACCAAGTTGAAGACAAAAAGAAAACGCTCAACAATCTATAAACTGTTTCCTTGAAACGAAACAAATTACTCTATAATTTTCTTCTACAACGCAAGATACAGCCTCCATTATAACAAATTGATTAAACAAGGAGGACGGATTAATAAATTTTAATCTTTGATTCAAGGGAAAAACTACAGTTAAAGAGCAAACTTCTCTCTGGTGCAGGAGATGCGTTAAATTAAATTAGCATACCATTCAAGCAATCCTAATTTTGACTTGTCGCAAAAGGAAAGGGCTCAAAGAATCTGAGCTTCCGCATACATCAAACAAAAAGCTCTGATGAAGTGTTAACATCGTCTAATTACAAAAGTTTCATCACTTCCTTTCGGTGCCCGTGTTTAAATGCCTTTATCTTCGGAATTGTGCCGGAGCAAATAAGGGCTCCTTTCCAAAAAGAACTTGGACCAGGATTTCCAGTTTCCTAATTTGCGCAGTATGGTATTTTCCGCCAGATGAATTAAGGTCGTGAGGCGAAGAGCGCTCTTTGATTCGTCATGACTAATGGGAATGTAATGCAAATTGGATGTAGAAAGATTGCCGGGTGCTTAAGAAAGCTTCATAATTGTATGATATCTGATTTAAGTTAATGAGAAAGTTCTCAGCGACGAGAAGTGAAGTGCGGAGTTAAGAAACGGCTCCTTTCGCGCTTCATAAACATTGAAATTCATTTACTCGGTTATTGCATCCATACCTTTATGGAGCGAATAGTGTTTCAAAAGATTCTTCCACGGAAAAGCTTAAGATATCGTTGAATACAAGGCGTGTCTTTTCATTAGACCGCGTAAGTTTCAAATAGAGACGTTGTTGAAATCAATTGAAATGTTTGAAATTCAATCAATTTTTGCAATCGTAAACATTTCAATGTATTTGTTTGTGTTCGTCAAAGGCTTTGTAGATCAGTAGTTATTAATTAATGATGTCATTCAGATACAAAGCAACAATTGAACCAAACACTCAATGGCTCTAAGGATGGAAATTGCTTTTTGTACCTAATTAGTAATTTTACAGTCTTATTGAACACGAAATTGAAGGCTTTATTTACTTGTCCGCTTTGGTTCAATTGATTTGAATTAAGGATATTGCAAGATAATTTTAAATAAACAGTATATTTGGCTAAAAGTTCGAAGAGGTCATGAAGGACAGCTATAGATAAGTATTTAGTATCTTATGACGCTAAGTCTAACAATAGACAAGCAGCACTTGGTGATTTGGATTTCAGTGAAGAGGGAGATTTTCAAGTTTTAGGGGAAATAAGGATCTTAATTACGAAGAAAGTGAGCAGAATGTGCTAGTTACGTGCAAGTTACGGATATAATATCAGCCTTAAAGCTCACACTTTAAATTCTCAGTTGGACTACTTTGCTGATAGTCTCGGAGTTAGGACTGAGTAACAGGTTGAAAGCTTTCAAGATATTAAGGACATAGACAGAATATATAAAAGACATTGGGATGTTAGCATATGCTAAGTTGATATTGGATGATTCGTAAGGATGAGCCTGAAAAAGTAAGCGAAGGTTGTGCTACAATACGTAATTTTGAACATTAAAAAACAAAAATGTACAAACTAACCAATTTCATTCAAGATATTAAGCAATTGGTTTTGTTTCCTCTTTAGGTATGAAAAACCTATTGATATGACAAAACACTATAAAATGATAATTTAAACAACATCTCATCTATTAACCAAATACTTTAAATTGAAAGCGTTTTGAGTAAAATTTTTGTCATACCAGAACTTACTTCATGAAATTACGTGATTCAATACAAAAGTAGAAGGATTTATGCTGCTGTGGATATAAACAATTGGGGGGGGGGGCAAACACAACCACAATGTTTACTCATATCACAATTACTATGGTATAGGTGAACCTGCTTTAATTGGCCAAAGTATTGATTACGAAGGTTTTTTAAAGTCTGAGTGGGGCCAGCAAGAGATAATAATTGGAATTTCTCGGAGGAACAGGGAGAGATCTAGCGATAAGGTTCATCGATGAACCAAAAAGTTACCTCATTATCATCGATATCCACTGCAACATCCTTTGTACCTCGCTGACATATCGCATCCGGAATAAACACCACAGTGGACTAATGTCAAAGACCAAAGACGGTGAGTACAACTCTCTTGAAAACCTACCTAAAATTTACCTTTTTGCCACAAAACCCAGCACAACCAACCATAATAAACAAATTTGTTTAAAAAGAGAGCAAGCTAAATGTACAAGAGAAGTAAGCGGAATGTGTATCCAAATGAGCTACAGATATAATGGCATAGTTGAGTTTTGCAGTCACTTAGATGAATAATTTTACATTGATATCAACATATGACAATGGAATGGGTAGGGCAATAAAATGAACCTAACACATGTGAAGGATAACTAGGACTGTGTAATTTAGTTTTCTTGGATCCACTTCACTAAGTTAGTTAGCTTTAGCGCTCCCTCTCTCTGTATGTCCTGCGGCATTATTCCAGATATCCCTAATTGTTTGACAATGGAGGGAACGTTACTATAACGGCGGAGCTCTAGTTTAATCGAAATACGTGTTCATTGGATGGGACATCCCCGGATTACCACCAATGATTTGGATACAGCCATCACTCGAATCTTCGGTCGAACAATACTCGGGGAATTACATGTCATTTGGATTCAGATATGACCCGATTGCCCTACTGTTTCGATTACACTGTCTAATGTTTGAGTTACCGATACCACTCAAATGTGTTACAAATAGGTCTGCTGAGCAAATGCCATAAGCAATGCGATGAAGCCTTAGAGTTGCGGTATATATATATATATATATATATATATATATATAACAAAAATTATAAGTCTGCAGTCGTCACGGAGTAGCAAGAGTGGTAATAGGCAACCGGATGATGATGGTCCATTGGCGTGGAGTGTGGTGCTGGTTCCATAAAAAGAGGCAGCATAATTATTTCTCTAACCCATATCTTTATTATTTAAATAACATACTAGTAACATTATCAGTCGTAGAGGTTGTTAAGAGGACGGAGACTCGAACGTATCTGGGAGCTTCCTATTCTGAGGTGATCGTGGAAAAAGTGGATAGTTCACAATGAACTGGCCAAAGGGATAAAACTAAAAGAAAGACTATTGGACAGGGAAATTAGCAAGAGCTTTCATTGGTAGAGGTCGGGAGTTAAAACGAAGTACAGGCGATTTGAGACGAAAAGTGTTCGTGGTAGGTCAGCCCTACTGGGAGGTCCGAAGGTCAAAGGTGAAAGGGGATGGCAAGATATATGACCTATTGGACAAAAGAGACGAAAGGATGAGAGGAAGTGGGGTGTTCGGGGACTGGTCTTTGATTATAATTGTATGAGGGGGTTATTATATATATATATATATATATATATATATATATATGTATATATATATATATATATATATATATATATATATATATATATAAATCTATGTTTCAGTATAGATATGCAATATATATCGTTGTTTGAGCCACCATTATTTTTTCAAGGTAATACCAAACTATATTTTTCTAAAATGTTTACTTGTAAATAAATGTTTAGCGCTTTATTTTACTCTTACGGTACAGCGTACAAAATATTCATAGTTGGTGTATGAACAGAAATACATTTTTCATTATGAAACTGAATTAAGCTCAAAAATAAATTTCTTCATTTTGAAATTGAGTTTCAAAAAGAAAGTAAAACAAAATAATTTGATGCATTTTGTACAAGTATTATTTTTTAATTTCATTCTAAATCTTAATCTAAAAACGGTGTCAAGTTTCTTAATGACTTTCTTTTACAAATTATACAAAAAACGTGCGTAGGTACATCCATGAAATGTCACAGAATTACTCCTCAATTACACGTTTCCAGAAGTTTCCACGCTGTAAGAAGAAGCTTTAATTGTTATGTTGCGATAGCTTTAAGTATTCATCTTTTCATCCTAATACATTAAAATAGAGCTTTATATATTAATTTTAATTGAATATTCATAATTTGAATACAAACTGAATACACTCAAAGGTTTATTTACCCACAAAATTGGGTGTTGAAATATTCTAAAGCAATATAAGTTCGAGAGTAGTCTTTTACATGCTCTTTGTGTATTAGAGTCCACGCGTCACTTTTCAAACGAATTTCTTTGACGTACATGATCAAACAAACCGTGGAATGCAGTAATCAAATGCATGTTTATTAAATATTTATTCTAGGAAAAGCAATCTTTATGGTTACAAATACCTAAAGTATATCTGGCAATATATTATATACTTCAAGAGGGATTAAATTGTATGGATGTTCTGAACAGCAATGTAAGACTTATGCCGAAAAAGTTTGTGTTTATTACTAGACTATTCGAAAGTTACGCCGATTAACTATTAAGTGCAATCTCAGAAGTTAGTTGTGGAGAAAAAGAGAAGTACTATTACACGTTTATAATAAGAACTTAAAAACAACCTATTTTGATGCTGAAAAAAAAACGTGAGGAACCACAAAGAGGGACTTTCCAAAAATATCTCACAAAGAAAAATGCTAACATTACAAAGGTCACAGAAAAATAGTAGTTAAAAAAAGGTAGAATAGGTTTAAATTTCAAAAGAAAATTTCTCAAACAGAATGTTTGAAAAATTTAGAGGAATGTTTGCAAAGTCTAATCTTGATTGCTTCTGTTAATTATTTTGGAAATTCAACAATGATGGCGATATAATATTTAGGAAACTAATTGAAATGTACCCAAACAACTGACATTTTTCGAGATACTGGTACACTACACCTGTGCATTAAATGTCGGATAAATTGAGCCAATGTATTCAATGATTATACTTTAACACTGAGGGATCAGAAATATATATTTATAAGATGATTGTGTTAATAATTAACACTAGAAGCGCCGTTGGGGTTATTTTGACCCTTTTTCCAATTCCCTATGATTTATTTGACCACGTACAGTTGTACATCGAAGCTCATATTTTTTAACTTTTCTTAAAATGCTTCCAATTGTACTGTGAGAAACTTTCGTATTTCTATGTTAATTATTAAACTTTTTTTTAAATTTCCAATGGCAAGGCAGTACAATTGCGAAGACAAATACAAATACAATACAATACAATATACAGTGTTGACCGAGGTCATTTTAGCCTTATACAAGGCCAGAAGTGATGGTCACTTGTGAAGGGGCCCCCAGTAGGGGGACCATCATTGTCCCTAACAAAGGACAGCACAATATACATCCATGCCCTAACCCCGGATTGGAACCAGGAACCTTCCGATCCAGAGGCCAACACCTTGACCACTAGACCGGTTGCTCGGCTTAATTATTAAACTAAATAATCTAAGAAATACCTATAACAGCCAAAATTGGTCATTTTGACCCTCTTAAGAAAAATGACCGATTTTCAAGTCAGTGTCTGTTTTTGAATTCCCGATGCATCATTTTTGTTTCCTCCGATTGGGGAAACTGACACTACAAAATTTAGTTCGATAGCGATGAGTATTGTGACAGTTAGCGGGTTCTCTCTAAGCACTCTGACTGAAATGCGCTAACAGCGTTGGTGTGCTACATAACTTTTGTAGGGGAACCAGTCCTGCTACAGATATTATCGAGACCGAACCTTCGACGCCACTTTCCACAGTTGTGTTCTAGGCGTTTTTGATTTTGAACAGTGTGTAAACATTTTTTCCGTATAAACAATGTCGAGAGGATTGAGTATACAAGAGGCCCTTTTCCTCCTGAAGCCGTTGAATGTCCCGATTCTTAGCACCATGCACACAAACGTGCTTGGCAAAAGCACAAAGATGCCGAACACTATCATTTACTACAATCATACTAAATGTGGCGTAGATCATATGCTAAGGAAATATACTGTAGGTACTCGCAAGTGGCCTCTTCATGTTTTTATAACGTCATTGACATTTCTACACTCACACACAATGCTTGGCTAATTTTCAAAGAATCATCGAAGAATTCTCCAAAATTTTACATCGATAATTTATTATTGCTCTCGTGGAAGAACTACGAATGGTGCTTTGCGTAACATATGCCCCCAATTGCTCAAGTAGAGACCTCGAAACGAAAGTAATGTGCCTCTGAACTTTGCAGGGTACAGAATAACACTTCTGCCAGATGTGAGGGATGCCAGAAACCAATTTGTGATAAATATGTTGATGTCACTGTGAAGCTTTTATATTGTACCACCTGCGCTAATGTCTATTGAACTTTGGAAAATATTGTGTTTATTCATAGTTTATGATTTTTGTAATCTCACTTTGAAACATGTGTGCTAATTTGTATCGTTTGCATTTGTATCTTTTCTTTGTTTTCTGTACACGTACTCCTGATAAAGAATATTTTGTAATATTATACATACCAATATAGTATAATGTAATGTATAATATTGGGTAATATTATACATCACATTATATATTGTCATATATTATCATTTTTTTTTGTTGCCATTTCGAAATAATAACTTTTTTTGCAAAAAAAAATAATTATCTCTGAAGACTAAAAAAAATTATAAAAAAAAACCTAACTCTAAAACCGAAAAAAAACCTATAAAAACTATTATACACTCTGGAACATTGAAAATTTCGCACCAAGAACTGATTATCCGATTGAAATGTAATTTACTACACATAATGATACAGATTGGAGATTCACTTGATCCCAAAATCAAGACAATTAAAGAAATACTGTGGGTACAATTAGACAAATACAGTACAACTTCAATAGCGCGTCGGACCACCTCTAGCTGCAGCACGGTCAGGCATTGAGTTGATTAGACGTCTGATGTTGTCCTAAGGCAAAAGGGGCAACAAATCATGTACAGAGTGACACGGTGGCATCTGGCGTTTCAGCTGGATACTCCACAAATGCTCAATAGGGGACAAGTTCGGGAGCAGGTCGGCCATGGAAGAGTCTGAACATAACCTAGGAAGTCTTGAACAACTATAGCTATGAGCATTATCTTGTTGGAAAATTGCCCGTGGAAGACCATTTAGGAAAGGTCCCACGTGGGATCAAAGAATGTCATCAACATAACGCTGGCCTGTTAAGGTTCCACGTACCACAATTAGAGTGGAACGGCTATCGTAGTCTATGGTTCTCCAGACTATTACACCTGCTGTGCGGGTAGTCTGTTGCCGGATGGAATTGTACCATTCACCAGGGCACCTCCACACTAGGGATGCGACATCGATGTTTTCAAAACATCGATGTATTGGAGACGATGTTTTTGTAACATCGATGTATTGGAGACGATGTTTTTGTAACATCGATGTTTATACGTGTCGATGTTTTTACGTTGTCGATGTTTTATTTTTAAATAAAAAAAGTACCGTTATAAAAATTAAAAAAAAAACCAAGTAGTATAATTTTTATAATCAGTAAATTGAACATACTTTTAGACCCAAGTGGCCAAGGGTGAAGGGTCTGAAAAGTAGGGTTGCGACATCGATGTCAATGTTTTCAAAACATTATTGTTTTATAAAAAACATCGATGTATTGAAGCCGATGTCGCATCACTAGTTGCTAAACCAGTTTTAAGAAATGGGGAAAAAAGTTTAAATACACCGAATTTTATAAACATCGATGTTTTTGGGTGATGCATTATCAACATCGATGTTTAAATTTTGAACATCAAAGTTTCAAAACATCGATGTTTTGCTGTCGATGTAGCATCACTAGTTGCTAAATCAGTTTTAAGAAATGGGGGAAAAAAGTTTAAACACACTGAATTTTAAAAACATCGATGTTTTGGGGTCGATATATAGTCAATATCGATGTTTTAATTTTGAACATCGATGTTTGAAAACATCGATGTTTAGCTGTCGATGTCGCATCGCTACTCCACACGCGAACGCGGTTATCATCGGTCCCCAAAACGATCCGGGATCCATCACTAAACACCACGTGTAGCCAATCTATGGCATTCCACGTCGCTCTAGCATGGCACCACTATAGACGGAGTCGCCGATGTTTTGGTGTTAAAGGCAGTACACGAAATGGACGCATGGATCGCAGATTCGCTTCCGAAAGGCGTCTGGAAATGCTTTGTGGAAAATCTGGCACCCCTACATCTGATTGTATCGTGGAACGAGTCGCTGTGAGATCCATGATCGCTTGACACACGATTATTCGAGCCTCTCGACTCGCCCTCTTCATGGTCGCTCCAGACCCGGTACGCCGTACGTGGGTACCATATCGTGTCCACTGCTCCCAATTCGTAAGTTCTGAAGGCACACTCCGAATGATCGACCTGGCGAGTGACACGGCGCGTCGTCCAGCCTACGGTTTTCATGCCGATGATGAGGCACCTCTCAAACACGCTTAACTGTAAGGAATGTCTTCTCACACGTCTACCTGCCATTCTTCGCTTACTTAAGTTCTCCTATATTCGGAATGTGTTCGTCACGTTTATGAATCTCCCACTATGCGCCGGTCCCACTTCCTGATTGCAGCGCCACTGCGGTGTGTGAAGGTCATGCACATTGGCACCAAATTTGGATCATTTGCATTTCGGATCTCACTGTACTTATTTGGAAAGTTTCGCGATGGTACCTTTCTTCCTTCTTGTTGCGCTATTTCCTATGTTTCTGAGTGTATAGTATTGTCATTTCAACATCCTTTATCAATAACAAAAAAATTAGTTTGATATGGCTTACATTTCTTATGAGGGTCAAGTTGACCCCCAATGGAACTTTTAGGTAAGTCTAACATCTGGATGTTCTAGCGTTAAAGCACAATTTTCCAATAATTAGGTAAAAAATAGGTCACTAAAAAGTCTGAATATTTCTATTAAAAAATATTATTAAAATTTTATTCATAGAGCAGTTGATATAAAATGCCAACTGCCTAAGAGTGTTATTTTTGGAACTAATACTCATGAATTGTAATAAATAGCTGCGTAATAAGACTAGAAAAGAAGAGATAAAAAGTAATTTTTTCATATTTATTTAGATAGTTAGTAAGGTTGGGTTTCTTGACACAAAATGTCATATTTGTCAACGCTGCGACAAGCAACTTCACGTAAATGAACATACACCAGAAAAATTTTACTGACACAAATGATAGAATAAACCCAGAAAGATTTAAAAAGTGTTCCGTTTATATTTCTGAGGTTGTTATCGCAGTGGGGAAATGCACATAGTCACGACAACCTCGGATGTTTTTAGATAGGTAGTGAGACAATTTGCAACATATCCTTAAGAGACAACAATACAGGACCACACCTGGGTTCAGTGATAACGCTTCCGGATCGTGTCATAAATTTTGTATATTTAACTTCAAACACACTAATAAAGTACTGAGCAGAAAAATGCTAGACAAATGAAAAAAAAAACATCCTGTTGTACAGTTGGGTCAAAGAGGCTAAACAAAACAATTTCATAAAATGAAAGGTTTACTATTTTACGTGAAGAGGTGCACTTTTTATAGAGTAAAAAATGAATTATTAAGCAAAATGGTACTTACCTAATTTATTCTTCAATCCATGGTTTACATTTACTGGGTCATTTTCATTGAATCTGTACAAGTGGAGTCGTTTAGGATTCGGTAACGATTGAAGTATGTCATCCCATCCAGGTGTCATCCACTGTCCAACTAAAGAATCATAAACTCGATCTCCAAAGTGAATGAGTCCAGTCATAGGATCCAACAAACCGCCTTGGAAGTCTACTGGTAGGTAGAAATTAGGATTCGAGTCAAACAGTACATGGCCGTACGGTCCTCTATGTATCTCTTTCATGACATCTCCATACACATCATACACCAACAGTGGGCTACCCGTGTGATCTGTGGCTACATAGAAGCTTTCCTTATTCAGTAAGATGAACATTGGAAAATTTCTGTCGTCGTACATCAACGTGATTGTACGTCCATCAGCGTTGTTAAAGATGTGGGTAACAGCAAAGGGCTCATCAGGGTCTGCGTAGAAGAATTGTGTCACATTGCCAACATTGTCTTTCCTGACTGAAAGCCTACCCCGACCGTCGTAGTAGTAGTCGATGTCATACCGACCAACTTTAAAGGCACGTGTCAATTGTCTCTTGGTGTTGTAAACGAAGCGTTCCTCGCCTCTTTGGGTGACGAATCCCCGACCATCCAGGACATAAGGCGTCTCTCCAAAACTGACGATCCTATCGCCGGCGTCGTGGAGTATGTCTATCTTGTTGCCCATGTACTGCATCGTCACCATGTTCCCGTTTTGGTCGTAGTGGAACTTCCAATGGTCTCTTCCAACCATTTCAACAAGCTGACCGTCTTCGTCGTAAGAGTAGTTCTGCACTCGTGTTTTGGATACTCCCAGGTGCTTCATGTATATTTTGGACTGCGTCACTGAGTTGCGATTATCATACTGCATATCCACTCTGTATACCTGTAGAAAAAATATCATTCTCAACATTGCAACCCAAAACAAAGCATAAATTAAAATATTTTTAAAACCCAGTCCCCATGAAAATACATAAACAGCTTTTAAAATTATGTAAGAAAATATTTCCAAGCAATGCAAAATAAAAAATCGGCGTTAGTTGTGTAATTACTCAAGTCCCATTACATTATTGTTACGTTTTCTCAGAGAAGGTGTGTATTTATACTTTTAAAATTAAAACTATTCACCGTTAAGCAAAACCTACAAGTGGGTGTCTAGTCCAAAATATGTACCAGGATTTTCGAAGTCTGAATATCACCAAGCCAGTGCATGCTGGCAAACCAATGTGATGTGGTAATGGTAGAATTTATCTTGGAAGACCACCAGGTTACTTTCTTCCCATGAAAAGGAATTGATCACCAAGTCTTCCTGTTGAGTCAAGATGATATGGTAACGATTTCCTAAAATTTAGCGATGTTTAAAAACCGACAAGTCATTTATCCAGATAAAAGAATTGATCATTCTTTACTTAAGAATTCCTTTCTGTCTAACTATAATATGACCATCTCGCTTTATTTATTCCACATTTGGTATTTTGTCATGTTTTGATACTTTGAAAATATGCAGTAAAATTTCTATAACGCTTGAAGATCAAGCCAATTTTTGTCATATTGTGAAAAGATTTTTCCATTATATGTTCTGTGCGTGCAATATACGAGTATGTCTTCTGATTAACATTAAGCGCATTGTTTTTTCTTTCTATTACTATTGTGTGATATTCGATCAATAGTGGTCATATACATATTGTATTGAGTAATCAGAAGAGGCCGGATTCCTATGCAATTGGATATTTGGTTTAACACCACATACGAGACAGGAGATCAATTTTATATCCTAATCATGCTTTAAGGATACTATATGTGACATTTTATCTTGCATATTTTAGGGGTTACTGCATAAAATTGTATTAATGAAATTGCAAATTGTATATATTGCATATTTAACCCAAAATAGCAATATTTCAAATGTTATAGCACTTTTTTGCAATGAAATATAGAGCATCGCGTACGTCGGTCAGATCGTATATTGCCAACTTTGTAGCAAAACTCTGTAACATGTGAGAGAAAATCTCAATTAGAACAACATATTAAAATTGGTAAGTTATTTCTATTCATTGTCTTTATAGAAGTGAATTGAGAATTTAAACCACATGTACATACAAATATGCAGGTGCTAATAAACTTGACCCTCGATTAATAATGCTTCACCTATTATGTTATTCATCCAAAAATTAAATGAAAGCAAGACTAAAGGTCCTTCATATTATCATATAAATTATGTAACACTGTTTTTATTTACATGGTCTTTCTCAGGGGTGTAACGCCAAAGTAACGGGAGGCCAAAGTGCACATACTTTTAAAATTTACATTCAAATTTATGCTTGATTAAGTTTGTGCATTGAATTCAATTTTTCTTTGTAGGAGCACATTCTTACACTGAACAAAGATTTTCTCAGCGTCAAGTTATGCTTAGTCAATCACATTCAACCTCAAAGCAGGAAGACAGTTTTTACAAAGATTTATGTCTGGCATTAATTTTGGCAGACATTCCTTTCTTATAACTGCAGAATTCCGTCCTGAATGAATTTCTTGCAAAATACACGAACCGAAATATCCTCGATGAGAACTCTCTCCGAAAGAAATGCATAATTTTTTTTCTATAAAAAACATTACAAGAACTTAGGGAAATCACAGGCGAGAATTACGTGTATCTAGTCGTCGATGAAACCACTGATGTTAGGGGTAATTATGTGGCTAATCTTTTAATAGGAAAATTAAGTTCCCACGAAGCTGGTCATCCATTTGTTTTGGCTTCTAAAATCCTCGATAAAACTAATCACGACACAATATGCCGTTTTATTTATTCTAACCTTAAAATCTTTCCCAATGATAGCGGAATAAGAAATCGAGTTTTGTTACTTTTGACAGATGCGGCTTCGTATATAAGTAAGGCTGGTAAATTGTTACAAACGTGTTATAAAAACCTAGTCCACGTCACATGTATTGCCCATGCACTTAACCTTATTGCCGAAAAAGTTAAAGATTCCTTTCCGGAATTAAATTCCTTTGTTGGACAGGGAAAAAAATATTTCTAACAGCACTCTCCCGTGTGATAGTTTACAAGGAATTGATGAATGTTTCGTTACCTCCGACACCTCTGCTCACAAGATGGGGCACATGGCTGTATGATGCTTTGTTCTACGCCGAGCATTGTAACCAATATTCGGAAGTGATTCGAAAATTTAAAAAAATAATGCTGATTCCGCACAAAGTTTAGATAAAGTAGCTATATTAATAGAAAACAAACCTCGTTAAATCATTGACATTTGTAAAAACGCATTGTTCCTTTTTAGTTGATTCGATCCAAAAACTTGAAAAAAAAAAAAAAAAAAGGAAAAACATTATATGAAAGCGTTTTAATCCTTGAAAATGCGGTAATGAAAATCAATTCGATTCCAGGCAAAACTGTTAACGTACTTAAAGAAAAGATAGATGATGTCTTTAAAAAAATCTAGGGTTGACAAAATTGATAACTATTAATAAAATCATTCATGGCGAGGAAATGGCGACCGAACTAAATAAAAATGACAAGCGGGACCCTAAAATTTTAAGTTCCTTGAAATTCGCCCTCCTAACGTCTGTGGATGTGGAACGCTCTTTTTCATCGCATAAAAGAATTTTAGGTGACCGTAGAGATAATTTTACGGAAGATAATTTCGAAAAATACATGTTCATTAACTTAAATTATTCGCAAGTACAATAAAGTTATAACTACTCCCATAATAACCGTATTATTTTTAAATATTTTTAATAACTTTTTTAATATGTCAGTATAATTTATGTGTATATATTATTTCTTTGATTTTAATGACTTTTGTAATCTATTAGTAGTTTATTAATAAAAATGTAATGAGAATTCTGTGTTATGTAAAAGTAATAAATGTGCATCTGTATTTGAAACTTGATGTCTATAGTTGACTTTATCATTTTGTTCCTTTCGTATAGTGCTCCTTTAATTGTAGTCTTTTTAATTTTCAAATTTAATTTGTAGTGTATAAAAATGCATATTTTGACACGTTTTACTGCATATTTCGTCAGTTTTACTGCATATTACATGCATATTTTAACATTTTTAACAGCATATTATATGGCATATTTTGGCAGTTTTTACTGCATAAAAATACGGTCTCTAGTAATCAGGTAGTAAGAGAGGGAAGTTACAAAATTTAACTTTCGATTCTTAACCTCCGTTACCGTTATACGAAATGCAACACTAGCAATGTACATAAGCACAATACAGAAAATAAGAATACAAAAAACAGTGTCTAATATACTTAAAAACAATCTGTATCGGGTCAAGAATAATAAGTTTTCTAAGTTCTATATTATTTTTGTTTTTAAACAATTCTCAACTAGGAGTGTCTTTTGAGTTTATGGGGTTTTTTGTCCTAGTATGTGTTTCCAAGATTTGCAAAAATGTGGTCAACTGGCTAAAGTGTACAGTTGCAAATGTCTGTTTTCTTATGGAACCTAGTTTGATTTTATTTGTTAAAGTATAATGTTTAGCCCTGCAGACAGTTGGGGTATATGTCACATTCTTGAAATATGGATGCAAGATAATAAATAATCTATAAATAGAGTATTTGGACTACTAGCACGCGTTTCTTAGCATATTTCCTAAAATTCTACGTAGTTCTATAGAACAGCAGCCTATCCTTGCAATTAATTACCATCAAAGTACATATTTCTTGATGATTTAGGGAGCTAGAACATAAGCATTTGTTATTTGTGTACATCATTCCGTTCAACCGCATTTATTACTGAGACACCAACTCGAAGGATGATTTTTAAATCATGAGATGAGTTAAGCTCTAATCTAATAAATAGCTTATACTCTTTTAGGTGTATGTACTCACAAGAAATCCTGAAAATCCAACAGAAATTCTAAATATTTTTCATTGCTTCAAAATATTCTTCAATTGCTTTCAAACGATTCCAAGATCTTGAAAATATTTGAAATAGTTTTCTGGTTATGAAGGTTTTTGCTAGCTACTGTCACCATGAACAGACGTATTTCCAAAACTTTAAACTCAATTTCAGAAGAAACACGTTTTTGCAATAGGATTCTTTTTTCATACAGTAATAACACAACAATAAATTAATCCATTATAATATTTTTTGTATCATTATAATCTACATAATACAGCGGATGTTTTTACCCTCAATCAGAGTTATTAGTTACGAAATAAATTTTTAATGGATTTTTAAATCCTCAATTTTCAGAAAAAAATCGTGATTTTTTATGCATTCTTGGAGAAAAAAATTGTAACACAAAACCATTTCTCAAAAGGAACTTGATTGAGGGTCAAAACATGAAAAATAATATTGGAAATGATTTCCAACTAGAATTATCTTCATAGACAAATTAGGATTTGAGATATCACTCTTCAAAAAATATGCTAATTAGCACATTATGTATTAATTAGCTAAATAATAATTAGTTGAATATGATTTTATTTCGCTGAAATAGTCTTAAGCATAAACCAATGATCTACTGTGAAAAAACTGGATTTTTAAACTTAAAATTTAAAATATAAATTTCCAGTGTGTAAGTACGCCTTAAGTATACAACATTTCAATGTACTAGCTTACGCAATATAAATTTAAATCTCCATCTAATTTTTAGAAGTTTATGTCATTTACGTATAAATCCAATTATATAGTTTGCATAGCTTTTGAGATAGGGTATAAGTATTATAATCGGATTTAATAAGCATGGGTTTCACTAAATGCTCCAAATTACACTTTTTCCTTTGTAGTAGTTCTGTGGTTGTCAATATTTGTGCAGGACGAATTTCAATTCAGCTATAAAACCCTTTAAATATAGCAATTAAATGTATTGTGAATTTTATTTTGGAACTGTAAATAGAGAGTGACAAGAGACGAATTAATTGAAACTTAACAATGAGTTCGGAATGTGGAAGATAATTCAGCAGAAATTATTTTACTGAACATTTTAACTTCAGAAGTATAACATTTACCTTTTATTATCAGATTATTTATCACATAACATGTTGATGAGAAGATATAAGTCAAAATTATAGTACCTAAAGACATATAATCATCTTTAAGTGGTTTTGACATATTTTTAAGATACTGTTTATTTAGTCAATAATTAATTTCCCCTATTGATAGATCTCAAAAGAGAAGATTCAACAATTTATGAATGCATTTATGATATTAATATTTTCAGAGATATTCTCTTTTCCGAAGTAAGACCGTAATTTTAATGCATCAGGGGGGGAGGGGGAGATTATGCATCGCATATATAGATTTTTCAAACTATTTATACATGATTCATATTATAATTTCATTAAAGTAAGTTAAACGCATCGTTTTGTTAGCGTTCAACTTATCGAATTACTATGCATTATACATCAATTTTAAAATAAATTGTATACTTTTATAAATGATTCTAAAATTAATAATACAGCTAAGACAGTTCTAGTTTTTATTTTAGTTTATTTGAAATGAAAATGTGTTTCATTTTGTTCTTTTGAAACAAAAAGGAGTATCAGATTAAAAGTGACTATTTTGAAATCATATTTTTGATGGATGGTTAAAAAAACTGAATAAATCATGAAATGGTTGAATGACAAGAAACTTTCACTGATGTTAATAACAGTATGCATAGTTAATAATAATTGAATAGGTAATCTGAATATACACGATCACATATAAATAATATATATTTGTGATTTTGTAGAAGAACATAAGTAAAAATTATGTAGAATTTTATGAGAAAAAATTGCAAAATGTCTACATACTAAGAGGATTTTCTGTGTAAACAAAAAGAAAACAGATGGAAAGAGAACATATTTATTCCATTACTCCCATATGATACACACAGGACTACCTTTAAATCATGTTTTTTACCTTTATCGCGACGTTTGATCTACTTAACGTTGACCGAATCAATCAACTATCATATCACGGAATTTTTTTCCTTGAAATATTTATTTGCGAAGCGCTGAAATTGTAATTGCAAACAATCCAAGTGATGTTGTTTGGAATACGTACAGGATTCACATTCCGTTTCAGAAACCTTATTGCTATATCCATTTAACGTCTTATATATGAACGCGTTCTTAGTGTTATTTTTTAATTGTATGACTCTCAATGTCATTGAATTTACACTTAACCTTTAGACCGCGGCAGGTAAACAATTGTTATCTCTAGAATGTTCGGTGCCTCCTAAATGCCGACCGTGAAGTGTGAACGCTTTGGGTAAAAACAGAAAGTCGCTCCGATGATATCTCTTCTCACACCACACAATACTACGAAAGGAAAGCGTCAGTCGTAAATGCCACACGGCCA
Organism: Metellina segmentata; assembly: GCA_947359465.1. Classification (NCBI taxonomy): domain Eukaryota; kingdom Metazoa; phylum Arthropoda; class Arachnida; order Araneae; family Tetragnathidae; genus Metellina; species Metellina segmentata. The sequence continues at coordinate 57,174,798 of OX375875.1, forward strand.
TCTTGCTCAAGTTTGGTAAAAAGGTAATGGGCTCGGAAAGTCAGGCCAAAGAGCTGTTATGCGAAACGATTGAAAAAGTCTAAGCGTTACTGCGTAAAAGGTTAAACTTCAAAAGAACAACAAAATACTAATATCAGCATGCAATAAAATACTAGCATAATAATCTGCACCGTTTCCAATTAACAGAAATCTAAATCATTTATCGTTTTAGTAAATATAAATCATAATCAATAAATGTTTCATCTTTCGGGGGATTATATTTTCTTGAAAACTTATTTTAATTGCGCGCACAAACAACAACTATTAACTATAGATAAAAAATACACTTACCTCTTTATCACTAATAACAATGGACAGAAATTTTAATCTATATAGAGGGTCCATCTGCCTGGTAACGGAAGCAACACCATCAGAAATAATGGACTCATTGTGGAAACGCTCGTAGCATCTGAAAGGACCAATCTGTTCCTTGCGACCGGTTGTCATGTTGGTGGAGACTTCGATTGATTGAAGTTGGACGTTTCCAATTTTCGGGACAATCATCGACAGGCGCTGCATACCGTCGTAAGCGTAAGTGAACATTGCGTTTGTCAGAGGGAAGGGACTGTTGAACTTCATTTTCCAACGAACCAGAGATGAACCTGTTGTAAGAAACGAAAACCTCATAAACGTTTATTGTTAAGGCTTCCTATCAAACTGATGCATAGAAAACAATTTGAAATTAAATCCATCACTGTATCTAAAGGGAAACCTTAAAGTGACCTCTTCAAATATGATTTAAGACTCTGGCCTGGCGGAAAATGGTTGCTTATTCAGACTTCTGACTGGTCACGACTGTCTCAGATTCCTTCTCCTTCGAACAGAACCTTCTGATTCCCCACACTGTAATTTGTGCCACCACATCTAACATATTATGAGCATTTTGACTATGGATTATTAATTGTTTAGTTGAAGAAATATTGTAGAGTGCGAGGTATAACGGTTTAAGAGGCCAAACGACCGGGATTTGTTAATTTAGCCTAATTTAGACTGCTGACTGGTCACGACTGTCTCAGATTCCTTCTCCTTCGAATAGAACCTTCTGATTCCCCACACTGTAATTTTGTGCCACCACATCTAACATACTATGAGCATTTTGACTATGGATTATTAATTGTTTAGTTGAAGAAATATTGTAGAGTGCGAGGTATAACGGTTTAAGAGGCCAAACGACCGGGATTTGTTAATTTAGCCTAATTTAGACTGCTGACTGGTCATGATTGTCTCCGAGTCCATCTACTTCTAATAGAACCTTCTGATTTCCCAGACTAATTTGTGCCACCAGGACAGATAACATATTATGAACATTTTGACTAGGGATTATTAATTGTTTAGTGAAGAACTATTGTAGAATGCGAGGTATACCGGTTTAGGAGGCCAAACGACTAGTATTTGCTAGCAACACATTTGAATGACCACTTTCTCCTTACTGCGTCGTAACTTACAATCATTGACAGAAGTAGGTAATCCCTTTTGAACAAGATATTTTGTGTCTCCTCGACCCCTAACGACTTCCCTTTTTTAATCTATTTTTAGCCTGCTTGGGGGGGATAGAGAAGTCAACTAACCCCGATAGCATTTTCCACCCTTTTCGATCACTTATTCTTCGGATTGTTGAACGCTTATATCTGTAGCTGCTGTTATGATCTTGTTTAATAAATCTCTTTGTTAAGTTTTTAAAAACTACTTGCCTTGTATGATTCTACAGGACCTCAGTCGTCCACAGTTTGAAATCGGTCAAATAGGTAAGTGGCAATTTAGCCTAATTAAAACAGTTTTTAAAAACTACTTGTCTTGTCTGATTCTACAGGACCTCAGTCGTCCACAGTTTCAAATCGATCAAATAGGTAAGTGGCAATTTAGCCTAATTAAAACAGTTTTTAAAAACTACTTGTCTTGTCTGATTCTACAGGACCTCAGTCGTCCACAGTTTCAAATCGATCAAATAGGTAAGTGGCAATTTAGCCTATTTGAAACAGTTTTTAAAAACTACTTGTCTTGTCTGATTCTACAGGACCTCAGTCGTCCACAGTGTGAAATCGATCAATTAGTCACACGTGAATTGCCGCCTAATCCACAATGTATCTATGTATTATCATTGCTTAAATTAAAATGATTCTCGCTATTCATAGAAAAACTTTCCCTTACACAACTAAAAACGAATAGAAATTAACATATTCTGTTAGTTTACACATCAAATATTCTTCCCAATATGGCAATGGGATATGCATGCATGTGCAGAAGTAGTATGTGTTGTTTAGTCCATAAAATTAAATCTTAAGGCACCTCGGTATCGTAAGTTTTAGAAATTATAAAAATACTTTTTATACGTTTTTTAAATTTCCAACTAAATATTTTCAGTAGCTGAGAAACAATGCAACTACATTTTACAGCTAATACACACACCTTAAAGGTCTCATTAGCTCTCATGGTGCAGAAAAAAACCCGTCCGTATAGTAAAACATTAAGCCTGCCAACAATTTGTAGTTTTCAGAGGTGCTACAAGCAAATTCGAAAGATGTTCACCCTCGAAACAAACTCTGTATAAATTTACACCTTTTTACAGAATATAGAAGAATTTAACATTTATTAAAAATAAATTCCTTATTTTAGTAATGCAATATAAAATTTACATTCAAGTCGAAAATTACCTTTATAAATAAATTCACTTATGATTTCAACGTCTTGAGTTTTCCATGCTTCAAAATTGATGAATCCAGTGTCGCTGTAATTCCTTTCAATCTTACCACCACCGTAGACAATGGCGGTCAACATCATTCGGTCGTCGTAACGGTAGAGCGCTCTCCCTAAATCCCCAGGATAGGTCTTCAATAGAGGTAGTTTCTGGTCATTGAAATGTACAACGTAGGATCCCGTATTACCAGGCGGGGTGTATAGAAGCTTGTAGAAACCTATGGAAACGTACGCGGTGAATGTGTGTCGAGAACCTTTAGGAGTAGTCACGTACTTCAGTCCACCATTGTCGTCATAGTGGTAGGTAAATTTTCGTCCACTAGGCAATGTTATCTTTGCCGGCTGAAATAATAGAGATTATTTAAAATATAGCAGCATTTTTAACAAGCGCATACATATTATGAGGTTAAATAAAAATAAATGGATTGTGGGTTATCTCTCCTGGTGATTTATCTTCAGGTCAAAAGCAATCCCTGTAGTGGCTAACCTCTTAAATACCAACTTGCTACCCACTCACCAATTCGAGGAATTGACATAATTTGATTTTCCCAGTTCAGTTTGATCTTTATTTACCCTTGGGGAAGGAATTTTTGTCTCGACTACGAATCATTAGCAAGAGCAACTATATCTATATGAACAAGATATCTCGTCCTCAGAAAAAGTAACATGATATCTTGGACGAGATAGGTTTTGAAAAGTTAACATCAGTAACATAAAATTGATGATTGGGAAAACCAAGATTGAAACGACATGAAAAGGATACCCTACTTAGTTTTAGACAACCTTATCTAGTCTTAAGAAAAAGTAACTTGATCTTGGACGAGATTTATTTTGGAAAGTTAACATCAGCAACGAATCTTAGCACTGATAATTGGGGACACCAAGTTTGGATCGAAAGAAAAAAAATCCCCTACTTAGCCTTAGACAACCTTTATAAGTCAAATAGATTCAATGTTGTTTCTTTTCCTTAAAGACTATATATTACAAATAATTTTAGCACAGTTAAAAAGAATCCCAAAAGGTGTAAAGGTACAATAGTTGTTTGAGACAACGGTATCTTAATCATTTAAGAGAGGTTAAAAAATCCGTCAGCTTGAAAATTTTGTATTTTTTTTTTGTGTACACGTATGGTCATATTTTTTTTCGCATGACATGTAAGTTTTGTATTCTGTTTAGGGCAAAATGCATACACATCACAGTTGCCTATACAGTCAAACATGTGTATGGAATAGATTAGAAACCATGGTTTTGAAACAGACTTGAATTTGGGCTGAAGGGAACAATCTGCAATGAGGTCTTAATGTGCATTTTGCCTCACATTGTACGCAAATAAATTGTATTGATTATTTTCCCACAAAAAATCGCTGCAGATTATCGCGGTTGATGTCTGAATAAAGATTTTAAAGGAAAGGAAACACACACATTTTTTACGAATATCTTATTTTCATTAGCGATAAACCTTAGATTTACAAAAATTAACTTCTTTTCATCTGGAAACACGTCTTTCTACTTAGATCCAACATCAACAAGCTTCATGATTTCACTGTTCGGTTAAGGTATTTTTAGTGCGTGGATGGGAATTTTTAAGTTTACATACTGGCAAATTAGAATGACTAAATTAGCAACCATTTAGAATAGTGAAATGCAAGCGTATTTTTTTTTAAGAAATAGATTAAAAATTATTTTAAGCACAATCCTCTTGCATCTCATCTTCATTTCTGTATATTATAGTACCGAACGTGGGTACTTGACGTAATGTAATGGATTTTTTACAAATTATTATAAGCTGTTGTTGCGCGCTTTTTAAAAACTTTTTATGGCCATTCACTTAGCAATTTCTAAGCGCCCAACATGTTTTCTCAATCAAAAAGAGTTTTTTATCATTAACACCAAAAACATATTCTCAATCAATATTTTGAAAAACAGAAAAATGTTGAAGATTATTTGTAAGGCCGATTGTCCGCTTAAAATGCTCTCTAAATTGTACACTCCACTTGAAAGTTACTTATCAAAATATCAAATAAATATTCTACTTGTTTTACATTTTTTTTCCTTTTAGATACTGTTATATGATTTACGCAATCTCCTATACAGGTACTTCCTATAAGTTACAACACTTTTGCCGTTCTTTTAACCTCTTAGAATCACGTTTTTGCAATATTATGACTTCGAAATATCCGTTCCTATCCAAAATTTCTCATTATTTAACTTTTAATCCTATATTAAATAAAAATAATTTTATTTTTTAACTTCTATATAAAATGTAAGATGCATAAAAATAGAACAAGAATTATTCCTTTATCAAAGTCCATGGATACACGATCCATAAAGTTACACTGCAGTCTTTTAAATATATTTACATTATAGGAGTTATAAAAATTTTTAGAAGTATATTTCAATTTATCTACATGTTGTTTTTAATTCATGTGAGGCATGCGATATTCAATACATACTTTAACAACAAAACATACTCACCATTGTCTTTAGTTCATAAGAAAACTTCATTGCCGATATATCTGGACTCTTGACTTCAGTCAGGTGACCCATGCGATCGTAAGCATACGATTCAGAGAGCGCACCTTGCTGCCAACCAGACAGCCGACCCAGTCTTTCATACATTAGGTTCAATGGTAACCTGGTGTCAGTAGGAAGCCATTGCACAGGTCTCGAAAAGCTGTCATACTGGACAACCAGAAAAGGTCTTCTAGAGCTGTTGTAGAGAATTTCACGTCCTGCAACCCAATCGTATTCCACTGTAAGCAGTTGCGTGTCGTTGATCTAAAATGATGTAATTTCATTGCGTTGTTTTATTGAAACATGTACTGTTTATTGTTAGGTAAAAATACTTATGCCACATAGCTATTAAATAAATGGTAATAAGTTCAGATTTCGTGACTGAGAAAGTGCTTTCTGTAATGTTAAAATGACTGGAACTATCCTTATTGTGAAGAAGTTTACACAATGTCAATTCAAATATCGAGACATTTTCCTGGTGTTTTTTTATTGACAATGTATATATGCTACTGTGTCGCCCAGTCTTAATGAATCAATGGCTGATTGTATTCAACCGTCCTGTGTACCAATAAGATTATGAATGTACTCTTCCTCTGGGAAGATGAAAGTAGACTAAGGATCACGTGTCTACCTAATTTCGGTCAAACAATCCTAGGCACATATAAAACGGTTATATAACCACTGATTCTACTTTTAAATTCTACTTTACTACTTTCTTGAATCCCTTTCCTTTTTGGGTTGGTCTGGAATTTCGCAAACAGCTCGTTGTAATGATTCAATGCGACGTAAATTCAACTAACTTCCTACCTTTCGCAAAAATTGAAAAAAATCGCACGAGCGTATTGCTATACTTGCCTCTGTGTGACAACCCTGTAAGACGCATAGAATCAGAGCAATCTATCGAAATTCAGCACTTATTTCAAGATATTGTACACATTATACTATAACATATTGTTAAAATCTACATTGTATGTCCATAGCTTGTAGGCAGCTATATGCCTGCGAAATCCAACATGTGTTGCGTTTTTTTTTTTTTTTCAATGTTTCAACAGGAAATCTTTTGGGACCAAATATCAACTGTAAATCTAATTCAAAACTTGTTAAAAGGAAAATAAATTGCAGAATAACAATTCAGAAATATGAAAGTTGTAAAGCAGGGTGCACAGTAAGAAGAGTCAAAAGGTTAATTCTTGTATTGCCCGGTCAAGGCTGAACATAATTCCCAGTGAAACAAAGAAGGTAGTTTACAAGACATCTAGTTAAATAAATTAGTTCAAGTATTTATTTAAACGTTTCACTAATATCTAAAACAAAAGCATGATACGTAATGCTCACGTAAATATTCTCCCTAAGAGCTTAACTATAACTAACTTAAACATTTTTAACGAATAGTATGCGTTTTTGAAGGAGATGAGAAAGTGTTCTACAGGTACACATATTTTTTAACAAAAAACTATTACCGATAAAGTCATATTCTCTGTCTTTAGCGAACCTTAAATTGCATTGTTCACATTCAACAATACAACTTTTTATCACCATGTCCTTCAAAAATTAAAAGAATTTTTTTTTTACTTTGAAATGTTTTGTTTCGAACTTTTACAACTTTCTACATATGCACAAAACTTTTCAGTCAAAAATATCTCAAAGAATCAACAAACTAGGAACAAATCCACAAGTACTCGGTACACAGGTATTCACAAAGAATTTCCGCTTGATTGGGCCTTTTCCTGTACTCAAGGTATCAATTGATAATTTGGTAAGACACTAAGACTCTTGATTCCTTTGTTTTTGGTAGAGAATTTTTTACTCATCAGCTTTTCGAGTACCCTACACGAACGTAGAGCGAGATTAATATGAAAAAAAACTTGTGGTTTCAATGAAAAAATATAAAAGAAATGACGGAAAAAATATTCTCCTTGCAATGACTTTCTTTGAAGTCCCTCTAAAGCACCACTTCACTGTCCGCATGTACCCAGATCCTTTTGTTTCTGCCGATTTTTTGCCCCGATTTTAAGAAAATCACGATTCATTCTATAGAAATTGGATTCCACTTCATCTTATTTCCTTTTAAATTGCAAAATTCGTTTCTTCCTTATGGTACTCTTCTGCAAGAAATATTTTGTCATGTGTTCTATCTATGAATCCAATTGACCTAGGAGGCATTCAATGTAGTAAAAATTGTTCAGAAGTTTTCATTCTATAATTAATTTCTAGATGCCAGAAGTTTAACATAAGACAAAGGGCAACAACTTTAATGACTAATGATTCATACTTCTCTGCGGTGAAATCAAGAAACATTTTCTATAAAATCGGTTTTTATAATCATTACTCATTTTCCCTTTGGTGTTCCCTTGCATAGACTTATAATTAATTAAATGCCTTTGGATTCCTATGTCCGAAGTCTATGAACCAACCACTGAGTTTCGGGATTAAACTTGTCGTTCCGCGCATACTTTCTCTGGCTTCTGACTTTAACTTCTATGCAGCAATGTCTCATAAAACCAGTTTTTCTAATTTCAACCACGTGGTCCATGACTGATTCGTTTTACTGTAGTTATATACATCAATGAATGCAGATTCTACCTGAACGAAAAATTCACCAAGTACTATATATTAATGTACAGATTACTAGAAGTTATTATGTATCACAATATCATCATATTTGAAATTTTAAAAAATCATAAAAATCACACAAGACTTTAAACACTAAATATTGATGACCACAGTGACACCTGTAAATGGGTTTATTTAAAGATAAGTCGACGACTCAAAAAGAAAACTATTGATTTCATATAGAAAAGCTCAATTCTAGAATATTTTAAAATAACATGGTAAGTGGAATTGGAAATATAATATGTTTACGTTAATTTCTCGACTACTTAAACTTTAAATAGAAAATGTGAGGATATATATTGAAAATGACTGAACTCGGAAATATGAAGGACTGAAATTGAAAAACATTAGATGACTATTTTATATAAATTTAGAATGTTAGAGGTTAAAAAATAATTTTGTTTGAAAACAAATAAATTGAAAGTACTTCTACTAATGCTTGCATTAATCAGCAAGTTTAGACATTTCAATTGGTATATTTAAAGAATTAAAAGATTCAAGTATCTAGAGAGATGAACTTTTTCAAGAGTTTTACTACCACTGACTTAAGTGCTTTTGAACAATAGACATTCAACAATGCACCGGTTCATTTAACTGATTCAATTTAAACTTTGCAGTTGAAGAACAGTTAAAGCTACTCAGGATGAAAACGGGACGCACAACTTTTTTGCGGCTGAATTTGTTTGTGGAATTTGTAAAACCAAACATCTAACCTCGTGATCGCGCGAGCACTCTCCGTTGTGTCTATCTGCCATTCCTCACAAAAACAAAAGCGAATAATAAAAAAGAATCAAAATTCCTCGCAAAATGGAAAATGCCTCAGTGGTTTTCCCAACTCCGGCAATTTCCCTCAAGAAATAACCACTGCTGACGTAATCAAAAAACTGAAAAATCAGGAACGGCGGACGGAAAACCGAAAGAAAAAAGTTACACCGTTACGCTTCACTAGATTCGAAAACACTTCCATTGGCGCTTATTGTTTTACGCTCAGTTTAGCAGTTCAAACTTAGGAGAGAAAACTTTCCTTTTTTTTCTCTCTTTCTTTCTTCATTTTCCCTCTTTTCATCTTTCCCCAGTCTTTTAGATCTACATTTCGAGAATTACTTTCCTTTTCCGCTGCTATTGTTATAGTTGGAATGAATTTCCTCTCCAATACATTTCGTGAGTTTGGAGTGGATTTAGCTCAAGTGGCCCTCTCATTGTCGTTCACGCTTTTCGAGCATTTGCTTGTGGACTTCGCTCCCCTTTATAATATGCCCCCCTTCCTGCTCGATGAATGGAAGATGGATTTATGTGAAATTGGATTGGAAGGTTTGATCGTTACTGGTTTGTCAGCACTATAATTGCCAGTGAATCCTAGCCTCTACACATCAAGCGGAATGTTTCCGCGGTGCATTAAGATGTATGACTGATTATTAAGCGCGCTTTCGGGCTTTTCAGGCTGCTTAAATAATTTAGGGCGGCCAGAGACTAATCGATTTTGGCACTGTTTCCGGAATATTTGATGGCACGCTTACGTGTTGATTGAATCAAAAGCAAAATGCGATCGGAAGGAGGCACACTTTGCTGGAGGTTGTTGAGGTTGTTTTCGGATTAGACGAAACAATGCGGTGGGCAATTAACCGGGTGTTTCCTTCATGAGATAATTGTGAGCGTATTGTGTTTTTGTTCGGAGAAAAGTGTACGATGTTTTGAAGTGACTTGTTTGGTTTAAAAGTTAAACTAGACGCGGCGACGGCAGTTGTACATGTAGACAGTGAACTGCGATGGTAGTTAAAAAAGCAGTATTCCCAAGTTTGATCCTTAGAGTTTGCTGATAAAAACCCTCTACATACGAGTCTCATAAGGCTAGACAACTGCTTGAGAAGCACATTCAATCAAAAGTTTCATGAGTGTCATATAAACCATTACCAAATTGTTCCTTTCATGAAATAATTGTGAATGTATTGTGCTTGTGTTGGGAGAAGTCTCTCTAATTTTAAATAAATGTTTTGGTTTAATCCTCCTATTAGTTCCACATACAAGGTTTCTCGTCATTATTAAATTCGAAAGAACTTGATAGACGAGATATGCTGTCCAAACCATCTGGACCAATGGTTTGCTTCACGAAATAATTGTGAATGTTTTGTGTTTTTGTTGGGTTTATCGGGAGAACCAATAGGAGGATAAATGTTTTTGTTTTATCCTCCTATTGGTTCTCAAGACAAGGTTTCTCGTCACTAGTAAAATTGGAGAGAACTTGATAGATGAGATATGCTGTCCAAACCATCTGGACCAATGGTTTGCTTCACGAAATAATTGTGAATGTTTTGTGCTTTTGTTGGGTTTATCGGGAGAACCAATAGGAGGATAAATGTTTTTGTTTTATCCTCCTATTGGTTCTCAAGACAAGGTTTCTCGTCACTAGTAAAATTGGAGAGAACTTGATAGACGAGATATGCTGTCCAAACCATCTGGACCAATGGTTTGCTTCACGAAATAATTGTGAATGTTTTGTGCTTTTGTTGGGTTTATCGGGAGAACCAATAGGAGGATAAATGTTTTTGTTTTATCCTCCTATTGGTTCTCAAGACAAGGTTTCTCGTCACTAGTAAAATTGGAGAGAACTTGATAGACGAGATATGCTGTCCAAACCATCTGGACCAATGGTTTGCTTCACGAAATAATTGTGAATGTTTTGTGCTTTTGTTGGGTTTATCGGGAGAACCAATAGGAGGATAAATGTTTTTGTTTTATCCTCCTATTGGTTCTCAAGACAAGGTTTCTCGTCACTAGTAAAATTGGAGAGAACTTGATAGATGAGATATGCTGTCCAAACCATCTGGACCAATGGTTTGCTTCACGAAATAATTGTGAATGTTTTGTGCTTTTGTTGGGTTTATCGGGAGAACCAATAGGAGGATAAATGTTTTTGTTTTATCCTCCTATTGGTTCTCAAGACAAGGTTTCTCGTCACTAGTAAAATTGGAGAGAACTTGATAGACGAGATATGCTGTCCAAACCATCTGGACCAATGGTTTGCTTCACGAAATAATTGTGAATGTTTTGTGCTTTTGTTGGGTTTATCGGGAGAACCAATAGGAGGATAAATGTTTTTGTTTTATCCTCCTATTGGTTCTCGAGACAAGGTTTCTCGTCACTAGTAAAATTGGAGAGAACTTGATAGACGAGATATGCTGTCCAAACCATCTGGACCAATGGTTTGCTTCACGAAATAATTGTGAATGTTTTGTGCTTTTGTTGGGTTTATCGGGAGAACCAATAGGAGGATAAATGTTTTTGTTTTATCCTCCTATTGGTTCTCAAGACAAGGTTTCTCGTCACTAGTAAAATTGGAGAGAACTTGATAGACCAGATATGTTGTCCAAACCATCTGGAACAATGGTTTGCTTCACGAAATAATTGTGAATGTTTTGTGCTTTTGTTGGGTTTATCGGGAGAACCAATAGGAGGATAAATGTTTTTGTTTTATCCTCCTATTGGTTCTCAAGACAAGGTTTCTCGTCACTAGTAAAATTGGAGAGAACTTGATAGACGAGATATGCTGTCCAAACCATCTGGACCAATGGTTTGCTTCACGAAATAATTGTGAATGTTTTGTGCTTTTGTTGGGTTTATCGGGAGAACCAATAGGAGGATAAATGTTTTTGTTTTATCCTCCTATTGGTTCTCAAGACAAGGTTTCTCGTCACTAGTAAAATTGGAGAGAACTTGATAGACGAGATATGCTGTCCAAACCATCTGGACCAATGGTTTGCTTCACGAAATAATTGTGAATGTTTTGTGCTTTTGTTGGGTTTATCGGGAGAACCAATAGGAGGATAAATGTTTTTGTTTTATCCTCCTATTGGTTCTCAAAACAAGGTTTCTCGTCACTAGTAAAATTGGAGAGAAATTGATAGATGAGATATGCTGTCCAAACCATCTGGACCAATGGTTTGCTTCACGAAATAATTGTGAATGTTTTGTGCTTTTGTTGGGTTTATCGGGAGAACCAATAGGAGGATAAATGTTTTTGTTTTATCCTCCTATTGGTTCTCGAGACAAGGTTTCTCGTCACTAGTAAAATTGGAGAGAACTTGATAGACGAGATATGCTGTCCAAACCATCTGGACCAATGGTTTGCTTCACGAAATAATTGTGAATGTTTTGTGCTTTTGTTGGGTTTATCGGGAGAACCAATAGGAGGATAAATGTTTTTGTTTTATCCTCCTATTGGTTCTCAAGACAAGGTTTCTCGTCACTAGTAAAATTGGAGAGAACTTGATAGACCAGATATGCTGTCCAAACCATCTGGACCAATGGTTTGCTTCACGAAATAATTGTGAATGTTTTGTGCTTTTGTTGGGTTTATCGGGAGAACCAATAGGAGGATAAATGTTTTTGTTTTATCCTCCTATTGGTTCTCAAGACAAGGTTTCTCGTCACTAGTAAAATTGGAGAGAACTTGATAGACGAGATATGCTGTCCAAACCATCTGGACCAATGGTTTGCTTCACGAAATAATTGTGAATGTTTTGTGCTTTTGTTGGGTTTATCGGGAGAACCAATAGGAGGATAAATGTTTTTGTTTTATCCTCCTATTGGTTCTCAAGACAAGGTTTCTCGTCACTAGTAAAATTGGAGAGAACTTGATAGACGAGATATGCTGTCCAAACCATCTGGACCAATGGTTTGCTTCACGAAATAATTGTGAATGTTTTGTGCTTTTGTTGGGTTTATCGGGAGAACCAATAGGAGGATAAATGTTTTTGTTTTATCCTCCTATTGGTTCTCAAGACAAGGTTTCTCGTCACTAGTAAAATTGGAGAGAACTTGATAGATGAGATATGCTGTCCAAACCATTTGGAGGGTTAAGAGCTGAAAAAGAATGTGCAATGGCAGTTGCTGTTCTTGTGTACGAATGTACTACGGTGGTAATCGAAACGACAGAATCTTTAAGTTTCGTCTTTAGAATTCTTCTCTCCATTCCTTTCTTTAGAACCTGACCTGCAAATAACCCTCTCATAATGCTAGACAAGGAGAAGCGCATTCAAACATGAATTGTTTAATTATTTATAGAGTTTTATAGATTGATTAGTTCGTGATAAATGTGAACAAATTGTGTTTTGTTGGGAACTCAGTGTCTTTAGTTTCCTATTAAGTGATATTTTCTGTTTAATAGTTGAACAAACTCGTGTGATGGTATTTGCTGTACTTGTAAACGACTGTACTGCTATTGTAGACGAAAAGGCGGTATCTCCATATTCGGTCTGTGAGGTTCACAATTAAAAAAAGGCACTGTATATACAATTCTCATTAGGCTAGAGAACTGTTAGACAGCTACATTCAATCAGGAGTTGGTTTGACATGTATATAAACTATTTCTCTATGTTTCTTTCATGAAAATAATTCTGAATTCATTGGATTTTTTTGTCGAGAGGAAAATAGTTTTCAATAAAGTGACATTTTCTGTTTAAAAGTTAAACCACAGTGAGCGATTTGCACTTTATGTGTCTGTGGACGAAAATATTGCTTTATTTGTCTAATAGACAGGATATCCAACTTTGGTTTTAAGGGGTAACAGTTAAAAAGACAGCTCTTGAAAACTCGCAATTATCGTCATTACACAATATTTAGATCTATAAAATTTACTGATCTGGTAAGACTATTAAAAGGCAGTTTTGTAGTGTATGGGATAAGTAGTCTTTTCTTACGTATAAATCAGAAAATATGGTTACCTGAAGCAGCAGAAACTGTAGAAGTCAACTCTCTGGCGTCATAAAATTTGCACATTTTATTTTGTCTGGAATTTCTAGGTCAACGCAACTATTTTCAGTTTGCTGTGTTACTCTTAGAACGGTATATGTGAAATTTTATAGTAAAACATTTCAACAATGTAGACTAATCAATACAAAACTGTCATGAGTCGAACAATCGGAAGAGGAAAGAACTCAGAACGAAGCTCAATAATTTGTTCGCTAAACTGTTGAGGACACACACTATCGCGACCTCCTTGCTTTGAAGCAGCAAAAAAGTACACCTAGTTTAACATAATCTACTGAATGAAGCGCATACATAAATACATTATAATGCATTCAGGGCTGCATGTATTGATAAAAAATCAAGTTTCCTGATTCGTCACACAGTATTGTTCAAATGCAAATTTTGTAAAATTAACGAACATAAGCTTAATTAATGCCTTACCGCAAGTATTCGTTCCACAGCAGCAATAGATTTCTCTTTGTCTTTTCTGTTAAACTTTATCTCGTAATTCCAAGAGGAGACGGTATTTTTGTCCTCTCCTTCGAAAGAGGTGAGCCGCAGAGGTACCGGGAACATGCCAGCCTGTACTGGTAGTGTACCCATCAGTACTGGGTGAGGGGTGGATTCCCACACTAGTCCCTGTTGCCATGGAGTTTCAACCTCAATCACGCCGTCCTGGTGGATTGTGGTTTTCACTAGTGCAGAGCCTGTTAAATACACTCATCTGTAGATATGCATATGAAAATAAACAAAAGCAATAGATGTAATTTTCACTGCCTGAAACATAAAGAACAGTTGGGTTATTTTATCGTATTTGCACCTACAATATTTCTATCGCTTTGGTGTACTTTGTGGAGTACCACTAGGGTGAATTGCCTTCTTCAATTCCAGAGTTAGCCCTGATGACCTCCATTACTTCAAAAATAGCTAGAGAATTTCCAACATTCTCTGCTAAATCCAGAATAGGCCATTTTGTTACTCATGCCTACTTAAATCGTTTTTACCTGGCTGACTCCAACATGTGTCGTGATAAAGAAGGCTTTGGTACATATCTTGTTTCGATTGCATCAAATACTAAATTTTTAGAATTATCTTTAAAAAAAATTATGATTCCTCTATTATCACTGTTTTTTTCTAATGTTAATATATATTGCTTCGCTAATTTATAGAAGATATCGTGAAATCATTGGTAATATCTATATATATAATTCTCTTACGTGGCACGCAAAAAAGACGTTATTAGTTATCGCGTTTTGGCAACATTGTACGATTATTTGTTTTTCACGAAGCCTCGCGCTTGAATTGAATTTATAGCGTTATCGGATAAAATTTTCTCTCTATATTAAAAAAATGTTACCGCCGCCGCCGCCGCCGCCGCCGAAGAATTGAAAACTGTGTTGTTTAGCTCGATTCTTAGCCGGTTTCCCGAGAAAGTACTGATCGGAAAAAAATGAAATTAACATGCTTTGTTCTTCATCGTATTCCCTGGATAATTATTAAGATTTTTTTCCGATGCGGCTATTAGTTTAGGTTTTATTAAGTGTTAAAGTTGAAGAAGCGAAATTTCTTCCGCGAGTGAGCAAAACACATTCAAATTTTCAGTCTTCAGTCGTGAGTTTTTTTTTAAGAGTACCTCTCAACGTAAATTTTTGCAGCTCGTCGAGTTTTTTTTGAAATTTAAATTTGGTTCTTGATAATATTTTTTTGAAATTCAGGAAAAATCGGGACATTTTTGTTACTTTTTTTTAAAACTGCCGTATCTATATCTAATTACTATTAATTTTTAATTTTTAAAATATCGCAGTATACCTCAGAATATACTCTTTCTTACAGTACTATTATTTTTGAAATCGGTTAATAATTAAATTGGATGCGATCAAAAGTTCGTCATACAAAATTCGGAATCTTTGGATATTTTCGCTACTTATTGTTAAAACCGTTTTGTCTACGGCAAAAGCCATTATTTTTTAAATTTGAAAACATCACTGAATACATTACATTACACTCTTTCTTATGGTACAGTTATTTTTCAAATTGGTTAATAAATAAAATCGTTGCAATTAAAAGTTGGTCATACAATTTTCGGAACTTTCAGATCGTAACTTCCGATACAAAACTAAAATGATCATATCTGTATAGTATTACTGTTAGTTTTTAATTTTAAAAATATTGCAGTATACCTCAGAATATACTCTTTCTTACGGTACAATTATTTTTAAAATTGGTTCATAAATAAATTCGATGCAATCAAAAGTTGGTGTCACAAATTTCGTATTTTTCAGTTCGCATAGCTGCTTCCGAAAGCAGTAGTGGGTTGCACTTTCGACTATCGGGTTTGCCAGATATCAAATTTATCGTAGCAACAATTGCCATAAAAACGATTTCTTTTTATTTGGCGAGGAAAAAGGCTCGCTTTTTTCCCTCTGTTCTCAAGACAGTTTACCGACAAAGTACAGATCGTAAAGTTTGGATATTAACAATGTTTACTTAAAATTGTACAGGGAACAAGATGCAGAAGATTTTTTACTGATGCCGCTATTAGTTTAGGGTACATTAAGTGTTAAAGCAAAAAAAAAGTTAAATCATTTGCGAAACAAGTATTGGTTTGAGAAAGCAAACTAAACGGATTGCAGCCCTCGCTGTGACGTCATGAACCGGAAAGTGAAATCAGCATAATACGAATTATTCAGATAGTTTCACTCTGTGAAAGTAATGTTGGTTTGCGAAGCAAACCAAATGGCATCTGTGACAGGATGGTTGGTTTGCGAAGCAAACCAAATGGGATTGCGCAGCAATCCCCGGGGGTTGGCGAGCGTAAGCGAGCAGGGGGCGGAGCCCCCTAGTATTGAAAAAAAAAATGAATTTTCATCGAGCTGTTGCAGTTAATAATATAAATCAAAGAAAGCGGAGGATCTTTTCAGGGCTATTTAAAAAAGGTCCTTTTCAGGGCCAACAATTATAGTTCAACAAGACGCTTGCACTACAACTTTCGACAGCAAACTCAATGAAAATGCGTGGGTGGCAAGAGTACACTCAAACTCTCTACTAATATACACTCAACTACACTCTAATATACACTCAAACAACATGCTGGGTATTCAATTTCCAAATCCGCCCTCACATTTCGAGTCAAAATTTTCATTTGAATTCAGATTCTATCGGTACTTTTCTGAAAAATAGCAAAAAAAATTTAGATTTGAAAAATGTTTTTTTTGGAATATCATATTTTGTAAACAATCCCTTCTGCTAGGACACATGTCTTCATTGATGCGAGCGAAGCGAGCATAGGTTCGCGCAGCGAACCAATGCGGATTGCGAAGAAATCCTCCGGGGGTTGGCGAACGTTTGCGAGCAGGGGGCGAGCCCCCTAGTGTTGTAATAATGTATCAGGTTATGTTGTAATAATGTAATCTCGAAAGCCGTTAATGTGCAGATTAGCTAATCTGCAGATAAACTGATTTGCTCCGTTAACGTGCGGAATCAAGAGTTTTCCGCATTTAACCTAGGTAATACGCATATTAACGGCTTCCGTATTGTTAAAGTTCAAATGTTTGTTTCTCTCATTTCCTTTCCTTACACCTTCCCTCTCTCCCTCCACTTTGAGTTTATTTCCTTAGTTGTAATAATATTTTAAACCGTTTGATTATTTCTGTTATAATTTTTTAATTGATTGATGATTGATTTTATCAACTAATTTGTTGATTGTTTTATTGTATTAACTTGATCCTTTAGATATCGAAAAATAAATAAATATCATTATGTTAATTTAAGCGTACAGAAACGTTGCTGTTGTTCCAGAAAATATCTTATTTTTAATTTAACGAGTGCCTAGTAGGTAATGTGCAGATTATCTAGGGAATTTGCAGATTACCTAGATAATTTGAGAAATGAAACAACTTTCGGCACTTTAACGAATCATCCTAGTTAATCTGCACATTACCTAGACAATCTGTAGAATAACATTACTGCACTTTAGTGGTAATATATATATTGCACCCGGTTGCAATACCTGCATAACTAAATTAACGAAATCTAGTTTCATATAGAGAAAAACTAGTTTATGGTTAGGTGCGATTCGGTAGAATTCAGAAGAAGGCTGGAAAACGAACACAACTACCCATCACTAGAGCTTAAACTACTCTCTACTGGAAATTACAGCACGCATCCTGCGCTCATCTCCCACTAACGGGAAATCTCCCCTTTCATTCACACAATTTCTGCCCACACGCCACTGCAGCCCTTCGGTTACAGTTAGGGGCTTATCTATACATACATAGTATTATGAGTACATACATATTATCATTCACCTTTTAATCTGTATTTAAAACAAGGTTTATTACTAGAATTAAGACTCTTTTAAGCTTAAAAGAGATTGTGCATAATATAGGATACATATATCTTTAAGGTTACAAATAACTACTATGTATATGTCCCATACTCTAAGATTTAGATATCGCGTGTAAAAATTGTTTACTACTTAAGTTAAAATTCGAACTTTTGTATATTTTGAGTGGAAACCACCACCTTATTTATACAGTGAGGAGAATATTTCATTAATAAGTAAAAGTTGAATAAACGTTGAGCAACAGTTCCGTCACAAGACTTGTAAATCTTATCTGATTAAATATTCACTAATTCGTAAGTTTAACAGTTAGTATTAAAGTGCTCTAATTCTAAATTACTTTAACAAATGTATAGATATTTATGTATCTTATCATAATAGAAAAATATGCATAGATCATAAATTCATGACTAAACTGCAATCAAAGGTATAAAATCCCAATTTGCAGTACTAAAATTTGTTTACAAATTTCTTACTAACCCTTCTTTTATAAGTAAACCCTTAAACAGACTCATTCTGCAAATATAACTCAAAAGACCGATGTATTCTGACAAGATAGAAGTCTTAATTATGTCTGCTTCATAATTTTTTTTCAAATTATTGATTCGAGTTTTATAATATCACTAACTACACGAGTATATTTTTATAGATTCTATTTAGTAATTTTTTCACTACTATCTCTTTTTCTTATAAGGTAAACAGTTCTAGTTCGAAACATGTTCTTTCGATACATGTAACTTAAATTGCAAGAATTTGAAACAAGATAAAATTATAAAATAAAATAATACAAACCCCTTACATATTTCTTCAAATTATCGATAGCATTTAATATCATCGGTAACTACTCAAGTATATTTCAGAAGATTCTATTTAGTATTTCTTACATTACTATTTTCTTGATCACATACCGAAGCAGATGAACAAGTATATTAATGTATTTATTTTTTACTTTTAATTTCGCTAATATTTTACCAGTACTACTCTAACATAAGATTATTCCTATATTTTCTATACTATAATATACAATATCATATCTCATATAATGGAGTAGTTATCAATCAATTGATTATTTGAGGACCTCTAACCCACTTTTGATACCTCCTTTATCAATCTGGTCTTGATGTTCTAAGCTTTTTCAAGAACATTTGGACTTATCTAAAAATAACAATTAATCACTTAAAACATTTTACTAGTTTTTCAAGACAATCCTTTAAGGTAAGTGTTTGCAAAATAGTTTTTTTACTAAAATCTGCCAATACAAGAATGTGTATAAGTTCTCTCGTTTACAAAATGACAAAAGTGTTCTCAACTCTGATGTAGGAATCTTACAACTTTACTGTTAATCTCCTGTTGAAAGATATTTCTTCGTCTCAATGGTAATAAATTTGCACCTGATGAATGATTTTAAAGTATTAGTCCGTTTCATATATGTATGCAGGCACCGTTGAACGCAATTTCGGATTATTGCATCTTAAAAACTTCAATATTACAAGCTACGTAAGCTTTGAGAGGTGAAGTAACTTGTTTAAAATACTGGGTGAGTGTGTTGAACTTTTGTAAGTATCGCTATTTTTATTCATTGAAAACATCGTAAACCCTTATAATAATGACGTGTTGTAAAGTAAAACACTGTTATGATATATTTCTGCATAAAAGTTTCATCAAAAGCGAATTATAAGAGTATGAAAATAATGCATACGGAGATTAAGACAAATAAAAGAGGGGAAGAACACATTTGAGTTTGAAAAGTTATTCTTTCTAAGGTAAAATAAATTTAAAAAAATAAGGGACTTAAGAAGAAAAAATACTGAATAAATTTAAATAGTATAATGGTTATTATTTCAACAACAAAACCAAAAGAAAATGAGTGTCCTCTAAAGTGCATAAGTTTTATAATATTTTCTAGGCACATATTTTTACAGATTTTGATACAAAAGACGCAGGAACAGGCTTTCATGTGATCTCATCTGAAAATAAAACCTGCTGTCAAAAAGTTCTCAACCGATAATTTTTAAGATATCCCTGTATTTTCAAGTATATTTCTCTTTGTTCATGAAAGCGAAACTTACACTGTAAAAATATACGTTGTTGTCTTTTAGGTACTTAAAAAAGTCTCCCTCTCAATTAAGGATAAAAACACTCAAGCTACCTTACATGTAGAGCTTATTTTTTGGAATCTATGTTTGTTCACACAGTGCCCTGTCCCATGTTTATGATCCTTGATTCATTAACGTAGAAAGAATAAAAAATCCCTGAAAGAAGCAGCAGATTTCATACACTTTGATAGATGACATACTATGAGAGATCAAGTGTCTAATATGTGTATCAAGAGGAGCCAACCATACTTAACTTGCTTTTTTCGTCAATTTTCAAGATTGAATTCTTTTTCCTGCTACAAAACGAGCAGGGACAATCAAAATAACAAAAAAGTCACACAAAAGCAAGACAGGTTATTTTTTTCTGGAAAGCTTATCTTCTTTTTTAGTTAGAAGTGCAATTAATGCAAAAACACTTGTGTCATGGATAGTTATTAGTTTTATTTCTTTTCAAGAAAACAAAAACCACAATTATGAAAAGTACCGAAATGCTGTAAGAAACAAAACGATGTTTTTTCCCTCCACGAATACTGAGAAATTCGTGCCATTTTACCACTCCACCTTCTTGCAGCAGATTAAAATGGAATAGCAGATTTTTTTTTTTGCATGGAAGTTTTTTAGCGGGGCATTATTAATTTATTCGCGGCTATGAACGCGAGCCCTTTAATCTCGGGGACCCAAATAACGGGAATAAATTTTCATTTTGGGGGAGAGAAAAAGAAATAATTCCGATTCATTTTTAGCATCTCTGTTTAATCTTTATTACTCCCCTCAAAAATCTCCCATTTTATTCAAGATGAATTCCGTTCCCTGCACCCACTCCAATGCTGCTAATATTTTGAGATATTCGCGCTCGCTGGAATGGTAGAATAAATCACAAGTTCCTTTAATTAAAATATTCTGTCGGACGCGGTTGCAAGCAGCTTTACAGATTATCGGAAATGGAAACGGGAATAAAAACGCTTAAGCATTTCAGTTTCCATGTTCAATCACTGTCTGAAAAAAAAAATGGAAATACCGATAGCCCAATATTTTAGCATTTCTTTTCCATTTAATTATTTATCGTGTATTTCATCTGCAAATAATTTTTGCAAATGCATCGTCGAAATTCCTTCTTTCAGTATTGCACTGCTTTGTAACCAAACTAACAGTTGTAAATGTAGCTACTTAACTGTAAACATGCAACTTACTAACTAATAAAGAGATTAAGCATTTTTATACGAGTTTCCCATTTCAGTACGTTATGCTTACAAAACAGTGCATTACTGAAATAAGGAATTTTGGCAATGCTGTTCCAAATTTTATTTGTAAGGCATTGGATGTCACCATCAGGGATCCTTATCAAGATCAGAAGCGATTGAAGGTATAGTTGGTGTTGCACCTGCAAAGTACCGGAGGGAGAGCCCACCACCTTTGTTTTCTACAGAAGCTTGGTGGCATTGCCTATTTTACGAAGTTCTTTCGTCTTGTAGCCCCCTTTGTAATCATAATCTGTTACAAACCGAACTTATTTCCACAGGTTCCATTTTGTGGACTCGGACAAATGCCTTATATGATGGAAGAGACAGTATGTTTTACTGTCCAATATTGGAGATACCTTTACAGAGCACATTTGACGAGACTGTACAATTTACAATCTATCGTTTCTAATTTATTGGCTTTTATTAGGTGCTAGCTGTTCGGGACAAACGAAATATGGTAGTGTGGTAGATAGTGGATTCGATAGTTCGTTGCGTTGTGCCAGTTGCGGCGTTAATTCCACCATCCACTTTTTACCATCTTGTGAACTCTGACAAATGCCTTATATAATGGAAGATACAGTATGTTTTACTGTCCTATACTGGAGATACCTTTACAGAGGACATTTGATGAGACTGTACTATTTACAATCTTTTGTTCAATTTATTGGCATTTATTACATGACATATAACGAAGAAGGTATGACATCAGAGCTAGCTGTTCAGGACAAACGAAATACGGTAGTGAGGTAGATGGTGGAATTAACGTCGCAACTGGCACAACGCAATGAACTATTGGCAACAGTTCGGGATCATTGCAGAAGGAATATGAGGACAGCACTTTTAAATTTTTAACCAGATAACGTAGTCACGCCTGAGCTGATACACCACTCTCTAAACCTCCACACCACGTCAACATGAGAACATTTAAGGCCACGACGAATTTCACTTGCACTAGCCCCAACTCTCTCTCTCTCTCTCGAATTGGAGCATACCCCTCCGTACCGAGTTACCGAAAACCCACAGTGGATTGCAAAGAAAGCCTTGAATGAGACACGAAAGAAGAACCCAGGAATGTGGGAGACGCGCTAGGTGTACCAGGTTATCCAATACGTGGTTGGTGTCCCCCGACAGCCTGCACGGCCCCCGCCCAAGCGTCATAAGGTGTCCGTCCCAGCTCATAGTTATCAATCAACACGGGGCCGTCGTGCTCACCCACGGGATTCATCATGTTCACCTCAAGAGAGAAGCTATTATAAACATTAGAGTTCATCGCCTTGGCAACCCCAAGTCATGAGTCGAGCTGGATTGCTCGCTTCATCGAGTGGCGAGTACGTCACTCACAGGATGAAAGCTCTACCTCCAGGCATCTACTAAGAGGGGGCCCCATCCTCAGTACCCCAGCAAGACAGCATACTGTTCTCTCACCCTATATGTCCGACCCGTGAGAAGTAGTACCGGGATCATAATCCATGATGATACGTAGACCTACCAGAAAGCCTAAAGCGAGCAGGTATTAGCCTAGTGTAGGTCCGGAGCGGCAATCCTCCAGCTATCCTAGTTACCAAGTGGCACTTCGTGGAGGTTCCTGCCGCTACTTGACCGGAGGGATAACGGCCTGCCCCTACCCGCTCGGGTCACTACTCCCAAGCGAGCATACAACCTTTTCATTACCGGCCCGAACCGATGACCAGCCGTCGGAAAGTAATCCGAATCGCCAGGCGCTTACCGGCAGCCCGCCAGCCCACAGCCAGGCACCCCCGAATAAAATACCCAGCACTCGGCTCAGCGCCAAAAACGCCCTTCGCTCACCATCGACTTTTCCGGTTATGCATAGGCTACCGAGAGTACCGGTGAAAGCACCCCCGGCACCAACCTGCAGCACTAGCCCCAACGAACCCAACGGTCTTTGGTTGGAATGACTTCCGGTTGCAAATTCTCTGCTCTTTTATAAAATTATATTGTATACGTAACGTATTACATATTTGATATAAGCATAAACTGTATTTCAGGGTTCAGAAAAGCGTCTTGGTCTTTTCAGTTTCTACTTTAAATTTGAAAGTTGCCGCTGAAGTAGAAATATTGTATGAAAGTTTAATTATTCCTCACACATGTTTTTGGTGAGTAGTATGTTAAAAGCTGTAGGAATTATGCTGTCTAAATTTGATCATAATCTCTTTAAAAATTCAATAAAAAAAGGTGCGCAGCAAAATGGACATTTTTATTAACAAATGTGCTTTTTATCATAGACCCTCTTATGCATCATCATCTAAAGATAAATATACACAAAACGAAAGTCTCTCTGCACCGAATAGGAAAAACAAATAAATCAAGATATGTTAAAGCTATTAAACCTATACCGCTTGGCAGCTTTCAGGCTGATAGCGCAATGAACAAATCTCAAAGTCACGCTTAAAGTTGTTTGTCGAAAGCAAAATACACCGGCACAATTTTTTCAATAATATCTGTGTTCTTGCGAGAAATTCGTTTTCCTTTCAACTATGGGCAAGTAACGTTGGATAGATAGATCTGATAAAAAATATAGAGTATCTGTCAAGCTTTGTTTTAATACGTAAATATTTAAAACATCAGTGAAGGCGTGAGGAATGGAAAACGCGTGCAAGAACGCTGTGTACATTGACGAAGAGTGACGAAGTCAATTTGTAATGGAAGCCGATATCTTTCATCAGAAATGACCAAATAATCGCATTAGTGAAAATAATTCTAAAATAATAAAATTTTAGGTCAGTCTACCAAACTGGCTAGTCTCATGCAGGAAAAATGCCGTTCTTCGAACGTAACATTCCTTAAAAGCTTAATTTAGTTGTAAATAAATGAATTTCGGTTATTTATTTAGATTTTTTTAACATTAAAATTCGAGAAAACTATTAGCCCTCCATTACTCACGGGTCTCTGTAACAAATCAGATTGCATTGCATCTGTGAGGCACTCATCGTTTCCTTTACTAGTAATACACGCATTAACCATTAATATTTTACAAATACGTAGCATATTTTTCGACCCACTAAACAACAAACAACAGTAAAATCTAGCATTTAAATTTTAAATTGCTTAAATTCTTCTAAAAGTATATATCATTGAAAACATCCCTTGCAGTTCTAACCGAAACAACTATTGGCGTTATTGGTAGACGAGGGACCTTCAGGCTTCCTTGTAGCTTCCCTAACTTGTTGAATTTTTATACTATACTTGATGCATATTATATTCTTGATACCAAATTTTATGTTTACTTATTATTTTTATGTTTTATTTCACGTGTAATTTTGGCTGATGAATTTGAGTCAGAAAGAGCCTGCCGTGTGTTGGAAACAAAAAAAAACCTTGAAAAAAGTTACCTAGCATATATCAGGACGTGTGGGACTGGAGGTGGTTAAGTAAAGGCAAAGGAATTTTCGTTCCTATGTACTGCAGAAAGCGAAAGGCGCCTTTTGCAGGCCCAAATAATTTATTTTGTGAAATATGCGCAATTTCAAAGTTTACTGAAATTTTCGATATCATTATACTCCGAAACGGAATACATTACCGCGTAAGCACCCACAATTTCATAGCTCAACCCCAAAGACATGCGCCACTATCACCCCCACCCATTTAACTTAACATCTATTTTCCCCTGAAATTCATCGTCCCTCCTAAGCGAGAAATGAAAGGCAGTAAGCTGTAACACTGGGAAATGCAGAGTTAAGCACTGTGCCCCCAGAAAGAAGGATTAAACAGCAATTTTCTCTCCCTGCTCGAAGTTGGATTTTTACACAGCGGAAAAGGAGTATAGAAAGCATTAAGTCCGGAAGCTTTTTAGAAAAATATGACATTTTTTTTCCTTTCCAGCCTTCTTTTTTATGCAAATTTCTTCTTTCACTAATTCCAGCTGTTTTTCGCAGTCCTTCTCACGCTGCCTGACTTGCGAGGAGCCTGCATTGTAATTAAAAACGAATTGAAAGACTGGAGCAGAGCGTTTGGGTGTGAGGTGAAACTTCGGATAATGGATTTTGGATACAGTAAACACTCTTTCACAGAGTGACACTGCATTGCCCAGGATCAGTGACAACAGCAGGTCCCCCGTAAAGTCGAGGATGGTATTGATTGCTTAACAATAAGGGTACAAGAGCAACAAGGAAAAGAGTTTTAGGGGGTCTCCTGCCTTGTTTTTAAAACGCTTTTTTGAGTGTTGAGGAGTTTTAAACCTCTTGAAGGCTCGACGTCATTCTTTTTGCTACGGGAGGTTTTATTACTAACTAAAAGAATCATACTAAATTGAAACTGTTCGCTGGCCCGAGGAGTTTCAAAATCTCTGAGGCAGGAAAATGTGCTTCCCGTTGCTTGTTTTATATTTATAACCCTTCCACGCTTTTGATGGCCTATTGGAATTTTTACCTTGGTTATTAAACGATTTATTTCGATTTAATAGTTCATGTTTTTATAGATGTAGAATAAACGCGAGATTAACTACCATTCAAAGTTGAATTTTCAGAACGCGTATTGTTTCGCTTAGATGGATGTGCACATCAAAATAAATCGCATTGCAAAGTTTGAATTTGTATTTAAAATCAATACTTACGGACAAATATATCGTTTGAAGAATTTTTTTTGATGAAAAAATACGCTTCCCTCTTTTGTAGAGTATTAAAATTATAGTTTAAAACTTTTAAAATCAGTATGGACAAGTAAAACAAGAGGTTACAAAAACTAAAGCTATTCAGATAATTTCTTTTTTATCAAACAGATTGAGATTCTTTTTAATTGGGCACACAGTTCCTCCGCTCCTACTAACCATTTAACGTTGGGTTGGTGAGGGAGTTTGGAGACAGTGTTGCCAACTCAGCTGTTGCCTCGTCATCTGACCGTGGTTCAAAATTACGTGGTGTCGTCCACGAATTTTTAACTTATGGGATTGATCCCGGACCGTCGTCAATAGCCCGTTGTATTGCTCTAGTGAGCCATAATTAAAAATTACCAATTATTACCCACTAGTCACGGTCATTACGGATATTAAGTTGGTTTGTTGATTGATTTGGAGTGCAAGGGCAATATTTGGGCAAGCTGCTCCAAACACAAGGAAGGCAATGTCCAACGGTTATTGGAAAAACCATTAAGTAGTTCTCGGATTAGGCTCCGAGTGCTTAAAACTGCGATGAATGCTGCTGAATAATGTCTTTTCAGAAAATTTTTTCCTTAATTTTGGCTGATAAAATTGCGACAAAATTTTTCAATCATAAGTTAAGATGTTCTGCAGAGCAAAGCGCACTCCTTGACGCACCTCTTTTTTCCTAGCTATAGAACAACCTCCCTACACCATTCAAATTATCACAAATACTTTATATATAACACATCTTCCATGTCAATGACAAAATATTTAACTTCAAACGTTATTGACAGAATTTCAAATTCTGAAAGTATGTTTTGGTTTTAAAAACAGTAAGTTAATTAATCTTGTTGTTTTATTATAAATATGTAATACGTATAGTAAAACATCAAAATTAATTAACTTACTGTATTTAAAACCAAACCATACTTTCATAATTTGCAATTCTGTCCATAACTTTTGAAGTTAAATATTTTGTCATTGACATGGAAGAAGCCGATAATTGTGTTTTACGTCCAATTTTTAATTTACTGCAGTTTTCAAAATCCGGACAAAATGCCTTCAGAACAATTGTAATAGCTTGAAGTTGTGTTGCAGAACACTGAATATAATTCTGCACCTGGGCCCTTAAGACATTCTGAATGTAGCGAAACTTAAGATCTTGGTATTTATAGCTGATAGTGAAACAATTGAGCGTTACGGTAACGAAACATGTCCTAATGAAAGTAATGCATGCTTTAATAAGGGATGGTACCGAATTACACTAGCAACCCTTCTGGGCATACTTTCAACAAGGTTTTGATACACGGCTATGGGTATTTGTGTCCATTCTTGCTGCAAGAATGTCGCCAGCTCAGCTGTAGATTTCGGACGGGGTTCCCTGGACCGTAAGCGTAGCTCTAACTTGGCCCACACATGTTCTATGTTTAGGTTGGAATTCTCAGCAGGCCTGGGAAGACGTTTTGCATCCATATCTTGACACCACTGCTTGACAGAAGCTGCAACATGACATGGAGCATTGTCGTCATGTAAGTAACATTTGTCCATTCCATAAAATTGCCAGAGAGTAGGAAGAACCTGATTTTCCAAAATGTTCATGTAGGCATCAGCGTTCAATTGACTAGGAACAACATGCTAAGGTCCCAGGCTAACCACGAAACCCCCTACCCAAAACAAGTAGACGGATTTTATGCAAATCCGCTGGCGTCCGGTCCATTATTGTAGCGTAGTGTACACCACGATTGGTTTGTTTGAAAATCAGCTAAAATATTTTGTCTTTATCAGTCAATTCGATCAACTATTGCAATCCCCCTCGAGTCCTCGAGTGTATTTTTATCTTATGTGTCATTAAAACTTGCATTGTGTGTGTATGTCCATAACCTGACGTTGTCTGCCTTCTGTTTGGTGCAACATAGCCATATGTAGCACTTGTGCCATAATGCACAAACAATTGAATAACGGAAACATGCTATGCTTGATCAATTTATTCAACGAAAAATGCACAAACGAGTCCACTTTTGCACCGCAAATAAAAATGATTTAAACATGTATTTCTCTTTGTATCATTACTTATAGTTTTCGAATATGTCACTTTGTTCAATTCAAAAAGATATAAAACATCATACAAAAAAGTAACAATTTATGTTATCTATTGCAAATTAAATGCTACTTTAACTACATTGCAGTTAATCTTGCATTAAATCGTAAATCTTGCATATTGGCAATGTCCTCCCCTATCATATCCATAATTTATCCATTTCATTACAGTGGAATTCAGTACCGTTAGCCATTGCGTGTTGCAGTATCTTAGATTTAAGAGAAAGATTGATGATGCTGAGATTACGTAAAATAAATTTTCGCATAGCAATACAAGATATGCAAGTTATGGATTTTCGATTTGAGCGAAATTGAAAGGAGAATATTTCATAGAGAAAAATTGAATCTTCGTATAGTTGTGCGATACAAAAAATATAGAAAGGTGAATAAAATGTATCATTGTAATTAGTTCATCTTAGTATTTATCAGGCTGATACTTGAAGCGCATTAGTAAACCCTCAGTTTTACAATGAAACACAAATTTAAAAACACTAGAATCATTAGAGATAATTACCAATTAATTGAAGTACAGACATGAGATTCGCTACACAGATCAAATTGTTACACAACCTTCAAGGCATTCGATCATTAGCAACACTACACCCAATCGATGAAACTTTGTACTATGTAATATAATTATACTACAATGTAACTAGTTTATTTAAATAAATGGAATCTATTCTATTCATTAGATGAATTTCAACTGTATATTCTTCATTTCTAAGGGGAAGAGGAAGCAATTTATTTTCCAGTAATAGCAATACAAGTGGTTATGAGGATTTTAGAATGACATAATTTTCGTCTTCAACTGTATGTGAACATGACTTTAAAAGTTCGTAGAGATGGCAGCTCAGTCATGTGATTTTGGATGAGTCTATTTTTCATATAAGGTAATAGATTGAAAGGAATGGAAAGAAATTGCTTCCACCACTGATGCCTTTTAAAGCTGATTCTAATTCCAAATTTATCATTTGCTGCTGGAAGCGATAGTAATAATTAATTGGCGGGGGAAATCCTTTTGCGTATGCCATTTTCCTAACGATTTTCACAATTTTCAAAAATAAACTGACACAAGATTGACTATCTTATTGTCGGTAGGTATTTTTATTAACGTCGCAGTGGAGCAAAACAACGGGCTATTCCCTTCTCGTTGGAGCCCTACTATAATGAGGGTTTTCCGAGAGTCTAATTACGTTTATCGTGAATTTTAATTCGACTAATAGAAAATAAATGAATTAGTTTTGATATAAACCGGAAATCTTGTACACGTATGGAGTACTTGTGTAATTAATATGGAAACTTTAAGAGCTTATCTACCAACCTCCAAGAAAAAAAAATCCCGGAAGATTTTTACGACACAAAATCCAAAGCCCAACGCATACAAATAAAAAATGCCAAAAAAATAATTCTTTAATTGAAAACTATTTAAATGCGTCAAATTAAGAAGCAACTAATTGTTCGTAAATGGACTTTTTGTAAGCAATTCAAAACAGAAAGTTAAATTGTACTCTACTAATGGTATATGCTTGCCAGCAGTTTTTTTTTCAACGAACCTGATTTGGCGATGTTAAACACATAATAGCGCCAATTTTATACAGGAAAGAACAATTGAACTTATTCTTGGGTGTTTTAGGTGGTGATGAAATATTCGAATATTTTTTTAAGATTATATAAAAAACTTATATATATAGTATTTACACATGACTATATACACCAAATTGTAATAAAAAATTGTAATCACTCGGTGCAAAAAAATGTTAACTTTTAAGAGATCTATTTTTTCCATAGACGTCTGACCCAGAAGGAGTCCAAATCCTAACTCTTCTGTCTTGTTTTGACGAACAATACGTCTTACCCTTCAAAACTGGGGTACCACGCTTAATACTTTCGTGTCTCAAAAAGAGGTAAGCACGGAAAAATTTACAAATTAAATAATATAAAGGATACATAAATGAACGAATTATTTTGTTTAGAGAGCGTTAAACAAAGAAAATTATAAATAATCATTCATCTCATGCTGACTTCATCAACCGATGCAATCGCAAAGTTGAGTCGCGAAAATAAGCACTGCCGCTTCAATTAATTAAGTCTAGCTGTGGCCTCCCTTGTGCGAGATTAACATTTGATGTGTCATTTATTTCGACTCTGTTCTTTAGAAAGGATAGCTGAAATAAAACATAAATATTGGATACTTGTTTAGATATCGGACATCGAAGTGTAGAAAATCAAATCGCAAAATGTTTTAAAATATCCAAATATATACGTAATAAACACTTGAAGAATTATAGAAAGCGTGAACAGAGGAAGAATTATCGGGAGATGGGGAATCCCACAGAAGATCTGAACATCTGATTCTGAGTATCACCTGGTTCAGAGGGTGTTCTTGAAAGTATATGCGTCGCACCTTCGAATGAACAAATACCTTCAAACCGCGTTATTTTACCGACACAGCAACGTCCGGGGTTTTTTTTTATACAACGCGGAGAGGGTGGTTCGTTGACCTTAGCCGAAGAACGCCGCAGGCAGGGTAGAATTTCAAGGACACCTGTTTGGTTTCAGTCCGTGTAAAACGAATGTTACATTGAGAAATTTCTTTAAAAACAGGGCCAAAAAACGTCTAGCTACAACTGAATCCGATGTTTTTTCTATTGTTGTCGCGGCGTGGCGTAAAACTTTTGAATTAGCCTCACGAGAAAATGTATCCCAAAAGGAAAATAAATTTATTTTTCCCGTCCAAAAGACCAAAACATGAAGTTTTTATCAGGAAGATTTCCGGAAAATCCGAAAGGAGAGCATTCAAATGAAGTGATACATTATTTAAATTTAAAAAAAAATGGTTGTTGCTGTGTCGTGACACCACTCGCTAGATTTAAGGCATAGAATACGTCAGAGGCCATGTGGTGAATTAATAGTGAAAGAAATTAGAACTAGTTTTAATTTCACACATCAAATGTTCATCACACCGTAGATGTATCACAATTGGTACACTCGCTGTAGATGTTGAAGATTGTTGTTTATTGCCGACCTATAAGGTGTTGAAGCCGTCATTTGATTATAAAACGTTTATGTCATCAGATATGCTATCAGCGTTGAGCTGAGGAGTACTTGGCACATTCGTATTAGGTATTTGTTCACCTTTAACATGCTATATAGGGCTATATATTCAAAAACTTCCTCCGAGGTAGTTGACAATCAGTATCGGGTGTCCAGATCTTCTTGTATTCCACATATCTCGATCTTTCTTCCTGTCGACACTTTCCCATGGTCTTTTGGTGTATATTATGGATATATTTAGACATCTCGAAATTTTGCGATTTTCCACACTTTGAAGTCCAATATCTAAACACGTATTAAATATTTTAAGTTTCATTTCTAATATTATTTACAAAGCAGAAATATACGGAACAAATGACACCTCAAACGTCGCGCTATCACAAAGGAGGCCGCAGCTAGATTAAATTAATGCATGCGGCAGTGCGTTCTTTCGTGACTCAAATATGAGCTGCGATTGCATCAGCCGATGACGTCAGCGCAAGAAAAAAGAGCATTTGAAACCTTCTTTGTTTATATATATGTTACCTCTAAAGTGCAGTAATCAGTTATTCTACAGATTATCTAAGTAATGTTCAGATTAACTAAGGTGATCCGTTAAAGTGCCTAAAATTGTTTCTATTTCTCAAATTACCTAGGTAATCTGTAAATTACCTACTAGATACTCGTTAAAGTGAAAATAAGATCTTTTTCGAGAACAACAGGAACGTACAGTCAACACATCATAACTTTGAATTATTCGATAATCACGAGATTATTCTTTTTTCTATGAAACTTTTATTCGATTTACATCTTTAATTATGGAATCGTACTTTCGTTTTGACATTAAAACACTATTATATTTTAAATCTTCGCTAAAGAGGTTTGCTAAGAATCTTTTCTTTATTTTACTCACCAATTCGGTGCTTGCTTGCTACGAGTTAAATTTATCCGCTTTAAAAGTATCACGACACAAATTCACTCGCTAACAGGCAGAAACGAATTTGAAGACAGAATTAGCTATTCTACGCACTGGTAGCCGACGCAAATTATGAGAAATAAAACCAACCGGCGATGACAAGACTCTGGCGAAACCAAACTAAAACTAAAAGTAGAAGGTGTAGGGAAAGAAAATGAGGGAAACAAAATTTTGAACTTTAACGATATGAAGCCGTTAATATGCACATTACCTAGGTTAAATGCGGGAAACGCTTGATTCTGCACCTTAACGGAGCAAATCAGTTAATCTGCAGATCAGCTACGTAATGTGCACATTAACGGCTTTCGAGCTCTCTAGCGGTAACCTATATATAATACTCTTTAGAACGCAATATCATAGATGTATGTATAATTTATATTTCTGAAGTTATTAAAATTTTCTTAACTACGCGTTTTTGTGTCACTCTAAAATTCAGCGGTTTCGAAAGGTAAGATGTAAGATGAATTTTTTAACTATCTTTAAACCCATCTGATGAACTTTACTAATTTCGAGAAGTGTTTTACATATTTGCGGACCCAAAATTATGAACTAATCATTTTCAGAAACATGATATTGTTTTCGTCTATTGAAATAAAAAAAGCTTTTTAATTAAAAAATACTTCAAAAGAATGGATCGGGTGTCCTGTATACAGCGATTTTGTTTGCTGACTCGGCATCAAATTCCGGAACGAAATGGTTTTCACTGATTTCGCTGACTAAGCGAAAGTAAACAAAGCGCCATTTCGGCATTATATTTCCTGATGCTTCCGCGATAAGCTTTACATTTCATAAATTAATGTTGCAGGATTGGATCGCATTTGCTTTTGTTTTGCTTCAATGTTTTTACGAATTGTATTTTTTCGTGGTTTATAATTTTATTAATGCTTAAGTTATAGACTCTAGAGCAATATTCAGATATTTCTTGTATTGTTTTAACTTTGTTCTGCTCTTTAAAGGTATGTTTTGTAAGTCAACGTACGTTTGGAGGTAAACTTACTGACTCTACTTGCAATACGAATAAGTTTTCCAGTGGATGTCACTGAAACTACTTGAATGATCGCTCTTTTGTTTCCAGCGAGAAGTAAACGGAGAAAGCCTCGTTATTAGGTATTTCCACAATCCCAAGTCAAACATTATTGAAAGGGCAGTTTTACAAGTTATTTGAAGATAAATGTGATCATCCTGCAAAGTTTTTCCAGTCTTACCAAATGACAAAAAGTAGTTTTGACGAATTGTTGGGGATACTTGGTCCATCAATAACGTATAATGATACAACGTTGAGAAAAGCCATACCACCAGAGGAACGTTGGTCAGTAACTTTGAGGTAAGTACAAGTATTACGTTATTGTATGTAGTATTTCTTTTATTTATTATCATATGTACATATTATGTTTGCACACTAAAAACACAAAAGTGAGACAAAAATACCTTTTACATTTACCAATACAGTTCTAATACTTACTTTATCCACAATATTTTTTATCCGGTGAATCTCACCAACTGGATCTTTCCAATGCATATTTTGAAATATTTACGACCCCCTTAGTTAATTCTCTGTCCTACCCCAAACATTATAATTGCGCATAATAAAACCTGGAACGTTAAAACAGTAACGCCTTCTCCCTCACCGATCACATTGATTGATTTTCACACTGAAATTAACTGTTTTGAGTATGCTGCTCCTTTACTAGATTTTGGATGTTTGAAATAAACACACCCATAGAATGGCCTATGGTCCTTCTGTATAACTACTCCAACACATTAAACATATCTTCATTATTTTAACTACCACAAGGCTATAAAGTGAACTATCACGCACTTTTGTATCCACCCTATCTTAAGATTCAATATATTGAGGCAAACCAACACTTTATTCCATATATCTTTTTTGTTAATTTACTTATTCCTAAGCATCTTTTAGGCGGTAAGTCATATATTCAGGACCTTTCGAATGCATATTTTGTAACAACAGTGACCCCAACAGACAAATCTCCGTCCGATCTCAAAATTTGTACTTACGCAAATTAAAACACCATATTAAAACATAACAATTTTTAAGATTGTTTATTTCACATTTTTGATAAGTACCCAGTATTAATATTAATATCCTGAGTATTTTTACTCTTTATTTGGCCACAAAATTGCATTGTGAGTCAATTACTGTTAATATTCGTCCATTATCACCTCCGGTAGATTCAGACACCAGAGAACGACTGCTTCAGAACAGCGACTAAACTATCGCCAATGGTTGCATGCACCTGCCTTTCGCAAATGAAGGAATAGCCTGAAAAAAATCGACAATCGCCTAATTTATAATTAATTAGAATTAAGGCTAAGCCTCCACTTACGATTTTTTAGTCGCTCTATCTTAATGAATAATATGGAAAGCCATGTGCATCCAACCTCTGGCGATAGTTTAGTCGCATTTCTGAAGCAGTCGTACTCTGGTTTCTGTTTAAAACACTACAAATATATGTTTAATATGTCTGACAACGAATCTACCGGAGGTGATAAAGGAAGAATATTAACAGTAATTGACTCACAATGCAATTTTGTGGCCAAAGAAAGAGTAAAAATACTCAGGATATAATATTAATAATGGGTACTTATAGAAAATAGGAAATAAACAAACTTAAAAATTTTTATGTTTTAATATGGTGTTTTAATTTGCGTAAGTGTAAATTTTGAGATTGGACGGAGGATCGCCTGTTGGGGTCACTGTTGTTACAAAATATGCATTCGAAAGGTCCTGAATATGTGACTTACCGCCTAAAAGAAGCTTAGGAATATGTAAATTAACAAAAAAGATATCTATATAAATAAGAATGGAGTGTTTGTTTGTACATTCAATATTTTCGACCCATTTCAAGTTTTCTATCCGTTTTGGACCCTTCTGATGCCGAATCCGTCTTTTTCTCGTTTGGTGTCTGTCTGTCTGTCTGTCCGTCTGTCTGTCTGTATGTTGTGCCCTATACACGTCCACGCGGTTTAAGATATTTTCATGAAAATTTGCATACAGTGAGTACTTATCTTCATTTAGTGAGTGGCATTGGTTGCGAAAGTCTGTCTGTCCGTCTTTCTGTTCCATGCTCGATTTTGTGTTAGTGTGTTTGTGTAGACATCACATGAATTGTATTCCAGATATTTTATTGTATTGTATTTTATTTTATACATTATCTATTAGTTTAGTGAATGCAATATTAAACATTTCTTTATTATTATATTTAGTTGAGTTTCATGCTAAAACACCTGAGTAAGTATACTTAAATCAACCATAATTTGGTAGTTTGGGAAAATTTGGAATGTCTATTGAATATTACGATTACTTCGATTGCTTTACCAGTACTGTTGAAAAAGTAATTATTCTTTAAATTTTTTTTTTTTTTATGGAATTTCGTCTCTGATACTTCATTTATTTCGAGTCTTATTTATATTCTTTGCGCAATGAAAACGATTTAAGAATATTTGGGACAGACGATATTTTTCAATGAAACGTGAATGAACAAGATCGCGCGATCAGTGATATTTTTTCTGGTTCTTTCGCTCTGAATTAATTTCACATTTCTAAATTTTGTACACTTTTAGTTGTAAGTTGTGGCAACTGTGCGAGATCAAGAGATAAAATTGAATCACAAATTAATATCTTTAGAACAGTTTTTTGCGACATCTTTTATTTTGTTTTGCTTCGCTGTTTCCTGTTTTAAATATTTATTATTTTAATAAATGTGTTTTCCTTCTCATCACACGCAACAGCACCACAAAGTATTAGACTTAAAAATGTTAGGTAAGTCAGTATAAATTTTCAGTAAATTTTAAGTGTAATACCATTATTGAAAGAATAATGCCGTTATTTAAAGAATAATGCCGTTATTGAAAGAATAAATGCCACAAGTAAAAAAATATTGTTTTGTTGACTATGAGTGCGAGAACACTCGCCGTAAATCGTAATTTTAATTAATTGAGTTGAACATGAAAAGTACTTAAGAAAAGGAATTCCAAATCTTCCTATAAATCGTCTTTTATAGTAGTAACCTTAGTATCACCTTTCGTCATTTTGTAGCTTTGTCTAACAGCAATTGTGCGATGTATGTGAAATGTATTACATGAATGGATATGCATGTGTAGGATTTGTGTCCAAAGTAAGTTGTAGAAAATATAAAGATGACGAAAGATGTTAAAATAAATTTTTATTCTACAAAAAACGTAAGTCATTATATATTTTGATTATCTCTTCAATCTAGAGTAAACCAATTCAAACCGAGTAAGGTCGGGTATTTTGCTAGTATGGAATAAAGTGTTGGTTTGTCTCAATATATTGAATCTCTTAACATCGGGTGGATACAAAAGTGCGTAATAGTTGACTTTATAGCCTTGTGGTAAATAATATTATGAAGATATGTTTTGTGTGTTGGGGTAGTTATACAGAAGGACCATAGGCCATTCTATGGGTGTGTTTATTTTAAACATCCAAACTCTAGTAAAGGAGCAGCACACTCAAAACAGTTTATTTTAGTGTGGAAGTAAATCAATGTGATGGGCGAGGGAGAATGCGTTACTGTTTTAACGTTGCGGGTTTTATTATGGGTAATGATAATGTTTGGGGTAGGACGGAGAATAACTAAGGGTGATCATAATTATTTCAATATATGCGTTGGAAAAATCCAGGTGGTGAGATTCACGGGATAAAAAATATCGTGGATAAAGTAAATATTAGAACTGTAATGGTAAATGTAAAAAGTATTTTTGTCTCACTTTTGTGTTTTTAGTGTGCAAACATAATATGTAGATATGATACTAAATAAAGGGAATTCTATATTCAATTACGTAATAATTGTACTTACCTGAAAGTTACTGATCAAAGTCTGGTGGTATGGATTTTCTCAACGTTGTATCATTATACGTTATTGATAGACCAATTATTCCTAACAATTCGTCAAAACTACATTTTGTCATTCGGTAAAACTGGAAAAACGTTGTAGGATGCTCACATTTATCTTCAAATAACTTGTAAAACTGCCCTCTCAATATTATTTGACTTGGGATTGTGGAAATACCTAATAACGAGGCTTTCTCCGTTTACTTCTCGCCCTAAACAAAAGAGCGATCAAACAAGTAGTTTCAGTGACATCCATTGGAAAACTTATTCGTATTGCAAATATAAAAAGTTACAATTGAAAAATTATTTGTGTAAAGAAAATCAAATGCAACTGGTGTGTTAAATGTTCGGCAGATTTCAAATCCGTCGTAATTTTTAATATATCTTTAACGATTCCAAATTTACAAAAAATAACTAAACATGCCAGTCAAACTTTTTTATCTGAATTCAGCGATTTATCTCTTACAGTATGTGCACCTTCTAGATTTTCAGCAACAATGATTTTTTTGGTACAGCTACACTCTACGTTTATGACTGTTGGCAACGGCTTGGCGATTTTTTTTTGGCGCACTTCTAAAGTCGCCAAGGAAAGAATTATTTCTTAACTCTTTTCCTGTCACAATTTTTTTCTTTTTACAACACACTTTTTAAGCAAATTTCAGAACGTTTTAAAAAGTATATTTTAAAAAAAATTTCACAAAAAGTAGTAACCTTAATCACATATCAAAACACATTTGTGAACCAGCAGAGAAACTAAGCTACGAATGGTAAGAATACCCTGAAACTTATCAATTACACTAAATACAGTGAGCATGTTGAAAAAGAAAAAAAAGCAAGAAATAATACCTGATAACGTCAGAATTCTCTCGTAAAAAAATAATGAAAACGAAAATGGTCAAAAAAAACAAAACTCTTAATCCTATCGTGAAAACTCTTATAACAAAATAAAAATTCCACAACTGTCAAAATACAAATAAATGGACCAATGGTATCACAGAAAACGATTTAAAAGGACCAATGCAATAAAAGGATATTTTAAAAACAAAATAACCAATGGGAGGAAAGAAAAAATTTCAAACAAATCAATGAAATCAAACGATTTTAACGGATTTTGGAAGAACTTTCTAGAATATTCAAAATGAAAATTGAAAGTTTCCGTTTGCCGAGGTTGCCGTGAAAACCACAACAGGAAAGATGGGTTGCCTTAATTTATCGTAACTCGCTACTAGAAGTGAGCCAAAAAAAATCGCCAAGCCGTTGCCATCACTCATAAACGTAGAGTGTAGCTGTACCGATTTTTTTAATCGCCGCTACTAGAAATCACAAGTGGAGATCTAGCCTAATGGTAGTTGCTTAATTGTTCACGCGATGCTAGACTTGCTAGCATTATATGTTTATGGAATTTTGACTATTTATACTTTTATCTACAAGTCATTCATTTCACTAGTCTTCATGTGAAATTATATCGCAGGTGATATGAATCTCACAAGTAGGTCTTTCAATTTTGCACTCATTTTGAGCAATCCAATAACCTATGACGATCTTACACGTGACATTACGGTCATGTCTGTCAAAGCGTGTAAGTAATCTGTTATTCTCAACCTTCGAGTTTACTTTATTAGCTTCTCATGCTTGGAGTTTACTTTTTTAGTTTCTCATGCTTTATCGTTGCTTATAGCAATTCAACCAGCTTTCGAAAGCTGCATTGTTTAGTGTACTATGTCTCGAAATTATATTATTAGACATCACTTGCAAATGGCATCACTTACGTAGTATTTCAAAAGACACTGCTTAATATGTGAGAAATATTTACTGAATATTTTTTTTTGCTATAAAAATACAGTACCATGTTTAACAGTGAACCTAATATTG
Source organism: Metellina segmentata (assembly GCA_947359465.1). Lineage (NCBI taxonomy): Eukaryota > Metazoa > Arthropoda > Arachnida > Araneae > Tetragnathidae > Metellina > Metellina segmentata. Next base: position 57,213,533 of record OX375875.1, read on the forward strand.
GAAGGGTCATGTTATTATAGTACTAATATTTTTTCATAAGGTACAGCTACACTCTACGTTTATGAGCGGTGGCATCGGCCTTGGCGATTTTTTTGGCGCACTTCTAAAGTTGAAAAGGAAAGAATTATTTCATAACTCTTTTTCTGTCACAAATTTTTTTTCTTTTTACAACACACTTTTTAAACACATTTCAGAACGTTTTGAAAAGTATATTTTTAAAAAACTTTCACGAAAAGTAGTAAGCTTAAGCACATATCAAAACACATTTGTGAACCAGTAGAGAAACTAAGCTACGAATTTTTGGTAAGAATAGCCTGAAACTTATCGAGAAAAAGATTTACAAAAGAAAAAAAAAAAGCAAGAAATAATACAACCTGATAAAGTCAGAATTCTTTCGTAAAAAAATAATGAAAACGAATATGGTCAAAAAAACAAAACTCTTAATCCTATCGTGAAAACTATTATAATAAAATAAAAATTCCACAACTGTCAAGATACAAATAAATAGACTAATGGTATCGCAGAAAACGATTTAAAAGGACCAATGCAATCAAAGGATTTTTTTTAAAACAAAATAACCAATGGGAGGAAAGAAAAAATTTCAAACGAATCCATGAAATCAAACGACTTTTAACGGATTTTGGAAGAACTTTCTTGAATATTCAAAATGAAAATTGAAAGTTTCCGTTTGCCGAGGTTGCCATGAAAACAACAACAACAACAGTAACGAAAGATGGGTTGTCTTAATTTATCGTAACTCGCTACTAGAAGTGCGCCGAAAAAATCGCCAAGACCGTTGCCACCGCTCATAAACGTAGAGTGTAGCTGTACCTTTCATAATTGGGCATTAGATGCCTATTATTAGACTAGCCACTGAGTGGCCAGCACGGCGTTGCCCGTGACAGTTGTTTTCGTGGGGTCAAGTGTGACAACTGCTAGCTGACGCTCGGTGATTGCTAACCAACGGTGATTTCTACGTATTCCCATTTGTTTTGCTTCGTAAACATGGAACACCGTGATGGCCTCGAAGTGGCTATTATCAGCAACGTAAATCAAAACACGCTAGAATCAGAAAACATATCATGGTTCCAAAGGCTGCCGTCAAGAGTCGAAAAACACAACATTCGTTCCTTCTTCAATCGAGGTTCGTGTGACGTCAAATTCCGAAGGAAAGAAAGAATGGTGAAAAACAAATTAATTTAAAATACTTTAGATTAAATTTTAGAATTGCGTCTGAACACAAAATTTGCAAAAATTTCGTACTACCAGTGTGCCAAATTTCATTATTGTAAGTACCATAGATTCGTCAGGACACTGCGTAACGACCCTTTTATAATAGTAGAGATGTACGCGTTATTTAAATGAAAATGTAAAATCTCTTTTTTATTTTTACGAGCATACTTATTCTATTACATATGTACTCCACAACATTTTGAAACGCCATCAATTGTTTTATTTGATTTAAAGTGCCTATAGTTTACGTTCCTCTGAATTACAAATTTTCGGTAAAATTTTTTATAGAATTACCTCCCTTTCATCATGAGTTTCAAGCTTCAACTGTTTATTCTGTTGAATTCAACTATAGCAGCTGTATAAACATGTGAATGCTTGGGAGAGAGTTGGAATTTTTGAATAAAATTCACCATATGTCACAGGCGCATGGTTCTGCGAGCAGATGATCGAATTTCATCACATGGATCCTGATTTCACACATTTGGAATCTTGATTATGTTCTCTTAAATTTGTGTGTCATGGAAACATTGTTCACTTCTACCATACAATTTTATGCAATGATAGGAGCTTGAGACATTTAAAGAGCATACTCAGCAAACTTGTCTCTCGAAATTACAGAATATGAATGATAGAATTTCTGGATAGCAAATCCAGACAAATATATCTATGATTAGACATGCATCTATGATTACCGTTATTCTGATAGGTCGTTTGGTTAACCAACGTTTAATCATGGACGTTCTAGAGTAGATATATTTCCCTTGAACTGGGTAATTAACTATCAGATAATGTTAAGTTCCGATTAACTATTAGTAACTCAGTTAATTACTTGTAAAGTATTACGGTTATATTTAACCTCCCGGGTGATTGGTGGAGATGTCAACAAAACAGGTCACATGTTGATGGATATGAGATATCTCGTCATTGAAAGAAAACTAACTAAGGGTACAGCTACAGTCTACGTTTATGAGCGGTGGCAACGGCCTTGGCGATTGTTTTTGGCGCACTTCTAAAGTCGCCAAGGAAATAATTAATTCCTAACTATTTTCCTGTCAAAACTTTTTTTCTTTTTACAACACACTTTTTAAACATTTTCAGAACGTTTTGAAAAGAATATTTTAAAAAACTTTCACAAAAAGTAGTAAACTTAAGCACATATCAAAACACATTTGTGAACCAGCAGAGAAACTAAGCTACGAATGTTGGGTAAAGAATACCATGAAACTTATCAATTACACTAAATACAGTAGGAAAGTTGAAAAAGAAAAAGATTTTTAAAAGAAAAAAAGCAAGAAATAATACAACCTGATACATCAGAACGGTCCCGAGAAAAAAAATTACGAAACAAGAATATTCCACAAATGCGAAAAACAATACATGTCAGAACTCTGCCGTGAAAAAACATTATTACGAAATAAAAATTCCACAACTGTAGAAATACAAATAAATAAACCAATGGTATCAAAGAAAAAAAAATTTAAACGGCCAATGCAATCAAATGATATTTTAAAATCAAAATAACCAATGGGAGGAAAGAAAAAATTTCAAACGAATCAATGAAATCAAACGACTTGAACGGATTTTGGAAGAACTTTCTAGAATATTCAAAATGAAAATTGAAAGTTTCCGTTTGTCGAGGTTGCCATGAAAACCATAACAACCGAAACGAAAAACGGGTTGCCTTAATTTATCGTAACTCGCTACTAGAAGTGCGCCAAAAATAAATCGCCAAGCCGTTGCCATCACTCATAAACGTAGAGTGTAGCTGTACCTAACTAAGAAAACTAATGATGATACTTGGTCGTCTCAAAATTGACAGTTCGTTGATGACGAACTATCTCATCATTAGCAAAATTCGTCATATATTGATGGATGGGATATCTCGTCAAAACTATTTGAAGGGTTAAGAAGATGGATTAAGTCAAATTTATATCAATGTTCATGTTTGAAATAAAAATCTAGTGGCTTAGCTTCTTGATGCGTATTGGTTCTATGTTCACATATATGTTCAAATAGAATATAATTATGTGTCAAAATAAAGCTATGTATAAATGTTCTAAATATGCCAACGATTAATATTTATTAAATCTACGAAAATTAGTTTGCAGAATAGATGTGTGTGTGTGTCAGTTTATAGTAAAAAATGAAACAAAAATGAATATTTTATAATAAATTAGTAATCAAACTTTTGCAAAACTGAACTTATATAAATAATTTCAAGAAATAAAATTTTGAAAAATAGTGAAACCCCCCATTTGTATCATTTTATACTAAAATAGTTCTTCGTATAGATAACAACTTAGCAGAACAATTGTTTCCATAGATAACAATAAATGAAGACGGAGCAGATTTTTTTTAGATTACAACAAAAAAAAATTCAATTTCTTCCTATATTATTTGTAAGTAACAAATTCTGCGTCTCGTAATTATACGTTTACAAAGCGGTTTGTTTCAATTACCGATCGGTAGCGATCAGTTGATTAAAACTTTAAGAAAACCAAATAAAATAATAAGAGTTAAGTAGTGATTAAAAAACTTCGATTAATCTTTAACCATTGGTGACACCTTTGCCCGAAGCGGTCAGAATATCAAATTATACAACGTCCCACTAAAATCGCGAACTTTTTTTTCTACTGTCACACTATATTAATCTCTTAGTGTAAGCCCTCTCTTGCATATCGGATATCTTAAGTTTCAAAGTAAAAATCTACTCAGTTTTCTCGATTCAAGCGTCCCTCAAGGTTTTTTAAGCTCGTCGCTTCTTTTGTCTTTAAATGACACTAATTTTTTTTTATTGCATACTGATTAATGAGGCTGTTGTCGCAGGCTAAGTCAGGTTGGGGAAGAAAAATAAAGCTGGGCATATGCGAGACGAAGCTGAAACGTATTTTCTTCTTTTCTAAGAAGCTTCTGCTTGGGGGCGATAGTATTTCAGGTGCATTATGACGCGGGCTTTATATAGATTAGAAGGATTAGGAGGAATTAATAGAATCCCAGTCTGTGTCACAGTCTGTTTTAGTGCTGATAGACTATAAATAACAAGAAGACAGATGTAAGGTAAGTTACAAAAGCGTTGCTGATGCTTTATGTGTATGGCAGGTAGAAGACGAGGACGATTGATGGCAATAGATTGAATTAAGGGTCGCATTTGTCCACTTTCAGGCTGTGTAATTAAGCTTTTTGTTCAGTATACTAAACTTAATGTGTTTTTGCGTTAGAAATACGACTTAATAACCGAAGAGACCGATAGATGGTAATTATTGCACAACTTAGAATGACACGATTGGATTTAAGTACTGCGATTTTTAATCATAAGAAAATACTAATAACAAATGAAAGTCAGATAGAAAGTTAAATAAAAATAATACTTCTGTGCAGTGTTATTTTCCCCATCAGTTAAAACGATAGAATCAGGTGTCGTACTGAAGAATGGCCGCAGAGGGGCAAAACAAAACAAATCGCAAGTTAAAGTTACGCCAACAGTTATTTAAAAAAATTCAATCACGTATTTAAACTGTTCCGACTAACTACTTATAACGACTGTCACCCAGAACCTTGCATCTATCCCGGTTTGTAAGCTCATGTATGTCTGTTGTTATCACTTTTGGGATAATCTGCAGCTTACCCATTGTGTGCTTCTTCGTAACCAACCACTAGTTGGGAATTAAAGTTAAACATATATAATAAGTATAAGTATCACAGCATAAGACATTTAAACAAACCATACCAACTATAGTGTTTTGCTGTTCATTCAGAAGATCTATATTGGATACACAAGAGACGGATAGACTAACCTTATGTTTAAGGGAATTTCGAATAGCAGAATATCTATGTCAAGATATTGGTTCAAACCCAGAACAAGAACTGAAAACCAAGTAATTAACTATTCTGGTGATCAAGCCGATGTTACACGAGCAAGTTGAATCAAACTACTGTAAATGAAGAGGTGGTACAATCATTAAATTAATTCAAGGAATATTTAAGAAATTAGCTGTCATCACGCTACATACCATGCATTCTTAGAAGATTAAAGCAGTTAATTGTAGTTCATTCCTCGTGACATTAAATTATTTCACCTTTTGATATAGTGTCCATCTCCTTAATGCGATACAAGAAGAATTTAAAAAAAGTATAGATGTAATTCTAATGTTAAAAAAAACCCGAACAATATTTCTCCCTATTTTTTATCAAACATATAGAAAAACTATGACTCAAATACCCATTAATATTATTTTGAAAATAGGGATACAACAGTAGGCTAGAAATTTATTTTCTTCTGAAAAATCAGTTTAAGAAGACTTGGGAATTGCGGTCTGTGCGTTTTTTTGTAATTGTTCTTCGTCTATTTTATTTCGAGGGTTCTATCCAAATTAGCCATTAAGTAAAAACACACGTGTAACTTTAGAAAAAAATCTAAACCATTCACATAGCAGAAATAAATTTAAATATGTTTTTAAACATTTTGGTTTTATAAATCGTGCAGTTTCAAAAATAAAATAAAATGCATGCACTTGTTCCAAATTATACTATTATCTTAAGTCCAATAACAAAACTCGTCATCTGAAAGTGGTTCCAAATTATGAGGAGTTGGAAGTTTCCCTTCGGGATTGATCCTGGACCTTCACCAATAGCCCGTTGTGCTGACCAATTGAAACGTAAATTCAGCTACCTACTACTAACAAAACTCTGTAGATAAGTTGATAAGTATTTAAATTTGCTCACCTTGTTGACTGATGACAGTATTTCCCTTGACAGTCACAACAGAATGTTCTCCACGGTTCTGATCGGTTGACAAGACAGACGCTCCATCTGGGCCGAGGTCAAAAGTCAAAACTGTCTCCTGACCACTGGGCTTGATAACTTGGGTTAACCGTCCATTGTCATCGTACAAGTAGAAGAAAGATCTCCCCGCAGCATCGGACCGGCTGATCAGCAATCCATTACTGTCATAGTCGAAAACAGTCTCCATATTATCTGGATCCACAAACACCTCCAGAGTCCCCTGTTTCCCCATCTGGACACGACACTTCTGACCTCTTGCAGTCTCTATGGTATGTAGACTGTTTCCTTGGTCTCTCAAAAAAGCTATTTTGTTCCCCGAAGCGTCAGTCACAGCACTGAGCTTTCCAAAACTTGTGTTAACGTTGTAATGGAAATTGTAGACAGTTCGTCCAGTGAGCACGTTCCTAGTGGTGATATGTTGTCCGTACTTGTTGAAGACGTATATTTCGTGATGTTCAGGGAAGGAGATTTGGAATTCTTGATTACTATCAGCAGCAGGCAGGTACGGGATGGCCGAAAGAATCTTCAGATTACCTTGGTCAGCTATGTGCACAACACCATCGCCAGTCACCGTAATAGACGTGACTGATAGCAGTCTAGTATCCACTGCAAGTTGCCCTTCGTCTTTGGAGGAACATGTACAGTTCTGCCAGTCGCAGTCACAAAGACCTTCTCTGCCAGCAAAATGCAACAATTCCCCATCGGACGTAAGTACTCGCACTCTGTGGACATTCTTCGCGTCTACTTCTGCGAGGTACATGGTCCCGGTAGGACTAAATGTGAAGCCAATCAGTGACCAGAGTAAATTTCCGCCAGTGATCCGTGTCCTGAGTTGGTTGTTTTGAGGTCGACAGTAGACGGGGTGACCGGCCATCACCATCACTCGGTGGTCTTGTGTTAGCTTCAGCACCATGTGGTCGTCAATAAAATATAAGGAACTGTCCAGGGGATTTATGGACAGGTCAGTAGGCCAACGTAGCTTTGCCTAGTAATCAACAAGAAAGTTTTGTTAAAATTGAATATATTTTCACAACTCATTGAAACAAAATTATTCCTTGATAAATCTATACATCATAAATACTTTCATCATAAATCTATACCAATATGGTACTTCGTACAAAATTGATGATATAATTTTATACTTAGACCATAGCTTCACGCTTTTGGTTACGCAATCTAATAAATGTAACACAATACTAATAAACATATTTCATGTTTTTAAAATTATTTAGGTTTCGGAAGGTTGTTTTTCAAGGTGTTAGGATCAGAATGGGGCCAAACTGCCTCAAGCAAGGTTTTTATGTCTTATATATGAAAGGCACATACACTAGGAACGTTTTACTGATATTTAGCTTTGATTAAATATAAATACACACATCATAATTATAAAGTTATCCAGGGAATAAATTAAGTTAAAAACATTATCCCTGTCTCAAGCGTGACTATATTTGATACACAGGGGATTTTCATCAGAACGCTAAACAATGTCTTTCTAGACACAGTAAATTGTGAATAACACTACTTAAAAAATTGTTCACAAATTTTGATAAATTACTTTGGAATTATGATATTACGGATAAGTTTTACTAATCATGTAGAATAATCACCATTTGAAGTATTTACATTATACGATCGTAATTATTAAAATTTTTTTGATGTAATTACTCTTAGATTCTAAACATGCTTGCCTTTTCGAAATTAACATAATATTCTTTGCAAATATTGTTCTTTGATTGGAATTACTTTGCCTGAAGGAAATTAATTTTCTATGAAGTTGTTGATAAATCAACCGTTTCTATTAGCATTCAATCGAGAAATATTAGTTTATTATATAATTCTCAATTTCGCCCAGAGGTTCTAAAGTATAAAAAAAAATTTTAATAAATGTATAAGAGTGTAGTAAACAAAATAAATTTTAAATGAGAAATATGGCTATAAATATGAATTTTCCGTATTTTGTAATACCAAATAAATCTCATTGAATACTTGTATATAACATTTATTTCAATAGTAAAATTTAGCATTCAAATCGCCCCCCCCCCATTATTAATTAATTTAAAATTCCGAATATTATCTACTCCGATTAATATCGCTGAGAAATTTATGGCAATTTTATAGTAAAACTAACTAATAAAAACTGTAATAAAAGAACTAAGGTAATTGTTTTTTTGCAATCTTTACACATGACAAAAAACACGACATTTTTTTGGAATATTTCCTTGGATTTGAGTCATTTAACTGTCATATTCATTCAAGTGAGGGCCACAATGAACCCACGCGTCGCTGATCATTACTTTATTTTATAACATTTTTTAATATTTCCTTATAATGATTTCTTTTAATGTCTTTAACATATATGATGGGCTCAGGGCAACATAGGAATAAGTCAAAAAAATCTCTTCCGTAAGGAAAGAGAATAAAGTACGAAATATTGAAGATAATCAAATGGATATCTGATTGTTAGAATGATTGTCTAATACTTGAATGCTTACTTTAACAATCCATCTTGAATAATTATTATATGACTTTAGGAATAACCACATAGTTGTTTAAAATCATGAAAATTGCTCTCCTGAAGTATTTGAAGTCTGACTTATCCTTATGTTGCCCCAAGGCCACCAATTATCATCTATTGTCCACTTACTTCCTCTATCAGTCGTCCTATTTCTTTTCTTTCTTTAAAATACTCAATATAAATTTAAAATATCAATTTCAAATATAAATAGTAAATTCACCGCAGCCGGTTTGTTTGAAAAACAGAGAAAATGTTACTCTTCACCAGCTGATTCGATTGATGAGATAGATCAAATGACGCTTGATCAAGTTGTAATCAAACGACATATCATTCAAGAATTCTGCTATATTAGCTGCAAATTCAATCTTAACTGAGAAAATAATATGTAACATCACTCAGTGAAAGCATATTATCTATTAATACACAGTTAAAAGTTCTTACCTCTTCCACTTTCAAGGTTCCTGAACAAGGAATGGGTCTCCATTGTCTTTTATGGTGGTGATCTCCTATCAATGTGTGAATTATTCCCCGGCTATCTACCATACGAATGTTGGACCCATCAGCAAAGTACAGAGTATTATCTGCTGCTACCGCCATACCTAGGGATAAAGTTTTCATCAAAATACGTCTCACTGATTCATGTGTGTGTATTACATTAAATCCATCGTATATATAGTATAGTGGCGAATGAAAATAAGCGGAAATAATCCATAAATATCACCTGCTACTAATTTTGCAGATTAGTTAAATGTGTTTGATTTGATCTATGTATCTATACAAAACTGTTAAAAAAGGTTTGTAAGAGCTCACCGTTCTTAAGGTTCTTAAGAAATTTTTTAGCCGTCTAATGACAGAAGGCAATGAAGAAGTGTAGGGAAAAAAAATGGAAACGAATGAGAAATACATTTGGATGCTAAAATATACACAGATTTCTTTAAGAAAATGAGGTACAGTTTTATAATGTACAGAAAATAGAAGGAAGACTATGAACTAGCCAAGTTGGTAGTACTCAAAATTTTACTGTACATTTGTGACTGATTTTATTCCATTTGGATGCATTGAATTACATCGATTATCAGTTTATTTAAATAAGACATGAAAAGTGAAAAACGAAACTGGCATCAATTAATATAAATAGAGAAATTTCAGCGTAGATGCTGAAGGTCATTTAGACAAACTAGACTAATACCAAAGCCCCAATATATAGAGACCCGCTATATTGGTACTAGAACCCCGCTAGATTAATACCAGAAGACTCACTATGCGTGGGTATTCCAGTACTTATCTGTATTGCAACAAACGTATATATCCAAGTGCACGGTTAAAGCCAATGCTATCCAATGAAAAGGTTAAATACTATTGTTCTATATCGTCAAATACAAAGCCTTAGTAGCATACTAAACTCTACATAGCGTCATTAATCACTTTAAAATGTTAATGTTATACAAGCTTTATTAATGATACATATATAATTAGCTAAATTTATTCAGACACTGTACTCAAGCATAAACGTAGCGTGAGGATAGCTGTCATCACGCTACATACCATGCATTCTTAGAAGATTAAAGCAGTTAATTGTAGTTCATTCCTCGTGACATTAAATTATTTCACCTTTTGATATAGCGTCCATCTCCTTAATGCGATACAACTGGATGAATGCACCGTTTTCTGTGAGTAATAGGGTTTTATCTAACAAGTTTTAACTCTATCTAATGCTCGTGTATTTAAGAAGAAAACACATCATATTTACATAAATTTCTCTCTTGAAATAACTCATGCTACTTATCTTCAGAAAAACACATGGGATTTAGTTATCAGCTTTATGAATAAAGAATAAAATCCTGATTATCCGAGTTTATAATGACATAGGCCAAGCAAATCGAAGCCCGGATAATAATGCGTAGGAACACAAAACAATTTATACAAATATAGAAAATAATTACTGTATTACAAGTTGCTACTACACATTCTGAAAGAGACATACAATTGTGATTAAGGATAGTATATACTTGGATTTGTGTCACAGTATGTATTTGTTGGGATAATTTTACTGTAAATCTGGATTTCTGGTACGTATATATTAACTCTCCTGCAAAAATCTTCAATTGTCTAATGGTCTTCGGTTTCGCAGAACTGTTTTTCTCTTGGGAAAGTGCGCAAGCCTGTGTTCGCAGCTATATTAAAAGCTCAAAAAAACTTGATATTGAGTTTGATTTGGATTACGCGGACGATCAACTAATCGGAACACGGACAATCAAGGTTGTACTGCTTTAATATAAATTGATATTTCCTATGATTTGAGGATTTTATATAGTTCGATGATTTCATACAATTTGATGATTGCATATAACTTGATGATTTCGTATAATTTGATTTTAGAACATATTACTTAGTTTCAATTCTTAAAATATCAATTAAAAGTCTAAGTCCATTACGTACATTACACTTTTAAATGCTGTAAAATGCACTTTAGATGTACTCCAGATGCTCAAACTCAACATTTACGAGTAGCAGATCAAGACATTTTCAACTAATGAACTTTTACTTAATTTGACCATTGCAATTGACCAATTAAAATACAAGTCGAACAGCGTGACAAAACAAGCAACATACCAAAGCATGTACTAAAGATTTCAACGTACATACCTTATATGAATAACGCCTGTCCGCGGATATTAGGATAATTCCTGTCACGAGTATTTAATCCGCATAATTAATGGATTAAAATGCTAGAGATGCAGTTAGACACATTAGCAAAAATAATTTACCGTATTATATTATATTCCATCCTACTCGCTTTTATTACAATACTAAAATGCTTGAATGTTACGATTGTTTCATAACAGGTAAACATTTTAGAGCATTAACGATAGTTTCGCAAACAGAAACACTTGGAGTACGTATGTATAAATTTAATGTAGAAGAGAATACAGGAATAAAAATGACTCGCCGTTAAAATATTTCATGGTATACAGAGTATCAAGGGTTGCACGCTTAATCTCTCGGAGGAATAAACGTAATTGTGCCTCGAAATAGTAGACTCGGGCTCTAGCAGTTTACTAAATTGACCTTGATGCCTTAGGGTATTAAGCTGGTTTATTCCTCAACATCAATCTTTCGGAGTTTTTCGGTGGAGTTAGAAAAATGTTACGATCTGCACTTGGTGGATCGTGCTCGTTGTTTGATTAGTTCCATAAGGACGTCAAGCTTGTAGACGATGAGGGAAAATATAAGATAGGCCTTTAAAAATGAGTGAGATCTAGTTGATGGGTAAAAAAGTTATTTGATTTGTCATGTTGGTATGAAATTAAATACATGATATTTTGATAAAATTTATTCCATATTCACTCGCAGATTGATTAAAAAAAATAGGTGTTTACCATTTAAAATTTTTGTCATAGAAACATCTATGATCGGATAGAAATATTCAAGTCATTTATAAATGTTGCATTAATTTAGAAAGGGAAGTGTATACAAATAGAACTAGTATAAAATTATTTCTATTTTTATTATGTAAATAATAATAATAAAAAATTACTTTGTATGCTTCTTTAACTGATAAATACCAATTTAAAATTGTGACTAGATCTATAATTCTTCAAATAAAAGTTGGAAGACTCAGCAAATATCGAAATATCCGTCAGACTCAGCAAAATTCCGAAGAAACGTGAAAAATAAAGACGATTATTTAGGCAGAAAATATTTCAATATACAATGGTGTTCAAAAGTAAAAGAATTTTCATATTTTGTCAAATTTCTCTAAAAGTACTGAACGAAAGGTAAAACTAATACTTCCAAACAAAGTCACAAATCTTCAGTGTTGAATACGTAAGCATACACGCGTGCATATAATATAATAGTTTATTTATTTCATTAGAAACTAATCTGGAATGTGAAAAACTTTGTTCTTGAATTTTTATTAGAAATAATTTATCGCTTTGTAATATATTGCAATAATCATCTTCAACATATGGGTAGATGGGTATTATGCTGTAAGACTTTATATAGCAACATATTATATTACTTTTGCTTTATTCAGAATGTTGAATCCAAAGAAATGCACGCGCAATTTCAATCAAAACTTTTACTCATGAGTAGTAGTTAAAATATAAAGACTAAAACTAATTATTCGTTACTCCTATTATTAAATTTTTTGTTTTTATGTTTACAGACATTATTCTGATTAAACTTTGCGTAACACTGCTTGCAATGCAATTGAGAAGCTCTTGTAGCTTTTATAAGAACGAATAGATCTTACAACTCAGTGGCCAATGACCAAAAATGGCGGTAAGATCCCGTCCAAATTCCGCTGGTCCTTTTCGTCCGTGCGCCTGTCTCTCTTAAATCTTAATTACAATCAAAATATTCGCATAGCGAGTCTCGAATGGAGTAATTTGCGTCAACCGGGCAGAATCTATTTTTCTACCCCGTCCCCCCAGTAAACCGACCCCGTCCAAGTCCCGAAAGGATCCACCAACGGAAAACAAGTCTTCCACCCTGAGGCAAAATTAATCATTGGTCGGTGATCCAGGGAAAAGGTTTAATTAATTTAGAGAAGTTTATAATAACAGAGAAAGTTGTATATTTGCGTTGGCTATAAACGCGCTGCAGTAACCAGGGGAGGAGGGTGGGAGACTCGGAAGTTCTTCAGCGGAGTTTTGTGTGATCAGCAAATCGCCCAATTTATGCAGATTAATGTCAGGCTTCCATCATTTGCTGGAAAGAAATTAAAAGTGGGCAGGAAGTCGGGACTGAGGGTGTCTGTGATCCGGATGGCTTTCAATTTGGGTAATACCTCTGGAGGGATGGATCCGGGCAACTGGGCATGGAAAAATACGGGCTTTTCAAATTGAGATCACGCGTCATGGGGAAGTTGTTTAATTTGGGGTTATTTGCACGCCCTTAGCCTTGCTTGATTGTTTGGGTGGAGAAAAAATTCTGCAGCTTGTTTCTGCCCAACACCACCGTCGATTGGTTGGACCAGTAGTGTTGTATTTGCTTCCAATTATTTCTTTTACATAATTCTAGGATATGTGATTGAATTATAATCGGGTGTATTTTCAATTTCGATTGCTTTTATTAGTTTCAGTGAATTAATTAAATCACCCCTATTCAATTCACATTTGGGCATAATACATTTTTTTCCCTTTCAGCTCTGATAGAACGTCTAGTATATACCTCCATGGAATGATTAAATTATGCACATACATTTGTTCATCGGAAGGAAAAATAGCCAATGTCTGAATTTTCCAGTTTGATTTAGGTCCACTAATTACTTCTATGCAATGAAAGTTTTGCTAGAAAAATTGAAAATGTCGTCGTGTCAGTCAGTACATTATGAATAAATGAAAACACAGAAAGTAGTTTTTGAGAACTGTATCAAAAATTAAGGAAATCAAAGTTACTAAATCAACTGGATCTAAAAACTTGTATAGCGGAAGTTGATCCTTTTCCTACCAAGGCACGAATACATTCTAGGTTTTTTAAGCTGCTAAGGTATATACATAGTCCAGGTACGTTAAGATGCTATACATAAAGATATTCTTTCACTTGTATTTAGATATCAAAAATCTATCAAAGTATGAATGTAAGTGGATGTATGAAAACGGTGGAATACAGCGTAAGTGCATTCTTATAAAGTGATGTATTTTTACCGATAAAGTGTTTAGCATAGTGTCTTCCAAAGGTACGGCTAAATGTGTCAAACGAAATTTATAAATTTATGGTTTTTATAATCTTATTTTAGTTTTAAGAATTTAAGTGTATAAGTAGGTATTTTCATAAAAAATCCTCTAAGTTTATTAGTATTTCTTTGTTCATTGTTTATTAGTAGATTGATTTGTACCGAGACCTTTCTCATACAATGTTTTACAAAATAAAGAAAATATAGAATTTTCAAGACAATAAAAAACAAAACAGAATAATAAATTAGGTGAAAAATGGAATTGATTATGAACTCGCACTAACATTTTTCTTTAATGCCTGTTTTTATGAACATTTACTTAAGATACAGAACAACTCGAGATTTAAGTACTCCTTACATAAATTTATGCGTTTTTCCATTAGAAAAAGTACCTAATGGCCAAAATTTAAACCAATAAAAATACAGACTGGGTGGTCTGCAAAAAATATTTTGTGGCAAACAGCACTTAAACATCTCTATTGCTGTCCAAGATAACAATTTTTAATACATTTTCTACAATCTATCTACCATTACGTATAGTTAATAAATAACATCCTTTGATCCACAAATGCCAGTCAAACGTCTCGCATATTTTCTCATGACATTTGTTCAAAGCACCATGTACATCCGAATATTTAAGGCAGGAAAATAAAAAACTTCATTTCACATCCTAACTGTCAATTCAATCCATAGAGAAACTTGAATTCGTTATAGAAATAATCAATAACAGCAATGACTGGAGACACGGCAAAATAAATTACTTCTCTTCCTCATTATGCTAAAACGGTAAATAAAACGAAAATTCAACAGATGCAGACTGTAAATTCGATCCCTTGAATAAAAACTAATTCCATTTCATATTCATACTTCATGTTAATAAAGAGAAAATAATCCGTTGGTTCTATGCAGACGAGATCTTTGGCTCATAAAATTATAAATCTGTGAATTATAAGTCAATATCCTAAAATGTTAATGTAGGAAATTAAAAAAAATATGTGTCACCGTATGTGTATGCAATGAATATAAAATGGTTTTTATATACACGTAATGCTAGACGTTTCAATTAATTAGAAAACCTCTATAAAGCTCAAGAAATGTACTTATTTGCTAAAAGTTAGTTATAGCTTTTAATGAAAAAGTGAATGTATCTGAGTGTAGTATATATTTGTAAAATATAATTTTTAATAAGTAATTTGCTCAGTGAAAGTGTTTCTTAAGCACACCAAGTTTAATTATCGTAAAACTATTGATGTTCTGTAAATTTCCTAGTAAATTATTAGTTTTAGAAATGCAGATGTGATTGAAAATAATGCATAGCATATGTACAACCACATTCATAAATAAAATTTGTGGTAGTCTATGTGTGTTTAATACTTAGAATACTGCACACTGATTTCAATCACATATTATAAAAAATGTTTTGATTGGATTTTCTACTCAACAGGATTTATCATTTACCAAAAATTATGAATGCGATAGAATGTTAGGCATATTAGTATGTACACAGTCGAGGTAAGAACCGAATCATCCCCGTTTCATTATAACGGAATAAGGTCTTCCTTAAATTCATACGCATACAAGTTGCATTAGGGGCTATCTTCATATTAAATTGATCCCCAAATTCATCATATGCAAAGCAACCCCTATTTTGACACACAATTTTGAATCTATATCATACTTTAACTTCTGATACCTAGATTCATGTCAGTCATGAATACAGAAAGTTTGGAACTTCAAATGTTAAATCAGTTTCCCAGACTTTTTTGTATAGCTTCCGAAATAATATTCTTCTAGAGATGATAATTTGTAGTACGTTGCTATTTTAAGGTACCCAAACAAAATATGCATAATGTTTTAGTTTTTATATAATTTTTAATTTGCAATCTGAATTATTATAAAATTTAATATTAAAAAAGTTACGAAAATAGAAACCTTAAGATATACTGACAAACATAGATTCAGAAAGACTTCTAGCATTGCCATAGACGTTTTAATTCTTTCCTCTGGATAGATTTTTAGCTGCACTTAAATTTTCGTTGTTAGGGTAATTGAAAGGGGTATTCAAAAGTTAAAAAATTATAACAAACCTGAGAAATATGTAAATTTATCAAAAATGTGTGAAAACTTTATTCACGGACTATTCCTTCCACAGCTATTGCTAGCTTGCGATAACAGTTCATAACAACACTTTTAACTGTTATTATGAAAAGCTTATTTAATAGTTAACAAACACGTTTGACAGTTGTCATTAATTGTTAAATAATGAAGTTTGCGAAGTTAAATTGTAAATATTAATTATCTTTCTTGCCAAATTCTCGTCTATCAAGATCTGGTCAGTTTTGCTGATGACGAGATACCTCTTTGTTATTATCTTTCAGCCAAAAAACAAGTAAACAATCCCTGATAAAATACAAATAACGACATTCAATGTGGAGATGATCCCTGAATTGAATAATTGCTATAATGTTGAGTATACATGTATTAAATTACTGAAATTTCATATATAGACTAGTTTGACGATGTAGAATTTGATAAGGACATCAAAACATGATGCTACCATCGATAAATGTGTTGTGCATGCAAAATTTGATATGAAGTCGGCCCCTTATTCAATGTTTCTGCATTTGAGTTTGTACGTTGTATTTGTTCCTATGTTGTTATTTCCTATTAAATGAAATCTTTGGATTTTCTCTACTATAAACAGTACTCAAAATACGGGGAGTGATCCTTTTTTCCCCGCTATTGTGCATTAAAACATTGGACGCCTTCCTAATTGTATCAATTGCAATAAATTATATCCTTTACCTAACTTTATCTTCTCAATATTCAAGTACTTAACGTTACTTTTTTCAACTTCTCTCTTTAATTGATTATAAAATTCGGGATTAATTATGATGTGGAGGTACGCTGATTTCAATTAAGTAATCCGTAATTTCCTCTCCGTTCATTATTTTTGGGATCCTGCAGGACGTAAACTTGGATTTAAGTTTATTATTTTCTGATTTCCTGCATTTCATTTCTATATAAGCCAACAAAGTTAAAAATGATAGATTTGTATACATATCTGAACAAGAGTATCTAATTATGCCAAAAGATACATGAAAAAGTATCATTAATTGCAATTAAATCAAATGGTAGAAAAGAAGTATTACAAAATTAACAGCAAAAAATATTTCAGGAAGGAAACAGGAGGAAAAACTATTTCTTGTTGAGAACTAGTTTGATATATCATCGTTTTGGTGAGGTTTTTTGGCGTAATCTCTATTATAACAACATACTGAAGTTTCATTTGAGTCGCAAACCAAATTACGTCACAAGTTACTAGATAAGTCACCTAAGCGCTAAGGCTTTCTGAGCTTAACTTTACATACTGTCCATATCATAGGATTTTTTCTGAGCTAAAATATTCATAAGAATAACCATTTTCGTGAATTTATATCACATTTTCAAAATCAAAAGTTAAAGGGTATACGCTGAAATTCCGTGGCACTATAAGTAGGGAATTGGATTTTCGTCACACTGAGTAACAGAACGGTCTATTGGTGACTGTTCAGGATAATCCCGGAAGGAATATCCAAGGACAACAGCAATAGCATGTTGTGTTGCTCAATCTTGACGTTAATTCAACAACGTACCAATTAAAGATAAAAGGAAAACATCTTGTAACTTTGAACTACGATCATATGACGAGATCAACAACAAACCTGACTCTTCACCTTGATGCTATAACATAACATTTGAAGTATTAGAAAGTTGGATAACATGACGATGGCGGTAAGATGACCGAATTGGATTTTTCACGAACATTACACTAGGTGTCAGCTCCGATCCTGTATCATCAGTGACTTCTAGCGACCAGGTACCCGTGTCACGCCAAAAGATTCTCTCCCGTTATTTGTGTGATTCACAGTATGCAGGAATGTGTTTTTGAGTGTTTTCGATGTAACTTATGTTTGCTGCTTGGTAAAGGATAGCGTTTATGGAGAAAGTGCTTTTGATTTATACATATGATATTCATAAAGTGCTAAAAAAACGTGTCCAATGATGTATCATTCTAATTTTTTTTAATGAGTTGATATCATTCAACGTTTTCTGAAATAAAGATGGCGATGGCGGGTAAGATGAATGACGAATTGGGTAGAGGGTAAGATGAACTTGGATGAGGAGGTTGCCTCAACACACGAGACATAAGCTACTGCCTCTTGATGAGACGTTCTATGGTCCATTGACATACGCCTATAATGTGAGCTGTAATAACTTTATGGTTACTACTCCAGGCCACATGGTCTCCATCAGGTGTGTCTCTGGAATGTTTGGTAAAGCGTACCTCCAGGTTGCCTATGCAAGAACAGCTATTAAGGTATTCTCGGTCACAGAAATTGAGCCATCCAATAGCTTTTTTTTTCACTGAAGGAGATTTCTCTAATTCCTTTACGACAGAAATATCTTATGACAAGGTTGAAACTAAAATCCCTTCGTCTGATAACGATCCTGATCAGATTGATCCACCTTCTGATCTATCTATACCTGGAGGAGCTCTTCTATCATCCGATCCTCCTCTACCAAAAGCGTTTATGACTTCATATTTTCCACCGCTTCCTACCATGCAGGGAATAACATCGAGACCTAGAAAGAAATTGCCCTTCATGCGCCTCACAAACAATCCAGAGAAAAATTCGCTTCTCATTAAAAAAAGGAGAAATATGAAAAGGAAAATAAATGAAACAATTTCTCGGCCCATTCTGCCTGTACTTGCTAGGACGAAGTCCAAGCTACACATCGCCTTCGGCTATGCGATTTTTGTGATTAATTTATTATCTTAATGTCTTAATCTAAAATTTCGATTGATGCTGTTTCTTTAGTGTGATTATGTTTGTTTCTTGTTATATGTAATTTTTTTATGTTCATTATGTGATATCGACAGTTTTAAATAGTTTGATAAATAATGTATGTTGTTGAATTAAATTATTGTCTCAGTTCGTCATCTTACCCGACCCCGTTCGTCGTCTCACCCGCACAATCGTGTAAAATGACGAAAATTACTTTTTTTTCTAAAATTACATTTTGTGTCTCAAGCTTGAGAAATAACAATTTTTAAAAACATATCTATAAAACTAAAGAGTTGTAAGAAGATTTTGCCGAAATGATAACCCTTTTGCAACTAATATTAATGCCAGGAAAAATCGCAAAAGCTTAAGCTCGCCATCTTTCACGACCTTCCTCTACTACGTAATCATGTGCTTCCAAAGGTGTTCACCAGTTCTTTGAGGATACACGTACTCCTATGCTTCCATACCCACATCCATCCGACTCACCAATAAAGGGTTTAGAGCTATCGACAGGGAGACAGAGGCAGGGGTCCTATGCTTAAAAGGCTTGTATCAGAACACCCTTGTACTTCTTCCTTCTCCAATCGGAATGAGGAATTGTTCAACAGCAGTTTCAAGGACGCATAGTCGTGCTCTCTTCTGCGCATGTGCCCCGTTTAAAAGTACTAGCGTCTGCTCGTTTCGTTTAAAAGCGAGTGTGTTGTCCACACCTTATGACGGGGAGATAAGCTGCAATTGCAGTAGGTACTCCGTAAGTGATTGTCCAGTCCAAGGTTTTAGAATTATAAGCTTGTGTTTGTGCGTGTGCGTTCGTTCGTGTGTGTACGTGCGTTTGTGTGTGTATGTGTGCAGTCGTTTTGTTTTCCATTTGCAGATGTGTTCTGTTTCGTTTCATGTCTTCAAGTAAATGTTGTGTCTCGTCCTGAGATCTGATTCGATTCCTATACAGCTGGCCTGACAAGTAGGCTATAAGCTCGAAATGAGAACCGGGTTGAAATACCTTTAGGATAAGAAAGTCTCGCCTCCAAAGCTGGTTTCCCGTCACCACAGTTGTCTCTATCTCTGGGCAGACACCTATCTCCACTTCCTACCACGACGTCAAAGTTGGATTCGGGATCTTCCACTTTATCTAAGGAATGTATTCGCAGGATCTGGTGGCGCTCGGGGTCGGAGATGTAGAGATGTCCGTCAGTTGGGCTCAGGGTTATATGGTAATGTGTTGACATGTCCGTTGTCCTGTAAAAATGCGTGAACGGTACAAAATATTAAGCATTTTAGGAAGCCGATGCTTTTCTATGTCAAATATACAGGGTGGGCGAAGAAACCATAACACATTTCAAAATTTATTATGAAATAAACCAATTGTCGTGTGAGAGTGTGGATTTTACAAAATTGCTTTATAAGGCATGAAGTGTATGATTTTGGCACGAAATAAATTCATAATTCAACGCATAGATGGCATTGTACCGAAAATCAACTTAAAAACTGTACACAAATAATTATAATACATATTATAATATATTAGAGCATTTTTGTCACTTCAAATTACCATGTTTCAATGTTTGAACCCTTTGTAACTCGAGCCACATCTAACCGGTAGCATCGTCATGATTTTGCTGCTTCAAACAGATAAACAAACAAACAATTTCTTTTATAATAGTAGAGATGGTACAGCAATAAGACAGTTTTTAAGCAAAGTTTTCAAGCTTCATTTACTTACTGAAGAATTGTTCTGCGTGTGGATTAATTGCAAACAAATTACGCTTTATAATTTCACAGTGTATACATTTCAGATATATTACCCACTGTAACTTTTATTTATAAATTTAGCGCTTTATTCTTTGCCTCTTTAAGTCAGGACGGATTCAAAAGTATTTTGCTTCGAAAAATGTGTAATTTCTCATAATTAGTAATTGGTTTAAATTAGTAAATTTTGTGTGGAATATTTCTATCAGAAAGAGATCATTCACCTTTTTTTGTTTTATAAACTGAACCACATGTATAAAACGCGGATATAATTCAAAATTATTCCGGTTACAAAGTAAAGTATGTGCAACATTTTCAGGTTTTGATTAATTTTCACGTAATTCGTTTTTCTATCCCAATCTAAATGAAAAAAGAACAGCTCACCAGTACAAAGTTTATTTTTCAATTGTTTGAAAAAACAGTTTTTTAATTTCTTCACTTTTATTCGAGTCAATATGTTTGTGTCTGATAAGATGAAAAGTTGCATATATGAATAATATTATAATTGGGCTAATATTTACTAGGAATGCACAAACATTTTACGTAAATATGTGAGTAATACTGACTAATTTCCGCTTTTTAAAGAGATACTATTCTAGACAAGTTGAAATAAACGAATAATTTTTTGAGCGAAAGCTGTTTTGATCT
The DNA here is from genome assembly GCA_947359465.1 of Metellina segmentata. Taxonomy (NCBI): domain Eukaryota; kingdom Metazoa; phylum Arthropoda; class Arachnida; order Araneae; family Tetragnathidae; genus Metellina; species Metellina segmentata. Next base: position 57,234,969 of record OX375875.1, read on the forward strand.
GAAAATGTTCAGAAATAAAGTTATAGGTATGGTATGGAATTTTTATAAATCTATCTATTCAGAAAACATTTCTGTATGATTATCAATAAAACGTATAATACAACTCTCAGAATATGGTCAAACACCCAAAAAATACTAAAGGGTGAAAGCACTCCGGTTTCGAAAAAATACTATCAATGGAAGTGAAGTTCTAGAGTTTAAATATTTAACATAATATTAGATTTCAAAAGTCTCAAAATATTTGACATGATATTCAATTGCAAGTATTTCAATAAATATAATGCCAAAAAACAATAATTTTCAACCAGTGTGCCACAACAATACCACTGGTCTGTCATACAGGTAGTGAAACGCTGTAAATTATGCAAGATTAATTTTATTTTAAGTTTAATTTGCAACTTTTTTAACAGGCTTAATTTTTAACTTAACAAGTGTGCTCAGAGATAATTTCAAGAAAAACCCGTAAAAATAATTTTTACTGTGATTCTTCTTATTAAATTATTATTACTAAATTTAAAACGACATTTTACATAGTCACTTTGGAGTAAAAAGGCTATCTAATTGCAATTATTTTTTGGAACTCAATAAATTTATAACTATTTTATTATCATACAGGCAAAGTATATAACATAAATTTATATATGCACAAGTGTTGTATAACAAGTTTATGTGAGCCATAAGATGAGAAATGTTGAAAATAGATGCCATAGCTACATCTCAAATTTCTTTTAGATGAGGAAAGAAAATATTTCATCCTTGGGATGGTCTTTCAGGAAATCTACAGTACCATGTAACACTAACCACTATAAATTGTACTTGATGTTTCCTTTCAAGTAAACTTTTAAATTCACTAAAAACCTCACTGTAGAATTTTCTAATTTTAGCTCTAAAATTAATATACAACTCAACTGAACACAAAAGCTATTTTTAACTTTCAATTACTTTTTGCTAGAGAACAAGTGTAGTAACAATAAATATGTTGTAGATAAGTATAAAAAGTAGATTTACTACAAAATTGGTTACTAAATAAGATTAATTTGATGTACAAATATATAAAAAAATTGTATGAACTAAAATATTATCAGTGCATTGAATATCAATGCACTTTCAATTTCTGCTAAGTAATCATAATTTTTTATGACATACTATGTTATAACTTTCGCACAACTGGTTCGTTTTGAACCAAATTCTACATATAGGCTTTTTAGAATAGAACAAACAACGTGCAAATTTCATAACAATCGGATAATAAGTAATATGTTTGATTTGAAAGTCCACTGCCCTGTTAATTGTGAATAAGTAAGCACGAAAAGCTAGCTTTTTGAAGTTGATAAATGGTTCTCACCTCATTCTAAACACCGTGTAGACTTGTCCACTTGGAGTTATTCTTCTTATGAGGTTGAAATCCCCCACGTACACACTACCATCTGAACCTGATGTCAAGGCCACGGGGGCCAAAAGTCTTGATTCTTTCGCCATCCCATTGCATTCAGGACATAGCATGGGTCGTTGGTGTCCAGTGCCCATTAACGTCGCTATGACCCTTGGTTGCTGTTTGAAGTATATCGTCGTGCCGTCACCTTTTTGAAGGACACCTGAAAAGAAAACATAAAAATGTACCCTTGAGATGTACACTATAAACCTGGTTAACCAAACTAAAAGGTGAGGAAATCGTTTCGGATAACGATTTTTTCGGTTAACCTTTAATTGTTGTCATGGGTATCACAGACCCCGAGTCATTTTTGACAGGTCGTTTCCACCCCTTAAAGTGAATATTGGTCCTTGTCCTATTCAGTACCTTCCTACTACGACAAACAGAAGCCACATTCTAAGACTGGTTTGGCTGCCTAAACTATTTCGTATTTCACGCTATTTGCATTTCACACGAGATCTATTAAACCCCATTACAGCATTTGCGTTACCGTTCTTGTTGAATGAAATCTTCTAAGTTTGAGTAGGGAATTTCGGCAGAGAACCTAAAATGGCAACAAACTTTACTAAGAAACGACCTGTGTATCTTACACAAAAATAAATTTAGGATATTGTTGATAATTGATCGGAAATAGAGTACTAGGACAGTGAAATTTCGGATAATATTATTGAAAGCGAACACGAAACGGATTCGGAAATTGATGAAGATGAAGACATTTCAAGTGCGTCTTCACAAGAATAATATTTATACGGAAAAATAACTTCTAATGGGATGCTTGTGGGGGGGGGGACCTAATCGCACACCGTTAGAACACTAAAAAACAACATAGTTTTACAGTTTCCAGGGCTGAAACGTCCTGCAAAATTAGGTCCGAAAGCTGAGCCTGAAGAGACATGGAATCTACTTAACTTATATAGTAATATAAAATATATTTCATGTTAAGAATTGAATTATCTTAACTTAAAATGCATGAATAATAATTATCTAAAGAATCTTTCATTAATATATTATATTAATCAACTTTATATGCACTTTTGTGAGAGAGGTCTGAGAGACCTCTCCACACTAGTTACGAGACGGTTTGTGACACAACAGTTAAGGGTAGCCCCGAACTTACTAGTACTATGTATCTGTATCTAATTACAGTATGTATGTAATTCTGAAATGTATCGAAGGTGAAACGAATTAAAAACTATCTGTATACGCTACACACTTACGTTCATTATTACAGTTAAAATTACATTTTTAGGATTACAGTACATCAATATGTACGTATTTAGTAATAGTTTATAGCATACGAATTATTCAAAAAACTCTTTAATTTTTTTTGTTTGTTTATTGCATTTTTCGCAACGTTTTCGAGCAGTAATGTCCTGCCATCTTTTCATTAGAAGGATTTCGGATAACCTGGGTTTCGGTTAACCCGAGTTCGATTAACCGGGATTTTACTGCATCAGTTATATCGCTTTTACCTTTTATAGTCCATATAACTTAATTCTTGTCTTTCCTGATTACTCTCTTTTTCACTTTTTGTTTCAAGATATGTGTTACGATAAAAATAGTTACACAATTAAGTTAAAAAATTAAACAGTGCAATTTATAAGGCAGTTACATATTTACTATACCTTTAAGTTAGTTCATATCCCTCCATTGACATTTGGTAACTGCTTTTGTTCCGAGATGCAAGTTACGATAAAAACTGTCAAATAGTTAAATTTTTAAAATGAAAAGGTGCAATTGACAAAGCATATATCAACCTGTAACTTTCTTAATGTCTTCCTCTCCCCACCTATAATCGATCTTTGACAATTATTTTTTGTTCCAATATTTGTGATACTGTGAAATGCATAAAATTAACTTATCTACATAAAGCGTTGATTTTATTTAAAAGCGACGCATTTGATAGAAGAGAAATGAGTAATGATCATCTCCAAAAAAAATAACAATAAAATTTCAAAAATAAATTAAAATATTTTATAAACATATCATTACAGCAATTATTTAAAGAATTGTGAGTTATAAATCAACAACCTACATTAATTATTAAAAATATTGTAAATGATATTACAGTAGTTTATCAAATGTATTAGCAAGTTACTTTAATTTGTTTCTACTTTTTTTTCAGTTTAGAATGACAATTCGTCAAAAATATGATTCATGAAACAATTCATGAAAAAAATGACAGAAATTAGTTTCAAGATAGTTGCTTTCACAATATGTAAAGGACGCAAAAATTAACTTTATTGGGTAAAGCGTTAATTCGTGCTAAAACTTAAGTATTTTATAGAGTAAAATTGACTTTGTGCAAATCTCTCACAATGAAGTATAGATGAAAAAGAATATTAAATATGCTATACTTATATTACGTTTATACTATTATTATTTACAAATATGTACGAAATGCCAACTAAGTATATTGTATATAATAACAGAAATAAAGGTATTAAGTTAAGTAAGATTATAATTCATTAGAAAATAATTAATGAGTAAATATTCATATTAACAATCAATTATGTAGTTACCTTCGTGAAAGTTATATCGGTGATGAATATCCAAATTCCAACCACCAAGCTCAGAAGTGTCCATGTCGTATCCTTTGAGTGTCATAGAATGTGAAGTCCAAATTATACCGTGGCAAGTAATGTACTCATACCCTACGAAAACTGTAAAAGTAATAAAAAAGCTTTTGATATTGATAGAGCACGTGTTAAGACAACGCAATACCAATCTACGAAATCGGATCTTTCCCTTAGGGGATTTATCCCGGACCGTCGTCAATGAACCATTGTATTGCTCTAGTACGACGATTATTAAAATTATCTTACCTTAACACCAATCTACTAAAAGCACTCCGTGATTCAGGTTTGTTCAACATGTATACTATACTATACTAAACTTTGGCATGCATCCTTAACTATAATGTAAATTAAGTTTTGTGGTGGTTAAGGTGATCATAGTATAATCTAGTAGGATATTGGTAGTAGTACGTGTTAAGAGAGCGAAAAACCAATCTACAGGTGTTACAAGAGTGTTATCTTCTAGGTTGTTGTCCCGACTATGCGTTGCATCATTAGAAAATCTGTCCAGATCTTGATAGATGAGATATAGTCATCATAATAAAACTGATCAGATATTGGTCTTGTTTCATCACAAGAATATCGACAGAATCTTGATGCCGATACAACTCGCCATTAGCAAAATTGGTGTTAGATCATGAAGGATTAGACATATCGTCGAAACCACTGTTTCGACGATATAAAAGTGGGTAAGATCAAAGGTGTACTACCAATGGTTGAGATCTGGACATTAACAAAATTCGGCAAATCCTCATGAACAAGATATATCCAATTTGATCGAAAATATTTTGAGTGCTCAGAGACCTAGATTTAGGCATTATGAGAAAATTACTTTCTTTCACTGAGAAATATTACTAAATAATACGTGTTTTCGAAATATCAATCTTTTGCAAACTATCATTGTAAAAGATAATTTTCAAAAGATTAAGAATTTGAATAAATTAAGATTGAATAAACAACATTATTATTGTCATTAAATTACTTTTCTGAACGTTTTCAAAAACATTTTACATGCAAGAGTTGAGTTTCTTTTGATGAACATAAGTATGCATGGGTTATTATTTAAAAATAGTTAATTATACATTTAAATGACAATAAGCAATGGTAAATAATTTTCAATTATTGCTTGTCCAATTATAAAAGTTCGATGAAAGAAGTTTTCAAGGAAAACTAATTTTCCCCATGTCTTTAAAATTTCAATTATAATGAATGATCTAAAATCTTTCATTACTTTAATTTGGATTTTCGAGGAACTTGACATATTTACATATCAACTATAACTGCAGACGAGTTATATTAAAAATATCTTGAATAAATTAATTTCAGCCCTTTTGAAGTCTATTTCTTAAAATATAAATTTTAGTATATTAATTATAAATTAGGTATAGCATTTAAGGTTATCTAAAAGTTTCTACAGTAATTCGACAATATCTTTAAAGTCAACGTGTTCTAGATTTTTTTTTTGTTATAGAAGAATATGTGAAATGATCTTAATGACTAAAATGTTTTATCTTTAAATTGAAAACAGTTTCTAGTTTTGAAATTATTTTTCTCTTTACTAATACAGTGGCTACATAAACTTGGTGAAAATAACTTTGTTTGCTTTATATTTTGTATTTAATGCTGCCACAATTATTTATATAAGAATTAGTTTATTTAATACATAATGGAAATGGAAATTTTTAGTTAACGTCGTACTAGAGCAACACAACGGGTTATTGACGACGGTCCGGGATCAGTCCCTTAAGGTAAAGATCCGAGGACAACACCTCGTAATTTTGAACCACGGTCAGATGACGAAGCGACACCTGAGCTGGCACCCCACTCTCCAAACTTCCACGCCAACCCAACGTGAGGACTTTCGGCCACGACAGATTTAAGGTGCACCAGCCGCCTCTACATCATACGTTTACAAACATCTATGCCCGGACCCGGATTCGAACCAGAAACCTTCCGATCTAGAGGTTAACATCTTAACCACTTATTTAATATATAAATGACTAGTCAAAAATATGGGAGATGATACGATTCTCTTTTAGTCACATTCTTAATTATATTTTAATTTAATCGTCAGATATATACGTGTGGGAATCAGAGATATTTTTATACTATCAAAAACAGCCAGATGAAACGAGAAAATTTTAACATCTCCTTCCGAAAAGCTTTTAAGGAATGTCGTAAAATGTAGTTTATAGCCATGAAGGCAACATTTGACGTTTAATATAATTGGAGTTGACCAACCAACTAACGTACAAAAATTCGAGATTCATATTTTGGAATTTTTACTAACGAAGTGCTAAAACTGTATTTGAAAACAAATTGCACTTTCGCAATAGCTAGACGAAAAAACATTCCGCCGCAGAAACACTAATAAAACACCACCACCTACATTTAACTTGAAAGAAAATGGCTCATAAAAAATAAATAATACCTCAAATGAATGACTGTGCCAGGCAACGAACGCCGTTTCGACCAGATATCTCATCCACCAAGCTCTGACCGATTTTGGTAATGGCGAGTTGAGTTGTCATTAAGATATTGACGAGATCATTATGATGTTAACATCAAGACCTGGTCAAATTTCTTCAAAAAACGAGATATCTCGTCCATCAAAGTCTGATCCCTACCCTTCTAACGCCGAAATACCTCGTCTATCAAGGTTTGTTCAGTTTTCTTCTAATAACGAGACATCGTGTATCAAGATTTAGTATTTTCTTCTAATAACGCTATACATAGTCGAGACAATTATCAGGAGTTTTAAATCTAATTTGATTTAAATAAGTGCTGGTATGTTTATAAGTCACATATTTATATGTATTTGTCATAACCTTGTTTTTCTAGTATATATGCATATGAATAGAAATAATGCATATATATATCAGGCCTCGAAATAGGTTTTTTAATACAGATGCACTTTGTGCACCTTTTTAATTAGGTGCACAGGCTATATTTTAGGTGAATATTAACAAAAAACGTAATATAATAGCATTAATCTAGTATAAATTACTTTATTAGTTGGGTATGTTTGTAATGGTCAGTAGTAGATAGTAAATAAAAATATTTAAACATCTAAATTCTCCCTTCCCCGGTGAACTGCTGTCGCAACAGTCGATTCAACAGAGCCATCTGGAAAATGTTTCGATCATCGGAAAGTTCTGGTGGCAGTGTCACAAGTAAACCTTCTTCCTGTTAAAACCCGTTACGGCCCAGCGATTCTGTTTTCTCATAGTGTGTATTTTGGAATTTTAATTACGTTCCTTTAGAACGAGAGAGGTCGATACTAATACTTTGTTTCAACATCAAAATAACATAAAACACGTTTCCCTCCTTTTTTTAACGTTAGGTGCACTGTGTGCACCTAACATTATAAAAAGGAGGGAAAAATTGAGGGAAAGATTAAGGGAAAAAATTAGGTGCACAATTTTATTTTCATGTGCACAGTACACCTGTACACCCGGGTATTTCGAGCCTTGATATATATGGATAAATATGTTAGGCACAGACATTTAAACGTAGCTCCATTTAAATGCATGAAACTGGATTAGTATTATAAATCTTCGTCATCCAAACAATAGAAGAATGGAGGGTCCAAAGTAATTGACAAGCTAGACAACGCACACAAACAGCGGTCGAGAACAATTCAAAATTACGACAATTTATCAGGCGAAATTCCTTACAATTCTAAACACTGCTCGGTGGAAGGTGAATAAGAAAGAACGGGCTCTCCTGACAGCATGAAGTACGGGAGGGAAGCCCTCTAAATGCTTCCTTCATCTTTCTGTCTTCAGATGGATATTTGTTTACTATTTTTCATGTACCGGAGTGAGATAAATTGAGAGAAAAAGTCGAGATATAATTCGTCTGGTTTCCTCCTGTCAGTAGCTTTAGAGACGGACCATTTATCTTTGCATGGGTTTGCTATTCGGACATGAGTGGACTTTATTTATGCTGTTCAATCTGGGAACAATAGGCAAATAGTAATGAAGTGTTTTCATTTGTCGCCATGGGAATACCCGCGTCAACTTTTTAACTCACATTAAATTGCTAACGGTCTGAATTAGCTTTTGATATCTCACGGAATGGTGGTCCTCTGTTTTTCAGTAACCCTAGTTACTTTTTACATCTAGGTTTAATAAGTTATTTTGAGTTCAAACTGAAAATATTTGATGGATGTTTGTTGAAGCCGGCAGTATATGGTGGTATAGTGAGAGATTTCTTTAAAATTGGGATCGCGGAATTTTGGATTACTATTTTTCTGAGGTTCGCACAAGCAACATCTGTTTTACAACTATTGAAAAAGGTTGAAATTAAACACCGGGGCAACATGTGATGTGAGCCTGCGTACTCTGTTTCTGTACCGAAAACATATTGGTACGCATGACTATTCAACCAATTTAGTGTCACATGACTATTATTGGACCAATAGGTTTATTGCCTCAGAGAACGGTGGTGACGGTGTCATGGCAACATCGCCTTCAACAAGACCTATCAAGCTGCTGTAGAACAGGTTCTGATGTCACACAACTTGGGGTATCGACTCGTCACCTCGTCCATGGATGTATACCATGTGGCTATATGTTCTGCATTTTATAAGAGTGCTTTTTATTCCGATACTTGACGGATTTTACCCTTCTGGAGTTGATCCCGAACTGTCGCCAATAAACCGATGTGTTGTCCCAGTGTGACGTTAATTATTTACCTGCCTATCTTCCCATACTTGGAAGCCAGACTAGAATTAATTTTATTTACTGTAAATTGCTTTGTTCCTATTATACTTAAGCTTTTCGTTTGTTCCCAAATTGTAGCATTTTTTTTTTTGCAGTAACAGCTTTACTTACATTGTACTTGAAATTTTAGTTTTATGTTTTCCTATGTACAAACTTTTTTTTGCTATAATAGAGCCATTTTCTTATTGAACATTTTGTTTTATTTTTTCCTATTAGCTACAATTTTTTTTGCTTAAATTGTCTTGTTTATAGTATGCTTCAGTTTTTCGGTTAATTTTTTTTATTTACAGCATTTTGATAGCTGTTGATAGATTTTTTTACATCGCATCTGAAATATTTGGTTTATTTTCTCCATAACAGCATTAGTTATGTAATATTCGAACATTTGTTTTATATTTTTTGTAATTTTCCACTACAATAGCCTCATTTATATATTATGTTGTATTCGAACTCATCGTTTTATTTTGTCCTAATTGCAACATTTTTTGTTGTATTAGCCTTTTTTTGATTATACTTGAACTTTCCGTTTTTAAAAAAAAATTTCCTGCTTATATTTGTACTTGCATATTTGTATCTCGGTTCTCTATGCCTAAGGGCATTTGTTCATTGTTGCATGCATTGGAAATAGAAAATATAATAAAAATGGACTAAACGATTGGTATTTAAACTGCATATACGCAAGTAAATAAAAAAACTCAATTTAGCCTCTATAAAAAATTTTAGTTACTTTAGTTTTCAATATTTTTGTTTACAGGACGTTATGAAAAATAATATTCCAAAAATGACTTACAAAAACTCCTTGGGAATCAGAATTCTAGTCCCTGGTTGAGAACTGACCTAACAAGTAATGGCTGCCCAAAGTGATTATACAGGAAATGAAATCTCTAATCTCTTGGTAGGGAGAGACGGAAGTAGAGTGATGTGGTCTTTAGCGTAATAAGACCAACGGCAAATTCACAAGTAATCTCCTAAAGTGGATTTGACTTGGCTCCATCAAATGGATGAGTTAGTTTTTTTAACACACATAATTCCTACACAGAAGACAACGTATCATTCAAAGCTCTCTAGAACATCGGAAGTTTATTTATTACGTGACGTAAAGCACACAATGTACGTATTTGTAAAGTAGGATTATTCTTTCAATTCTAATAGAAGTGTTTTTGTGAACAGTTTGGTCATACAGATTTTATGGATTGTTTAATTTTTTAAAAATGACTCTTTTCGGTTTGCATTTTTGAACAAATAGAAAAATGTTCCTACGTTCTGACAAAACATATATTTATTTATTTCGTGAAACATACACATTCACTAGAATTTTCGAATATATTATAGTTATAATAGTTAGCTTTTTGGTTGTATTTTCAGGTTTTAATATGAATTGATAGTGCAACGAAAACTATTGAGATTGCATCTTTTAATACTGTATATTTATTTAATAATCACTTCATTAATGCTAATTGCTGCTGTTGAAAATAACACATCTGCGAAAGTAATAAAAATATTGCGTTCCTAATTGCAACTATTAGTAATTTGACTCAACGGCGTATCATTTTTCGCAATGTTGGATAGTTAAAAAAAAATCAATTTTATTAATTATACTGGTGAATATAATTTATTTTGTGTTTACTATACCTAAGGGCTTATGAGTTTAATTAAGATATTTGTTCTTACGTAAAACGCATTCCTAAGAATAATGTTCATTTCGAACAAAGTTATGCTGCTCATTTAAAAATTATTTTTAATAATTCTAATTGCCTTGAACATTCTAGTCCATATATTAATCAAAGGAGAATTATTGGAACTTTTATAAGAAATGCAAATATACCAAACAATACGTCTGGTAAATCTTACCTCTGGCAGTAGTAAGTCCGTACACCTTCTGCTTGTAGACGTTTCTCTTGTTCCACGCATATGTGAACTTTATTTCTGGATCGGCTTCAAATATCTTTTGAAAGAATATTCCCTCAACGATAATGTGTAAATGCACAAGGCGGAGAGACGATGTGATGTTAGTTGGAGTCAATTGAAGATGAATGGTGGATAAGTAACCGTGGGCGTGGCTGCTGTGATATACGAGGTGTAAATCTGACCCTGGTATGGAAAGACTTTCTTGCAAAACCTATAGGAATGCATGTAAAATCAAAAGGCGGAGTTAGGGGAGTGAACTAATATTTTGGAATATTTCGTTGAAGAAAATAAATTAAAGGTAATGTTTAATAAGTGAAATTTTAATAAGAAACAAAAGTATAAATTAATTACGGTAATGTTTAAAGAGATAAGAATTGAATAACGATGGACTTTTTGAAAACTTGACACGTAATGTAATAAAAAAACATTAAAATGTAATATAAGACATAAACAAACTGTTCATATGCTATGGTTAAAGATCACTTGATATCAATAAAATTAGAATATAGTATTTTAAATGTAAAAGTCAATCAAAAACGTTGTCTAACAACTCGTGTTATTCTAGTAATTGGAGTCGTACAATCAAACCAAAATATATTTCACATCAAATGTCTACCATAAATAAATTTTAATTTCATTTGCATATTTATTTATCTTTATATTAAATTAGGTATGAACTCATTTTTTTAAAGAACAACTATTTTTAAAAGATTTTGATTTTCTGAACCACAATGGACATATTTAATTTCGATATGGATATTATATAATGGCAATCGGAAAGGGTTTTACTATTTGTAAGTTTGAAGATCGGAAAAAATCGAATGATCACATATACGAAGACAGCGAATTTGAAACTATTTATAATTCTTATTTTTAATTATTATATAAATATTTATTTGTAGCAAATAAATAATATAAGTATTTATTCGTATCAAGTGTTATATTACAATGAATCTAATATCAATCCGTTTGACTGTGGTGGTATTCAAGTGACAGAAATGGCAAGGAGTTCAGATACTTTGTTGAGATGCTGTAAGTAACGATGGCTTACAATCGAAACACTACTATATTAAATTTTCAAGATATGAGTTCTAGACTTAGCAGACTTAGATAACATGTAGTAATCTTTCGACTGGTGAAGTCTACTTGATATTTTCACTAGGTCTTGAAGATTTTCTCGAGAAACACGCTTATGGTCCAAATTTTAGTGACTAACATAACCCGAAAATTTCAAAATCTTGGGACTACGTGTGCCAAATACCATTACTGTAAGTGCCATAGATTCGTTAGGACTTTGCATACAGAAATCAGACAGACAAAAACTTCCTTTTATAATATTAGAGATACCTATTTATTACACTAAATGCTTGAATTTCTGGGCATAGTAAGTAAATTGTCTCTTTTGATCATTATTCTGTAAGAAAAACGTATAACGTAATAAACATCTTTTAAAGTTTTGTATTTAAAAGACGAAAGAAAAATTGTTAGGGATTCTTGAAAAATACAAATTACGCGCTACATGTACACTGGGAAATGCAAAAGAAGTATAGTATTTAAAGGTAATGGATTAAACTTATTTATTGCCACTCAATCTAGCAATAATTATAGCAGTTATTTTGTGTTTAATTAAACACTTTATGTTATAATTTGTTATGTGTATTGTTTTACCCTTAATATAGAAACTAAGGCTTGTAACAAAAATATATTTTTTTAAAACAAGGGAGTACTTAATATTCGTCCTGCGATATGCACAATATCGAGAAAAAATTTACATTAGAGTACCTCGATACGATAAATCAAGTTCCATTCTTCTTCTTTAAGTATTATACGCTAGCTTTATAACTATATATATTAACTTCATTCGTAAATATACACGAATTACTGTTTTGAAAAGTGCAATTTCGCATTGTTGCCCGAAATTCACTAATGTCTTTTGGTTGCTATAGCTTACGTGTTCTGTCACGCCAAACACGAATCAAAATAGTCCTGCTAGATTTAAGCAAATACATTTCACGACTTTTCTGGCACATGTTGATTTTCTATACGGGACACACGTAGTATTTATAACACAATAAATTTAACCTACGCATCTAAGAAGTAAACAGTTCTGATTATGTTCAACGAAAAATCGAATCATCGATGTAACTGTTCTGCGTTCGACGAGAAAATCGCGTGTTCAATACTTTTAAAGTGATAACTTTCTGTTTTTGTACCGAGACGGCAAAGCAAGTGAGCTGAGAACCTTGACCTGATTTGTGTGTTAGCTGGAACTATATTCTAGTTGGTTATTTTATATCAATACCACAATGTTGATCAAGTCTGCGATAAGCATTTACATCATCGATTTGTCGTTAAATTTATTTCAGACACAAAATTCGCTGCAACACAATGCCTAAAACAACCTAGCATTAAGTTCTCACATACATGGGATTAATACCGTATTTTTTACATTGCTCCAGCATTTTTAACGTGTTCAAAGTTACATCAATCCAAGCTTGCAAATGTCTCAAAGAGATATTTTCTTATAGAGTTTAATCAATGGTTAAATTTCAATTTCAAAATCAACTATCAATTTATATTCAGTAGTTTCAATGCGTATTTAAAATAACATTTTTGTTTTATTGTCAGAATTTTGTTCAATGCCTCTCAAACATATATTTCGATGGTAAAATGCAAATTTAAAAATATTGATTTTTTTTACACTAACAGCTCTGCCCCCTGCTCGCTCAAAACAACACTCCTTTCTCAGAGTAAATCTCCTGCGACGGCGAAACTATCTTAATAATAAGTATAATCCTGATTGGACTTTCCGCTCCACCATGTCATAGCGAGGGCTTCGCCCCCTGCCCGTTCGCAAACCAACACTCCTATAGCAAGTGGTATTTCGCTTTTTTTTTTTCTATAACACCTACTGCACCCTAAACTAATAGCCGCATCATTAAAAAACCTTCTTCATCTTGTTCCTATTAAGACTTCAGTAAAACAAAAAAGAAAGAAAGTTATGACTAACTGTACCAAATGAAGCAGTAACAAACAAAAAAGCGAACAAACGAAGTGCTGAATCCTGCTCGGCGAAACTGTCTTAATAATTCGTATATTCAATATTACACTCTCACGGCCTTAAGACGTCACAGCGACCAATGACGTTTTCCATCGTTTCACGTTACCTCTGCGCGATCAACAACTTGTACACTTTCGCTAGTTAATACTTTTGATTCCATCGAATTTATTTATGAACCAATTTTAAAAATAATTATTCCATAAGAAAGAGTGCATTATAAGCTTTTACGTGGTACTTTTAAATTTTAAAACTATTAGTATTGAGCTATAGATATGACAGTTTTAGTTTTGTATCGGAAATTACTATCTAAAAGTTCGGAAATTTGTATGACCAGCTTTTAAATGCATCGACTTCAAACCGATGACCAACTTCAAAAATATTTGTACCATAAGAAAGAGTGCATTCTAAGGTTTTCATTGATGTAGGGGGCAAGCAGGGGGCGGATCCCCCTCGTACTTCTACAAAATTTAAACGAACAAGGATAAATTATTACGGGTGACTTAAGTAGTGCATTTTGAACATCATTTCCCGTTTCGTTTTTTTTTTATAATCCGGTTACGACTATACTCCAATCAAAATCATCAAGTAAAGTATAAATAAATCTTGTTATCTTGAAGAAACCAAAATGAATAAAAACTTTCATAGATTCTCTCATGGCATTCTTAAAATCACGATTAACTAAAATCATACATATTTAGAAAAAAACAATGTACTGAAATATATCTCGTTAATAACTCTTACATTACGTATTATATATATAATAACATCTAATACAATACCAAACACGATGCTAGTATCAAAAATCATTACCACCGGAAATCCATAATTCAGCCCGTACAAACCAGCTACTTTTTGGAAATTTATTGTGTTATAACGCTTTCATAATTTATGAAAATTTAAAATTTCAAAAAATTAAAATCTACGTAACTAAAATAATGTCAAGAAACTTATTTCCTAATTGCTCAATTGGTATCGGGTGTGACACAAAATGCACGGCTACGGTGTCCAAAATAACTATCCTTACAATCTAACTAGTTTCCAGTTATTTGTCCGTGATAGCACTTACAAATTCATAACCCTATCTTAAAATCTCAATAAAATAAAATAATTACATTAGAAAATGACCTCGATGTTCTTTTCTAACTCACACCATTAGCACCAAATATGATACTAAATTCACATCGTGTACGATATCACTAACACACTGAAGCTATAAAATATCCCTTACAAGCCACATCCTTTCCGAACATTAATTTGCGTTATAAAACTCGTAAACACATACCATCTTAAAATCTCAATAGATTAAACTCTTTATAATTAAAAAACAGTGTCCTTAAAGTTATTTCCTAATTTATGCATTAGTTCTGATTACGAAATATACGGCTACGGTGTCAAAAATCACCATCTCAAGAACCAGCCCTTACAATCTAGTTACTTTCTGAACATTTGCTTGCGTGATAACACTCATAAACTCATGTAATCTCAAATCCTCAATGAACTAAAATCATTGTATAAAAAAATTCCCTTCGCCCTCTTTCCGGAACCTTTGTATTAGCATCAAATATGATATCAAATCAAATCCACGGCATGTCCGAAATTACTATCGAAATGAATCTATAAACCAGCACTTACAATAAACCTACTTTCCGGACATTTGCACTCATGAACTCATGGAATCTTAAAATCCCAATAAACTACAATCCTTATAGAAAAAAAATGCCCCTTGACTTCCTTTCCTAACCCCTGCATTAACACTGAATATGATACCAAATCCACGGCAAGTCCGAAATTACTATCAAAATGAATCTTTAAACGATCCCTTACAATCTACCTTCTTACCGGACATTTGTTTCGTGATAACACTCATAAACTCATGGCATCTTTAAATCTCAGTATAATAAAATCATTTTAGTAAAAAATGCCCCTTGACTTCCATTACTAACTCCTGGATTAACACAGAATATGATACCAAATATACGGCATGTCCGAAATTACTATCAAAAGGAATATTTAAACGAGCCCTTACAATCTACCTTCTTACCGGACATTTGTTTCGTGATAACACTCATAAACTCATGGCATCTTTAAATCTCAGTATAATAAAATCATTTTAGTAAAAAATGCCCCTTGACTTCCATTACTAACTCCTGGATTAACACAGAATATGATACCAAATATACGGCATGTCCGAAATTACTATCAAAAGGAATATTTAAACGAGCCCTTACAATCCACCTTCTTTCCGGACATTTGTTTCGTGATAATACTCATAAACTCACGGCATCTTAAAATCTCAATATACTAAAATTATTGTAGTAAAAAATGCCCCTTGACTTCCTTTCCTAATCCCTGCATTAACACAGAATATGATACCAAATTCACTTCGTGCCCGAAATCCCTATCACAAACTATAAACCAGCCCTTACAAACCAGCTACCTTCTGGACATTTGTTGCGTGATAAATACGTGCGAAACTTCAATATGAGGTCGAATCCAATTACCTGCGTTTCGGCAATGATGGCGCTATTTTCCGTGCAGCCCCCTTCAGACACAGGCCTCCACGTCTGGTACACGATTGGCTTCATATAGTCGTAGTCATGGATCATGCATGCATCCGAGGATAATGGCGTGGGAGGGGAGTCCGTGTCCATCAAGGCGGACATCACAACTGGTGTCATGACGACTATGTCGTTCCAGGGAACAAGGACCGTTCTCTTGATGGGATGGAACGGATTGCGCTGGAACTGCAGGGTAACGGCACTGCCGCCGTTCACTAGGATGTCGAACCTGTTACGGAAGAAGAGGATGGTTTTGAGCTGTGGTTTTAGAGAGCAATGCTATCAACAGTTGTGTGTGTGTGTGGGGGGGGGGTGTATATGGAAGTTAAATGTAATATTTCCTGTTGATATTTTTAGAAGAGAACATGCCCTCATCTAAAGTATTCCTTGGTCATGTTAATACAAAATTATTGATCATTATCTTAAATTTTGCTCGTAAAGTAATATTCTGGAAATCAGTAGGTTACGTGGGAATTTTGTTTAGCGATTCCCCCCGAAGCTAATGATTCATGATTTTGCTTTTTATTTAAGTATTCAGTTACCTAATCAACGAAAACAATTTTCAGTAAAATAATTAATGTTCCAAATGGGTTCGACAAGATACCTCGTCAATCGCGATCTGATTTCGCTAATGACGAGATATATCGTCATAAAAATATGGTCGACTTTTTTATGATATGGTTAGTTTTGCTAATAATGAGATACCATGTCAACAAAACCAGCATAATATTTATTGAATACAATATGATTTAAATGTTTACACATTTCATACATGTATGGTAATATACTTACTAACACCTTAAGTTTTAGTCTTGCCGTTCGTTACAAATCACCCCAAGTTCAATCAATCAGCTCTATGAATAAATCCACATAACTCGCAAATGCCCTAACTTTACCGAACCCGGGGATTTCGTTCTTTCCCATGCAGGCATCATAGAATATTCTGAGAGGCCATCGAGTTGATGACCTGAGTGCCATATGTCATAGGATCCAAAGTACTTTTCATGTAATGCATTCTTTTAGCGATTCGATAAAAAAAAATCAAGATATTTATTTGAAGTATATCAGCTTGCCATTCTATGCCATGTCTGTCTTGTAATACTCTCTTATTTTCTGCGATGTTAAGTACAAATAAAATTGACCGTGTACAAATATAATAAAAGCATAGTTCGATAACTGTGTTTGACGGAACTATTACACCAAAGTTGTACAGTCACTGTGATTGATTTCCAATCGCAAAATTATTAATACAGTTATGTATCCAATAGCTACTGAAATGAAATCAAATATACAAAGTTTTTCAACATATCGAATTAAGTTCCTTGTTATTTATAACGATGTGAACAATATTGGAAGATACAAAGCGATATTCAATTTGTGTTCGGTCAAAGCTTTCTACACGGCGGTTAATTAAACACGAGCTCTTGTAATTCTAATTAATGAATGTCATACTGGCGAAACACATCGGACTATTAGCGATGGTCCTGGATCAATGCTGAAGCGAAAGAGCCATGACAGCAATCCGCAATTTTAAACCACATTAGATGACAAGGTCAACACCTGATCTGGCTTACCATTCCCAAGAAATCTTGATTTAAATGAAAAAGGCAAAGATATCAACTATAGAACATAAGATTTAAATATGTTTTTCTTTGTTCAAAGCAGTTATACCTTAATACTACCGAGATGGAAGCGGAGCCCTATGTAATGATTGATTGAGGTTGAATGTTAGATATACGATTTGTTTGTGTATTTTACGACGAAATAGCCATGTCTGGTCATGCTGCTCTAAACACAAGATACACCACCAAGAAATGGACATGCACACAGTGAAAGTTTGCTGTAAGAGAAAATAGTTATACATCCAGGGTAAATTACCAGAACCAAACATGTGCCGCCTACAACTCGTAAGTTAGTACCACAGTTTATAAACCAACAGAGCTACTTCATGTGTTAGGTATTTATCCCTAGTTCTAGTATATAAGTGAATATTATAGACAAGTTTTCAAACAGAGTTTGAAGGTTTTTAATCCAACTTCTTGCCTTCGGTGCCACTTCAGGTATTAGGTATTCATCCCTAGTTCTGGTTTATAAGTGAATATAATTGACAAGTTTTCAAACAGAGTTTGAAAGTTTTTATGAAAATATATGATTTCTAGACATTTAATCAAATTTAAAAATTAAAAGTACACGATATTGTTTGACAGAACTCAAAGATAATTTTTCTTAAAGATACGAACACGAAATGTTATAAAGGTATGGTATCCATTTGATCTACATCGACTGTACACTACATAAATGTATTAGTTAAATCATTTTTTGTTCACTGTGGATCAGTTTAATGGGATAAATACTTTAACTTAGTTTCAATAAAAGAGAAAGTATAACAAACATCAACTCTCTTATAAAGTATACAATAGTAACATATGTTCTTCCTCGACTGCCTCACCAATCTGAATAAACCTTTATTTATACCACATGGAAGAATTCCGCTCCCCCCTTTTGTCTTAATATTAAACAGAAGTTCCCTTTCGATTTTTACATACATCATACCCAACCAATAATGGAGAATATGTTTAGTAAAGCCGTTCTTTGCCGTAACTTTACTATTTCCAGAGACAAGACGTCCAGAATGATTTATGACTAATACTTTATCACGGAACCCTAACTGGAAAACCGATATTTTAAGTAGTATCACGGAAAAAACGAACCCCGGCACCTTTCTGATTGATGAGCTTTTAACCTACCAGATCTACTTTTCGTTTGTTTCGAACTTTCGGATTTTCTCTCCTCTTCCAGCGCAGAATTACCCAGATTGCTTCATTTTGCACGGAAGGAATGGGAAGAATCATCTGTTTTTTGTTTGAAGGGAAATCTAGATTATCCACAAATCTCCTGCATATCTCAGGATCCAACAAATTGGCGTAGAAGTCTATTCGAAAATGCATGACTTCGATAGGAATCGGGAATAAGCTCGCCTAACTCTGACTTGGATGGGCTTTTTTTAAAACAGTGGATGCATCAGTGTTCTTCTCTGCCGTCAGGAGAAACTTGCTTTTTTCTCCATTCAAATGAAACCGTTTGGATGAATTTAAAAAGAAGAATTTTGATATTGCTTGAGTATCTTGTTATATTGTTATTCACCCTATGTATATAGCATCTTTTAAAGTTTTTGTAAGTTAAAGGGAAATGTATATTTATAATTGGCGTTTAAAACGTATTTGAAGTTTTACATGTATGGCTAATACTTCATGAAATGTATTTTAGACACTTTACTGGTATAGTCGCCATACACACACACACACACACATATATATATATATATATATATATATATATATATATATATATATATATATATATATATATATATATATATATATATATATATATAGAACCATTCAATAGCCTCTAGTTCTTATGATTTGGGCGAGGTTTTGGATGCAAACGAATGGCTTGTGAACCGCTTCCTGTTGATTTTTCGACGAACACAAAGACCTTCGCGGGTCAGTTGGGCATATTTGTACGGAGTCGTGAGTAGCTCGTTTCTTTTCTCTCTGTTCGCGAACCTCCAGGCTCCATCGTCATTAACGGAGGCTGAAGAATGACTGTTGGGTGGTTCGCGGCCTGTTCCTTCCTTTCCCATGGATCACTGGAAGTTTTTTCTGAAAATAATTTCAACGAACTGTTCACGAGCGTCTCTTGAATAATTTGGCTCGCATATGTATACGCACCTTTAGAGAAGAAACTTAATAGCTGACTAATTGTTATCCTACAATTGCTAACGGAATACTTATTGGCTTTATGGAATACAAAAATTAAAGATATAAGTATTTTGATAGTGCCGCGTTCCGTGTAGTTTGAATAAGTTACACAATGGCTATGGATTTAGCAATATCATGAAAGTAAGTGCTTCGTGTCTCTTAAAAAATATCAATTAACTAGTTTATACTCTAAGCCCACTATATATCCTTAAAAATATATAAAACGAATAAAATAATCACGACAATAGTTTTACTAGGATGAATTAACCTATACAATTCACTTAAAATATCCACTAATGGGTTTTATAATCACCGTTCATTTCTTATTGGGTCATTTTACGGCACCAGTTATGTCTAGATTTTACTTGTTTATTGTATAAATATACATAGAAACATAATTAAATTATATTTTTATGAAAAGATTTAAACCTGAACACTTGTCATGAATTTTGAAAGATTTAGTGGCAGATCTCAGCCCCTGTGATTGAGAACCACCCTTTATCAGCGATGTAAGCTTTATGTCTTTAGATCGGGAAAGGCCACGTTTGGGATAAGGAATGGAAACTCCACGGCTTTGTTCCCGATTAATTTTCACTATCCAATCAATAACTCGTTGAGAATTCCGAAATGTAATTTCTCACGGTCTCCAAAACGATTGGAATTTCCCGACCCAAATCGATTTATTAAACCCTCGACGTAAGTCCAGATTGCTTAGTAACATCAAAGAACTGGGAATGCGCCATGATATTTGGGGTCGGCAAAAAGTTTACGGTCTCATAAAAGTAATCTTTTAGATGTGAAAAAGCATGAGATTTCAATAAAAGGAGAATCGTAATGCAGAAACAAAAGAGCCAGCTTCAGAAAGGTTTCTGAAATAGATTGTAGAAAATAGCTTAAATTATACGGCGCCCGGGTTTGGATAAAGGGCAAACTGTGTTTCACGAAGTTCTTAAAAAGGACTTCCGAATTGAAGCGTCTAACGATCAAGGTTCTATCTCCTATCAATTTGTCATGCATATATGTAAGAAAGTCTGCCTGCAGAAAAGGTTTTCTTCCATAAATGTATCTTGTATGTCGTATGACGTGTTGTTCTTCCTGAATGACAGAATAAGATATATTTTGGATTTAAAATTGGACGACTTTCTCATCCACGGAAATTCCGCTGCTAAAATGCAATTTTTTCTGGTACTGTTGTACAAATTCATCCCTAATACTCTCACTGCCATAAGTTAAGCCTGGAAGGTAAAATGCGAACAAATTTTATAGCGTGTGACCATTATTTCATAGAGGTGATCAACCACCATCATCGCCATTCCTCCTGTAGATCAGTTTGCAACTCTGTTAGAGTAGCTGGGGTTGAGAAACGTGCAGACACAGCACGGCCGAGGACATCACAAAGATTACAATGGGATTAAAGTCGGGCGAGTGTGTCAGTCAAACCATACGCGCAATCCCTTCACTCTCCAGGCAGTCGTCGACGATGCCAGCGCTATGGAGACGCACATTATCTTTCATTGAAACAAAAGAATGACCAACTGCTGCAGTGTTCAATCTCACAGTTGGTTCTAGGACTTCCTTCCGATACCGAACAGCCGTCACAGATTTCAGTCTATAGATGTGCACGTCGGTGCGTTATCCCAATGAAATCCCGGACCACACTATGATGCTTTCACCCCGGAATGCGTGATACTCGATGATGTTCTGCAGCCGATTGCGTATGCCTTGTTCTCTTCAGATCCTTACACGTTTATCATCTGGCTCCAGAGCAAATCGCGACTCATCCGTGAACATAACTTAAGCCCAGTGAGATACAGTCAAATTAACATGTTGCCGACACCACTTTAATCGTGCCATTCTGGATTGGAAGGAGAGAGGGACACAAACTCGTGGTACCCGGGCGTACAGTCCATTCATGTGTAGCCTTCGGCGCACGGTAGTGGAAGATATCGTTTTACCAATGGACGCGGCAACTATAGATGTCACAAGTGTGGAGGTTGCTCTTCAATTCCGCTTCGCTACAACTGCAATATATCGATCTACAGCGGTGGTCGCAACCCTTGTTTGGCCCGCCACAGGTCTTTGGACAACTGTTTTCCTTGTTTGGAATTGTTTGCATAATCTTGAAATAACGGAATGATGAACGCCGAAGAAAAGAGCAACATCAGTGATTGATTGCTTTGCTTCATAGCGTCCCATAGAACACCAGCTCTCACTATCTGCCATTCGCCAGCCATAGAAATATGTCTGCCTTGAAAAGTAATCGCACGAAAGTTCTAAACACTTTTTATCACTTACTAGCTAGTACTCTAACCGTTCACAATGCGGGATTCTTATACGACTGTCTTTTTTCCATATTTCTCGACACGAAACCGTGATTTGCTGTTACATAACACATTTGGATACTTTCATCTACTTCTGCAGCAAATTGCAGCCTCTCAGATTCAGATTGGCTTATGGAAATTATCATTTTCCTCTTCGTCCTTAACTTTTGGCAGTGAGTGTACTAAAAACAAAGTTGCACATCTGAAAATATGATGAAAAGTAAAACCCGTCATGGATATTGTATTCAATTTTCAACAATTTATTTTTTGTTTCTACCGGTATTTCATAGTTTTTTATAAGCCCAAAATTATTATACTTATTTACAAAAATTGAGTGAAGCATCGAGAAGTTAAAATTAATTATTGATACATAGACTTAAGAGGGGGAATATTGCTTATACTAACGCATGAATATGATGAAATACATTTATTTGAAATAAGATGTATTTTTTCATCAAAAAAATTCATTGTATACCTAACTAAGTACTTGCTACTTTTGTAAACTGATTCAACTACTTTAATAATTATGTAGTCTTCCTCGTATCTGAAAGGCGAAAAATTAAATTAGTTCTTAACAAAAACTATTTTTCTTCGGTTCTGTATGTTAAACCAAAATTCAAGCTCATATTAAGTTGTTTTAATTTTTTTATTGGTTGTAAAAGGCGCTTTACTATTCTTTTCGAAACTGATAACATATTGCTGAGAAGGTTCAAAAAGTCAACGCAAACGAGACAACGCACTTACAAATTCAATTTCAAACAAATACTTCACGCAAAGTGTGACAGAAATGTCCATAGAGCGATCAACGAAAAGTTAAGCGAATCCAACGGGAATAAAAATCACATAGATATTTAATTGCTACACGTCCCCTACATGACACGAGAAGCCGGTTAATTATGCTTTATAGCTCGTACAAATTGTAAGTGATCGTACATGAAACATTTAGACAACTTCCTATCTGATGTGAAGTGGTTCATTAAAAATATATAAACCGAAGGCGGACATTGTTGAGAAAAAGTTTCTTCCATCCCTGATCGTCATCCGATGATTTCCATCATGCTTTAATGTCCGAGTCATCGCCCTAGAGATTACTTAAGGAACAGAAGCTTTCATAAATAAAAATGAGCGGCAGTGGCCAGCAAAAGTAAAGTTACACGAAAAGCGATGACTTCACTCTATCAGACAGAAACCTATCAATTTCCATTTATTACCAGATGTACACAGATGCTGATCGGAGCTAAATCTGCTATGCCCTCCTCTTGCTTCCCCTTTCCGAAAGAAGCTTATATATATATATATATATATATATATATATATATATCAACCAATAGAAACTCTTTTTTTTTACAAGGACGTGGGGAAGAGTGGTTTACGTTTCGTGTAGAACAGTTAGGAAAACTGATTTTCACTAGGTAGGACATACTCACTAGATTCAAGTTTAGAGCTACCACAGTGGAAAAATGTGTTAAAAATTACGGATGGGGTTCCATAAACTTTTAAAATAGAAACAAAAATGCTCATTAACGTTATTTTTTATGCAGTTTTGGTTTCTTAGGTTCAAAAAGACGTACAAATTTCTACTTAAGTATAACTCAGACATTGGAAATTCTTGATAGGAAGTTAAAATTTTAAAATTGAAAACTAAATATTTTTAGTGAGCTTTGTGTGACGATCTATCAACCACGGATTCCTGTTTTTCTTTTAATGGTTCATACGACCTGGTGCCAAACCTCAAAATTATCGTCCTTGGAGAATGTTGACCTTAAAAATAATTCGAAAACTATTTTTTTTCTTTCGCTATTAGCTAAAAAGAGACTAAATTTTCGTTTATATTTTATACGTTTTCATACAAGTTGGCACAGTTTTCGAAAAATCTATTAAATGTTTGAAATATGATTTTTGATATGATTTTGCTTAACATATTCGTTGCCGGTCACGTTAGGATATGTTGATATTTATTGCAACGCTGCGTAAAAATAGGTTTTTCCAAGAAGCCGCGAATTACTTTGTTTAACAAATATGATTGAAAATTGCGCCAATTACACGCCAATACCAGAAGAGATTGGCGAAAGCTCAGACAACAAATTTGCAATTTCATCATTTGTTAGACGGTTATAAGATTGCGTTTTTCTTTTTTTGGGGCGTGAACGCCCAACAGAACTATCGTCTCTACAACTCATAGTACAATATTTTTCTAATAACTAATAAAGCTATAAATTCGAAACCACATATCTTTACAACTAGCTTCTTCCCTTTACTCCACTCCAATACCACGCCAACACCTAACATATAATGCCAATTAAGGCCCGGTGCAAACATCCGGTTTTTCAACGTGGGGCACCGAAGCCCATCTATGCACACATAACCGTGAAATGACGCAAGTACTCATTTCGCGTCATTTGCGATATATATTCTATCGAAGAAAACGTGCTTCTTTCGCTTACTTGGTGTAAAAAAAAGTGTATTTTGAAACCAAATAGATGCTAATGGATATTTTTAAATTAAATATTTATATATGAATATTTGTAATAATATGAATATTTTTAATATAAATGAATAATTTATTAATTATTATTTATATTCCATTTGTTTTTGAAAACAAGGTACTTCAGAATCGAGACTCATGTGCGGCAACCGTGCGGCCAGTGTGGAACTGCGGTTCAAATTGGACGCAAGTTGGACGTGCGTCGCCGCAGAGGTGCCGGAGGCATGTGTGCATTACTCCATTGGATCTACTGTATCTCAGACAGCACTTGCGTTGCGGCAGCGGCGCCGCACGTTGAATAACCGGATGTGTACATAGGGTCTAAAGAGGAGAGTAAATGTCGATTCTCAGATCTTCCCATGCGAACGCGCTACTATCTACGTGATTGGCTCTTTAGCGTTTTACGCCACATCACGCCCTGGCGCTAGATCGGCAACGAACGTGTTAAAAAATATATCCATAGACACCAAAGTTGAAAAAATAGTAAAAAGTCGCCTTTAAGTCACCTGTGGCACGTTTTCCTTCGCAATTCTTTTTACATTTATTTTATTTTATGAATGGATATCTGGAGGGCCGTAACTCTTCCCCAGACCCAATGAAAATATTTGGAGGATCATATCTGGTCTACGAGCCTGATAAAATCAATTTTTTCTGCTGACCGATTAAACTTGTCTGATGGGACGTATCGGATCTGTGGGTTGCGTAAATCTATCCAGAGTTGTATATAGTCTGTGAGCTAGATGAGCATGTCTGAATGTTTTATCTGGTGTATGGACCTGGTGTAAACATATATGACGTACTAATTTATCTTACGCATGCAGGTTTCTTGCATGACACCGACAAGAACGACAGCATTTTCTCAAATAGCTAATGAGTGTTGTTGTTGTTGTTGCACGCCCCCATTGGCCAGCAGTGCTAGACCAGGTCCATGACGTTATACACCCTCAAAAAATCCAACACCGTCAATGGATCCTCAGTCAAGTCCTGTTTGGAGAGCCCCAGGCACGAGAGGATGTGATGAGGTGAAAGCTAATAAATGAATAACACGAGTCTTCAATTAATTGAATACGTTATGGAATCATAGTTCATTTTTTGATGAAGCGTTATTCTGTTAATACTGATTTACTTGACAGAATATACTTATGAGCACCAGGATTGTTTAATGCATTACTATGAATAAAAGTTCTTATGAGCTTATCTTATATCTACTCATTTACGAGGACATTATAATGAAATAATGCAAAAACCTGTTCGAAATTGCAAAGTTTTGTGCACGGGACAAATTGTTTTACCTTCATTCACTATTGAAGTTAACAAAGCACATACGAAACTAAATCGCAAACTTATTCCGTCCTTTCCTCAGATGCTTTTTGAAGTTCCATAACGAGTCCTCTCTCTTCTACGCACTAGGCTCGAAGCTGGACAGCATACCCTTTACCCTTAGGAATAATTGAGGTTTTCTTAAAAAAGTTGTGAATTTACGATTGTTAAATCTAATAAAAAAAAAGTCACTTGAAACATGCTCGCTCATATGTTCAGTTGGTTCAAAAGCCTGTAGGGTTGTATTTTTAATCTTAAGAAATCCAAGACGCTCGTGAGAATCACATGGGAAAATGTTTAGAATCATGAGAAGGTACAGCAAAGCTGTATAAAAAGCTTTTTAAAACAAATTTCCGGGACTGTGATCACTCAATCGAAAATCACCTGTGAACCAACTGCTCGTGGAAGGGCATCGGGAAAGTGCACTCGCGAAACTCATTTGCGAACCACCTTTGTGATCCTTTTCAAAAAGTGGTTGAAACGACAAGCCTGGCTGTGAAAAGATGTAGGTTTTTCTTTCCGTGGGCTCTCGTCCTTGGCAAAATAGGGCAGTTTTGATCTCGACTAGTTATTTCGTGACTAGCGATCGGGTTGGATGAGGTATCTCAGAGAACAACTTCGAAGATTAAATCCATTAAGTCCACGTTCCATTAACAAGTTTGATCTTGAAAAGACAAGAAAGATTATTTTCAAATTATTGAGTGGACCAATATGAGGAAATCCAATCCAATCCGCTTTTTGTTCAAATCCAAGAGACTTCAAAGAAACACCAAGACGAGACTAACGAATCTGAATATAGTAGAAGCTAACTGACGAATATTCGAGAAAGCCGCTTTCACACTTTGTTCAGCTTAGAAACATTCACACTGCCTGAATTCGGTCGACACTTTTGAAGGAGCAGGGTTATATATATAACCAAGCTGCAAACGAAATGAGCCATTTCAATTCACTAGAATCTACGTAAGACAGTTTCTGCTGGATTTATATTACCCCGGATTCTGTTGGTGTAAAGCCTTACTAAGCAAAACAAAAATAACGGATATTAAAATCCATGAATGCTACGAACCATTAACAAGTTCAATCATGAAAAGGTAAGAAGGATTTTATTCAACTATCGTGTAAACGAAAGTGTTGAAATACAATCCAACGGCGAGTTTTTTTAATCCCAGTCTTCAAAGAAACACCAGGATGAGACCTCTGTAGCGACTGACAGCTTGAAATGTGAGTTCCGTCCAATTCTCACTCCTCCTAAGCTCCAATCCTTCTTCACACCATATTTTACTTCTTATCGATCGCACTGAATCTCTGGCTTTGGGCAAGGATTACCTATCCCGGAGTCTTTATCGTTCCTCAGTCCTTACTTCTTTATACTCAAGCCTTTCTCTCCTCCAGTGACGATCAGATCAGAGGATATACGAATATATCAATGGAGGCGTCTTAAAGGTTAGAGGATTGACGGCAGTAAATTGTTTATTTTTTTGCTGGTGGGGGGAAAAGAGACGTGAATAAATTCTTAAAAAATTTCGTGACTTTTTCTGACGGAGAAATGAATTTTGCATGTGGTGCATTTTTTTGCGTTTTGGGTTAGTAAGATGAGGCACGTTCTGAGATATTACTCTGTTATACTTCTTTTGAATTGCTGTATAATGTTTCATACATGTGAATTATTCATCTTCGAAGGAAGCACATTTCTGTGTTTGCATGTACCACCTGGAAAATATGTGAATATTTTTTAGTGACAGAAATGTATGAAGTTCTGTATAAAATTTGAGGTTTTCAGAATTGATTGGAGTTAAGCGGTGGCCTGAATAAAATACAGTTCAATGATAGGAATGTTTTCAACGAGTCATAATATGCACTATTAAATGCATACATATACATTCTTATAGGTAACTCTGTATCATCAGGTAAAATGTATAAAAACTAAAATTAATTTAACAGACTTCTAATTCAGAAATAAAACATTGAATACCATGGCAACCAATTTTTATAAACACTAACAGTTTAAAAAAAGAGCTAAAATATTTACCTTCTGAGGCATTTGAAAGGAATGAGAAATTATGAATGAACTAGAATAATTAAGATGAGTCAAAGAGTTTTCAAATCATGGCCATTTATTTAAGAAATATGACTGCAAAACTATCAAAATCATGCATTTATTTTTCGATCGCTGGTCGAATTTTTGTTTTTTTAAATATCTTTTTGATCGTAGTTCATTCACTAGACAAATGCATGTAGTTTATTTTGGAAACACCATTTTTTTAAATTGGTTTAGTATATTTTCATGTAGCACATGCGATGTTTAAGACAAATTTCCTTAAAATTTCATACATATTTATCAGTTTTACAAAATTATTAATACATAATTTAAATATTTATAGGCAATGCTATTTTTTAATAACACTAAACATCAAAATATAATTAAAATGTTTCTGTACCACATAAAAAAACGTGAAAAAACAAAATCCAACGTGTATGGATGCCTTAATATTTCGTAATATAAAAAAATAAGCACTAATATCGATGTTTAACGTTACATGCCTTGATTTATACTGTGCTTAACTAACTTTGTATATTAATATTTTTATTGCAACTGGTTCTAGATGGTAAAGGCCTTCTTTCGTAAAGTGGTGCCATTACGTATTTTTCCACTACAGCATTATTTTCCTGCAGATGATAATCCACTAAGATCATAATTTTTTCATCATACTGGAGCAGGACAGCGGGCTATAGGAGACGGTCCTGTATTGATCCAGAAAAGAAAGATTTAAAGAGAACTACTCGTAATTTTGAACCAGAATTTTGAATCAGATGACGATGTCAACTTTTGAGCTGTTACTCACTCTCCAAACTTCCACACCACACCACACACACACACACACACACAACGTTAACAATTACCATAACGTATTAAAAATACCCTATGGTAATTGGTAATGTTAATTAACTAATGGCTCACTGGAGCAACACGGTAGGCTATTGAAGAGTAGGTAGGTATTTTAATTACCGTCGCACTGGAGCGACACAACGGTCTTTTGGTAACAATCTAGGATTAACCCACGAAGGGAAAGATCCGATAATTATAAAGTGGTCATAGGTACTTGTACCTGAAAAGGCTTGATTCATCACTGTGTTGTAATGATAAACATATTTTTAATATGAATGATTGAAGGATTAATTTGAAATAATATAGTTAAATTATAAGAAATCTTAAGTGTCATTCTTATTTCTTAACTTTCGAAGAAAAATTGGTATCATATTTACTTACCAACCATCCATTCTGGTCAGTGTAAACCCAAACTGTGGATCAGTAGCAACGCTTACTCGTACTCCAATAAGGCCTGTCCCTTCCTTATTAACCACTTGTCCTCTTGCTACAGATACGCGGCTGGAAAAAAAGAAAATTAAATCATTGAGGGAACTCCACAATTTTTCCTCATTTACTTACAAACACTAGTAAATTGGTATCGGCGGATGTCTTCGAAAAAGATTTAGATTGACAAACCCTATTTTTATTTAGTTGCTTACATGCAAGTATATATTTTGAATCTTGAAGACTGAATGTTTGGTTACACACACACATAGAAAATTGAGTAAGTAAAATGTTAAAAGCACATCTTCAAATGACAAACGAACTTTAAATGAATGGACATTTCAAGTAATAGCTTCATTTTAGTGCAGTTGATATTCGGTATTAAATTGCAACACTTATGTTGGTCAGTAAATATTTCTTAAATGGAAATAGGCGTGTGCATGTTAGCAAAGTGGCATATAGCAGGTGAATGTATCTAATTAGACATATAAAGGTAGAAACTATGAGGAACAAGAAAGCTGGCAAGCAGTTCATGAAAAATGGAAGATGGAAGCATAATTTAAAAAAAATTATCAAATGTTTTTCTTTTTGATTATATCGAAATGAAATTGTATTACTTATATCAAACTCTAAAATACCATAAAATTAATCTAACAATACAATAGTTGTAAAAGGTACTAATTATAATAAAATTTTCATTTTTATTTTATATCCAAGCAACATAGGAATGGAATTAGAAAGTTCAGCAAGAGCATATTAATGTACGGATATGCTTTGCCATAAAAACATAATCATGTATTAAAAATTGAAACTTCTTTACATTATTCTATTGTTTGGATCTAAATGCTAGTTCTGTGCATCAGAAAATAAACTAAGAAATACATAAGCAGAAGGAGCGAACAGTTTTAGTAAAATAAAAATAACTTAAACATATGTAATCGAAATAACCTAAACACGTTCCATTTTTTCAAGCGTTAAGATTTATATTTCGTCTCAAAAGTTCTTCCATTTGTTTGTATGAATTTATTTGAAATTATTTGCGGCTGTGCGTGGAATAACTAATACCTTTACTTGCACCCGAACAATTTTCCTTCTTTATTCTGAAATGCGATTCACGAAATGTTACTTGAGAGTTTATTTACATATCTAGGGAATTTACATTTACATATACAGCGCGTGAGAAGCACTTTTTATGTGATTGCTAAAACAGAAAATAAAAAAAAGGCATCACACGGAGCATATCAGCTCTGATGGCTGATAATCAGACAAGCACAGGAAAAGAACCAGACAAGCAGAAAAGATAAATAAAAAAAGGGGAAGGCACACACACATGGAATTGTATAAGGATTGGAAACAGTAGGTTTGAGAAAGTAATAAAAATAAAGATAGGATTAAGAGGGTAAAGGAAGAAAACAAATGAAAATATTAGTCATTTCCATGATATTATTTTACACGTTATTACCCAGATTTGATTATTCAAAGAATACTAATATATCAATTTGTAAAAGATCGTTTTCAACATTTTTGGTATAAATTATTTCAAATTAGAAAATTTTCTTTGTGTACTCTTGAAAAATGCAAATCTGGTTAAATAATATTTCCCGGCTGTGGTAAGTTAGCATTTGTGTCACGTGATTTTCAGCGAGTCAGATAAATGACAGGTAAAAAAATGAGCTTCCGAAATTGACCTCTTTGTATCTGGATTCTGGCGTTTTTTGCAGAAAGTGACATCAGTGATTATGAGGTGAAGAAAAGACAGTTAACTGTAAATATCACCATAAATGTTTTGTAATATCGCTACCATTTCCTTTAGTATTGTTTTGAAAATAGACTCGCCAAAGACATTTGCTTCCTCACCATAGCCGTACTGTTTACTTGATACAATGATTCCTTACAAATTGTAGGCAAATGAATGATGTATAAGATCAACAAGAGTAAACTAAATGTAATGTATATACGTACCTCTTGGCGAAGGCAGTCCAGAATTGGCTGCATTGGGGATAAGTAGGAGTAAATAATATAAACATTTAGCTCATAATGAGCAACACACACATTTTACATTTTTCAAGGACAGACAGACAATCACAAAGTAGTGGAATAATCATACGCATATAATATTAAAAATGTTTAAAATAAAAGATCGAATAAAAGTATTTGAAACATACTCATTCCATTTAAAACTTTACATTTGTTTCAAACCATGAAAAAATTTAATTAATCAGCTTTAATCAATGAACCTGACTTATTAAAACATGTAAAACTAATATGTAATTGCACGTAATATGGAACACCACGAAAGATCGACAGGTAATTATCAAGTAAATCTATCGAATTTTTATAAAATGTTTATGTTAAAAGAAGGAACCCACATTCCGTTTCGAATCGGTCGGGAGTTGAATTTGGTCAGGAATCGGTTTTGAATTAAAAGCTTCACAGTTCTAATTTTTTAGCAACAAAAATTTACCGTCATTTTCTTAAGTATTATTAATTTAGTAGGTAAGTAGGTATTTTAATTAACGTAGCACTGAGGCAACACAATTCTATGGTTGGCGACGATCTGGGATCAAACCCGAAGGTAAAGATTCGATGACAATGCTTCGTAATATGGAACATGATAAAGTTTAGTTGACGCGATACACTGACATAGGATATGAACAATCCATATTTGTAAAAAATCATTAGATAGTCAAACTACATTTCCTGTTAATTTAGAAGCGAAACTGGTGGAAAACATCATTAGAATCTGTAAAAGTGTTTCATTTTTAGGATGTAGAATTTCCGTATAAATATTCAAATATAGCACTAACAAATCATAAAATTCCAAACCAATTTAGAAATCCCAACCAATGTAAAATTGTTTCACTCAATAAAAATCTGAAATATATATGTAGTTACCTTATAATTAAATATGTGTGCAATTTTTATGTAAAAATTTGTTTTGTGTTAATGTGACAAATGTTATAGGTGTTCCATATTATATACTGTTTATTCAAGTTGACAATTCTGACTTGTGTGCTTAGTTAGCTACATTTAAAACAATATAATGTTTGACAAATTATTTGTTCAAATATGAATCTTAGCATGCATTACCTGCATAACCTTAATTTTTTTTAATTTTAATTTAGCTAGTATAGTTAACTAGTATGTAACTAGTAGAATTAATTACAATTACTATGATATGAAGTTTATAATTGCTAGTTACGTGTGGACCATTATAAAAAAATTAGTTGTACATGTAACGTCTTATTAAGAATAACATATTAAATTTATTACGCATATAAGTTCTTCGATTCTTGTAATATCAATTAATTATGTTAGCATTTAACTTTAAAGAAGTTAATTAAATTGTATGAACGTTCTGATAATTATTTTTAAACTCATTTTTATAAAAATTTAGAAGAAAGATTCACAAAGCACATAATTAAAACTTCAACATTTCAATTTACAGTGCTGACGGAATATAATATTACGAAGATATCGTTAAAAGCAAAACTTAAGCATAAATATTGACTACTTAACTACCATATACGTTTAAAAAAAACAGAAATAAGTTTGCTAACATTTAGCTTTTGTAATCATTTATATGTTTCGAAAAAATTAAAATATATTTTAATACCATTCCTTCGACACAAGTGGTATTTAATACTAATACTTTTAATTGAAATACTTTTGTAATGTTTCTTCTTTATTTGTTTTACTTAGCGAAATATGTATTTATTTTCAGAATAATATGATGTAATATATTAAAATATTAGCATTTAATGTCTCCCATGAAAAAATAAATTTCATTTACATATCGCAATGTTTGTCTGATACTTTATTAAATTTCATGACTGATTTTACAATTCCTTATATTTTCTTTAACTTCAAGTTGAAAACCACGAAACGTGTTTCCAAAAGTACTACAAGATTACTGAATGATTTAGTACCTTTTTGTAAATTCAAAAATTACAATACCTTAGAAACATAAAAGATCCTAAAGCAATTGCGATGTTAGATGCTATGTTTTATGTATAATCTAGATATCTGTATTGTATGAATTAATTAACATTATTTCTCAATACGGTTATAAATCTTCCAAGCAGCTCATTATTGAAAAATGTTCTGCAATATTGCGCAGAAATTACACTTTAAGAAAATATTAATTAAATTATTATGCAATATGCGAAACAGTACTGCCATGGCATGCGAATGCCTGTAAGTATTTGCTTACTTCACCCCAAACCAATATAAATATATTATTAACAAAACATATTTTTCCCATCAAAGCACACCCAGCACAATAATAATTAATTACAAATGCAATACGAGCTATTAACCCCCAAGTTGTTTCGATCAGGTATCTTGCCATCAAATTATGACCAATTTTGCTAATGGAAGGATATCTCCTCATCAGGATATTGACAATGTTTTTAGTGATAAGATCAAGATCTGGTGAGATTTTTTAATGACGAGATATCACGCCCCTGAAAGTTTGATAAGTTTTTTTAATGACGAGATATATATATATATATATATATATATATATATCACGCCCCTGAAAGTTTGATAAGTTTTGCCAATGACAAGATACGCTGTCGAGACTACAACCTGGAGGTTAGAACAACTTAAAGCACACTGAATATGTAAAAAAAATGAAACAACACAAAACACACAAAATGAGGTGGGAAGCACAATTGGATTACAAACACACTCCGTGTGATCACGTGACGTGGGACGACATTGTGAGGACAGCGAAGACCTTGAGATCATCGCACAAGACACATACACAAGGACGACACAACAAACAACACGAAAACACATATAGATATATCCACAGAACATATAACGAACACTGAATGTGAACAAATTCGACATTGTATATGAAGTGTGACTAAATATCTTATATTGCTACAAAGTCCTCATCATTTCCAGAAGCTTTCATCAAAGTATTCAACCATTTTAATCGACAAATCAAACAATCCTGATTCGGTTTCATACTTAACTGTCCTTAATGCTGAATATATTTCCATCAGCATGGTAAATGGATACAAAATGCAAACAATTAATCGGTTTATAAAGAGTATTATTCCATTTGTATAGTTTTGTGAATAGAAGTTATAAATGTCTGTAAAGTTTGTATATAATGGCGTACGTTTATTTCTTTAAAATGTCAGTAAAAATGTATTTTTTAATAAAGGTACAATGATGAGTTTAAATTCAAGGTGGCATATAGAACAATTAAATGCTTTAATGTACTTTTAAACTGTTATTAGATGCATGTAGGAAAAATTTGGAACAACGAATTGTTATTATGAAATTTAAATTTAATCTGCATTCACAATAATTTTAGCGAACGTTCAGCTCACACGTTGTACTTCATTACGAAATACATTTTAAAGCATTTTTATAAATATATTTTTTCTGTGATATGTTCTTTTGAATCCCATTGTGGGTTGTTTGGTTTCAGTTTATCTTGTTTTCCATAGGAATTCAAATATTTTTGTCAGTAATGTGAAACATGATTGTTATATTTTTAAATGAGGGTTGTAATTCACTGATAATAAAAATGCAAGAACGATTTGAAAAACTACATCATTAATGATTTCTTACTCTAACACATGTAATGGATAAAATTTATTGTTTACGATGATAATGAAGTCTATAAAGTACAGTTTAATGCTAGAAATATTGTGTAGAATTAATATTGTTCAAACAAAAATTTTAAACAGTATTTAGATCATGTATTGATTCGGATATATTACTTGACAGAATATATGTTTCATTATTCAATATGAATGATATTTTTAAATTTCTTAAATATATATGCACAAGTGCACATTTGAAAGTATTGGATTGTTTTTATCCACCATAATTTTCTGCTACTCGTTTAACCAAAAGCTGTATTATTAAGAATGAATATCCTTCACACGTGTTTTAATATTTACTTTATTCAAAGCAAATACTTATATTATGTGATTTTTAATGATTACGAATTTGAATATTCCAGCACATATTCGGGCAAAATAATAGTTTTTTATAAAAATATTTTGTTATTCGTTTATTATTGCATGAAATTAAAAATACATAATTAAAATTGGTATTTATAAGACATTCAACAGTATTTCGTATTTGCTATTTAACTTAATGTGTTTGAATTATGAAAAAAAAACCAGTTAATTGGTTGAAAATACATTAAGTTTATTTAACAAATACTTGGATACTATATCACTTGCGATCATAAAAGGAGTAAACAGTTCATTTCTATTTGCATTTGAATTGTGTATAAGTTATCTTTCAGGTATTGCTCACACAAATATCAACTAATATATTTTTCAGACTGATGAAAACATAGTAAATATGCAAATTGATAAAAACAGTTAGTTCTGCTCCGTTTTATATGTAAATCGAGCCATAAAGTCATGAACTTTCCATCAGGTACATGAAAATTCTTCGAAGTCATAAATGCAATTACATTATTTGACAACGTTATTTCATGTATCTATATTTATAATTCTCTTACGTGGCACGCAAAAAAAACGTTATTTGTAATCGCGTTTTGGCAACACTGTACGATTGTTTATTTATCGCCAAGTCTCGCGCATCGATTGAATCGGACGAAACAACAAATTTTATTGAAAAAAAAAAAGGAAATTTTAATGAGCTGTTGCAGTTAGTTTATAATAGAAATAAAAAAAAAGCGGAAAAAATAGTTCAACAAGACGCTTGCACTACAACTTTCGGCAACAAACTCAATGATAAAGTGTGGGTCGTTTGAGTACTGGGAAAATGTACACACAAACAACATGCTGGGTATTCAATTTCCAAAGCAACGTTCGCATTTCGAGTCAAAATTTGCACAAAATTTTCATTTGAATTCTGATTTTAAAGATACTGTATACATTTTTTCTGTAATACAGCAAATTTAGATTTGAAAAACATTTTTTTTTGTAACATAATTTGTAAACAATCCCTTCTGCTAGGACACATGTCTTCATTGAGGCGAGCGAAGCGAGCATAGGTTCGCGCAGCGAACCAATGAGGATTGCGAAGTAATCCTCCGGGGGTTGGCGAGCGTTAGCGAGCAGGGGGCAGGCCCCTAGTTCAATTTGGTATTCATGAATGCATGATTTACAATACGTAATACTCACTAACCAATTAAGCTTTTCTTATGGATGTATAAAATCATATTCAATTCTCTATTTGTTCCTTTGTTGGAAAAGAAAGTGGTTTAATGTACACACATGCTCAAAAATTAAGGTTTAGATAGAATTCGTACAACTTCACCTGATCTTAATTCAATACAGCATGGTTAGAATGCTTTTTAGACTTCGTATTGCAACGCCCCCAAGAACTTTACAAGAAGAACGATGCACGTCTTTGCTCTTGTGAGATTTGTGCACTCGTATTGCTTCATTCTGTGGAATAGGAGCTTTTAGACAGCTTTTAGGGAAGCACGTTTGTACGCTGTAAGGCCTTTATTACGACCAGATGCCAACGATTCCCTATTATGCTACTTTTAAGAGAGCAAAAAATGTTTGTTTTCATAAAAACTAAAATCAACAATGTGTACCTAATTATTTGTTTCAATTTTCTGTTGCACCGCGAGATGTTTGAGTATTTGTATTTTGCACGGCTTGTGGAATATTAATTTTTCCTTTAAAGTACTTTGGTGTTTGCACATGACTGATAATTCTGTACCCTAAGTAGAAAAAGGGCTAATGTCCTTACAATAACCTTAATGTAATAATGTAATAACCTTACAATAATAATTTGTAATGTTTTGATTGTTTCATACTGTATTCGCGTGAGAACATTAGCACTTTTCTATTACAACTTTCATTACCTTGAAATTAGCAAATTTAGACATTGCCCCTTTTTCTACCAAGGCACGAAATCATCATCCCATATTTTCATTATTAGAAGCGTGTGCTTTTCTACAAAAACAGCACTCAAATTTATACATGTGTATACAGGGGTTTTGTTCTATTTATGCATTGGTGGATACATTAAGCCGGCAACCTGAATTTCCATCTTCCCCCACCTTCAGAATCTCCTTTATTTAATTCAAATAACACAAGCACAGCATCGTTCCATCTAAAGCAATTCATTTCTTCTTGATTCACTCAACATATTTCCTCTCGGGGAGCCATACTGACACGAAAACAAATGGAAAAATTGCGGCCGAATTCAAATACTTTCTTCATTCCGGGAAGAGTTAAAATTCTTGGCCTGTTTGGCTATATTTAACTTCATTTTCACAGACCCGTGCCCTTAAAGCACAATTTTCACGCAACCTTGCTGCATCATTACTTAAATCGGACACCTGTGCTCTGCCTTATATGTGTGTAAAGGCCGGTGCTTTCTGTAAAGGGCACCGTCAGTCATCTGGTACGTAAGTTTAATGGTAATGCGTTTGGGTGAATAAATTTCAGGTGAATGTCATAAGGCTTAAGTAAGGTATCCGTTCGTTGGATTGGAAAGACGGGCTTGATTTGTCAGTAATTTGGGTGCATGATACATTTTTAATTACGTTATGTCTTGATTTGGTTGCTATTTGATTTATGTCGATGCATGTGTACTTGGAAATGGTTTAAAGGAATATGCTCTTGTTGGTAAATTTCTTTTTGAAATGCTAGAATAATGATTTTGAGAGAGAGTATCTTATATTGCTTGTTAAAAAGTATGTTATAAAATTATTTAACTAAAAAAAAACTACGCCCTCGTCTACGTTTATCACAGATTTAAGAAAACTAGCACTTTAAAAATCATTACTAACATTTTAGGGGCGTAGAAAACATTATCAGCAGTTTCATAAAATTATTCATATATAATGCTCCCTTTAGATTCAGTTTAAATTTTAACTATTATTTGATGCATTTAGGTTCTTGAAGTTGGTAGATCATTCTTGCTCTTAGGAACGATCGACAAATTTGGCTAACTGACAAATTGGACAAAAGTGAGATATTTGGTATAAGTTTTTAAGGAGATAAAAATATAGTGAATGTGTTTTATAGTTACTATGAGGCATAAATATATATATTTATAGCACAGTAATTTTTGCTTAGGTCACCGACATTTTTTTTTTCCGAATGCGTTAACTGCATAACATATCCTACGTTAGCAGTCTAGACTGTTCTTGCCTATCAATGATTCATTTGTACTATTTCTAGGTACGTGTTCATGTTTCAAAATGTTGCTGCAATAGAAACAGTACAAACTAAACACAACTTATATAAAACTCCTGCAGTAATGGTGCAGAATATTTTTGTAGAGTGCTACTGTTACTCAACAAATATCGGTTGCTTTAATATAAACATTTTAAAACTAAAAAAAAACGGCAATTTTTAATAATGCAGCAAATTTATTTTAACTGGCGATTTATCGATAGTACTGATAACATGTACTTGGCGACACTTACATTATAATTTGGATCAAACTTTAAAATGAATATATTGAACAATTATGTTACAAATAGATTTCTGTAACTGTTTCATTATGTCTTGGAGGTTGATATATTTTAATTTATTTCAATTCAATAAGTATTATGTTTCAATGAAGTGGTTTTTTTTATCATCGAAATGTACATTCGTACGCCTTTTTGCTGCATTGTTTGATTATACATATTTTGTTCTCTGTAAATGGCTATTTTTCTGTAGAGAAACGGCAATTTGAATAAATTAATACATATACGCAATTTTATTTCATTTGATCTATCGTGTTGTCTTTCCTTTTTGCTTTAAAATGTACTTTAAATCCCTTCTTACTTGATAAATTGTTGCATAGAGTCAGTCATTATACAACTGAAGCACGAGTAATATGATCGATTTGAGAACATACACATTTCATACCAACAATGCACCCGCGTATAAGCAAAACAAACATGCATATATGTGCTCTAAAGGTGAGCTGACTATACCTTTCGGAATATTCATCCCTGTGAGCATAACTTTGAACGCTATCCTCTTCGATCAAAAATTTCATTTTCTGATAGAAAGTCGCTGTGATTGCTGGTGGCTGCTTTCGCAGTAGGATATCTAAAGGATCAGGAGCGGAGAGACACATTAAATTGTCCTTGCATTCGTCCTTGATGCAGCACTCGCTGTCTGCACAATCCACTAGACCATCTGCGGGAGAAAAAAAAATGTCTGTGAACGTTTCTATTTACGTACGCTTATGTTAAAATATCCTTGTAGCCAGCATTTCCTTGTGGATTGAAATATACAATCGATGGTCGCAATATTTGTGATTATGAAGCGCATCCTTTTGTCACAACTACTTTCAGAGGTCCGATTCAGATCCTATATTTTTGTAATGAAAAAGTTACATGTCTGAACGTGAATGTCTCGAAACTTCACACATCAACAAAGTCTGAAAATCCATTCTTTGTTCATGAGTTTTATTTTGTCGAAATGTATCATAATTAAACCTTTTCCACTACCAACAATGTCCAATTAACCTTCGTCATTGTAGTCCCGACTATGTACTTAGCAAAAGTAACCAGATCTTGATGGACGAGATATATGAAAACAAAATGATAAAGAAAAATGACAAATTTGGATTTCGTTATTATGACAAAGTGACGATACCTTGATGAAGTATTGTAGTTATTTCTGAGCAAAATAGGTTGTACATTGATGGACGAAACATCTAGTGGAAACTACTTGAAAGGTTAACGCAATTCTTGTTTTAAACACTGCTGTTGTCGTAGATTAACTAAAGGTGAAAAAATACTAATTTTTTAAATAAAAAAATCGCGAAAAATTGTTTCAGAATTTTAAGTATTTAATCCTCAAAAACTGCTTTCAAAAAGTTATATCAACATATTAAGTAATTGATTTCTAAGTTCCTGTGGTAAAATCCCAAAGTTAACTTTTTAAGAGATAAAGCGTGTTAATACTGCCATCAAGGAGTGCAACCAATGTACACTCTATCACATATGCTGTAAGAGGAGTAAATATTTTAGTTTATTTTTCGTTACGAGTTGGATATTTTTATATGATTTAGATTACCAATTTCTCAATATTGACGTTATGCACCTATTCTTGTGTCCTCGTAGGATTGGATCCTATTAAAACAAGTAGAAATAAATATATTCTCAATAATCGCGTTCTCGATGACTGTTCTGTGAATCCAAAATAAACGCTGAATTTCAGAAAGTTCTTGACATTATCTAATGCAGAATGTTATGAATATTTATTACAGAAAATATTAGAAATCTAATCAGATGATGTTTCTTTCGAAATTAAAAATATTGTCAAGCAGGACCACAAGCCAACAACGTTCTTCGAAATATTTCGGAATTGCTGCTGATATCCCCCACCCACCCCAAAAAAATCCCAACAAACTACATTCATGAGTATTGATAGTTAACTATTTCCAATATATATTTCTTTGTATCATAAAAATATTTGCCATTATCTAAATATTTACAGCAATCTTATTTTCAAATATTCTTACAATTTGTAATTATCTATACAGGGTGTTTCAGTTAACCGTTTCAGAACTTCTAAGAAAGGTAGGGTACATCCTGACGAACCAAAATCATATACCAATGGGCAGTCAGAAAGGCTTTCCTGACGCGGTAGATGGCGTTGTGCGAAAATCCCGAGCTTTCGTGAAGGGAATCTTCATTTCGCACAAGAACGCCAAGGTAGTAGGATGGGTGATTACACGATCGCAGAGTTAGCCGATATGCATTTGGCGTACGGGGCTGCAAATTGTAGTGGGCCAGCCGCACAGAGTTTGTACGCGGAACGATATCCGACGAGGCGTATCCCCAGCCATAATGTCTTTGCAAGACTGCACCAGAGGTTAGCTGAGACAGGTTCATTAGAAAGAGCTGACAGGGACAGGGTAAGAACACCACGGACTGCAGACGTCGAACAGAATGTGCTGAAGCATGTACAGGGGAATCCAAGAACGAGTACACGAAGTGTAGCAAACGCAGTCGGGGTTTCCCATTACAGCGTCTGGAGGATTCTCCGAGAAGAAGACATGCATCCGTTTCACGTGCAGCGTGTCCAGACACAGCAACCGGAGGATTATGCACCTCGTATTGCTTTCGCACAGTGGTACCTTGGAAAATGTGCTACAAATCCCCTTTTTCCTGCTGAAGTGTTGTTTTCCGATGAGGCATCCTTCACAAGGGAAGGAATTTTCAACACGCATAACGACCATATCTGGGCGGTCGAGAACCCGCATGCAATACGACGTCGTGCAGCACAGACTCGATTTTCGGTCAATGTATGAGCCGGTATTATGGGAGATCACCTCATCGGACCTTACCTGTTACCGTCTCGTCTAACCGGACCTAACTACTTGCTCTTTCTGCAGCAAGTATTGCCACAACTTTTGAGAGATGAACAGATTTCTGCATCGACGCAACATACAATGTGGTTCCAACACTATGGAGCCCCTGCCCATTATAGCGGAGATGTTCGTAACTACCTGGATGTCACATTTGGTCAGCAGTGGATCGGACGTGGTGGTACCGTGCGTTGGCCTGCTCGGTCACCCGACCTATCATGTCTTGATTTTTATTTCTGGGGTCATCTGAAATCGCTAGTTTATGACACCCCTGTTGACAATGTTAAGGAGCTAGTTGCAAGAATTGCAGTAGCTGCCGGAGAAATTCGAGATATGCCTGGAGTATTCCAGAATGTTCGGATGTCCATGCGTCGGAGATATGAGGCGTGCATTGTAGCCCGTGGAAGAAACTTCGAACACTTACTTTAATCCATGTACCTTTTGCTTCTTTTCATGTATTATTAAAACGATTTCTCACTTTCTTTACGGTGCTTCTGTGTACAACACCGCTTCAGGAAAGCATTTCCGACCCCACATTGCTATATGATTTCGAGTTGTCAGGATGTACCCTACCCCTCTTAGAAGTTCTGAAACGGTTCACTGAAACACCCTGTATACATATTTATAGTTGCAAGATTTGCTATAATTACGTTTTATTATAATCATCCACTATAGATGATGTTTAT
Organism: Metellina segmentata; assembly: GCA_947359465.1. NCBI lineage: Eukaryota > Metazoa > Arthropoda > Arachnida > Araneae > Tetragnathidae > Metellina > Metellina segmentata. The sequence goes on from OX375875.1 coordinate 57,277,408, forward strand.
ATTTTATTGCATTTAAGATCAGGAAATCGTTTTGGCTTGTAAGGAATATGCGAAAAAGAGTTGTATTAATTCACATCAAAATAATTTTACTCATCTTATAAAGTTTAATTAAACTTATTAGATACAAGGATCACTTTTTAAATCGCTTTTATAACTTTTATTTGTACCTAGATCTGAGACTGTCCTCTTTCAATATGAGGTAAAATTTAATCATTATCTTAAACGCATCATTGTTTCAATCCAAGTAAAACCCATGAGTAACTGTAAAGTTGATACCCTATTAAAATGTAATACAAAACTTGTAATCGTCTAACGCTGAAACTCAGGTTTCCCTTACGAGTCAAGTTCATCTGAAAAAATATCTGATAGTTTTTTAGTGTTAGAGTGGTATATGATGGTAGAATACGAAGAATTTAAGATCTTGTGTCGTAAAGGTCGCATCAATCGATGTTGGGCTTCTAGTTGTCCAATAACATGGATTAGTCTTAATATCCAAACAATAGACTTGACTGAGCGCTTTGTAAGTCTCTGTCGTCTGTCCTGACGTGTATGAGGCCACATTAACCCAGTTGGTATTGGATTAACAACCGAAAGCTTTCATAGTTTGTTACTAGTTTCAACCTAAAACCGTCGTGTACGTGGAATGAATTGTACGTTAAATCTGTCGTGGTATCTACTGTCCTCACGTTGGTCATGGTGTGGATATTTAGAGAGTATGGTGCAAGCTTACGTGCTGTCCATGTTATTTGACCATAGTTCAAAATTACGAGTTGTTGCCCTAAGATTTTCTCTTTTAGGATTGACCTCGGACTATTGTCAATAGCACGCAGCGTTGCTACGATTGAAACTAAATTTATTACCTACCTACGATCAAAATCTCCAGACACACTTTCTTCAACGGTACTTGGGTAGTAGACTAGATTGGCAAAAACCATGAAAAAATAGGCATATTCATCCCATCCAGAATACCATCATAAAGCATGCATGTTCCCTCGCAGAAACGCTACCACCACCATTTAGTTCATAATATGACAGTAAAATCCTCTCAAAAACTGTCTTCCTTACCAAGCAAGGCTAAATATGAATACTTGCGCGTTTGGAAGGCAACTTTCTTCTTAAAGGTAAATAGTTTAATTGATTTTACACTGGGGTGGTCAGGAGATTATAGAGGTCAGGGATCAATACCAAATAAAAAGATCGAGGAGAGCACCTCGTAATTTTGATTCTCTCTTCCTCATAAATTTATTTCACACCTTGAAAGCATTACCGAAAGCAATACCCATGGAGAAAAGATTCTGCAAGATATGAAATCTAAGAGACTGGAAGTTATTGGAGACGGCCAGGGATCACTTCCAAAGAAAACGATCCGAGGACAGAACCTCGTAATTTTGATTCACTCTTCCTCATACATCTATTTCATACCTTGAAAGCAGCACCGAGAGCAATACCCATGGAGGAAAGATCCTGCAAGATTTGACATCTAAGATTAAAATAAATCATTAGTGAAGTTTGATCAACGTTCATTGAGGAGTGAAACTAAATACCAAGACCAGAAGCCAAAAATCAATCCCGTCACACAACAATACCGGAACCGGACATGCACCTGGCAACATCCAATCTCTTAAGCGTGCGTGTTGCACATAGAAGCCCCACTCGACATATCACATCCCCAAATTGCCGCATCCGCCCGACTGCCGTAAACTGCTCGCGGAATACACACTGCAATACCTCAATTTCACCACAGCCCCAGCCGAGCGCTGAATACATACTGAGCACGCGTATATCATGCAAATGTGTCCGCGCTCTCGCTCTCTACGCAGTGACTTAGTTACTGTCCTGCCCATTATCCATTATTCATCGAGTCAACGTACGTGAGAGAGGATAGCAGGGTTAACGCGTGTATCAAAGCGGGATGGGCTTAAGGAACTGTATCCCACTGGGGTTGGGGGAAAGGTTGAGTGAGCGTTACGGGGGCACTGCCGGGTACGGAACACCCGGGTGCGTACATGTATGTTTCAGGTGGCGTCTCGGGTTTCGTAAGCATATCAATAACAAGTTACGGGATTGTGATTCTGTTGGTTGTCTAAGTGCGTGCGTACGTGCGAGTCTTCTTTTTTGAAATTTGATTCAGAGGTGTATATAGTCGAAATATTGAGTGCATATTCGTATGTAACGTACTTTTCGATGAGAAGGCGCATTTGGAATATTTTGGAAATAGCTCAGTGAATCAAGACGTTCTTAGAGATGAGACAGATCCTTCCCCAGAAGGTGCTTTCTCACCGTCTATGAAGTGGAATAGTATAGTCAACCTGTATTGGACACCTATCATGTGGGTTAATCTTGCGCTATTCACCTGATATATATCATATGCGAATCTATGGAACATTAAAAAACATTCGTTTACATAATTATACCGAAGGATTGATATGATAAAATATGCTCCATTACTTATTGAGGAGAGTTCCTTCAAATTCAAGCAATCACACATCAGATGGCGATTTGATAGAATTATAGATTATACTATTGAATATTATTTGTAGTGAGTAAAATTTTCTTTAGGTGGCAGTAAGAGTCAATTCCGTACAACTCAATGCAAAATAGGCAATGCTGTTTACGGAATATATGTGTAGGCACATGTATATTTCAGGATACATGTACGCACTCTTTCTCAGGTTTCGGAAGCGAATCAATAAGAGTTACGGAATTTGGATCTTGTTGGATGCTTTAGTGCGTGAGTACGAGCGTGGCTTTGTTTTTATATTTTGATTAGGATGTGTATATTGATTGAAATATTTTTTTTTTATTTCACTGAGAGAGAGATTTGTATTTTACGTACTCTTCAGTAGGTGAATATATGGTTCTTGCCATCAAGGTCTCTTCTTTTTTTATTTATGACAACATATCTCATCATCAACTAAACGCCGATTTTTTGACAATGACGAGGTCAAGATCTGGTCGGTTATCTAAGAATGGCGAAATACCTCTTTCATTAAGATCTGGTCGGACTCTATCACATGTACATATGCACTTAGTTTTGAAAGTAATGTTGAAATAAATAATCATTTACAATCATGGGAAAGGTGCATATGGAAGATTGCATCAGAATAATCCAATCTTATTCGAATAGGTCTTATACCTTTGGTAGATACAAACGTATCGATAAAATGCATGAAACATGCACAGTACGATAAGATTATATGTAAATATCTAGGCTCACTTTTATTTGTTAACCAACGGCTTTGGAACTTGAAAGTTGACTCACTTGAAAATAACGTGAAATTGGCAAGAATGCGTTTTTACTGTTTTTGTATTTATGATGTAAATTTATTATTACGTGTGAGTAAATAAACTTAGTTTTGTGTAATACGTATGTGAAAAAAGAATGGCCCCAATCACTGACTCAAAACATCTGAAGCAGTTAGATTAATTTGATAAAATAAAATTAACTTTCTGGAGTCTTGGTTTAAAAAAATTATGTTTGAAGCAAATTATTTGCCTCCTATGTAGATTAAACTGAAGAGTGACTACAGTGCACATATTTTATTTAAATAGATATAAGTTGGTGTGTCATACTGTATTCAACTCAGTAATGCAATGATTTCAAATATATTAGTAATTGTTTTAGTGCATTTAAAAAAACTCAAAGCGAAACAATAACTACTTTATCACCTTAATTATTTGCATACAGAATAAATGATAAACTTTTGTTAAACAATAGGTGTTTTATCTTAGAAACACGAACTTTACACTACATATTTGAATTAAAATTATTGAGAGGGAAATGCTTCATTTCTAGAAATATACAAGGTGTTAGAAAACTTATAGAGCAAGCTTCAAGGCAAGGTATGAGAAGAAAAATTAAGTTATATTCACATAGGTATTGCCAGAAGCATAACTCAGATGTACTAAATAGTTCGCTAAGATGATGAAAACCGAAATAGTTAGATAAAATAAAAATTAAGTTATATTCACATAGGTATTGCCAGAAGCATAACTCAGATGTACTAAATAATTCGCTAAGATGATGAAAACCGAAATAGTTAAATAGTGTATAGTTTATTAGACTTAATTTTATAGTTTGAAAGTAGTTGTATACTCGTATGTTTTAAATAGGTGTTAAAAGTTTGGACCACATACAGTTAGTTAAAGGAGCGTTGACACATTGATGTTCTAGAGATTGAGCAACTACAAAGCTGTCGTAGAGTGTCCTCTAAATCCAGGTGGTTCTTAAAAACATAAATTCCCATGTAAATATGGTTCAGTTTTGTCTTCCTTCCTAAGTTTCTACATCACACTTGGTAGCACCATGTGCATCACAGTGTCATAGACTCAAGTAGTGTATTCCTCAGAGTAATAAGTACAAAATACACCTAACAATATTTATAAATACTTCATTAATAATCCAAACAATGGTTAGAGATAAGAGGTTTAAAATTATGGAGCACGCCATAAGGTTCTAATTAATATAGCTATTCATAAACTAAATCTCGAACATACTTTATCTTTGAGATCGCAAAAAGTAATTAACTGCTATCCGCGAAATTCATTCTTCCTCCGTATGGTAATATTAGCCGACATTTAATCTCCTTAAGAGATTACATTTGTACTTCAGTGTAAACAGCTTACGTATTTGTTCGACAGCGAAAAAGTTACAAATAAAAAAGTTCCTAACAATCAAACGTTCATACTTGCGATAAAGTTTAATTTTTAATAAAAGATGGCCCTAAATTTACAACTGTTTTCAAACAAAAGTGTTATGCATTGTGGTTGAAAATTTCGTAGCGTCTTAAATTAAACAAAATAATTTGCCATAGTTCTTGTTTATATAGATGATAAGCATTCGCTGTAACTTACAAATTGCATCAAATAGAAAAGGGAAGGCTCGACTAAAATGATAATTTTATATTTTAAAAGTGTATAATTAATTTAACTCAAACAACATCAAGCCAGGAAGCGTGATAAAATTTTAGTATAGAAATGAAGTGTAATTCTACGGATTTGAGTTTTAAAAGTAAAATACCAGTACAGATTTACAATTTAGGTTTTTCATTGTGACACTTTTGATGGGCAGTTGGTAAAAAGTTGACACCAATCCAGGCATTAGATTTCTTTAACAAGCTTGAATTAAAATGTCGATTGCTATGCAACGCAACCAGATATTATATGAGTTTAAGTATAAGTTTTATAGTTGTTGAGATTTTAAAAGCACACACAAAAACGTGAACAATATTGAAGGTCAAGAACGTAGCAATTAAGATGTGAGTTCCTTCATGCGTGAGATTCTTTCCCATCAGTTAGAATCAGGAACTTGCTTCCGTGAGGAAAAGGCTTATTTCTGTGTTTTATTAATAGATTGATAGTCAAAGCGTTCGAAAACGATAACTAAAACCCATATAATGGACTTAACTAATTAAAATTTTAAGCCAGGCCAGTTAAATTACCGAAAAGTGCGGCAAAAGCATGTGACCTCAAAACGCTACGTGATTGATTTGACGTCATTATGCTCCACGATGTAATATTTAAGTATGTCTAGCGCATTGAAATTTCATATTGCTTGCATTTTTAATTTTTAAACCAGCAATTTTATCTTTTTTTCTTGCTATTTTGTATTGCTGTTTGGGTGGAACTGTCGTTCACGGTAAAAAGGCGATTTGTCACCAAATATGGTAACTTTCACCTTTTGTGGTTTTTCTTCATATCTGCCGTTTCTGTTATGGCAACCCTATCTGCAAAATTTCTCGCACTCCACGCTCTGAATGGTATTTTTTGCGTCGTTTCATTGGCGACAAAAATTAGTTGGCGACAAACGTCTTACCGTGAACGACAACTCCACCGCTGTTTGTTTTTGTTGTTTATTCCGTTTATCTTTGTAATTATATATTAACTATCTCTTAATTTTAACTTGTCTTTTTTTTTTTTTTTTAAATCTTGTTTACAATGGTTTCAATGCCTGGATTTGTGAAAGGGCAATCAGATAATTTACCTAAAATCGATTCACTATCAATGTCTTATTTTTTGGGAAATAATACTGATTTTATGGGAGCTGAAATACGAGGATTTAAAGCTCAGATGTTTGTATATTTCCTTTTGTTTGGATATCTTATTGCTTAGTTTGTAAATGCTGTGGCATGCACAGTTCGTTTAACAAACTTAAAAGTTGTTATCTGTGTGAATAATTGTTAAAATATTAAATAAGCTTCATAATTAATTTTAAGTCTAATAAACAATTTTGTACGTGTTCATTTATACATATGTGATTGTGGAAATTTTATACCTTAATTGTCATGTCATTGATTTGATGGGCAATGTTACCTACCCCATGATCCATTGGAAAATTGGGGTTACTTTGACCACATCTCACATGCTGTGTATGGAAAAATTATGAAGGCTTTTAAGTACCTAATTACAGTGTTTTCAGCCACGTAGTTTTTATTTGATGAAGAAAGAACGATGGAAACGGAACAAAACATTCAAATTGATGAAAGTCCCCTGAACTAAGGAACAAGCAAGAGACTTTGTAGTCTCGTTGTGAAATTGCTCAGAAAAAAAATTTGAATCATTCCCTGGCAAAAATTTTAAACATTTGTGACGTTGAGTACTTGGAAGTTTCCTATCTGAGAACCAAAGACAAAGGAAAGTCATTCACCTTTCCTGAAAATGTGGATGAATCCAGCATTTCTCTGACCGACTTTGTTTTCAATACTCCATCTCCAAGGGAATGAAGAGACAAATACTATTTTGAAGAATATTTCTCAAGATTTTTTCAATTAATTTGATTTATATTACCTACATATGTTCTCTTTTTTCTCACTAGTATGCTAATAGTTATCTACAACAATTTTAAAACGAGAATCTAGCAATTTAACGAGTGTCTAGTATAAATATAATGTATAAAAATAATAAATACATTTTTTTACAACTGTTTTCATGTTTCCTTTTACCCACGGCAAAGTTAATATTACCCAGAAGGGACTTTAGAGGCAGTATTCAATGGAAAACATCTGGTGGGCAAAGTTACCCGTGTTGTCTAGGTAACTTTGCCCACCAGGGTTTTGAATTATAACTGAAATAGAAATCAATGAAAATATATTTAAACACCTTAAATCAACTCTATAAACCCTCACCCAAGCCTAGAATTGTTTTTCCTTTCTCCAACTGATAGAGAAGTACACGGATTTTTTACTAGAAATTTAAAATTGGGCAAATTAGCCCCGGTTGACGGTACGCTAAGAAAAATCTTATCCGGTGATGTAATTGTGTTTGTGCAGCAAGCTACTATACAATATTTAAAAGACGGTTTGACAATTGTAGATATTTCGATATCTTATTTGGTTATTTCAAATCCTTTTTAGATCAACAAGAAAGAAATACTGCTTGGTATTTCAACGTCGCTAACAAACTAAACAAATCGCTATGGGACACAGTGACGTCACAAGAAGCGGCGTAGGAAAACTTGTTTTTTTGAGCGGAAGTAACTAGTATGAATTTGAATTTTTTCTGTATTTTACCTTTTTGGGCTATAAAAGTAAAAAAGAAAGATACTTCCAATATATTTTTTCATTTTCTATATTATTAAAAAATATAACCAAAAAAGTGCAAGTTCCTCATTGAGAGAATAAATTCTGCCGTTAACGTGCAAAATTTAGCGCTTTGATCAATATATTTGTATATTTACTTTTATTCACGTCGACGGAACTTGTAGCATAAACTTTTAAATATTCCTAAAATGTATAAATCAATTCATAAATTTTGTCAATTTCTATAAGGAAATTTAAATCGTAGTTTCTATTAAAAAACACTCCTCTGCCTCTTTTTGCTCTTCGCTTCTAAAACGCACATGTTTCAAACTCTAACAACAAAAAATAAAGACTATAGCAGCTTTGAAAAAATATTAACTTTTGCAAGATATTTACCAGTCGTAAAATCTGAAACACATCTGCAAAACTTTTTCAAAATATAATTTGTATACAGCCCCTACCTATAAAGAAATGAAACGTAAAGGAGACCCCGCCTATAACGTTTGAAACATGGCATCAAATGAACATCCGCATGATCCAAATTCAAAACTCTTTTAATTTTGTGTTAAGATCCAATTAAGTAATTTGGTTCGATGGAGGAGAAGATCACGATTTTCGAATTAGATACATTAGACGGATTTGTCAGAGATCGCAAGTTTACGGGAAGTAAGGTTCGTGTTATTTGATACATAATTGATTCTAATTACCCGTGTATTGAGGAGTGAATAAGATTGAAGATTAAGATTGATTAATAGGTTCCTCATTTTTATTGATGGCGTCTAAGGCGTCCTCAAAATTCAAATCATGCTACAAAATTTTAAAACTAGGAACAAATTAAAAATCAATAAATAATATTAGGGTCATCTATTTATGAAATAAATTAAATGTTAATAAGTAAGATTAGGCTTATCCATTTATAAAAGAAATTAAATGTTAGTAAATAATATTAGATTCATCTATCTGTGATATAAATTAAATTTTTGAAGATAATTGAATGACATACTTAAATTAAGATGAATTTAGATTTGGTTTTGCTTCAATAATTTTAATATTTTACAGGTAATATTTACAAATTGTAACTACTATGAGTGATTTTTCTTGTTTTTATAATGTAATTTTTTAAGAATTCTTTTCAACGTTTCCGAAAATTCTGAGTGTTAATTGTCAACAATCATGCTAGAAACATGATGAATTTTTTAAAAATAAGTAAGGACGAAAAATTGTAACTACGATGAGTGGTTTTTGTTTTGTTTTTGTAATTGATTTATTGGCCGTACTTATGATTTAAATAAAAGTAGTTTGATTTTTATATAAAGCTTAGCGATAATTTAATAATTTGATTTCCTTAAGCATTGTGCATAGGATATATGCTTACCACGTGGCGATGGTTGAATCCATCAAAAATAAAGATATACTATTTAAATATATGAATTTTACCTATAAATGGGCAAGATATTTTTTCTGCCGCACATGTAGAACATTACATTATGAAATTACTTACAACTTTGAAAGAAAGAAATTACCGACATGAATTAAAAAACTATCTGTAATGAACTATATGGGTCAGTCCACGCAAAATGAACAAATGTGGCTGACACATCACCGATTATAATGCAAATTAGTTTTTAACTAGATCACATATAGTTAGAAGCAACTGCCAAATATTAGAAGACCAAAATGTATATTTTATTTGAATTGAATAAAGTTTAAGGTCACACAAGTGGATATTTTTTAGCAATAAAAGTAGCTTGTTTGAGACCCTATATTTCAATAAGTTACCAACACAAATTAAAATATTTCTTTATTGTTACATTCTTGAGTAAAATGTATTTTTGGAAATGTCAGAATATTGTTTGATATCCGTTAGTGCTCATTCTCAGGGATCAGCGAAAATAGAGATTTTGCTTTTTTGATACAAATTTCAAACTCCTCTAGTACCTCTAAAAATGGGGAAATACAGTATCAAAACGTATTCTTAACAAAGCACTTCTTCTATCTAAAAGTTTGGTACAAGTGAGTGATAGTATGTTCCTATGCTATTTTTTTTTAAACACAAATTTTATTTTATTTAGAAGGACAGCTCCTAAAACATCAAACATTTTCAGTATTATGTGTCAAGATGTATATTATCTGTCACGAAAAAATTTCAGGAATGTAATTTGTTTATTTTCGTCCCAGGAAAATTTCTAACCAGATGAAAATTATCGTTTTATTTTATCGTATGATGATTAAAAAAAGGCGGGAATACGCCAGTAAGACATCCATTTCCGCATTTGAAAGAGAAATAGAGGAATATTACATTCAAGGACAGATAACCGAATAAATAAACACTATTAAACTAATTATGGTTATAAATGTGCTTGTTTTGCTGAACTGATAATATTTTGCTGAACCGAAAGCTTTCGAACACCATCGAATGTTCTAGTGGCAATTCCGAAGTCATGGCAAAATCCCAGGTCTTGGAATCGGTGAAACTATCAAACGGTAAGCCGCAAGAACAAGTTTACAGAAACCATACGAAAATCAGATTTTAAATGCAAAACAACTATTTTCCTTCTGTACTACACCCATTTCAAACATCAAGTTCTTTTATGTGCCTTCATCTTATGTACCTTTAAATAATGAGTCTAAACTTCAACAAAGGTTTAATGATGTGACCTCAGCCATTATGGGAACGCGTAACTATCATTGCCAGATTCCTATTCCCAATTGTACGTCACAAATTCGTGTTTCATATTTATCACAATCACCAGCAAAAGAAGTAAAGAGTTTAAAAAGATTTCGGCAGCACAAAAAAAAAAACACGTTTCAATTATAGAAGATGTAAAATTTTACATGATGGGAGTTTATCCACATAGTGAATTAATTTCATTGTTATCATTGAAGTTCTAGTAATATGCATAGACTGGGAAGTAAATTTTCTGATTTTGATTTTATTATTACTGCTTTAGCACTCAGATTACAATCCCGATTTTTTTTTTACAAGTAATAAACATATTAAACTGTATTCCTGTGAGATGTCGATTTTAACAGAGCTGTCCTTCATTTGATTTCGAATGCCTATTTAGAGTAGAAAATTGTCATTTTGTTAATTTCGTTAGCTACTTTGAAGATGAAAGAATTAGAATGCGACTTCTAAACTCTATAAGTAACATTATCATACCTAGAACTGTAAGTGGCATAAATTTCAATGATGTCTTAAAAAATTTTTAGCCCATAGAAAAGTTTTTAATTTGGTCAAAAATGACAATTTTTCATTTTTTGCAACTAAATTTTAGATTAAATATGAAGTTTAAAATTGTTCTTGCCAAAGTGAGAAACAGAATATTTTGTACAGATTATAAAAATGTTAAACATGTTTGTCTACGTTAAGTAGTTTTTGCGAAACAGAACTTCAAACATTCAACATTAAGCGACCTTTCAAACTTCGAAGGTATTTAATTTTGAAACTAAATTTTTTGTGTATCGTTTTTATGCATAGAGTAAACCCCTGTACCAAATTTCATGAATATCCATTACCATACGGCTACAGGTTTTTTCTGATTTCTGCTAATTTCACGTGAAATGACTCATACGTAAATGCAGTTAAATGAGGAAAAATCATTAATTTTTCATTTCTTATATTTAAATCTCCTTTGAAAATAATTCAGCAATTCTGTGAAATTGAACTATTTGTTTTTAACACAGGAGTAAGTACAGTTTTTGCCACCAGGATACCTTTGCATAAATTCAGTCTGCTTTAAATATACTTTTTTACGATCATACGTAAAGTTAGATGCAGCGAGAGAGTAAATGATAATCTCAAAACGTCTTTTCCAATAACCTAAGTAACCAAATTGAATTCGTTCGAACTTGTAATCATTCAACTAAAACAATCTCTAATAAATACATTTTTTTTCAATAAACGTACTTGTAAAGAAACAACAATTACCTTTACAAATATGCCATTAAGCACACGGGAATGATTGATGGAGAAATACTAAATTATCGCTTATCAGCATACAGAATCTCTCGTACCTTTCCAGCTTTAATTCATTTTTGCAAAATCTCTTAAAAAAGTGTAAAATATTGCAGAGTATCAATCTCTTTTGATTACGGATTTTCTACTTTTCTTGCGCATATATTCGTGCATTTCAGCGGCAATTTCCTGGGGCTACAGAAGAAGCATTAATCTAATTTAAATAATAAATCACCGGTGCATTTTCAAATAACGAAAGAGCCTCATTCACATGCAAATTCTTCTCCTTTGTTTACGGAGAGTTTAAAAATAATATATGGCACTTTTTTAAGCGCAGTTTTATCTGCCTAAAACGCTTTTTGAAGTCAAATTCGGAAGTGGAAAAAAAGGAGGAAATGTATTCTTCCGTCAGCGCCATTATTTTTGGAAGAGGAATACCTTTTGCTTACATCAAAATTTAAAGCTCACTTATTTTAGGTGGGTTTTGTCTCAGTGCTTTTGACACGTCATTTTGGAAACAGTGCGATTTTTCTTGAAATAAGTATACAAAGATTGCCCAGTTTATGGCAGGGTACAAAGTATTCCTTAATATTAAGACCTGCATCCAGTTCTGCAGTACGGAATAATCAATCACTTGGAAATTTGACACAGGATTTGACACACTCTAGAGAATGAAGAATGGCGTTAAATCTGTGAAAATTTCGGTTTAGTGTGCCTAATTATAGGAGTTATTTAGAAATGGATTCAAAGTGGAATTTTCGCTATAAAACTATGAAGTTAACAGCATTATAAAATTCAAGAACATACACATTTAGGTAACATCATAAAAAACCATTTTTCAAAATTTTTAAAAGTAATTTTTAAGACATAAAAAATTCTAAAATTATACTGATTTATATCCTATGTTCAAAAACCTAGTACAAATATTAGAGTTCTCTTAAATATGAAGAATCCAATGTTAGGCACTTCAGCTATTTTTATTTGAATTAGAATAAGCTGACAAATGATGTAAAACGCATTTACTGCATTAGTTATGTAATTTAAATTTCGTTCATTATCTGATATTTCTTCAAAGCTAACAGCTTTTTGTCATTAAAATAATTTGTGTATTGATTTTGAGAAAGTCAATTTGTTGATAGCATAAACTAAAATTGTAGTTATTATATAGTTAAACAGAGCTTCATTTTGCAAAGTTTGTGTGTGTGTGATCAATATACTTAATTTATTTTAAAAATTTATACAAATAAATATTTTTGTTTTTAAAAAGACACGAGCTTTAACATTACTTTTGTAAGATAATCTCTCTACATATATTATACGTTATTATAAAAATATGAAAACAATTTTCGAGAGTTCAAAGAATGTTAACAAATATTAAATAATTACTTTAAATGTATGACAATCTATATAATTTATCACGTAGAAAAATAATATGAGTTAGGCGAAATAAATTATAAGGCTATAATGATGAGGAGCTGAAAATGGAATTTGCAACATTTATACAAGTACAGTGTCAAATTCACTTTTGCTTACATAGGCTATTGATAGCTATAATGATTAATGGTAGAATAGTGGTTATTCAACTATGTAACACATTTGTTTTTCTTATTGGAAGAACTATTACTGCACTTAAGTACATAGCATGCTCAAATGCTAAGTACTTCATTGCGCAAAACTGACGTTTTGGATGTAGATTCAGGTATTTTTTTTTTGTTCGTCACTCTAGTTTCTTATACGCTACTAAATTACCTTACATCAAACTATTATTTGAATATCAATCAATATTTCTAATACTTAAACAATGTTGTAAGTCTTTTGTAATATTACACAGTTTTAAAATAATATATCCTAAAATATTATTCTCCCTAGTAATTTTGTATTGGATATCACAATGTTCTGGTAACTAGTTTTCCTTTGCAATATAAGCCGACCAACCGGTATAGTGGTTAAGGTGTTAGCCTCTAGATCGGAAGGTTCCTGGTTCGAATCCGGATCCGGGCATGGATGTTTGTAAGCGTATGGTGTAGAGGCGGCTGGTGCACCTTAAATCTGTCGTGGCCGAAAGTCCTCACGTTGGTTTGGCGTGGAAGTTTGGAGAGTGGGGTGCCAGCTCAGGTGTTCTTCGTCATCTGACCGTGGTTCAAAATTGCGAGGTGTTGTCCTCGGATCTTTCCCTTAAGGGACTCATCCCGGACCGTCGTCAATAACCTGTTGTGTTGCTTTAGTACGACGTTAATTAAAATTACCATTACCCTTGCAATATAATTCCAAAATTTTAATTTATTTAACTTTTCCCAAATTAATGTAATATTTTTTTAATTAATGAGTCGTATTTTACTTTCCACTGGTAAAATAAATTCAATATTATACCCTTAAGACAAAATATATTCATTTCCAAAAAATACCACTATAGTCAATTTCCTTCCCTTTTCACTAGGCAACATGTGTCACGACTGCTGAAAGATATTCAACAGTTCCCGTATATTCCCAAATGTCCTATGCACTATCGGATATTTGGTATACTATCATTTTAATCTTGGTATTAGTAAAAATATATCGATCAAAATACATTACTTAAAATTTGTGTTACCTTTATTTACTTTATTTTCAGCAAGCTCGTTGAGTGTGTAAAATTTATTTGAGTATCGTTAAGTATGTCAAATGAATTTGGGTATGTGTTGAGCATTTTGAGTGAGTGTTAAACCCGTATACATAAGCATGAACTTACTTTTCAAGAGGTATGTGTGAACTATTCATTATACCCTACAACTTGAATAACGTACAAATAGTCCAATATATTGATTGAAAGATTCCTAAGAAATATTTCATCGGTCCAGAAATTTAAAACTAGTTACAAGTCATGCAGAAACAACTGCAAGTTGCAAAGTGAGACAGTAAGTGCATAACCCCTAGTGGGTTAATACCGCTTCTGGTTAAACGCAGTTATACAATAATTATATTACATCGTGAGATTTATTTTCTTCAAGTGATTTCTGAAACATTTTGAGCATCACCATACCTAAATAAAAGACAGCACTAACTCAATTTGCACTATACATGTCTACTACAATAGTTCTGACCAGAATATCAACCAACGTATTCGTTCTGATTTATGTGAAGACAATTCTCAGCACAGAATCATCCGTTACATTTGTATCAAAATGCCTCATTTGCTCAATACATCATCAAAATAAATGCATCGAGCCTTAACTAATGTACTCCAAAATATGCTCTTTTAAGTACAAAATGAATAATTGTCGTCCACTCAAACTCTGATTCTAATGCTTACCTACCCCGCAACATTCAACGAGTTAATATTCAGAATCCTCAGCAACATTCCACCATAAATCCTTCCAGTTTTCGGGGAACGGAAAAGAATCCACTCAATTAAATTACTCTTATTTAATCGATATATTTATTACATGATACGTAAAGGACCGAGGAAAAATGAGCCATCAGTTACGGTTATCGATTCATTAGGAAACGTGAACCATGCAGTAATCTTATTCCACAGTTTCCTCCTTGAAAGTTTTAAAGTTTGTACTGGAGATAATATCTGAAAAATTACCGTGTCTTTACACAGAAGGCTATTTATTCTGCACTCCATTGAGATCTATTCATTTTGAGAACTCTCTTAGATTCGGATGATTCGAAGCTTTGACACTAATTAGTAGCCATGCTAAATAAATATTAATGTGTATTTCCGTTTATGTTGTCGCTTTGGTAAGAATAGTGGTGTTGGATTGGGGTTTAAATAAGGATAGGATAGACATAGTTGTACTCATTCAAAAGGTAAGGATGTTATAATCTTGGGAGCGAGCAATCGCATCACACGAAGATTGTTGATGCAATCAATATGAAAGTAGGTTGGTCATAAATAAATTGAATTATAATTTTAATACATTTGATGTTTTAATAGAACATCGGCAATAGAATCGATCAAACATTTACTTGTTACTACATCTCTTGTTACTCACATCAGTGTAATATATATACTATTTTAAATATTTTATTTGAAAATGAAGAAATCATGCATTTTATTTAGGTCATCTGTTCGTTTAAATGTAGCATACAAACTTCTCTGATCATATTATTAGTTTAGAAGACATCATGAAAATATTGAAATACTCATTCCACAATAGGGGCTCTGAATTTCAAAATATCCTGGACCGTCGCCAATAGCTCTAATTTGTTGCTCTAGTGTATTGTAAATTATACCAAAACTACGAACTAACTACTACCAACTACTAAAACTACTGAATTTTAACCAGCCATTGGTTTTACATTGGACGGAAGTAGTATTTTATTTAAATTCCTGCTCTTTGTATTCCAGATGGAATCTGTAATATAAAATAGGGGCTATCCTTAAAAAATTGATTTCATAGACTTTTCTACATGAATATGGACTTTATGCAAATGAAATGCCATTAATTTGTATTAAATACTATTTCCGCCGTTAAAAGCTACTTTTGGATTCTGGCCCTTATTTAAGTGCCAGTTTGAAGAAACCAGAATACTTCAACAGCCAGCTCGACTTCGGCACATACGAAATTGGAATTCATAACCCAATGTTTCTGTCGGTTGTTGGAGAGCGACACTTATAATCGCTCAATTATACTAGAGGGGCATGGATCAGAAGGTAAATTTTTCTATTATTTGAAATTGTTATTTTTCTAATAGGGTTGGCTAATTCATAAATATAGCTTTACCTAAAATTCGTAATGCGATGGCTCAAATTCATGTTACATGTATTAGAAAATCAGCATATGATATGTACAATGTTCTACGAAATCGCAAATTTTTATATTATTTAAATTATGGTGGAAAAGTAGCACCTTTTTTTCCACTCATGTGAATTTTGTAGTCAAAATATTCAATGCAATACATTTGTCCAATCTGAATGCAAAAGTATTAAATATATTATTATACTATTAAATATAATACTTGAACTAATTTTAATTATTTTTAATTATAATTATTATTTTAATTTTTTATTATTTTATTCCCAATTACTATTTTATGTATAATTATTATCATTATTTTTATAACTATTATTTTATTTATTATTGTTATTTTATTTATTATGATTATTTTATTTATTATTATTATGTTATTTATTTATTATGATTATTTTATGTATAATTATTATATATATATTTAAATTTATAATTGAGATAATTATTATTTTATTTGTAATTATTATAGTTACCAACTCCTTACTTGATAGCTCAAAGTGCGATTGTACAAAAATTACATTTTGCATAATAGTTCATTATCGCATTTAGAGGTTTTCCGGTGTAAGCTAACAAACCTGTTGTGAAACGAAGATTCATACATCAATTCGGAATTAATCTGTTATTTTAAGAACCAAGGTGCTGAAATCGTATTTGAAAAGCAATTAAAATGACGTCACGTCCTTAAATTACATTATAAAACACTACTGCCACCTACATTCACCTTGAGAGAAAAAACCTCTCACAAATCAAATAAAGCATTATGAATCTAACATTCATAATTATAACTTTATTCATTTCCATTCACCTGTAGAACTATCGCACACATCTTCAAGAATAATATCCAAATTACAAGAAGCCATCATCAGATGAAGCGTATAGTACGTCACAATGACGAGAGTGTAAGAGAGGTGTATATAAGGAATGGTAGCAAAGAAGTAAAATTGTTCACAGGCGTTCTGTAAGCCGCTCAGTGCCACAACGGAATAGTTATAGCACAGAGGACGCATGTCGATGATTTTTTTACGTGGTAGAATTATCGGCCGCCTGAAATGTGGGCGTACTCAGACGGAAGTTTCAGTCGAACTTGGAATCGCCCAAAGTGTCATCTCTAGGCTTTTGCAACGATTCCAAAATGATGGAAATATCAGTAGACGTTACAGTACATGTTTTCCTCTTTCTCGTCAGCTATCTTCAGCCACTGGTACGACAGTTTCAAGGCAAATCGTTTAAAGACGTTTGGGACATGTTGGTCTATTGCTCGCAGGCCTGTCAGATGTGTTCCACTCACGGCAACACACTGTCGTCAGCGGTTAGCCTGGGGTAGAGAACATGCTATGAAGGACATCGTCATAGTGGGCTTGTGTGTTGTTTTCCGACGAGTCCAGGTTTAGCTTGCAGTCTGATTCATGACGGACGTTCATATGGAGAACGCCAGGTACCCGTTACGACCAAGACAACATCATTGAACGACACCGTTACGGTGGTGTAGGTTTTCTCGTTTGGGGCAGAATTATACTGGGCTCCAGAACAGATCTACATGTTCAAATCGGAACCATGAGAGGCCAAATTTATAGGGATACCATTCTGAAACAACATGTACGTATGTTTAGGGGTGCCATGGGCACAGAATTTGTGTTTATGTATGGCAATGCCCGTCTTCACCGTGCAAACATCGTAAACGAATGCCTTGAATTTGAGGATATCACCCGTATGGAATGGCCCGCATTCTCACCTGAATTGAATCCGATAGACCATGTGTGGGACATGCTTTGCTGGCGAGTTGCTGTCCGTCAACCATCTCCTACATGTGTACCAGAACTTCGGAGAGAATTCTTCCTAAAGATCAGCTTGATAATTTGATCCTCAGCATGCCTAGGCGTTCTACGGACTGTATTTCATCGTCTGGGAGACATACAATGTATTAACCATCATACGAATAATATCATGTTAAGTTTTTGTAAGGTCGATATTTTTTGTAATTGCTTCAGTGAGGCAAAAATCGTAGTTTTTATGAATGGTATCATACATATATAATAGTTTTTGTTCTTTATCCTTTGTTTAATAAATGGGCTTGATGAATAAGTCACGTTTGTTTTGTTTCTGAACCTTTATATGCCGGAGCTGGTATTGTCCTTAATTTAAGGACATGAGTTGTATAACAATATGAATTGTCAGATAACATTATGAATTCGTATATAACAATAGGAAAATTGAAAATTGTATTGTTCATGAAATTTTTCATTTCGAAGCAACAACTAGTAAAGTGACACTAACAAGTTCGACACATAGAAAATAATATCCAAGTATTGCTGTTCTAGTAAAGCGAATGCAAATAATTAATAATTTAATTAAAATTCACTTTCGTGAGAGATGTAGATTTTTCCTCAACACGTATTCTCCGATGTACTTAAAACGCATTTGCACCCAATTTGCATGAACACGTCACTTCCACATTCGATATACCATGGCATTTCCAAATTACGGAAAAGAGCAATCGCAATCCAATCGTTTCCCTTTCAAATACCTGAGCATCAAAATTAAGTATCTGGCTTGCAAAACTTTCTGACATGTCTGGCTCGACAAGCCAGCCTTCCTTATTGCGGAACATCACCCACCCAGGGATGGGACAATTTTTGGAACTTATCTCCATCCTTGAAGTGAGGAAACTCTTTATTCCGATCTAATTAGCAACAGCTAATTTACATCTGCAAATTAAATTATTCTCTAATTCCTCCTCAGTCGCAGCTAGTAGAATGAACTTGTCACTTCAGCGGGGAACGCAAGTGACAAGTTAATAGCCATCTTTAATTTTTGTTTTCGCTCTTCATACGCATATATTAAGGAGTGGTAATTACCGACTCCCCTTTGTGATTTTAGTTCGGATATCTACGTTAAATTACCATTTGATTGCGATTCAGTAATTGGAAGGATGAAAAGCAAAGTGTGTGTTCTTTTATTTCGAGTCCATGTGTGAGGAATCAGAATTGTTTAGGAGATATTCGTCATCGGATACGCTTCAAAGATTTTGTATCTTTCCATGTGAGGAAGCGGGGAATTATTTGCATATAAATTATTGCTATGACAAATAATATGGCGTGATAAATACGTCTTGTCTTTTACTGTAAAAATCTAGTTGGAAATAGGGAAGAGAGGGTTGGGATATTACGCTGTTGAATTCATTAGAAGTGATGCAAATGAACCAATCGATGTTTATAAACCTTTAAGTGATTTCAACGAAATATCTCTTGCGTAACGATCGTGATCAATTTAGCAAATGACGACTTAAATCTTCATCAATATTTTGAACTTTCTTCATGATGCCGAGGTCAAGATTTAGTCACTTTTCTTCTTCTAATAACGAGATATCTCGTCCATCCAAAATATCGTTATCTTTGCTAATAACAAAACAACAAGGATGTTAAATTTGTGTTATATAAATTGTCAACTATCACTTTTAATGCCATCAGAAAGGAAGAATTTAAAAAATAATGATAAAATCTTTTCCCCATACATTTACGTTGCCCAACATTTCTATTTGAAAGTCTGAAGTATACATCATCTAAAACTTTTATTTGAGTTTTTCATCGCTGATATAATGATGTAAAATTGAACCGCAAAAACATTTTAATGATGTTCAGGTTTGGAAGATTTATAATCTAATCTGTAGCATTTAATGAATCTAGAGTAAAATAAGTTTAAGATTTATAAATTACAGATTCTACAATGATTTGCTCAAAAGTTAAATTACATAATCATCGGGTATAGCAACATATTAAAACAGTAACAATAACATTTTAAACAAAAGTTAATAATTTATCATCTGAGGCAAATGTAAAATAGGAAGCAAATTTGTGGTGATGTGACCAATCACATCATCTCCTCGATCTAATTTATGCAGAAAAACAGAATAGATTGTTTAAATGCATATTTTCACTAGAATTGTAATGTGCAATGGCTTATAGCGATTTGCACAATAGCCTTCACTTATTAGCGATTGAATTGAAGAGTGAAAATACGGAAATATAAGAAAAAAACGAAATTCACTAATTCATTATTGTCTTGCCTATTGACAATGTCAGGTCTATTATTCTCTGTTAAATTACTGTTTTGATAGTAAAAAAAAAGTCCAACAACTTTTAGGTGTGTTCGTAATATATTTATACGTGAGAATTTTAGAATATAAATGTCTATTCTTTCAAGAGATTTAATGCTAACTTGTGTGATAAGTGTAATTTTCCGAAATGAACCGTCGATCTTCTAATGAAATAGACAGACCAAGGGAGAAGTCAATTTCGTAAGACATCAGAACGATGTACCGTGGACTTTCAAACCGGAATGGGTTGGCTAATGAAGCGTAGATTAGTGCTTTTAATCACCCAAGATAATCACTTTACCCAATAAATAATTTGTCCCACATTAGTATTCATGCTTTTCCCAACAACCACGAGACAAATCTTCAAACCAAGCCATCAGAAGAGATAACAAGAAACTGTGGGTACATGCTGCGTCTATTTCATTAAAACATCGATCATTTGAATGATGTCATCAGTCATTTTATGCAAATGGTGCTCCCCGATTACGCAAATAAACCAAACTTTACAAATTTTCTTTCAATATTCCTTATTTATCAATACAAAACTGAATCATCAGCTGAAACTGTCAAATGCAAACAACGGTTCGAATGATTTTTTAAAATTTATTTTCAAAGTACTTGCATAATGTATAATGTAAGGCTGACGAACTGTCTTTAACAACGTAGTCTGAAATTCTATTTACATATTTATGGGCAAGTAAATACTCTGCTTTGTTACCTGAAAGGTTATATTCTGGTATGGTTTGGCAATATCTTAGCTTATTTTAAGATGCCCAAATAATGTCGTACACATAAATTTAAGTTTATAGCATCTAAATATATGAAGATTATGAATTTTGATGAAAATAAATATTAATAAGTATTAAATAATGATATAAATGAAATATTTTCTTTTACATACAGTTGATAAATGTAGCTGTAACAAAATATATAATTTTTAGGTTTATATATTGCACGAATTATTAATTAAAATTGAATACAAATTAAATTTACAATTTTTTTCGATTAACTAACTTATGTTACATTCAATTTTGTAGGTTATTTTCAAATATCGTTTTCAATTAGATTGAAATTTAATTCATAGAATAAAGCATGTTAAACAGTTGTACCAAAATTGTAATTTATTAATATCTATACATTTCTTAAGTCCGCGTCAATTTAACACCGAAAATATAAAAACGGATGCTTTTCATGTAGGTATTAAAAATATATAGCCAGCTAGAATTTTAATCTCCTGGAAACCCTTGAACATTACATAGCAATATAATACTCACGTGAATCCAGTCATATAATTTCTTAAAGTTTTAAGTAGTTTCTTAGTTGTTTAAGTAAAATGAACGAATTGAAAAATAGAAGACTATTTCAGAAAATGTTTGCTTTTAAAATTACTGCAGTAAATATTTAAATAATTATAAATGCTTTCCATAAATTATTTCAACCCCGATAATCAGATACATCGAGGGGAAGACACTTCTCAGTAATTGGCTCTCTTCTATTCAAATTATCGGAGCCATGTAATTGAATTTCCAAACAAGTGAATTGGAATGATGGATACAAATTCGATGAAAGATGTAGAAGCGCAGTTTAATTTTCCGTCACGTGTGTTTTCAGTTATTCACAAAAGATTTTCGGATTGAAGCATGAATTGGAATATCTGTTCTATGGCTATTATTTCCGTTTTCAAAGAGATTAAAAATATTTTCAAGTAAAATAATTAATTAGGAATTTATAAAACGGAGTAATTATTATTTTTATAAATATATTATTCATTTTTAAAATTAGTTCCTTTTGTTTACGCGTGAAGTTGAACTAGACTTTTAATTAATTAATAAAACTAGTTTTTCTCGGCTAAGACATTAATTTCATAATGAGAGGTTCTTATAAAGGGGTAGGCTGTGTAAAAAATAAGGGAAAACAAATGAGAAAAATAATTAGAAAAATGGAGTTGTTTTTATGAGGATTCTATTGTTGGATGCTTTATGAAATATATAATTAATCACGCTATGCTTTAAGTGAAAACAAGGCCATTAATTATTAACCCGGTCAAACATGCTCCACATGCATGCAAACTCCGTTTCGATTCAGAGAACATGTCTGTACGCGAGCGTATATCAGACAATCTAGTGTCTCTAGACTCATGTTGGATTATGTGCGGCTTTTCTTACCTGAGTCGTTATCTTTCTCATCAATACAACTAGTTTCTTGTCTTGTTTTACAGTCGGATCCTCCCCAACCATCCTCACAACGACAACTCCACTGTCCGTCTTCTTGAACGCATTGACCTTTAGAGCCACCCCCACAGCTATCTGCACAGCCTTCTGAAAGAGAGAAGATTATACTCAAACATTTTAAATATTATTGAAAAGTTATAAATTAGCGTTCTGAAATATATACTACCCTACAACAATGAACCGGACGCCAGCGGATTTGCATACAATCCGACTACTTGTATGGGGTGTTTTTCGTGTTATGGCTTGGGACCCTTTACATGTTGTTCATGGTAAATTAAACGCCGAAGCCTACATATACATTTTGGACAAACAGGTTCTTCGTATGCTCTGGCAATTGTATGGAATGGACGAATGTTACTTCAACCCTCTATGTCATGTTGTAGCCTTTGTCAAGCAGTGGTATCAAAATTTGGATGTGAAACGTATTCCCTGGTCTGCTCAGAGTCCAGACCTAAGCCCCATAAAACATTGGTGGGACGCGTTAGAGCGACGTTTACGGACCAGGGAACCACGTCCGAAACCTACAGTTGAGCTGGAGACATTCTTGCAGCAGGAATGGACACAGATACCCATAGCTGTGTATCAAAACCTTGTTTAAAGTATGCCCATAAGGGTTGTTAGTGCAATTTCAGCACGTGGGGGACCATCCCCAAATTAATGCATGTATTATTTCTCTTATACCGTCACATCTTGTTGTCCGGTCCATTATTGTAGGGTAGTGTACTACTGTCTGTAAGTACCCACCGTAATTATATTACATTAGCTAACATTTTCTTGGTATTCAAAGAAAATATTACTTCATATTTTATACATTGATGTATTGTAAAATGCTATGAAGTATGAGTATTGTTGATTATTTGGACTGAAAACCTATAAATACGCTCAATGCTACCGCTTAAAATCACTTGAAACACTCCGAAGACATTGTTTTATCGGGATGAAATTTAGCATGTATGACGTGAATGAAGAGAGATAAAATGATCATAATACTAAATAGAGATAACTCTATTATTGTTGAATTACATGAAAGTACCATGAATTTGTAAGCCGTATAGTCACTGTGGCGCTCAACTGGAGACAAATCTGGATAACTCCCTGGTCAAGGAAACAACACCGATCGTTCAAGGCGAATCTGTGTGGACTAATCTTAAACGTGAGTTATGTAAACAGCCCCTTGGAAACGGGACAGGAAAATCAAAATAGGTTGTAAGACCTGTACTTTGCATGTACATTCTGCATGTCCCTCTAGTAGTATTAATGTCTTGTAATACAATTAGAGGACATACAACATATCGTCTTGTAATACAATGTGTTATTGCTTCCAATATAATTGCATTTGGAGTTAGTTACAGAGGTAGGCTATTTGAAAGTAAACTGAGAATGACTACTGTACATTGTCCACTGGGGCCCTGTCTATTAGAAGTGGACAGAAAAAGAATGATATCTTATCATGTTAAAAAAATAATCACGATTATTTCTATGAGCAGATGATCAACGCATTCACATGTAGCGGAGACCTAGACAGCGTTACCATTCTCAGTTTACTGTTGAGCAGTATATCGCTGTAACTCTAAGTGCAATGATGAATAAAGCCGATCTTCTCTAGTGGTGGTATAAGACAACAGCACATCCTACGACTTGTTGTTTTGTATTTCATTTCATTTGTCCAAGGGCCTATATCCTTGAACAATAATGCCTGATCGCACACGGTTTGCCTCTGTCAAGATGCATATTAGGTTCTGTAACCCTTCCTTGACCATCAATATATACCCAAATCGGTCTGAATAATCATATCTACGACACGGTAGATCGGCAATTGCATCAACGTAGCAGCATGTACAAAATGATTGGCATCATTTGCCCCATTATATCATGCAGACTTCAGTTTACTTTATATCCCGTATACGCTGTATATGAGTTCAGGGACTCGCCGAAATCAGGAACTTTTACAACTGAATTATTTAAGACCATTATAACGTTGTAGAATAATAAAGAGTTTTCCAGATTTTAATTCATGAATATTTATTTATTTTTGTATATATATTCTGCATGTTAAGCTGCATTACGATTGTACACTGGCTTTCTGAAGTTTCAATGTTTTTGACACAGAATGTATTTGTACCGAATTGAATCTAATAATTTCCACTACTTTAATTATAGAACTAATTAATTAGTATAATATAAAACTTATTTTTAAGTGTACCATAAATTTCATTTAATGCTTGTCATTTGGTTTTACTTAATTCTCTCATAGATTTGATTTGGAATGCATACAAAATATACCTCAAAAATACCAACTGTCAAAACTACTTACAAAATATATTCATCTTCAACCACAGCATACAAGTTAAGTAAAACTTTGCGAAAGATTTTATGCACGAATGAAGAATAGAATGATCATGGTCTGTCCAAAGCCGATTTCATGGATTCCTTCAAATGGAAACCCACACACTTTCAGTGATTCTGCCATAAAGGAGATTGTGCCAAGATGTATTTATTAATAAATATTTTTATCCTTAAATTATGTAACGACTCTTAAACGATTTATTTTGCTTCCGAAATGTTTTCTACTATCAACTCCCACATTCACTTCATTTCAAAGAGCGCCATTTAATTAAACTTTTTATTTTTATTATTTAAGGGGTCCCTTCGCAAATCAATCAAAATGGGTCCAGCTTTGAGTAAGGTTGGCCCTGACAATGAATACGCATGCACAAACATGCGAATACTTAATAAATGGTAAAATATGCCATATGTTATTTGTCACCGTGGAATTTGAACTCTATTACATGACTGCATTTGACAGAGGCATTACTCACGGGTACTTTAATTATGCCAACGGCCCTTGGAAATCGAACAACTTGCTCTAGAATCAAATAGGTAAATCACCGATCTATGTATTCGAGGTCGTGTCACAGGATCCTTTCCAATCTCCTGCTACTCTGCAACATTCAGTATTCTACAGATTAAGATTGTAATTTGACGCATACGGGTTGTGATTTGACATACCTTTCCAAGTTTCTAGGATTAATAATTATGTTACATCAATGTTTAGATTGAAGGTATGCTCTTAAAAATCAGGATTAAATTTAGAACGTAATTTTACTATTTAGCTATTTACATTTTCTAATTTCACTTCTAAAACAGTTTTTTCACTGTATACATCCGTGAATTCACTACAATATATTTATACTTGTGGGGAAAACAAACCAATCCTCTTCAAGTTTCCGTTGCACGCAGAAAAGTAGGGGAAAGTTAAGCAAAACCGTGTCCCAAAATGAGTTTTTTCCCTCAGAACCTACGTGTATAAAATTGCATCAAGTTCTATTTGAATGATAAATTAGTTCTATATAATGGTATAGTTTCAAAAATAAATATATTTCAATGTGAAAGAACTATATTTTGGAGGGTAAAAAAATAAATTTTTGGAAGTTTGCCAGTACCCAGTTCTATCCGGCCAGGTCAGATAAAACCGGGTATATATAGGAATAATTAAAAGACGTTGTTGTTTTACTGCTGAAATATTTATTTATAAATTAGTACAAATTAGTATAAATTAGTAATAAATTAGTACGATGGACTTCTTACACTGATGAACATACGTGGGTTTAAAAATCACGGAACATAAGTAATTTGGAATTTAATGTGCTTGTAATGTATAGTAAATTGAGTTAATTGATCAGATTTGTAAGAAGTTCGAAAAATAGAAATTTACAAATAAAATTTTAATAATGCTCCTCTGCATTGCTACAGGCTTTATGCGCCCATCTATTACAGTTGAGACACTGTATCCAACCTTCAGAGATTTTGACCTGGATTACAATTCATTACAAAATATACAAGCTTCGTCGCATTCCACGTCGTTTTCATCTGATGCCGAAGAGTCTGTTGTAATGCTGAACTTCTTTTTCTTCCGTGTTTTGACAGTTTTTTGCTTAGGGACCTTAAACAGTTTCTGCTTTAAGTTTTTTTTTCTCCAAGCTCCATTTTTTTACCCGGTCCTGTCCGACTGCCAAGGTCTTGGTTTTATCCAACAACGCCATTAATAAGCAAAAATGGCTTAGCATGTTTCAAAAATGAAGCAAACGTAGTTTTATAATTTCAAATAATAGCTGAAAGAGGTGTTATCTGATGTAATTACCGAAAATAAGTCTTCAAATAATTACAAACTACAGAGCATCGGCATTGACAAACACAAAATCTACACTACCTTTCATTCAACTCCAAATAACATGGCGGCTTTCTGCAACTAGTTTCATGCGTTATCCGACGGATGGCAGTAATAACCTAGCACAAACTGCCGGGTCCCGGTTTCATCCACCTACCCGGTTTTGTCCAACTTTCTTTCTCATTTTAACTTTCTAGGTCACAAAGAATAATTTCTATAAATTCGGGGTCCTAAAGTTTCCTTGGGGATGAGATGGCCTTCATAACAGTTGGTTTGGTATTAAAAGCACTAGTAATGGATACACAAATGCAAAGACAGTCCTACTAACACAGAAGGGAGAAGTGTACTTAAAAAAGAAGACATCAAAACTGTTCTACTGCTGCAATTCGCAGGTTGCGAACGCAGTGGAAAGCCCGATGAACTTCTTAACAAATTGAGCACAGACTTCAACATTTCCAGACAACACTCAATTGCTGCTTAAAATTTCAGATCTATATCAGCATTTAGCCTTGAATACCAAGTTTCAAGTAATTTGCTTCAGTCGTGCTTGTGTTATGAGGGAGAAACATTTGAGGTACTCAAGAACCATTTTTTTTTCTCCAAGAAATTAGTCACTTCATTTTAAAAAAGGGTTTAAACCACAATTATTGCATTTAAACTAGTGAAGAAACTAGCAGAGAGCGAAATTTTTCAGAATCCTAAAAGAAGCCCGAATTGATGTCCATCAAAATACATGAATATACATACTATATTCGAATTTAAATTTCACAACTAATGTTAAATATTAAAATCTAACTAAGGAAATAATCATAACGTAGGTTTTGTTGTTCTTTAATATTCACTTAAAAAACAATATTTCAGAAGTAGATTTGACTAAAAATCTGGTAAAAAAATAGTAAGTGTTCTAAATGTCTTATATTGATAATCCAGGAAATGACCAGATGATTTGATATTTGTTTTAGGGATTAAATGTTGATTTAATTCGGAATATTGACCAAATCAGAAGTTGTTCTTGAAAATTATGGAGTTTGGGTTAAATTTAAAAAAAAAAGACGACCCTTAAAACCACTTTCATGCAAAGTAATTTATAGAAGACGCAGCACCTTTAAATGTATTATTCTATTAACTTTGCCCGACAACAGACATACTTCGTTCTTTTATATCCCGTGTTACATATTAGGGTCACGACGTTGAAAATCGGAACATAATGTAATGTATATACCACATATTATAGAAATAATATAAAATGAACATATTTGCGAACACCTTACATATACGAAAAGCCCTACAGCATTGAAACTTAGTATGCGTACATCGATAGAAGACAAATACAAAAAAAAAGTAATACTGTGATTGTGAATTTTCTGTAACAAGATTCCAAAGGGTCACTGAGGGATGTGCTTCCTCTTACAACCCACAAGCCTCAGACAAAATTTGTTTTCAGCAAATTTATGCATTTATTCATTCTGATGATGATGTCGTGTCTATGGATTGCCAAAAAAGTCTCAAATATTGTCAAAGGTCCGAAGGATCGCAGCTGCCAGCTTCGGTGCCTCAGAACTATAGAGAGTCTCCCACAGCAGATCTCTATCTGGTAACAAGCCGAGTTTCAAGACCTCTGTAGTAATTTTTGGACATTCAAAGATGTGTTTTGGTGTGAGTTGGATCTCTGGGCAGTTCTTGCTGTAAGGATAGGTCCTTGTCCCGTCAGGAAGTATTTTCATTCCCTTATAATGATCCGTTCTTAGTCGAGCAAGTGTGGTCGTTATGTCTCTAGGGAAGTCGAAGTCGGTTATCAAAGGTTTCTTTGAGGATTGGTTTAAAAGTCTGCATCTGGCCACTGCATTCGCATCTGCAAGTGTGATGGTGGAAAGAGGTTGATCAAGATTTCGTGCCTCTTTCGCCAGGGCGTCCGCACACTCATTCCTCTCGATGCCTACATTTTTACATTCTTTCATATTATAATAATACATTTATATATACATTTATTCATTCTTTTATTAAATAATAAGCATATTATTTCATTGTTGCTTAAAACGGGGGTTTCTATCAACAGTTCAAAAAATACTGATAGTTGAAATCTTTATAAAGTTAGAACAGTTTTTTCATTGTATCTTCCCCATGTGTTAGTGGTTTAAAAAACATAAATAATTTCCCGCATACCAAATATACTCTTAAAAATTTTTCAACTCTGTCAAACAAAAGCAAATCATTTTTGAGTACGATGTCCCAATATGAAAGCGGCGTTTTTAGGAACCGCCTCATCCACCTTAAATCACCTCAATTTCAATTCAACACAAAAAAATTAGATTTGAGAATTACATTATTATTATATTGACTATCCAAGTTCAAACGATCTGGAAAATTACTATCCATGGTTTGTCAGACGTTTAGTAAAATTTTCGTTGCCACCTGAAATCCCAATAATGAGAAAACTTTAATATAATGCAAAAAATAACTATCGGAATGAGCTGAAATTTTGCATGGTTTCTTCTGAATCGATTTTTATCAAAATATTATAAGGTTTCAAATCATAATTTTTCAAACATTTATTTAATATTTATTGATGTATACTAAAAACTATTTTAAAAATAAGATATTAGGAGTATGTTAAATTAGATATTAGGTAACATGGTACAAAATACAAGTACTATAAAAATAATATTTAGGACGATATGCATGAAAGTGTAAGAAACTGATTTAACATTAAGAGGTTCAATATTTTCGTACTCATAACTTCGAAACGGCAAGACCTAAATAAATGCCATTTGGTACCTGAAATTAAAATTTTATATATATTCGAAATTGAATGTCGAAACATGGGGTTCATAGTAGAAAATATGATGTTGGTACTCAATTTAATATGAAGACGGCCCCTTATTCATATTTTGCGAATTTAAACTTATAGAAGGCATTAGTTCCTGTCGAAAGCCATCTTTGAATTTTTTTTACTGTTAAGGTTGCTTGCATGAAGAGGGGTGGTGAGTTTTCATTCCGCAACTGTACATTAATTGAAAAAGTACAAGAGAAAATAATGCAAATGTTATCTATTTACAACAAAAAAATTGCGTAAAGTTGATTTAGTTTCCTAATGAATACAAGAGCAACCTCTGCCAACCATATGTATTCAATGATATTTCTAAAAATTACGTATTTATTCATTTGGTTATTAAATAATAAGCATATGTTTTCACTATAAGTGGTATCAGAAAAGGTTTCTAAGGATTGTATACTAAAAAGAAAACTGAAAACTAAAATCGTTAAAAAGTTAGAACAATTCTCTCATTTTATCTTTTCCACACGTACTAGCAGTTAAAACTTCCCTATTATCTCCACACATAAGAAGCACTAAAACCGAATTTTACGCCTCACCCGAAACAAAATGAAAGAATTTATGAAATCGCAATCTGAAAGCGTCGTTATTAGATACCGGGTGCTTGCTCCAATTTCAATTCACCACAACATAAAAATAACTGTCGCCCTCCCCGTCACGGTATAAACGCCCCGAGATGTCATAACGACGCCGACGTTCAATAGCGTCGAATACAACACACAACAGGGCATTGGTTCGTTTCCCTGTACCGCAATCCATCCGCACGATTCCCCACACAATAAACGTAATGTCCTCACCGTGCGACTCTAAGGAATCACGTATAGATCTCTGCAAACAAAGACGCGCGCTCTCTTTTACGATGGTAACTGAACGATTTCCAGAAAAAGCAACTAAGAGTGGCTCCAATAAAATCTTTTGCCTCTAAGCAACAGAAACTTGATACGTGGTGCAGTTTCTTTCTTTATTGGGGAGTTGGTTTTCCTCTCATCCGTCGGCTCCGGGGGTCTCATCGGCTTGACCTATCCACCCCACCCTACTGGATCACGAGATACAACTAACACTTGATTGCTGGAAACAATAGCGAAAATAAGAAATTCTCTGGAGGATGGTGGAGGGAAGCAATGAAATCAGAATTTACTTTTTGGATGGGACCGGGTTTTTATGGCGGTGCTGGTGCGAAGGAGACACATTTTCCAACTGTACTCGGAGTCAAAAATTACTGATCGGTTGGATTGTGTAGAAGAACTTATTCAGCTGAATGTTTTAGTATTGTGTATCTATTTGTCCAAATCTGGAACTCTGAAAAAATCACAGACTGGACGAATGTAGATTGCACTTTTAATTAAAATTCACGAGCAGATACAGAAACGTCATTTTTATGAATTGTTTACTTTTGAACTGGAATATATTTTAACTGTCTAGTATGTCTTCAGAAAGTCTAAGAAATTCTCTGGAGGATGGTGGAGAGAAGCAATGAAATTAGAATTTTCTTTTTGGATGGGACCGGGTTTTTATGGCGGTGCTGGTGCGAAGGAGACAAATTTTCCTACTGTACTGTTTACTCTGAGTCAAAAATTACTGATCGGTCAGATTGTGTAGAAGACCTTTTTCACCTGAATGTTTTAGTACTGTGTATCTATTTGTACAAATCTGGGACCCTGAAAAATTCATGGACTGGAATGTAGATTGTAATTTTGATTAAAAGCCACGAGCATCAATACGTTAAACGTCATTTTTATGAATTGTTTACTTTTGAACTGGAATATATTTTAATTGTCTAGTAAGTCCCTAGAAATTCTCTGGTGGATGGTGGAAGGAAGCTATGAAATTGGAATTTACTTTTTGGATGGGATCGGGTTTTATGGCGGTGATGGTGCGAAAGAGACAAATTTTCCTACTGTACTGTTTACTCTGAGTCAAAAATTACTGATCGGTCGGATTGTGTAGAAGACCTTTTTCACCTGAATGTTTTAGTAGTGTGTATCTATTTGTACAAATCTGGGATCCTGAAAAAATCATGGACTGGACGAATGTAGATTGTAATTTTGATTAAAAGCCACGAGCATCAATACGTTAAACGTCATTTTTATGAATTGTTTACTTTTGAACTGGAATATATTTTAATTGTCTAGTAAGTCCCTAGAAATTCTCTGGTAGATGGTGGAAGGAAGCTATGAAATTGGAATTTACTTTTTGAATGGGACCGGGTTTTTATGGCGTTGCTGGTGCGAAGGAGACACATTTTTCTATCGGAAGGGCTGTACCGTTTACTTGAATTGAAAAATTACTGATCGTTCGGATTGTGTAGAAGACCTTTTCAGCTGACTGTTTTAGTATTGTGTATATATTTGTCCAATTTTGGAACTCTGGAAAAAATCACGGACTGGACGAATGTAGACTGCAATTTTGATTAAAAGTCACGAGCATCAATACGTAAACGTCTTTTATACGAATTGTTTACTTTTGAACTGGAATATAATTTAACTGTCTAGTATGTCTGTAGTAAGTCTAAGAAATTCTTTGGAGGATGGTGGAGAAAGCTATGAAAACATTTTTTGGAAGGTACCGGGTTTTTATGGAGGTGCTGGTGTGAAGGAAAACACATTTTCTATCGGGAGGGCAGTACTTTTTACTCGGAGTCAAAAATTAGTGATCGTTCGGATTGCTTAGAAGATCTTTTTAGCTGACTGTTTTAGTATTGTGTATATATTTGTCCAAATCTGGAACTCTGAAAAAAATCACGGACTGGACGAATGTAGATTGCAAATTCGATCAAAAGCCACGAGCATCAAAACGTAAACGTAATTTTTATGAATTGCTTACTTTTGAACAGGAATATATTTTAACTGTCTAGTACGGCTCTAGGAAGATTGATTTTGTGCCTTAGAAATCGTGTATTATAAACACAAATTTGATATACTTCCAGTTCCAAATTGGTAATTCTTATTTAATTTAGTTTCAGAAAATGATAAGACCGATAAAGAGATTTCTGTTCATAGTTTTGAACTCCAATATATCAGTTTGTCACCAGCTTGACCTATTCGTCCCACCTTACTTGATCAAGAGGTGCAACTAAGGATTGTTGGAAACAATAGCGGAAATAAGAAATTATCTGAAGGATTGTGGAGGGAAGCAATGAAATCAGAATTAACTTTTTGGATGGAACCGGGTTTTTATGGCGGTGCTGATAAGAAAGACAGATTTGTTTTGTTTTAAATGGACAGTAAACATTTTTCATCTTGGTGTTTTAGTATCTTATTTTTATTCTTGAAATCTGGAACTCATAAAAGAGCATGGGAGGATGTAGATTATTATTTTTAGTTAAAGTGATTGCTAAGACGAAATGTGTTTTATACGAACATCAGTCTACAAGTGTTACATAAATTAGTTATTTTTTTAATGAAAAATATTCTATACAATCCAGTATGGAATTTCGATGATTTTATTCCTTAGAAACCGTATAATAGAATTGGAAATCTCATAGCTTTTAGCTCGAAATTGTTAAATTCTGATGCTGTATGAAACCGTACTAAAATTTAGTTTTAACAAACAATACGAAAAATGAAGGCGTATGAGATAAGTTTTTAGTGATATGATTTATACGTGAAGTAAATGATCGCACATGCACAAGAAAAGTTTAATAAGATATAATTGAACCCTTAACTCTTAAGAATTGAAAGTTTAATAAGATAGATGCACACATAAGATGGAACTGAACCCTGAACAGGAATAGGAATGGAACCATCAATCTGCTGAAGAGTAACTGAATAAATTGACGATAGCTTTACCTATGGGTTTAGTGGTCAAAATTCAAATTCAAATTGTAATGATTCAGGAAATCAGAGAGTCCATAATACTTACAAATCCGATTTCTTGTTGCTTGGTTGGGTTCTTTGATGCTAAGAAGCTGATTTTAGAATTGTATTTAATGGTGGTAATTTGTTGGTAACTGTGGATAATAAATGATATGCTAAACTCTTTGCCATGATAAAGCTGAAAGTATGCCACAACATTATATATTTAACGTTATTTATTAACGCAGCGTTAGCTAACAATTAGTATATGTTCCCTTTAGATTAGATTTTTTACGTTTATATTTGAAAATTCTCTAATATTTTGCAAACATGTCCTAACGCAATTTCGTTCAGCTCTAATTCGGAAAATTATTCTAATTTTTCAAATATTTTGGAATAATAATTTTATACTGTTCCATTTGCTATATTGACGACATTGAGCAGAAACTTATGAACTGAAAAAAAAAAGTGTGGTTGGTTAAGACTAACGAATTGTTTTAATTGAACTAAGGAATGGTTAGATCAAAAATAAAAATAAAATTAACATTTTGATAGCGTTATATTGTTGGTAGTATAGATTACAATATGGCCATGTACTTCTCATCATCTTGAAACCAAGTATTTAGTGCCCAAAATCACTGTTGAGAAGCGGTAGTTGAGTTTCCGTTCTACGCAAGTATAGGGTCCTTAAATCAGGTGAATAAACAGTTTTACTCAAATTGCTTGATTATTATTTTATATGCAAAAAGTAAGAGTTTCAAATAATTCGTCTCTCACATACTTTAAATATTTTTAATTGCAGTCTTAGTATAATTTCGTTAAACTTTTAAAATTATATTCGTCTTGATAACCATAATAGAAATGTACACTAAAATTAATTTCAATTGGAAGACACTTGGTCACAACAGGACAGAACACTAACGGAAGAATTTTTTTTCTCTAGCGGAGTGAAGCATTACATCGCTGGAAACAGACACCCCCACAATTTAGGACACACCAAACAACCATTTGCCCCTGTTTACAACTTCCTTGCCTCAGTTGGCGAACAGTCGAATCGCTGGTCATACCCATCACAACTCCAGTCACGCAATGGGTCATTTTAGACACATCTATACTTTACCTCCAGTGTGTAAGATATATGATTCATTATCACGAAGGGTCCGATTCCAGGCCATAACCGTGTATATCTGGAGTGCACACATCCTGCAGGGCACGCCGTGTATTAATTGTTAGAGTTGATGAAGACCTTTTACACAATCGGCTGAAAGTTTTGAAAGGAGCCGCATGTTGGATTAGTGTCCCAACCATAATAATGGAAGAGTTCGTGTTTAAAGTTTGATCCCATGGAAGCTTTAGTTTTAAGCTCCTTTAATGTTAGATCACGTTCTCAAACTTTGATACGGTGTATCATTCTTCCGTTCTCTACCACCTGCCTCTGAGTGATATATTTTGGACAGATCCGGAGAACTTGTGTGTTTCTGATAAACCATAATTTTCCTATTATAGAGTGTATAAATGGAGGATAATGCTTCTTTAAGACCGTTTAAAACAACGTTTACACATGGAAGATTACTGTAAATCGCTTCCTAGTATGAGCCTTAATAACATTATAAAATTAGAGTGCCAACATTATTGAGAATCGTTAATCTGAATAAATAATGTGATGTGATTGCTGTTTTAATTAGGGAAATGATCATGCGAGTTAATTTAAAAGAGCAATTCATACAAGTTGATTCGTAGTCAAAATATATTTCAATCCTTGCAGCATGGTAATTATTATTTAAAAGTTGACACAATTTTCATAAAAAGAAAAATTTTATCTCAATTTCTTTGTTTAAAATTTGAGACCTTGTTTCCTAAATTTGTATTTAAGGACCTGACAGCGGAAATACGTCTTGTACATTACATATTTGCTTCTGCAAAAACTTGCTAGTATGCAAAATTAAATATTTCAGTTGTTATTAAAGTAGATTATTGTACTGGTGGTTTACTTTCAGCAAAAGTTTTGCATGTCCTCATTTAAAAGGGAGCAATGAACTATAAATGATTAAATGTGTGTGCAATCCGATAGCTTTCTCAGCAATATTTTTTGTTGTCATATTATCACTTGAACGCATGCAAAATTAGGTTTTTCAGAAAAATGGAAAAACAGTTTGCCACCTATCCCTGTTTTATAAATGCTTATATTTTTATTAACGGATAGATAGAGCTAGAGTGGTCGAAAACGTTACTTAGTGCTTGCTCAAAATCTTAGATATAAAACCGACTTGACGTCTGTCTGTATCCCCACCACATTTGGAACGCTTATACTTTACATATTAATCCCCATACTATTTATAAGAAAAGAGAAGAGGGGGATATGATAATTCAAAATTGCCTTAGGCATTGCCTTACATTGCAGTTTTTTTCCGAAACATTATATTTAAAAATCGAATTTGTGTGAACTAATTTCTCATTTATTTCCATAATATAAATAATTTATGAACATTTGATGAAAATTGGATTGTTAAAATATTAATTTCACGCAACTTGCATTCAGTAATGGAACACGAAATTTCCAAACAAAAAACTCATTGATCATAAAAGCGAAATTTTGACATTCAGTTACTGGCAATGTCAGAGTGTTTAATTTTTTAATTTGGCTTAGAATTCTGTGTTTTTAGTGTATTTGAATTGACAGCGAATGGTTGTGGCCATATTTGAGTATTTCCAAGTATTATAAATATATGTTCTTTTTGTAAATAAATCGTTTTTTATCTTTATCAATATTGTTCAAAACTCTTTTTCGAATAGTTCATATTCTATTTCAAAATGTATTCAGGCAGTCGGAATTCGACACACTTGCAAATACCTTTATTTTTTTAGAATTCTGTGTTTTCTCTAGGGTCGGAATATCGCTTCTTTTTGTATTTATGTGTTCCAGTATTTTAAATATTGCAGATATATTATTTAGAAGTAAAGTTTTTACGATTTGCGTATTTTCTGCAAAATATCAGACGATTATTTCTTGGCAGTCGACAAACTTTCCATAAACCTTTGGTTGAACACAGTATATCTTACACAATTTTGTTTCATAGAAATAAATAAAATATGCAAAATAAAATACTTTTAAGTAACGTGTTGCTTTTAATTTTTTTAAGCAGAAAAGTTGAAAACAATCACTTTAAATTAAGATGGGTTATGTTAAATTACAACCGGTATAAAAACGTTGAGTTCAAATATATTTTAAAATTTTGACATAGGTTTTCATTACAAGACTAAAAATATCAATTAAATTTACATTTGTTTTTTATATTTTATTGGGTTTTATAGAAAGCTGTCCATTGTCAAGTAATTACATCTATAATTCTAAATAGGTACATATTTTCATTTAGAAACGAAGTATCTGAACTTAAAAATACACTATCTACTAATAAGTATTTGGACACCCACGCATATGACGATATATGTGGTCCTGATATACGTCACGCCCTCCACCGTTAAATATCGTATAGGAAACAACTATGGTATTAGTCGCATGTAAGATGCCCCGAAGTGCAACATTATTTGATTTCGAGAAAGGTGTAATCGTCGGGTATCACAGAAATGGCCGATCCTTAAGAGACATATCTAGCGAGCTGCATTACCCAAAATCGACAGTGACCTATGTGATTCGGAAGAGGAAGGTGAGCGGTGATTATCGGAATGTGCCCCGAGTCGGCAGACCGTCGAAACTGGGAGATAGAGACCGACGGGTACTGTCCAGAGAAATTCGGAAGAAATGCACCCAACAGATGGCCCACATACTCCAGGTGTTTCAACAAGTATCGGGGAATGTTGTTTGGATTAATACCATCCGTAAGGAAGAACATCTGCTTGATTTTCATGGTCGTGCTGCCACCCATAAGCCTTTGATCACAAAGTCCAACTGCGCTGCTCAGCTAATGTGGTGCAAAACACTTCGAAAGTGGAACGCAGATCAGTGGAAACTGGTTCTCTGGAGCGACGAATCAAGGTTCACCCTCTACCGTTCGGATGACAGGGCTGGTGTGGCAACTTAGCCACAGATCTCCATATAATCCCTATGAAAGGGAATTTGCAACGCGCATCTTCCCTACCCGATTGGGAATTCGTCAGATTGGCTTGGAACGTGATCGCAGAAAGACCACGTTGGAATGAACCTATTCCATTCTCTTTGTGTTTCATCGTCTTTGTGTCAGTGTTCTGTCTTGTAAATAAATAGATGTTCAAAATAGAAATGGACTCGATGTAATAGTTATTACGTCACAGCTGGGTCTGGCGTCTGCCTGGAGAACGCCTCCTGCCATAATGCATTGTGGCCACAGAAAAGTTCGGCGGAGGTAGAATTATGGCCTGAGGGTGTTTCTCCTGGTATGGACTGGGACAATTGGTTCAAAATCATGGTAAGCTCAACACCTAGGTCTACTGCATTATTTTAGATGACAGTGCGCTTCTTACGTTGTGACAGTTTAACAGGTTTGACCCATGTTGCTTCCAGGACGACAATACCAACTGTCATGTTCCGAGGTCCACCATGGATTTGTATGGTGACAGTGGGATTAACCAAATGGACTGGTCTGCCCAGACATGATCCCTATCGAGAAACTCTGGGAAAAGTTGATCGCCGAATTAAGGGGTGCAACAACCGTCCAAAATCGGCGAAGGAACTTACATGTCTTCTCCAAGCCGAGTGGAATAAAATACCACTACACGTCATACACAAGGACTTGTGGAAAACACGCCCCGGAGGGTTGAGGTTGTAATTGCCTCTCGTGGAGGTTCTACCAACTATTGAATATGATTACATTTTGTTTTTCTTTTCTATCACAGGTGTTCAAATACTTATTGGTAGATAGTGTAGTACCATAGGGATTCGATTTAAAACTGAATGTCTGTTGGAGTAAAGGGATATTTAAATAAGACAGCTGATCGTGGAGAAACACCAGTTAAGAATTTCGAAAAATTGAAATTTTTTGTTTTAAGTGGACAGAAGGTAGGTTGCTTGCTGTAAAAATTGAAGCTGATTTTAAACAACTTTGATACACGTGACACATTTGTTGAAAGCAGTGATTTTCAACTTCCAAAATGCTGTAAAATCGACCTTCTGTTCTTTGAAAAATTGTAGTTGATTGAATTTGCCTTGTCGACATTGGTGACCTTTATTTTTAAAAGGATTTTTACAAAACGATTCGAATTAAAACTGAATGAT
Source organism: Metellina segmentata (assembly GCA_947359465.1). Lineage (NCBI taxonomy): Eukaryota > Metazoa > Arthropoda > Arachnida > Araneae > Tetragnathidae > Metellina > Metellina segmentata. The sequence continues at coordinate 57,315,947 of OX375875.1, forward strand.
GGTTGGAGGAAAGGGATATTCAAATAAGACTGCTGATCTTAAAAAATATCAGTTTGGAATTTTTTTAAATTAAAATGTTTTGTCCTAATTGACAGAAGGTCGAGGTTGCTTACTCTACAAATTGAAGCTGTTCTTACCCAACGTACACACACGTGAAACATTCGTTGAAAGCAGTGAATTAATTCTTTAAAAACGCTTGTAAAATCGATCAAATGTTCTTTGTAAAATAGTTATCGATTGTTTGTGCTTTGTCTACATTGATGACCTTTACTTCTGTAAAAACTTCGTTTTTCCTCGTTCCGTTGAATGGAATTTTTTAGATAAACAAATTGTTCGCTTCAAACTAAATACATCACGAATGCCGTAACAAATTAATTTAACCTCCTCTCATATTGATTGATGAAGAAATTCGAAAACATCGTATACCAGGTGGAAGAATGCCATAAGCAAAACATATTAATAGGAAAACCAGAGTGCGACCATTCTCCGAAAATTCGCCATTTTTACTGAAAATGAAAAAATACAGGGATATTCTTAATCACTCGAAAAAATCGACTTCTCTAATCGTCACCTTAGAAAAACGTTTGTAGTTTGTTTTACAGCAGAAGGACGCGATGAAAAGGTACTTTATTATATTGATGGATGCACCATGTATACGTATTTAAGTCCGAAGAAAGTTGTAGAAACTATGAAAAAGTTCAAATGTTAAAAATTATTTTCCGTACACTTAAATTATGCTTGCATTATTTTAAGAAAAGAAGTGATTGATTAGTATGATACCACTTTGGAATCAATATTTAATTAATTCAACCCAAGCAAAGCCTGTAATTTTGCTAGTTCTGCATAATTTCAGTTTTAATAAGAGAGCATAACTTAATTTACACTATTTTTGGAGTTGCAACAAGCTCTTGCATTTATTAGACGATATATCTGTGGCTAAGTGAAATAATAATATAAGTAATAATAATAAAATGAGATAAGGGCGTCTGCTGAAGGATTTGTCTTGGGACCTTACGTGATGTACATTAAAAAAGAGTAACAAAGAATGTAATCAAAATAAATTATTATACAAAAACTCGATATACAAGAAAAAACTCGATCTACAAGAAAAAACTCGATCGACAAGAAAAAACTCGATCTGCAAGAAAAGAGCAGTTCGTAAAAACTCCCTCCTGAAAAGTTTTTGCTTGCCAAGGGCCAGTATACCATTCCATAAACATATTTTGTTTATATAATATTTCAGTTACATAAACATATTTATATGTAGCTTAAAATAATGGGCTGTAATCTCACAAAACCATTCTGAATTATCAGTTTTACAGTCAACATTGTTTTAAGTATATGTACAGAGATTTATTTTTAAGATAGTATACTAAAACATAAGAATGGGCATGTACAGGTATCTTCAAAAACCTAAAGATGATCTCGTCTGTCAATTTTATAACCTATTTTGAGATATGTAAGGCTAGAAAATAATATATTCCTCTTACGATGATTTTAAGCTTACGGGGCAAATATTTTATGTTGACAGTGACACTTTCAAGAGAAATGCCATGAACATCAATACAATTGGTAATTTATATTTCTTATTTTTAAACTAAACATAATTTATCTGTAAACATTTAAATAAATCATTTTTCTCTTTCCACTAGATTCCTCGACAGATTTAATTTAATAAATTTGATAAACGATGTCGAACAATAAAAAAGTAAGAAGTCATCATTCTCTTCTCGAAACCTCTTTGATTTCTATTCCTTAGCTTAGCTTTTAAGGAGAGCTCTTGCGCTAGGAATAAATAGTTCACGAAACAGCTTTAAGAGGAAAAATTCAGAGAAAAGCAAACGTTTCGAGATGACATTCAGCTTTTCCTTTATCGTCTAAGAATATAAATAAAATAAGGGGAACTTACTGCACTATAATAACTTTTTAGTTTACTTCATATATGAAACATTTCTCTTTTCAAAAAATTCAGAATGCGAGCATTTTTACTCAGAACTGAGATGCAGGTGATATTTTTCCCTAATTGGATTACTCCGTGAATGCTAACAATAAAGTAATTTTATTTCTTTTGGCTTGAACTGAGAATTCCAAGCTCGAAGTCTGTATTTGATATTTGAAATCTTAGAAAATATATTTGCTTGAAAATGCAAATACGGATTTGTATTGAATATCTTTGAAGTTAAGCTCCCATGGTGTTCAAGGTGTATAAATTTTATCTCGAAATATTTTTCTTGCCTAATTTAAACATATATATTTTATCACTTTTTTACGAGAATAAATCTACAATTGCGTGCCTCGGAGTACAGAGATTAGTGTTTTCTATATAAAATAAGTTACGAAAGACACCCGACATCTATATGGCATATTTATTATTCTTGTGAATAACATTAAATATCATTTAGCTTTTGAAAAGTAGTAAAAATGTACAAAAATGTAGTTACATATACAGAAATCAGAAAGAGGGCTTAAGATTCATTACATTTTAGCTGTTAAATCATTTTCAGAAAAAATATCATCGTTTTATAATAAAAAGTACTAGTATTACAGAATCGGCTTTTTTGTAGGTTTTGAAGCTAAAAACATTTTTACTGCTTCAGATGAACCAAGTCGAGCCTCTGTTTATTAAGAGGCTTCGTTGCATCGTTGAACTGCTTTTTGAACTTTGGCAACCTACACGTGCATGTATTCCTTCGTTTTCTGACACATGACAGTTTTGAAGTTTTGTGTTGATTCAAGTTTGATTCAAGTTTGATTAAAAATTATTATCTTCTTGCAAAATATTTTACATTAAATTTTAATTATCTAGTTCTAAGAAAGCCAATTGAAAATAATTGAGAGTTAATCTAGGAATTCCAACTCCTCAGTACGAATTGCAAATTTTCTGACTTATGTTTGAGCTTTATGTTTGAAGGATTTTGCTGATCAGACAGATTATCTGTGATATTTAAAATTCAAGAAATACAATTGACTTCATTGATTTCGAGATTATATAAATATATCGTATTTAAAGACAAGTTTAACGCATATTATTCCTAATCCAACAACAGACAATTGGAACCCTCGTGAAATTTCTTTACTTTTGAGTTGCAAATTGTTTTTTTATAACGTGTAACCTTGGTATCGAAAAACATCAAGGAATTGTATTGCAATCAATTGACTTTCAAAGCATTTTAGGGGTTAAGAATTGTAAGGGACGAAATAATTCTGTAAGTAATATGTGGGATGTATTTCTTTTTTCTAAACACTTTTTTTCATAGTTAATGCATCCAGAAACCTAAACAACTATCAATAAGTATTGCTATGGCCATATAATAAACAATTTCGTCTTAACAACCCTTTTGTTTCTACTCTATAAATTTATTGCATATTTAATGTACACATCAATGTTGTTTAATGCAATAATTGCATGTACTTAAAATTATATGCAAAAAGTTTCTATATAATATCATAAATTTAATCGCACTACTATTTTATAAAGTTCAATAAACATGCCAATAAATTGTTACTAAATTAATTTATATCAATTTATAAATTTTAACTAACAATTAACTAAATTTTTTCAATCTATACTCTTTTTTTCGTTTATTCCACAGGTCTATATATGAGCACAAAATAATTGCAGAAAATTTGTTTTGTGTCCCAAATTTAGTTAGTACCACACCTAGTTTGTCAAAGACAGTTAAACAATTTTTTTTCTTAAAAATAAAGTACTATAAAAATGATAGTTTGTTTATACATTTGCCTATACCTATAATCACATGTTACCTATAACTAAAGTCCTAATAATAGCTTGATTCCGAATTTTGAGAATAATACTTTCATTACGATTATGTATTGCTATATCTACTCATTAATAAAATAATAATCAATAGTTGGTACCTCAATGAACTGCGTGATTAATGATGCAGGTGAACTGGTTCCTTTACATGTTTCGTATTTGTTCAAAATATTTTCACTTTCGTATGTTATTTCAATTTTTTTTAAATTATATTATTACACTTTTTGCTGATTCCCCCCCCCTCTCTCAATTTAAAACGTAAAACCTTTTTTAAATATAGGTAATGATATCCACTAGAATTCCCAACAAGTGGTAATTAAAGAATCCTAGAAGGTTATTTCTTTAATTTATAGCTTTAAAACACAGCTCCAGAGCATAAATTACTAAAAGAAAATAAGCACACACAATAAAAACTCACAATACCTGTTCTTTTTTAAAGCCAGAGAACAACAATACAGCTTTTTTAACTTGTTTTCACCTACCTTAAGATAACCGTAGAATGTTTGAGGGAAAGTGAAAGTCATCAATGATCCCACAGCGTGTATGAAATTCCAACAGTTTGACAGACGTGTCACAGTAAATCGGGAAAAAATTATTTATGCTTTGCAAAAAGAATCTGTTTGACACGATTTTCGTGGCTCAAACTTGTGTAATTTGGATAGATAATACAAATCAAGATACACTAAGAGTGATATATTTATTGATTGGAATGATTTAGAAAGGGTAAAGGATAGGTATAAGCATAGATGTATAGCAAAACGTTTGTAAAATGAGGATGTCACTGTATCCTGTTGGTATTTTTACTCACCAAGTGTGCAGTGAGTACCCATCCAGCCTTGAACGCAGACACAGGTACCATTTTTGCATTGGCCATGATCGTGACATCGGTCATCGCAGGTCTTCAAGTCACATCGTGATCCAGACCATCCGTTGTCACATCGACATCTGCCCTCTTCACATTGACCGTTAGTTCCGCAGTCAAGCCCGCATTTAGCTACAAGTGAACAAATGAAGTCCAGTTTAGAGCAATTACCAATATAAATTCTGTACAAAAAATAAAGATGTATGGATATAACACAAGATGTATGAACAAAAGTATGGATATAACGGTTAAATAAGTAAAATAATATTTATTTTATTTATATAGAATCAAATTTTAAATGCATATGGAGGTCAGTAAAATTGTAAACTTCAACAAAAAATGACCAAAAAAGATTTAAAACAAAGGAAAATATGGTCAAGCACTGTTTCGGTAGAGACAGATTTCTTCCAATACCAGGATAGAAGACGATTTTTTAGTTTAATTGCAGCCCGTTGGGTAGCTCATTTAACACTACAATAATGGACCTGACAGCAAAATGTGATGGTATAAGGGACATATTACATGCTTTAATAGTGAGATGGTCCTCCACGTGCTGCTATTACAGTAGCAATTCTTTTGGGCATACTTTCAAAAAGGTTTTTCTACACAGTTATGGGTATTTGTGTCCATTCCTGCTGCAAGATATTCAGTTGTAGATATTGGACGTGGTTACCTGGTCCATAAGCGTCGCTTTAACTCGTCCCACAAATAAACAATGGGGTTTAGGTTGGGACTCTGAGCATGCCAGGGAAGACGTTTTACATCCATCTTTATACCACTGTTTGACAGAGGCTGCAGCATGACATGGAGCGTCGTAGTCCTGGAAGTAACATTCGTTCATTCCATAAAATTGTCAGAGCGTCGGAAAAACCTGATTGTCCAAAATATTCATATAGGCATCGGCGTTCAATACTCAGGAACAACATGCAAAGGTCCCAGGACATACCACTAAAAACACCCCCAAACAAGTACACCACCATCACCAAACTTGACAGTTGCAACGATGCACTCTGGTAACAGACGTTCGCCTGTCATTCACCAAACCCAAGCACGCCCATCCCACTGGAATAGCGTGTAGCGCTCCTTAAACAATTTTCCAACTGTCCACAGTTCAGTTACGACATTGCAAACACCAAGCGAGTCTGCCGGCTATGTTAGATGGGGTGATGTTTGGCAACGACGTATCCGTGGATATTGAAGGCGTGCAGTTTTTTGCGCGAAGTATTAGGGTGCACCGTAGCCCCTGCTGCCTGTTGAAACTCACTGTTGATGTTTTGGAGTGGTTTCTTGCGGTTCTTACGAATATTAGGCTTCAGGACACGCTTCACTACTTGTTGTGGTGTTTTTCGTGGAATGGCCTGGGACCTTTACATGTTGTTCCTAGTAATTTGAACGCCGACTCCTGTATGAACATTTCGGATAATCAGGTTCTTCCTACTCTCTGGAAATGTTATGCAATGGATGAATGTTACTTCCAGAACGACAACGCTACATGTAATGCTGCAGACTCTGTCAAGTAGATGTATCAAGATATGGATCTCAATACGTAAACCCTGGCCTGCTTAGAATCCTGATCTAAGCACCATAGAACGTTTGTGAGGCGAGTTTGAGCGACGTTTACGAACCAGGGAACCACGTCCGAAATCTACAGCTGAGATTGCAACATTCTTTAATACGGAATGGTCACAAATACACGTAGCTGTGTATTAAAACATTGGGTCCATCCCCTTTTTAAATTATGTATTAATTCCCCTATACCATCACAGTCGAGTCACATTAATGTGACTACCTGTCAAAAGCCAAAATAACCACCTTTGGCAGAGCGGACCGCTGCGAGACGTGCAGGAAGAGAGTCAATTAGGTTTCTGATGATGAGTACCCAGTGAATGCCAGGAAAACATTCCCCAAACTATAATGCTTTCAGACGTTTCACGCCGTATACGCCAACGTCCATCTGTCCGAGGGAGCATAAAACGTGATTCATCGGATAAAGCGACCTGTCGACACTGTGGACGTCCAGTTGCGGTACTGGCGTGCAAATTCCAGCCTTCGTCGCCGATGAACAGCAGTCAGCATAGGTTCATTAACCAGACGTCAGCTGCGGAGGCCCATGCGGAGCAACGTTCGCTGAACCGTTGTTGAGGATACACTCTTGGTAGCCCCTTGGTTCATCTGGGAGGTCAGTTGCTCAACAGTTGCACGTCTATTCGCTCGAACGCATCTCCGTAGCCTTCGTTCGTCTCTGTCATCTATAAACCGTGGTGCACAACATGTGCCACGCCGGTGATTTTGGATAGTGCCATTTTGCCATGCACGATATACTTTTACCACGGTGGCACGCGAACAGTTCTCAAAATTAGCCGTTTCCGAAATGCTTCCACCCTTGGCCCGAAAGTAGGTGATGGTCACATTAATGTGACTGGACTATATATATATATATATATATATATATATATATATATATATATATATATATATATATATATATATATATATATATATATATATATATATATATATATATATATATATATATATATATATATATATATATATATATATATATATATATATATATATATATATAGATAGATAGATAGATAGATATATCTATATTTATATATATATTTATATATATATTTATATATATATATATATATATTTATATATATATTTATATATATATTTATATATATATATAAATATATATATATATATATATATATATATATATATATATATATATATATATATATATATATATATATATATATATATATATATATATATATATATATATATATATATATATATATATATATATATATATATATATATATATATATATATATATATATTAACTTTTGTGAAGTATAAGGAACTGTGAAACATTTGGTTCCGTGATCAGCAATATGATTCAGAGGTATAATAGGCTATAAATATTGTCATTGTAGCTGTGAAAATGGTGCTCTGTATTCAAAGGTTTGAACTTATTGTTTTATATGCATCGAATATATTAAGTGTTAGGAATGCATATTTGATTTCCTAAAATACCTTAACGAATGAAAATGCAGAAAAAAATGGAACTATATTATGTGTGTATGCATATTCCACTCAGAATCCCCACATAGTTAGGGTTACCTGAAGCACAAAACTTTCAGTATCTTAATGGCTAAATATGATCCTGTGTTACAATAAGCTATAAATCATTTCAAAGCAAGTATAAAAAGGGAATTTACAGTTATAAAGTAACAGTGAAAATCTCATTAATTTGTAAATGTTGGACCATTGAATATTAGTAATATATAGTTTCTTACAAAAAGGGACCACTAACTGACCTGACCACTCGATTCGGCTGGCTGATTTGGGTCTCTGATTCCCAAAATAGGCAAATAGTATGTCGGATTGGAAATAACATAAAAAATAACGCCCACATGAAGTATATTTCTTAACAATACAAAAGTTAAGAATTCTGTCATAAATCTATCGTACTCTCATCACAGTTCTACATCTTTTCAACATAATTGAACAAGATGCAATTTGAATTTAGTAGGCTGGTAGGTAATGGAATTTACGTCTTACTGTAACAAGAGAACGGGATATTGGCGACGGTCCAGGATCAACTCCATGGAATGATCAGAGGACAACACCGCATACTTTTTAACAATTGTCAGATGAAGAGATCTACACCTGAGCTGAAACTTTACTCTCCAAACTTCGACACTACACTAACATGAGGAATTTTGAGGCCACGACAGTTTTAACGTAGATTAGTCCCACGGTTTTTGGATGCATCTGGTCTCGAGTTTTGAGTTCGACTTGTACCCTCATGTGTTTTAATCTGCAATTTCCAAACTGAGATACTGCAGCCTAGTTGAATTTGGATTCACGTATCTGAAAAGGTATTTGTTTGAAGTTGTAGAAATATCCTAAAACTGCTATTTCATGTTTTAATTGCGTTAGGTTTACACTCCTGTCGTTTTAATGACGAATGCAAATTATTAATTCTAGCTTTGTCTTGGTCTTAAGCTGATATGGTGTAGGCTTAATTTGTATTGTACTCGAGAAAAAATAAAAACTGTTTTCTAATTGCTAACATCCACACAGTTTTTGGATTGAATGCATGTAATGAATAATTACTTCTTACTGAAATTCAATTTAAAATGGATATTAGTCTTTTTGAAATGACTTATATTTTTTCTTTAACAAAGTTATATGGATTACTTCATGTTCAATTTTGAAGCAAATATATAATTACAACAGAGCAAAAGTGTAACAAAAGTAGGATTTATACAGAGTTTTATGCATATATGTATCATTTTAAATTTTAACTCTGCGTCTCATACCAAAGTTTAATTTATATAAAACTTAAATTTAATTAAAAGTATAATATTGCTTTGAATTACATAAATGAAGATAGCAGAAACGATTTTTAGATTTCAGAATAATAATATTAATTTCCAAAATAATGCATAAAATTACTAACAAAGTATGCTATATGAATTAAATAATAACTCGTGAAAGAGAAATATATAGTGAAATATTAATTCCAAAGTAAAAACTACTTTATCTTTGAATTCTTTAACATAATTTCATTTCTTGCTTTTATTCATAATTCTTAATAAAGTTAGAGAAATATTTCAAAATTCACATTTGTGAAAAGCATTTTGCAATTTTAAGTAATTGTTTAAAATAACACTTCTTCCAATAAACAGCATTTTAAGAATCTTATTTCAGAGGCATAAAGCGTAAGATTAATCAGATCTGTACAACTATATTGTGTTTCTTAATAATCCGCTCCTTTAATACATACGTTACTTTATAAAATATAGATATTTTAAAGAAACTATATTTTAATCTTCCTGAAAGGCAGATCTTTGATACATAAGAATTGCATGTAGATACATTTATACTTTAAAATACGCATTAAAAAAAATTTAGTATTACACGAATTAACAATTTAATAAAAAATCAGTTTCCTTGAAAACATAATCCTACAATAATTAATTTTTGACACACGTACTAAGGCCATTAAAATGGAAAATGCATGAACTAGAGCACAAGTATCTTGCTATATAATATCATTAAAAACACAAATTGATTAGACATTTTTAGTGTTTTGATTATTCGATGTAGCAACCGTGAAGATATGACAAATATTTGTATATTTGAGGTATTGCAGCATGATAATATTGACAAAGGAGAAACTACAGCTAGCTTAAAAAAAGATGTTCCCCAAATCGGTTTATTTTAATTGAATTGTACACTTATTACTACAGCCTTACGGATTGGAAAATATTATGAAAATACTTAAAAGAATGAAAAGTGAATTCTAACGTCTTTTTATTCAATAATCTACTGTCCCTGTGATTTTAACACGAAGTGTGTAATGTTTCATATCTTTATTCCATACCTGCATAGTTTATAGTTGTCTATTTATGAGTCTTTATCAACATATGTTGTCTCTACACCACTTGCGTGAGGGGGCTACACACTCCATGGATCGAAAATGGACTCGTTCCGAAATTCTATTCCAGGCAGAAATTTTATCTTCAGTAACTGAGTTTACGAATGTCACCTTTAATAACGAAGTGATTTGAATCTCTCCATTGAACTTCTTTGTTTTCTAAAAAGGCACAGTTTCTTGACCAATGGGAGAGTTTTGAGAGGCTTTGCGTTCTACATTCTCTATCCCTCCAATACGTGCGATTCAATGTGACCGGACAGACTCGATAGATTTTATACTACGCTGTCTCAAAATAATAAAATATTATAGATTTGATTACATTTATGATTGACCGAAAAGAGGTGAAACCAGTATAATAGATTTCTTTGATAGATTTATACATGTATTTATAGATATATTACTATGCATTGTTAAAATGCAAACATAGTTGGATAAAGTGTGGTGATTGACAAAGAGTGATGGCGATTCAGTGGTTATACAGGGGTACGTTTAGGCAACTTATGTCTAAAAACATTCACAATAAGGAATACACCTCAGTAGTTGATGAGCGAATATGTAACGCTTTCCAGACGAAATTGAGGCAGAACAGCAACCTCATAGTGGCTTTGAAAGTAGCAACTCTGCAAATTATTCTCATTGCGTGGCTTAGACACTGTATAGATGCTATAAGAACTATTAACGAGCTAAACTTAATTTAAGCTATTATATTTAGGTTATTTCAAATTCATAGTCCTTTTAAACTGTGTTTTTTCTTCTTCAAATTACATTTTAAGTTTTTCTAGAGAATAAACTATTTATTTTAAAGTAAGCGTATCACATCTGTTGAGGGTAACGTCCCACCCCACATGAATGCTAGCGTACGAAGACACTCATGTTATTTCCGTTCAATTCAACATGGAAATTTTTTTTCACACTGAGTTTGCATATTTTCAACAGGTCTAAAGAAATTTAACAAAAATGTTTTATGACAATGATCGAAGTTGTATTTATCTAGACACAAATGCTTCAGGCATATAATTTATCTCTCCAACCAAACAAAATTCATCGTGAATGTAGAAAGTTAAAAAAAAAATTAAAACATTTTAAGCAGCTGGTTAAAAAAAACCCTATTCTGTACTTTATCAGACCATGCACATATTGCAGCCACAAATTGAATACATCCATAACATTTTAAACGTTATGGACATGTAAATATTTTATTTCATGGATTTATCTTGAATTCCTCTATTAGATATAGAAGTTCTTATCTCGATCTCTTAACCTCATCGAAAGTGATGGATAGATTACACACGTGTGGTGATATTGGAATCCCGTGAAAAAAGATTTTTCAGATCTATTTCCAAGAAAAGAGAGGCGAAAAAGGATGGGAAATCGAGGACTCCATCCCGATGGAGTCATGGAAGTTCACATCTGAGATTGATCTTGTAATACGTTTTTCAGACCTTTTCGAAACGTATCATGTTTTGACCCTCCATGTAATAAATCTCCACGCCACTTCACAATTTTAGACGATACATTTGTGATAGATTTGATCGTCCCTGATTTCGGAGGAAATTGCTAGTTTTATGAGCGAATGGAGTTGGATATTTTTAGAATTTCGTAAAGTTTAGGGTTTGGTTTTCCACTCGATGGTCATTTTGTTTGCTACACAAGAGACAACCAATTTCCAAACCCATAGATTAAAAAAAATTTGATTGATTTACCCTTTCAATACCAAATCACATGAATACGAAATTGAACTAAGCGTTGAGTTTCATATTTTGTGTTTTGTAATTTTAAAATTCCAGAAATATTTATTGCTAGAAGGAGGTGGAGTAAGTATAATGCGTTCCAAATCGTATTTGCTTAAACACATCCCCAATAATGTAAAAAATACTTTCTATTGTTATTTCATGAGGTCGTACTTGACTCGCATGGAACATGATGATGAAAGAACCTATCTAGAAACAAAAACAAAATAGATTGGAGTTGTTATTCTGTTCGCAGCGCCGACCAACCGGTATAGTGGTTAAGGTGTTAGCCTCTAGATCGGAAGGTCCCCGCTTCGAATCCGGGTTCGGGCATGGATGTATGTAAGCGTATACCAGCTCAGGTGTTCCTTCGTCATCTGAACATGGTTCAAAATTACGAAGTATAAATTGTTAGGGGCAATGATGGTCCTCCCACTGGGTGATCCTTCACAAGTGGCCATCACTTCCGGCCTTGTAGAGGCCAATGACTTAGTTCAAAATGTGCCCGCCATTAGAAAAAAAAAGTTATGTTTGCAGCTTGGCAAATTTAAGCAGTGAATCAGGCAGTTGTTGGCAGGTTAGAGGAGTAGCGGATTAGAAAGGGTATGTTTGCTAGTGTGACAATCGGTCCCACTAAAGATAGTCGTGTACACGGAGGCTGTTGCACGTTAAATATGCCGTGGGATCAAATGCCCTTAAATTGTTCTGGTGTAGAAATTTAGAAATCGGAGTGTAAGCTCAGGTGTGATCTTGTCAATTGACCGTGTTTCGAAATTACGATGTGCTGTCTTCACATCCTTTTCTTCGTGATTGTTACTGGACGGTAGCCAATTGCCCGTCATAATGCTCCAGCGCAAAGTTAATTCAACTGATTGAAAACTTACTGCCTTCAAATAACTATAAAATTTTTTTAATTAGCTATGAAATTTGTATAACGGCATTTTGTAATCAAGAGACATAAGCATTTAAGAAAGTTTAGAGCAGATGCTATGCTCGAGTCTGCTGTTATATTTACAGTACCAACAACGACACTTTTTCAACTCAAATTTAACTTAAGCGAAAACAGTCATTGTGTGTCAAACGGGGAATTCTCTTGCAAGGAAACGCTTTCAAATTACAACTACTCAAACCTTTCGAGACTCTGACACCCATTTTCATTTGTGAAACGTCTTATGCAAAAGAATGCTTCTACGGATCTGAAAAAGAAGCTGAGGAAACTCATGATCAGTTGAAGTAAATCTGGAAACCTTATTTCTATTCGAAAGGGATACTCACTCTCAGTCAGAAAAAAATCCCCGGGTGTGTTTAAATATGCATTATGCCCATCCATCCTATTTCTCTAGACGTTTATATGAATGTCTAACATAAAAGTTGCATCTGTCTCGAATCACTGTTTAAATATTCTATTTGTATGCTGCACTTCTGCGTCAGTGTCATACGTAACTTTGACCTTGGTGCTAATCTGTTCACTGAACCCTGAGATCAAGATACGCAGCAAGCACATTAAAACTTACAAGTAGAGGCAGACAGATCAAACGCATTGATTATTTACAAATTAAAAGATCTCTTTGCAAATTCCTTTTGAAATCCCCCGCACAAAGTAAAGCCTTCCCGAAGGATCCCGGAAGATTCCGGATACAGCATCTTCCACTCAAAAGAGTAATTAAGACTCAGAAGATAGCTATCGAATTTTCCAAGTCTGATTGTACATCCGGCAGGAGTTTAGGTTAAGGGTTCTCTCAAATATCACTTTAAGGATTACTAAGTCTCTGAGTTTGAAACTAATAAATGTAGATTGGCTTTGCCCCGACAATACATTTATATTCATATTCCTATGCACGGTGCAATTCAAGAAGCGGTATGTAATTGAGGTAGCGTTTTATAAGGGAATTCGATTTTTGAAAAGTCATTTTTATGCAGCAGTAAGAAGTATACTAAAGAGTTTCTTCATAGAAATATTTCGGGCGAAATATGTCTACCGAAAATAAAAAGATTTGGAGTAATGTGTTTAGTTTTCGTTATTAATGTGTGTAGATGAAGAGCTTAAAACTTGGTACGTCTGAAAATGCGGAAAATTATATTATAAACCCACTCACTGGAAATATATATATATATATATATATATATATATATCAAATGAAATAGTTGTTTAAATAAAAGCCTCTTTTAAAGGATATAGGTTTAAAAATTTGATGTATCTGATGATGATTCGTTTTAGAAACGACTAATGAACGTGTTAACTAAGAAAACATGAATATATGAAGCAATAAACTACATAACTACTCGGAAACTACAATCGTATTCAAAAAATACTTTCACCTAAGAACTTCGTAATGTAATCCACATTTTGTGATGTTACTTTACAGTAGATGATAGTAAGGATTAATATCACAAGCATAAGAATAAACAAATGATATTTCAGCCAAGGAAAGTCTTATTTGAACATCATACGTAAAATAAACCAAAATGAGCATTTACAACCATTGTATATACGAAAGGTTTTAGAGATTTAAAATGTATGGTCAAAATGTGATACTTGTATGGAATACCATCAAAGCTTCGTTACCTTTACAGAAGAGTGAGTCTCCCATCAACGTTATACAAATTGACTACCTTCGCATTGAAAGGAATAATTCTCACTTTTCAGTTTTCTCACTTTACTCAAACGTGTGAGGTTTTCATTTTTGTGTGAGGTCCTTTTCCATAGAACCATAGAATATAATGCTAGTATCAAAGAACTATATTCAAACTGTTATTGCACCTTTTTACAATTCCTGTGAAATCTTCCCCATTATTTGTGTAGGTCAAATGATTCAACTTTATGGAGTTTGAGACATGATAACATAAAATCCTTGTCTTGTTTTAGAGACAGAAATTTCTATACATTATGTTCTTACTATCATCACACTTCAAGTATTAGATAAGATATAATAACAAGACGTTTTCAACAGGTAACAAGACACTCTAGAAGCTATATAACAGGTGTATTTTATTTATAATATCCTCTCGTAGTGGTATAAATTGCACAAATGTTAAAATTCTTACATATGCACGAAGTGATAATCAACTTTGCTGAGCGAGATTATATAAATGTAAGGAATAAATTATGCGATATTTTTTATCAGATAGTACATGTCATCACTATGCATATCATTAATTTATATCCAATTCAATCTGCCTTTGCAAAATTTTGTGTCGGAAGATAATTTCCACTTTAATGGGTGATGCACTTTTTTTTAACACAAATGTATATCGCCACTATAAAGTTACCAATTCAAAGAAAAACGAAAAATGAATCATATCAATTTATAGTCTCAAGACAAAATCTCTCTTAAATATTTGAATATTCTCACGATTATGTTCTAACTAAGATGCTAATTACTTTTGTTTTCAAAGTTCATTCACTGAGCTATTCTGCCTTCAACTATACAAGTGTGGCCTAGGCCTTGGTAGTACCGAGTAAGTAAGCTTCCATTACTCCTAACAGGTACAACATACCCATATGTTACAAATCGGATTCGAATCCGGAAACTTCTGGGTGACAGACAAATGCAATGACACACCAGTATTACTATTCTCCTAAAATTTATCAGATCAAATCATTTCTAAAATAACCATGCAAATATAGGCTTCAGGCAAAGCTCCTGAATTTCTTAACTAACGTTTTCTTACTATGCTCCAACTATGCTAGTAACAAATAATTATGTTGAAATTTATATAATCGAATTAAGTGTTGCAAAATAACCATTAATGTAAATCTCTGCAGTAGATGAAGTCTCAGCAGCTTCTAAATATCTCCAATAGAGTCACTTTTTCCCGTCTTCAGACAAGTCGAATAGCACAGAGAAGACAGTAACGGAATCCTTATTTATATCGACTACGGTTCACCTTCTCATAAAAAGTTTCCGCTTTCATAAATATGTATCGGGGCTACATCCCGGGTTCCCCATTCTACGTACGCTAACAAACAATATAAGGTTTCGAAAGAAATGCATCAAAGAAAATTGCATAAAAATTCAAAAAGAAATCCCCCGAAACCCCAAAACCGATCTTTCTTCAAATTGATCAAACAGACAGATCAAGCCAAACGCCCTATTCAAAGTCGCCGCCCCCCTCCGTTCAAATCCCTCAAGGCCCATTAGGTAAAGAGAATGTAATATCTATGCGTACTTGTGCTTCTCAAATTCCGAAGCTCTTTTACAACCGTACGGTCTCCAGTATGCAATAAAAGTTGCAACAAAAGAAAGAACTGACAGGCGACGAAAACGCGAAATTCACTTTCGGCCTTTCTTATGGCATAACTGTCTTCAAGGTGTTTTTCTTGGATCTCTTTCCTCTGCTTTTATGAGCATTTTCATCTACAGATACGAGGCCATTCCTTGCAGAAGACCCAGCCTCGATATATGCTTAAGTAACGCGGAGACAAATGGGCTGGGTGTTTCTTTTTTCAGTCCCAACTTCCTGAACTTTCTATCTCCTCTTCATTTTTTTTGTGCCTCTGAATCTCCTGTTTTTTATTTTCTTTTATCAGCAATACGCATTTTTTCTCGCTCTGCGTTTCACTGATATTTCTCCCCTGGAGTTTTATTACCATTTTCCAACAACCTAACCCTGCGGCCTTTCTCTCCGCGTGATCTCTGGGAGAGAGCGTGAAAAAGAGAGAGGAAGAGAGAGGAATAACTGAAGAGAGAGGGGAGAAAAAACATATATATATTCACCCATTCCTTTATATGTATGTAGCGAGGAGGAAGGGTGTCTGATGAAGCGATGTGAATACATACATCAAAGGGAGCCTGAATTTGTCACTTAAATAAGAAGAAAAGAGGGCAGAGAAATCGGGATGAAAAAATAATAAGAAGCCAGAGTAAGAAAAAGGGATTACAAAAATGTCAGAACAGAGGAACAAGCGAATACGTTTCCCAACATAAGACTTTTTTATTGATCGGTTTCGGGAGAGAAGTGAATAAGTGTGTGGGGAAAAAATCAGGAATGAAACTTGAAGCCAGTGTAATGGTGGTTCCGATACGTATTTTTTATCATTTGGAATTTATATCAAGCTTTGAAGATGACGTGTCTGGTAACGTATCTGGAATGTTTCACGCTCTGATGAAATTATGAAATGCATTTGGAATATTTATTAAGAAAAAGTCTTTGACACTTTTAGATTGATGCATATTTGATCTAGCCTTGTTGCAGGGGATGCTTTATCGTCCCTGGGGGTGGCGTAAATTAGGGGAACAACCCACCATTGAATTCCAATTGCATGTTACGGCTTGTGTACAAGAATATGGATTTCTTTCGACTCCGCTTATGGGAATCACGCATTTGGACACATTAAACGATCCAACAGTTACCGAGAAAGAAGATAAGGCATTCTATCGCAATTGTTACCAGGTATATGTATTTGTCCGATACAGGAGTATATATAGTCATGTTATATTTATATATATTTCATATGCAATAAATTGTGAGTCAAAGCTACCAACAACTTTACTTGAGTGCAAAATGCCTCTAATAATCTAATAAAGAAAACTACATATTTCCGAAACTATGTTTCATTACACAAATAAACCTACGACTATACAAAATCGATCAACACCAAACTTAATAAAAATAATAATAAGGAAATGTGAAATGGTGTCTGAAATTACGATAATGGATGCATTTGTGGCATTCCTCATTTAATGAGTTTTAGAAATATTTAATTTCAAACTCAAAATTTTGCAGGATATCTTAAACGTTTGACGATTTATTTCAATATATTTGGTTGTTTTATGTATAGCAGAATGGCTAGATATGCACAAGCTGCACCAAACAATGTTTTTTTCGTCCGGCAAATTAACATGCTCATGAGAAAAGCTTTATTGCTATCGCAGTGGAAAAACACCTTGAGTCACGGAGGCCCGAAATATGTTAGTGATTGATTTGAAATTATCTCCTGAATAAAACTACATACTTGCCCCATTCTGTAGAATTATTCTCAAAAAAATTTTTTAAGTCATTTTAAATATATTACTCCTGTACTGCAAATAATACCAACTATTATTATTAAAAGTGCACTTTGCGTACGTGTTTAGATGACTTTACTGTCGTGTAAGAACTAAAAGATTTTGCGCGTCCAATCATTATGGAAAAGAGTACAAAGGAGGTAACAGAAAAATAAAAATAAACTTAAAGAACGATAGCTCCTAAGCGGAATTAGCTGGTATCCTAAATATTGTTTGAAGGGAGAACTTCCGAATTATCAATAAGAGCTTCGCAACAATTTAACTAACCGAAATTAACTGTAGTGAACTAGGAGTAAAATGTGAAATTTTATTTCAGAAAGCTGTTAACCGCGGTGCATCACTTACCTTTGTATTCACATAATTACTCTGATCTTTCAAACATCTATCCATATAATTCTCTTACGTGGCACGCAAACAAGACGTTATTTGTTATCGCGTTTTGGCAACACTGTACTAATGTTTGTTTACCACAAAGCCTCGCTCCTCAATGGAATTTATAGCGTTATTGGATAAAATTTTATTGAAAAAAAATTAATATTAATCGAGCTGTTGCAACTTACAAACGAGTATTCGATTTCCAAAACAGCGCTCACATTTCAAGTCAAAATTTGCTCAAAGTTTTCATTTGAATTCCAAATTGTTCGAGTTCTGATTCCAGAGATACTGTATATTTTTTCTGTAGTACAACAAATTTATTTTTGAAAAATATTTGTTTGGAATATTATATTTTGTAAACAATGTCTTCATTGATGCGAGCGAAGCGAGCAAGGTTCGCGCAGCGAACCAATGAGGATTCCATAGCAATCCTCCGGGGGTCGGCAAACGTTAGCGAGCAGGTAACGGGCTCCCTAGTAAATATAGAAAGCTCAAGTGTAGTAGAAGAAAATCTCATTGTGACTGTTTTATACGAATTACAATTATCTGAAGTATTTTTTAGAGGCTTTGATGTCATGCGAACTATGTATTTATTCAGACTCGAAGGTTCAATAAATATATGAGAATTCACTTTTGGATATATTCTAAGACATGAATGGGGAATTATGCACAATTCGAGCAATCGCATTGGTAAGTTAATAGAAAAAATATAATTTGTTTTCTATTTCTAAAGCAAATTTAAAAAAAAGTGTGTAGTCAATATTTTCTATTTCATCGATATCATACTAAACTATCTAATGCACAAAATACCTTATGCATATTCTCTATTTTACTATTGTATGAGACAAAATGTATCCGAAGACAAATCGTTAACTAAACCGGCATATAAATCTAGAAATAGCTATAGCAGAATTTTCAATATGCTCAATTTTTTCCCTGATATTTATATTGTAGAAGAAAATAAAAGCCTTACTCTGAAAAATTAAATAATATTTATTTCTGGATGTTGCAAAATGAAAATGATGGCGTATTCGATACTGAAGTCCCTAATCATGCATGTGGTAAGCAGATGCATACACTTTAAAATCTTGATTATGACGTATTCGTATTTTTACGACTGTTGTTTCCAAATTAATTGAATTTGTATGCATTGATTTCTATTCTCGCAATCGCTTAGTACGCATTATAGGTACACTCAACAGCCACTGATACACCTGTGAAGTTTTGTATCCTGTTGTCCTCCATTACTGTCCTGATTTCCCAGTGGGAAGTTTTTATCGGGACAGTGTAAAAATGCACGTGTTGTGCAATTTACCAGTCTTTCTCAGTCCACACGGTTTCAGGTCTATCAGAACCATGTCCTTCACCAGATCTGTCTCCCATTTAACATGTCTGGTCGATGATCGCCAGCGACTGGCACACCCCAGAAGACCATGTATACACTAGATAAACTTTAGCAACATGAACAGACAACCCTAAACTGACATCCAAAATTGAAACTGTGTTTTGCTCTACTGATTGTCATGGTACATTTAGTATGGTATTGACGATATGTATATATATATATATATATATATATATATATATATATATATATATATATATATATATATATATATATATATAACATTTCAGAGACAAAATAGTCTTATTAGGAGTTCAACAGAAGGATTCTCGGTTCCAACTTTTAAAAAAATACTAGTGTTAACGAAAAAAATAAGAACATGTGTCTATTCTAAGTGAAAAAATAATAAATGTTTCTTTCCCATTCATCGTCCAAAGCTTTTAATTCACCCAACACAACCACATTGAAAAGTAATAACACAGCTGAGTAGAGGGCATCAGATTGTGACACCGATTTCGTGAATTCTTTTCCAACGAAAAAGTCACCCGTGTAAGTGGTGGGTTCGGAATGAAAATAAATAAATAAACAATAGTTCGTGGAAAGGAAATTGAAATCATTCTACCCACGTACACAGAGGCCATCTCACTCACATCTTTGCAATAGTTTCTTAGTCGAATTCCAGTTGGAGTAGAACAAGCTTTCTCCTAAACACAGCTTAAACAATAAGAAAAATAAATAAAAATACTTTTCTACTCTAGGAATTTACCAGTTATTCCGGATTTGCTGAAATTTCGTTCTAAAGGATTCTAGCCTAATACTTTTAGTACCAGCTTAGCGACTCAGTATTACAGACTATCGAGATTTACGGAAACAGTAAGGAATAAGGATACATGAATATACTATCGTCTTCATTGCTAAATTATACTGCTTCACAAAAAATATATGCGTTTCTAAATAATTGCAGTATTTTCTCTTACGCATTAAAATATGTTTAAATAGTAATGAAAAAAGCGGTTTGAAACAAAATTGGTTTTCTCAAATACTTAGTGATTTTTAATCAGAATTGACGTCTTATTTTTTATATTGAACAATACAAAGCTTTGGCGTTAATGTTTTTCTTCTTAATCATGCAACCGTACTGAATGCGTACTAACTGGATTAAGTATAAGTCTAGATTTAGTTAGTGAACTCTTTAAAAAAATGTTATTATTGATTATGTCATAGTAACTACAAATTCTATCATACATTTAGAGATTGTGAGATTTCAAGCCATATTAAAGTACGGGATAATATTGTTAACATGGAACTTAAATTAAGGTTAACGATACGTTATGTTTCAATATTTCAAATTGTTTTTAGCTTTGAAGATGTGCCTTTGATTAAAAATATATCATGACAGATATATTACGATAAGTTCACACACAGAAAGCAATACAGAGAAACACATAATTCTTGTTCAATCGAGATGTACTCAAAAATGTTTATTTATCAAAGAAAAATTAATATTAATTACGTAATTTTATTTAAAATATACGTTTAATTATTGCATTCGGTAGTTTTTTCGGATAATCTTAATACAGCTAAGCAAATGAATTTCAATTTGAAATTCCTCCTCTCATTCAACGCCTTATTATTCCTTCAAGAAAACATACCAGCAGAAATTTCATACCAAAGTGAACACACCAATTTCACAGTTTAATAAAATATAGATATAAAATAAAAACCTTAAGTGAGAGACGATGAAGTTTATGGAAGCTTTTAAATGCTTCATAATGATTTAAAGAAAATTCTTTCAGGACCAAATCGGGGAATATCCATAAATTCATTAAAGAACCGCTAGTTAACAAGTGTTTCACATCATGATATATAGTTTCATAATAATGTAGGACTTAACACCCATTGTAACTCACAATTATATTTTTAGAGTTGCACCACTCTTTCAGTCCATGAGCGATATACCATCTACTTTTAAGCGAAACATATCGTCTGTTTTCTATAAGTGAAACAAACCCAGTAAGAATTTTCAAGTTATGTGTTGTTTAACTTTCTAATCCAGAATACGCCCGGTAATGTTAAAACTAGTGAAATCCACGAAGTCGTCTGGATTTACATAAAGATTAGATTATATACTTCTTGAGGAACACATTTGTGAATATAGCTAGGGTATGAATTCTTCGTTTTCCCAGAACTATGCTCTTAGAATTGAGCATATTTCACATAAACACCGATGGTACATACATTGTCTAAGCTCAAGCCTCCTCATCTAAATTCAATCCGTATCAATCTGTTGATAAGTCCTAGTCTGATTTAGATGAAGGGTTCCAAGTGAAATTGAATGGATTATGTATCCCAAATATTAAAGGCATGGCTTGCATGAATTTATGTACATACACTTTTTTCTCTTGTTTACCTTTAACAATCTGATAGTTACGAGATATCCGAGTAATGTGATTTCTCTGTTACCACAGCACACGTGATGACAAATTATCCACATCTATTAGTTGAAGTAATGATAGAAAATGTTTTATCAGTCATTAAGTACAAAACATTTAGAGGCCATACAAGGAAGACTGCATATATTATAAAACGGATATATGAGTTTGAACAGCTCAGATATTACACGCTTTGCATCTCTAATGTAATATAACAATAAAAAGATTGGTAGATTTATGAAATTAAAAATACTTTGCACGGTACTGTAAAAATTACTTTAACATTTCCTTTGAACACGGTACTATGGTGCAGGAGATCCTCCATCTGCTTAACCATAACGCTGTCAATCTCTGGCGTTAAAACTATACATTGAAAGTTATATCCGAGGTCTTACCTCTAGAGCAGTCGGGGCCAGCCCAGTGGTCGAAACAGATGCACCTTTCCGTTTCCAAGTCATAAACTCCGTGTTTATTGCAATCCGGGAAACAACGGCTTAATCGGTTATCAGCTTCACTGCAGTTAATTCCCCTCCAGCCCGTTTTGCACCAACATTGTCCGTTCACGCAAGCTCCGTGTCCGGCACATACAGGATCCAGGCAGTCCACTGTGGGGTCAAAGCAAATGAAGGGAAGACATTATTTGGATTTGTTCCAGGCAGTTCCGAATGACATGATGTAAAAGATAAGTAATGAAAATGGAAATCGTGCTGATGCGAATTCTGCATTATCTCTGGGGACTGCTGTACACCGGTGTGATTCAGGAAACTGAAGAAAGAAGTAATGATAAATTTAATTTTTGTCTGGTGGAATTTGAAATTGAAGACCTTAAATTAAGATTTGAATGTGGTAATTATTTATGGCGTAATTTAATATTATTTTAATCCACACCAAATTGTTACGATGGTATGTCTCGTCCGTCATGATTTGAACAGTTTTGTTAATGACGATGTACCCTATCATCAAGATATCATCAATTGCTGATTTTTTATGACCGCATAAAATGAACTGATTAGTTTTTTTTCTAATGACGATATTTCTCGTCAGTTTTGCTATTGACCAGATACGTGGTCAAGACAACTTCCAGGAGGGTTTAGAATAATCTCTATTTCCTCCAATATTTTACAATAAAGTGGTTTGCGAGCGGGCATTAAAAATAGGGGGTATAATTTATCTATCCAATGCTCTAATATCATTCTTTGTGCTTGATTCCGAATAACATATTTGGTCTCGCCTGTTTCTCTCATTTCCTTTCCCTACACCTTGCCCTTGACCCTCCACTTAAGTTTTTTTAGTTGATTTATGATTGATCCTATCAACTAATTTGTTGATTGTTTAATTGTACTAACTTGATTCTTTAAGTATCGAAAAATAAATAAATAAACATTATGTTAATTTAAGCGTACAGAAACGTTGCTGTTGTTTCAGCAAATATCTTATTTTCACTTTAACGAGTGCCTAGTAGGAATTAAACAGTTTTTGATATATATATATATATCCTCCATCTTCCATTGGTAAAAGTTATATTTAAATACTTGCCAGCGAGATTAAATATACAGAATAGATAAATATTAAATCATGATTCAATTTTCTGTGGAAAGCAGTAATGCATAAGATAATATTTGTGAGGAAATTAAAAAAAGGCTCAGTCCATATTTTTATAGAAACTTAACGCAAACGTGTACGAGATGTTGAAATTAATAATATCTTACTTTGGCTAATAAAATGCATTTTTAGTTTCACTTATAATTATTAATTTAGATGCAGTTCTGACTAGTGAGTTTAAATCAATTCTGGGTAGTACTAAGCTTTTGTGAGTTTACTTCTGGGAAAGATGCATTTTTGAGTGTTCAGATTTATTAATGCACTTACATTTTCTGAGTGTTGAGAATTTTAGTTTAATTATCTCTTATTTTTTATTTAAATGATTTATCAATGTGTACCAAACTCGAAGTTGAAAACCGGACAGTAGTAATAGTAGCCTAAATTGAACTGCTTGTGTGTTTATATTTTCTAACTGTGTTGAGAAGTCCGACTTAAGTACAGAAGTCATCACAACTCCAGAAAAAAAAGTATCCATGTTATTCCTTGTAAACCATTTCAAGTTGATTTCCGAAACTTTAATATTACATGAATTTAATTTCGAAAAACGCAAGGAAAAGTTGGAAAACACATACAGCCATCAAAACGTGGTGGAGATAATGTGATTGGAAGAACGCATTGGATAAACCTTGGCTCTGATACAGAAATATATTCTTTGAGACTATCACTACTTTATGCGCATGTAGCTAAAAGATTTACATATATGAAGATAGTCAAAGGAATTCTATGAAACTTCCAGTAGTCTGCATTGAGATATGATTAAACTTTTTGAGCTTCACGAGATTTCCTAATAAGGTTGTGTTGTTTTTACCAACAACACAAATAATGACAAAAGAAACACAACTATTGGGTTGAAAGAATACTAGAAAGTATTCTACTGATCGAAAAGATCAAAGTGATTGGAATTCATACAGGGAAGATTACATGTTGCACAACAGAAAAGGCATGCAAGGACTAGAGGATTAAAAAAAAAAAAGGAGAGATATTTTGGATAAAATAATCAGTTTGAAGCGTGCTTGAACAACTAGATTTATTTGTGTAAAATCCATTTACCAAATGCTGAATCATCAGATTGAACATTTGTTTTGAGTAGTAAAATCATAAATTTCTGCAATATTTCGTAGAAATTTACGTTGACTTCGATTATTTTGATTTTGTTTCTATGTTTGACAGTAATGTTTGTATTAGTAAAATTACTTTGTCTGTCACCAAAAGTTTCCTGATTTCTCCTAATTACCCCCAGTATTCGATCAACTAAAAGTAGCTCAGTACTAAGGGTCAGATTCATATCAAATGATGACTGGCATATCGAATTATTTCTACGTAAGGGGTGTGGTAAATATTTACATTTGACACAAATGTTTACTTCAAAGAAAATTTTTTAATTTCCATTTGTTAATTTTTTTTCTAACGCAGTTTACAGCATTTCCTGTAGATGCAACAGAAAATGCTAGGTTTTCTTCTTCGTGGATAGTTTTGATTACGGATTTATACAAAAATTTAGAGATGACACCAAGAATATACTTAATCTCTGAGTCAACTGATACCATGTAAAACAATCAACATGTAAAACATTATGAGCAGTATTATAATAAAGATATTGACATGAGCAATCTCCATCACGAAAGTAACTTCACAAACTGGACTGATGTCATGATATGAGGACACTCAACAGACAACGAGATTTGTGGAATGAAACAAGACTGAGAATTAATGAAATAAAATTCAAATCGATCATTGCAAAATCACTCATAGGGACAGCGTGCGTGGTAAACCTGTTTTTATTCTGCGAATCGACAGCGCACTGCTGATACAAATTTCATGTTCTCATTAATGCACAATCTTTCTGTAAAACTCTCCTTTTGCAATGTTTTATAGCTAGTCACAATGTAAAACACTAGAGAGATCAGGTATCTACCTTCTTGTACAAGTGTTTAGCTAAGGACAATTTTGTAATGATTCAGTAAGAATTCGACGGTTTGGTAATTTCACATTTATAGTAGTTCATGGATCAAGTCAAGGAAATCTATCTTCCAAATCTGAAGATGCATTTACAAATATACCATACATAAAGAAATTTTTTAGCACCGTAGATTTGATTGATAAATGCTAAAGAATCAAAAACTAAATTAAGTGCAATAAAATCATGGGGTATCTCGAGGAAGAGGTTCCATGTCCCTTAAACTGAGAGGATTATTATTCTAAAAACACCTTTGAAGATTTAAGCATGAACAATGAATAATATCATTGATATGTTTCAATGCAAACTCATTCGTTATGATTATTCTGCAAAATGTAATTATAAGCAGTTGAACACTGTAATATACTAGCGATGAGCAATGAGCGATTTCTGGGGCTCGTTGCTCTTATTTCACTGTTTCCTAACAACTAGTTCACTTACATTTATATTTCAAAGACGACAACCAATGTTAAAAAACGAAAACATTCTAAAGGAATATATGACAGACACGTAAACACTTTTAACTTTAAGAATTTTATTCAGAGAAAGTTTATAGTAAATAGGTATATTCATATATGTAGTTTGGCTTTACAAATACATAAGCCCACCGGAAACTGTCTGACCCCGAGTAAAGATAATCTACAAATAAAACCACCTTTCCCCATTTCAATGAATAATGTATATTAAACTCACGTGCTTCAAAACACATACCATAAATGGATAGTATCAGGTAATGTGAAAAATAACTCTTATGAAAATATTTCATAAATATACTAGCAGCTTAAATCTGCATTTCTTAACATTACCAGAAACAATTATGAATAAATGTAGTGAAATATTTCGTACCTTCTTCACAATGATGTCCTTTATACCCAGCTCGACACTGGCATTTGCCAGCTACGCAAATGCCTTGATTGTTGCAATCGATGACTTCGCATTCGGAAACTGGTACATTACATTCTGTACCCTTCCAGCCTGTTTCACATCGGCAGGAACCTTGAACATATCTTCCATGGCCAGTGCAATGTACTGGACAAACACCTATAGAATAGGACATGACATAAGCAAAACATGTATTGATATGAAAATGCGAATTACTGATAACAGTTTCGGAGTTTCAGAAAGATAAATTTTTGTACTTGTTTCGAAATGTATCAGATTTCTTTCAGTAAAAGATCAGACATAATCGATGATCTTGTGTCGGTTTGACTCCTGGTATGACTGCGAATTTATTTGCAGATCAAGATTAAAATATTCATCGCTCTGGAACCTCCAAGTTGCTTAAGTACAGCTACAGTCTAGGTTTATGAACTGTGGCAACGGCTTTAGCGATTTTTTTCGGCGAACTTCTAAAGTCGCCAAGGAAATATATATTTCAAAAATCGTTTTCTTTCAAAATGATTTTCCCTTTTACAACGGAAAGAAAAAGCTTGAAAACACATTTAAAAACGTTCTGAAAAGTATATTTTAAAAAAATTTCTCAAAAAGAAGTAAGCTTAGACACATTTTAAAACACATTTGTGAACCAGTAGAAAGACTAAGCTGCGAATGTTACAAATACAAATACAAATATTGACGACCAGCTACAGGCTCAAGCCCAACAAGGCTGGTCCTTTGTTTATGAATTCCCCACAATTCCCACTGACTATCCAATTGTATCTTAAATTCGTACACTCCCTTTGAATTAACTATATTTTCTGGCAACGCGTTCCATTTGTCTATTACCCTATTAAAGTAGTAGTTAAAAATACCCTAAGTAGTGGGTAAGAATACCCTGAAATTTATCAATTACACTAAATACAGTAGGCTGTTTGAAAAGAAAAATATTTTTAAAAGAAAAAAGTAAGAAATAATATAACCTGCTACGCCAGAACTGTTTCGGGAAAAAATAATAAAAAAACGAAAATTCCACAAATGGCAAAAAGCAAAACTCTTAAACGTTTAGTGAAAAATATTATACTAAGATTTCCACAACTATAGAAATACAAATAAATGAACCAATGGTATCACAGAAAAAAAACATTTTAAGAAAAAATTTAATCAAACGATATTTCAAAATAAAAATAGCCATTGGAATCAAAGAAAAATTTCAATGAAATCAAACGACTTTACTGGATTTTGGAAGAACTTTCAAGAGTATTCAAAATGAAAGTTAAAAGTTACCGTTTGCCGAGGTTGCCATAAAACCACAATAAAATAAAGACAGATGAATTCCCTTAATCTGCCGTAATTCGCTACTAGAAACGCGCCAAAAAATCCGCCAAGGCCGTTACCACCGCTCATAATCGTAGAGTGTAGCTGTACCGTTGTTTCGATGAGATATCTCGTCCATCAAGATCTGACCAATTTTACAAATGACAACATATCTCGTCATAAAATTGGAGGTTTGTATGGTGGTGAGATGAAGATATAATAAACTATCTTTATGACGAGACATCTCGTCTATGTCCAAACTACCTCCAGGAAAGTTAATAGGCATTTTCAAGGAGTCTGGGTTTTCATAGCGCCAAGGTACTATCAGAAACCTACGCACTATACTTCACGTATATTGAAGCACTATGTTGGATGTTAGAGGCATTAGAATAAGGTGTCCCTTGTATAATCAGTGGTGACAGTATCAGTTTAGACCCGTTTAATGTACTGGTCATACCACGCTTAAAAGGGGTGCACATAATAAAAATGGCGATGTATTTAAGGATAAACATTATGATCTACTTCTTTATGTAGTGTAAAAAAGGTCTTTAACTGATATAGCAATTCTATCGAGACCAATAATCTAATGATATAGATGCTTTAGATATGCTTGATTTAATCATTGTGAAATTGTGATAGTTTCGTATATATACGTATCTGTTGGAATAGGAAAAACTATCAGCGTCAGCTATCTAATAAATTTAAATCGAATTGATTGCAAAAACTGTGATTTTTAAAAGAAATCAACAATTCTGGTAAGCCAATATCACTACTTCAAACGTATTATACTTTTCATCAAATATACTTAAAAAGGCCCAAATAATTACAATTAATACAGTAAAAGATAAAGTTACATTAAATACGCATTACTATTTAACCAATATAATATTTAACAGTAAATAGATTTAAGAAGCTTCCAAATGTGATTACCAAAAATAAATTTTAGGGAAGAAAAAAAAATCACAATTTCACAATGATTAAATCAAGCATATCCAAAGCATCTTTATCTGGAATTTAAGGCGTATGATGGACAATTTTATCTGGGACATACAACTATGTAATATCTCATCAAATTAGTTCACGTAATCTAAGTAAATTTTGTAATATATCATTTAATAACCTAGTCATGATGTAAATTATAATAAATATTATAATAAAATAGATTATTATTTTACAGAGAGTTGTATAAAATACCCATAAAATAGTTTGAACATTAATCACACTGTATACATTAAAGCAGCAAATATTTAAATTCAGATGTCGAGTCGTTAAATGTTTACATTTCCAAGCGTCCTGAAAGATAATCCCCATTTTATTCAACGTAACCCATTTTTCTTCTTTACACAATTCGCCATTTCATACATCTATTCCGATTCTTTTTATCAAGCATATACATATATCTATATACACAACACCACAATAAATCGGCCTTATCAATCATTATTCTTTTTCAGAGTGCCTTTTTTTTATTTCTTTCAATGGCGGCTAACGCCCTGCGATCTCCGTTTTTTGCGTTGTTGTTTTCCTTTTTGCAGCTTTTAATAGAAAGGATTGCCGCGCAGAAAACGGAGCGTAAAACGGAAACGTATTTATCCACGCGCATTTTCCAACTTATTTATTACGAGACGAAGATTCGGGATCCAGAAAGCGCGAAAAAATTATTGCTTTAAATATCCTTGTGTATGGAAACTAGGAAAAAGGGATATAGATATTTTAAATGACTAGGAAGCATTCACGTGGAATCACACATGCATAAATCGACGCTCAACGTATCCATTAGTTCAGAAAATAGGGAAAGGGTGTGTTAGAAACACCATTATAACAGATTTGCTGTTCCTTTGTTGGAGTGTATTCCAGCCAATAGGAAACTATCAATCTATAAGGATTGTGCAATTCAGATACGATTCTTTATTTCTTTGAACTACGGTAGTCCAGTTTGTATTAGCAATAGGGGGCAGTGAATTCCAATGTCGATCCAATCTGATAACGTCGTGTATGTGGCAACTGGTCCACATTAAATATATTGTGTCTTCAAATGTCCTCGCGTTTAAGAGATGTGGAAATTTAAAAACTGGGATGTTTGCATAAAATATAAGTAGGCTGATAATTGATACTAAGAGGAGCTTCCAAATTTGTGAATAGCATGTCGATTGGTGGTAACTTGACGGCTCTATGACAGATTAACTGGTTTCGTCGATTTGTCATCTTATCGCCTCGTTTTAGGATATAGCATTTTATGGCAGGACACATCTGAATGCGCATTTCTATGCAGTAGGTTAATGACTGAAGTAACAAGCCTACAATGTCACCAATCAGATGATGAATCAATAGATGGATTGCTTCTCTCATTCCGTGGAACAATCGGAGTACTAATGTACGTTTCCACTTAGCAGACCAAAGCAGTGTAAGGGTCACGTGACTACTAGATTTGGTCACATGATCCTGTGCAGATAAAAATGTTACCATTGATTGCTCTAATTCTTTTATTTCCTCTGTGGAATGGGGTGACGGCTCAGGTGTTGACCATATGGTAATCTGACCTTGGTTCAGAAGGACGAAGTACTCTGGGATCTTTTCATGCATGTTTGTGTCTGGACCTCCACCAATAGCGCGTTATGTTGTATTAATTCAATCACCTGCCTGGTTTTATTCTTCCCTTAATTTGTTTTCACAACTGTTTTATTCTATTTTTATAAAACACATGTGAGTGAGTGTATAATTATCGCTAGTGCAGCTGTATTTACGTTTACGGCAATTCTGACATTTGCATGCCTCTCCAGGCGAAGTTTCTATCTTAACATTGCCACCCGGGTTTGAAGTTGTTAAATGTCCCATTGTCAAAACCGTGAAGTTAAACCTCGACGCCCACGCTTTTATTTGAAGTTTAGTTTCAAAATGTGATATTTTGTTTCAAGAGATAATTTGAAAAATTATTTTGTCGCAGTTCAGTTTTTAGATAGGCAGTAAATGTTGTTTTGGAAAACAGCAATTGAGCTGATATTGGTGATAAATTTCAATAGCAGATACAAGGGCGAGGCAATAACTACCCGCACAGTATCGGCATTTGTTTCTCTTTTGGCAGCACTGTCGTCTTCGAGCGTGTCGTTTCTGATTCATTACTGCCATCTTGTCAGTCCTCGAAGTCCTTGAAACTCCCCCCCCCCTTTCCACAGAGGTCAGTTGCTAGGGCCAGCGAACAATCCCATCTCGGTTCTAACGGAAACAACTAAAAGGAGGAGAAGCATTTGGACTCCATCCTTTTTTTGCAGCATTTTGTTTTGCTTTGCGCGATCCTTCCTATGATCAACCACGGGTTAATTTTAAACTTCTATTATAAAAGTATTTGGATTTATTAATCACACTGCCAGTTCAGGTTTACCCTGTAATACACTGGAGTACCATGAGGCAGAAAATGCACATGATTATTCCATTGCTGTACTGAAAACATGTCGGTGCGCATGCATAGTTCTGCAAATGTATTTTCGTAGATCTGATGTTGGACCAATGTGTGGTGTGACTTCATGTGTGGTGTCAAGTTGCTAGGTCAGATGACGTGATGTCAATAGTTCCCCGCCGGTTTCCTTTCGTTCCAAGGAAAACTAGAATCTGCGAATCTGGTTTTGTTGTCTGAAGGTAG
This sequence comes from Metellina segmentata, assembly GCA_947359465.1. Classification (NCBI taxonomy): domain Eukaryota; kingdom Metazoa; phylum Arthropoda; class Arachnida; order Araneae; family Tetragnathidae; genus Metellina; species Metellina segmentata. The sequence goes on from OX375875.1 coordinate 57,347,333, forward strand.
ATTTGGGACTAACTCCATCGAAGATTTTCACTACTGTGTTTTGCCACGTTGGGTTGGTGTGGAGGTTTGGAGAGTGGGGTGCCAGTTGAGGTGTTGCCTCGTCATCTGACAGTGGTTTAAAATTACGTGGTGTCCTAGGATCTTCTTTTAGAGGATTGATCCCGGACCATCGTAAATAGCCAGTTGTGTTGCTCTAGTATGACATTAATTAAAATTACCTTACCTTATCACTTTGTTATGCCAAAACGGAGTCTAACTACAGAATGAAGTCAGACGACCATCTATTATTACAACTCATAACAACAGCAGGCACTCGGCGTGATCCTGTTACATAGGCGAGTGACAAATTGCTGTTAAAATGGAATTTTAGTCATTCACCACGGAGAGTTGGACAGTTGTGTTGAAAAGCAAAAAGATTGTTCAAACATGAAGGTACTGTGAGTTACATATTTCAATAGTTTATAGCCTCATGTGAACAACTATTAGTTCATCCTCACAGCCTTACATTATTTTTAGAAGCTAAATATAATACCTACAATCTGTTCATACCAATCATTTTATTTGATACAGATCGTCGGCACCCGGCCAAAGATGCTAATCTGCAATCTTGACTATTTTCTCCTAAATGTCTTTATCAGATAGTTACTCGATGATTTATTCTACGCCAAAGGCATGAGGTTATGAGTCGGAACCTACATAACTTACATTGATGCATACACTTTACAATGTAACAATATTTTCTAGAACGCCACAATTTAAAGAGCTTTTTCACTTATATATCTTATTAATTTGTTGTTACATATATATTCCTTTGAATGGTGATATGGATATGTGTATACGGATTGTTACAAATATACTTGTATAAAAAATTGTTATTTATTTTATGAATTGTTACTTGAGAACGCGAGTACTAGGAAATTCAATTTTTCGGTTTTTGAGATAATAAAGGAAAAACAGTTGCCCACGAAGCCAAGTTTCATTTGTACCCGCATATTTCATCAGCCCATAGACAGTGCTTAAGTGTTGAAAATTTTAACAAATATTTTTAGAACGCCGAAATTTAAAGAGTCTTTTTACTTATATGTCTTCTAAATTTAATGTTTCAGATCTTTTACTTTGAATGATGATATGGATATGTGTATACGGATTGTTGAAAATATGCTTGTAGAGCAAATTGTTATTTATTTCATGAATCGTTACTTGAGGCAAGAGTACTAGGAAATTAAATTTTTCGTTTTTTGAGATGAAGAAAAAGCAGTTGGCCCCGAAGCCTAGTTTCATATGTAACTGCATTTTTCAAAAGATTGTATACATTGCTTAAACGGTCAAAACATTATCTAGTGCTTTCATTTGAATCTGTATACATGATCTCAGCTTTACTAATTCAAATATAACTCAAAATAAAACATTTTCAATTTAGTTCTTACAATCAGGAGACAATTAAACACATTAAAGCGTAGGTGCCACGGAACTTGTGGTTTGATCTTAAAACGTTGATTTATTAAGACATAGAGCAACGACATCATGAACATGAATGCCAAATGGCGGACCAAATGGTGAGGCGTCTGAGCTACATGGAAGTTAGCGTCAGAAGTATTTGTGACACGTTATGCGTTAAACATCAGACAAAACCTGCGCGAATGTAGCAGAATCGTTAAATTTAAGGATTGACTCTCAGGCTTCTATAAGAAATGAATAACAGTATTAAAGAGTCTGTGTCTAAGAAATTTATCGAATGAATTGTTGAATATTTATTGAATCCAACACCACCTGCATAAGACGTTTCAATTTTCACCAACTCTTCTCAAGTCGTAAAGCGCGCGACACAAGCACAGCAGCTGACGCACAAAGTACAACCAATCATAATACATTCGGCATTCCAAAATTGTGATGTCTGTTTTCTTTTTCTGGTTGGAGTATCTCACGAAGTCACAGAAGCATGTGTTTAGAGATGGGAAAGTTCAAGAGTGGTGTTCGTGTGTATTGAGGACACATGGCTGTAGCTATAACCAAAGACTTGCGGATGATAGGAGCATAATTAAATGATTTATGGTGACGAATATTATAATTAGGTGAGTGAAAAACTTCATTATAAATACTATATTCATATTTTAAAACCTGCAGGAAAAAATAATTAATCGTTTCTTTCAATAATAATTGTCATCTTTCATAAAACAATATCAAACATACTTCCTGATAATCAACCATCTATAAACGGAATCAGCAAAACAAACCTAAACAGAAATTCTCACGTAAAACTGACAAGGCTCCAAATTGGACATTCCTTTATTACCCATATTTATTTGCTGCCTTTATGCTCATCATGCAATAGTCTTTATACTTTAAACCACATCTTGTCAGAATTCCCGAATTTTAATTATCATACACTATACTGATTTGGTAACTCCCTTATTACCTTAATAGGCTTGTTGATGGACCCATATCACAAGAACTTATGTTTATTTTTTTTACTGACATTGATTTCGTAAACAATATTTAGATTTCATAATCGACTACAACTCACGCACTCAATTGTAGTGAATTTTATAACATGGTTTTTGAACTCGTTCTGATTAAAAACTAATTACGAATTAGTTACTGTTTGACGCAGCATAGCCAAATCTGGCCCTTGTGCCATAAAAAAACAATCAATCAACCAACCAACCACAACCATAAAACAATATTTATTATATACTATTTTTGTATAATATTTTCCCCACTGTTCATTTTCTTCACGCTGTAATTATAAACATCTAATTATTTTTCATACCCACAGGTATTAAGAAAGAGAAACAAAGCTCACACAAACATCTCAAAACGAATTGCGACAAACAATATTTCCCCACAATTCATTTTCTTCGCGCGGTAATTAAAAGGCAACCGAACGATTGCCACAAACATTCTTATTTCCCTGGTGAGCCAAAATCAGAAATCTGTTGTCAGACGGAGCAAAATGAAACAAGACTTAACACCTACTGTCAGCACAGTCATGTCCTATATAGCCCGGAAAGCAGTGGCACTTCCCCAGGTGACAGTTGCCATGGTGATGACAATTGTTTGGGCACGACGTCGGCACGTCCCCTTCAAAGACACCATAATAAACGTTAATTAGAATCCAAAGAAACAGATGATAAAACTGAAAGGAAAGAAGCACAGTTCCACATAAAAAGAGGACTTCTCACACAAAAGATAATGAAAAGAACTTTCATTTAACTGGATTGGGAGAATTTTCTCTCTAATTTGTTAAAGGAAACTTTTTACTACCAGTTATTAGCGCTGGAAGTTACACATAAGAATTGCCTTTTGTGTTTTTCGTGGTTTTGCTTTTGGTCCGAATTATCCAGATGGGAACAAGCAGTATTGATGTAAACGAGCTGTTCGCACGCGTGTGTAAGGAGGCGAATAAATGCCTTGAAAAATTATGGGCGTGGTACAATTAGGCTTCTTTGACTTATAAATGAACAAAAAAGTGATTTTACACGCCCTTAACGCACTTTAAAAGATCTACTACGCTTCATTTTTATGCAGACGATGTTGGTCTGTTGATATATTGGAAGTTGTGTTAATTTATAAAGAACATGACAGTGTTAAAAAGATAAGACATTTTCAGACAATACTTGAGATGTGAACAATGCATCTCTTTGATACATGCTATCTAGGTTACAACAATTTCCTTCATAAAAGGGGAGACTAAAAAAAGTATTTATATATGACTTGTTAAACAAATTAACGTAAAGGCTGGAATAACGCTTTAATGCTAATGCATAGTTTTGTTCTGTGGAATGCGATTTTCTACAATGCTTGAAATGTGAACAATGTACCTACGTGATAAGTGCTACCTATAGATAAAAAAATGTCCTCTAGAACTGGAGGACAAATATCAAGTCTTTATGCCTTTGCTTAGACATATTAGCATAAACATTTTTATGATCCTTATTTCCTGCAATTATTTAACAATGTGTCTACTTGATATGAGCTATTGAGATTATATAAACTTCCTTAAAAAAAGAAAACTAATATTAAGTATTCAAGACTTTATTTAGCTAAATGTTTGCTAGCATAATACGTTAACCAAATAACTAAAGGCTATAAAAATGCTTGTATGCAAGAGTTTTACAATGATTGCTGCATAATAACTTTTTGCACTATAATTAAATAAAAAATATTTGTGCTTCACCTATAAGAATTATTTACAGGCATATTTCATCACAGTTACTAACAGATCAAATTATCACAATGCATAATTATCAAATAAATAGTGTTACTTTAAAGAATATATTGATGCTTAAATTAAACCTTGGACCATATGGTGGTCAAAATTTAAAATTCATATTGTAATATTTGGTTGAAGCGAGATGTTTACCTGAATGTGGTGGAAATTTTGCCCCAAAGAAATGCAGTGATTATTTACCATCTATTTTTATCTTTATCAGTCATATTTCGAAGTTTTGACTACAAATTTAAAGAAGCTGAACTACATATGTGCTACAAATGAATATGTTTATTAAAATTTATTAAATATTAAATAAGTTAAATAAAAGTCTGGAATAGCGATAATAGCGATTGCAAAGTTCTGAGGACGTTGTATTTTTATAAATATAAGGTTAATTACACAGAATCTGCAAAATCAACTTTAGGTATGTTTCACAAAATTCTGCTTATCTTTACATAAACGAAAAATAGTTTTCAGATATTTTTATCACGTGGGATTTGTAAACAAAACCGATTTAAAATCACCTATTCAATGTATTTCATGAAAATGGTGATGATACTTATATTACCATTTTTACATTATTTTGGCAATATTACTATCTTTTTCTAAGCCTGATAGGGAAATATAATAAATTGATTTATATCTTACAAACATGAAATGCGTTGTTTTTTCGCATCTTGTTTTTAGTATCCAAAACAGCGTACAGTGGACCGATGATTATATAATGTTTATGGTTCAATGCTGTGAATCACTCAACAGTAATCCGCCATCCTGCTAACTATCCTGTGTCCTCGATACTTTCCTTCTATACTCTTTATATCTTTGTGGAACCTTTCACTCTGATCCTCATTCATAACTTACCTCTTGAATGAAATCCAAGCTCTACGCTCTCTGATATACATGACTGCTTCGAACTCTGAATCATCATGTTTTCTAATATTTGGTCCAGTAAACATTCTATCCTCCAATTTCGAGTCGTATAAGGTTGGGAAACTTATTAATTAGGTAAAAAGAATAGATTCAATTCTTATACAAGGAAATAACAAACTATTTAACCATCCAAGCTTTATATGAAGGGATAGTAATAGCGTTTTCTCTGGGTTAACCAAGCTTAGCTGTATTACATTCTTCCCCACCAGCTTAAAGGCTCGCTTAAGAGACTATTCCTTTTAATACCTATGCATTGCTCGAATACCTCACTCGCAAAGTAAACATGTATATTTTGTATTAAGAAACCTCAAGCTCTGTTAAGTCTTTATGAAGCCAAATGTCTCTAACTAATTAATTTAACTTCCTTTGAATTAAGGATTGTGACTGATGACTTGAGTGCTCAGAAATTGTTTCATTATTTTCAAAAATATATTTTATGTCTTAAACTGTGGAATGCAGATTCATAGGGGTTGAAACAGGGAGTACATTATGTACGTCTCTCATCGCAGACTAGAGATTACGTAAGAAAATGATTTTATTACTGTTTTAGTCATAGCCGTGTACTTTACATGATCAAACGTAGCAGTGAGCTCTGTGCTTTTCTGGTTTCCTCCATATTGGTAGATCACCAAAAGTAAAAGTTCTTTGACATAGAGAAGACTTCGTGAGGTGCTAACTGTTTTATCCTGATTAACATATTTTACACCAAAAAAGGTGTGGTAAGCATTGTTAACAAATTCAGTTATGCACTGCCTCTGCTTCTGGATGACAAACTTTCCCTTTAAATAACAAAAATAATTTGGACGCTTTATACAACCTATAGAAGCCCTTTTTGTTCTTTTTACCCCAAAAAACAATACACAACAGATGAGGATAAATTAAAAATGCTTACATAACTAGCAAAATAAATCATCAATTAAAACAAAATTGTTCACACTAGTCAACTAGCTAGGGTGATACTGACAATGTTTCTTCCCTTAGTCAGGTAAAAGTGGGAAACATTTGATTAGAGGACGTTCCAGGGAGGGGATTGAAAATGCTTACTTCTCAGCGACAGGTTGTCACACATTTGATGCACAATTATTCATAGTTGCACTTTGATGTCACTAATAACCACATACATATGCTAATTTTTTAAATTATTTACATGCTTTTAATTGTAAAATCCAACGTTGTGCAAACTAACAAATATTTTATGCTTGATCCATGTATAAGAATACATTTAAACATCAAAAGTCTTAAATGAAAGGTTTAGGGTTTTAAATAATGTTTCTCTGTTGTGAAAATTCTTTTACGTGGTGAAGAAGAATGATTTAGGATTTTGAATTCAAAACTACTTTAAAATCACATAATTAAACAAATTCATTACAAACATGTGTAAGCATACAAATAGTAAGGTTATAACAATCTAATATGACAATGACACAGACACATGTTCATCCAAGCATATTGCGAGAACATTTACGATGTTTACTTACTTGCTAAAGTAGGAAGAAAGGAAATACCCACAGATGTGCTATCGTCGTTTATTATTGAGAAGTACCACGTACCAGGCTCCAAAAAGTGCAAAAAACTCACTTCCTGACGAGGCTGAAAATAAACAAATATTTTATTTGATGCAACATTAATATTTTAATCGGTTGAGCGGTATTTTGTAGAAACAGTAATTTCCAATGGAAGGAACAAAACACACAAAACATAGGTTAGAAACAAAGTTATGCATGAACAATACATAAAAGTGATGCAAGTGAGACATGAAAGACAAATAGAAAAATTAGTTTTCCATTATTGAACAGAGGTCCTGTCTAGAGAGTGCAATAGAATTTTGCATTTGGCGGATGTCCATTTCTTGGGATATAGTGCAAAAGTGGCATTAGGGGCTTTGTTGAAGTTTTAAGGAGTAGAGATGTTCAGAGGACAGTCAATGGTGACCAAACAGTAGCCGGGTTTTGGCAGGATCTTTTAATTTTGTGGTACGTGGTATATATTAACGGTAAAGAAACCAAGTTTTACTTGATTTTCTAGTCTCAAATTTGTGGAAAAATCTTTGTGTTTTTATGGATTTAAATTTTTATGGAATTGTACAAGATAACTCGGCTAGGAAATTGAAAAAATCCATACGCTTCTTTGTCAAGAAATGCACTTGTTTATTACCATAGGCTCTACAGTGTGCCGGAATCCACTGTAGAGCTACTAGTTTGTTCTATAGTGCCAAATCCAAGTATCATCCAATGCCGCTCATTGTAAAATTTGATATTTTGGGGTATTTTTCAAACTTTTTTCCTGGTTCAACGATTCACTCAACATTAGAAAAGCCTGTAAACAATTTAATTTTACGCTGAAAAGTATTTTAAGGATTGTATTGACACCAGACTCTGAGAGAGGAGTCATGTTTTTAAAACCCTGCAACTGACCTCTTCGGTCTTCGGAACTACAAGGGAAGAACAGGTGCAATTTTCAAGAGAACACCCAAAGGCCATTCGTCGTTACTACTAACAGAGACGATGAACAACATCTGTGCATGTATTCATCACTTACGACCACCCGGACGCACGACCGAATCTGAAGAGGGAGGAAAATTTAAATGAATAATCTCTTCGCTTAAGAACCTGCTTTCTAGTAACTGAACTCGGTTGCTAAGCGAGGAGTACGTGTAATGTGCTTTGCAGTAAAAGATGGACACCATTTGAAAGTGACTAGGAAATATATCAACAAAAAGGTTTAAAACCCAAGTCGAATACATGCCAACAACTCTAAATGACCCAATCGAGCCATAAAAACCTTCAACAATGGTATGATGGTAACAGTCGTAATGTAATAAACTACCACAAAATACAACGGGCTTATCAATGCATCGTTAATGCATAAAGTGGCACATTGTAGTGCCTTTACTGGTCAGTTATAGAGAATGTCTCGTAGGCAATAAACTTGGCAGTGAAGTGCACATTGTAACTTGAGGTGGATATTGTACTTACAAGCGTTTAATACCACCGTGGCTTAGACTCGACCAAATGACCCGCTAATATGCAATGCTGTACCTCGAGCTTATGATTGATTATGAACTGCTAATACAGTGTTCTGTCTATGCGCTAGTTCTATTCAACCTCCCATCGTACTGATTTGGCATTCAGCAAGGTATTCACATTAGTGTTCCAGGATGAAGACAATGGTTCATTATTCTGCTGTTACGAACCTCAAAGCTTGTATTTCATATTTCTAAAACAGATTAACGGCCTATGTACTCGCATTGAACTTTAGAGTATAATATACGTATATAGAACCCAAATTATTTCAACGTTGTTCACATCTTTGAATCATATTGTAATTTGTAAAACCTTCAGGGCAGGACTTTCTTGCGTAATAAAAATATATTTTTCTCCAACTATCCCTAAGTTTGCGAAAATATTTTATGTTGATACGGACACTTTAATGCAATAATCTCTCTGTTTATTAATATTGCATGACACTGAAATATAAATTGACTATAAATTTTAAATTTCGCAAAGATCTATCTTCAAGCAGAAGATTCTAGTACAACTAATGATATTTAGACTTGAAATAATCTGAAGTGTAAAACGAAGTGCAAATAAAAGTTATACATATTGTTTTTCACGCTTTTATCGAAAACTTGTACTTTCTACCGTAGTTCGCTGAATACAGTGCATCTGAGTTATTACCAACCGTTATATTTTAAACACTTTTAGTAATATTTTTTCGAGTATTTTCATGGGAGGCTACAGCCTACCATAGGGATTTTTCATCTTATAGTAAACTTATACAACTTATAGTAAAATTTTATCGCAACTGCAACTACATCTCTATAAAATTCATGATCATTATGAAAATCATTATAGCAACTGATATTGTAAAAACAAATTTGCTCTGTTTTAAATACTTTTAGTAATATTTTTTCGAGTATTTTTATGAGAGGCTACAATAGGAAACTTATATAGTAAATTTTTATCGCAACTGTAACTACATCTCTATAAAATCCATCATTATGAAAAATCTCTATGGTAACTGATATTGTAAAAACAGGTTTACTCTTTTGCTTGATAAACATATTTCGATTGAATAGGAATACTATGTCCTCAATAGTAAAATAGATTCCCTGAAGTTATCTTGATATAATATTTATGTTTTCAACTCGCATTACGTGAACAGAAGTAGTTAACCGAATCTCCTTCAAACTAAAGCTATACCCTTTCAAATTATTCTATGTGAACCATATTTCGAATGCAACGAAACAAACCCTCTCTTCCAAGTTCAATTCCAACAATGAAATTGCTCGGATCTCTGACAGCATATCGATTACGCTGCCACCACACCCGGCAATTGTATTTCGAGAAATCCTCGTTTTTACTCAATCTGGGCCACTTCTGCAATTCCAACTTTTATTGCCGCACCATTCATTTAGCCCAAACCACACAGGAATACCACCACTCATAGCACTGCCCGTGGAATCGCAATTTTTCATTTCATTTCTTCGTATTCGAGTTCTCTGGAGCATTGATTTGTTATTCCGGAACTCTTTATTGTCGCGTCCCAAATGTGCAGGAGATAACGTTATTGTTCACCTTCCTATCGGAGCACGATTAATGTCTCAAACAGAGGAATCCACAGGAGGAATCATCGATGTATCGCTTTTGTTGCGATATGCGAGCGATATTTCAAGTTTTTTTTTTTTTGCTCGCCACAGAAGATATGATTTTGGGAGAGGGGGACCGTGTTGACTGAAATCCATGCTTGCATGTATTTGTATTCCACTGTCTGGGTGGTTCTTCCTTCTTAGGGAATAAAGCCAACACGAGGAACGGAACACTTATTTTTCGTTCCAATTTCGAGATAGGAGTGAGGATGTCTTGGGAGTTCATTTCTTTTTCGTTCTGATGGATTGCAAACACCGATTTCTTTTGTCGAGGAATTGTTGGCTACTTTTGAATTGAAAAAAGGCGTAAAATATGTAATTTCAAATCAAAAATGGAAAAGAAACAGTAAAACAGTTATGAAAGGTGTAGAGACTTGAGGTTTTCAATACGATTCAATGCAAAAGGATGTGGAATGGAGTTAGCGAAGAGTGTAATTTTGAGGAAATATGTATTTATTCCGTAGACTCTTGCTGGATTTCTTTTGATCATCTGTTAAAATACTGAAACTTTGTTGGTTGGTAGTCTTTTATGACTCAATGGTCATATTTAGCCCACCAGTGCAAAACGCAGATAACTTCAACTAAATGGAATTTTATTGCAAGAAAAAGGTTTACTGATGCAGAAAAAAAGAATAGAGAAAGTTACAGGAATTGAACTTGAGTTGTATACAGCTCCCGGACTGCTAGTGCAGGAGATCTTGCTACAGTTTGGTACCCAGGTGAAAATGCTCTACTACCTCGGAAGAGAAATAATTCGAAATTTCTTTATTTGGAGCATTTTACTATGCAATTCACGTTACATACAAAGCAAAGATGAAAGCATATACCTGGTTTATGATGCTTTAAGTCCTCCAAGAATACAGTTTATTCGTTTCACAAGTGTTATACCAATGAGCGTGAATTGCTTTAGATAATTTCCTTTATAAAATTCGATCTGAAGAACTGTCTTTCATTATTTTTTTAGCCTGTAACGCCATTGCTGTGAAGCTCCCGTGCCTTTAATTTATCATACTGGTTGACATCTTTGGAATTTTGTTCTGTTGTGACTAATGTACGAAATACATATTATACGAAATAATTTGTATTCGTTTCCGAATTGTTTGTTCATTTTACTTCATTCTTAGCAGAAACCTTTTTCATTGATAATTTTTGCTTAAGATGCGTCAATTCGAGTGCAATACTTAAAACCTGTAAAGATTTATCTTCATTTGTATAATTTTTAGTTTTTACAAAAGTTTATTAAACTGCTCATCGATTAAGTCTGAATTTCAAACAATAATTACTTAGAAAAAAAAATTAAGTTACGAAAATTGAATGTTACAAAGTTTTGGATATAAAAATGTTATCGGTTAAGGTTCTGCTTGGAACTGAATGGTTCAGTCTATTTCAGGTTTACACGAAGTTTCGAAGTTATAAGTATTTTACTTTAGCTAGTTGCAGGGAATTAACCCCGAGACGTAGGGAGCTTAAGGAAACGGATTTGTCTTACTTAAGTTGAAGAAATATGTACATAAACTGGTATACGATGTATCTTGTTACTAATTATATAAATTATAATTCAACTTTCAAAATTTTAATTATGAAAGAGACTAATATTTCTGATACTGACAACGATTTTAATTTTTGATTCATAAATATTCATGTAGTAGGAATTATGGGAGGATTATTTTAATATTACTTTCAAAGGAGTAATAATTAAAATATTAAATTAAATAATGAGTAATAATAATTAAATAAAATCATAATAACATATGAAAAATGTTAACACTCCACGAATTTTTGTATAGAAAATACTGCTTTGATATCATCGAAAAAAATTTAAAACATTTAGTATCATTAGATGGCATTTTCAAAGTTATTTAATGAAATGTTTATTTACTAATTTTGTAGAAATTTTTACCACCTTGCGATATTTTTTACTATATCTATACACTAGTAACACATTGTTTTAGAAAACTGGCACCATTATCGTCAGCATAAACACATGTGAACAACGTACAGTTCGAGTGAGAATACAAAAAGTGTGTGTAAACTGAATAAGAAAAAGTTAATTCATTGTAGTATAGCTAGATAAATCATGAATCTGTACAACATGAGCAAACTACTACTGTTAAATTTCTAAAATTACAAATTATATATTATAACATGAAGGTATTAAAATTGTTGAGTTGCTATTGATCCTGTTTGTACTACTGCTGTTACATCGCTGGTCTAAAATAATCTAATCTACACATTAAAAAACAGAAATAATTTACTCAAATAACATATCAACTCGGTAATTTACGATTTCTCCGAAGTGTTATCATGAATGTATTTCTCAAAGATTAAATATTCACAAGGCTTCTCAGAAAATACAATTCATTTCGCGTTAAATTATAAATCAACCCTCGTGTCACAAATGCTGAATTTCCGCTGTTAGTTACTTAATCTTGACAAACAATTTTTTTCGCAAAACGCACAGAAAATGTAAACACGGCTCTTAATTCAATTACGACACAAGTCGCACTGGCCTTTTTAACATTCAGAATCTTCAAATAAGAACACCTCTCCCTCTCTCAGAACACGTCCCCTATATGCTACTTCGCCCGGATTAATAATTCAGAATCCGGAGAACTGCCTCCTCGACAGCGAGAGAGCACAAATAAAATGAAGCATTTCCAAATAACAGATACTTCTGTGAAATAAAAGTGGAAACCGTGGCTTTGCCTCCTGCGCTTGCGCACCACTAAACTCGATTCCTCATTGAATCTACCGGAGTACATCGCCATCGCATATTTGATGATAAAATATTGTCGAAAACAAAAACTGAAGCATAGCGTTGAGTCTTGTCGAAATAAATTTTCCAGATGGTATCCTAAGCAGAGTTTATTGATTTTTCAATATCCTCATGGCGAGAGTGTATGGCTGTAGTTATCTGTTATTATTATAACGGGACGTATACGTTAAAGTTTACGATCGACATAAAAACCGTAGTTGATATCGCACTTGGTGTTTGATACAGATTTATTTTCAAATTTGGGAAAATATTTTGAAATATAGTGTGCTTTTAAATTAACGGAAATGAACAGAGATGCTCAAAATCATGACATCCGTTTGTTTTCCATCTTTATATTTTATTGGGTTATGCAATACACATATATTTTCAATTTGTAAGGAAGCATACATGCGTATATGGAGGAGTCATAAAATATTTAGTTTCGTGTCCTAGACACATTTATCTACAATTTTATTATTATTGTCTCTGTGTATTAAACGTTACTATGGATTGCAACTTGTATCACTATTAAATCTTAAACACATATCTCAAACCTCTAGAATGTAATGTGAACATTTACGTTTGAAACATCTCCTAATACTTTTCAAACTCAAATATTTATTTCAGATAGTTTGTTGCTTTAAAATTATTCTTAGAACTGAACTGTGAGACTATAACTACGCTGCATTGTACCGTTTTCAATAATTTAAATTGTTAGTTTCACATAATTCTAAAATTTAACGAAATGTTTTCGAGTTATTAATTTGCATAATCCAGACATCTATTAATATGTTGCACAACGGCATTCTGTATGCCAAAGTTAAAGGAATTGAAATCCTACATTTGTATAGCTTAAATTATGTAACGCACTATTAACTTTAATTTCTAATCTAGTATGAAAATGAGTTATAATTCTGTCACATTATATGTTAATTCATATAACTTCAATTCAATACACGTAGTAAACTAATGTTGGATTAAAAAGAATACCATTTAACTATAGATAAAAAAATTATGACCCTTTACATGTTTATTTAATTTTTTAAATGAAATTGTTTTTATTTCATCCTTTAAAGGGGTTCATAAGAATGTATCAGTTTTGCATCCTGTAGCCTTCCCTGTATAGCTTTTAACCAATTTCATATATTTTTCTTTCCTATGATTCTTTTAACTAATAGATGTCATTATTTAGTCATTAATTGTGTAAGGTAAAAACAATACTGTGCCAATCTGAAACCTCGTGAGAACTAGAGCTATAAAAAATTGGTTGATATTAAAACATCCACTCGAAAGAATGCCTTCTTTATATTTAGTGGTAAAACACAAATACAGGTAAAAAATGGTACGGAAAACTAATTTCAACGAACTCTGCGCAATTTATTCGAAATTCTGAAAACTAACCCCATTTTCTCTTTCTTGGCACTTCAGTATAAGCCTGCAGATAGAAACAAAAATGGATCTCTCCTTTTTAAATTGAACGCCATACATCTAGCTGATACGTGTCAACAAGTTAGACTGTTGTAAGGCAGGAGTTTTAAATAAATGCTAGCTTTGGGATTTGAACGTAATTTTTAGGGTTCCTTTTTTTTCTGCTCCTTATTCTCCTCGTTTACTCTCGTCTAATGATTTCCTCTACTTTTTTATTCCTCCATCCAATTCACCGTACATGTGGCTTATTTTTATTTTCAAAAACGACTCGCTGAAACAATTTTATGCGCTGGAACATCTTCCTTACTTAGGAGACCTTTCGCGTGCGGTGAAAACGGACAGTGATAAATTGGAATAAGTGATACCCGTAGTTGGGGATGCAGAAAAAATAAATTACTGCTCAAGAAATACAGGAAAAAATCCCACAAATAAGTCACGCACAGTAATTAGATATATCTTATGCATAATTAACCATTCGATTCTCTGATACGAACGTCCTATTAAGGCCTGTTTAGTATCGTGTTACTTTGCTTTATGGTTGGCGTGGGAAAATGAATGCCATTTTTGTTTCTGTAAGGTTTCTGATAAATTTTAAACAGGTAACATTTTTATGCTTTTGTTTACCTTTAATATATTCAGCTATGGATCGGCTAATCTAATGTGGATGATAATTAGACGCAAGAGTTGAATTGGGGAGCGTTTTTTTAAGGCGTTGTTGTGAAAGCGTGTTTTGCAACAAGGTTGTGTTATCATATTAATTACTCTTGTTAAAATCTTTGGAAAGTGGAGAAAAATGTAGCGATAAGAGATTCTTTATCTAGTAGTAACTATTTATTTTTAAGCTATGAGTTGTATTAAAGGTAACGGAACGTAGTGAATTACAAGTTTCGTAGGCACACATGCTGGTTCATGGTGTATGGTGACTGATTAGTTTTTTGTTCCAACCATTACCATCGGTTTAAGTAATTAGGCCTAACTTTTTCAAACATAATCTATTCATTAGCTGTTTCAACCTTAAGGAATTTCGGTTGCTTGGTTTTGCTTCAGAAATGTCTAAAATTAACGGATAATAATTTAAGTGGCAAAGCTATAGGATGAAGGGAACTGAAAAATGCTGCATTTCTGTGTAATTATCACGAAATAGATTTACATAGGATATATCAAGGTGATTAGTCAACATATTTAAATTTTTTATTTTATAATTAATATTATGCACTAAATTAAGTGAAAAATAATCGTCTCGTGGATTTTTCGGGTTTTAAATAGTAACATAACAAAATAAAATTTGATACTTATAATGATGAAACCAAAATAACTTATGACGTGGTATTTGAAGTTAATAGTAAGGTTTTGAAATTTTACGTCAAAATCTGTTGTGTAATGAGTTATTATAATATTTGAGGGTAAATTAGATACGAATCTTTTCGCATATGTCATGCACATGAATTTATAGAAGAGTTACTTCAAATCAAATGGTACCATGAATGGTAGATAGATGAACGATGCAAAACAATAAAGAATGATTAGATTTTTTTTTTTTTGCAATTGGCGAAGTATATTAAAAAAAATAATGTCTTCCTCCTCTTCGATTTACATCATCCTTGCTAAGTAATCCCTCATAGATAGCAATGTTCTCTGGATATGGGATCGAATTGACTCTGTGCTACCCTTGTCAGTCCACGTTCATTTACGTGATGTCGGTTGGCGCAATTAAGCCAAATATTGCGCCATAAATCCAACCATCATATGAAATAAATACCATACACATTATACACATTATGTAGTTGAATAAAAGTCGCACTATAGCAACAGAAAGGATTATTGGCGAAGGTCCAGGCTCAATCCAGAATAGAAAACTCCAAAGAACACACCTCGTGAGGTTGGATCACGATCAGATGACGAGTTAAACACCTAAACTGCCACCCCACTTTCCAAACTTCCACACAACGACAAAGTGAGGAAATTGGAGATCCTGATGGATTTAACGTGCACCTGTCCCCAAGTACGGTCTTTGGATGGACAGAGTTTTGTACTCCCAGTCTTTCTGTTCCTAATCCGCTGCTCTACCAACCAGGCTACCCCCTTATAAACTTTGAGTTCCCTTCAATTATGTGTGTATAGCCGAGTGTTAGTTCAAGTGAATCACATATCATGCTCAATAAGCTGTCACTTATTTAAAGGCGTTCTGTTTGCTGTCGTAGATTGTCAAAACAATATTCCAATGCTGAATATTTGAAGAGAAACATATATATAGAGAAGAAACGGGCAAAATAAAAAACCATTACTGTTTTCCCGATAATAGTAGTCTGAAGTTCAGATTAGCCGATTGTGCAGTTCATCTTCGATGTGCCCTGTTGTCATTCCCCAAGTTTAGCCAGATTCTTGTAAAATTCTTGGAAGTTTTGGAATCCGAAAGAGAAGTTCAGTCAAACTGACGTTAGTCGAAATTTGTAGGAATACGCATTTATTTATTCACATTGTTGCGATGTGGGCTGGCTGTTGATAGCGCTTCAAAATGAAAAAAAGTATTTGACTGTTGCGCAAGGTTTTTAGCTTTTTATGAATTAGCAAATGATGATTTAAGTGTTGATGGAAGTGGAAGAAAAACTGCACTAGACTGAATGTTCATCGTAGTAAGCATAACATTGTGTCACATTTGCCTGGCGCACGACGAAAGTTCGGGATTCTAAAACCACAAATGTAACAATGGACAGTTACTTTTCTTCTGTTCCACTTGCTAATGATCTGCTAATGCAGTATAATCTCACTATGATCGGGACACTAAGAAAAAATAAGATAAATACCTCATTATTTCTTACCATCAAAACATCGGAAATTACACTCAAACATTTTCAGTAAAAAAAAAATCTTTAAATAACTTTTTTAAATACTTTTTCTTGATATGTATCCATAAAAGTGTTTGGTTATTCCAGAAATTGTTACCATATGATACAAAAAATTGTTCAGTCGGAAAGACCGGCGCGCCAACTCATGTTACAAAAAGTGGCGCGACTAACGGCTGGTTAGAACAGAATTACCTGGTAGCTAACTATAAACTACAAGGAGTCGAATGTTCAAAACCCCAAATGGGGGTAAGAGTTTCCATTTTTCTTTGCGCCCACTTTTCTCGCTGCCTGACTCCATGACAGGTCTCAAGGGCATCAAAGAACAAACCACCATCATCTCCTTCCATCAAGCAAGCTCACGTCTCTGCACCCCTTTATCGTTTTCACCTCCTCCTCTCCGAATCCGATGCCGGGAGTCACAGGAAGTTGCGCCTGCGGACCTAGCCTCAGCTGTCCCGAAATAGGAAGGAAAGGCGCGGAGATCGTATCGTCTGTCCACACATCCAAAGGGAACTGGCAACGGAGGGGAAGGACCCAAAATGGGAATTTAATGGGGATATCTCCCGTTATCTCGCAGGCATTCGGATGTGGTGTGAAATTTCGGAAACGGAATGCTATAGATAGGTAAGTCTCTAATTCGTGAGGTTTGGGGGTTGGAGGAGGTTGATAAATGGCAAGCGTTGCGATTTCGATGGCCCCTATCGCAGAGAGAGGCAGCATTCGAGTGTAGATGGTCCGAGGTGGTGGTTGATAAATAGGGCATTGGGCACTTTCGTTACGGTAGCGTTTGGGACCAGGTGTTCCCGTTACGAAATCAGCATATCTGCAGAAAACGTGCACTAGTTTGATTGGTATCATAACTGAATCCCCTATAGTGAAATGGAAATGCTTCCACTTTGAAAGTAGAATTTTCGATGATTATGCGGTCTATGTTATATTACTGCTGGTGGCGAGACTTTCTTCCCCAGTAACCAAAACTCGATGTTCGACATTTTTCGCTCAGAAATGGTGAATATTATCTAATTGAACGTTGTATTAACAAAGAACAACTCCTTGAAATTCTTTTAAGATTTGAAGGATTCCCATTTTGAATAAGACTATTCAATAAAATTATTAATTTTACCAAATTCGCCGGATTCTCATCTTTGACAGCTGAGATTAAAGTTCAAAGTGGTCATTTCTTCGTTTATTGGTGTATTGAAGGCACTGTGATATGAAATGTTATAGATAGGTGTCTCTAATTCGTGAGGTTTGTACGTTGGTGGAGGTTGATAAATGGCTTTTTCATTGGTCTCTATTGTGGAGAGAGGCAACTTTCGAGTGTAGATGGTCGAGTAAATTTTGTGAGTTGATGTTCCAGTTTATAAATTATCATGCTTACAACATGAGCAGACTTGCTAGAATTTGTTTGGTATAAAATTGAATTTCTCTAAAAATCGAAAACAAACTTCCACTTTTGAAAGTGTAATTTTTAATGATTTTTTATTCTATAAGACCCATTATAGTCTTTTAAAGAAGTTAGAAAGATAGGCTTAGTCTGTAAGGCTTTTTTTCAAATAGCCGTTACTCTATGCTCGACCTCATTGATTAAAGATTGTGAATTTCGCGTATTATACAAAAAATTACTAAAAATATAAATCCTTCAAAAATTTGAAAGATGCCTACTTTGAATTAAGATAAACAATTTAGTTAATTAATTTTACCAAATTAACTAAATAAGGATTTATTATACATCAGATTTTAAGATAAAAAATGGGCGATCAAAAAATTGACATTCATGTATTTATTGCAGCTTTGCAGTTATTCAGATGCGCTGTAAAATATCCAAAACAAAATGTTCCGGATAATTAAATATCTGATAAGTAAGGTTTGGAGGTTATGAGGTTAACAAATAGCAATAGTTTTGAATTTGACTGTCTCTATGTGAGATAGATACTGGTTTTGATTGTAAGTTTTCTGTAGTGGTTGATAAATAGTGTAAGATGTTTTTTATGTAAGATGTTCACTAGGCTAAAATGTTTTTGAGTACATCTAATGATTTTAAAAAACAATGCTTAATATAGTACTGTTTGGCAATCATTAATCTTCTGAATTAGACACCATTTATCTTTACACTATCTTAAAATAATGTAAGCACAAATGGTACTGCAACAAAATAAAATTTCTGATATTCTTTAAGTGTACTCTTTCGATTTTAAATGTTTATTGAGGTTGATACACAAATCACGGTTGCTTTAACTATGGTATCTATATGTTTAAGTTGAAGTTTCAGTTTTAATAATCAAAGCAGTTTTTCAATTTGAAAACATAGTGAATTGATCAAAATCTTAAAGTTGTTTGATAGAAATTATATATTTATTGATACAAGCAAATAACATATAATAAAAGAGGAAAAATAATTTTTTCTAGTATGGATATTCAACATAAAAATTCTTACAGTATTCAAAGTTAGATTTCTACCCATTTTTGGAATAATAAATCTTGAACTTTTTTACATTAATTTGCAACATATAGTCTGTTCTTTCTATATGTTTCTTGGTATTTAACTGTCTCAAATTACCATATTAATCATTTTTGATACATCTTTAAAAATACAAATTAATTTTCAGTACTAATTCTAAGATGAAATAATACATCACTCTCATTTGACCAAAGCATTTCTTGCATAATATTAGAACTTTCAAATATCCAGATGTTTCAAGAGATACAAAAATTTCAGGTACAGAATAGCTATTTTTATTTGAGACCAACAATGGGTGTTCTTTCTGTATAGGAAATAGCAAATTCAAATAAAAGGTTATGTTTTTTATCATCTGATAAACACACATAAAATGCTTGATTTCTCCAATAATAGGCCTTGAAAATATCTAAGAGTTTTCGAACATAAAGAAGTGTAATTTTCTAGGATTTAGAAAAGAAAACGTGACTGCATAGTTTTCTCTAGGAAATAAAATCCTTTACGTAACTGTTAGAAAAACTGGCCAAAGTCTTCCACTGTATTGAAACGCATTTGCATAAACATGTGTAGAGAAAAAACTATGAGTTTTCAGATTTCTCTCTTTTATTTCATGGAATTCTCTCTTTTATTCTCAATATAGAATTGCGAAACATATTTATTTCTCTGGCTATTTTCTAGAAAGTTTCATACTCGTAGTTTATGTAAAGTAAAATATTTTCGTGAACAAGCGAAGAAATACATACAAATGCAATAATACATTTTTCTGCTTTCAATAAACCGGACAATTAGGACGTCAGTTTTAAATAGATGCTGATTTCTAAGAATTGAAAGAAATATCTAAAGAAATTTCCTCTTCAGAAATTCGTTCATTCACTCATTGCTTCTAACACTGTATTTATTTCGTATTTCTCAGTATTTTATTACTATTCCTTACGTTTTCAATGAAAGATCTAACAGCACGAGTGTTTTCCTGATTCGGTTTAACCACGGGTTATGTATTGGTAAAAAACATCCACTCATTAAAACTATGAGAAAATTGAAATTTTTACAAAACTGCACCATTTTATGCAGGATAAGAACAGCGATATTTCAGTTTACAGCAAAATAAAAAAATATTTTAGCTGAATGATACAGGAGTTGTATAGTATGGTTTATTTATTAACGTTGTACTAGATCATCACAGAGGATATTAAAATGGAAGTAATGTATTTTCATTTGGATATTCTTACACTACGTTTTCCCAATTTAGTTTGTTTTGATTTGCTGTCATGGTAGCAATTTGCTTTAAGATTCTATATTAGTGGTAAGCAAAATATTCAATGATAACGCATCATAATTTTAATTTAAATACATTCATTTATGATCTGAAAGTGTCGAAGGGAAAATATCTATAGAATTACTTTGTGCTTTTGAAGTCAGCGCATCAACACTGTTCCCTAACTCACTTTTGCGGGTGTTTGAAGTTGTATGATATTATTCAATGGTATTGTTTGGGTCGTATATTTGGAGAGAAATATTTACAATTTACGACTCAAAATGAAGTGCGATACCGTTGTTAACCAAAGCATTGGTAATAATATTTAAGTGATTCTGTAATTATTCGGTTTTTTATCTCATTTTTCTGCTGATTAAGATTCAATTAATGTAACTTAACACCATAATATTATAATATCGTTCAAGTTTGACATGCTTGAAATTGTGCTGCACACGTTGTAGACTAAGTTTCTTTACCTTAACAAAGACAATATAATATGAAACTTAAATACGATTGGAACGCAGGGACTTTTCAATATCCAGTATGTTCCATATTTACCACTTTTGCCCCTATTCTTCTAATAGTGTAGTACTCTTATTTAAATTGAAGTTTTGACATTTCCTGAGGCATTTATAAGACATCTTTCATTAAGATAACATCATTATTTACATTACATAACATTCAATAGTTAAATAAGTATTCGTAAAATCGATAAGTGAACAAAATGACAATCGACCAGGAAAATTTTTAATTGCATTTTAATTTTAAAATTTATGATGGTAATCTTAATGATTGCGCTAGTTTTCATGTAAATGTTCAAGAAGTGCAATAAATACGCAAACTCGAATAACGAAGCCATTCCCCCAAAAAATCAATGTCCAGATCTAGCTAAATCACTTTCCCATATTCCATGATAGTAGACCTCATTTTTTTCAACCTTTAGACCCATTAACAAAGTAAATTTACAAACAATTCTTTAAGTATAGAATTTCATCTTATAAAACAATTATCGCACTATTTTAGGAAAGCATTTAAATTTGAGTAATACTGAATCAAGTCAAGGGCTATTGGCAACCGATATCCGAGGACAACGCCTCATGATTTTGAATCATTGTCAGATGACGAGGTAAGCACCTGAGATGGCATCCTACACTCCAAACGTATGCACTACACCAAAGCGAAGAGAGATTTGAGGCCTCAGCAGACTTAACGTGAACTAACTCCGACGTAAACAAAAGTTTTTGGTAAGATAAAGATTCAAACCCAGAACAATCCCGTTTCTAATCCAACACTCTACCAATTAGAAAAGACTCTACCAGTTGAAAGTCATTTTTTGTACTTACTTGTAATCCTTCCTTTTCCAGGAACAACCGAAAACATGGAAATATTATTTTTGTACATGCTTTCAAAATATGCCCGAAACGTAGTTTCCGTGAACTACGAAAACAAACAAGATTCCAAAAGTTATTACACCAAAAGGGAAGAAAAATGATTATTCGTGCTCCCAGTAGAGAATTAGAATAAAGAATAAGTTTAATTTCATGACAAACTCGCTAAATTATCAGCTCGGTTAGTTTTGGAATTTTTAAATGCGAAAGTAAATTATTTTAAGAAATTGCTTTGCGTTTGGTATCGTGCGAAAAACCCTAATATAAATTCTGCGTAACTTCGTGTGCATAAATATGTAATTTAACCAGGAAGAATTTAATTTATTTCAGCATACATGGAGGAAATTTCGTCTATTTCCGTGCGCTTAAACGCGGTTTTAATTCCAACGCTTTTTTCATAATCGAAAAGCTATTCCTGTATGTGTTATTTGAGTACATTTTTTAAAAATGTATAAATGTTTGGCATTCAAGATTGATAACAGAATTAATGAATGAAATGATACAAATGCTTGCATAATTCTATTCATTATTTTTAATATAAAACTCTATAAACCTCCTGCTCTAATAAATTTATGTAATCATCAATGGAATTGCACGGGATGAAATATGGATATTTATAACTATACTTTCTCATTTTTGTTCCTTATATCCACACTGATGAGACGTTGGTATATTTCCACAAACAATGGGATATTTCAATTGCAATAATAGTTCCCTTGATAGCCTTCAAAAATATAAACCGATGAACGGCAAGAGGTATCGAAGTAATATTTATTCTACAAATAATATAAAACATAAGGGCGAAATTATTGAAGTTACACTACGCTCGATTAGCTGAAAATGAAGAAATCATTATTTTGTGTAGCTTCAATGAGCAGTAATAACTGATGCTACAGTTCTTAGCATTGAAAGAAAGACTTTGGAGTCTTTGGACATGGGAATGCAATCTGTACTGTTTCTACACGTTCACAAATGTCATCCGGCACCATCATGGGTCTTCTGTGGTGTGCCATTCAGGCGATATTTGACCGGACGTGTTGACTGCAACTGATATGGTAGACATGCGGGAAATGGGAATTAAGCCTGGTGGACATTGAGGAATTGTTGTATGTTAGATACCATATGCGGATCTGTTGAATACTAGAATAGCCATAGGTAAGCTCAGAAGACAAGGTAAGACAATAGGCTCCAAGACTTCAGAGATGTAGCAATGACTGTGGAATGCACTAGGCAAGCGGGGTAGTAGAATTCAATGGTTTCAATACTTATAACGTCAGGTGACGGATCAACATAGAGATACATAATGCGGATTCAAGCGCCTAGTCTCACAATTGGATGCGACCGTGGTGGAGTTATTGAAATAAACGAGATTCATCTGAACAGACGATGTAGAAAGAATCAAAATTTGTCTGAAAAGATGATGTGGAGAGAATTAAGATGCGTCTGAAAAAATGATATAAAATATAAAAATAATCGATATTCGTCTGAATAGAGGATTTCATGCTAGTATTTTCTATTTGTAGGGTATTCTAATCACTATTACAAGTCTATCCGTAATAGATAAGTGCACGAGATGTATGTTTCCTCGTTTGGTGGTGTAACGAAATTGCTGCATTTGTTCACATCGGCCAGTTCATGGCTTGATGTTTTGGAACAAGGGAGAAACAACCAAGGGAACAGTGGGACAAAGACAAAGGAACTAATTTCTCGGAAGAATAATTCGTAGTCTCTGTAAACCATAATTCTTCCTTAATCTCACAAGTCCGTGGCATTTGGTGAAACCTTCAAAGCTTCTCTCATTGGTGTCAAAGTACTACCAAGAATAGACGCTGCCACCACAAAATCTTTGAAGTGATTGAATTCTTCAACTCCAATATTGATTACATCTGTGAGAGCTGAGAAGTCTAAAAATATCAAAATAATTTGGCTTTTCTTTTGATATTAGTTACATGTATTTTTGGTTGCCTTGAACCGTTTTGATTTTATAATTTTTCTTCATTTCAATTTTCTTCTATAAACGATTTCCTTATTTTGTGTATAATTTTTGTTTATTAAATATGTTTTTTTTACAGTTTGTTATTTGTAAATTTTAAAATTACGTGATCCTTTTTTGTTGTTGTCATGTTTTGCATTTCACTTGCTTTTACTTTTACTGTGTACTTAAATGTTTAATATGTATCGTGGTTGTACGGTTCTCCCTTATCCCCAAATCTCTTCCGTCAGGCGGACTATACAGCAGAAAGACTCAGAGGTGAAACAGTGTCCACCTATGACGACCAATCCAATTCAGTGAAATAATTCTTCCTGTGTCAAACTCAAGAACGTGCTCGTTGTATTTTAATTGTCATATCTTATGACGTCCATAATTATGAACAGCAAGAAAACACAATTTCATCTTAAAAATGATTTTTTGCTAACTTTTTATGCTGCTTACAGAGACGTAACTGTATCATATGATTTATATATATTTTGCAGTGCTAATCGTTTTAAATCCTTCCATAATATACGCATCGTGAGAATTTTAAGCGTAATGAATGCTTCTTTCATAAAGTATTTTCCATGGCCAGCAGTGTATAAAGGTAAGCTTAAAGATGATAAATAGCTATTAGGCATTATTAAGTATGCAGTTTTAAAGTAAAAACATAGTTTAAAGTATATATAAAACCTAAAAAAATATATGAGCAAACCTTAAAATAATTATCTTGAAATAATAAGTTATTGAAATAGAATTTGGAATAAGATTTAGGTTAAGAAGTTAAGATCATAAATGATCATAGGAGTAGAAACTAAGAGTAAAAACTACATATTTCCAATCGCTGTTTCTTTGGACTGCCAAGTTACGTAAAGTTTGAAGTGATAAAAAGAAGAAACAAAATACTAATACACAAAGTTCGTATCAAATATGTGCTATCCTGTGCCTCAGAAATTTGAACTGAGACATTGAGTGTCAAAATTGCACTCTAGACCGTTAAAAGAAGGTTTTAAGAAGAACTTTTGATGGCATACTGAAAAATTAATCGTGATAAAGAAGGTTTAATTTCGAGTTCAAACATCTATAAAAATAACCAGATATGTGAAATACACACAAAAAAAAAGAATGAGATGGGTTGGTTATAAAGTTTGAATTTTTGGATACCATAAGTACAAACAACAATTCCAAACATGTCAACTAAAGTGAGGAACTCAGGTAGACTAAGGTCTGAACGAAATGATACTGTAAACAAAGGCTACAGATCTTTCAAGTTTCTGAAATGGAGATTGCAATAACCAACCAAGATGATACAGAGTTATCGACAGTGACAACGATTATACTGGTTTGACCACTTTCAGAAAATGATTCGAAGTTATAAGAAAGCTTAAGAATTATTTTATTTTGCCGTAATATTATTCATTAGAAAAACAACTTCACTGAAGATTAGATTTTTAAAACTTCTGCTAAAAATTAACCCTCTTGGGAGATATCATGTCAACATATCTCGTAACAAGTAAAATTGGCCAGATCTTGATGGACGATATATATCATCAAAACCATTGGGAGGGCTGAAAATTTATTTTTCATGCCAGTATACCAGTCTGGAGTTTTTTTACAAAACTTGGAAAATTGCCCAAAATAAACAGCAATTTTTTTTAAATCATAGGATTTTTTCTTAGCAACTGCAATCTAGAGTGACTAATTTTAAGTATTTATTGACCATACTCCGTCATCTATTGACCTGCATTCTGCACCTTGTATCCATTACCCACTTAAGAGCTATATATACACTAATACCGCTTTCCTCGTAATAATCTCCATTTACGTGCTTCGAAAGATTGCTTGGTTCCATAATTAATAAGAAGGCTTTCGAAGCTCTTTAATTTCTTAACGATCAATGCAATAACATCTAGTGGAGTTTTCCATAGCAAAAAAAAGCTAGCAACGGAGAATTTCACCTTTTCTCTTTTTGTTATTAAAAGATAAAAAAGCCTTTTAGAAATTTCAATCAAACGGAAAGATGAACAGCACTGGGTTGATTCTACCAATATAAAAAGAACGACATAAAAAGCATGTTTTGCTGACATTTAGATGCAGAAACTAAAAAAGGGGAAAGATTACAAAATTTTTCTCAATTTTGCTGAGTGCTTTCGGATCAAAGAGTATCGGAAGCGGAAGTCAGATAAACATTTCAGTATTGACTCAAGACACAGGCCGATTCGGAGGCCTCGTGTTTTCGAAAAACTCATAATCGAATGGTTTTGTAAAATTCAACATCAGCTACAAACGTGTGGAGCGATTTCGAACGAAGACAAGACTTGAAAATATTGCGATTTCGGTTTGGGGACATGTACAGAATTCTGCCAATCTGTTTCTAAAAGTTTTTGTTTGATATTTCAGCTAGAGAATTAATAAAAAAAATCTCAAAAGTGTTTCGGATTTTTTCGGTCAAATATAAAACGACTCGAGATAGTTTTAATTTAATTTAACCTTTAACTGCTGTGTCACAAACTCTCGCGTAACTAGTGTGGAGAGGTCTCTCAAACCTCTCTCACTAAAGTACATATAAAGTTGATTAATATAATATATTAATAAAAGATTCTTTAGATAATTATTATTCATGCATTTTAAGTTTAGATAATTAAATTCTTAACATGAAATATATTTTATATTACGATATAAGTTAAGTAGATTCCATGTCTCTTCAGGCTCAGCTTTCGGACCTAATTTTGCAAAACGTTTCAACCCTGGAAACTGTAAAATGATGTTGTGTTTTGGTGTTCTAACTCCACGATTAGGTCCCCCGCCCCCCCAGAATCCCATTTGAAGTTATTTTTTCCGTAGAGATATTCTTGTGAGGACGCACTTGAAATAGCTTCATCTGCATAAATTTCCGAATCCGTTTCGTGTTCGCTTTCAATAATATTATCCGAAGTTTCACTGTCCCAGTACTCTATTTTATTTCTTTTTGTGTAAGATACACAAGTCGTTTCTTAGTAAAGTTTGTTTCAATTTTAGGCTCTGTTAGGCAAATGAAAATAGTGTGAAATACGAAATAGTTAGGGCAGCCAAACCAGTCTTGGAATGTGGCTTCTGTTAGACGTATTGGTAAGGTACTGAATATGACAAGAACCAATATTAACTTTAAAGGGTAGAAACGACCTGTCAAAAATGACTCGGGGTCTATGAAAGCCATGACAGCAGTTAAAGGTGAAGAAACTATTATTAACATTTGTCGTTTGAAAAACAATTTGCGTCCTGAAAACGACAGATTCTGGAGTTTATTATTGACTGATGTTTGTAATTTTAATATATGATTGAATGTTAATGGTAATTTTAGTTAACGTCGTACTAGAACAACAAAACGGTCTATTGACGATGGTCCGGGATCAGTCCCTTAAGGGAAAGATCCGAAATATAAAAGAATCATCAAGATTTAAATTTGAATAAGATTATAATTTTATACTGTACCGTCAAGGTTTGAATGAATGGCAGAAAAATATCTCTGATTTTGACGGGTTTTAATGCTTGTACACCATGTAATTAAAAAAAAGTAGACAGATAGATAGGTAGTTGAATTTACGTTGCTCTCGAGCAACACAATTGGCTATTGGTGACAGTCGCGTAGGGAACGAACAGAGAACAACATCTCGTAATTTTCAGCAGCAGTCACATGACGAGGTCACATTCTGATCTTCCACTCTTCAAAGTATTTAGGGGGAAAAACCTTCTCAATGTATTTTCTTCCAAGTGCTTGAGTTGTAGGAATCGAAATATCTATTTGATATTTCCATAGACACATACAAGAAACTTTCGACAGGTTCAATTTTGATAAAAATGGTTTGAAAGAAAGTACGATTGAAGAGAAGAACAAGAGAGGAACAGTTGATATAATATAGTGATAATAACCGTATTCAAATAAGATTAAAGAAAATGTGGATTATCATTTTTATAGAAATAACTAGTGATAAATTCAACAATGTCCTTTTCTTGACTTTCTAGAACTAAGGAGAAACTACAAACCATGGAAAATACAGGCTATGTTATTTTTCAAAATATATAAATCTTGAAATTTTTGTTAGGCATCCACTCACAGAAATAATCTTTCATAATCGTGCGTCTTTCATACTTTTAATCATATACAATTATTAATTCGATAGTTTTAGAATTTGTTTAAAACCACAAACTAAATATGAAACAATTTTGACATTCGGGATAGTATTTTGAATTTTAGTTTCCACCTATCAATTGCAAAATGTAAGTTAACGAGAAATATAAATCAAAACACTGATAATTCAAACTAACTTTGAATTGCATGTCAGATTTGAGCACTCCATTTAATAGTACAGTAAAACAATTCATTCTTATTTAATATTATAATAATGTGACAAAAAAAACTGTGTTCCCTCTTTTAGCAACAGCCACAATGTTAAAAGGAAGAACACACCAAAAATTTTTCGTAACAGCAAATTCTAAAATATTCAGTTCCAATTTATAAATATGTTAGTATAATATTCCTCTGTCAGTATATGTAACGAATATATATTATTCCATTTAAACAGGCTATAGTTATACATTTTATAAGAGGAGTTACAATTTCAAACTGAAAGGGTACCATTAAGTGACGCTAGAAACTGTAATACTTAACAGCTAAATGTTCCCCATAATACTATAAGATCGACTCAGATTTATTGAATTCATTACTTCCATAAACATTACAGTTTTGCGTCAGTTACTAGTCCATCAGTTTGAATTCCTTAATGCAGAGATAGTACTGTATTCAATAATGATAACAATCATAACAAACGCTTTAAATGCGTTGATGCGTCCTCGAATAACCGGTTGTAATTTTCGGAAATCGATTTAACGCGTGAGGGTGTTATAATCGATTTGCATCAATCATTTGGTTCCTCTGCCTCTGCATTTTCTTAAGCGAGGGGCTCGTAGAGTTTTCGCCCGGTTTGCGTTTTTCTCGGATAAAATATTTCAATACAATAATTGAGAAGCTATGAGGGGAAATAATAACTTTGACCTTAACTGTCCATTCTATGCAAGTCCGTTTTTCAACCGTTTAACTTCGACTTTCACGAAACGCTGATGTTTCAGATTTTCATACGAACTTTTAACCATTATTTTCTTTTAGAATATCTTCAACTGACCATAGAATTTTATATAAATTGTTCTTTGTGAAACACGTTCAATACAATTTTTGAAAACAGCTTTGTATTTGCTTTGTTTATCTCTCAAAACATCAATAGATATCCTAATAATGTAGTATTTATTTTACCCCACAACGAACACACAATGAATAAATAACTACACGTATTGCTTGAAAGAATCCTAGAAACGATTATATTGATCATGGAAGTCAATACTGGTTAAAAATGCAGGTTGAAGAACATACATGCATGCGTGTAAACCCACTTCACAATAGTAAGAAATTTAATTACCTACTTTCCATCTGTTCATATTTTAAAAAAAATATGTAATCTAAGGATTCTAAAATGTCTAGTTCGAGGTTGACAGTTGAGTCGACCAGAAAACAATTCGGTTAAATCCAGTTTTTGATATTTTCTGATTTTTATAAATTTTAATGGAAAAAATAATATTTTTTTAGATATTAAAGGATTTACTCGTTGATTCATTTTATCTTGGTCAGAAATCCCTTCTTCTTATAGCTTCTGAATACGTTGTATAATAATTTCAGAATCCATTGTGAATAAGTTTTTTTTAATACTTTTTACATAAACTTTGAAATAAAAACAAAAATCCTTTTTTTCTTATGTGTGATGGTAACAAAGAGGCCTCGTCCGTAAACAATTCTTTGAAAACCGTGTAAGCCTGAAAATAATCCTTCATGTGACCTCCATTTCACCAGCACTAAAGTTGCATTTACGAACGCTTCCATACATTACAACATGAACTGATGACACAAAACAATATCAAACAATCTATTTTTACAAAAATGTCTTAGTTTTTTTTCTGCGCATCCTGTAATATCTTGTTTTGTTGTAGAACCTACCATTTTCAAAAAAGACTTTATATACTTTTCAGTCAAATTAAAAAACCAAACTTTTAAGAACCAATGTATAGAAAAACAATAATTTTCTATATGTTTGTTTTCTGGACATACCCTCATTGGCTTCTGAGCGACTAAATTAAAATAAATTTTATAAGGAATAAAAATCAATATGCTACATTACTGTATTAAGTGATAATATACTATATTCGAGATCTCTATGTACCTTTAATCTGAGTTAACCTCACATAAAATGTTTTCTCAACGGTGGCAAATTATATATTTTTGTTAATAAAGTAGTCTTGCCCAATTTTTGGACGAAAAGTCATTTTATGCCCCTTATGTTTTTAATATTGTAGTAGTATTTGTAATAACGTACAAGAGGTACTGCACATGTAAATTGTTTTAATACAAAATTAATTAAATAGAAACGTTATCTTACGTATGCAGTTCTTACGGAGGTAGTGCTTGAAGCAGTTATAGATTAATGCATACAATAGAGGATAAGTAGTATAAGTTACATAAGGAGTGACTTAATTAAATTACATTAACGCTTAAATACAAGAAATATTATGTTTTAGTTATAGTCTATTTCATGAAACTCTGAAGTATGTGAATATGAATTTAATACAAGCTTAATATTACTTAATGATATACACTTAAACTTAATTCAGAAACAATTTACGTTTATATCATTAAAGTAAGTTTCAAGATGCCAATGCTGGTGCGTAATGTGTGAATGTAAGTGAATTCGTTCAAAATTTCTACAGATATTTTTTCTGCTTTTAAAAAATGAGGTTTGAATATAAAAAGCGTTTTCTTCTGCTAGCATTTTTTTCATGCATAAAAAAGTTTAATGGCAGTAATTAATCATTAAATGTAACAATTTTTTTAATTAATGCGTCTTTTTATTACGATAATGTACCAATGTACCCTTGAAAACCTCATCTCCTAGCTACGATTACTTGTATAAAGATTAATTAAATTCCACAAGATTGAAATGCTGAAAATGTATTAATGAAAAATATGAATTAAGCAGTTTTTGAATTTGGATAAAAAGGGGAAGATCGGAAAAGGGAATTTTGCGAAAGCATTACATTAAGTGATTTTTTCAAAGGAAATTATATAACCCTTAAATATATTTTTTCCATAATTGTTTTTCTCCCCGTTCCGTTTCTAAGATTATAATTTGATCTATTCTTCGAAACAAAACTTAAACCCTTGATCAAAGCTTCATCTTCCATTCTTCAGAGTATAAATTCAATCTAATGAAAAGTTTAAGCCTAATTAAGTAACGGGTTGCGTTCTGTAAAAACATTTCAAACCCCAAAACTTTTTTTCCAAAGACTGAGGCGAGATAAGGAATGGATTTAATATTATATTTGAAATAACATTTTTGTCCGGCTTATTTTCCCGTACATAAGATTATGAGTATTTGCAGTTTATAAACAAAATTTTGTAATCCTACCGTACAAACTATTTGTGGAATGCATTTTCAATTTGCAAATTGGTTTAAACCAACATAATCGAACAGAATGTTGCGTAAAAAGTTTGAATTTCTACTTCAGTAATGAAATTTTAGAGACCCAGAAATAGAACCCAGTTAATGAGAAAGTTAAGCAAATAGTTGACAGTTTTCATACTTCTTTACATTCTACATTTGATTAGCAATATATTTATTTCAGCATTTTAATGTAATGAGGAACAATCGAACGCATTGCTAATACCGCTCACAAATCGTAATTCTGAATTTTGAGATTAATTATTATACAGTTGTGAATTTTGAACTTTTTAATCTCACGACACCTAAATTAATTATTAAAATTCTGCTTCAGACCAAAATATTTACTACGTTTTATCGATCTGACAAAAAATAGGTAAAACTTTGATTGATTTACTAAAATAATAGATGTAATCACCAACTAAATTCATACCAGCGTGGCTTTTAAGAAGTTTTCTAAAATCTAAATTATTTAAAGTCTAAATTATTTAGCGTATATTGAAAATACGGGTATTACAAATTTTTTGTGTACGTATTTGCAAAAAATATAGAGAAACCATTGAAGTGAAATAAGTCTGTCATAAATTTAACCATTTTACTTTTAGTATGTCAAAACAGTGATATTATGGTTGCACACTGATTGAAATGTACTGTTACATAGTAGTATCTCCAAAAGATTCTGGCTCACTCATTCTTTGACTGGTTTTGTCACTTGCTTATAAGATTAATGATAGACATAGATTACCTTAAATACATTAAAAAAAACAATGTTATATAGCTTGATATTGTTAGTTAATTTCTGCACTGAATTATTGTTTATCATTTGGTATTTATTTGGTACTTGTTTGCTTCGAATCTAACAAATATGCCTCTATAAACTTTTGATGTATACATCAAGCTAAATGAGTACTTCACCAGCAATTTTAAAACACAACCTATAATTAGAATTAAGTTCAGTTTTTAATTTTACAAAGATTAATGAAAGTTCGTTGATGAAAATATTTCCATTGCTACTGTAATTAAATATTTCCAAAAATTGTTTGAAATAAACGAACTTTATGACAAGTGAAGAACAAAGAGGCGAAGTCATTTCTCTCAGAATACTATTCGAAAGTGTAGAATTTGAGATCGGAAGTGAAAAGAAAAACAACCTACACAAACGCGAATTTCCTTCCGAAACAAAACAAATCCACTACAGTTTTATTTAATTTTCCCTTCATTTATTTATTTATTTTAAAAATTGGCAACAGGGACGAATGCCTTGGGACAAAAAAAATTTATTCTCGACACGGTCTTGAAAAAAAGACGAAATGATATATATCTATAGAAACATACATAGAGAAAGGAAACTGGATAAAAAAAAATATTCCACGTTGTAGAAAAAAAAAATAGTTACCCCAGAAATAAAAAAAAAAGGTAGGAGGGCTTGGAAATATTTGCTTTAGATATAGCTGACAAACCTTCTCCTTGCAACCTTCCTCCCCTTCCTCAATTTTTAGACACGTCGAATATATTGTGCAGAAAGCGCCAATACCACTTTAGAAAGCAAAGCACATTTTTAGCTCAAGAAAGGGGGAGGAAGGAGATAAAATTTCATTTTTGCTCGAAGTGGAGAGAGTGAATGTGCCCTGTTCGGTGAAAATATAGATAACAAAAACATATTCACCGAAATCAATTGGATTTAACTTCGGTCCTGCAGTGCAAAAATAAAGAAGAAAACATCCCTTTTATAGTACCAGTGCCTTCTGTGAGCATTACGGACGCAATGCCATAGCGGGAGGGGTTCTCCCCAGTGCTATGCTACACCATTTTCGTAGAAGCGCGCAGAAAATCTAATAGTACCTGATAAGCTAAAACGACCCCATCTAAGAACAGCGGTAACTGAAAATTTCCAATGGAAAAAACCGAGCAGAATTCTCAGTTTTGAAACATAGATGCGTTTTATAATGTTACAGCTGCAAACTTCCTCTTCAATTTACTTTGCGCCAGTGCCATTGTGATTGGTTGATGCCTCGATCCCCCCTCCTACATCTATCCTTTTCAGATGGCCATCTGGGAGTTCAGGTCGGGTGAAAAGAATTTTGATTTTTTAGATAGAAATGGCGTCTCCAGAACCATAGAATTTGTTAATCTAATATTGAGGTTTGTTTGAAAATGGTACACGAGCAGTTTTTGTTACACTAAGGCCTTAATTAAATTATATTATTATTGCTTTGTTAATGTAGCTCGAGAACTTGATTACTTAATCACAGAAATGTTGAAAAATTGCCGTTTAGAGATATCCATGAAATTCATAACAATTGAGTATTGCACATATTTGCAAAAACATTGATGTAAACAGGACATCCATGTGGGTAGAAGCAGTTTATAAAAGCGAACAACAGAATTGAATGCCCTTGGAAAACATAAGTCACACTTTTCAAATTTTTAAGTAAAGGCAATTTTTGCAATTTCTATAAATTAAAAATGAATGGCTTATAAATATTCAAGAGGACATGGTATCTTAAACTTTCAAGTGTTAAAAATTCAGAAGTCCTTTTTACAGCCTTAAATATTTTGTTTATCCATGTTTTTATTACGTTACATATTTTGTGTCTAATCATTCTATTTCTTGGAGTTTTTTAATTCCAGAATCTCTGGTTTCAATTAAATTGAAAATACAATTATTATTCTTAATTCTTGCACTAAATACGAGTGCTTTTAACAAGTGCTTTTAACCTCATCCATTCTGATTTGTAGTGTTCTTCGTTCCACAGTTTTACATTTCAACTTTATTCAGATTACAAAATTCCGAAGATAATATTCGTAAGATGAATTTCATATATTTTAAGTAATTTATATGATAAATTACACTAGAATGAATAATTCCCCTGATGTAAATATAGAATAGAAATTGTGTATGTTTAATATACAAAATGGAAACGACAAAGTTTTACTAAGCGATTCAAAAGACATAATATGCGACGAATTGACACTTAATTATAAAGGCCATCAATTCCTATCTCCAGAATGGCCAAAAACGATAACGTTATGTATTGATTAGCATTCATTCTTCACGTAATATATGATCCCATTTATTTTATGGTAAAATTACGCTGAAATTAAGAATTAAAATTTAAAGAAAATTACGCTGGATTAAGGAGTGATAAAGCTTTTTAAACTGAAGGAAGGTCCTTTGCTTCTCTGCCTATACAGTTTGACTAATATAGGAATTACCTCAGCAACTCTCGCATTATAATTGCTGATAACTATCTTGATTACTATTAACCGTTTACGGTACTTAATAATTAATTGAGTAATTCAAATATTGTTCTTAAATATAGCAGATAAATATGGGTAAAATATATTTTAGAATAACTTCAATTTAAAATAAGTAAGTATCTCAAAATAACAGTTCTAAAAATGTAATTTATAAACAAAATCAGAAAATAAGTAAACAAAGTCAGGAATATAAAATATATTTTATTACAAAATAACTGTCATGGAGCGTCATAAATTTTAAAGCTTAAAAGTCAAAGAAGAATGAAAAATAAGTTAGAGAAAACTTAGTTTTCAACAGGGCAAATTGGGGTTAACCCCCCCACACACACACATTCTATATTAAAAAAAATAATAATTAAAATATTCACTTTGGAGGCTAGAGCTCTAAGTATTTAAGACATTCCTATTACATAAAATTTTTTGTTTTCTTATATTCAACGTCACTTTACAGGACTATAATGACAAAATTCGAGAACATCTAGAGCTTGTAAAATAAATAGACAAACTAAGCACAATTTATATGCATACATACTATTTTACTGTTAATACACAAACGGCCGTATTCACAAGTCCGAGTTAACTCGAGGATCAACGATAATCCCCGAGTTATCGAAAAAACTGTATTCACAAGTCCTGATCCGTGGTTTAAACTGCCGTTTCGGTGTTACATTTTGATCCTCCGATATCGGCGAGTTAACTCGCGAGTTACATTTAACGCATGCGCAGTATTATCTTTTTGGAAAAACAAAATGGATGACACATTTCGTTCTATGCTCAGTTACAGTATTCTTGCAACGACTGGACTGGATCTGTCATTACGGAGCACCTTCTGCATAGCAGCTCATCTCCTCATAATATTGCTTAAATGGAAAAATTTTAACATATTTTTATTGAAATTCAAAAGAAAAATGAAAATAAAGGTAGCTGCGTAAATTTTAAACAAGCAGCTTAGCGAAAAAATAGATGGCGCCACCTCTGTCCCATAAGCCGGAGAGAGCGAACGTTAAAAAACGACCATGACAGTACAAATTCGTCGTAGAATAAAAATTATTATGTTGATTTGTTACGAATGACAGAAAAATGACAATGCAAGTCACTTTTCACTCCACCAACACACACCCATACTGACAAGTACAAAGATAATCGGATTACATACATCTGTCAAGACATTGTGTACAATTATTTCTTGCAAAATTTAGGTTTTCATAAAAATCCAATTTGAAATTAAATACTTTTGCATTTCTTTTCCCAAACCCATATTAAAATGCTGTATGAGTCCTATTTATTCACAATTTGGAATCAATTATACTGCGAAGTACGTGCTTGATCAGTATGAATGCAGAGTCGGGCGTCTTAACCAATGTAAACTATACCACGTGATCGTGAGGTAGCCAATCACAGCGAGCGTCTCATTTTAATCCCCGGATCACTTAACACGCTGTTTGAGAATACCGTTCTTGATAATCCTCGAGTTAACTCTTACTCGAGGATCAATTGATCCTCGAGTAAGTCACTCATACTGTTCTAAACATCTTAAAAACTGTATTTCCTTTACAAAATACTGTACAATGTATCGAATCGTATGCTATAATATCAAACTGAAACACTTCCCTCATATTGAAATCAGTTGAAGATGAACTTATTCCCAATTGCTAGAATTAATTAAAGACGTTGAAAACACACATCCCTGCGATAAAAGCATTGGTTATAAGTATTTGAGCAAGTGCAACAACAGCAATTGTTGTTCATCACTCCTATCCAATGTTTTTTTAATGTGAAGGAAGTATAAATATACAGATGTTCAAACCGTCGTTTACAAAAACAGTTACGTGTCAAATTAAGTGGAAGACTAACACTAGTATTATTGCGTGATTATTTAACACTAGTATTATTGCGTGATATTTAACACTAGTATTATTGAGTGATATTTAATACTATATGAATTCCTCAGAGAGATAGCAAATGCAAATTGTGACTTTAATGATCGCTTGATGGTAGAAAGACTTAAGGAAACGAACGGAAGTCAGTATTACACTTTTTGAAAGTAAAATGAGTCTTAATTCTAGAAAATTATTAGTCTTCAGAGACAGATAGAACTGATAAAACTGATGGTTCAAAATCCAGATAGAGAGACGATGGCGTATCTTGGATTATTTCCAAACAAATGGTGTTCTTTTTATGCAGAGTGAGATAAATATGCGTAGAACCACAAAGACAGGTTAATTTATCACTTAGAGAAAAATATGCAAAGCACTACCAAAGACAGGTTAATGCCTCACTCAGAAAGAAAAATACAATAAAATAAAATTAGTCCAAATTAATAATTCATTATATTGCGGCTCAATCCATATAATCCGATGGCATTTATCACACAAGATAGTGAGAAATAGCATAAAACAGCTTCTCAATGCCATTTTCAGGGAAAAGCAATATTTTGGGGATGGAAGAAATTTCTGGCACCTCCTGCTAAGCTGATGCGAAGGCAATTACAATCCCCCGCCATTACTCAACAGAAAAATTGATGTCCTTTTATTATCCGCGAACCAATTGTCTTCTTCCTCATGGACAGCATAGCCGTTGTGAGGTAATGACGTAATTAACCAGAATGTACACCGTCGAAGAGAAAGTGATGTCGTCATCTCACGAGAGCGTGGAGGACATCATGCGCAAATGACAGCGACCATACGTTCTTTGGACCATTTTTAGGAAAGTGGAACATAATAGATACCCGAAAGTTCTTTATGACTTTTCTCTTGGATGTCCTTTCCTAAGAACTCGAGCGAAGTTAATTTGAGAGTAATATGAATAAGATGCCAAGGTGTTTATGTCTTCAGTAATGGAGGACAATGTAACAAAATATGCACCGTAAAGCTAAAAAAATGTTAAAGTTCCAAAATGGATTAATTGTGTTGAACGCGTGTAAAATTACACCAATGTTGACAGGCAGGTAGTTGAATTAAAGTGATATTGGAGCAAACTAATGGGATATTGGTGACGGTCTTAGATCAATCGCGACGGGAAAGAACCAATGGCAACATCAAGTAATTTTGAACCATGGTCATATTGCGAGGTCAGTACCTGATCTACTTCAACGAAGGTGATACGCTATCAATAGGAGCTTAGCAATTATGACGCTTATGTTTCATTTATAGCAATTGTACATGAAATACAAGCTGCTAGAGTTATGAAACGTGAAATATGCTGCTATAAAAGCCTCCTGAAGCTAGGTGCAGGAATTAGTCGTGTTTCTGAAGCACAACACGATTTTTGTGTGTATTTCGGATGTGACGTCACTCTATTTGTTTAATGAAGAGCATTTCTGCACGTCACCAATAAAAATTCTATGAAATTAATTCCTACTTTATACATGCCAGTTGATTGGTTCTAGCCTGTTATAGTTAAATCCAAATACTTTCCAAAATAGCGAAGAACAAATTTTAGGTAACCCCAAAATGCATTACGCAAGATCGTTTGAGTAAGTGAAGTAGAATCTCCATTTCCGACTGACTTGTTTGTATAAACTGACAATCTCTCACATAGAGTAGACCTATTTAAATGTTTAAATATGGAATTGAAAAATTACCTGAGCGAACTTCTTCATCATCATATTTCATGCAAACCAAATTCAGAGAATGAGTTATTATTAATTAAATACATAGCTTTTAAAATGGAGGTATCGATATTTGATGATTTGTAGATTCTTTTACTGAGAGTATTAATATTTATATGTAATGTATTGCAGTGACTAAAAATTTTGCTAGCGTGTAGCATTGTTTGATAATTTGA
The DNA here is from genome assembly GCA_947359465.1 of Metellina segmentata. Lineage (NCBI taxonomy): Eukaryota > Metazoa > Arthropoda > Arachnida > Araneae > Tetragnathidae > Metellina > Metellina segmentata. The sequence goes on from OX375875.1 coordinate 57,385,793, forward strand.
TAAAATAATTTTATTAAAGAATACTATAATAATAGCAAAATTAAAATTTAAAATCTCTCATTAGTGAACAAACGTAACATGCATATTGTAGGCAGAAGTGAAAATTATTTAATTCTGACTATTTTTATTCGCTATTTACTGTATTTTGAATTCCTTTTATTTAGCTATTGTGTGCTATAAATTAGTAATTTAGTAAAATAGTTTTTGTAAAATATCTTAAATAGTGTGAGGGATAAATAAAAATCTATCCCAACATAATAAACAACATATACTTTATTGTGTGAATGTGTACCATGATTTTAATTTTTCATACGTCATTTATTGTATAATAATTCCTAAAATTTCGAAATTTATATTTTAACTCTAGGGGATGAGAAGAGATGTATCTTTCTCTACATTTAGGTTCATTATATTTCACGCGGATCCATTATGAAAGTGTTTTGAGGGAGAGTATTTGATGTGCAGAAGATCTATCATGATTCTTTCTCCTACTTCTTTTCTAAATTAATAGTAATGTTCGTGAGTGAAACCATGAACTCTTTCCATATAAACCCATACAAGTAAGTAGAAAATGTTTTGCGTGCTCAGACTCATAACGTCACACTGATTGCTCTCGCAAAAATTGTCCTAGTTTAAGAGTACGTTTCTGAACTTTGCTTGCAACTATAGACATCGTTTCATACAACTGTATTTTCTATTACTAATTTTAAAATACTGTTTCAGAGAGCGTAGAATAAGAAAATGAAACGCATATTTCTAACATCACATGTTTTCTTATTTTCCAAGGAAATCATAATATTCTAACCATACAGTGTCCATAAAGTGTATTTACAATTTCAAAAATTTACTACAAAGGCAAATAAAAGGACAGATCCTTGGAAATTGTTAAAAAAAAGACGTATATAATTAAGTTTATTTTCCTTATTTAATTCACCCCTATAAGGGCATTGGTAGTTGCACGAAGCACATCAAGATGTTACTCGATGCTGGCAATGGCATCTATGGTCATCTGCTTTAGATTAGTGATGTTCCTTAAGTGATACCTTTGATACACCACTACATTAGGAACAACATGTGTTGATGGGTTCATATATGAAACATTTCCTGACCCGTGGATTGGAAGGGTGGCCCAATTTGCAGGCCACCTCGTTCACCAGATATCACTCCCCTCGATTTCTTTCTATGAGTTTATGTTAAAGATACCGTATATGCCATTGCCACCATTGATGAGGGTATGCTATAGCGAACATGACAAGATATCGAGTACTATCTTGATTTGCTTCGCGCAACTATTGATGCCTATAGAGGTGTTTTAAATGAGGCAATTAAAACTTAAATATATACATCTCATTTTGTAATCATTTCAACTTATCTGTCTTTTAATTTGCTTCTGTAATCAATTTTTGAGATTGTAAAGATACTTTATGGACCCCTGTATTTCTGTGATAGGCAGTTGAATTTACATCGCATTGGAGCAACACAACAGACTATTGGCGACGGTCTGGGATCAGTCAGTTCCGAAGGGAAAGAACCGAGAACAATACCTCTTAACTTTGAACCACTATCAGATGACGTGGAAAACACCTTATCTGGAACCTCTGCAAGGTTCCAAGCCACCTCATCGTGAGAACATTTGAAGGCTCGACCTATTCAACGCGCCTCGCCCTTACGGGAATATCTTAAATCGGATTTCGAACTCGCAATCATCCGACATACTTCTGTGAGAGGATTTATAATACAAACAATGATCGAAATACGGTGATGATTTTACTTCTTGTTACTAAAATGCCCTTGCATGATGTATATACATCGGTGTTACATAACTTACTATGTAGACCATCACTGTTTGGGTGACGTTTGAAGCTTTCTACAACTGGCGTTGCCCAATTAACTACGATGTATCAATTCAAAATCCGGTGTTTGGAATTTCATTTGGTGACGTGTTGAATTCATAAGCCAATACGTCATGATTAAATTAAGTATAGGAAACACATTCCAAGTCAGAAATACTAGCGCCACCTACATTTATCTGGGTAGGAAATTCTTCGGGTGGGATGTAGTTCCCAAGACGGGATCCGAGACCCAGGCGATTTATTGCCAAACATGGTAAACTTCATGGTTGTGGTGTTTGTTGGTGCTCTGTATTTAACGTTCGTTGGATTTCCATTATTTTTTGCCTTTATTGTTTATTTTCTTTACTTTAAATGTTTATTCGTGCATTCCTCATTTTCAATTCCATGTATGCAAATATTCACCGTGTGGATTTTGCTTATAAATGATCATAAAGTTTACTTTTAATTATTATTTACTTTTATTTAATTATTTGGGTATTCATCTTTTTCGCTTCCATATATAAGTATTCAAAGCACCAAGACGGAAGCCATTTCGAGAGAAAAAATAATTGAGACAATCACGTCTCGAGAACTACATCTTTTACCAAGTCCTCAATCCTAAAAAAACATCCATCATTCAATAGTTAAAATGAATGTGTTACTTACCAAAGTAGCTCGTACGTATCGCCGCAATTCGTCGCCAATCACTTCCATGATGTCGTACGATGTAATAGACGGTGGCTCGTTTTTCCTCGCCAATAAAGCTAAACGTGAACTGTGAGGCACTGAAAAATTTAATCGAACGAAGGAAGCTTCTGGGTGGCTAAAAAAGGTGTTCCACGACTCTTGGGGTTGGAGGGTTCGAGAATCCTCGTTACCAGGTGGTAACTCCTCGTATTCTGATATGTCGCGTGGCACTACTACGCAAACAGGTTGTTGGGATATGACGTGGCCCACATCTGAAACATAGTACGAAGTAAAATTTGAGCTCACAAATTTATTCAGATTCAAGACAGAGTTTAGATATAAAATGTCAGAAGTTTATAGACATTCGTATCAAATTATGTTTTTACTTCTAGACTTCTACTCACTACGGAGACGGAATTAGTAATGAACTGGCTTTTAAGAAACTTGCATGTGAGTGAAAAAGATAATACCCTAATTGTATATCTTTATGACTCACTTTAAATACATTATTTGTAATCAACATCGTGCAATTAGGATATGTAGTTAAAGATATTACTCAAAGGGTGTGAGGCTACGCGAGATAAGGTTGGGAAAATTTTCGACAAACCTCATGTATTCATAACAGTGAAAAAGATAATACCCTAATTGTATATCTTTATGAGTCACTTTAAATACATTATTTGTAATCAACATCGTGCAATTGGGATATGTAGTTAAAGATACTACTCAAAGGGTGTGAGGCTACGCGAGATAAGGTTGGGAAAATATTCGACAAACCTCATGTCTTTATAACAGTGAAAAATATAATACCCTAATTGTATATCTTTATGACTCACTTTAAATACATTATTTGTAATCAACATCGTGCAATTGGGATATGTAGTTAAAGATACTACTCAAAGGGTGTGAGGCTACGCGAGATAAGGTTGGTAAAATATTCGACAAACCTCATGTCTTCATAACAGATTAGGGATTAGACAATTTTCAACGTGTACATAGAAATAAGACAATATAAAAAAGTAAGAATAGTAATAAAATTTATTATTTGGAAATTTTTATACAGTTTATAAGTCTATAAATAGAAATTGAGTTACAATATTATTCATCCATGCGTGTTTTAAACTATATGCAGGATTTAGAAATGAACATTTAATTAAATAGTGATCGACGTCACCTAAAGAGCATAATTATGTATTTTTTACGTGAAAACTTGGTAAATAAGATATTAACGGACCATAATCCGTGAGTAGATGGGGTATCATTGAAGAACAAAATGAAGAATACAAAAATAGCCAAAGAGGAAACAAAAACTTGGATTTAGCCGAAAAGTATTGAAGCACACTTTAGGTAAAATTAACTCAACATTTATATGCATAGATTTATACTTTCTTTACGATGTTTTGGAAGTTAGTCTTCTGGTTTGATGAACAAACGGAAACTAATAATTGCATTAGTAATAAATGCATCAAACATATTATAAAAACTAAGTAAATTCTAAATACAATAACGTGTACTTCTAAAGCTTTCAGAGGGGCTATATTTATTAGATTTCAGTTTAAATTTAACCCTTAACGTTCGAGACGTAGGAGAAACAAATTTCAGTCGTCAAACAATTGATGAAAGTACATGAAAGCTCTATTTCAAAATCAATAATTGCGTTTTGAAACTAGATTCTTGATTCAATTATTTTGTTCCTTACATTTTGAGTCTATATTTTATACTTCAATACCTATTTCGTTTTGAAATCTCGTTCAGAGAAAAGCTTTTAATATTTCGTATAAAATACTAAAGTTAAAGTAATAAACTATAAAAATTATTTCATTCAACCATAAATGGAGTCACTCCGCTAAACAAGTATAAATAACATTTAGCGAAATAGGATCAGATAAATGTGATAAAAATATCAAACTGTTTTCATGGCACTCCGATTTCTGTGGAATACTCTAAATATAGACACACGTTACTCAATATAGAAAAATTAATGTTAGACCATTTTAAGGAGCGACGTTATTCTTAACTAGTTTGAAGAAATTGTCAGTACCTTATGAACAGTATATGGTTTTTACTTTTCGGGTAGTTCATTATTATTATTAAGTGTCGAAATGATGACCGCGTGTTAATAATGTTGCCTTATTGCATAAAATATATGTATGTAGTATTCTTTTTTAGTACTGCAATAAGTGATTCTGAGACTTCTGAGAAAATATTCTGATTCAGTAATATTTTAAGAGTGTCGATGGTGATTTCATTTTATAAATTTCTAATTACTGGAAATGAACGTATTCACTTTGCAATTTAGCAGTAATGTATAAAGTATTTCTATAAATTTTTGATAGTTAAAATTTTAGTAACATGTCTACATAAAGTGTTATACTAATGATTTCGTTTTGACAATTCTTATCTTACAGAAATAAAGGCAAAATGGTAATTTTAATTTTAGTTAACGTCATACTAGAGCAATACAACGGGCTATTGACGATGGTCTGGAATAAGTCCCTTAAAGGAAAGATTCGAGGACAACATATCGAAATTTTGAACCACGGTCAGATGACGAAACAACACCTGAGCTGGCACCCCACTCTCGAAACTTCCACACCAACCCAACGTGAGCACTTTCGGCCACGACAGATTTAAGGTGCACCAGCCGCTTCTACACCATACGTTCACAAACATCCTTGCCCGGAACCGGATTCGAACCAGGAACCTTCCGATCTAGATGCTAATACCTTAACCGCTATACCGGTTGGTCGGCAGAAATCGAGACATGCACTTTCTATTTCTAGCACTAATGTATCAAGTGCTTCTGGGAATTTAATTACCAGGACAATTAAGTAATATCTTAAGTGACAGACTACTAATTTCGGTTTGATAACTGTTACCTTATACCAAGAAATTGAGATATACACCTTCCAATGAAATCATTATTTAATTAAGTATTATTCCTGTGAATTTAAAAACACGTTAGGATAATTAAAAATTATACTAAGAGTCCGATTAGCTATTTCTTTTAAATAAGTGTGTTCTTATTACACGGAATGGTGATCATTACTATAAAACTTTGATCATGTTTGCGATTTATGAATTGTTATTTCTTATTATCATCCTATTTACATGTAATTAAACCATAAGCTTAGGATTAAACAGCTTTCGTACGAGACATTATGAGAGGCATGCCTTCTCAAATATTTTCAGCTCGTCTCATTTGGAAAACACTTGCTCCTAACATAGCACGGTGATAAAAAATTACAACCCTTTAGAGCTTTCGGAGCGAAATCAATCGCAGTCTCCGTCGCTATAGCGATTTGCATACCGACAAAGAAATAGCACAGCAGGTAGGAAAGAGAAAAAAGCAAAGTGCCAATATCCAGGAAACGCATTTGGGGACGCAATCAGCATCTGATTCATTGTGAATCCCCGTCGCAAACGGAATTAGTGCAAATCTCCTGCTTCTTCACAAAAGGCACGGAGACTAGACACAGCGCATGGGAAAAATTATTTCCACCGACTGCTAAGTTACCTCCATTCACTTCACTTCGCATAATGAGCTCGCCCCTGTAAACCCGGAATTATGCCCCTCGCGCAAGTCCCGGTAATGCACGCTGCGAAAAGTGTCAAATTAATAGGATTATCGGATCCATTCCAAGATGATCGTGTTTTGTCTCATGTTTACGAAAATGCTTTTCTCTCTCCTTTGGAAAGTATTTTCTTTTTCGAGAAGTATTCGAGAATGTGAGAGGGTGTATGAATGGGACGGGACGAGGTTAAGCGAGGAGACTGAGCCTCGTATTTCCGGGGCGGACACTAAAAATGCTCTCCTATATGCAAATGCAACGGCAAAGTGTCGAGGAAGTAAGACGTCGTCACTTCCCGGGAAGTGGAATGGAAAGTGAGGTGTCAGTGAATTTAATTCTTTCTGGGAGTATTTTTCGAAAAGAAATATTCTAAAATGAGATGCCGGGCTAACATTACTGAAGTTTAGGTTATTATTGATTTAAGGAAAGTAGTGTATGTATCCGGAATCTGAATGTATGAGGAACTCATGGCAGACATTGATTGACTCGTAAGTACTGACATTGCATTGGAATGATTCTTACGTTCGGATTGATGTGTGTTCCATTTCATGCTGTGTAAATTCTATTTGAAGGGTTCGGTCAACATAATGATGAGCCATTACGGTGGTGTCGGTGAATATAATTATATATGGGAATATTTCCAAAAGAAATATTCTAAAATGAGATGCCAAGGAAACATTACTGAAGCTTAGGTTATTATTGATTTAAGCAAAGTCGTGTATATATCCAGAATCTGAATGTATGAGGAACTCATGTCGGACATTGATTGACTCGTAAGTACTGACATTGCATCGGAAAGATTCTCACATTCACATGATGATAACACATTCGGATTGATGTGTGTTCTATTTCATACTGTGTAAATTCTATTTGAAGGGTTCGGACAACATAATGATGAGCCATTACGGTGGTGTCGGTGAATATAATTATTTATGGGAATATTTCCAAAAGAAATATTCTAAAATGAGATGCCAAGGAAACATTACTGAAGCTTAGGTTATTATTGATTTAAGGAAAGTCGTGTATATATCCAGAATCTGAATGTATGAGGAACTCATGCCGGACATTGATTGACTCGTAAGTACTGACATTGCATTGGAATGATTCTAACATTCACATGATAATGACACATTCGGTTTGATGTGTGTTCTATTTTATACTATGTAAATTCTATTCGAAGTGCTCGGACAACATAATGATGAGCCATTGCGATGATGTCAGTGTATATAATTATTTATGGGAATATTTCCAAAAGAAATATTCTAAAATGAGATGCCAAGGAAACATTACTGAAGCTTAGGTTATTATTGATTTAAGGAAAGTCGTGTATATATCCAGAATCTGAATGTATGAGGAACTCATGTCGGACATTGATTGACTCGTAAGTACTGACATTGCATCGGAAAGATTCTCACATTCACATGATGATAACACATTCGGATTGATGTGTGTTCTATTTCATACTGTGTAAATTCTATTTGAAGGGTTCGGACAACATAATGATGAGCCATTACGGTGGTGTCGGTGAATATAATTATTTATGGGAATATTTCCAAAAGAAATATTCTAAAATGAGATGCCAAGGAAACATTACTGAAGCTTAGGTTATTATTGATTCAAGGAAAGTCGTGTATATATCCAGAATCTGAATGTATGAGGAACTCATGCCGGACATTGATTGACTCGTAAGTACTGACATTGCATTGGAATGATTCTAACATTCACATGATAATGACACATTCGGTTTGATGTGTGTTCTATTTTATACTATGTAAATTCTATTCGAAGTGCTCGGACAACATAATGATGAGCCATTGCGATGATGTCAGTGTATATAATTATTTATGGGAATATTTCCAAAAGAAATATTCTAAAATGAGATGCCAAGGAAACATTACTGAAGCTTAGGTTATTATTGATTTAAGGAAAGTCGTGTATATATCCAGAATCTGAATGTATGAGGAACTCATGCCGGACATTGATTGACTCGTAAGTACTGACATTGCATTGGAATGATTCTAACATTCACATGATAATGACACATTCGGTTTGATGTGTGTTCTATTTTATACTATGTAAATTCTATTCGAAGTGCTCGGACAACATAATGATGAGCCATTGCGATGATGTCAGTGTATATAATTATTTATGGGAATATTTCCAAAAGAAATATTCTAAAATGAGATGCCAAGGAAACATTACTGAAGCTTAGGTTATTATTGATTCAAGGAAAGTCATGTATACATCCAGAATCTTAAATGTATGTGGAACTCATGGCAGACATTGATTGACTCGTAAGTACTGACATTGCATCGGAATGATTCTCACATCCACATGATGATAACACATTCGGATTGATGTGTGTTCTATTTCATACTGTGTAAATTCTATTTGAAGGGGTCGGATAACATAATGATGAGCCATTACGGGGATCGACAGTAATGAATTCTATATTTTCACAGTCGTGAAAACAAGCAACTTTGGAAATGTGCAGAAGTCACGGAGACAATCTAGTACAACCGCAACAAATTTCGTGAAAATTAAAGCCACCAATCCGTGAATTATAGCCCTATATTTTTAGAGCCCATCTATTTAGGATTGGACTTGCCGATTCTGCACTTTGACCACTCTGCAATACTATGCCCATGACTGGGGAGGACCTTTTCAGTTGCCCCTCCCTGCTTGACGTTCGCTCTTGTGATGACTTTGGAGTTATTGACCTTCCTGGGACCTATTGACCTACTCTTTGCTATATTGGACTGTAAGACGCGTCGTGTCTAAAAAAACGATAGCAAGTGTAATTTTTAAAAAAAATTAGAGATCACGAAGCTTTAAGATTTTTATGTTCTTACAGTTTCTCTTATTTATATTAAAATATGTTTTTAAGTGGATTTAATAAAGTGGATTAAAATATGTTTTAAGTTGCATTAAGTGGTATACTATGCCAACTTAGTTTGAACACTTTCTCTTTTGAATATTTAACGAGTAAACTATACTTTATTTAGTGATGTTTTCTTCATTAATTTGCAGCCAAGGAGTTACACTATCAGCAATATTGGTTATATTAGCCGAACATATTCCTGAAAAATAAGGAACAATAAAATATGCCAACTAGCTCATATTTGTGTGTATGTTTCCCCTACTTATTCCTACGAAATAAGTACATTGGTCCTTTCCCTAGAATAAATCCTTTGAAACGATTCGATTGCCCTATCTCTATAGAGTAATCCTTTGAAAATATTATGTTATTCATATCTTTAAAATGAAATACTCTTTGATTTGCTATTGCCCCATTCATTAGAATTCAATACTTTGAAAAGATTTTATTGGTAGCGAAGTTAAAAATTGTTTAGAAGTCATACAAGAGGGAAGACTGTAAGTTGCAAGTTGGAATAATGCGTGTGAATCTCTCAGACGGTTAACATTAATTAGTACTTAAACATTCAAATTCCCTTTACATTTACTATTTCTTTAATCTTAAGGAGGTCCGGGACACATCAGAAAAAAAAATTTTATGAATTAATTTAGAATTTTGAATTTTTTTGTACTGATTACCCATTTAACTAATAAGCAAAATCACAACACAAAAGTGTTCCCAAATGTTTAAAAAAAATTTTATATTAAATTTTTTATTAAAAAGAGAGGTCATTTCAAATTGCTAAAACTCAAAATATTCTTGGTCAATTTTCAAAATTCTTCCAGTAAATTATTCACAAATTTATAAACTTTAATTCTGATTCAGTAAATTTAAAAATATTAATTCAGTAAAAAATAAAAAATATTTGAATGAAAACTTTAAAAAATTTTAAGGTAATTTTTTTAAAGTTATATTTTTAAAAGTAAATACTTGTTTCAAATTTGCTAAATCTAAATTAAAGTATAATGTTTGAAAAAGATGTATTCCAAATTTCAACCCTTAAACGTTATCGGTTCTTGACTCATAACAATTTGAATGCAGGAAATCTTGAAAAATTGCATCATGGAGAAAAACCCTTTTAAAGTTCTAAAGACTGATTAACAATTAATAAAATGTTTAAATACCCTTTAAGAGCATCCAGATGAGTATCTAACTCCTTCTTTTTTCTTAAATCTTTGGTATAGTTTGATTATTGGCAAGTACTACCTTTTTTATGCATAGTTTAAAGGTCTCCGTAGACTTAAATAACGTCTTTGACAGATGTTGTTGCCATGACAACAGCTGTCTGAGTGTTAGAGTTTCAAAACAACGAACCACAAAATTATTTCTATCTCTCGTTCTAATTATTTTTAAGCAGAAAGACACAGATAATTTTTTAATATATAATTTTTCTTTTCGAAAATGTGATGATTTTTGTGTCCTGGATTCCTCTAACGGCACGTAACACAGCTCAAAAGTCGCTCAAGGGACCAATTACCCCCAATTGTTTCAATAAAAGTTAAGAAACTTGAGAGGGTGGCCATCTGAGTCTCTGCAGTGATTTGAAGGTGCTTTATAAACTTTCTAACCGCTGATTAATTATGCTATCCAACTCTTTTAATCATAAATGTTATTCTACATTTTTTCCTTTCAAGTAAATTATTTTATGCTTATATGATGAAGATATAAGCTGATGCTCAAGGGGTAAAATGGTATATCCTATCATATCCAATGAAGGAAGACAAACCACGTGATACTAATTGTAACCAATGTACTGTGACTCCATCTATACTTATGGTAAATACAAGTTACCACTATCTTAAAAGTCATAGGATCTATCACGTATTATTTCCATTAGGTAAAAGAAAACATTGGAAAGTTTCCAGCGGATCAAATTTCGCATACTGGTATGAATACTGACAAAAAGTACCTTCATTCTTTTTTAGCGATATGATCCATAAAGTAAGTTTTGATTAAGATGTAAGAATTTGTGCATCTTGTTTTTGAGATATCGCATAAAAGTCATCAAAATAAAGTCTGAAAGCCATGAGTTGTTGATAGTTCTAATTTATATCTAACAAGCTTTGAAAAATTTATTTTAATCTGTTTACTTAATATAATTGGAAATGTGGTGAAAAGATAATTGTATTCGTAAGCAATAAAGTCGGAAACGGAAGATCTAAAACAAAATTTTGATTATTCTGGCGATGCATTTTGAAGTAATATCAACAAGATTTTCTGAAATAAGTTGCGGTTTGCTTATTGAATCGTTCATCATTCATTCCATTGCAATTTTCTCGTAATATTTATTTAACTGTAAGGCACTTAAAGTTATCAGTAAGAAGTTCAGTATTTCCATGAATTTAAAATGAGTCGGAGTCTCATAAAATATGCACAGTCTATGGTCTATGATGTAATAAGCAATCGTAATGCAATCCAAAAATATCGTCACGATAATAAGTTACCAGGTTCATTGAAATGCTTCTTCTTTATTTGATATAGGCATATGTTTTTCCGTAGTTATCGAAATGCTCATAGGATTATAATGTAAACTGTTGATAAAAACGTACACTTCCCTACAATAGCGGACCGGACGCCAGCGGATTTGCATAAAATAAGACTACTTGTTTGGGGGTGTTTTTCGTGACATGGTCTGCGACCTTTGCATTTTGTTCCTCCATTTTGTTTTGTTTGGTTGAACGCCGACGCCTACATGAAGATTTTAGACAATCAGGTTCTTTCTAAGTTCTGGCAATTTTATGGAATGGACGAATGTTACTTCCAGGACGACAACGTTCCATGTCACGTTGCAGCCTCTGTTAAGCAGTAGTATCAAGATATGGATGTAAAACGTCTTCCCTGGCCTGCTCAGAGTTCCGAACTAACCCCCATAGAACATTAATGGGAAGCGTTAGAGCAACGCTTGAGGTCTAGGGAACCAGGTCCGAAATTTACAGCTGCGCTGGCGACATTCTTGAAGCAGGAATGGACACAAATACCCATAGCTGTGTATAAAAACCTTGTTGAAATTATGACTAGAAGGGTTGCTAGCGTAATTGCAGCCCATAGGGGATCATACCCGTATTAAAGCATGCATTATTTTCCTATACCATCAAATCTAGCTGTCCGGTACATCATTGTAGGGTATAAAAACTTACATAATTCCATGTTCAAATATGTGTATTTAAATCTTTTGATTCAAAAACACTAGCTTAGATATAATTTATGTGTTATGTTCCGTAAAACACAATACTAAACACAGTGATTATAATTACGATAGCATTCTAGGGCCAAGTATCGTATCTTACTTTCTTAAGAAATATAAGAGACATAAGCATGCATTCTCAAAAATTGAAAAGGCAGCTGGAATTACATTCAGTTTCGAGTGAAACAGTGTATTTTACTCATATAGGTAAAATATCACTATTTGTTACACTTATAATAATGAACAAACAAATATTACCAACCCAGATTAAAAAATCATATTTGTATAAAAGGTGCTTCGAAACATCTTGTACAAATATAACTGACATGTATATATATGGTGTCCAGAAAATAATGTCCCAGTTTCAATGATACATTATATCCTTTTAATTTAGACACTTTACAACTAATCATATATCAAATTGAAGGTAAACTCTCCTTGTTTTTCTTACAAATGTTCAATATGTGCATCTTTAGTTATACGGCACACATACAACTTGAGCCGCGGTAGCTCAGTCAGTAGAGCGTCAGGCTCGCATCAAAAGTGTTGTGGGTTCTGTCCTCGGCGGATACTACAATTCTGATGATTGCGAGATCGGCGCTTCGACCTGGCTAAAGACCGTCGTGTTCAGTAATGGTGACTGGGGCACGTTAAATAGGTCACGGTCACAATGTCCCCCATGTTCCCATACCAAATCAATTCCTCTGGGGGTACCTGATCAGGGGGTTATCGGCCTCTGATTGGGATCTAAATTACGATATATGTGAGTGAATGGATGTATGAAAGGGACCTTCCTGTAAAACGGATGTGTCATGTATGTCGAGCAAAGTCGGACTTCCTCCCAATGGGGCTCAATAACATGGAAGGCGCTCCCCCCTCGCCTCTTGCCGTCTTCGACGGGCCTGGCACTCCTCTGTTATGCCACTGTAGGCATAAAAAACAACAACATCCAACCTAATGCTTATTTCTTACCGTAACATGGGTGGCTTATCTGGATATATTGAAAGAATGCCTCTTTCCCCAGTGAGTAGAGGGTAAACCCGTAATCTTTATTTGGCAACATAATGGAGCCTTTTCCCATTGGAATCTCTTTGTACGAGAGTAGTTGCACGTCGAAGTCCCTGACCGTTGGATTGGTCGTAATGGTCCGACAGACAGAGCTCTTTTTCGCTGGCCTCCAATTTCACCTGACATAACGCCATGCGATTTTTTCCTGTGGAGATTTATAAAAGATCTACGTGTCTACTTTCCGCCGCTACCTAATGATTTGCCAGAGTTGAGACACATAATTGAAGATGCCGTATAACTTAAGATGCGTATATTGAATATTAGTAAGAAAAACTAGGTGAGTTTATCTTCAATTTGATACCTGATTTGCTGTAAGTAGTCTAAATATACCATTGAAACTGGGACATTCTTTTATGGACTCCCTGTATTATGTAGAGACTAATGAGAAAGGTAGACCAGCTATGGAATTAATTATCCACAACATAATTAAATGCATAAATATCAATTATAAGACTTAAATACTTGGAGTTTACCTTTAGTAAGAAGTGACAATGGAGTTCCAGTTGAATCTCCACTACGCCGTCCATCTTCTACAACTATGCATGGAGTGTTTCCTTCCATCACTTCCTCCATACCACCTACAGCTAAAACATATAACACTAATTTAATTAATACGCAACTATCCACATTTCATTTAATGTAGTGTTAAAGCGTATTAATTCTCACAATTCCGATCACATTTTCAGGATTTGTGTCTAGATCTGTTTTTAATTTATATTGTTCATGTATGGGTTCTCATTTTGTAAAATTGAGCCAAATTTTCAGGATATGTGCCTTTTTATTTTTAGAGTCTTTGTTGGTGTTGTTAAAATCTGAGTAATGTAGTCACATTTTTAAGATTTTAGTCGCTTAAATCGTAGTCTATGTTAAAGTACGAGGGCTGTTTAATGAAGAATGATCATAAATTAATAAAAAAGAATTTCCCGTACTAATCCTCCATATTTTTATGGTCTTTCTCAAAATACACTCCATTGCATGCAATGTACTTATCCCACCTCTTTTCCAATCTTCACACACATACCGGAAGCCATTTTTTGACAGGTCCTTCAAAATCGCCGTCGCAACTTTTAACACTGCCTGTGATGATGAAAACCGCTTTTTCCGTTCCTTCAAATTCGGGAAAAGAAAAAAAATCGCATGGGCTACACCAGGACTATATGGAGGATGGGGAACACGCATGACATTGGTTTTTGAAAGATCTGACGATTATATTTTAAGGCGAAAACAAAATTACAGTGCAGTGTGTTGCTCTTCGCGTGTCACATCCATTTTTCCCGTAGGCGAAAGTAAAACTAGGCGTTCTTGGCCGGCTGCCAAGGCGTCAGCAATGACGTCATGACCGTGAAACTTGCACTATTTATTCTTCACTTATCCCGCTACACATTCATTATGAATTTCATTTTTTTTGTTCACTTTTAAAAGATTATGATCATTCTTTATTGAACAGCCTTCGTATATGGTTGCTTTCAAAAATTGATCCACATTTTCAAAATTTGTGTCTATTAATTTTGATTTTTTGTTGAAGTATGTTATTATTTTGAATAGAATGTAACGACCTTTTCAATATTTATGTATCATTGTTATTAGTTTCTTGTTAAATTTTGCATAATCTAGAACAATTGTTCCGCACATGCTAATATTCAATAGGCAAATCTAGTTTGAGATAGGTTTGTAGTTTCGTTTATAACGTAACGAGTTTTTCCTTAAACTAAATTCACATAGCTGACTAAATCCACTACACCTTAAACTATTTCAGAATTAATAAAAAAGAGAAAATTTTAAAGTGTGAAATGGAAAAGAAATTCACGTAAATGATGGAATATTCCTTTGCTTCACATAACAAAAATTATTACATAAAACTCAATTGTAGAATGAAGAAAATAGCACATATAATCACTTTTACAAAAAATACTAATAAGTGAGGCAAATAAATATTTAGAATGATAAATAAGGCTTACTTAAGGTAAACATAGAAATTAATTTTGAGGAAAAATATTTTCTAATACAATTACAGCCATTTTACATTGTAAACATTTTTAAAAATTCATGCACTAAGAATAAATTAATAACTTTAACAGTAATTAGCTAGTAAAATTTATGCAAGCTACTCTCTAGAATAATAAAGTTATGTCAGGAGACAGAAAATTTTCTAAATGAATGAATAAATGTTTTTATTATTAGTCCGTGATGTACTTGCAAAATTACACAGTTTTATGAAGGGTGAACTAGCAAACTATAGACTGAGGAAAAGTGACTTGAATAATCACTTAATGCCGAATTAATTTATTTACCAAGAAAATAATTTTTACCACCTTTTTAAAACGTTTCATAATTTGTACAACATATTTTGGAATTAATCAAACACACGCATATCCAGCTTTAGAATACATTTCCAAATAATCGAACATTTGTTTTCTGACAAGTCTACTAATATGTCTTCTACTAAGATGTCTTCAACTAACATGTCTTCAACTAAGATGTCTTCTACAAAAGTCGATACAAATGCACTAGCAATTGGAATTTTCCTACAAGTGTTTTTTGAACTGTAACAGTTTTGTAACACACCTGTGACATTTTCTAAATTTACCATCTTGAAGGGAAGAATGACAAGTAAATTTGACAAGGTATTAAATATTAATGATTTTAAAGGAATATATTATTTTTCTTCAAACTTTTTTTTCCATACAGAGGGATGTGCAAAAGCACTTGTAAAATAATAGAATATGTTCCGTATTGCATGCAGGGTGTATTTGAACTCAACCAACAGACTTCGAGGGGTGATAGTAAGCATCAAGACAGACAAAAAATGCAATGGAACATGGGGTGGTAAATAACGTTGACGGTAAATATAGCGAAAATGTGCTTGCAAAATGGGACGTCGTTATGTGTCACATGCCGTGGATTGTGTACGTCAGTCGCCGGTTGACACACACTTGTAACGTAGTGGACCGATTGGTGTGCCTGTTAACACAACTGAACAGCCTCAATTACAATAAACTTGCGTTTATTTTACAAAGTATTATGTCCCTTTGTTCTGATACAAGGGTTGTTCAAATGAAAAGGTACGAAACGACACTGTGGGTATAAATGAAGACTTTGTTCAAAGTATACACCATAGGCCTGAGCACAACAATCCCATTGATTAATGAGCCGAATGATTCCTTGTTTCCAGAATTTCTGTGGCCTTGACGAGACCCAGTCCTTCACAGAGTCGTTGAGTTCGTCGTCCGAGTTGAAGCACTTCCCTTTCAGATGCTTTTTTCAGGGGACCAAACACATGGAAATCGCAGGGCGACATCTCCGGGCTGTAGGGTGTATGGTCAAGTCACTCGCACTTGAACTTGGCCAGTTCCAACTTGGACAGTTATCATGGATCAGAACCACACCCTTCGTGAGCAGCCTCGGTCTTTTGTTCTTGATGGACCCGTTTAGGCTTCGGAGTGCCTCACAGTACACATCGGAGTTAATGGTTCTTCTGTGCTCAAGGAATTCAACAAGTAGGGGACCTTTGACGTCGAAAAAGACGGTGAGCAACACCTTACCTGCTGTGCGCCACGGCTCTGAACTTTTTAGGGGGAGGTGACGACGCATGCTTCCAATCCATGCTGTCCCGTTTTGTCACTATCTCCTAGTGATGGCACCAGCTCTCATCACCTGTGACGATCCGCTCCAGAAAAGCAGGGTCTTCATGATACCGAGTCAGATGTTGAAGTGCTAGCCCCATATGCAGTTCTTTTTGCTGGTCGGTGATCTGCTTCGGAACCCACTGCGCGCACACCTTCCGATAACGCAACCTGTCGTGAACAATTGTCCACACTGTTCCAGCACTGACATCTACCTTCACCGCCAACATTCGCAATGTGACACGCCGATCACTTCTCACTAGGTCGTCCACCTTGTCGATGAGATCAGCCGTGATGACTGTGTTTGCCTGGCCTGATCTCGGGCCATCAACCAAACTCTCGCGGCCTGCACATAAACGGGCACTCCATTTTCTCACTGACTTGTCGGACACACAGTCTTCCCCGTATACATTCACCCTTCGGGCTCTGAATAACGGCCGGCTTAACACCTTCCGCCGTCAGAAATCGGATAACGCCACGCTGTCCCTCAATCGTCGAATTTTGCAATGTGAACGCCATCCTGTCCTCATACGCACTGCCGCGTCAATTGGACGGCGCTCTTTATAAGAGCATCTGCTCTCTCCTGTGCATGCGGGCGCTCGTGGATGCTCCGATCCACGCCGTAGATTACAATCGCATACCTAGATGTCTGGACACGTTCTCCCATAGCGGCAAATGGAATATGTTAACGGTTACGTTGTTACGACGTTTCGTACCTTTTCATTTGAACACCCCTTGTTTTTCAGAGAATCGGTTGAAAACGCCTGAGCCCAAAACCTACGGGACACCAGTCGAAGAGCATCTGCGCTATGCTGGCATCGTTCACCTGCCTAGGTTTAGCAGGAAATCTGAATCATGCACAATGATGACCCACTTCGATGCAACGTATCTCGCAAGATGGATAGGACATTTAAGCGCCGTTGCTTGGCAACCACGCTCACCGGACTTTAACCCCTTGGACGTATTCTAGGGAAACCTGGAATCACTCGTTTATGAGACACCATTAGAAACACCGGAAGATCTGATAGCGAGGATTGCGAAAGCAGTATCATAAATCCAGGAAACACACGGAACCTTCGAACGTGTCTCCCAGTTCGTTTCTACGTCGTTGTGCCCAATGCCCGCCGGTGCCACTATGAACAACTATTGTAATAATTTGGCTTGTTCTGTAAAACCTGTACCTATGCTGTCCAATAATTGTTTTCTGTCCAAATTGGTTGTTTATTCGCTATCACACTTTGCAGGCACATTTGCGCGATTTTCACCCACTCAACGTCATTTGCAACCCCATGTTTCATTGCATATTTTGTTCGTCTTGACGCATACTATCGCCACTCCAAGTTTGTTGGTGGAGTTCAAATACACCCTGTATTGTCTCATCCATGCAATACATATAACATATATAGTACGCTGGTTTGCAATGGGATAAGTACTATAGTATTGGTGATGTTTGTAATTTCAAAAGTAAGAGCTCAATATTTACTCTATGTAGATAGCCTTTAATTGTATTTTTCTATAATGTGTCCTCCAATAGACGAGTTTAAATTTTTTCCCAGAAATTCTTTTCCGCATCCCTTGAAAAGTCTGTACATATATTTTGGGGTTAATCTGCTTTTGCCTATGTTAATTACGATCACCTTGTACATATATGTGTCGTAACTGTATTTATATTTAATTAAGTTGCCTTGAAAATGCAGTAAAAGCCATGATTGACGCTATAGAAACCGACTTTCCTTCGGTGATGCGCAAACCTAATTTTACAGTTACTTGTAGCGTATTCTAAAGAAGCCTAGTACTCAGTCTTCCACATCCATTGAATAGTCTGTACGCATATTTTGGAGTCCAACTTATTGGACAGATCTGCAGAACAGTCAGATGTTAATTACGATCACCTGTACACATATGTGTCGTAACTGTATTTATATCTAATTATGATGCCTTGAAAACTCAGTAAAAGTCATGAATGATGCTATAGAAATCAGTTTTCATCAGTTGATGCGCAAATCTAATTTTACAGTTTGTTCTAGCGTATTCTTAAAAAGCCCAGTACCACTAAAATGTAAAAGAGTTTCAGGATGAATTGTTAACATACCAGGATGGTTTAAGTTTTGTTGTTTCAGGCTAAAGGGGGATATAAGAGCAGGATTCCGAAAAAGGACCAAAAAAATAAATACCAAAGACCCACACTAGCATCGCGTATCAAATTTATGCCGCCCTAATTTGAGTGCTATTCGCCTTCAGGGGATTCCAGGGTAAGATGTAGAGGAAGCATATGCATTAATGATAAAGAAAATTTCTCTATTAAAGAAAACTTTTACGGGCAGTCCTGATGCTTTTATAGGTAGCTCTCCTTTGCATATTTTATGAGTGCGAGAGACTTTTATCCCTTCGTAAACTGAACAGCGGCTCGCTTGTTTCTAAAAGAAAAAGATCGTGAAAATCTGGTCTGTGCTTTGAAATCTACTGAATAGAGTTCGCTTGAAAGAGGATAGGTTGCGTTGGGAATTCTGGAGTTCTTTTGAGTGATTGTAGTGACGAATGAATTAATGATGTCTGTTAACTGCTTTTATTTCACGGCGGTTGGGCGTGATTAATTTGAGTAGTGGTAGGATATTCCTATAAGTATTCGCAGTTCGAACTTTGTAATCAATTTATATACTTGTGACCATAATGCATTATAATAATGGGTGCGACATTATGTTTTTGTTTCAAATAATTAATTGGTTTTATTTGTAGTCGGCATTTGTCAGAAACGTAACGAGTACACATCAGTGGATCAACTTGTAAAATACGTTCTATCAGGGAGATTTAATAAATGCAAAACAAGCAATTTTAAAAATAAGTCAGAGGTAATCAAAATTAATAATATTTAATTGAAATAAAACCATTGTTTTCGTATTCTTTTTGAAGTATACATTTATTACTAGTGTTTGCGAAATAGTAAATTAACTTGCTTTACATTAATATATTATTAATTTCAGAATTAGAGTGTCTTATAGCATTCCATGTCACCGTCTTCCCTCTAAAAAGGTTTGCCTTAAATCTCTATGTCTAGAGTCAAGTGTCATATTCTAAAGATTATTATTTTCACTGCTTCAGCAGCAACGCTATACATTGGTATAATTTCTTTCCCACACCCATCCACCTTTTTAAAGATGCAATTTCAAAGATTAGTCAGGAAATTATCTGAATTAACAGCATTTACTCCAAATAATAACGCTTTTTCTATGTCTTTGAAAAACATATTTACTCCTTGTGTTTGTCAAAAAAGTATATTTTGTTGCTTGTATTAGCAGATTGATAAGTCCCAAATTTGTGTCTGAAAGCAATCAGTTTTGCAAGTAATGTCTTCCTAAACATGAATGCGTGCATCATCTATATCTAAAGTCAAGTATCAGGTAGGTAGATAATTAATGTCGCACTAGAACTACATAAAGGTCTATTGGTGACGATGCGTGATCAATTGCGAAGGGGGAAAGATTTGAGGACAACGCTTCGCAATTTTGAACTCGGTCAGATGCCGAGATCAACACCTGAGATAGCACCCGACTCTCCTAACTTCCCCACGACACCAACGTGAGGAAATTTGAGGGTCCATGACAGATTTAACTTGCACCAGTCCCGGTGAACACGACGGTCTTCGGCTGGACCTAGTCCCGAATTCGCAAACTTCTGGCTGATAATCCGTTGTTCTTATAACTGGGCTACCATGGCCTAGTCGATTATCATTATCAAAATATTAGTTTATTTTCTACCTTAGCTGCAATACTATACTTTGGAGTAATTTCATACTCGAGCCCATTCAGCTGTGACATATTAGTTTAAAACCTAATTTTATGTATGATATAAGATTGCATTGATTTTCTGATCTCGCTATTATATTCCACACTAAGCTTTAAACTACAGGGAAAAGAATACTGCTATTCAAACTACTTAAGGGATACGCTGACGCTTCCTTCTAACAGACACCTAAGCAAGAAAATACCATGAAACCAGCTTGCCCAGATTTCAAGTAGCTTTTTGATATCATATAAAACTCTTAGAGGTGTATTTTCTTGACTGCAGGTCACTTAAACATGTCCCGAAGACCATATCATGTGAAGGGATCTAGTAAAAATAGTCGAAGAGTCTGATAAAAATAATTAGAGGGCTATTTGTGGACAACGGACTTATTAAACCTCTCCATCCAGAGGGCCATGTTTGCCCTGTGGGTCAAGTAAATATGTCTGAATAGCTGTATTTGGTATGTGGGCCGCTTAAAAAAATATGGAATGTGATAATCGTTTTCTATAACTGCTACGGGATGGTTAAACATCATCATAAGAAGAAAAAACAGGTATTTGGCAAGTGGCTGCAATGAAACAGAAAGGTAGTTATTTTTTATTTAATTCACGTAGCCTCCATATTTCTTCCGGCTTATATTATTAGCGATATATTCTCCGCTTCCCATAGGTTTTTTTTAGAGCACTGCTTTCTTGTGTGCCTTAAGTCAGTTTACGACTCGTACCTTCGGAACGCTGATTTGCAAAGCAAGGAAGTTATTGCTAACGTCAATAACTGAATAGTTCGGCTCAACAACTGCTATTTTAAGTATCACTAATTTTTCACCAGAGCAATAAACGCTCAGTAATGTTTCTGATGTCAATGTTATCTAGGTGGATGGTGCCACATGCACCCGTAGTAAATTTGGATTAGCTTGTTGAAACGATTGAAGTCATATGAAAACAACCTCTCCTATGTTTTATTGTGAAATATAGCTTCAAAAAACGATAATAATTATGAAACCCAATCGCAATAATCCCCCCTTAAACAAATACGAGTCTGGAAGTAGCAGGAGGCTGGTGTGTCTTCCTGGACCAAGGTTCGCGGTAGCCCGGTGTGTAGAGCAGAGGATTAACAGCCGGATGGTTGCATCACTTGATGTAACCGAAGACTGTCTTGAACGTAGAGCTGGTTAAATCTGTCGTGGCATTTTCTTAACGATGTCACGGTTAGGAAGGTTAGGGAGTGGGCTGCCAGCTCACATGTTGACCTTATCAACTAACCGTAGCTCAAAATTACGAAGTGGTGTCCTCGATTCCTTCTCTCCTATGTAGATCCCAGACTGAGGGAAATAAGGGGATGTGTTACTCACATACGACGTTAATACCTATCTTCCTATTCCCATAGACCGTTGTTTCACATACCAGTGCGTAATTTCATGATATTAGATGCTGAACCATATCACTATACGTTCATTTCCTTTAAAATTGACTGTATCAATCGAGTATAAACTTCATAGATCATTATTCCACAAAAATCCCATTTTGCAGAAATTTATACAAACTATAAAATCATATTTTATTTATATAACGACAGTCTTGCTTTCACGTTCAAAGGAAATATACTCCTCTATTGTTGGATTATCTATACAAATAAAAAAGTGTTTTTTTTTTGTATATTGGAATAGTTTCGACTCATTTCAAGTTATTTATGTTTTGAGGCCCCCTTATGCAAAATCAGTAGTTTCCGCATTTGGAAGGATGCATTTATGGATGTACTTGTACTACATATAAATGGTAAAATATATTTCCATGGAATTTGGTATGCTATAAGTAGTCACTAGAACTTAGTGACTGAATTTAACAGCAACATCCTGCCTGTTCGTCTTCTTGTTTTGTCTGTTTTTGTGTTGGTATGTTTGTGCAAATATCATATGAAAAATTGATTTATATTATTTCCACAATATGTTATTTATTTTATAAAACATATTTGAACTTAGTGAACAAATCATTAATATTTCTTTTTTTATATCAATTTTGCTTTAATTCGTAACAGTATACAGAAATGTGCATTTATTTGCATAAGTGTCCGTCTTCTAATTTCATAAATAAATTATATCCAAAATTTAAAATAGCATCTGTCGATTTTAATGTCATTAAAAAATTTGCCATATCAAAATTATGCTAAATATATTTGTGTGAATTGAACCGTAATTTCCGAAAAAGTAAAATAAAAACCATTTGGAGTTCGCCTCCATATGTTGAATATTTCAAAATACAGATACCACACATGCATGATTTAATATTTTTCGCAGTCTGATATCAATTCTTCAGTTACCTTTATTTTCCTTTAAACAACTGTTTATTTCAATAAAACAAAAAATTTAAAAAACTGTCTAGATTGAAAATTTTTAAAATGTTAACTACAGGGTGTCCTAAAAGTTTCCGTACTGACAATTCGTGAATTTATTATACAAAAACAACAAACTGTAAAACAATTATTTTTTTGCCAATGGTAAAAAGCACTTTTAACCTAACGCAAGAAAAAAAAACATTTGAACTAACAAATGCTTAAAATTTCCTCCCTTTTTGTGGAAGCAAAGCTGAAATCGTTTGCGCATATTTTTAGAAACGCGTTTCAAGATGCTGGGAGTGACTTCTTGTATCCTTTGAGTAATGACAATTTTCAGATCACCAATCGTTTGGTGATTTTCTTCATAAACTTTGTTCTTTAGATATCCTCACAGAAAAAAAGTCAAGGAAGCGCAGATCAGCGAACGAGGTGAACAAAGGTTTCTTGAGATGAGTCGATCGCCAAAAAATCTTGAAGCATGCCCATGGTTTCATAAGTTGTATGGCAGGTTGCAACGTCTTGTTGGAACCGAGTGTCTTGTTCATTCACTTCTAATAATGCAACAAATTGTCGAATAAGTTGGTATAGCGTACCTTTACTCGGTATTGCATCATTTGGATATTTATGTCGCCAAAATTCTTTACATCTTTCATATGATTTACATTCAAAATAAGCATCAAACAGCTCAATTCTCTGAATGCGTGATAAATGCATCTTGCAATGAAGAACAAAATGACATGGAACTTTATTATCGCACAACTTGAGTGCGAAGAAAATCAAACGATAAATATTAAAGAGTCGATAAAACTATAAGCAGACGATAAAATTCAATTATTAAAAAAGACACTGGCAATAGATGTTTTTAAAGTTGGAGTACGTGAATTTTTAGGACACCCTGTATGTTGAGTAGAAAATAATCACCAATTATATTTCCAAAAACACAGAGCTTGGTTTGATATATTCGCTAAGTTGCGAAACGACATATGATGTGCTTGTTACATTTCGTGAGATTCTGTTGTTTATTAAAGATAATATAAAGTGGACCAAAAATACTTTCAGACTATACGTAACAGTCGCCTCAATTAACCTTTTAATATTTATTAAACATTCAAACGACGTTTGCATTAATTTATTTTACCACCTACAAAAAATCAATACAGTGTAAAACAATTGACGAAATTCTAATTTTTATAAGTTTAAAAATCAAAAAATGGTATGTATTAACAGAAAAATATGCAAACAGAATTACCCATATCTTGCACCAGATAAGAAGCAATGCTTGCGAGTGAGACTGGATAGTTAACACTTTTAAGGAATATTATCTTCCTCCCCAATTTCGGTTAACCCTTCAAATTACCTTTATCGTGGATGCTTTTGCGCATATCACGTACCATTGAGTAACTTCACTCGTAGCAAATCAAAAATTCACATTCATGCTCGTGAGATATTTTACCAGTGTTGTGCATATTATGCAGCATTGAATGACTTCAACCGTAGCAAATCAGAACTTCCCATTCATGCTGGTGAGATATTTTACCAGTGTTGTACATAGTCAAGTTAAGTTGATCTCAAATATAGAAGACAAATTTTCACCAAATTAATTTAAAAAGTTCAGTTAAAGAACATTTTTACAACGCGTCAAAATGTTAGTTTTAAATATAGGAATGTCTCAGAAATGTACTAAAATTTTGCACACTTGTGTTTGAAACACTGTTGAGATGGTTACACTCAAAACTTATACATCTTTCAGTTTATTATTTTTTCAATTATGAATTAATTAATAATAGTTTAAAAATTTGAAAACTAAATTTATGTACATTTGGTTATCCAACTGTTTATATTGTATAATAATTGCTTTGATAAACTAATTATCTTAGAGGGTACATTAAAAAGACTAAAACATTCATTTAAATTATAATCTCTGAATTTTAATCACTTATTACTCTTCATAAGTATGACGTAAATGTATTACATTTATATGATTTCTCTTTTTAGTTGATGCAAAATTTAATATGAATAACGATCCTTATACAAATAAAATTCACATTGCTTCTGGAAGACACATTTCTAAGAAAATGATACTTTTGGTTTGATTGTACTACTCCAGGGACGCGAAAAATAAAATGTCTTTACAGATTTTTTTGTGACCAATTGTAATTAAATATTTTTTAGCAAGTCCTTTGTTTATGTTCTTTGACATTATAAGACTGTTATGTATATGTTATACATAAACAGTGGCAATCACATGGGATCTCTAAAAAGTAGTATGTTCATGTTTTTTATTTGTTGTCTGCTACATTTTAGGAATTCATTTCTTGTTTTTCTCAGTCGTTTTGGCACGAATAAAAACTTCGCATTTTTCGAAACAATATTTTTAAATCTTTGAAAGAACATCAAGCGTTAATAAGTGTTTGTAAAAAAACTTCTAAGATGCCTAAAAACAAATACAAGACGGAGAACGCTAGTGCCAAACGCAATATAAATTAATTAAAAATATTCCAGCCACGTATAGTATTATTATACATAAAGCTGATTAAAATGCTTTTCAAGTGTATGTTCAGCATCTTAATGCGTTAACATAACCGTACTTGAATCATGAAAAAATAGTCATTAGTCGACTTTACCGTAAGCTAAAGGAATGCGAGAGAATTTTTTCACCTTAGAAGCACTCTTGCAGGGTACTAAACGATTTCGAACAGTTCTAGAGGAAGAATTTTGCTCCTCGGCATTTTTTCTGAAACATTACAAAAACTGGTTCGTGTATTTTCTCATTCTAGTGTGCAGATTTTTGTTTTGAGATAACATTCCTATAAAATCGCACACAAAACTGTTATCGTTTTCTTGCAAGGCGGTACTAATTTGATGATAATAAAAGCTGCTTTGTCCGCATACTTTTATAAAATATTCACAATTCCGATTGAATAAAATTATTCATGAAATAGGTTATGAAATGAATTTATTTTCAAAATTAAACATGGATAGGTATTACTCTGCTAAGAAGTCTGTCACTCGACCAATTACATTCTAATATAAGTCCAAAGACAGCTGTGGGCCAGTTGAAAGAGCAACGGATTAATAATCGGAGATATATTAGTTCAAAAATTGGTCTAATCAAAGACCGTCATGTACTCGGGGCTCTGGTGCATGTTAAGACTGCCGTGGCCTAAAATGTAATCACATTGGAGTGATGAGGAAGTTTGAATAGTGGGCTGCCAGCTCAGGTGTTGACTTCGTCATCTGATCTTGGTTAAAAATTACTCGGTGTTGTCCTTGGATTTAGTATGTGATTAAAATCAAAATTCCAAACTGGGCAAATATGAAAATCGTAGTCGAAATTTTATATAAGTGTTAATGAATGTTGCAAAGACAATTTTTAATTAGCTTGTGAGAAGAATGTAACATTTTTTAATATGGTCTATCCTCCTCAGATCCTTTTATAAAGCCCCGCAGGTGACAATCTTTAGGTGGAAACGGGTTTCACGATCTCGAGATAATCTAATAGTCTATTATTTTCCCATAGGGTTTAACTGCATCAGTTAAACATTTGGATCGCAGTCCCAGGATGCTCATTTTTCTATCTCCTTTTCATCATTTCTATTGAGCCTAGGTAGCTCAGTCAGTAGAGCGTCGGGCTCGCATCGGAAGGGTTGTGGGTTCTGTCCTCGGCGGAGCCTGCAATTCTGATGGTTTTGAGATAGGCGCTTAGACCTGGATAAAGACCGTGGTGTTCGCTAATGGTGGCTGGGGCAAGTTAAATAGGTCGTGGTCACAAAGTCCCCCATGTTCCCATACCAAATCAATACCTCTGGGGGTACCTGATCAGGGGGTTATTGGCCTCTGATTGGGATCTAAATTACGATATGTGTGAGTGAATGGATGTGTGAAAAGGATCTTCCTGTAAAACTGATGTGTCATGTATGAAGAAGTCCAACCCTCCGGTGCAATGGCACCCCCAATTGGGACATATATGGCCCACACGACAACAACAACATCATTTCTATTCACAATTACTTTGCATTATCTGTCTTGTGTTTGGTGCAGCTTGGCTTAGTGTGTCCCTTACACCACATAACCTCAAACCGACTGACCAACTTTTTATAAGGTTATGTTGCGTTTTTTTTCTATTATTGTCAATTGGTAATTGCAACGCAGTGGAACATCACAATAGGCTCCCGTTTCCCTTGTTTATCAGAAATTGCAATAATAAAATATGTTTGACTTTTTGGATTAAAAACACTATTATAAGATCCAACGGTGGTTTAAAATATCGGAAATTGCTTCATCAAACTTAGTTTCAAACTATGTACAAACGTATAAAAATATTAAAACCTTCCATAATAATGACACGGAGACGCTATATTTAGCTGCTGGGGGTACAATAACAGTTTTCATGAGACGTCTGCTAGCAGAAGCTATTAACATATGGCGTATGCAGTCTCTCACTAAGAGGGAAGTTAATTTCTAAGCAGTCAATTTCTGCAAGATTAGTGTTTTAGATTTCAATCAAGTCCTTGCATAAAACTATGTTGAACATAGAAAACTAATTTTGTTCATGCTGTGTGCAATTCTAGAAAAATAGTGAAATGGTATGTTTAATTTATTTTCCATTTATGATTACAGTGAAACCCCGTTTTAACGTAAACCGCATTTGACGATTTTCCGCGTATAACGTCATTTTCATTGGTCCCGAATAATTTCTTATACTTTCAATGTTAAAAAGTCCCGTATTTAACGTTATCACTTCGAAATATTTCCCGCATTTAACGTTTTTTAAGCGGGGGAGAACACAAAGGGATTTTTTTTAATAGTTAGACACTTGTGGCACGGTGTTGACCGTGACAGTTCTTTTCGTGTACTTATTGATACTGAAAACATTAAAATAAAAAATAATAAGAATGAGTCCTACCTCCACCCGATATGACTTGGGCATGTCTCAAATTCGCATAAAATTCGGACTACCTAAGGTATCGATCTGGTGAAAACTTTTCAGCAGATTTCAAATCCGTTGAAATTTTTACTCTATCTTTAACGATCGCGAAGATAGAAAACCTCAAAAAGTCATTTTTGTGTTCCTAATGAAAATATTTGTCAAAAGCATCCGTTGCAAATTAGATATGCTAAAAAACTTACAAAAACTCATATATGTGGAGAATTATGTTAATGTTTTACCCAGTAAAAGCAAAACGCAAACCAAAATAACAGATTTCTTTAAACAATAAATTATTGTAACGAAGAAATAAAAGATTTATTTCTTAAATTGGTCTTTATTTCATCATGCTCTACGTTTTGTTTTTCTCCGACCCCGATTTAACGTTTTACCGGATATAACGTTTTCCCGCATTTAACGTTATTTCTTTCCGGTACCTTGAAATACGTTAAATAGGGCTTTCACTGTATTCTAAGTGCATCTAGATGAACTTTTTGTTCCTGAGTTGCTATTTAATTGATACCTATTTGATTATTATTAATTTAAAGTTAAATTGCTAATGGTAGTAACCATTGAAGCATTATGCTTTTGTTTACATGTCTGGCTGTAATCACGCATAGGAAGCAGTCCAATATTACGAGGAGGTAGGTTTAAGGCCGTTAATGCTGTTTAGTGAAGATTAGCTAAATTTTCAATCCATTTTCAGGGAGATAATATGTGTTAAAAGCAAATTTATAGTCACATTGAGCATTAGTGGGGATGTTTATTTAACAGGAATTAGTTTATGCTTCTGTGTCCGCTGATGACCTCTAGTGGCACATGCTCAAACTAATATTAATAGCTATATGTCAGATGAAATATCACTATTTTGCAGATAAATGCATAAATTTTCTATTGAAATGTAACGTAAAGCCTGTAGATATGATTTGCAGACAGTAAAGGAAGCATCAAAAATACAACAGTAATTGCTTTTGAAAAATATAAAATGTTTCATATCAAAATTCAGAGTAAAAGGTAAAACTTAATGACACTTAATTCAAAAGTCACTTATAGGGTTATGTAATACACCAGAAAAATGTTTTTATCTTCTTAATGAGCTCCATGTGACAATAATAGGACAATTAGGTAAAACATATATGTATCTATGAGTACTGATTTCACATATTACTTTTATTACGAATGTTTTTAACAATGCATCCATATGTGCCACACCCCACATGTTTCTGAAAGCTAAGATAAATAACGTACCTTCAACCAACATATATATTTTTCAAAAAAAATATTATTTGAAATTCACGGTTGAAGGTCATAAGGAAAGACCAATGAAAATATAAATCACTTAGAAGGTAATGTTGTAATTGTTTTTTATGTATTTACAATATAATCTCTAATTTAGTCCAATTGAGCTGTTATACCCACAGATATAGGCGAGTATCAATAAATCTAGAATCATGTTTAATTGCCAAAATTTCAAATTAAAAAAATAATACAAATGAAAATCTATATAAATTAAGAAACTAAAATTGTCCAGATTTTCTTATATACGACTTGTATTTTAAATGTATTTTTTACGAAACAAATTCCTCAACAAATTGAGTGCCACGAGATTTCTGAGAAGCGTATTATTGCATTTACTTCGGTGACACGTTATTAGAAGGAGAGCAAGTCTGATCTTTCTAAATGTAACATAAAATGAGAAAAACCCTGAAGTATCTAAGGATTAAACTTCTCTGCAGCGCAGTGTCTAATTTTTTTTCAAAAAGTATTTTCACTCAAGGCATCCCTTCAGTAGTTTCAAAATTAAGTGAAAAGCAAACACCGTTAACCTATTCCAAAAACCATTTTCCCCGTTACACACCCAGCACAATCGATTCCGTAAAGATTAAGAGATTACGACCCCGTATTCTTCCAGAACGAACTCCACCCCCTTTTACTTCAAGATAAACTTCGGTAACTTCTTAATCTCGGAATCAAGATGTAAATATACATTCACCTCCCTTCATTTTTTAGCGGGGCGAACCCATGATTTAATTCTCCCCGTCCTCCTATTTACAAAAGGAAGGAGAGGAAGTGGGACATTTAATTAAAACGCTTCGTTGTTTTTCCATTTTTTCGTTCCGCGCCGGTTTCTTACCAGGCTATTTTGAATTCCGCAGATGATTGGCTGCAGAAAACTCTGGGACATTTAAATGGAGGATTATAGTCGGAGGAGTCTGCTTGTGTGTTTGCTTTGCATTTAAAGCATTCTAAAGGAAATTAAAGGGGATATTGAATCTGCGTCTCGGGAGGTTTATAGGGGGAAATTATGCTGTGACACTCCAGCGAACGACGCTGTTTTTGATACTTGAAAGTGAATTAAATGTGATATTAAATCTGTTTTGAAAGTTAATAGTGCCGAAATTTTTACATGTCTGGCTGTTCAGCTCTTACGAAGAACTGTACTTTTTCCCGATATTGGGAAGCCAGAGATCTCTTGCACAGTTTGACTCTTTGACCTCTGTTTCATCGTGATCCTGTTCCTATTGGGTTCCTGTTCTGGTGTCTTTTTTTCTTTGTTTTTTTTTTGTATATTTGATATCTGTATGGCTTTAGGATAATGCCTATGTACCGCCTGCTGTATTGGAAATTAAAAAATATATATAACGTGACTCTCTGTATGGTATTGTTATTGATTTATAAGGAACGACGGTTTGCTCTTGAGATTGCACGAGGGAAAAACTTAAGAACTTCTGTGGGCAAAGAGTAAGGGTGCCGTAACAGGTAATCGCTGGCAATTATAACCACATCCGTGGGTTGAAAGAATCTTAGTAACTATGAAGTTAAAAGTTAGTTAATACTACCAAAATGCATAACAGGGCTGTGTGGTATTGTTGCTGAATAATAAGGAACGACGGTTTGCTGTTGCGATTGCACGTGGGAAAGATTTAAGTACTGTGTGCAAAGAGGAAGGTGTCGTAACAGGCAATATCTGGCAGCTATTAACCACATCTGTGCGTTGAAGAAATCTTAGTAAAGATTCTATTACATATGACGGTAAAAGCTGGTTAGAACTCATCTAGGGAGGGATCAGGTTACAAGATGTCTGTATGCATGTGAACACGTCTTTAAGAATCGAAACAAACCTTTCTATAATTTTGTGAAAATTAAGAAATATTCTTTCAACGGAAGTAAAAGAACATGACACTAGGAAAGGTAACGAAAGATATATTCGAAGAGCACCTAAGGCTTTTATAAATGCTCAAATGTTCCAAATAGTAATACATATTTAATTAGTTATATTATGCTGTGATGTATACCTTTCAGACTGAAGTGAGTTTTTAGTTTTTAGTGAGTTTTTAGTGAGAAGACACACATACACACTACACATACACAATAATAATGATCTTGCATATACTAGATACGTCTAAAAAATGTGTAACACTTACCAGCGAAATAGGCAACACAGGCAGACAATATTACAGCAACTATAGTCAACACAATAGTTGATATCTTCCACGTGCACCTTCTACTACAGTTCTTTCTAAAGTGGAACCTGGACGAAGCCATGGCCGCAGATGCAGAAAATGCCGATGTGTTTTTGAAAGGTCTTCTGGGCCCAGTTGTCGGGGGTGCTGTGGGAGGTTGTATAAGTTGGGGATTGACACAGTTAGCAATGGGTACCATGGGTCCGGTCGTCGAGCTGGGAGTACTGCAAAAGACAGGGATTGGATTGCTGTAGGTCGCTCCTGTGTTGCTGGAACTGGTACTGTTGTTGTTGGTTGCTGATATTGTGGTTGCGACAGTTGTTGAGGAATGCAGACTTCCAATTGGTTGTTCTTTAGAAGGTGGAGGAGGTCCGATGCTGGAGTTGGCATCACATCGGGGTAGTGGAGTAGGTTGGAGAGGTGGTGAATATATCCTGTGAAAAATATTAAATTCAAATTTAAAAGTAAATCTGAACAGTTTTTCTTGTGTGTTAAAATTGTTCAGGACTAAGTTTTTAAGTTCGTTTTTAATCACGGTTGAGAAGATAATTATGGCATTTTTTATATATTCAGCAAGTTTAAGCTTCAGATATATTGATAGACTACAAAAAAATATTTATCAAACTTCTTGTCTCTTCTGGCTTTATTACTGATTTGTGAGAATGATATCAATACTACAGTTATTATAACCCTGTAACTCATAGTATAGTAATCAAAGTATCGCTTTTGTAAAAAAGGTTAGAAAGAATTTAGAAAACTAAGCGTTTGCTTTTTTTCTGGGCAACATAGTTCGATTCCATTTAAAAGTAAGCACACATTTAATAATTTTTTTCAGTAACTAAATTACTTTTTAAACATATTAAGAAAACGCTTTAATCATTTTAAAAGTAATTTATTATTAGGATTTATGAACAAGAATTGACGTTTAGGCCGTATTAAGGAGATCAGAGATATAGGATAAACATAATTTGAATATGAAAGTAAAAAATTATACAAACAATTGAAAAGAAGATATTTCTTAAATTTTAAAAATATGAACCTTATGTAGTAGATAGATGAAGACGAATAAAAACTGCTTGGTGGTTAAAAAAATTTATTTCTAAAAGCAAATTATGTTTAACTTTGTTCTTAGATTAAAAAAAAGAAGTGAATTTTTCCGGGAATAAGCCGTGTTCTTTTAACTGTACTGTAAAAAGAACATAATTTCAGAATCAAAATATTAAAAGTTCTCTTAGATGGCTCAGATTAAAGGAAAGAAACTTCAAATCAGATACAAGGATAAAAAAACCCTATCTTGATTCAATCTCTAAGTATAACCTGGTACCTATCTTCGAAGTTAGTGTTTTTAAAGAAAGATACACAATCTCTCTGATCTTAAGATCTACAATTCTTCTTAAATGATAAAAAAAACAACTCTAGAGAATGTTCCTTGCGATAAGATGAAACTGATATAAAAGAAGATCTTTATAACTATGACGCTAAAATAAAGAATTATTTCTTCTATCTCTGAACATGGTCTAGTACCATCGTTTGGCCAGATTTCGAAATACCCTAAAAAATTGTACCCTTTCACCTCTTCAACGCTCTTTCAGATTCTGGTCATTTTTTAATATTAGATCATAGGCAGAGGCTTAAAGGAAATGGTTTTTTCGTATATCGGTTGTATATTTTTAAATTGCCATAGACTTTAAAACGCGATAGACCGATTACAGATCTGACAGGTTATTTCCTTCAAGATTAAGCTGCCGTTGTGTTCCCTGTAATGTTTTGTTACCATGTGTGATGGTTCTCGCTTCTTTCGAAACCCGAAATTTGTACCATTTGTATCTGGCCGTTATGGCACGCAGTTATTATGTGACACTGAAAGCGCGAGGCAGCAAAAAGAATTAATGTACCGGTTCAAAAAGTGAAGTGCCAAAGATTAATGCCTCAATTCTAAACTCCTGTGCTCTCACTTTTATGCTGCATAGTATGTCGCACTTAGTTACTTTTTTATCAGCTGGTAAATTTCATTCAAAAAATGTCTAAATTATAACCCTGTTTTTGTTTTCAGTGTTTTACGACATAGCTTTCATTTTTTTTTAGTTTAGGGTATATTCCGTGCTTTTGAAAGGTGGTAGAGTTTATTTTTGATGTGTTGCTTGAATCGCCTTTCTAAAGATTTTTCTAAGGTAGGAATTATGGGGAATAAAAAAAATCAAAATAAATAGCATTCTTGTATTTTTAAAGAAGGGTGATTAATGTACTTTCCGAAAAATTTGAGAACCTTTATGAATTGTTTAGAAAAACATATATACCTACATAAAACAGAATATTTTAACTAGACCAACTACTAATGAATTGTCAATTTTACTATCAAAATTCATTATTTTTCACGGAAATTTTTAAAATACGTTAGACTAATAATCGATAAGGAATTAAAATATCTTAGTTGGCTTTTTTGTGTTGAATGGTTCCGGGCAACATAGTGCTGAGTCACAGTAATCTTTGCGAGATGGTCAAAATAATTTATAATCGTTTCAGTGACATGCTAGTTTGGAGACATCAATCGATTCCTATCTGTGCTTGATGAGTTAACAGAATAGAAATAACTCAGGATTTATAAATAATGGATTAATTAAAAAGTACCAACAGAGATCGAAGGTTGGTGCTCGGCAGGCAGTCATCTCCCAAGTCAGTGATTGACAACAAATAGGAGGTGGCTATGGCTATGCACCCTTTTTGACATAAACATGCAGGCGCTATGACATCCCCGGGTGGTCGTGTTGTCTGCACGCCATCTCGTAGGAAAATATTCAACAATGCTTTACACATAAAGATA
The DNA here is from genome assembly GCA_947359465.1 of Metellina segmentata. Classification (NCBI taxonomy): domain Eukaryota; kingdom Metazoa; phylum Arthropoda; class Arachnida; order Araneae; family Tetragnathidae; genus Metellina; species Metellina segmentata. The sequence continues at coordinate 57,420,002 of OX375875.1, forward strand.
ATGAGACCTCTTTAATAATGGATAAACCAGTACAATGTTGGAACCGTTTAGACTTGAAAATAAATGGCTTTACTGGAACAATTTTAAAAGTAGCTTATCATCATAGTGTACAAAGACTCTCAATTGAAGTTTCGAGTTTCACAGTGTTTGGTATCATAAAGTATGAAACACTAATTATTTTTGAGAAAAAAATTATTCCAGTTAGTATGTACTTATATCCAAAGAAAATAGCATACCTTGAATATGTGACGAGATAAATAGTATTAAAAAAATATATGTAAGAGCTAATATACAGCATAGTAAGAATTTTAGAATATTTTTCCGAGTGATATGATACAACTTGAGTAGATTGTAATGCAAATTTAACTTTAAGTAGTGTTGTATACCAAGTATTTAATATCCGATTGACATATACTACAATATTCAGAATTAATGGACTTTTAATAACTAAGTAGTTAGATTTGAAAAGTAATATTTATATTTTTATTTTAAACTTTAAGAAGCGTTAGATATAAATATGTAATATAAATTATAATCATATTTTAACTATAGAGAAGTCATTGAAAATCTGATTATTGCTCAGAAATGTTGGAGCAGCTTGTAACGAGTCGGAACAAAAATTAGCTTGAAGTTTCTATATTAGATTTTCTTGGAGAATTCCTAAAAAACTATGCTACATAAATAACCTTAACTCAAGGCGTCTTGAGCGCTACATTCCATGCAACATCATTTATTTTTAACTACAAAATTTGATAAAAGCTCAAATTAACCATCTGTATCACTTACAAATGTAATGAGCAATAGGAACAGAATTCATTTTTATATCTTTTCTCCACTGTCAACACCGATAAAACACATTTAAAGGCAGCGAAAGAATAACGTCAAAAATTTCACTTTTTAACAGATCTTTTCACGTCTTTTTATCTTTTCGTTCCGACTATCTCCTCTTACAAACGAAAGGTTATCAAGGTTACACAGAATCTAATGTTCCTGTTCAATGATTCAACTTAACGGAGCAGTGGGATAAAGTTTTTGTTACCAGCATTCCTTCAAAAATCTTTAGAATAGTGTGTCCCTGTATATCTATAAACCGATTATCGGTTTTCTGTTAAGGACCATTCCCATTGGTCCTCTGCTCACATCATTGTAAGCGATTAGATGACGCATGATCCTAAGAACCGTAACTGATACCCTTTAATTTTTCTCTCTAAGGTTTATTTCTTTCCGTTTCTTCAGCGGAATCACGTTTTCTAACCGTCTTCTGGATTCTGCAATTTTCGGAAGGTGTGATTTCCGTTGAAAAAGCACCGGCGTTATCATTTTTCACACCATACATCCATTTTTGGAGAAATGGCGCCTTCTGATTTCTCATAGGGACCAAACGAAATAGAGTGAAATAACCTCTTCGGAGCCTAGAATAAATGGCAAATCCATTGCCGAGTTATGTGGTGATTGAAGACGTCATATCGTTCTTCGGTATAACTTTGGTTTTTCTTTTACTTCTAAGTATTGTCTTTTAAATGGTGTGTTATTTCATGGATTTCAAAATAGTCTATTCTTAAATGAGCCATCGAAAAGTATTAATTATACGTTCTTGGGTATTTCTGTAGAAATATTGCATTGGTTTGGAAAACCAGTATTTATTTATTCATTTTCCGAATTGAAAGCTGATGCATTATTAACTATCACCCGTTTCACACGTTTAAGAGCTATCCATTGCCGAGTTATGTGGTGATGGAAGACGTCATATCGTTCTTCGGTATAACTTTGGTTTTTCTTTTTCTTCTAAGTATTGTCTTTTAAATGGTGTGTTATTTCATGGATTTCAAAATAGTCTATTCTTAAATGAGCCATCGAAAAGTATTAATTATACGTACTTGGGTATTTCTGTAGAAATATTGCATTGGTTTGGAAAACCAGTGTTTATTTATTAATTTTCCGAATGGAAAGCTGATGCATTATTAAGTATCACCCGTTTCACACGTTTAAGAGCTATCCATTGCCGAGTTATGTGGTGATGGAAGACGTCATATCGTTCTTCGGTATAACTTTGGTTTTTCTTTTTCTTCTAAGTATTGTCTTTTAAATGGTGTGTTATTTCATGGATTTCAAAATAGTCTATTCTTAAATGAGCCATCGAAAAGTATTAATTATACGTACTTGGGTATTTCTGTAGAAATATTGCATTGGTTTGGAAAACCAGTGTTTATTTATTAATTTTCCGAATGGAAAGCTGATGCATTATTAAGTATCACACGTTTCATACGTTTAAGTATCACACGTTTCATACGTTTAAGGTCCTCACGTTGGGTTGGCGTGGAAGTTTGGAGAGTGGGGTGCCAGCTCAGGTGTTGCTTCGTCATCTGACCGTGGTTCAAAATTACGAGGTGTTGTCCTCGAATCTTTCCCATAAGGGACTGATTCCGGACCGTCGTCAATAGCCCGTTGTGTTGCTCTAGTACGACGTTAACTAAAAATTACCAATTACCATACGTTTAAGAGCTATCCATTGCCGAGTTATGTGGTGATGGAAGACACCATATCGTTCTTCGGTATAAATTTGGTTTTTCTTTTTCTTCTAAGTATTCTCTTTTAAATGATGTGTTATTTCATGGATTCCAAAATAGTCTATTCTTAAATGAGCCATCGAAAAGTATTAATTATACGTACTTGGGTATTTCTGTAGAAATATTGGATTGGTTTTGGAAAACAAGATTTTTTTATTAATTTTCCGAAGAATGGAAAGATAGCATCTTATTAATAATCACCCATTTTACACTTTTAAAAAATAATAAAACTCGTGTTACATCATTTCTTTTTCTTCTAAATATTGTATTTTAAATGATGTATTATTTCACAGATTGTTAAATCATGCCTATTCATTAATGCGCAATTTAAATGTATTTACTATAAAGACTTGGATATTTCTAGAGAGATATTTCATTCATTTGGAAAATAAGTGTTTATTTAGTTATAAATTGCTTAAACAAAGAAATGACAATATTAGTAATAGACACCCTTTTTACATTTTCAGGGTACACAATTTCTACTACCGCATTTGGTAATATTTTTCTTCAAAATATAGCATTTCAAATGTGAATTATTTCATCGATTGCAGAATTGTGCAAATAAAGCTTATTCCTTAATCGGTAATTTAAAGGTCTTAATTAAACTGGTTTTGATGCTTATGGAGATATGAAGCATTCTTTGGAAAATAAGTGTACATTTAATAGTTTTCTTAAACAAAGCAACGAACACGTAATACATACTAATTATCCTCTTTGCATGAGGGTACTACGAAATTCATATTATCACTCTATTGAAACTAATCGAATACCTCCTTTGACACTTCAATGTCCTTCCAATCCTCTTAACTATTAGTGAGCAGAATTACTAAGTACTTAATGCTAGGACTTATAGTGTGTAGTTGTTACCGAATGGTAGCATCCAGTCAGATTACTATCCAGTGCAGAATTGACAATTCTATTGACAGTCTGACAATTCTATGTGATTGGTATGACTAAGTTTATAGACGGCAATCATGGCAAATGCAGTCATTATGAAATAAATTGTTCTTAGTTGAGAAATACGAACTGTAATTTCTGTTGTGAGAACGTAAAACTATAATACTTGTTTGGATTCTGGTTGTAGCAAAATACAAATAAAATATAATAGTTTTGTTTTATAATTTTAAAAATCGGATATCCTCAAGATAAAACAATGTGTTACTGACATTCTAAAAGCATAATTGATCAATTTAACTTTCGTAGCCTTTTAGTTCTAACAATGCTTATATTATCGTGCTATATTTGAACTGCATTTGAGAGATTCTATTTTCTGTAACAGATAAAATTTTCAAAACAATACAATTAAAATACTGTTTATTCACGAAAACTATATTTACCCCTATATTTCTAAGTTTATATTGCTAGGTTTATAGTGTTGAGCATTTGTGGCTTACATACACAAAATAAATGTTGTTCGAAGACACAATGTAAAAAGTTAACTATTATTATTATATTAAAACGCTAGACATAAGACAGACATAAATAAGTGCAATTTTTTCAGTTTAACGAGTAGGAAAGTAGGAGCAAAAATTCCCTCACAAACTTCAACAAAGGTAATAGCAGTAGGTCCTTTTGCTTAAGGCAATCTTCGTGACTGCCGTTTCATAGATTGTTTTCTGTTAGATTGTACTACAAGTAGTCTTATGTTGAATAATAATAACCCTCGAAATAACCATATCTCATCACCTACCCGATCAATATTTAATTTCTGAGATTTAAACATTTAATTTGTAGATCAGTTTAGTTTGTAACATTTCCGAGGCGTTAGGAGACATGTTCCAATCACGTTACCATAGAACGTTACTGCATGTCTAATTTTCCATAGCAAATTTCACACCAAATTCAGAGTGCATTTAATAAAAACACAAACTGCACAAACTTCACAAACTGCATTTAATAAAAACACTATAACGTCGGCGAACAAGTAAAACACATTTTTGCGATTTGAGTGCTTAAGATTTATAGAAGAAAATGTGGCGATTTTTATGCCGGCGATGCTCACTAAACCAATTTTAGTATTACATTTCATCTTGAGAAACACACTTAGCTGTAGGTATAGCAAGTGAATAAAATATTTTCCTCTCTGATTTCTCAGATGATGGTTTTTTGACATATTTCCACTTGAAAAAAATATACGACAGTTTATTTATCTTATAGTAAGGAACTAACAAGATTTAGTCTGATTAAAATTTGATATATCTTCAGCATTAGGATTACCTCACCCTTTTTCATGATCCGTGTTTCTTGCTACATTTACTTTTTTATCGTCGGCCAGACCTCAGACTTTTTGCCCATAAGCCTCTGGCAGCTCAATATAATCTTGGGACAGAAATAATATATGGAACTCCATCGGCATTATTATTCACTACCACGTCAGTAATATCAACGATTAACGATTAAGGTGGGTTTCTTCCATGTCTGAAAGGCCGCACAGAGAGCATGTTTTAGAATATGACAAGGCAATAACTCGGAAGAGCTGACTGCTACATTTGAATTTTTGTGTAATTATTGCAATTTAAGTCCCATTTATAAGGGTGCGGGTTTCAATCCTGACATATTTCCTTCAATAAATATTCCCAATTTTTCTATTTAACTGCATTGTCTTATTCCATTGTAAAATTTCTACAATTTTTATCCAATAAAAACCTCTTTACGCATTATTATTCAAGTCATTAACATTATGGCAACTATTGAGGTGTGTAGCTGTCATATCTGATTGTTGGACATCTTGACCAAATATGGCCGTTGTTCCATAAAACCCCCCAAAAAACAGCTTATCATAACTCAAAGGTCACACAAAAGACAAATTAGGGAGTCTTACAAGATTAGGTAAAGATAATTGCTACATTTGTATGAAAAATTAAACTCTTTTTATATTAGTACAATTTGAGTCATATTTCTGAATTATTTTTAAAATTTTAAATTTCCAATTTCTGTTTCTCTATTGTCATTGGAATTCCCATCAGGAATTTGTTATTGCATGCTAATAAAAAAAACTTCATCAGCAGCTTTTTCACTACAAAGTCAGTAATATCAAGACAACTATTAAGAATAATCTATCATGTCTGAAATGTAATACAGAGGACAAATTGAAGGGCTGGACAAATCAAGTTGATAGATATGATTGGCACATTAATGAGAGATTGATTTTTTTTAGTAATTAAGATTCGTTCACATTTCAAAATCTGTCCCGAGATATGGGTTTCAAGCCTGGCTTAACTCGGGATAATTACCAATTCCGATTCTTCGGTTGGACTGCTTTTGGTATTCCTTCCAGAAATTTAAAACTGCATGTACATAAAAAAAGCTATCAGCAGTATTATTCACTACGACTTCGGAACATCAGAAGAAGAAGCCCTCATGTATGAAATGCCACAGAGGGCAAGTCAATTCTATAGAAACGTTTGCTATATTAATGAAAGATTGAACTTTTGAGTAATTAAGATCCGCTCACATGTGTGAGAGTAATGCGAGACACGTATCTCAAGCCTGACCTATTTTCTCCGGTAAAATTGCAAATTCCGATTCTTCTGTTTGACTGCTTTTGGAATTCCCTCCTGAAATTTCCAACTGCCTGCCCATAAAAAAAACGCATTCAGCAGTATTATTCACTTCGTCGGTAACATCAGGACATCCATTGAGGCACGAATGTATGAAAATCCACAGAGGGTAAGTCAATTCTATATAGATCATTGCTATAGTCATGAAAGATTGAATTTTTGAGTAATTATAAGATTCGTTCACATTTGTGAGAGCAATGTGAGTCACTGGTCTCAAGCCTGACTCATTTTATGCGGTAAATTCCCAATTCCGATTCTTCTGTTTGACTGCTTTTGGAATTCCCTCCTGAAATTTCCAACTACGTGCCCATAAAAAACGCAATCAGCAGTATTATTCACTACGTCTGTAGCATCAGGGCAAATATTCAGCCTGGATCCCGCCAGATGGGAAAAGTCCCAGACGGTAAGTCAGTTATATAGAGATTATTGCTATATTCATGAAATATTTAATTTTTGAGTTACTATGATTCGTTCACATTTGTGAGAGTAATGCTAGACACGAGTCTCAAGCCTGACTTATTTTCTCCGGTAAAATTCCCAATTCCGAATCTTCTGTTTAACTGCCATTGGTATTCCCTCCTGAAATTTCCAACTGCGTGCCCATAAATTGACAGACTCGATGCGTAATTTTCGCAACACATCCTCCCAATTTTCGCTTTATGCCTCATAAACCCCATCTTTCTGTCCCCGCGCCGTCACTTCCCGCGCAGGCCGTGCCCGAGCCCGCTAAATTATTCCACCGCACGGCCTCGATCCAGAGGATGTGTATTAGCGACAGCACCGCAACTAAAACCTCCTCCTCCTCGATATATTTTTTTTCCACCAAGCTCCCACCCTCTTCCTCAAGTTCCGCCGAATGCCTCTGCTGAATCTGTTCTGCCGCTTATCACGGCTGTTCCCGCGCCTTCTTTTCTTTCACCCCGCATTCAAAACTTGACTTTATGGCAGGACGTATATCAAGTCTCGGAGATCTATCCGGCGAATACCAAATGGCAGATTACCGCCTTGCCGATGGGGCAACGGGGAGTTGCTTTTGTTATGTATACTTGGCAGTGCCATCCTGAATGCCAAATTGCGTTATAAGCTACGAATGCTATATTTAAAGTCGACGACCTCAGCCCCCTCTACCTCTATGTGCTTCTTACGTGATTCTGGCCTTCTTTTTGTTTCAGGTGTCTTTCCGGTGGTGATGAGTAATGGGATATTTTAATGGTTATGGCGATGGAGTCTTGAGGGAATTTATTTACTTCCTTTTATATGCACTTTGGGTTTTTGTGCTGCTTTTTCTTCAGGCGGGATGAAAAAAAACGGAGCATGATTGTTCCACTAGATGCATCTTAGGGTTGAAGGACGCTTTTTTCTCATACGCATAAAATACATGAGGGGTATGAAGCATGGGGTAAGGCAGCTTGAAGAAAAATTCACACGAGTAATGCCTTCTTCATGATTAGGGATTAAGGGGGTCCTGGACACATTGAAATTTTTTTTTATTAATTCATTTAGAATTTTGATTTTTTTTTTGTACTGATTACCCATCTAACTAATAAGCGAAATCACAACACAAAAGTTTTCCAAAAGTTCTTTAAAAATTTTAAATTAAAATTTTTTGTAAAAAAGAGGGGTCATTTTAAATTGCTAAGGCTCAAAATATTCTTGATCATTTTTCAAAATTCTTGCATTAAATTATTCACAAATTTATTAACTTAATTTTGATTCAGCAATTTAAAAAGTATTAATTTAATAAAAAATGAAAAATATTGTAATGAAAATTTTTGAAAATTTTAAGGTACTTTTTTTTTAAAAGTCATATTTTTAAAAGTAAATATTTGTTTTAAATTTGCTGAATCACAATTGAAGTATAATGTTTGAAAAATATATATTCCAAATTTCAACCCTTAAACTTTATTGGTTTTCGACTTATAGCAATTTGAATACAGGAAATCTTGAAAAAATGCATCATGGAGAAAAACTCATTTAAAGTTTTAAGGACAGATGTTGTTGCCCTGACAACAACTGTCAAGAGTGTTAGAATTTCAAAACAACGCACCACAAAAATTATTATATCTCTAGTTCTAATTAAGATAGAAACATGATTTAAACGTCATTTTAAGCAGAAAAACACAGAGAATTTCTTAGAATAATAAAAAAAAATTCGAAAATTTAACGATTTTTGTGTCCCGGACCCCTTTAATACTTGCAATAGATTAAAATATAAGAGTCACATAGGATCCTCAATTTTGACAACAATGATTTTTAATTTACCTATTCTTCTTAATGTTTCCATGTGTTACAAAAGCGATTTTAACTCTTTTTATATCCCCCCCCCGTGCGAGACTTAAACTAAATACTAAAATTCAACATAATAGTAAGCAAAAAATATATTTGGCCACAAAAATAAGCACAATTTGGATTGATTTACAAAATTTACTTAATTGATTTGATTGATTTTCAAAATTTACTTAATTGATTTGATTGATTTAAACATTACCCACTCCTTTTCCTTCCAAAGTGGTTTTTAAAAAATTATCTTGAAACATTTTGTTTATGATTCTTTGTAATAAAAAAATCCCCAAACTATTTATGTCAGTATTTAAGACACAAATGTTGTTTCACATTATTTGTGAAAACATTTTGCAAAAGGTAAAACTAAGCCCGTTGAAATGAAATAAAGTTTACACAATTTAAACTATTTCACCATCTTTATGACGTGTCATTGTTGCGGTACACTGGTGAAAATTGCTACACATTTATCATATTGAGTACTTATAACCATTAATGTAATTCCATAAATTGATAGAAATACATGACTTCTACGTCAGATATGCTAAATGAATACAGAAAATACAAGAAATGATACTCCAAACAAAACATGCTGTACCAAACATGAAATAAAATTAATTCTCTGAGGGTAATGTAAGCGTTTTTTTTCCAGATACCTGCAGTTTTTCTAAATGATTTGTAGCCAATTTTGACTTTTTTTAACAATAGGATTCTTTTAAACAATAGATTAGTTATTTAGTCAAATGTGTGTTTTAGGACAGATTAACAGTTTATTACTTGGGAATCTCCTGACTCTTAATGGCAATAACGAATTCGCGATTTTTTAAAAAAAATATCTAATTTAATGTATGAAAAGTGATTACAGTTATGGAAATTAATTTACGTGATAATAGAAATATATGTCCATTCTCTGTAACGATAGAAGTATCAATTTAGTGAGATAAATACACATTAATCTATACTATTTTTTCTGTATTAAAACATATATTAGCAATAGCCGTCTAGGTATTGAAAGGCTTAAATGCAAACAAACGGAAATTAAAAAAAAAATACATCAGGTAACCCACATTAACATAATTATTTTGACAATTGTTTACGTCCTATGGTAAATAATAAAAATAATTCATTCTGCATGTGCATGTTAAGTTAATCAGATTTGCAATTATGTCTGATATATTTTTAAACACTAGGGAATAAGCATAAATTAACCGTTATAATAAGCCCATAACATATATTAATGGAGAAAACTGCTGCTGATGGAACCTCCTGGTTTCCCACCTCTTTGATTTGGTAATTTATAAAAAATCCTAATCATGGAATTCAGTGATTCATCCAGGTGATTCACCAGTGATTCACCTGTTTATCATCCAGGTCACTTCAGTTCATAGTAACAGCTGAAAACCTTACTGTACCTTTTGCACGCCAGCGTACATATCAATACATAAAACGAACGGCAATACTCGACTTTATTATGTAACAAATTGACTTACATAAGATTAAGTATATCACTGGGTCATATTTATGTAAGTACGATTAATTGTTATAAGGTCTCATTCGGTAAGGATATAGTTACAAAGTATATTCATTCGTATAAATTCCCATTAGTGTAATACTTGTGTTGGATTTAATCCAGGGCTAAGGCGAGGTGTCCAATTTTAAACAAGTCAAGCTCTTTGCTGACATAATCTTTTACTCTGGAAAAATCACATTCAATCACTCTTAATAGCGAAAGGCGTCCCGCATTGAACTCAATAGGAACGCTGTCGAATTAACCCAGCTCTCTGGCTTGGTCGTAAAAATTGATTTTTCCATTTCCATTTTTTTCCGCTGGTTATGGCAGTTTTTTAATTTCTTTTTCTTTGCTTCTGCACTACCTGTAACTTTCGCAAAAAGTAAACAAACTAATGATGTTTAATGATTACATCAGAGTTTTAATCTGGGAGCGATATCTTTCGAAACGATATTAAAAACGTATCAAAAAGATTTATGGTGACGTAAATTATTCAGTGATTCATAGGAATGGCTCACATCTCAGGTGAGGTATGGAGATTCGGAGTTTCCAATGTGTGCCCATTTTGTTAGGAACTAGATTAAATGAAAAGAACTTCAACTACAGCCGTTACGGAACTAGCCATTTTTTTGCAATGTAAAATCTCCCGAAGAATGTGTGTTTTAATACATGTAAGTATTTATCAGTTCGCACATATTCACATGACTCTTTTCATTTTGTATATGATTTTTCAATACTTCTCTTCTATATCTTAGTTTACACGTGATATGAATCGTTGCTTCATAGTCTTAAATGAGATTCATACCATTTTCTAATTTTGACTAACACAATAAACGGTTATTAAAGGCACATTATTTTAGATAATTGTATCAGGTTTTTTAGTGTGCGGATAGAAGTTCATATATTGGCGATACCGTCATAGATTATCGAGTTTGAAAAAATAATGTATGCTTTCTCTACTTTAAGTTGGATATCCGCCAGTGGCTGAGTGACTAAATGTTTCGTACTAAAGCGGCTTTCCTAAATATTACTAAATGGTACTTAACATTCCTGGTGATAGTCTTGACGAGTTATATCGTCAAGCAATCAGCAAAACTGACCAGATCATGCTGAATGAGGTATCTCGTCATTAGCAGAAAACATGATCACGATAATCACAAGAACATCGACCAGATCTTGATATTTTCATCATAAAAAAATTGGCGATATCCTGATAACGAGATATATTGTCACTAGCAAATTTGGTCAGGTATTGATGGACAATTTCTTAGAAACCACTTGTAGGTTTAATAAGTGCATGGTTAAGAATTCATATGTCGATCGTGCCAACCTACCAACGTCCCAAAATTTCTCTAGGATGACATTTATCTCAGTAGTTCACGTCGAGTGCTATGTGGCACGTCCCATGGTTCCCCGAGTTAAGGCTGAAAGTGCCACATTCTCAGCAACTAATGCTTGAAGTCTAATGCTTCATAAAATGACGTTGAAGAAATGTTGAATTGAACAAGATCCATCTTGTGGTAAATCTTTGAATTTGTAGCCGTCTTAGATGACACTTTTTAATCGTAATTAAAACGGATTTTTGCCCTCCCAAAAAGTTGCTATTTTCGCTTTTGATATTTTAACGTAATATTAACGACAGAGTTGACTGCTTTATTTCATACAATTTAACGATGAAAGCAACAGTTTAGCAGTTTAAAATTTCACCATAAAAAAGCTTCAAATAGTAAAAATTGGAGAGCCTCAACAGCTTTTATCTGTTAGAACCTAGCATAAATATTCGGGTAACAAAAATGTCGAATTGCCGTTTTAAGTCTTTTGATCGTGGAGATCAGATTTCTATCCTTATTTCAGGGACTTGAGGCTTGTCCAAATTGCATAAAATGTAACACTATTGTATGAAGCAGCATGTCCTATTTTTGGACTTGCACCATGTAATCCAAACAACCAACTGCAAATTTGAACAAGCCTCACGAAAACATATTCGGGCCTGCGTTAGTTTGTCGAGAGGGATGTCTATAGGAGTTCTGATCTACTGTGCAACATTTCTAGCTTGTTCTGACTCATAAGATCAATATAGTAAATAGCGATTCAGAGCACTTGTCATTTGGTATCCTAGAAAACCGAAAACTGCTATACAATTAGCTTAAAGTGTGGTTTCATGGCAACAAACTTCCATTGAACAGGTTAAAATACAGCTCAAGCCACTAAAATATAAACCAGCTATTTTAAAATCATTAATACTGCTCAGCTTTGCTATAGCAATTTTCATGAAAATTTTCGTCAAGTCTCTGGTTGCACATGGGAATATAATTTTGTTTATTTCTTCGAGACCCCTATGGGTTTCAACAAGATATATTGACAACAGTTTGTTTAGTTTTATCTCTGAGACTTAAGGTAATATGGACATCCATGCATAGATTGTGTGCTCGAACACATTTCCTATGGAAGCTATAGCCGTGAACAGAAGTTAGAGACGTTAAATAGAAATTTACGACGAAATTACAACTGTATGCAATGTAACGGTTAGAAATATGAAGAGTGCCATCAGAAAAAGGTACATTCACTAACGGGAGCTATTTTGAAATTTGTACAATCCTAGCAGTTTGTAGATTTAGTCTTCAAAGATCTATCGAACGAAGAAGTGAAAGGATCTGGAATTTACTAAACCCTCTCTGATACCAAATGAAAGATTATATAAATGCAAGGATATAAAAGTTTATCTAGAATCTGCCTCAAGTCAAGAAATTGGTTATTTAAGCAAAATACTTAAGTTATTGACTGAGAGAATCTATAACATAACTAAAAACGCTGCAGAGGATCATGTTTAATAAGTGTATTCCGAACGCAATATCACTTAGCTTGGTTTTGAAATACGATTTCAGCACCTATAAAAATTCTAAAAACTGAGTAATGTAATATCAAAATTCTAAGGTTGAAATCAGTAAACGCAACATAAATTGAACACACGTTGCCAAAATGGAGATAAACAATGTTTTAAGGTAACCCCGATATTTGTCATGAGAGAACATTCGGGTATCCGAAGTAAAATCGCATTCGATCCGGTTTGTTTATATGCACTGGGAATTTCATTCGAATTTTTGGGAATTAAATCAAATAACTACATAGCAAGCAATCTGCAACATGCTTCAATTGGACAAGATAAAGGTTCAGGATAACAATTGTTTTGTTGTAAAGGAATTTCTCTTACCCCTCACCCCCTAATCATAAGAGAACTTTACTTATAACAAGATAGTTAACCAAGAGATTTCAATTCATTCTGTAGCATTTGGATAGACACTAATAAGTTGAAACAAAAGTCACTCATTGTAGATACTTCCAGTTAATTTTAAATGCGTAGAAAATTTTTAATCGTACTATTAAACGTAACCCCAATTATCTTAGGTGAATAAGTTGTTTTTAGCGCTTTCAGATATTTAAATTATAATTTGTAAATCACTAGTGATACCCCTTTATTGCAAAATAAGTATCACAATTAGCACTTGAACTTTGTTCCGAATTGTCTCATTTGTTGAAAGATGGAAGTTAAATCGTAAAAGAAAAGGTCTCATTGTTTGACTTTTGATATGGCTTCAGGATTATTTGCGATTTGAAAGACAATTTTTAAATTACCCTTTTCATACATACAAAAACACTTACCATACGTAAATAAATAACACTGCTGTTACACTGGTAGTAAAAATTTTTAAAACTTCAAAATGTCGCAAATAAATATTAAAAACATAAGAAAATAATCGGAAATAGCTATTTTGGTGAAGAAAATGTCCTCCAATATCAGGACTAAAGTAAAACACTCAATTTTTTTTCTTTGCATATTTATATATATATATATATATATATATATATATATATATATATATATATATATATATATATATATAAACAATATTTCTAACAGGTTCACTTATTTTTTTTAAATTTCATTTTTGTATTTTTTTTTAAGCCTTACTGTATAATCAAACAGAGCGAATGATTGGCATTTTTAGTTTGCTTTATACGGATAACAGATTTGCCAGTTTTGATATAGTTAACTTCAAAACAAAAGAAAAGCTATTAAAATTTAAAACAAATATATACAAAAGTGTTGCTCATTTTGCAACATATATCATTTATTTTAGAGTTATCGGTTGGTTGTATTTAAAGACACAAATATGTGTCATATTTTGCACGTATATACAATACATAATATGATACAAATATGTATCTTATTTTGCACTTAGTTTTATAACATATATTAATATCGAAATACGGCGCATGATGATCAGGTTTGTAAGAAAACTCAAATTATAGCTAATTTAAATAAAATATCACAAAATCTGAGCCAGTATGATTCAAAGAAGTTGTCATGCTAATTTATTGAAATATTATAATTTTATGAGAAAAATAGAATCTTACCTTTCATTTTCTGATGAATTCTTACGAGTAACACTACTAAGAAGCTCGGTTTCGTCCTCCGGTGGTTCATCTAAATGTGATTGGCTTACATTCAAACTTGATTTCAGGTCTGAAAAGCAAAAAGAAAAATACCTCATCGAATTATAATTGTTTCGGGTATCCAAAACTTCATTTTTACTCGAATAACTCAAACTGATTTACGACTTACTGAATGATGACACTTCTATCAAGATGGTAATGGAAACTTTGTAACGGCATATTTAGAATAAGTGACCCTTTCAATTTTGATTGTTTCATTTTAAAACTAGTAACATCAATAGAAGTTTAGCTACTTTGTAAGAATCTAAGTTATATTTCCTTCAAATATATATTGGATTTAACAATAAAAATACCAATTACCTCTTAAATTTAAAATTAAATTCATGGTGGATATTTCTAGGAGGTATCTCGCTACTAGCAAAGCTGACAAGATCTTGTGGAATAAAATAATTCGTCATCGGAAGAAAACTAACTAGTTCTTTATCTCGTCATTATTAAAAATTGGGTAGCATATTGATGAATTTTGCCTTTGTCAAGATATCTCGTCATCACGATGCTACCGATATTTTTATGATGATGAGATCAATATCTGATCTATTTTCTCACAATTCCTATATATCTCGTTCATCAATGTCTGGTCAGTTTTACAAATGACGAGATAACACGTCGAAATGACCAAACAGGAGAGTTCTCCTACAATACAACAGTTTGTATGGAAGTGTAACCCATATCCATCACGAACTAATTTCTGGTAGATAAAGTTTCACTGTCACGAAAACTCCAACTGTTTGGAATTCAATTCTAACATTTGGAAGTTTCCTTTTTTAAGTTTTTCCAGATTTTACATATCATCCTCTTCTATTATCAATACATACTTAATCATCCTGAATACTTCGGAACCAAGATTAAAATACGTAACGACGTTGAAATCCTATCAGTACGTCTCGAATTTAAGAAAGAACGGAGTAATTGTTGAAATATTTTGATTAATGGATTTTTTGATTAAATGGTATAAAATTATGATCTATCACTGCGAGGTCGTTTCCAGAATACAATGCTTCCTTTTTAACTATAGGGAATCCTTCCTACTATGAGAAGCCCCAATAAGTGCTCGAGTTTTATGTATAATTCATCAACATGGCCATTCATCACTCCGGGACATTTTTAAAACCTTTCCAAAATTAATTCAGAAATAAAAACTGAAACTTTGAAGGATAGATTTATCATTCTAATCTCCAATAAATTTTAGCTCATGCCAACTGTCTACATATTACTCTTTATTTTAACTTTTATACTTCAGGACATAATTCTGTAACTTTCTCAGCAAAATGGATAAAATTGTATGCCTGCAATTCAGTTGCTTCGATTTTATATTTTGTATATAATTTAATGGATAAACATGTTTTGAAGATATATTATACATATCACTCAGGATAAATATAAATTTAACGGAGCTACAGTTTCCGTAACTAATTTTTAAATTAAGCCTTTTAGTGAAAAATTACGTTTCAAGTATTTCGAGATTACTAACTTTCAATTAGGGGATACATTTGCTTTTGTGATGAGTAGATTGTTATCTAAATATTTCAAATACATATTCGTTATGAAAATTTGATTTAAAATATTTGAACAGAATAAAATATTTAATCGAAGTGAACAACTATTATGATGTCTTCAATCCCATTTGTGATCATATATGTTTGTGCAACGATTTTTATATACATCTTTTGTCAGTGTTCATTCACTTAGAATTTTCTCCGTTCACGTAGCCAATTATGCTTTTCAAAATCACCTTAAATAGATTATATGTTGTCTTTTATTTTGAGTATTTATTATTTTACCCTTCCTTTAGTTACATTTACGTATTGTGACTTAATAAAACTACAAATTATTAAAATAGTGTTTTTAATATCATCGTTAACAAACTTATCTCTAAACATGAACGATATCAACAAATAATTATTCCATTCGTTCATTAACGCTAACATTTTCATCACTGTTCTGAAAAGAATTACTGCATAACAATCCAAACGTAAATACATCCTGTCCACGCGCACATTAAAATTAAGCTGAATATACATGTATCTAAGTCCAAAGAATGCAATCGTCTACATATAAATGCCTTTTGCGCGTATATATCAAGTCTAAACAACAATTAAATTTTAAACAATCCTCACGATAAGCAGGTTTCCAATTGTCCTCAGAGACATCAGGCCCGTTTCGGTTATTTAATCCAATACTTATCCCAGATAAACATTTGCTCCCGATACTTAGTCTCAGGTGCCTTAACTATCACTTTGCTGCACTGCTGCAGCAGCAACGAAGTGGAAACAGATGGTAATGATTCACTTTTGGACCCTGTCAGCACTAATAATGATAATTATTTGAGGGGTGCGCTACACTTGAAGACAACAGGCAGCGTTTAAAATAAGTTACCCTTACGCGATAAACGAGGCATTTCATTCCATTATACGGATAGATTACCCCGGGTTGAACTTCAGGCTCTCTTCGTGGCGCGGAATGAGCAATTGTAATTGGGAGAGGACCCTGTTTTAGTTGCGAGGATAATGGCCTGAGAGGTCTTGCAGATGGCAAAATGCGGAACAGACTCGAGATCGTGGAGTCTGAAATTCATTTGGTTAAGTGTTGTGACAGTCAGGGGTCGGAAGTATGCATTACGGTAAGATTGCTGTCTATATTAGAGATGGTGTTTGTTATTTACATATATGTCACTCATTAAATTTAAAAAAATATTTTTGTTTATAAATTTTAAAAAGTAAATTCATTTGGTTAAATACTATGCTTATTAGAGGTCAGAAGAGTCTTAAGATGAAATTCCTATCCATATTTGCTACGGTATTCCTTACATATGCGTCGCTCATTGAATTAAAAATATACTTTGTTTATACAGTAAAAAACAACTTCATTTTTGTAGCTATGGTAGTCAGGGTACTGATATTGTTTTCTGTATTTGCAAAGGTAGGATTTATATTTCTGTTGCTCATTAAATTACGAATTCTTTTTTATAAATTAAAAAATATCTTTTGTGTAATTGTTGTAATTCACAACTTTATTTTTGTAGCTGTGGTAGTGATGGTAATGATATTGTTTTCCGTATTGACTTCGTCAGACCATTTTGGAGGATAAGAAACAACAACAAGCATGTCATGTTTTAGGATTTACGGAATAGTAAATTTACAATGCTTTTAATCTCATAACACAAACCTTTGTGTCAAAACAAATTGTACTATACATATAAAACATACTTGTGTAAAATAATGTAATGATTTTTGCAGTCATCACGCTAGATAAAGGAAGACATCAGATAAAGGAAGTCGTCAAAAAGACACGTAAAATACCTAACCTTTAATGTGGAACAAATCTTGAAAAATGTTGAATTATACTCAGCATAATCCGCACAACATAACACCATTGAATTAATTACCTTGTGACGCGTAAGCGTTCAACGTTGAAGTAAGCATCGTAGGCAGATAAGGTGGTTCAGACTCGCACTCACTCTCTAAGTACCCTAGCCGGGCCCTTCTTCCTAAGGCTTCCATTGGGTGCATTCCGTTCATACTTCGGGGTGGAACAACAGGTGGTGCTGGTTCAGGAGGGCTTTCCCCAAAAACTAGAAGCATAAGAGCGTTCATAAATAATTACTAAAATTCGCAAAGTATCACAAACGACTGAAAATTGTCCAATATGTAATATATAATAATAAATTTTAAATTTCGGTTTTATTTATTTCTAAATTATAGTTTTAGTGATGAAAAACAGAAATTAAAACAAGACAAACTTTTTGTACAAATTAATTTAGGCCTACAATTCTGAAATGCAGGTTAAATGGGTAATACAGTGAATTAATACGTTAAATTTAATAGGTACGATTAAACAATATATATATATAATGTACACCCGTCAAAAAAACCGACTCACCCGTTCGCAATTGCACAATTTACATCACAGAACAAAACTGAATTTTGCAATCGATAGGGACGAATGTTTCCTACAAATACAAATATTAAAAATTTACCTAAGGGGTCGTCTTCATATTAGATTGGGTGCTTGCTCCGATATTTTCAATACGAACCCCCATCTTTTACCACAAATTAGGATTCTACACGCAATTTTAGGCGGATTTTATGAAAATATAATGAAAAATGGCGTAAAATTGACCAAGAAAATCCATAAAAACCATTGAGGGAGCGTGTAAATGTTCGGAGTTCAATCACATTATAAATATTAATAAAGACGTGTAGTAGCCGTCGCAGTCAATGACCTGTTGCAGGCGCCATGGTATGGAGTCCATTAAGATGGTGACAAAGTCAGAATCCATTCTAATTGAATCCCAGGATCTGTTGGCAGAAATTTCTGTTTTCACTTTGTGGAGAGTCCCCAATAACGATAACAATCACCGAATTTTGCAAATAGTCTCACTGCGCTACTAATTATGCACGTGATGAGCTGAAATTCAGAATTCCAATATTTCAGTAACAGTTGAATCACATGGAGTCAAAATTTGCCCAGGTTTCTATTCATAATTTTTATGAATCTTTATTTCATAATTATTAAAACATAGTAGAATTTAGTTTGATAATTAAAATGTTTATAGATTGGGTTTATGGGTGACAAAAGATGAAAAACCAATTTCCAAGAAAAATTAATGTTTTCGGTAAATATAACAAAAAACGTGAAACACCAATTTAACATTAGGATATATAATTTTCAAACACGTACAAATCGGTAAAAAATCCAATAAAATTGACGAAAGTATTTTTACTCCACCTGAAATTGTCTGTAGTATCCAAATTTGTAATAAAAGATGGGTGTTCGTATTGAAATTTTCGGAGATAGCACCTAATTTAATATGAAGACGGCCCCTTAAATAAATTTTAAGTAATGATATTTTTAGAAACATTTATCCTTGTCAATTGCTACCTTTCGGTTTGTTCCGCAATGTAAATTATGCAATTTCGATCGGGTGATTCGGTTTTTTTTTTTTTTTTTTTTTTTTTTTTTTTTTTTTTGACGTGTGTACATATTAATTTTAATCTAAGGCGTAATTTTTATCAACCGTAATATTTATCAAGCAAATAAAATTATATTCAGCCCTGACAAAAGAAACAGGTCTATTTTATTGCAGGTTTCTGTTACTACATTTAGTTTCTATGTCATACACAATAATACATATATATGATTTAGAAAAATAGAAAGTATTCAACTAAAATTGAAACATACTTAAAATATTTAAGAAAATCACACAATTACATTACATTTTTATTGTTAAATTTGGATAAATTAGTTCATGTGTTAATAAGTCCTCAATACTCAAAATTACATTTAATACCAAGACAGCATAAGCATCTATACACTCCTTACATTAGCACAGCTTGTCCGTTTCAAGGCCTTGCGTTTTAAAACCAAAAAAAAAATATCCAACACTACGTCTATATTTTACGTGAACTTTATTTGAAGCATTGAATTGGGAATAAAAAACTCAAAAATGTGTTCCTGATATAACAGATTTCGAAACACGTGAATTTATTTCTTTGCAATTCTAATGTAACAAAGCATATGCAGCGACTGGACTCTGAAAAGGAATAACAGTCAAAAGCCATTTTCTTACAAAACATTTTCTGAAGGACACAGTAAACAATCAGCTGTTTCATTTGGCTCAATAATTAATTTACTCATTCCGTGGGAGCTAATATTCGCAAACACGAAGGCATTAAATGTTGGGAACCGTAGATTTTTAATAGATTATTGGTTTTTCTCTAAGCCTTGAACCTCTTTTATGATGTTTTCGCTTATAGTGAAGCTTCTTATTCTGATATTGATCTAGATAATTTTCTGCAAATAACTTTTGACGTTACAAACCTCCAAATACAAAGCTAGTGTTTACTTGTTTAAAGTTTTTGAGAAACAGATGTCCCCGTCATGGTAAAGTTCAGCCAGTCGGTCTACGAAAACCATACGAGTAGTATAAAGTAACATAATCGAAAGATGTGCTAACTGTAGGGGGGGGGGAATACATTGTTATCTGGCCCGCAGTCCAGATATGGCCCTCTAGACAGACATAACTTGCTCGCGGATCAGCTACTACCCTCCGAAAATTGTCCTTCGGGGCAACGAACCGGAAACGACTCCCTGTATGAATTTAACCAGTCATTTCAAATACGGTTTCCAGACAGGATTATAAAATCTGCTGACCGGATAAGGCCCCCTGAATAGGATTATCTGGCGTGTAGACCAGATACGGCTATCATATTCCGAAAGAGGATAATGATTTATGAAAAAAAAATATTTAAAAAAATAGCAAATGGGAGATTAGTATTATTTTGAAAATAAATACTTTGAAATCTGAGCAGTCAGAAGTATATATTTTTATTTAGCAGCCAATAAATGAATAAATTACGTCACTGAATGATTTAAAATTATATAGTGACATAACTTTTTAAACGCATATTCTTTACGTATAGAAAAGCCATTTTTTTTATAATTGGACAGAATACAAATAATATTTGGAGGAGTACAGCTTTAAAAATGTTTAATAGTTATTTATACTATGTTCATAATACCTGAATTTCAATCACAGAGAAAGCGAAACATTCGGAGTCAAAATAAATTGTACTTAATAAGTATTTAGTGTTAATTATCTAAGATATGAAAAACATATATAAAGCAAACTAGCAAACGAGAAATTTACGTCAAAGGAAGTTTAATTTTCTAGAACGTATCTCACTCCTCATGTATTTTTTGTGAGTTTTGAAGTAATTTACTCAAAGCTATCTGCAACGCGTCCATTCATAAATAGCACGCGTTTTCATATTTATATTGGAAAATTGCATGCGCAAAAGTAGTGGACAAAATGTTTTTCAAATTGGATTAATAAGATAAAAAAGAACACACATATATCCCTTTCTCAATTTGGTGTCTAATTTATTTCGGTTTAATAGGAAGATATTTTTTGTAAATTCTGAAACATAAAAGTTACCGATAGCAAAATATAGTAACTTTATTAAACCTATGAATCAATATTTTTGTAAATAACGGAACCTGCTTTTCGTTTTAATAATTACTTCAGTGTTTCGTTTTAATATTTGTTTCAGTGTTTCGTTTTAATAATTGTGTCAGTGTTTCGTTTTAATAATTGTTTCAGTGTTTCGTTTTAATAATTGTTTCAGTGTTTCGTTTTAATAATTGTTTCAGTGAATGTAATTTTGATTTCATCATACAACAAGAGATAACCTTCTATTTTCTAATATAAATCTGAGATCACCGTTGCTCAGTGTGTTTGCATGAAGCGATAACAACCTGTAGGTTGTAGTCGACGCACATGTAATTCTTCCATGCGGGTAATTCTTTTATTTGTGACAGTGAAGCTTTCCTGCTTGTCCACTTATTTTTAGTATAGCTCGGGCAAAGATGAACCCAATAACCCACCCATTATACTACGTAAGAAACAACACAGCAAACCAATCTAATACTTATTTTACCGCTATTTTCATCTTTTACTGGCTTTAATAGTGTTTCTTAGGTTTAAAATTATTTGTATCTATAACCTATCAATCTAAATCAGAAAACTGAGTGTACATAGAAAATGACTTAACATTATTGTTTTAAATTTAATTGGGATACACATTTCAAACTTAAAGTTGAGTAAATACTTTTTATTAGCTTCCATTGACGCAAATTAGATTTCCTTTACACACAAACTTCGAAATACATGTGGCACATGCTAGTTTGCTTTTACGTTTAGAAATGTAATGAAATCTGTATTTTGTGTGGCAGTTCTGAACGACAATAAATGTCGCTACAAGACTCGCTAATGAACGAAATAGTCTCTGAATGTGTGTTTGGGGTGTTTCAATCCACGTACTTCCACAAGTTTCCAAAGATCATCTTGCATATCTGGGGGTAGTCTCTGGCGTGGCAGTCGTTGGGAGATTATAGATCAAGCGGCATCGATGACCGGGCAGATCATGTATAAAGTTAAATTTGTTGTGACATAGCGGAATTGTCCGTTCGTGGTATGTTGCAGTCGCGCATAGTCATGCTCAGGTAAACCATGGTGATTAGGGATGGAAATAGGCTGGCTCCAAAACTTCGGATATATAGTGATGACTGTTAAATGAGCGCACCGGAAATGCGTCGGGGGTAGTATCAAATGAGACCACCATAACACCAGGTGACAGACCGGTACGGTGATTCATAATGAAAGTCATGTCATCTATTACCACGGTGTCCCTGTATTCAGAAGGGACCATTCTAGTGTTGTCAACAGAAGCGAGATTCATCTGAAAAGACGATGTCATACCATTTGGTTAGTCTGCGTGAGGCGTTGTACGCAACATTACAGCTGCAGACTCTTCTAGGGCAGATTCAAAGGTGGTTGTATCAACGTCTGCCTTGAAAAAATTCTCCGCTGCTGAGGACCATGTCATATTGTACTTGCTGACACAATGGAACACACACTAACTCTTTAATATGGTTCTTGATGACACATAAATATGCTTAATAGCAATGCGCACAATTCTGCCCTGTTATTTAGTGGTGTGTGATGAGACGTCTAGAATTTACTTCGTTCAGTTCGTACCTCTTGCATCCACCGATTTCATATACAAATCACTGATTTCGTGCAACACGCAGATAATTATTCCAATTTCTAGGAAGGATAATCCATAGTCTATCAATATAAGCCACACGTATTTATTTGTCATACTAAGAAACACTCGCATGACTAACAAAGACGGTTTTTTGTTCTAGGCGTAGTTAATTTTCCTATACACAGGAGTAGTACAAAAGTCCAATTAAAATCCTTAAACCGGGATCCTGTTCTTCCTTTTTTTACCGCTTACAAAGGTCGTGACAGATCCTACAGAACATATCATTTCTACATCGTACTATGGCATATACATCATTCAAAGTTCAAGGCTATTGGATAATTCCTTCATAGTATTATAAATCAATGACCATACAACGAACCGGCCGGACATGAAGGCCGACCATTGAACGCCGAAGCCTACATGAACATTTTGGGCAATCAGGTTCTTCCTACGCTGTGGCAAGTTTATGGAATGTACGAATGTTAATTCCAGGACAACAACGTTCCATATCATGCTGTAGCCTCTGTCAAGCAGTGGTATCAAGATATGGATGCTATACGTCTTCGCTGGCCTTCTCAGAGTCCCGACCTAAGCCCCATGGTACATTTGCGGGACGAGTTAGAGCGATCCTTTTGGATCAGGGAACCCCGTCCGAAATCTACAGATCAGCTGACGACATTCTTGCAACAAGAATGGACACAAATACCCATAGCACTGTATCAAAACCTTGTTGAAAAAATGCCCAGAAGGGTTGTTATTGAAATTGCAGCACGTGGGGGACCATCCCCCTATTAAAAGCTTGTATCCTATACGATCACAACATGCTGCAGGGTCCATTATTGTAGGGTAGTTGTATATATACAACTTAACATAATATATTATTTTTCACTTTTTCTCTCTCTTTACGACCCATGTAAACTCTTTATCATCCGCAACGGAAAATAAAATGGCAGTGCTGATGCAATTTGCGGAAAATTCTAAATTACGACACCACCAAAATTTGCCAAAGACAAACCCATCATTATCTTATCACCATCACCTATATTTGTGACAGAAAACTCGGAACTATCTGATGGGGGATAAACATTTTAACTCAGTAAACATTTTTATTTTTACTTTTATAGTTAAGAAAAACAGCAGCTTCTGTGTTTGTGCAACGAAACCAGTTAAGAAATCTTTAAAACTCTCGGAAAGTTTAGCGCCTACAGCTAGAACAAATACCAGCGGTAAATTCCCATTGGGTGCAAAGCTTGTGACGACATTTTTAATGGAATAAATGAACCGTTAAGATTCGTAGCCGTCAGGGGATGTTTAACAGAATAGCCTGAAGGCTTGTGCTACGTCGCGACACTTTTCCACAGCACATAAACCACTAAACGTTGAAGTGTTCCATGCTGTTATCCCTGCCCACACAATGTATAAATTTATTTTTGAATTAAATGGCTTGCCTTTAAGATTTTAGAAAGTGCCGGGGTAAGAGACTGGAATGAATTCGGATAATAACTCTTGAGTTTGCATTATAGATGAGAAAATTCTCGTTTATGTGTGTATAATGGAATGGGTGATAAATCAAATATCATTTACGGGCTATATTTGAATCTTCAATTTACACAGTTCATAGAATTTATGGAAGAACTAGTGTTTTGATACAGTGTTTGCAGGTAGAAAAATTTAATATAATTGCTTGTATTTTTGAAATCTTATCGGATGTTTATAAATGTGTTTTTGGATTAAATGGCTTACCCTTGAGGATATAGAAAGTGTCGGGGTAAGAGACTAGAATGAATTCGGATAACACTTGAGTATGCATTTTAAATGAGAGACTTCCTATTTTAATGAATAAAATGGAATGCATGGTGAATTCAAAATTGTTTACCGTGCATTTGAAATTTCAAATAGTGTTGTAAATGGTTTGAAATCCCAAATAAGTTACAGCTCATTGAATTTATAGAACTAGTAACGAAGCGTGATGGAGTTTCGATTGTTTTCACGGTGAGAAACTATAAGTTGATTGCAAATATTTTAATACTCCTTGTTTTGGATATTCAGAAATATGATTTGAATTAAATAAGAAGCCTTAAAGGATGTATAAAGTGTATGTTTAAGAAACTGGAATATATTTGGATAACTCTTGAGTTGGCATTGTAAATAGACAAAATCGTTTCAATCCTCGTTTAAATTATTATAATAGGATCGGTGCCGAATGAAAAATCATTTACGGGCCGTATTTGAATCTTCAAGTCCCACAATTCATTGAATATTTGGAAGAACTAGAGGCGGATTTCTGATACAGTGATTGCAAAGAGTGAAAATTTAGGAAAATTGTTATTTTTTTTAAAATTTTATCTTATATTCGTAACTGTATTTTTTTAATTATAAGGCTTCCCTTGAGGCTATGGAATAAGTCGGAGTAGGAGACATGAATTAATTCCGTTAATACTGAGTTTGCGATACAAATAAAAGACTCCTTGCTTTAACGAATACCGTGAGAAGTGTTGAGAATTCAAAACAATCTACTGTGTATTTGGACCTTCAAATATTCTCTTAAATGGTTTTAAACTTCAAATAAGTTATAGTACATTGAATTTATATAGAACTGGAAATTATATTCTCATACAGTGTTCACAGGGAGACAATTGCTGGTATTTTTATAATCTTCATTTTGGACGTTCGGCAATGTATTTTTAAATTAAGTTACTAGTATTATAGGTTAGGTGTAAAAGATTGAAGTTACTAAGTGTAGGATAGTTAGATTGAAGTTATATAAAATGCCGGTTTACGAGACTGGTATGAATTCGAATAAATATTGAGTTTTATACATAAAAAAATTACTCGTTTAAGTAAGTACAATGAGATTGGTGATAAATAAAAAAACATTTGCTGGTGAAATTGAAATTTCCAATGAGTTTCACGAATCATTTTATTTTTAGAACTAGCAGCGAATAGCGAAGCACATGATGAAGTTTGGATATAGTCTTTGCGGGGACTGAAAGTTTAGATAAAATAGGGGTGATCGGGGCTAGTGGGCATAGGTTTTCATTTTTCTTTTTTTCTCAGCAAACTTTCATGTAATATAACCAATGCTGTTGAGAGTGGAACTTCTTGGCTACAAATTGATGAAGAAAACTACGCTAAAAATAGTATAGTTTACTCGTTAAATATTGTTTACGAAAGTGTTGATGTGGCATAACGCCTGGGGTAAGTAGGCGTGACATGGCATTGTGATATGATCTAATAATACAAGTTAATCACCTTAAACATATACTTTAATACAAAATAAGGAAAACTAAGATAACGAAACAAAAAGAACAAGGAAATCGTAAAGCTTCATGTCCATTAAAAACGTAGGGCGGTAGTACACTTGGATTAATGGCTTTAATTTTCGTAAACTGTTGTTGAGGTTGTACCAGAACGTGTCCATCTCCAAAGTTCGTGTATTTTCACCAATGTGGAAATATAGAATTGATCATAGTCGTTGTCCACTATGTCTCTTATGCCAACAAGGCCCGCAACTGAAATGCCAAGTTTCCCCACCTGGCCTTTAGGACAAGGTGGCTGCCTCACTCTTTCCCATGTTTGACAAGCGATTCCCGTCCAGGAATACAATCATTATTGCTCACTCTATCAAACACAACCATTGAAAATGCCTCAACATATTATATGGCTTAATATAAAGCCTCCAACATATTCAATTAAGAAAAAAAAAACGTTCTTGTCAAATAACACATTTTTGTAATTTTTTCTCTATCTGCAAGCATCAATCACACTAAACTAGAGTAGACTATGCAACATACATGTATAGTTAAACTGTGAATATATCGTACCGCTTTTGAATCACTGTGGTAAAAAGTACAATCTTAATGCAGCTTACATCTTATGCCAACCGGTCTCCTTTATTGGTATTTTAAAAATCATTTTTGTTTCAAATATGTGGAAATTTCCGCTTTTGCTCACTGCAAAAACTGTTTGTACGTTTACCTTAAAAAATAGCATTTTATAGTATTCGAGTTTTTTTTCAGAATTAAAATACCGATCTTTAAGTATTTAATAATTTAATAAACTGCATTTTATGGGCCATTCCACGAGATACTGTTACAGTTGTCCTTAGAATACGATTTTCGAAAATCGTACAATGGTAATTTTTTTGTTAGGTATTTCTGATAAGCGCATATTTATGAATATTTCTCGTGCAAGTATTATTAATTCATATTAATCAACAATCGTATACACATTAAGTTAAATTATAATCACTACTTCCATTTTTAATATTCTTTTTATGTGTGGTGCATTGTGCTGTGTTTGGATTAGTATAATAAAGACACATAGTGTGATGAAAATGGAGGACAAATTATTTGGGTTTTACTGTTAGTAGTAAAAATTATAAAGAATATGTAACTAATTAACCCGGTTATATGCTGTACGATGTATAAATTTAATAACGATATTATTCCATTGGGAAATTACTTCTCATGAATATTATTGAAGGAAAAAGTATTACATAAAGTTCAAAAACAGGAAATCAATTGAACAATCATTTTATGAAGCTCCCCTGTTTTCATGCAGTTTGAAATTGAAATCTGTATGCAAAAGAATTTGATAGAAATAGATATACGATAATGCAAGTAAACGTAGAAAGCGTCACATCACATCACTGTTAGATTTTAATAATTTTATCATGGAAATAAAATTTTTTCCCTGTACCCGACCTCTTGTTTTTAAATATTTAGCAAAAACTATCGATTATCGTACCATTAACATTATCTCAAATTTTTAAGTATTTTATAATCGAAACCCATACATAAATTAAGAAATTGATTACATTTTATAGTCATCCCAGGAGTGAAACCATCCAAAAAATCATTTTCATGCTAATGAAGAAAAGAAAAAAGTGTTTTTATGATGAGACATTAAAAGGAGATCAATAGATAGATTTCCCGACCACCACACGTACACTAGGCGGTCACACTTCTCATACTCCACCATGGGCAGAGAATCAATATAAGCGTAAAAAATAAGTTCAACCCTTACAGCAGATGATTGAGTAGAAGTATTTTAAATAGATTCACCATCCTTCCTATTTATTATGCTAATGAGATACGGAGGAGAGAAAGCTAAGTGACAAATTTGGGCATGGTCGTTGAATATAGTGGGCACTTAGATACCCATTATTACAAGTCCTCCTCAGTATAACACTGGAGGAGGACCCCCTGCATTTATCTCTCTTCCCCACCTTGGAGAATCACTGATGAGCCTGTTGCCACCAGCTGTGGGTGTCGTAGGATGCAGTTGAAGGAACGAAAATGCTATTCAATCCAGGATACCTAATGATAACTGCTGCTTATTCCTTGCCTAGCTGGATATGTTACGTCCTGCAGCAAGAAGTTCTTCACTGGCGCCAGACAGTCTTAATGATTGCCGAAGGTTTCTTGGTGTAGAGGTCTGCGATCCCTCTGTACACGCATTCATTACTTTAGGGGGTCGTTCAAGTTTCTTTCGCTTGCAGAAGGGCGTCGTAACTTGTGCCATCGGAATATGAATTGACGCTGTGGTGGTTGTTGCTCGTGTTATGGCTGTTGGAAAGTTCGGAAGATTTTCTTTCAGGACGTGTTATATATATATAGTTGAGACGACGTGTTTCTTTCTATGAAGAAGTTTTCTTTGAGGCACACAAAATATAAATTTAATTTGAAAGATTGATTTATGGCATTGGGATTGACATAAAAGGGCTATAAGTGAATAGATTCTAACATCTGGAGCTCATATTTTTGATAGGTGTGCTAGTGATTTTACTGTTTGCTGAAACAAACCTAGTAAGAGTTTTTTTATTCAAGAAACAAGTTAGGAGGCATAATGGAAGAGCAGGTTGCACATCGTTTTGTTTTCAGGATCAGGAGATTTTGGAAAGGAGATTTTGGTCTTCCACTTTTAGATTGATGCCTTAGCTATTCAGACTTAAATTCATATATTTGTAAGTTTTTATAAATATGATA
Source organism: Metellina segmentata (assembly GCA_947359465.1). Classification (NCBI taxonomy): domain Eukaryota; kingdom Metazoa; phylum Arthropoda; class Arachnida; order Araneae; family Tetragnathidae; genus Metellina; species Metellina segmentata. Next base: position 57,448,973 of record OX375875.1, read on the forward strand.
GTATTTTGTTCGAACTTAAATCATTTGAAATTTTCTCAGGTACCTTGCTGTATTTATGAATGTCGATTGATTCTTCATGTAGGAGTTTGTGATTCCTCAGTACAAGCATTGGTTACTTATGGAGATTGGTTGTTCACTTGTAACATTACATCGAAACTTGTTCCATCGGAATATGAATTGATGTAGTGGTTCAGTTGTCTGTGTTATGGATGTTCGTAACGTCAATCATTCTAGAAGTGGTTGTCTTCACGAAGTATCTCGTCATTAACATACTGATCAGATCTAGATGGATGATATGCCTCGTAATTTGAAGAAAACTGATCGTATCTTGATTTCATTCACCATGAAAAAGTTGACAAAATCGTGATGACGAGATATCACGTCACCAGAAAATTTGGTAAGAACTTGATACACACAATATATATTCGAAAGCACTTGGAGGACTAAAACCTTTTAGGCCGGAAATGTTAGCTGCTATGTTAGATTTCTATATTTTCGATGTTTCCGTTTTCTATCAAACAGTTTTAAAGACGTTTGCAGAAGTTCTTCTTAAAAGTATAGGTTTTGATACACACACAAGGTACATATCAGTAAACGTTAACTAAATTAGAAGTATAATTGCCTCCTGTCAGTTTTTGATTCCTTCGTAGTTGTTAGGTTGTTAGGAAACATATCGTACCTGCTACTGGGAATCTTCGTTCACAAATTGGGTATTTTGTAAATTCAATTTTTTTTTCGTATGATGGGACATTCGAACATGACAATAATAGCCAATTTTTCGTTACCAGAAATCCTATGGCTTTTTCCGCTGCACACAAAACAATTACTTAGGATAATGTTTACTTTATTTTTCGCTTATAGAATGATGTCGAACTTGTTAGATTGAAACATTAATTGACTCAGCGGTGTGACTATTGCTTGTATTATGGCTGTAATACATTTAACTTTCTTTCTAGTAAGAGAAAATCCATGGTTTTCAAGTTTTCTTTGTAGAAACAAATTAAAATTTCGTGAAAGTATAAAAAAGTACAATCCTGTACGATTTAAATTTATTCCATGTCCTTACTATAATTCTCATTTCCCTTCTTTGGTATCTTGTTTTGATAGAAAAAATACGAATGATAATGTTTCGAATAAAATATTGACTTCAGTGGTGTGAGGTTTCTAAATTTTTCACAAACGTTGTGATTGACAAATTGGGTTATAATGGCTATTTCTTGTAATATGACTATAATACATTTAACTTACTTTCTATTAAGAGAAAATTCATGGTTTCCAAGTTTTCTTTGTAAAAACAAATTAAAATTTCGTGGAAATATAAAACTACATTATGTACGATTTTAATTTATTTCATGATCTTACTATAAGTCTCATTTCTCTTCTTTGGTATCTTGTTTTGATAGAAAAAATACGAATGATAATGTTTCGAATAAAATATTGACTTCAGTGGTTTGAGATTTCTAAAGTTTTCACATACGTTGTGATTGATAAATTGGGCAACTTAATGTGCGCCATAATATTAATCACAACATTTAATTTTGGTCTTTTCAATAAATTCATAATCTTTACAAACCAAATGCATATACAATGCTTTATACTCCTTAGATTAGGAAACTAAGATATGGGAAGGCGTTATTAATAACACAAATCTGAACGCCACTAAACATATGACACGAAACTGCCGTCGCATAATCCGTAATTCCCAGCAGGTTGTATTTAATTTTCCATTTACATTCACTCACTCTTAGCAAACAGAGGTTAACTATATCCCTTTCGCGCTCGCCTCGCCTTACAACCAATTAAAAACATCTACGATCATGTGTATGCTGCCTTTCCACTTTTAATATTTCAGGGCATTAGTTGCAAATGTACTTTTCACACGCTGACGTAAGAAAAATTACGACTCTTAATACCCTGTCGTGAACTAAATTAAAATACCGATTTCTCTGGGAAAGCTTTTTTCATTTCAGTTACCACACGGGATAATTACTTTTAATGCCTATTAGCGTCAGCATATTAAATCACATTTTCCGAGTTTTTCTCAGAAATTTCGGCATTACGTTTTTTAGTACACTAAGAAGTGTGAGGAAAGCTTATATGTTGGATTCCAATATTAGAGATGCAGCCCAGTAATTAATGTGGAAATGAACTAATAAAGCAGATTCCTTTTTTTGTGCTTCTTGGGAATGAGGAAATTATGATATAATTGGATTATGGTAGATCTATCATTGTCATTTTGCTTCAAGACTTCTAGCAAAGAACAATTTTGTTTACTACTTGGAATATTTAACACCCATAAACTCATGTCAATGTGCCGAATTTTGATAAACAGTCTTATTTTTTTATAACATTTTAGTTTATTTTACTGATCAAAATATTCGGTTCACAGTTGCTTACTTTCTGATTCATACTCATTGACAGTATGTCTCATACTGATTGACTTTCTGTCTCATACTGATTGACTTTCTGTCTCATACTTATTGATTTTTTGTTTCACCACCAAAAACTTTCTGATTCATACTCATTGATATTCTGTCTCATATTCATTGACTTTCTGTCTCATACTTATTGATTTTTTGTTTCACCAGCAAAAACTTTCTGATTCATACTCATACATTCTGTCTCATACGCATTGACTTTCTGTCTCATACTCATTGATTTTATGTTTCACCACCAAAACTTTCTGATTCATACTGTTTTATTTTTGTTTCATGCTCATTTACTTTCTGATTCATACTCATTTTCTTTCTAATTCATGCTAATTTGCTTTCCTATCCTTACGTTTTGCCTAATAACAATTTAATTTCTGATTTATGTTCAGTTATTGGTTTGATACTAACATTCGTCCCAGTTTTGGTGCTAGATGTCATTGCGTCGCACAACCAAACTGTGTTCACACGTGTAAAATTGTGATGTTGTTTGAAAGAAATAATTACAGCGAGTACTCGATGGAAAATTTGTGTTATTTCATTGCGTTTTAAATTTTTTTCAGCATTAAAAACGTCATTAAATAAGGAGCACATTCGATATCTATATATATAATTCTCTTACGTGGCACGCAAAAAAGACGTTATTTGTTATCGCGTTTTGGCAACATTGTACGATTGTTTGTTTACCACGAGGCCTCGCGCTTCAATTGAATTTATAGCGTTATCGGATGAAATTTTATTGAAAAGAAAACGAATTGTAGTCGAGCTGTTGCAGTTTATCACAAAAATCAAAGAAAGCGAAGGATCTTTTCAGGGCCATTTAAAAAAAGGTCATTTTCAGGGCCAACAATTATAGACAAGACGCTTGCACTAGAACTTTTGACAACAAACTCAATGAAAGAGTGCATGAGTGGCTCGAGTACTGGGGAAATGTACACACAAACAACATGCTGGGTATTCAATTACCAAAGCAGCGCTCACATTTCGAGTCAAAATTTGCTCAAAGTTTTCATTTGAATTCAGATTCCATCGGTACTGTATATATCTTTTCTGAAAAATAGCAAAAAAATTTAGATTAAAAAAATATTTTTTTTGGAATATCATATTTTGTAAACAATCCCTTCTGCTAGGACACATGTCTTCATTGATGCGAGCGAAGCGAGCTTAGGTTCGCGGAGCTAACCGATGAGGATTTCAAAGCAATCCTCCCGGGGTTGGCGAGCGTTAGCGAGCAGGGGGCGGGCCCCCTAGTATTATGCTATTTTACTTTCAGTAAGGCAAACATATTTCTCAAATGGTAACTGAGATAGTATGTGTTGTACAAGGTGAAGGTGCCTTGACGGTTCCACCCTCCGTAAATAATTCAGGAAGTCACCTGGATCAGTCCTGTATCCAGAAACATCAGAACTTCTTTGAGAGCGGGATTATGCAGCTTCCGGAGAAATGTAGATAGGACATCTAACAACATGTACTGTATTGATTGAATGTAGCTTTTCGCCAAACAAATATAGGATGAACTTTTGCATCAAAATACTCATTTATTTTTTTGGCTAGTAATCATTTACTTCCTAATTCATCCTAGTTTACTATCACATTCATATATTAAATGCTTACCACTACTGTTCATTTTGAATCGTAACATATTCTGGTATAAGCTAATTTTCTTTCTTATATCATATATTGCTTTTGATTCCTACCTACAGTCTCTCTCATCATGTACCTAATTTTGTATGCACTCAAACCCCGTGTATCTTACCTCATGATTCTAGTATTTCTACCTTACAACATTCCCCCTTCTCTTTCTGTTATGTTATTACTTTTTACCTCAGAATTAATACGCTCCCCTCCAAGTTCGTAAACTATTTTTGAAGTGCATTACTGTTACTCGTCATGCATCGCTCAGATAGTAATGGTAACATGTGCCCTGTTAGAAATTTCTTCCTATGTTTCTGATTGTACATGCGTATTAATGAAATTAATATATAACATGTCAATGTAAAACTATCAAACTTTGTAAAATGGTGAAATTCAGAATAAAATGCTTTGGATACTAAATCTAAGTGGGATTTTAAAAGCTATTTTAGAAAAGTTGTGAAAATGACTTCAAAAGATATTCTTTTATGAAATAAAATACGATTCGCAGTATTCAAACTTCAGTTATACTTAACTTTATTGTTGTCTCAACCGATCAAACGTCTTGAGCTACAAAGTTTAATATTGTATATATATATATATATATATATGTATATATATGTATATATATATATGTATATATATATGTATATATATATATATATATATATATATATATATATATATATATTTATATATATATATATATATATATATATATATATATATATATATATATATATATATATATATATATATATATATATATATATATATATATATATATATATATATATATATATATATATATATTAGGGTGTCCCTTATTTTTCAAAGTTTTTTTTTTCTAACGCATAGGTTCTAGTATTGTTCATTTGACCCTAAAACAGTCGAAAATAAATTTTTACCTTATTTGGAGCACTACAACTCAAGCCGACTTACATGGAAACATGTTATTTCAAGTTGCGTCGCAGGTGCCGCGCGTGTACCGTGCTTGCTCTGTCAGTGGAGGCGGGTTTTCCTAGCATACTGGATCCAAAGCAGTGAAATGCGTTCAATTACTATCACCAGAATTTAGTTCAAATTATCGATCACGTGACTGACTATTAGAGTTGATGCGCTTCTTAGGAAAACATAAACACGCAGCGTTGCTATAAGTTGTGAATTCCTGTTGGAGCGGTAATTTGTAATTTGCAATTACCGTCGCACTAGAGCAATACAAAGGGCTATTGGCGACGGTCCGGGATCAATCCCTTAAGGGAAAGATCCGAGGATAACACCACGTAATTTTGAACCACGGTCAGATGACGAAGCAACAACTGAGCTGGCACCCCTCTCTCCAAACTTCTACACCAACCCAATGTTAGGACTTTCAGCCACGACAGATTTAAGGTGCACCAGCCGTCTCTACACCATACGCTTACAAACATGCATGCCCGGACCCGGATTCAAACCAGGAACCTTCCTATCTAGATGCTAACACCTTAACCACTATACCGGTAGAGGAATTCGAGACGTTGGACTTGAATCTCTTCGTGCTGCGCTTGTACCCTGACTCTTGATAAACCTGGCTTTACTCTCGGCTTGTCGGGTAATTAACGCGCATTGTTTTATATTTCGAAGATGTCAATGGAACTGAGAAACAGTAAAAAATAGCATTTTCTTGGTTGGTGAGGTGAGTCATTGAGAAAGGTTAGAACGGAATCCATAAAATCCGATTTTCAGAATAGTAACCGTTCATTAAGATGGAAAATTGTTGCCAGGCCTGGATGTGAGAAGTTCTAAAGAAGAACGCCTACCGATCCTCATTTCATTTGGAGAGAAGAATCAACTTCTTGCAGTACCAGAACTGGACAGCTCTTCCGGCAAAGATGAAACTAAAGCAGTTTCAAACGCACTTAAAGAATGGAACCTCAATAATAAAGTACAAATAAAGTGCTGTGATACGACAGCATCTAATACAGACCGCTTGAATTTAGCTTGTGAGCTTTTAGAATAAAATCTAGAAAGAGAATTATTACTCTTTGCTTGCCGTCATCATGTTTGTGAACTGGTTCTGAAAAGTGTATTTGAAACAAAAATCCACCAAGTCGCAATCAGTCCCGATATTTCACTGATCAAAAAGTTCAGAGACAACTGGAAAAACGCTATCCTAATGCTATCGAAACATGCACAGATTTTGCCAAACAGCATCTTTTTGACGCGACCATTAACGGATTGGTGAACCACGATTTTTTAACCATGAACTGCAAAAATCCATTATACTTGATGATTATCGGGAACTGTTCGAACTATCTGTTATTTTCTTGAGAGGAGATAACGAGGGTAAAATAAAAATCAGACCTCCTGGTGTAATGCATCCAGCACGATGGATGGCAAAAACTATTTACTCTTTGAAAATATATTTGTTGCAGTCTCAGTACAAAATGAGCGTTGAGGACAAACGAGCGTAGCAAGATGTTTGTTTATCCATTTTGGCAGTTTATGTGATGCCCTGGCTGGGATGCAGTTTGGCGGTGAAGGGGCCGAATCAAGATTTGCGTTTATTAAAGACGTTAAAAGAGTATGAAACAGTTGACAAATTGATTTCCAAAGCGGCACTGCGCAAGTTCAGTCAACACCAGTTATACACTCTATTACAAAAAAATCGACGCACCAAGAAGGAATCATCCGAAAGCTTTGAAATTTCGTATGCAAAAATGTTTTGACCAAATATCCAAATGATTGAAATTTGGTGTCCAATGAATGAATAGTGCGATCTCCAGCGCATCGGAACTGCGCATCCAGCAGATGTATATCAGGAGTTGTTCTTGAACTGTTGTTAAAAATTTCTACTGCATTGCGATTCAGGATACCTTTCAACGACTGAAAACATGCCTCGCCGCAGGATTCGAGCTCATTACGAGCAACTTTCAGAGCATGAAAGAGGTCATATCATTGGATTGAAAGAGGCAGGTTGGGCAAATAGGATAATCGCTCGTCATGTGAGTCGAAGCGATGCGGCGATTAGAAGATGCTGGCAAGAGTGGGTGGACAGTGGCAGATTTCAGCGTCATGATGGTAGCGGTCGACGTAGGGCCACAAAAGATCGCGAGGACAGAGTGATTGTCAGATCAGCTGTCACAGCGCCTGTTTCATCGCTATCAACCATCAGTCGTGCGACCCACACACGAGTGTCCACCATGACCATTCACAGACGGCTGAGAGAGCGAAATCTACGCTCGTTCCGAATGTTGCGCTACCTGCCACTCACGCCTACACACTGTCGAACCAGATTACAGTGGTGCATGGCTCGATCAGGCTGGAATGATTCTGACTGGGGACGTATAGTCTTTGGAGACGAATCCCGCTTCCAACTGTGTCCTGACGATCATCGAAGTCCAGTCTGGAGACGCCCAGGGCAGCGTGCCGATCCTGCTTTCACAATTGCACGCCACACGGGCCCTCAACAAGGAGTTATGGTCTGGGGTGCCATCTTCCTTGATAGCCGGACCCCTTTGGTCGTCATTAGAGGTACACTTACTGCACAGCAGTACGTTGACGACATTCTGAGACCTGTTTTGCTACCGTTACTTTTGCAGTACCCTGGGCTTATTTTTCAGCAAGACAATGCCAGAACACATACGGCACGTGTTGCTATGAACTGTCTTCAAGCTTGTCAAACACTTCCTTGGCCAGCCAGATCACCAGATCTCTCTCCCATCTAGCATGTCTGGGATATGATGGGAAGGCGACTGCATCCGGTAGGGAATGTTGATGACGTAGTCCGACAATCGGAACAAATGTGGCAAGAAATACCGCAGGAGACCATCCGACAGCTTTATCGGTCTATGCCATGCCGTGTGGCAGCTTGCATCCAGGCTAGAGGCGGGTAAACACCTTATTGAACTCGTTACTGTAGCTCTGAAATAAATCATTCAGTTGTTCTGAAATTTTAATCATTTTCTATTCTGTACATAATTTTACTATCCACCAATTTTTGTCTCCATCGGACAACTCCTTCTTGGTGCTTCGATTTTTTTGTTATAGAGTGTATTTATCAGAGGAAATAGCCGTATTATCACTCTTTGATGCTATTGTTTATAAACAAACCAAGGCGAATATTGTAGCGAACTTACTAAGAGATAGTTAATAATGATTTTGGGAAGAGGTATGTTTAATCGAAGGAAGATATGTCTGCATTTTTATACGATGAGAGTTTTGTTTGATCTGCTATTTTAAATTATGTTATTTTTCTTGTGTTACTAATTTTTCTTATTGTTCTAGGCAAATCATTGAGTAATTTCCTATTCATCAAGAGCAAAAATTTGTCGTTTGACAGCAGCTTCCTCTAAGAAAACGTATCTTCGTGGGAAGAAAATGAAGCCTTTGTGGAAGTTAAAAATAAGAATTTTAGCTTAAAAGCAGTAAATGACACAGCTGAAAGAGCTGTTAAGCTAATGCAAGACTTCCAGTGTTCAATTACCGCAGAAGAAGAACCGAAACAGTTCTTATTAAGCTATGTGAAAACACATTAAGATGTATCCAGACGGTAAAAAAGAGACCTTAATATCAAAGTATCCTGAATAATTATGTGTAACTTTATTTTTAAGAATTAAAGGCATTACTTAAATTTGTCTTTAAATCAATATTTACCTAAGATATGCATAGTTGCGATGACCTTGCTACATATTAAGATCTATTCAAAAACGTCTATTTCCATAAACTTTGGGGTCCCGTCGGCACGGGTTAACTTTAGCGTAGGAAGTTAAAATTTTATATTTAAGTAAGGCTTAGCATATTAAAAAGAATTAGAGGGCGTTTTGATGACTGCAAAATTTTTTTTATCGTCCATATAAGGGACACTCTAATAAATAAATAAATAAATATATATATATATATATATATATATATATATATACTTGGAATAAGTTTCCATATATGTTTTGTTTCGAATCTGTTGGATTTTAGATATGATGAAATAAGTTAATAATTAAAGTCTACTCTCGGATAATGCATAACTTTTTGTAACATATGTTATATTTAATTGTTTTAGAATAATCTCAAACACTGAATAAAATTAGGTTATAGGTCCACTTCCCAGTGTATATAAGGTATTATATGTCAAATTATCAGATGAATACATACTTCTAATGAACGTACAAGTACTTATATTTTCAAGTCATTACCACAACAGCCATTTTTGTGTGTAAGTCGTGAGTGCAAAGAGTGAGTAGGAAACATTACAGAAAAATGTCAATTTATTTCTAAATATTTATGTCTACAAAAAAGTATGATGTTTTACGATAGTTTAAATATCACAGGAATTTATTTTTATATCAATTCTAAACCTAATTTTAGAAATGTACTCAATAATGAACCTTTTTGGTTTGACTTTTAGATCCCTCACTACGCCTGCTTGACATTTAACAAATGGAGAGCATAAATCAACTCGGCTGGAATGCATATGGTTTGCTTAATCTCAACTTAATCAAATTATCTAACTCTTTTAATTGTATATTTAATTCTCAAGCCGTCAGTAACTCAGGGGAGACTCGGTGAAAAATTTCCCTGCTCAACCTCATCAGTATCCCCTATGTTAAACACTTTACGTTCCGGCATAATGCTCTGAACGTCATTTGTTTCTACTTGATGTTTTAATGCACTGTGATTAAATCTATATCAAATGTGAATGTTTTATGGGTTAAAATAAGTATAGAGATAACTTTTCTCAATGTTACTGCCCAGAATGCCTCTTAATATCTAATATATATTGTTTAAAGAATTGTTTCTTTATTTTTCAGGTAGAAATATTTAAAACCTCAAAGAAAAATATTAAACAATTAATTCTGAAATGAGGCAAACAATAAAAAATAATAGAAGAAAAAGTAGAATGGAATATCTTGAATAAATAAATATCAAATATATATAAATAACTAACATTGTTTAAAATTCTGTAATTCATTAAAATAGGCTCCATAAAAAGTCCCTCTATGATTTTATGTTCAAAAATGCATACAAACGTGTATGAAATAAAGTTGGAGTTGCAAAGAAATATCGTCTGGCAACCAGTCTACTGACATTTTAAACCGGAAACTATTTTTTCTTTTCGGTTATTTATCGTCAGCGCACGTGGCAGTATTAATAATAAGTATACTCCTTGCATTTTTTATGACGTTAGTTTTCCTCATAGTTTTTGTGGACCTGATGGTTTGATTAGGGAACTGACATTTTAAAATTATTCTCTCTAGGATACGGATTAATTAAAATTAGCTAAATTTATCATAAAATGTATAGTTGAAGGCCAAGTTTTGAACATTACAATCAGAAGTTTAAGTACACTAATAAGGAACTCCGCTTACTTGGTATGCATAATGTATCGTTGTTTCACTCTACTAAATCCATATTATTAATATCTAAGCTAGAAAGCCACAAATTGACACTGTACGGCTAACTTTCTGCTTCCAAGATTTCAGTTCCTTTGTCAGTCTCCAAGTCATACAATCATCCATTTTGTTTCTAGATTCGTATTTAGCATGAAATCTATTTATTTCTCCAGTCTCCAAAATTGCTGTCAGTTGAATTCAGTTTATAATTTTTATAATTATATGCTGTATAAAAAATTCCATGAAGCTGGACGAATCATTCATATCAGTTTGAATTATTTTCACACTGTGCATAGAGTCTCAATTTAAAGTCACCATTCACTAGACCTCGAATTAAGTACAATACAATTCAAGTGAAACTGTAAATTAGATTCGGCTTCCTATTACAACTTTCATAGGAAAGAGAAAATTCCAAACTCATTCTTAAATTCATTTGAAATATCATATTATTCATTTAAAATTCATTTTTATTATTCATTTGAAATACACAATCGATTTGCATACATAGCTTTATAACCTTTAACTGCTGTCATGGGTCTCACAGACCCCAAGTCCTTTTTGATAGGTCGTTTCCACCCCTTAAAGTGAATACTGGTCCCTGTCCTATTCAGTACCTTCTTACTACGTCCAACAGAAGCCACATTCCAATACTGGTTTGGCTGCCCTAACTATTTCGTGTTTTACACTATTTGCATTTCCAGCGTGGTATCTTAGACCCCTTCAAAGCATTTGCGTTACCGTTCTTGTTGAATGGAATCGTCTAATTTGGAGTAAGGAATATCGACAGAAAGCCTAAAATGGCAACAAACTTAACTGAGAAACAACCTGTGTATCTTACACAAAAAGAAATGCAGGATATTGTTTATAATTGATCGGAAATAGAGTACTGGTACAGTGAAATTTCGGATATTATTGAAAGCGAACATGAAACGGATTCGGAAATTTATGCCGATGTATATGAAGACATTTCAAGTGCGTCTTCACAAGAAGAATATTTCTACGGAAAAATTAACTTCAAATGGGATGCCTGGGGGAGCTTATTCGTGCCGTTAGATCACCAAAACACAGCATAGTTTTACAGTTTCCAGGATTGATACGTCCAGAAAAATTAGGTCCGAAAGCTGAGCTTGAAGAGACGAAATCTACGAAACTTATATAGTAATATAAAATATATTTCATGTTAAGAATTGAATTATCTAAATTTTAAATGTATAAATAATAATTATCTAAAGAATCTTTCATTAATATATTATATTAATCAACTTTATACGCACTTTAGTGAGCGAGGTCTGAGAGACCCCTCCACACTAGTTACGAGACGATTTGTGACACAACAGTTAAGAGTTAATCTTTAGGCTAAGGAATCCAATATACTTTTCATATCCAATAGAGTATCTACGTATCCTAGATGATGTCATATGATCTAAGGAATGAAAGAGGTAAGATGTGTACGCAACTTCAAGTTTTTTTCATGATCACTTGAACATATGTCTTGAGGTTTTGCGAGATAGCACGAAACTTAATTCAACTACTTACCACCGTCCAAGCATAAGCCATTCGGCGTATCGCCACGTAATTTTAAACCATGGTCAGATGACCATGCGTATTTCAATGAGCTACTTTTTGCTCCAAGCCATTTGGTCCGATTATTGTTCGATGTAATACGTTTATAAAATTGAGTTTCAAAGTTGTTTCCTAAAATATTTATTTTCCGTAAAGCTAAATACTGGAGGTAATATTTCTGTTACATATCATGTTTCTTCTACTATTCCAAGAGTGGCGTCTCTTTGCAAAAATTCCAATGAATGGAATCTGAATCGATAAATGATAGTTGATTAATCAACGTCATTTATATTAAACCTCAAACGACAGCAAAACGCCGATTTCAAGGTAACTCTAAATCTGTGTCATTTGAATAACGAAAGTAAAATTTTCACTATTCGTTTGGATTGTTTGCTTATACAAAATGCTTCTCCTATTGTTTGGTTTTAGAGATATATTTATACATAAAAGGTTTTAGTGAAATATTTATTCATAACAATGTTTTTGGGTATTTAGCAAAATTATTCATATTTTATTAGGCGACAAGTATCTGAATTTATTTTTTAATAGCATTACCAATAAAGGATTAACATTGACGAATTTCCTTATCTTTTGGGGAAAAGTGGACAAAACCGTGTCCCAAAATGTGTTGTTTTTCTTAATCACCTACGTGAATAAAGTTGTCTGAAGTTCTATTTGAATGATAAATAAGTTCTTTAATTACAAAAATCAATATTTTTTAATGTGAAATAACTATATTTTGTAGGGTAAATAAATTATTTTTTGGAAGTTCCTGGTTTTATCCGACGAGATCGGATAAAACCGGGTATATATAAAGGAATAATTAAAACACGTTACTGTTTTATTGCTGAAATGTTTATTTATAACAATAAATTTGTACAATGACATTCATACCCTAAGAAACATTTGTGGGTTTAAAAATCACGGAACATAAGTAATTTTGAATTTAATGTGTTTGGAATGTATAGTAAATGAAGTTAATTGATCAAATCTGTAAGAAGTTTTAAGAACAGAAATCACAAATAAAATTTTTATCATGATATTCTGCATTTCTTTAGGCTTTATGAACACATACTTCACAGTTCAGACACTGTATCCAACCTTACAGAGATTTTGACGTGGCGTACAAATCATTACAACAGATATAGGCTTCGTCACGTTCCACGTTACCTCCATCTGATGCCGAGGAGTCTGTTTCAATGCCGAACTTATTTTTCTTCCGTGTTTTGACAGTTTTTTTTTTTTTTTGCTTTGTTTCTGCTTCAAGTTTCTATTTTCTGTTTTTATTTTGTTCTCCTAGCTTCAATTCCTACCCGGTCTTGTCCGACTGCCAAGGTCCCGTTTTTATCAGACAACGCCATTAATCAGAAAAGAAGGCTTTGTATATTTCAAACATGATACTAAACGTGGTTTAGTAATTTAAAATAATAGCTAAAAAATTTGTTATTAGATGTTGGTACTTACATAAAACAAATATTCAAGCAATTAGAAACTGCTGAGTAATATTAGTGGAATAATTAAAGTCGAAACTTTTCTACTCGAATTTTTTAAAAGATCGGCATTGACAAACACAAAATCTACACTGCCTTTCATTCAACTCCAAATAACATGGCGGCCGTCTGCAACTAGTTTTATCCGTTATCTGACGGATGACAGTAATAATCTGGCCAAAACTGCCTGGTCTGAGTTTTATACACCTACCCAGTTTTGTCCAACTTTTCCCAAAATATTTTTGACACACATTTTATTTAATATCAGCCTTATAGAAACACAGCTTCGACATTAAGCCTTTAGCAAATATAAAATCTGACAAAAGCTATTCCATAACGAACTTAATAAATCAGCAATGTGGGAAATTGAAGCAATCTTCAATTATTCACTTCAACAAACATTGTTCAACAGTTGCGTTTTGCTTTTATAATTCAAACGTTATTCTTCAAGCGAGAGCAGAGTTTAAAGAATCGAGAAGAAAGCGCTCTTTCCTCGTCGCTTGAGCAGCTCGACGAAAGAATTTTATATATCTATCGAAAATACGACTTATTTGCAGCGTTTATTATAGTCATTGTTTTGCCATTTCTATAAAACGTTTCGTCATTTTTGAAAACTAAATGAAAAATTCAGATTCCGTGGAAATGAATCGACGAATATTCCTCTTTTGCAGGCGCTGTAAATTGAATTTCCAAGAATGTTTTTCGAGATTTAATGCGTGCTGAAGGCAAAGACTAATTCTCTTAGCACGAGTTTTATCAAAGTGGGCATTGAATAATTTACGAATGTCTCTTCGATAGAGTAGTAAATATAAATTTAAAAGCATTCGATAAATCTTTGGCATATACTTAAGACTATTAGATTTACATACGGGGGGGGGTAAGGATTTTCAAAGTGAAGTAAAGGAAATACATGAAACAAGTAGGATATAGATGATTAAGTTTATATGCAAAGAGCAAAGAAACAAAAACTGAAAACAATAATTAAGGATAGCGTGATTTAAATTTGAATGTGAAGAAAAAACAAGCACAAATATAGTTCTATATTAAAAAAGGCGAAAATTTGTAATTTATTTCCTTTGATGATTTCAGATAACTTTTCAAAATATTTATTCTTAAATTGTTTTGGACATATACCATGCCATTTTCTTCAGCTTTTATGGTTTCAAGAAATTGATATTTTTCTGTTCTTGGAAATATAAAAACAAATATATAATTTTTAAAAACAACTTATTTTAAAAAATGAATCCTTTTTGAATTACAAAAAAAGAAATCGAATTAAATTAATATACTTTATTTAAATCAGCTTTAATAACAATTTAAAGCATGTGACGAATGTTAATTCTGTTTACTTATCAATTGATCTATTCTCTTTATGATCAGTTCGTACAATTTCATTGCGTTCTTTTTCAATTTCATTTTTGTGATTTCAACGGTGTGATTTTTATTATTTCAGTTTTAATATGCGTGGTTAAATTTTTATTAAACTGCATTCCAAACCACCATGATCAGCTATGTTAAACCAGGATTCAAAACCGAGCATGATAGGAAATAATTTAATACAAATGTAACAGAAATGTTTGCTTTCCAGATTGAATTATTTAGAAACTCATGATTAATAGCGTATAAAGTGAATCCCTTTAATCTTGTTTAGTTCATATCTAACATCTTCAGGTTTTAAGCAAGAATATTAGTGTTGGCAAACGGTTTAAAACAAATTTGAAAAAATACGTGTGCCCGTAATTTCAGTACGCATCAATAATTATATGTAATACAGATATATCTGTTTTTTAGTTGGCATACAGATATAACATCGTAGTTTATCTGCATAACATTTTTTTATTCGCTTTACGATATATGCCATCACATGGTGACAGAAATTAATGTATACTGGTTCTAACTAATGGTTGTATTATGACAACAATTGTTCAAATTTGTACATAAATGTGATGCAATACACTATATGCTGATATATAAATGATACAATAATGTAGTGAAAACAAATTTGGCTTCACCGTGATATCTTTAAGTGTGGCAATGTGCAGTTCAATATTTAAAATGTTCATTCTTATTATCAAGACTTCATTAGAAACTAAGGATTTAGAGCTTTAGCAAGTTTTGTGACTGATCAAAACCTTTGACGCGAACACAATTACTATATCCAAAAGTTTTAATTTGATTAGAACAATGTAACGGTTGAAAAGAAAAATGATTTTATTCATCCGATCATTGAGTGTTTAATTGCATTGGTAAACTCTCTATTTCAGAAGTTAGAATTCTTGGTTAAAATTTTTGGCTAGTTTTAGTCATAGTTTTCCGTAGAGATATATTATTCATTATAGATGATAATCACCTTCAATGTAATAAAAACTACACAATTTAAGTATGTCCTAGTTTGTAAAACACAGTTTAAAAATTAGAATGTGTATAAACTCACCACTCTGACTCTGAAGTCCACTCCGCCTTCTTGCATTGAACTCTGTGTCAGTGAAGGTGGCATCTGAATTATTGTCCGATGTTGAGGACGAAGACGGCCCTCGTCTAAGTGACAGTGCCATACGTCCTCTCGGTGTGTTGGTGCCGCCACTTTGCAAAGCTGTTGCGGATCCCCTTCTGGAATCTCGCTCTGTTGGTTGTTGCTGGTTTTGAAGGGGTGAGGACTGTTGCTCCCTTGTCCCATCTTGGTTGGGTTGGCGGGGAAGTGACCCGTATGCCCCGTATTTGCCTTCAAAGAAAATGTGATCGTAACAGCATTAAAATTAATTATTATCAAGTCACTTAAAGGAGCAATAAAGGCAGGAAGAAGAATCATAGGGACATACATTTATACGATGGTCGGTTGGCAAATTTCTTCGAGATGTTGTTCCAATTAATTTGTTGACACTACAATTTACAGGTATCCCTCTTCAAACTAGATGAGGACAAATTTCAGATGCGACACTTTGAGTTATACAGACGCTTGAATCGAACATTGCAACAGCTGCCACAAAAATGCGGGGGGGGGGATTAGTTCCATTTACGGATAACGTATTTGTATTTAAGGAAATAGACGACCACCGAAATCACTTGAGAAATTGATGAAGTTGATAACTCAGTGCCAGCATTGAAAATTTCGCTTGTGGGTGAATGCTTAAACAGAGCCTAACAGGCACTAAAGAGGATGCACACCTGGACCCCCTGTTGAGTTCAACATGACGAATATCGATGAAAATATCCGTGGTTTCGTTATGGAAGTCTTCCGAGTGAGAGTTCACGATATTGTTGAGAGTGTAGGTATCTCAAAAGAACGCATGCACACTACCCTGCATGTAAAATTGCAGTTGAAATAGCAGTCTGCCCCATGGGTACCACGAATTTTGTGCTTAGGACAATTTTGTGACTAGAGTTTACAATGCAAAATTATAAGACCGTTTGAAAGAAGAACCGAAACAAAAATGTCCAAGGATTGGCGCACAAAAAGCGCTTTTTCAAAAAGACAATATGCAATCCCAAAATTTAGTAGTTGCATTGGCAAAATTGCATGAACTAAGTTTTCAATTGATTTCTCGTCCATCCTATTCTCTGGACGTGACTACACATTACTTCTTTTTCAACCCAAAAGTGGAAATTTGGTTCGGTGGTAAGAAATTATTGTCAAATAAGGATATCATCTTCGCCGAAATGCATATTTTGCGGCCTTGAAAAAATCTGCTCTTTCGATGGGATAAAAAAAAGTTGAAAACTCTCTGGATCAAGTGTGGGGGCCTCAATAAAGTTTGTTAAGAAATAAAATCGGTTAGTTTTTTTCCTAGACAGAACCGGTGTTTAGCTCCCTTTTTACCATACGTTTCAAATGACCCTCATATACAATAAAGAACTATGACTTTTTAGAGTATTATTTCCATGTGACACCTGACAGCTTCGGAATTCGCTTTTCGAAGGTCCACATAACCTACTAAAGATCCTCTACTACGATTGATGATGAAGTACTAGTGTGCCCTTTGTCACTTCACAATCAGGTAAATAATCAGTTGCGGAGCGGAAAGGTTTTCAGTTTATGTCGACGCAGGTGCACATCTGCAATATATCTGGTGATACACTCCAGGTATGTTCAACAGAAGCCTGACATGGATGTTTGTCAGTCCTGAATGAATGTTTAGCCTTTCGTGGTACCCACATGGGGCAGACTGCTTTTTTTCTGAATACAAACTTGCTAATTATTCAGAAGCAAGACCAAACCTTTTTGAGAATTCGGTTCGACTGGCATGTCCTCAAACGCAATGTTCCTAAGTCCAGTTTTCCTGAATCATGCAGTAGTTTTCGCTATCATCGAGTCGGTATAATTTGACTGAACACCATGGTCATTTTGTCTGTAGAAGCTGTTTCTTGAGGTTATTTGTATTATTTGACTTTTTCTCACTGGTGTTATCAATTATCTTTATTCGGTGCAGTTAATCATTAACGACTTTTCAGTATCTATGTCAAACACTTCCCGTATCTTGAAATGATACCACAGTTAATAAGTGCCTACTGTATCTGATCAGTTTCGTCGACCAGTATGGTTCCAAGTCAGTGATTTCTGTAAATAATGATGTCCAGAACCTAATGAAATCAAAATTATCCCATAAGGTACCCCCCCCCCAATACAGAAAACTGAATACGTGAAGAGAGTGCTTTAAATACTGTGGCTCTTATCAACTGATTTCTGCATCCTACGTTATGACACTAGTTTAGAAATATATTTCTACTATTAAATCTCTTAATAATGTAGGGAAAATCAATTTTCCCTATAGTTGTTTGCATAAGTGTTGTTAATTGATAAATTTATTAATAGCAAGGTAAATAAATTGAACAATATTCGCGTAATAATATAAAGATAAGTATACAAATATGAACATAAGTATAATAATAATATTAGTATAAGTATAATAATAATATTAGTATAAGTATAATAATAATATGAATTTAAGTATAATAATAATATGAATATAAGTATAATAATAATATGAATATGAGTAGAACAATAATATTAATATAAGTATAATAATAATGTAAAATGACAATGAAAGTTGTACTAATATAAAAAAAAATATTAAAAAATAATGTAATAATAGTGAAAAGTAAAATATTTTTTTAAAAGAATGATAAAATACCAATGAAAAATGTAATAATAGTTAAATTCAATACAATTCTACCTATATTATAAAATGGCAGTGAAAAAATGCAATAAATTCAGAAAGTAATATAGTTCTAATAATAATATAAAAGAGTTTTAAAAATGTGTAATATTTAACAGCAGTGAAAAAATGATGATATTTAATATCGGTGAATGAAACTTTTACTCAGTCTATACTTGGGAACATTTAATCTAGGCGCAATACAGACAATAATGAAAACGTTACAGTTTCATTTTTGATAGGGTAAATAATGTTGGGAATGATGAAAAATAGAAATTATATATTTCGGCTCAATATGGTGGACTAAAATTCCACAGGATTCTCTATCTTCTTTTGTTAAAGATACCCATTTATCAAATTTTCATCCACGTGCCACAATCTTTTTCAGAGATTGGATATTAATCACCGAAGAATTTGTTCCGGTGGATATAACACTACTACAAACTCTTCGTAAATGCGCTGACATGTATTTCCTAGGAAGAGCGTTGATGCAAAGTCCTTTTTGCAAATATTTGATTATGAAATATACTTTTTATAAATAACATCTTTTGGGGACAGCACACAAAACTGTCAACTTGTTACGTCAGAATAGTTTGTTTGATAGGACTTCAACAAAGAATGGGGGAATTCTTAGAACATATAAACGTTATATCTTATAAATCCTATCGCAAATCCGTAGACGCATTCCTACTTTTGACGACAGCAACTGTCTCGTGGAACATTCGATGGCATTACTTGTCACCTCAGAATTGTCTGCTCTGTGGGACTAATGAATATATGGAATACACATACGTCGATGTTATATGGGGTGGGGATCTGGCAAGAAGAAATGCATCGGTATGCTAGGCTGCTTGACCTTTTTCAATTCACTATGCTGTAAATTGTTAAACTTCGTATTGCTTCTTGCTTTTCAACTTGTCACACTATGCAATGTGTAGAATACACTAAGCGCATAAATGAATCTAAGTAAAGTTATGAATGACTGGTAAAATAGAACTAGGTATAATGTTAATTTAGTGAATGGAAAGTTGGGGTGGAATTAAATTAAAAATCCAACTTTATCTTATTTGTTAGTATTTATTGCAATTGTACCTATTGGTCAGAGGTTGAATCCCAATTTCCTAAATATAGGAAGAGGATCTCTGTGCCATAGACCCATTATTAAAGGGTGATTTATTATAGAAAGATGTGAATGAAATTGAAAAATATGACCTGCAAATTCAAGAAGTTGTTGACGAGATTGTCCTTTTTAGATAGGTGAGAGGATATTGATTTATCTGGGAAGGTTCCGATAGTGGACTCGAACTCTTGTTCGCCGAATTCTGGATTTTACAGGAACGAATTGATTTGTGGGAAATGGAAACGACGGCCATTTCCAGTCTGATATTATTAAACAAAGCACGCACTACTTGATATCGACGATTCTCAATATGAATCGGTATGGCTGATAGCTATTGAAGATGACCTGGACCTAACGGGAACTGGTACTAGAACACCAATCATCCTCTTCAGAACTCGGTCAGAGTTTTCACGACGAGAGGGGAACCCGTGATGTGAATGTTTTGCAGCAAGTCGATATGAGCTAATTATAACTGAAGAAGGACGATTAAGATGATTCCTAGTACAGAACTACATGTAAAGGGGCCGGTGGCAAATGCCGACAAACCGATCTAGAATTCCACCATGAAAATTTCACGACGATACTGAAAGTCATGAGACGATTGCAAAAATTCCGTATTAAAGGTGTGAATAGATTATGGCAAATATCAGGATTAGGTTAGTCCACCAAGAATGAAGACACTAATATACGTAAAGAAATTTCTTCTTTTATTCTCGTTATCTCAAGAAGCAGAGGGAATATGTGACTCGCTTCACAATAAGATTCAAGTCCATCATTCAAAAATAAACATGGTTGATTGCAGGCTAATCAGCCTCGCGCGAAAAAAGAGAAAATATGTATTTATCAAGTGGTAATAAGAAAACGGCCGCAGGTAAGAGAAGTTGAAGCACAGACCTTAAATAATATACACGGAAAAAGACAATAGCCACTACGCGACGGCAATATCGAAGTTTGCACTCTTCGGTATTCGTGAAAGGAAAACGGGGAACTAAGATTTTGGGAGACTGATAGTGGCAAAAGGATTTTTGCGGTCGTCCAATGCTTCCTTCAACAGGTGACTACGTCCACTAAATGTGTCATCGGCAAGAAGTCCAGTTATCTCGTTTGTTTTCAAATTTATAGCTTCGGTCGAATGCGCAGTGCACGAGTGCAAAAAAATGCCAAAAAGTGGCCGGGTCTCCAAGGGCAACCATTTCTTTCGGTGATGAAACAGCCAAAACTAGACAAGCTGGTAACCCCACTCGCGTCCCACTGAGTTTGATTGGAATAAGATTGAATAAATTTGGATATATAATCGTTCATTCATCACACATATTCGAAACGACCATTAAAATTACCATGAGATCTTAGCGTATACATCAAAAGTGGTTTCAAACCTGCGTGGTAAAATCTGGCTGAGATAATCCACATTTTGAAAATAGAATTAGCGAAATTAATTTGTCAAGGGGATGAACCCTGATTTGACGCTTTCTTGGTACTTGCACCGTTTTCGGTCGATTCGGGAAAATGTGTGTCAACCTTTACAAAGCTAATTCATAGCTTGGACAGGAAGGTTCTTTTGGAAAGCGCTCGTTTCTCTTGGCTTCGGGGGTGGATTTAACAAAAAAAAAGGTGTTTGTGTTAAATTTAGGAACGGTTAGAGGCGTTTTAGTAACATCAAAATATAACGTTTTTTAATTAACGGTACACTAGGGAAACGATTTTTTTAAATATATGATTCGTAAAATTGCAGAGTGACATTTCTAAAGATAAAGTTCCACTTTGGATATGTTTGTATTAGGTTGTGACCCTACGTTTATCTAAATCTGAGCCTCTACTAGATTTCTATTGCTTAGTAAACAATAGTTGTGTGTATAATAATCCAACACTTTCTATGTACACAATTTCAACAATCTTGAATAAACTCCTATTTCCTTACCTTGTTGCTGTAGGGGTGTAGAAGCGCTCAAAATTTGTGGTGCAGCGGGTGGGTATAAAATTTCATTTTCTACGACTTCTAATTCTCCATCAGATCCACTAAAATAATTTCGTCCTGTGAGCAGTTCCATACTGCTGTGACTGTAAGAACGATTGTTACTATTTCCTCGTCCACGCCCTCTATCTGAAACAAAAATATAAATTTTTTAATTGCAGTCAATTTTAATATTTATTCCCAGAAATTCCTCTTCAGTTTTTAAAATAAAGCAAATGCATATATAGTAGTTTTAGTAACAAGACCTGGTAATTCCAATATTTTTTACTTGTGAGGTTTTAACATCATGTAATTAAAAATATGCTTTCCAATTTTTTAAAATTTCTTTTGTCTACACAAGTTACGAAGCAATCCATCGATGAATTTTTAAATATCCTATTTCACTCGCAGTTTACAATTTCGTATCTACATTTGTAATCCTACTGCAGAATTTTGTGGGCTGTCATGTCTAATTGGTTAGGCTCCTTGCACAAAAAACTTGTAAGCTGATTGCGATACAGATTTGATTCCTCTTTGGGTGAATTTCTGTCTTTTGTGACAGTAAAACTTTTCTCGTGTGTGTATGACAGTTACTTGGCGCTGAAGGTTTTGTATTTGGCCAAATGTAAACTGTGCCATAAAACCCAATAAACCAACCAAAATAAAAAAATTTGAGTTCAAGACTAACGATGCTTAGACAGTAAAACGACTGTAACTTAATTTTTAGGTCTGCATACATTCTTGATTATTATTTACACTAAGTGTTCAAATTCTTGCACAAAATATCAAAAAATGGCAATGGTAGGAATTTGTGTGGTTTAGTTGATAATTGAATTAGAGATAAGAACTGTTTATTTTATGGGATGGCTTTAATGTTGAAATATTAAGTTTTCGGAAATGTTACCGTTTTGATATTAGTACAGGTAATTTCATATTTCGTTACATTATTTCTAATCAAAGTTTGATAATTTTTTAAAGTCATTCTTTAGAGTCCCAGAACTATGCAGGTGGAATTCACAATGCTCATAAAACTAGTATTTTAATTAAACAAGTTCTTAATCTCTTCGTAAATATTCAACCTTTGCAAAGCAGTCATTATTCGTCACTAAATCAGGAGCAACCTTTCACTAAAATCTATTCACCTACACAAAATCACTAGGTTCTTTGCAAATAAAAGGAAGTTAATACGATATAAATGAGAAAACAATTTTTCTGTAAATATTAGTGATTCTTCTAGATTTTCTACAATCTGTGTGTATTTTTAAAATCCTCTAACAAACTCAGTTTTCGAGAAAAGGTAAGGTAGTCTATCGAATAAAAAATAATTATAATATATCATAAAAAAAAGCACATTTAACTATAAATTGTTAAATTATAGTGTTGTATCTTATTATTAATATATAATGTAATAATTTATACTGAAACTTACATACTTTTTTATTAACTCATAATGCAATTATAGAACATACAATTTAGTGCATAACACGTTTATTTTTTGCACCCTTTCAGAACTGCCAAGCAAATTCAGCTCCAACAAAACTTCGAATTCCGTACTCATTGGCTTTGATTAGATTATTTTGCAACGAAATTTCATTAACTTGGGAAAGCCAAAACGCAACAAGAAAGCCTTTCTGAAAAGAAAACCCCCTGTAGCTCATTAATATACTTGAGAAATATAAGATATCTTCTTTACCTACGAATCAAGGCAGTCATTTGTCAGTGTGGTGGAATTTATTGAGAAATAAATTCTTGTTAATTTGGAAGCGCAGCTCCATCAGTTGGCCAAGCAGAAAGCAAGCTCTCCCTCAGGATAATGGGCAAATTATTATTATATAAGCCGAGGAAAACTAATTAACTTAGAAATCCTATTTTGGGGATATTTATAAAAGCTGTCCTCAGTTATTGGAATGAAATCGGGGGAGGTGTTGCTTTAAGAGAATTAGTTAGTGATGGAGAATGAGATTTTGGCAGCTTTCGTAGGAAGAATTATCTATGAAGCAACAGGAGGGCATTTAAAAATAAATCCGATCTAATATAAGGTTAGCAAGTAAAGATTATTGTTTTGTTGAATTATATTGAGTTGATAGGGTTTAGATAAACTACTTTTTATTGATGCATTTTGTAAAATTTAGTTTGTGGTTGTGTTTAATTTTTCAAATGATATTTTTCAGTTTAATTTAATATCTTGTTTTGAATTAATATCTTTAAATAAAAAATCACCTACCTTATATATAAGCATATCAACTTATATATTTTCGAAAACAAGTAATGAATATGAAATAAATGTTTAATTTGTTTGGTAATAGATAACTGTTTAATTTTGTAACTGCTATAGTAATAAAATTTGCCGAACTTAGCTTTATATTTATAGAACCATGCACTTTGTTAATAACAAATGCGGAACACCCCAAAGCAGGTGCTTGATAATAAAGAAAACAGCATTCTACTTAGAAGATAATGAAACATTCGAAATGCAAAAAAGCTTGAGTACTTATTTTCACAGATGTCATAATTAATCAGAAATCTAATATCAGAATGTCATCAATTAGTAAATTGTAAGATTCACCGCTCGCAATGATACATGCGAGCGGGAGTGGAATATAGTCCAACAAAGTTTGTATACTAACCTAAGGCAAATTATGCCACGCATTTTGCAGCTGCTAGTCAATATCCTTTATTTTCTAGGGGTTATTCAACTAAAGGCACCATATCCTAAATGTGCTGGATGGTAAAAGATATGGCGAATCATTGAGTTTAACCACTACTCTAGCAACCATTGCATTTTATGAGCAGGTTGAACTCACAGCTGATCCTCCCTGTGTGTGTGTCTCTCTATTGCGTCCGTAAAATCTTTCACTGTGTATGTCTATTACTTGATACTAGGGGGCCCGCCCCCTGCTCGCTAACGCTCGCCAACCCCCGGAGGATTGCTTCGCAATCCTCATTGGTTCGCTGCGCGAACATATGCTCGCTTCACTCGCATAAATGAAGACATGTGTCCTAGCATAAGAGAATGTTTACAAAATATGATATTCCAAAAAAATATTTTTCAAAACTAAATTTTTTTTGCTGTTTTTCAGAAAATATATATACAGTACCTATGGAATCAGAATTCAAATGAATACTTTGAACAAATGTGGCTCGAAATGTGAGCGCTGATTTGGAAATTGAATACCCAGCATGTTGTTTGTGTGTACATTTACGCCTGCACTCGAGCCACCCACGCCTTTTTATTAAGTTTTTTGTCGAAAGTT
Organism: Metellina segmentata; assembly: GCA_947359465.1. Classification (NCBI taxonomy): domain Eukaryota; kingdom Metazoa; phylum Arthropoda; class Arachnida; order Araneae; family Tetragnathidae; genus Metellina; species Metellina segmentata. Next base: position 57,473,930 of record OX375875.1, read on the forward strand.
GTAGTGCAAGCGTCTTGTTGAACTATAATTTTTGGCACTGAAAAGGACCTTTTTTTTAAATGGCTCTGAAAAGATCCTACGCTTTCTTTGATTTCTATTATTAACTGCAACAGCTTGACTAAAATTAATTTTTTTTCAATAAAATTTCATCCGATAACGCTATGAATTCAATGGAAGCGCGAGGCTTCGTGATAAACAATCATACAATGTTGCCAAAACGCGATTACAAATAACGTCTTTTTTGCGTGCCACATAAGAGAATTATATACATAGATTGTGCGTCTTGCGTCTGGCACAGTTTGACTAAATATGGCCACTGCGCAAAAGTACCCAAAATAACCAACCCGTCAAACAACTGGGTCTAGGATTCTGGATGGAAAAGCGCCTGGTTCAAATTCGGGATAAGGGTGGATGTTAATTCATCTCAAGTGAATCTGTAACCTCTCTAGAAACGGTTTTTCCCAGAATGTATGCTAGGTATGTGAGGTGTAACATAACCCATTCCCTTGGTGCACAAAAGTAACACGAAGTGATTCAAAATTCCTTCTTTATAGAGCCATGATAAAAAACGTTCATTTGACGGGCGAATGTAGAAAAAATTAATACCTTTCCATTACTCATATCATAAGCATCTTACTTGCTTTAAAGAAGTTGTAAAAACTTTAGATTATAGCTAATTTTCTTCGATATATATGTGCATCCAAATGTTAGCTGCTACCATTTCATCTAACGTGCTTATCAAAAGAGGTAATTGTATATGCGAGACGAATATTATAAGATGAAATCTTAAAGTAGAATTTCAATTAGTCCACTTTGAGCATAATCGTTCCACAAAAATTAGTTTTTTAAATAAATAAGTTACTCATAAAATTCTTATTCATTTCTATTAAAATCAGAATGATCTAGCCTTTAGTAAATATTAATGATTTTTTTAAAATAAGCTTAAAGCTCAAAATCTCGATTAAATGAAAAAAAAACACCACTAAAAATGCTCATAACACTTATTGTTCTAAGAAATGGTGATAGACAGACCTTAGCATATAAAAATCGTGTGAGGTGGATATACTTATTTTCTACCCTAATGAGTAACGGATTTCTACACATTTCTTGATCACCAAATATCGTGCAATTTGGTCATTTTGAAGGATAAAGGGCTTTATTCTTTTCTATTTCTTCAACATTCCTTACGTTCGTATACATCTTTACCAAGTATTCCCCATCCTTGGTGCTATGAAACGGCTCATTTCTTATTTCCTAACGGAATTCTGTATTGGTCTGATTCCTACAATTTTCTTTATTTTTCTTTCGGATTTCTAACAAAGTACTGTATAAGAAATATTCAGTTCACTTCTACTACTATGAAGTAATAGTATATAAATAGATAAACAAAATTTTTTTATTCATTAGTAACTGTGTTTAAGGGTGGACTAAAAAAAACGAAAAGTTTTTGATCGACTAACTATAACAGGAAAAAGTAGTGGTATTGAATGTAATACTCACCACTAAATTAAAAGAGAATGGTCATACCACTTATCTTATATTACATCTGGCTACTAATTGTATTAAATATTATCTTACCTAAACGACCACAGTTGTTATAAATCATTAATATAAATTCCCTTTTTGTGTATTAAGTGATGTAAACAAGTTTTAGAAATTATCAAGCTAAATTCACCATCTTTGTATATATATATATATATATATATATATATGTGTGTATGCCACTGGTGTGACCACTGCTCTCTGATTCTCGCCAACCCCCGGTGATTGTTAAGTACCTCCATTTGTTTTGCTTCGCAAACAAACTCCACATGCAACACCGTGATGGCCTTAAAGTGGCTATTATCAACAACTTAAATCAGAACACTGTAAAATCGGGAAACAATTGGCATAATTCTGAAAACTGACGTCAGCGGTCAAAAATCGCAAAATTTGTTTATTCTTCATTCGGAGGTACGGATGATGTCACATTCTGGAGGGAAGAAAGAATGGTGAAAATAACTAATAAATTAATTTAAAAAAATGTTCTAGATTAAATTTTAAAATTCATGTGCGATTCAAAATTGCAAAAATTTGGACTACCTCTGTGCCAAATTTCATTATTGAAAGTGCCACAGATTTGTTAAGACACTGCGTACAGCACACAGATAACCACTTACTTTTATAATAGTAGAGTTAATATAAAAAACTCCATCAAAATGTATATCCGAGCAAAAACACGCTACACAGTAAGCATAGCTTACATAAAGTGAAACAAATAACTATTTATTTATTAGATCAAGAAAAAATTCTTCAGATTTAACTCACTTAGAATTGTAGCGCTTAAAAAAATGCTATTGTTTAAGAGATAAATACACTCGTCACAAAAATATAAAAATAAATGAGGCATCAAAATGATTGTATCTAGGAATCAGGTTGCATTATTAGATACAAAAAAGGAGACTAGAATTCTTAGATGAGGAGGAAAAATGAAGGGAAATATAATCTGTTGACAGACACAAAACTAAAAACTGAAGCTACAAAATCCATTATTTATTTGTGTAGATACAACAATTATTCGATTCCTCTTAATAATACAACACATCAGGAAAACAAAGATAAAGCAATCTCTTTGGCATTTAAGATTCCTCTATCTTTGTTTTTATTTTTTTATATCTAACACTCTTTGTTTTCCCACTTACAAAGGAGATTATTATGGAATCCATCTGTCAGCAACGTTTGAAACCTTTTCCCCCTTATTGTGTTTTCTTTTAAGGGAATTGAATATGATCTAAGTATTGTCATTGGTAGCAATGTTTTATCTCTGAATATTAAGTTTGGTGAGTGCAGTTTTCTTTTATTTTTACATCAAATAACCTAATTAGGGACGTAAACAATGTCGCATATAATTCCTTTTTCACAATAGGAGTATCAGTTACAAATGTTTATGTAAATAATTGCAATGCAATTAGAGAAATATCTCAAGTTTTGATGTATAAAATCGCCTGTAAATTATGAAATATTTTATTGCAGAAATCAATTCATATTATTAATGTTCCATAAATTAACAACATTTTAATGTATAGATTGCTTTTATTTATGACATATATTAAATTTATTTGGTAAAATTTTTTTGTTTATTCTTCTTTACATAAATAGTTTCTCTATTCCGCAATATTTATTAATGGTTGTGTTTTCTTCATATAACTTCCTTCAATTTTCTATCTAAAGATCCTGGATACGTATTTTAGAGATATTGCGTATGAATTAAACTAGACTGTAAACAAATTTTAATTTTCGTGATATAATATTTAAATCAGCTCTAATTAACATGAATAGGACATACAAAAGTAGCAAGCATTTAAAAAATATATATTATTCATCTGAGGTTCCAATTAGTGGTTTTCAACACACCATATCTACTGTATTGACTAAAAACCAAATATATTGGTTAAAACAATCCTAAGAAAAGTTCTATATATTATAAGGGTAAAACTGGTTTAAATACATGCAAATAAGACTGCAGGTTGCATAATTGAGTTATGCATATGAGACCCTCAGGGAGGGTTAAGGTAATTATTGTCTTTATTAGAATATTCACACGTGCTTCAAAGAATGTACTTTCTGAAAACTGGCTATTCATAATAGCGTTGCGTTAAAACTAAAGAATGACGAAATGTTTTTTTAAATACAATTACATGTTTATACATAAATGTAATTTGTAACTATATTTATCTAATAACATATTTGAACAATTTTTCACTGAATACCAAATAATTAACATTTGGGAATGTTGATTTAACTTAAGCCAATATTCAGAATATTTTATGAAAAGTGAATGATACACCAATCAAAAGTAGTAATTGTATTCCCAGTTCTTTTAACATATAGTTTCAAGAGAGAACGATTCAAAAACTGCTTCTAGGGACATTTTCAGAAACAGTGAACAAAATGGTAGACGGTGTGCCACCCTTTTCAATATGAATGCTGTCAGAAGCTCCATGATTCATCTTCGTCCCTTATCTCATGTGAATGTACTTTTACAATATCTACAAACTGTAATTACATTTCAGTGTATGTCCGGTGGTATTCGTATTCATAAATACAAGTTAAACATCTACGTCTTTTTTATTGTTCTCGAAATGTTTCATATCCATTAGTCTTTCAATGAAATACTTGGGCTGTGTTCAAGTGAAATGTAAGCATCAATTTTTGATGAGTAAATGTTCTTTTATGTATAACACCGTTTCTAAAACGCCATTTATCAATTAGGGCTCATTTGTCTTCGAAGAGAATAGGTGGGATTTTTTTATTGAAATATCCATATGTCTCAATAGATAGAGCTTTTCTTCTAAAGTCTTTAAAAATAGATTGAAAAAGACTTACTATATTATAATTGTGTAGTCATAAATATTAAATAAGCTCTCAATGTATAATTCGAATATGAGAAGGGTTTCTTTTTTCGTAGAGCATTATAGAAATACGTATGTGAAATAGTTTGATATTTGTGTTTATAACTCCAAAAAGTACAGTTAACTTAACTATAAAGACGATTTTGACAATTCATATTCTCTTTCGACAACGATAAGTATCTCTAACAATAAGTATGCACAATATTGTAGATATTAATTTCAGATTGCATAATTGCACTTTCCATAGATGTTTGAAATGTTAATAATGAGTAGATATTTTCTAAATTGTGTTACTCATTTCTACAGCGAATGCACTTTTAAAATAATACCTTTTTCCCGATTTTTGCCAGCTTTTGTTTACGATCAAATGACATTCTTAGGTTACTTTTATTTTGTCAACAAATTTCCTCGCTGTAACTCTTCAAGATTGAACAACTGCTCTCTAATCTTCCAAACAAGAATCTACAAAGGTGAATATTATTTTGGAACCAAAGTAGTTCATACAGAAAAAACTTCCAAATTCCAAGGGCCATAAAGAGAATTACCAATAATTAAAAATATATTTAACGTTTCCCAAAGGAGGTTAAAATACTATGAAAAACACCAGACAACGATAAAATGGCATAGTACCATGTATTACCTTAACATAATTTAGAATGATTTCTTTAAAATTCAATACAAGGTAATTGGGAGAACCAAATTACACTTTTAAAACTAATTATTGCTAGACAATAATAAGATAAATTAAATATAGTATATAGCAAAAAAGCCGGTGATAAAATTTCGAAAAAAATTTACTTCTGCACACAGAAGATTTAAAAGAGCCTGTAGATGGGAAAAACCAAAGTAATATGAAAAGGGGAAATCCAGGGAATTTTTATAGTTGTCGTAAAAAACTGTCTTCTTCCAAGTGTGTCCCACAAAGCGTTAATGTGTGCTGCTTATTCTTATTTTATTTTATTTGAAGGGGTGCAAGATTCTCCCCTGTCCTCGTCTGCTATCTGTAGAAATGTGACGCATTTGTCGTTCTCCGACAATCGCACCCTGCAACATATGGCTTCAGAGATGAGGGGCCCTGCGCTAAGCTACATTTGTAGTAATGAGAGCTCTGCAAATGGAGAATGGTCAGAGATAGCAGCTCAGTAAGAAGAAGCATGTGATATTGAAGAAGAGATGTTGAAAAATACATACTTTTTTGTGAAACTGTTTTCTGTAACATTATTAAGTGATCAATTGGTTTCAGCTAGATATCGCGTTCATCGAGGTTTGACCATTTTTTCCAACGACGAGATAGATCAACATTATATCGTCGCCGATTTTATGGCAATGATGAGATCGAGATCTAGTCAGTTAAAATATCTCTACTAAGATCTGATTAGTTTTGCTGCTGTCAAAAAATATCTCCTAGACAGCTCCTAACCACCAGGAGATTTTAAACATATTTTGAAAACGGTTACTCGTAAAGCACTTACCCTGAGTGTATTTCTCTCTTTTGAGATTGTAAACTCTTCCTTGTGTGTGTATTCATTACTTGATCTTGTGTGCCTTATGTTTGGCACAGCTTGACCAAATATGGGACTTCCGTCATAAAATCCAACCAAACTCGTAAATACGATATTTGAATTAAATAATAGCATCATCAGGGAATCCTCTATTGAGATATGTAGTTGTGGTGATGGTCAGAAAATTAACATTTATTTCTGAAATGCGTCTACTTAAGAAAATGAAAACTCATCAGGACAACCTGAAACTACTGGACATTAATTGGCTCCCAGCACATTCTGATTTGGTCAATACTAGAAATGCATTTTTACTTTACAGGGATTATATTATCCTTCTGATTGTCACCAGAATTCCGTGTTGTATTGATTTCATCTGTTCACATAATATTCACACTACTTGTAATCACGTCTATTGGTTTATATAGGTCAAATAGATCAAAGCTGGTTATAAATTATGCAGAGAAGACTTCAGATTGTAGGAAGATTATATGAGCATTAACCCCCCCCCCCTCCCCCATTATAGGGTCAAAAATATTTAATCTAATTTGCTTAGCAACTGTTCAAATTTTGGTTTGTTTATATATTTTTAATTGGTAGTTTTTAACTGATTGCTACTACTAAGTATTTCTTTTTTCTGGTATTAATGTATTATTGATCAATATAGACTGAGGGTTTCAAGCACATATACCTTCATCAACGTGTTGTATTCCCCATCTATGAATCCTAACCAATTAATACCTCTTCGAAGAACATAATCTTTCCTCGGATACTCTTCACCGATCGACTAGTCATTATACTATATGATGAGGGGTCACAGCATTCACTTCTTATAAATCTCTTGAAGTTGAGACGTCTAATATTTGTCTTGCACTCCTTGTGAAATGCTTTGTACAGCACGGGGTACTAAAAGCTGTTTGTGAAATACATTTTTAAAAATTTCGAAAAGGACATAAACAATTTCTTTAACGCTTCTGATACATTGCTATATGATATACTTTTGCTAGTGATGAAGAGGAATGAAAGTTCATAGTTCGAAAATTAATGTATTTTTATGCTGATAATTAATAAAATTTAGTTTTTTTTTGTCAACTCTCTTGGTGGTTACTTTGACAAGGTATCTTGATGGAATCCAGAAAAATAATAAGCACTATCTTCATTACGAGATATCTCGTTATCAGCAAAATTGGTCAGATCTTAATGGCCGGGATGTCTCGTCAAACCACTTTGACAGTTAAATGCGATGGTATAAGTGCATTGCATACCAAACCTTCTTGTTTTATCTTAGAAGTTAAAACACATAGCTGTGAAAATTGAATTTTATATTTTTAAGCACGGATGTCTGGCGTTTCCTATATACATAATTATGTAACATTGTGACGCGCAAACTTCATTAATATTAGTTGGTAGTATATACAAATATTTTTATAATTCCAGAGATACTAATTGCTTCGAGTTCTTTAAAGGAACGAAAACCACAATATCCAAACGAATATACTTTTGAAGGTTCTTTTATAAACCTTAAAACTCGCCTGGATGCTTCAATTTGTCTCCCACTGTCTTTTTGCAATTTTGTCTCCATAACTACGTGATATTTTGTGGAAAGTCATATCCCTCTAGGGTTATTGTTTACTTTTTGATATGCATATGCTAGTAGTTTAGATAGTTTTAGAAGTATCTAGACACATTGTTGTTATGTATGCATACACGAAAGTTCGCACACCATGTTATGAATATTTAAACATACTGTGAGCTTATGTTCTTCACTTTCCTTAGTTCTTTTAAAATACTTTTAAAGTACTTAAATATATGCAGTACTCAACGTTTAAAAATAATTACTTAATTTTAGACTGCAGAATAAAATTATCGTTACGCTGTTCATAGTAATATACGATCTAATTATGTCTCTAGTGTCTTCAAATTATATTCAACCAAACATAGTAACAAACTGATTCTAGCTTCATGTATTAAATGTTCCATGGGAAGTTATAGTAAAGTTTAAAAGTTTAATTGTATTAGTAGGAGTATTGCTGAATATTCCAGTGAGTCTTTCTTTAGTTATTTCTATTATGGGAACTAAAAACCCATCATAAATGTAACATATCTATTTATTCTAAACACACACACATTCAAATTTATATATACCCTGGAAATTTTAAAATTAATTGAAAGCTTTGTAAATATTTAATTTTATCAGTACCCCCACAAAATCTATAATCTTTTAAAATATTCATGTTCTAATGTCTGTTTTTTGGAACACAGCGCCAGTAATAAAGTCTGACATTCTCAACTGATCCTTTTTCTCAGACAGTCGCCTTCCCAAACTTCCAAGAAAGCGTTTTTCCTTCCTACACCTCCCCTTTATATAGACGATCCCTGGATAGCCATTGTTTCTTCTCTTATTTTTTTATTTCCTTCATTTTGGCATCGGAGAATGTTCTTTTACAAATCGACATTTTTGTCTTCTCTTATTCGCTAGTATCTGTCTCCTTCCGTTGCGTTTGTCTCTCTCCTCGTGATACCTAAGATCCAGCTGAAACCGGACTCTTCGGTTGATATATTTTTATTCTTTTCCAAAACTTTCTCCGGAGCTGATAACATATTTTATCCCACATATCGGAGAGAAACTTTTGTGAGGGAGTAGCTCCATCATAGTTTCTTATTGCTGGGAGAGGATATTGGAAGACTCCGGGTGGTGCAGGAGGTTTCGTTTGATGGAACTGTGATCCAAATTAAAAGGTCCAATTATTAAAAATCGATTACTTTAAGCTTCTATGGACTGTATCATTACAAGACTTGTGAATGAATAATATGTAAAAGAAATATACGTTAGTGGTAACTCAAGTATAATATATTATTTGTACAAAGAGCTGAATACAGATAATCAAAATTTGTGAGGAAATGAATATGTGCTTATATTCCAGTGAGTAGTTTAGTCTGTTTTTTTTATATAATTATTATCTGCACTGATAACATATTTTATCCCACATATCGGAGAGAAACTTTTGTGAGGGAGTAGCTCCATCATAGTTTCTTATTGCTGGGAGAGGATATTGGAAGACTCCGGGTGGTGCAGGAGGTTTCGTTTGATGGAACTGTGATCCAAATTAAAAGGTCCAATTATTAAAAATCGATTACTTTAAGCTTCTATGGACTGTATCATTACAAGACTTGTACGTTAGTGGTAACTCAAGTATAACATATTATTTGTACAAAGAGCTGAATACAGAGAATCGAAATTTGTGAGGAAATGAATATTTGCTTATATGTGTTTAGTCTGTTTTTTTTATATAATTATTATCTGCACTTTTCGGATTTCAGGATTATAAGCAACTAAACAGACAGAATAAACTGTTACCCTAAAAAAACTGTGGTTTTATTCTTTTCCCGAGTATTATTCGGGATCTGATAACATATTCCGTCTCACATATCGGAGGTACATATTTGTGACAGACTAACGCCATAATAGTTTTTCTTATTTGAGGGAAGGTTATTGGAAGACTGAGGGTGGTCCAGAACGATTTTTTGATGCAACTGTGATCCAAAATTCAAATGTCCTATTAGTAAAATGGATTAGTTAAAGTTTTTTTAAATATCTTGTTACAACACTTGTAAACGAATCAAACGAAAAAGAAATATATACGCTGCAACAAAATAACTATAATATATCCTTCGTACATAGCTATGTATGAAGATAATGATAATTTGAGATAATGTGAATATTTTTCGATATCATTGGTATAGAGAAAATTTTACTAGCTGATATTTTGTGGGAAACAATAAATGCTTTTTTTCACAATAAGAAATGCATTGCCATGTTGTAATATAATTGAATGATAGATAGCACTATTAAATTCCTTATAATTGTATTTCCGTCGTAAAATCTAACATATATACCTTTTGAACAACTGGTAAAGTAAAAATTTTCTTATGTCAGTTAATGGAGTTTCTGCTCTAAGTGTACATTGTGTGATTTTTATTTGATAAAACAATAATCTACTACGCTTTGTAAATTTCAAGATTAAAAATAACTCAATAAAAAATAAATATAAACAAACAAAAAAATACTAAATGATTAATAAAATATATTTTTACTATTTTCCACAGCTGATAACTGGTAATGGGATTCTGGTTGGAATAGTAACGAAATAAACGACCGGAGGGTGTTAAGATCGGATCCAGCCAAATACCGTTGCACTCAAAACGGCCTGGTGCAGGTAAAATCTTTTGTGGCCTGAAATGTCATCACGTTGGCATGGTGTGGAAGTTTAGATATTGGTGTGAAATCCCAGGTGTAACCTCACCATCTGACAATGGTTCAAAACTATGTGGTGTTGTCGTCGGATGTTTCCTGGTTTCATCCCGGCCCGTCGCCAATAGCCGGTGTTTTAATTAAAATACCTACTTACCAGAACTGATAACATATTTCGTCACTCATACTGGAGAGAAACTTATGTAAGAGAGTCGCCCATCATTGTTTATTATTGCGGGGAAAGGATATTGGAAGACGGGGCGATTGGTGCAGGAACTTTTATTTGATGGAACTGTGATCTAAATTAAAAGGTCCTATATTAAAAATCGATTAGTTTAAGCTTTTATGAAACGTCCCTATTCACCATTTGCTGTATGTGTTGAACATAAGGGAAATGGAAAAACGTGATCAACCATATGTGTACCAGGTCATTTGTATACAGATTTGTATGAAGGGAAGAATTAGAAGAATGTAAATTACTAGTTTATATAACTATCAGTATAAGCTTTTCTGAGACGTATATATTCACCACTTACTGTACATGTGTTAGACATAAGCGAAATGAAATAATATGATCCAACCATATGAGTACCCGATCCTTTGTAAGCAGATTTGTATAAATGCAAGTATTAGAAGAAAGTAAATTACTCGTTTATACATCGATTAGTTTAATCTTTTCTGAAATGTCTTTATTGACCATTTACTGTACATGCGTTACACATAAGAGAAATTAAAAAATATGATCAAACCATATGTGTACCAGGTCGTTTGTATACAGATTTATATAAAGGAAAGAATTAGAAGAATGTAAATTACTCGTTTATATATCTATTAGTATAATATTTTCTGAAACGTATCTATTCACCACTTACTGTACATGCGTTACACATAAGCGAAATGAAAAAATACGATCAAACCATATGTGTACCAGGTCCTTTGTATACAGATATGTATAAAGGCAAGAATTAGAATAATGTAAATTACTCGTTTATACATCGATTAGTTAAAGCTCTTCTGAAATGTCTCTATTCACCACTTTCTGTGCATTGGTTACATATAAGCGAAATGAAAAAATATGATCAAACCATATGTACCAGGTCGTTTGTATACAGATTTATATAAAGGGAAAAATTAAAAGAATGTAAATTACTCGTTTATCTATGTGTACTGATTTTTATTCTATTACAACATAATCTTAAAAGTATAAATAAGTAAATATGTTAACGTAATTAAACAAGACTCCTATTAAATGGGTAATATATTATTTGAGCGCAGCCGCTTAACTGGGTTGTAATGGATACAGTTTTTGTGCCACCCACTGTGTTCCTTGTTTCAATTCTGGTATGTAGCCGCAAGGATGTTGGTAATTGCCCCATTGTCTTTGGTTTGTTAAGAGTAACAGCGGCTTACCCATAGGGTGCTAATTCGGAAATTGCTGTCGTAATCTTCGCAATTTCCCCCTTGCAGTGCCGTAGGCCGAAGAGGTCAGTGGTCGGTTAGAAATAAAACAATTATTACAGATGCAATTACAAGTTGGTTGATTTTATAAGTATCTCAATTCTGACAACAATTTCTACAGTAGGGAACAAAATCACAAAATGTTACGCAGTCATCTTCGGTGGGCGTCTAGATTGTCCGTTTAAACTGTCTGACTATCCACTTCTTTGCCTAGTCGTAGATACAAATGAAGAATTCAAACTTTATGCGAACTGAGAATTCGTGTATCTAAATCCAATTCATATTACATTTAATTTGATAAAACGGAACTTTGAGCTGTTTAAAGTTTGGGTAGGAATGTATGTAATGGAATTTTCGCCACGTTTGAGCAACATAAAGGGTTTTTGCCGACGGACGTTTATTACTTGGGATTATAACTGGTATTTGCTTCTGGAGAATAATACATATTCTATTACTTAAATATAGATTGTGTATTATTTATAATAGTAACTTTTTGTAGCAGTTTAGAATGTTGCGAAATCACTTGAATTTCACCACCGTTCTTTTGTCTTTTATTAAGTGTCCTTTGCCTTTCGAATTATTATCACTTTCTTTCTTAGAATCATTGTTAAACGTGCGTTATTGACATGATTTCAATTGTTTATCAACAAGCCTATGCGAAATGGTAATGATTATGCTTTCTGATAAAACACGATCTTGAACATTGGCGACTGCACTAAGTAAATATGATCGATCGAAATGTATTTTAGTATTTATATGATAAGAGAGAGTATATATCAGGAGATATTTTCAGTTTAAGCAAAGAAACTAAACGTAAAACGGAGATTTTATTTCGGTTACCCAAACGCTCTCTCATGGTGTATATAAGAGGTATCTTAAAATGTAGTTTATAGCCGTATTGGTGATGTAAAACATTATTGTGCTTGCATGATGTGAATTATAACACTAAAAAGCAATTGCTATCCTGATCCCAATTCAAGCCTGTCAAAAGTTGTATTTTGTGTAGCTGTTTGTTTGGATTTCCATGATGGATATCAGATGGATGTCCAGTGAGAACAAACAAAGCACACGGAATGCGGTGGATTTGCCTCCGCTATTCAAATGATTTCGCATGTTGATATCGGGGTTAATTAAAATTTGATTCATCGCAGTTTCATCGTTTGGTGTTTATTTTAATTGGAGTTCAATCTATGAAACTCTTTGATGACTATCTTTTGACAATGTAGCATAGTGTAAAAGGTTGAAAATCAATAAACAATATGAAAATGAACGATAAACAGCATAGTGAATTAGGAAGGGTAGAACAGCCAGTTATTGAACACGCAATGAGTGGACTTAATGGTATTGATCTAAGCATTGTGTATGGATCTAGATCATATTGTGATTAAGCAATTGGCAAGGCACACAATTAGGATGATCTTAAGGAAGCACCATATACCTAACAAATGCTGATAATAATGTAACGGGAAACGAATAACCTCCTCGACCATCAAAAAAATTTAAATGTGATTCCTAGCCCAGTAGACTTGCTCTCATCCAGGAATGCCCTGTATGAACGACACTCCAGAACCAAATCTATAATATATATATATATATATATATATATATATATATATATTGCCACATTATAATGCTTTCGGTCCGAAACTCCGTAACGCATGGAATATTCATGAATAGAGGTAATATTTTAAATAATAATATTTTGTAAATATATGTATATGCATAGTTGCGAATGAATTGTTATCAAAATATCGATGGCATTATAAGCCTTTATAATCCAGGAAATTGTATAAAAAAACATGTCCGGATACGTATGGGAAGCAAATTGCACCCCAAAAACACTACGACCATTTACACTTTGCTTGACAGAAAATGTCTCTGATACATCCCTAGGAGGAGAATTGTCTCATACAAAGATTTATCTAAAAATGTATTTGCTAAATCAGATAGAACGCATAATGAATACGAAGTCTGAACCATGATACTCTATTTTCAAAAGCATTGCTGAATAAATATGAAATATACGCTACTTGAACTGTAAGCTCTCTGAGTTATTAGTTATTGAGCAAAATTATGGCATATCGTACACGCTAGGAAATAAAAACGCATGTCGTCCATTATTCTTAAACATTAGCTTGTTAAGTAGCTTAGCGAACGACCTGATGGTATTCCGCTTACTGATCAGGCTTGTCAAATTGATTCTACAACCCTGAAGAATGAAAAAAAGAACCTGTTATTAAGAAAAAGAGCGCAGAAGTCCGTAAATGCAGTTATTTCCTATTTTTACACAGGTTTTCCTTAATTTATGGAAATTTGAGTTGCTTGTAAAGGAATGGGTTCGTGACTGAAGTTTGAATTCTGATGCAATTCCTGCGTTTTTTTTTCTGAAATAACTTTTTTAACGTATGCTTGCTTCATAAGAACGTTCAGTCACAAAATTATGCTGTTTTTGTTTTCATCTTTTATTTAAAAAAAAATAAGACTTAATGAATGTTCAGTTAAACGGTGTAATCCTCTTCTATGCTCTCATTTGTGGGAATAAACTGTACTAAAGGCTTAAGACGAGTATTTTGTATTAAAGATTAAATTATTGAAAGTTTTTGACGGATAAAACAATAAAATAAAACGAAGGTATGTCACATGATTGCAAAGCATAAAAATCCTGCACTGTCGATTTTTCACTAATACACGAAAAAAGAATCATGTATATATATATATATATATATATATATGGTCAGGCATTTTATTCTCCTGATTATCGGTTATATGGTATTTTTTTTTGTTTATATTTTCACTGTGGTTATCATTCATTTTTGTTTTGAAAAATACTAATTGTTGTAACATGTATTGAGGCGGGGAGCAACACAAGGATGGAAGACCAGAAGAAAAAAAAGTCTGGGACCCCAGAGAGGACCTGAATTTAAGCCTTTACTTCCCTCACCTTCCCCTTATTTGTCTTTTGCGTTGAATCATCGTCCGCGTTACTCACCCCATTAATTATCATCCTCCGCAAGCACAACAGGTGGATATCTGTATGTTTATTGGTTGACGTTATCTCTCTCTGTTTGAGAAATACGTTGAAATTGAGACGAAAAGAGTAAAATAAACTTTGTTTAATTTCGATCATCGTGACGTTCATTTATGTGAAAAAGTTTTGTTTGGTTTTTCAGTCGGCTGACAAATTGTTCCTCTGCGTAAAATAAAAACGGAAACGAAAAAAATAAATTTAGAATATGCGATATTTTATGCTGTTGCCATTCCATAGAAAACAATAATAATTAAATTACATTAAATTCATTTAAAATGTTTAAGATTGAATTTAAAAATTCGCCGCGACCCTAAAATTGCAAAAAAGTTGGACTACCTGTGTGCCAAATCCCATTATTGTAAGTGCCGTAGATTCGTCAGGACTGGGATAACGAAAAACAGAAAAACAAACACTTCCTTTTATAAGGGTAGAGCGCATTTAATATGGATGCACATACGTATAAATACTGTACTTAGATTGGCAAGTTATGCTAATAGATTTCACTAAAAAAATATTGCATATTTCTCACTATAGTTTTTACTTCGCGAATTAATTTTTAAAATTTTCTTAACAGTATAATTATTTGTATGTGAGCACTATATTCTGATAGGTGGATATAATCCTGCCATAATTAAATAGTGTAGTATGGTTTCGCATATATGGTCACTCTTCTTATATGTTCTGATTTTTCTGGACCGCTTAGATGACCATATAACTGATACGATAAAACATTTCATAAATGTTATTTGATAGTAGAAAAACACACAGCCACAAAATTGAAAATGAAAAGGGTAGACAGACAAACTTACACAACCACGTTCAGTCATGAAAGTTAGTATCGGCAACATGTGAAGTTGCATGAAATTATATTCAAATGTTTGGACCAAGTACGGGCACACATATATACAGACATACACCAAACTCGCAAAAGACGGATTTTGCATCAAAAATGACCAAACCGGATCGAAAACTTGAAATGTGTCGAAAATATTCAATGCGCAAATTCTTATTTATTCTTACTTATATACACTATACAGACATTAGTATTTGGATTGCATAATTTCCGAGGGAGATTCATATTTATTTGGGATTGTTTTTTCCTTGTTAGGACTCGGTCCATTGCTTTTTGTACCTGGTTTCATGAATGCTTATGCGTTTTTCGATGTTTTGGATAATTTGGCCTCGCCTACGCTATGGTAATACTACGAAGATGGTGGTTGTTTCTTCCAAAAGAATCAAGCTCCATGATATACTACAAAGCGTGGGCTGAACGAGTTTCCTGAAATTTACTTGTCTGGCCTGTTCAGAACACCGATTTTAATCCGATCGAGCACCTGTAGGACAAACTCGAGCTACGAGTACGAAAACGACCAGCTATCCCTTCCCAGACTTACGGAGAACTTGTGTAAAGTATGCCTCGGCATGTTACAGCTGTAATACAAGTAGAAGTAGGGCCTATACTAAATACAATAATAAAGCACTTCTGAAAAACATGCAGTCCAAATATTTATGTTTATTGTAGATTCACAATGTAGATGCATAGATGATCCCCGTAACGGACGTGAACTATTTTTCAGATTAGTATTGTTATTTGCGAATTTTGAGGTTTTTATGTAATTAACTACACACCTATGTATTACAAGATGGTCATAAACAAACTTGGCCGGTATATGGACCTCTAGCGGTCAACTGACCGAGATGAGATTTCAGATATAGTTATTCAGAGGTATGAGCTCGGGATTCTGAGAACGACAACAAAGTGGCTCTCACAGTTTTGGTTATAGGTAAACTCGAAATTTTCGAATGGCAACGCCCACTTTTTCCCGTCTCAAAATGCTCAGCGCATGCGAAACCCCTCAGGAAAGTTGGAACGGTACGTGTATCACAAAAAACGGAAGCGTTATGCACGCACAAAAAACAGCTCTGCGAACGGCCAACAAAACCACGATTGGGGCACACGCAGGAAATTTGCATATGTCGGAGTTAACACACCAACCACAGAACGCCTTTCGACAGATATTCAGCCAGATCTTCAGTAGGAAGCTTGCACATGCCAACAAAATGACTCTGTCAGCGAAAGTTCGTGGGAAATTGGTAAAACTATTATCAAAATAGGATGAATGCCGCGGAAGCCTTGCGTGTTTACCGTCGAAACCATCGACAAATACGTGGCCCATGTAGCCCAAAAGCTCTGCGTGATTTAGCAAAGAAATTCGAAGAAACTGGCTGCACCTGTGATAGATGGCGATCCGGACGACCAACTGTTCCTGAGCTCGCTATTACGGAAGTGCATCACACAATGAATTCAGGGCCTATGCAAACTGCAAGAGGAACAGCTTGTGTATTGGATATGCCGAAAACATTGGTTCTAAAGCTACTGCGCTCTGTACTCCGCATGTTTCCATACCGGTACCAACGCGTCCAAATGTTGCACGCGGGGGACCATCAACAACGTATCGACTTTGCAAATGAATTTCTTATCCGATATGATGGTGATAACGACTATCCTCTTAGAATGTTATGGACGGAAGAGGCGCATTTCCCCTTAACTGGCAACGTTAACACCAAAAATTGTGTACACCGGGCAAGCACGAATCCGCACGCAGTGGCACTAATACCACCACCGACGCCAAAGTTACTGTATGGTGCGGCATTGCAAAAACAATTGTTCTCGGCCCGTACATCTTTGAGTAAGCGACACCAACGGGGTTTGTAACATGTTCTGTGACAGGCTCTCGCAATACAGACATGCTGCAAAACTACGTCATACCAGAATTACTGCAGCGAAATGTCCTGAATGACATCGTTTGAATGCAAGCGCGCATCGTTTGGCGCATCTACACATATAGCAACGTCTGTTCACAGGGTTCTGGAAGAGCATTTGGGCAACCGCGCCATCTTACGCCATTTTCCATTTCCGTGGCCTCCTAGATTCCCCGACCTCACTCCTATGGATTTATGGATCTGGGGATATCTGAAATCTAGAGTGTACATGTGCAATCCGCAAACTTTGCAAGATTTGAAAGACACTCTCAAACGTGAGATTGCAAACATACCTCATGCTATGTTACGTTCGGCTTTACTCTCCACTGTCCCCCGCATGCAATGTGTACTTGCATGTGATGGCACACATATGGAAAACGTGTTATTTCCACTGTGTGCCATGTGTAATATAAGTTTTCCTTCGTCCCATCTGTGTTGTCATCAGTAATTGGTGTCTTGCCTCTGTCATATGCAAATTTCCTCCGTGCGACACGAACGTGGTTTTGTTGGCCGTTCGCAGAGCTGTTTTTTGTGCGTGCATAATGCTTCCGCTTTTTGTGATACATGTACAGTTTCAACGCTCCTCATGGTTTTCGCATGCGCTGAGCATTTTGAAACGGGAAAAAGTGGGCGTTGCCGTTCGAAAATTTCCAGTTTCTCTACCTATAACCGTAACCGTGAGTGTCACTTTGTTGTCGTTCACAGAATCCCGAGCTCATACCTCTGAATAACTATATCTGAAATCTCATTACGATCGGTTGAACGGAACGGCCGCTAGAGGTCCATATATCGGTGAAGTTTTTTTATGACCACCCTGTATATTGAATTAAATTTTAATTTATAATCTCAAGTATTTATAAAGAAAAAATAAATTTTGTTTCTTATCAATTTACGCGTATCAGTTATTAACATTCAGATTAATTTATTTGATGATTATTTTTTAATTTAGAGTTGCTTCCCTAAATATTAAATACAAAAATTGGATTCTGGTAGTAATAAGACGAGAACACAATGCCTAATGTATTATACATTTTTTTCGATTAAAAAGTATTTCTATCAGTACATAACTTTTCGTAAAACAAGGGTAAAAACTAACTGAATCGTAGGTAAAACGACTTCGTATAAGTAGTATATAGATATTATAGTTCTCACATATCAATTTGCGTACTTAAAAATTACTATTAAAATTGATGCGATTTTGAAAAATTATCAAATATTAAAATTTTGAAAAATTATCAAATATTAAAATTTTGAAAAATTATCAAATATTAAAATTTTGAAAAATTATCAAATATTAAAATTTTGAAAAATAAAACAATATTATTGGGAAATTTATGTATTAGTAACAATATGACAAGAACCCGTAATGCATATTGTATTTTAATTACAATAAAAAAAGTTTTTTGTCAAAACAGTACATTTTTGAAACACAATGGCTAATCCGACTTATTATACATGTTGGAGTGGTGTGGAAGTTTGGAGAGTGGAGTGACAGCTCAGGTGTTGAATGGTCATATGACGTGGTTCAAATTTACGTGTTGTAATTCAGATATTTCCCTTGAGAGATTGATCCCGGACTGTCGTCAGTAGCCCGTTGTGTTGTTCCAATACGATGCTAAAAAAATCCCGACCTATTAAATTTAATTCCTGTCTATGTTTTACTATTTAAAAATTATTTAAGAACTTTTAATTTTTTTAAACTTTGATCAAATAAGAAATCAAAATAAGTTGTTTCCCTTATAAATTTTCCAACCAAACCGGTATAGCGGTTAAGATGTTAGCCTGGTTGCGGTGTTGTTAAGGTGTAGTTTTTGGTTCGAAACCGGGTCCGGGCATGGCTTTTTGTAAGCGTTTGGTGTAGAGGTGGCTGGCGCACCTTAAATCTGTCGTGGCTGAAAGTCCTCAGGTTTGGTTGGTGTGGAAGTTTGGAGAGTGGGGTGCTTCTCAAGTGTTGCTTCGTCATCTGACCGTGGTTCAAAATTACGAGGTGTTGTCCACGGATCTTTCTCTTAAGGGACTGATCCTGGACCGCCGTGTTGCTCTAGTACGATGTTAACTAAAATTACCATTACCATTACCCTTATAAATTTATTATTGTATTTTTTAATTTACAGTTACTTTCCTAGGTATTGAATCCAGCACAGGGAAATAACAAGAACGGAATGTATTATACAATAATTCCAACCAAAAAGTATTTGTCAAAAAGGGATCGTCTGCAACACCAGGGCAAATGAAACCCATCTGTAGTATAGAGCAGGGGTTTCCAACCTTTTTGTAACCGCGCACCACATGAAATTTTTAGAATTTTTGACGTACCACACACACACACACACACACACCACAGCTTTATATTTTTTATAAACATATACCTAATGCCAGAAAAGTGCCCAGTGGCATGTTTTATTTTAATTAAAATACTAAGAAACCTTCAGATTTTATGATTAATGCACTTGTATTTCGTATTAATGATGTTTTAATGAAGGGAAATATAAAACGATTTTTGAAAATTACATTTTTATTTTTTACTCACAGGTCTAACAACAAATAATTTTAAATAATTAATACAAACTAAGCCCTCCCCCCAAACAAAGATTAACATAATCAAGAATCAATTTTTAGTGCAAAACTTGTTGTTGTTTATATTTTATTAAAATACCTGTGAATAGAAATAGATAATCAGCAACAAAATTTCTCTTTAAATAATCTGCTACTGTTAGCGTCATTTATTGCAATGTAATAAAAACGTTAATCACAAAATTGATTTCATATAATCCCATTTTTCTTATAACGTGGTTGTACATGCTAAAAAATTGAACAAACTTCGCAGAATATTTGGGTTGCTCGTATCATCCTTGCTTACCACCTGCAACGTTGCCGCGTACCATCAGCGGTACACGTACCACCGGTGGGAATCCCTGGTTTAGAGGACCCACATATACCGCAAACGGACAGTGAATTTTATTCTTGTCCATAATTTTAAAGACTATGCAGAAAAAAAAAGTTAAACTTTGTATCTATATGGGTTTTGTATAAACTCAGAACGATAAACAAGAACGTAAATGTTGTTTCCTACATTTGATGAACAATGCCAGACGCCGTATTTTTTCCGAATCCAAGTACGAGTCTCATAAATACTGCACGTCACCTGGGAACGCAAATATCAAAATGACGAGAAAACAATGTTTTATATCTTAATTCAAATCAAAAACTACCTCCGGAGCCGCGAAGCATCCGGAGCAGGAAAATTCCCAAATCCCTCCCTGTCTTCTCCCACCCCATCATTTAATCCTGAGATAAAAGTAATACCCTTTAACATACAAAGCCATTAAGATACCACGTGCAACTTTACTGATTAAAATACCTTGCCCGAAATAATCCCGAGAAATGTCTTTGACAAAAATTCCTCCCACCCTCACTCCGCCCCCTGCCTATCCCTGTATTATCTGAGAACGGGAAAATCTGCTAGCTTCGTTCGCATTTTCCGGAGGATTATTATTCAGGCTCTGGAATTCCAGGAATTTTCCTATTTTCCTTCGAATACTTTTCCGCAACATCGCTTAAAATCTTTGGTCCTCTCTTGCTTTTAAATGCTTCGCTGTTTACGTGAACGAGCTAATCCCGTCCTCGCTTCATATTTAAGTTCGTTCGTTGCTTTCTTCTTGCGAGTCGAGATTTCGGCATTGCAAAGGACGTCCGTTTGCGTCTTCTAATTGTATCGCGGAGGAAATAATAAAGGGCATTCAAAATGCAATAAATCTAATTCACTTGGTTGTTAATGGAGAGATGGGCTTTTTTTTCTGCCATCGAGGTGGGGAGGCTCATCTTTGGCAGGAGTGGGTACAATGGAATTTATTATATGGAGACAGATTTCACAGCAGAACTTTAATGGGATACGAGAACAACGTGTAATGAATAACTAAAACCACAAGATTCTTGATGGAATGTTATTTTCAGGGTTATTCTCACAGACAAATATTAATAATAGAACACAATGATTTACATCAGTAATCGGCTATAATTTTTTTTTACTATTCCAGTCCATATGAGATATTATTAAAAAATCGGATAACATTTATATGAGTTTAATCGGTATGTTTTGTAAATAAAGCTTCATTTAACAAAAAATATTATGATTAAGAGCATGAAAGAGAAAACAGCATGTGTTAACTGTTAAGAGATTATTATGTAGAGGGAAGACTACATTCAGGTAACTCAAAACTTGGAAAGTAGAAATCCATACGATTACGTCAGGTGCTCGATTCTTCGGAACGGCCTCCAAATTGAACACCGATGGCAAGTGTTCTTTGTGTTCTGACCTTCTGATCTGAGTTTCGATATTCAAGTGAGCTATGGACTTGTTAAAAATTAAGAAAAAAAGAAGTATCGTTCGGTTTGAGTTTTAGATTCATTTTTGCTTTTTGTCTCCCAGGCTTCGGACCCGCGAATCTCGTCCAATTCTTGTTGATTCAAACAAGATACATTCTATATATATATATATATATATATATATATAGTTCCGGAACTGACTCAAAACGATTGTCCTCGTCGTGTGTAATTCGATCGCTGGATTCTGCAGAAAAGCGCAGTAAATCCAGATTCGGTGGCAACTGTGCTTTTCACTGATGAATGTACATTTACACGTGAATGTGCATTTAACACCCACAATCAGCATGTTTGGGCGGATGTAAATCCACATGTCACCTATTTACATGCTCATCAGCGGCACTTTTCTATCAATGATTGGGCAGGAATAATCTGAGACCACCTACTCTGACCTTATGTTCTGCCAGAAAGCCTTGACGGGAAAAAATGCCTCACGCTTCCGGAAAAGGTGCTGCCAGACATGTTGAAGGGCGTTTCCACACACATCCAGAATGTAACGTGGTTCCAGCAAGATGGACCACCAGCCCATTATGTACAAGAGGTGAAAAACTATCTTGATTTAACTTTTCCGAACCGATGGATATTACAAGGTGGTCCTGTAGCTTGGCCACCTCGCTCACCAGATCTTTCATGGAGTGAATTCTTTTTGAGGGGACAGCTGAAGACTCTCTGTATATGAGACTCCCGTTGAATCTGCAGAAGATGTCGTCACCAGACTTTCGGCAGCTGCAGTGGAAGTACGCGATATACCTGGCGTTTTTCAGAAAGTTCCTCAATCCTTTCTTCGCCTTTGTATCTCATGTATAGCCATGCCGGTCACTGTTTTGAACAGTTATTGTAATCACATATCATAAATATTAGCAAAAAACATAAAATAATTAAAAATAATAATAATAATAATGTTAAATCTAGTAGTCAGAAGGTTTTAAAGACAGTCAAAATGACATATATAAGTTTCGAAATAAAAACAAAGTTATTTCGAGAACTTTCGACTTAGACTACTCAGCTCTCACATAAGTAATCAATATTGGAGTTGATACATTCCATCACTTTAAGTATTTTGTGGTGGCAGTGTCTGTACTTAGCAGTATTTTGACACCATTGTCAACAGTGTTGCAGAGAAGGTTTCAACAAATGCCACTGACTTGTGAGATCACAGTCAAAAAGATAGTGGATGGGATCACCTTCTTGGCAGCAGATACACAGCTCACTAGTTCGAAGGTAGGCACGCTCTAAATATGCCGGAAATGGTCTATGGCCTGTGAAAAATTGTACCAGCTTTGAGTTTTGGTGTTTTAGGTAGGTTGACATCTTCACGAAGGATTCATGAGTGTATCTCTTTGTGTGTTTATGTCTCTTATAACAACACCTAAGGCGCCCTCTACCAACTTTGTGATTTATTTCCGACCATGCATTCTTTGATGGAAGTTGTTTATTTGGATATGTACTATCACCTCTTAAAGTTTTGCCCATCTTTTAAAAATCACCCCGTATTAAACGCATTTTATTAAGAAAGAGAAAATAAGTGAATCGTTCAAAATCTTTGGTCCTCTCTTGCTTTAAAATGTTTCGCTGTTTATGTGAATGAGCTAATCACGTTCTCGCTGCGTATTTAAGTTCCTTCGTCGCTTGTTATTAAATTCCGAGGTTTCGTCATTACAATGGACTTTGGTTTGTGTCTCTAAGAGTATCGCTGTGGAAATAATAAAGAGCCTGCTGACTGCAATAAACCTAATCCACTTCATTGTTAATGGAGAGGTGAGTTTTTACCACCGAAGTGGTAAGACTCATCTTTTACAGGAATGGATACAATGGAATTCACTAACCGGAATTGATAGAAAGAGCTTTCATATATATATATATATATATATATATATATATATATATATATAAACCACATAATTATTTATTTAAGGGGACATAGTACCTTACGGGCCAAAAATTGATCATTTTTCTGTACTATTTTCGACTCGTCATAAATCAATAACCTTTATTCATTTTTGAATGGAATTTTGATAAGTTCTATAATAAAGTATTAACTTTAAAAAATTGGTAAAATAATTGTAATTCAGATAAAATATTTTTTTAAACAACATAAAATACGAACACAAAAATAATAATAAGTAATTGGCTAATATTTTGCTTCCCGCAAGATAATTTTTGAAATATATACAGTAGAATCTAAATTTTTATGTCAAATTAAAGCTAAATAATACCTTTATACTGCAAACCTCAAAATTTAAAATTATCTAGTATTTTAATATTAAAAAAAAAATTAAAATTTCATAAAAAATTTAAATTATTGAAATTTTTGTCTTTATCATGCTATATTTAAAAATGTATGCATCTCATTAATATATTGGAGGTTCACAGAATTAAGATCCATAAGTAGAACATACATGTGAAATATTATAGCTCTACAATCATAACTTTTTTTGTAAAATTGCGGGAAAGTGTAAAAATCAGAAACTGAGAAAATCAAGTTTAAAGATTGAATTTCTATTATGTATAATATCATAAATACCTTAGAGTTTAAAATGCTCCTGCTACATATGTAGGACCTTCTATTTCTAAGAAATGCTCATTTAAAGCTTTTTTTCTCATTCTGTGAGCCCTACGAGCCTCTAGTGTTGATGACCTACATTTAATTTCTGCACTTTTCAAACGCGCCAAATCAGATATTTTTGCAGAGGTGCATGCAAAATGTCCTACTTGCAGGCCAAGACATTTCATAATGCTCAGACGACCTGCCATTCCATCATTAAAAATTACTAACGCTTCGTTTACTGAAACGTCAACAACAGTTTTTGATGATCCGGATGTTTTCGGACAATACTTCCAAACAGTGGAATTAAAAGACTCATTAGCATTTTGTGTCTTGCCACCCAGACATTTTTTCAATAACTTGGGTGCTGATAGTTCTGCAAATGTAGGTTTAATTGCATCCATTACAGGTATTGGCACAGTTTTCTTGTGTATGTAGGAAACACTTGTGTCAAATTGGGATCTTTGATACTCACACCATGACGTGGGACCAAGAGGGCAGAAGTAGTGCATAGGTGTGGTATCTGAGGACTTATAGTGGCAATAAATTGCCCAGATCGCTTTTCGCATGTCTTCAACGGAACTATTGTTATCACGGATAGCATTTCCGTAATAAGTGGTAAATTTATCTATTAGTTTATCTGTTAATCGGTTTTTTCCTCTGATGCCTTTACCATCAGACAGTTTTTTGCCACGATTTAATAATTTTAGTTTCCGCAGTCTAGCACCCATACGCTTTTGAATATGTCCAACACATTCTACTTTTTCGACAGCATACGGTGCAGTACGTAGAAGCTCTGGAAAAGTTTTGGTATCCCCATCCCCGATATATTTGACATACTTCACGTCTCTTTCGGAGAGGGACCTTTGAAATATATTTTTCATACCATCCACTTCCATTTTACAAGATGACCCTGAATGGTTTTTAACACAGTGTTCTTGATGGTTCAATTTCCAATCTTCGTACGCTTTTCCACATTTCGAGCCTTTCCACTGATCACACCCCTTACAATACGACGAAAGTACTTCAACATCCAGTACCTTTCCGGTGACATCCCCTATTACACTGCAAACACCGATTCGAGAGGTATGACCGCGTGTTTTCCATGTTCCGTCACCACTGATACATATTTCGTTACTGTCCGTAGCTGAAATTTCTTCATGAACCGCCTTCTTCATTGAATCAGTAGCCACTTCAAAACTGGCCAGTTTGATTTTTTGTAAAATCCTATCGTAGGACTTTTGGGATACAGGTGGAGGTAAATCCATTGCTGAGCAGAAATTTTTATCCCACATAGACCTAAGCCTACTGTACGCATAGCATACACTATTCGAGTGTTTATCTCAAAATCATTTTTCGTGCATTCAATTGCAGGCGAGCTTTTAAAAGTTGATGATGTGCTACATGATTCGCATTCAATGATGAACTCTGACACTAGTCCATACACAATTCTTTCCTTCAGAACTGCTTTACATCTGCAGTGGCAGCATGTCAAGAATTTTGAAAGTTCTGACGTTAAAATTTTCATATCGACAAGTCTGTATCCATCACTCTGTTTAGGAATAGTAATTCTTTTATCCTCACAGACTTCCAAACGTATTTTTTTTCGCAGATGCACTCACACAAGAAACTTCTAGTTCAGATTGTTTCCCTTGGAAATGTTGATTCCCATTAAAACAGCGTTTCTTTCGGCGAAAATCACCAGATCTACGATCTGCTTTGCTAGACATTTTAGCAGGATTTATAAAAAGACTATTTATAATAACAAAAAAGGAACAAAAAATCGCAATATCTTTCGAAAGCTAAGACAGAAGAGAGCACATGAAAGCAGCAAATATAGCAAGTATAACAAGAATAACAATTGTAAACAAGCGTGGTGTAAAATAGAGTTGTGTGGAGATGAACAATTCCTTCTCCCTGTTGAATAAATATATTACATGGTTCGGCAGAGTGGCTGAATATAAAATAATTACAAGGATACTTTCATTTCCGAAACCGAAACTAACTACATTCGATTAACATCACAAGGTCAGTCAGTATTGACATTTACGTTTTTTATTGCTGTAAGCGTAATTTTCGACGGATTTCGATGCGGTTTATTTTAAAATGCTCCCAACATTCCAAATTATTTTTAAAAAATACTTTTGAAAAATCGATTTTTTGAAGGGTGAAAGGTACTATGTCCCCTTAACGTTATTTAGAAGGTTTCTTTCTCACGTAAATGAAAATTTTGAAATGGAACGCATTATAGCAGTAGTTGGTTAGTTTTTTCTAACTATTTCAGTCTAAATTATATCTCAAAACAAAGAAAGATGGTTCATATTTAATTTGAAAATAGGTATGCTTCGTAAAAGAACAGCCTCATTTAACATATATAATTATGATGGATAGCATAAATAATATATTATGTGTTCATTGTAAGGAGAAAGACAGTTATTTTGTTGATAAAGAAAAGAATAAATGAAGTAATACACATTACATCTCTTTTGGTATACTAGTTTATAAAGATGGGCTCTCATTGGAATAACAGTTTAAAATCAGTGTTATTCTAAAGTGATAGTTTGAAAAACATCGTTGTTATAAAAATAGTTTAAATAATATAGTTATAAGAGATAGTTTAAATAATATAGTTATAAGAAATAGTTTAAATTATAGGTATTATATAAAATCATAATCTGAATAAAAAATATAAATATAAAGATAGTTATAATAACCGCTATATTAGTAAAAATAGTTTAAATAACCGATATTTTAATTGTTTCGCTGGTTCCATTACGATGCGGCGATTATATATTTTCAATCTTCTTACAGAACGGCTCTTTCGCCTGCATGTCCGACCCCTTTACCTTATTACCTAACTTGAGCGATAGAGCCTTCAGTGGCATTTACGTCTGACGCTTTCCTTTCTTTGTATTGTGTGGCGTATCGTTTAGCGTGAGGTGGATATCACCCGAACGACCTTCTGTCTTTCCCCCAAAGCGTTCACACTTCACGGCCGCAAGGGTAGGGCACCGAACAAAAGGTCATTCTCTGACCACTCGTAAATGGTGATCGGTGCCAGCGATCACATAACATCCACAGTACACACATTGATACCATGCCGCTAGTTTAAATGAAAGTTAAGTGGCAACAACTGTCTATCTGCCTCAGCGTAAAGGTTAAGTGAATGAACTAATATCAGCCTAGCTGCATATGAAATTCGTTCGTCGCTTCTTGCTAGGTTTCCGCATTGCTACAGATGTGGGATATTGGTCTCTAATGGTATGACGGATGATAAATAATAACGACTATTCACAAACTACAATAAATCTAATTACCTTCGTCGTTAATGGAGTAGTCATATTTTATTTCAAGGAAGTGTGGGGCTCATATTTGACAGGAAAGGATACAATAGAATTTATTATGAGAAAAGGATATGATAGATTTCATAAGAGAACGAGCTGATAATGCATTAGAAATTTTTTGATAGTTATTTTAAGTACAATGATTATGAGTGAATGTAATTTAGACGGGCTTTTCCAGATAAATAAAACATACAAAAACAAAATAAATTAGAACAATAAGAGGTTAGTTATTCTAATTGGAGAATTAATAAACATTTAAAGACATGCTTTATAGCTTTGTTACTAATTTAATGTATTGAAAATAAATAAACTTTTGAGTGTTTTTTTTTTTAGCAATATCGTGCCTCAACTACTTGATTTTCGAATTGAGGTTTATCAAAATATTATAATTTAGATGTCCTTATTTAACACAATTTTTTGTAGTAATTAGCCTTTTTCATATATCTTTTAGACAAAATTAGGTATTTAATTACGTTTAATTAAAAATGTAATCAACATTAAAGGAAAGAAATTTTTACATTTTGCTAACATAATTCTTACCGAAAGGATTTAATATTTTGCATCCTTGGTTGGAATTCTTTCTGTAAGAAAGAAATTTTAATATTTCTATCAAAATAGTGTTTAGAGAATGGCTTAATGCATCGTTTATAGTAAAAAATTAAGTAATATCACAAGAAAATAAGGAATGTTTGAATGCTATTGGCCAACGGTAAAACGTCGTGTAAAAATCAAAATATCCATAAATGTTCATTGGCTATTAAATATTTGGCAAAACAAATATTTAAAATAATCTTGTAGATGCTTACAAAAAATGCCACAAGCTATTCTCCATACCAAAATCTCCAACCTGTAAAATCACTTATTCGGGAGAATTCCTATTAAAGGGGAACACTATCAATTTAAAAAATAATTAATCTTTTCTGAAAATGTTTTTTCAAAGTACACTGTATGTATTATTTATTCATTTGAGTGTTGTGTTAAAAATCTAACAAATTGTCAAATTGTTGTTATGTTTCCACTATCGCGTTATTAAAAGAAACGAAACTGCTCTACATGTCCTTATATTTCATGTAGAAAATTTGACATTTTTCTCAACAATCTGGCAATATCCAAGCAAAAAATCAAAAGTGCGTATCTTTTCAAAAATTCCATCAGTAATAATAAGTTAAAAAAGAGAAAAATGGTGTAATAATTCATATTTTTCTATATCTCAGAATTCCAGAAATATTTCGAATGGAAAGTATTCTGTTATGTTTTTAAAATACCTATCAATTCCGTACATTGCATTATTGTGAGTATCCACAGGAATTCCTTTCAGTTACGTTAAAAAAAGACTGCTGGAAATGCCCTGTTTGAATAAATTGAAGTGAAGTATAAATTGAATGAGAAAAAGAGGTTTAAATATGTCACTTCGAATCATGTCATCGCTCTTGCTCGCATATAAAAATTCCATTATTTTGACTACAATCATCGAAATAACAAGAATGGTTTTTGTTGAATCAAGAATAATTTGCAGAATTTATTTTCATGAAACAGTCCCTTGATATTAAAGGTTCACAATTCCACAATCTACTTAAATATATGTCTATGTAAGTTTATATTGTTGGGTTTATGGCCCACACACTCGAAAATTTTACTCCTACAGAAAATTGAAATGCCTTCCAAGAAGGATTGGTCCTGACAGGAATTTGAATCTATACAGCCTGCAGCTCGAAGATTGCTAGTGCCATGACAAATCTAATCACTGAGACTTCTGCGTTGAAATATGCTGTGCACGTCTAGGTGTCAATTTATTAGGCTACTTCTTTTGCTAAACTAGAAATTAAAACTCGTACCTCTTGTATCCCATATCGAATATTAGTCTAGGAAATACACTTAAGTATCTCAAAATATATATTCGTGTACTTGTAGCACCAAGGTATATATGAGTGTAAGCTTACGTTACATTAACATTCATGAGGCCTGTGTATTACCGCTGATTTCACGATGTGTTCCCTAAACCAGCAAAGCAATATACATAAATCAAACAATAGAAAAAAGTCAGAATAGAAGACGAATCACAACAACAACATTAACATAGTTCTAAAAATATTATTGCCGATACAGTCCAACAATACATGCTCTAAAATCAACCTTCCTCATCAAGGCAAATATGGCACTTGTTGGAGATCTAGGTGTAAACAATGCAAGTAGACTTGAGTTTCAATGCAACCAATCCTGACTTTTGCAGAAAAATCTGCAACTGATCTATGGAGTGTTTTTAAAACAGTAGAAGTTATTAGATAAGAGATGAATCACAGATACACAGGATAGATAAATATATGCTTACAGTATAAACTATTTCTCATTTCACGCTATCACATAAAATTTTAACACAAAAAAAAATAGCAGTTTGGTAGGTATGTGGTTAAATAACATCACACTGGAACAGTATAACGGGTAAATGGCAGGTACAGTACCGATGGGAAAAATAATAAGACAACATCTCGTATTTTTAAACCATGTTCAGATAGCGAGGTCAACTTTTGAGCCAGCACCCCATTTTCCATACTGTCAACATAAGGAAATTCAAGGCCCCTAAGTCTTCAACGCTTACCAGCCGCGCTGCCTTCCAAACACAACGGTCCTTTGGTTCGACCTAGTTTCTAAATCGTAACCTGCAGGTTACTTACGCATTTAACTAAGAACTGGGATACCGAGGCCGTATAGTTGGTTTTGAACAAACACAACAAATATACCACTTTTAGATATTTGCAGCTTTCCCACGCCACCCGTCCAGTTAAACAGCAAAAAGACGTCTCACCCTTCTGCACTGTAGACAATCCGATTCCCATGTCAATTACCGAGAGTGTCATCTGACACAAGTCTCGGTAAAAACGGCTGAGCGGCCTAAACCTTTTAGGAAACCTCCTAAGAGTTCAAAAAAGCATGCACTCATCCCCGAAATCCCTTCGTCTTAGGGCGAGGAAAAAGAAACGAGAGGTTTCAGCAGATCATAGCCATTGTCGGGTTTCAGTGAAAGGCAGCTCGAGTATTGATCAGTGCAAAAGTAGCGATTAAAGACGCCCGTTAAAGGTAGAGCGACCCTTGCCGCTCTTAAGTAAGGCCAAAGTGGCACCTCCTAATGTGGAGCCACGGGGGAAATTGTAGTGAAACCGAAAAGGGTTTTAGTGCGGACATCACCCGAGAAGAAAGAAATTGGATTTAATACCTTTTCGGTCAAATGGAATCGTTATCTTCTTCACACAGGGATGTAACATATTACATCACTCCTCTTTTCAGTTTGCACCGGATGGATTTATGTTGTATATTTTATAGAAATTAAATTCTGTATAGTTTGTTTGGCATAGCGTTCGTTTAGAAATAGGGATATAGTCATCCTCAATCAGAAGAGTTACAGATGGGGAACTATCGCTTTTTAGATATTTTTGGAAATATTGAAATTTTTAAATTATCATTCTTAAATAGAAATTATAACATCACGCCTAATTTTAACCCTAATTTTAAATTAAAACCTAATTTTAACCCCATTTAGGTGTATATTAAATGGTATGTAGACTCTACAATCAGAAGAGTTACAGATGGCATGATGTTTAAATTTGAACAGCTGATATTTGAGGGCACAGGGAAGTCATCAAAGGCCAGAAATCATGAAAATGTGACCAATGCATATAAAATTTAGGCTATTATAAGTATCAATATAAATTTTTGCACACATGTTTGTATTGCATTTTAATACTAATTTAAGCTAAAAATAAAAATTTTAAAAGTCAAACTATTTTGTAGAGAGCATTTATATAGAACTCGGTGAAAAACAAATTCAATACAGTGAGTTCACTTTGGGTGCGCTCTGTAAAAAACTTTAATATATATCGAGTAGTAACATTTTTCCCTATCACTAGAAATGTTTCTTGAATTCAATAAAATATTTTTTGTTGAAAATAACCAGGAAAAAAAAATTTTTTGACACAATTTAAATCAGCTCATGAAAATGTGATTTTATACCTACTAATTACCCATTTAAACATTTCTGTTTATATTTCCTCAATAGTTTATATTTTAACATGATTTCCTCATAGAAATACATGTGTATGTAAAATTTCAGACTGATAGCTTTCATAATTTTTTCACAGAGCGCACTTGAAGATGAAAATTTATCATTTTGAGAAAACGACAAAAAAGCATCTCCTTACCTTATCGATAAGAACTTTCCAAAGTACAAGTAAACAAAATTCGCGGTTAAATATAATAACAATCGCAATTAAACCTGTTGCCAATCGATTAAAATGTATAGTTATACAAAAATATACTAAAAATATAAAATATTATAAAAAATATAATCCTTCGTTGGCAAAACCGAAACTTCCAACCTGAAACCGAAACCAAAAAATTTTATTTCAAAATTAAATTTTAGTAACTTAAAATGCAATTTACATAATAAGTGATACATTAATTGATTCGTATTGATGCCCTCTATTGAATGCAATTGAAATCAAAAATTCGATTTTTTGAAGAATTGTGACTTCTTAGTGCCCTTGAACTCCATTTTCTTTGATAAAAATTAAGACCACTCCTTCTTCCCATTTCGTTGTCTATTAAACAGGTATGTTGGCTCTGCAGCCAGACCCATTTTCAGTATTTTTGGATTGATTACAATTTTAAAATTATGTTCATTAGCATAATTTATTGCCTAACCCTTTTCATTATGTTTTATATTAAATGGGTAAATATACTATTCAATCAAAAGTATTACAGAGGGTACCAGACCCATTTTGTTCTTCTTCTTTGGATGAATTAATATTTTAAAATTATGGTATTCTTTGATAGAATATACTGTCTCATATTTGGAAAATTGCTTTATCTATTAAATAGGTACGTAGATTGTTTTTTTTTATTTTTCTTGGATGGATTCATATTTTAAAATTATTGTATTCTTTGATCAAATGTATTGTATAACCTCTTATTCATTGGGTAACAATTAGATTGACATATAGACTCTTCAATCAAGATTAACATATTGTAACATAACTATTTTCAGTTTTCTTGGTATGTAATGATATTTCAGCCCTCTAAGCGTCTCTAGATGTCTGATTGCATTATTGTGTTTCCCCTCAAAGCATTACGACTAAATTCCAAATTTATTGCTTGAATGAATCACAGCAGGGATTGTATATGTCAAGTAGGTCAAAGCTAGTTAGAAACCATGTAAGACTCTGAATTCTAGAACGAATACATGCTTGTAAACCCTTCAGAAGATTAAAATTTGTCATATCTTTGATGCAATGTTTTTTACGCCTATATTTATGGCCCATACTTTGTATATTAAATGGAAACGCAGTCATACACACCTAGAAGAGTTATGTATTGCATTGCACCCTTTGCAGTTTTCTTTATAAAAATTAATGTAGTAAAAATGTGATACCTCTTATAGAAAATTATAATATAATATCTTGCTTTTTGTGCTGTTTTTCAAATGAGCAAGTTGTCGTCATCAGAAGAATTAGAGACTATTACGTTACTATTTGTTTACATATATATTTGTAGACCTAGCAGGGCTTGACTTTAAAATATCATTTTTCTCATAGGTTAACCCATCAATCGAAATCTCCTCGCTCTGTGCAAATTAAAGTAAGTCTTATTATTTTTATTTTTGAATCTCATTGAAACAGATCAAGTAAATCTTAAGAATTTTATATCTCTATATTCTTATATCAAGGGTCTCTGTAAATTATGAGCAATGAATTTGTATAAATAAAATTGATGGGAAAACATGCATTTTGCTTGTATCTACATTCTTAATACATCATCAGAATTCTTTAGTTGATTAATTGAAGAATATTGAGTTTATCAGAGCTTAGCATGTGTTGTGTTGTTGTTGCTGATCCCTGTAGCCCAGCAGAGCTAGACTAGGTCCATGATATTGCACACTCTCAAGAAATCAATGACCAATACAGTTTATATGATTGTTTATTTATGTTTGCATTTTCAGAATTCGTATTAAAGGCTGTATGTAAATGAGAAATACGTCAATTTTTATGCATTTCAAAACTATATTTTTAACAAAATGCATGGGTTTACAATTGCTATTATGAAAAATCCAAAATTAAAAGTATTTATTCCAAAATAAAAATTGCTCGAAGCAATGTTTTCAAATAGGTGTACTCACATGTATTTAGAAGCTTTTAATGATTAAAGTCCTCGTAAGTTACCTGTCTAAAATAATGGTATTCAGATAATAATATGATATATATATATATTTTAATACAATTTTTAAATCAACTTGACAGTGAGCTTAAAATATTTTCTGAATTAGTAAAATTTATTTTATGAAGCACACTAACAAAACAACACGTTTAAACGAAATAGAAATGCAATAAATTTTTTTAATAAATATTTATCTGTTCATCTATTTACCATGCAGAAAGAAATGAAATATCATTTTGCTTTTGTGCTTTCGTAAATTTGATGTATGGAGTACACGAATGAAAAGCCTATGTTTATAAAATTTTCAATTGATTTCTATTTTCTTGCAAACTAATTGGATAGCCTTCTGCTTTATTAAATAGATTTTATTTCCATATTGGTTTTTTATTCTTGTAAAGGTATACAAATACATATTAGATTAAAATAAATAATACACGTTATCCACAATTAAGAAATTTGTTTTACAATTTAATTTTTGTAAATTTAATGTAATTTGAGTTCTTATTTGTATCATAAATCATTATTATGATTAAACAGACCATCAAAGGAGAAATTTACGCTGGGAATTGTAAACTCGCATCTTATTCTCTAATTAATATTTTCACTCTTATCTACTTTTATTTTGCAGATCACCCCAATATATAATTTGTCCAACATAAGAGGGAGTTATTGCAAAATTGCTTATACGAAAAGAAATACGGGAATAGGTGATATACGAAATATATAAAAGAAATACGGTGATAGTTCCACCGTGAGACTTGATTATTTTAACCGTAAAATTTCAATATCGCGGGTAGATATGGCTTACCAATATAGCATTAATAACCAACTGCCTTTATGAATATCTTGGTTCATACAATAGAACCTTGATTATATGAGCTAATGAGGACCAAGCCCACCTCGAATAACCAGGAACTCGGATAATACGGACATAGGGAAACAAAATAGTCTATTAGGATAGAGAACAAAATTAATGCGTTTCATGTTACTCATACTGCTAGTGAAAGATTCATACATCAAATGTTATTAATTAAGTTAATCAATGTGTCAAAAAAATTAAAATGTTAAAAAAATTATTAAATTAATTTTTTAATTTAATTAATTTAATTAAAAATTAATTAAAATGTTAAAAAATTAAAGTGTAAAATTAAAATGTTATAAATAAATGTCAAAAAAATTAAGTTAGTCAATGTGTATGTGTGTATATTACATGACCTGTCTATCTTTTATCAGGTGTAGGGTAACTAATTATGACCCTTCATCCCTAAAACCTAATAACACAAGCGTCTGCCAAAAAGCTAATATTAAGAATAATTTATATTATTTTGAGTTACTGTTAAATAAGTCCTATCTCCTGTTCCACATACTTTCACATTGCAAACTGCGTCATTTTATAATTCATATCAACGCATTTAAATAAAATTTCACTTGATGATAAGATGTTTCCGTTTGCCTTATGATGAGTGGTTTTTTGTTAACTTTACGACTGCATATGTTTACCTTTCTGATGTTTTTAACTCGTTTCTGTTCCTTTCATGTACTTAACTATTTTATTAAACCTTTAGTGTTGGTCTGGTTGTTAATATTTTATTTAAAAATATTTTTATTGAATTTAGTTTGCCTAGTTATAGGTGCAGCTTACTCATTTTTTGACATGCAAAATATAACACAAACTGCACCAGTTAAGGACCAAGCACGTACACGTGTGCTCTATGTTTTATATAAAGCTGTAAAGAACGCAAGTTCGTCTCGGATTACAAGGTTTCAAGGTTCAACGAAATTGTATTTTTTAATTTTCTAGAATTAAATATTATATCTCAGAAGGTAAATAATATAGTACTTCTAATAATATATTTTTAATGGAAAAAAATCTTCTTAAGCAATGATACATCATTCCAAAACTTTTTATGATTCCTTTGAATTTCCTGCTACACGTTAGCAAAAAATAGCCCAACTTGAAAGTTTTTCAAGCTACTGTAACTGCACTTACAGATCACTGGAGA
Organism: Metellina segmentata; assembly: GCA_947359465.1. NCBI lineage: Eukaryota > Metazoa > Arthropoda > Arachnida > Araneae > Tetragnathidae > Metellina > Metellina segmentata. The sequence goes on from OX375875.1 coordinate 57,509,800, forward strand.
GTATAAAATACTTTTGGAAAACTTCCCTTAAATCGGTAGGTAGCCCAATTCCCGGCGTACATTTCGAAATTCGAGAAAAACCTCCCTGTAATTGCCGTTTTTCTTAGTTTGGAATGTCTTCCAGTGGACTGCATTAAAATGGATAAAGACCAGATCTACAGATGCACTTCTTGAAAGAAACACAAGTCGGTTTTGATATAATCTGATTTAAAGCGATAGGTTACGTGCAAGTTACAAGGAAATGCAATATGTTTTCCGTGAAACCTCTGGTACTATTTCTTTATCTTCTTACAAAATCTGAACAAAAGTATTTCTTGTATAAGCTACTAGCAAGCTTTACATTAGGAGAATGTGCACAAAAATAATCTATGCTATTACTGACTTAAAATAACGTACCTTGTTATTGTTTTCCCAACAATGGCTCTATGAAACTATTTTGAAGAAGCTTAGGAAACATTTTACAATTGTTAAGTTACATTTTATCGTTTTCATAGAAACGCTTAGACGTTAATATTTAAAGTAGACTACGTTTTTACGAACCCTTTTCTTAGACTTTTTCTTTTCAGTTTTCTGCTTTAATACCCTGTAATTTTATTATGTTTTATGTAAAAAATACCATTTGTAAACAAACGAGCTTTTATATTCAATAATAGAGACTACAAGGGTATTTGTTACCTTGAAATTGATTCGCTAACATTTTCATATGGATTGGTTATCCATTTAATAAACATTTTATACAAATAGAGTTTTTTATTAAATTTTTGGTATGGATAAATATAATCTGAAACTATTTGCTTAACATAAAAAAGAGAAACTTTACTTTTAAGAAAATCGAAAATATATCGCGGGCCATTTTTACACTTTTGGTAAATAAATCTCTTTAAAACCTTAAATATAGAATTTTACAGTTTCTGAAAACTTAGTAAAGTAAATTGTCCGAAACGTAATCGTAAGCATTACGTATGCTCTAAGAAATTTTATTTCAAGGAACATTTTCCACATCAACTATAATAGCGTTAAAATAAGACATCATCAACTATACCTACAATGTTTGGAAGTTTTGATGAATTTTTAAGGTGTTCTAAAGAGGTTTGTTTGGCGAAGTTATATTTTCACTATAGTTCAGTATATTACATAATATAGTTTGACGTATTTTTAGTTAGACTCATTTCTGTACATAGCCTTAAGCTGTGCAGCAAAAGAAATAATAAAACTTTCAGAAACACATAATGGGTTTGGATAACAATTTTTTTTTCTAGGGTAACCTAGCAAGTATACTTTTAAAATTAATAATTATATATGTGGCTAGACTCTTTCTCAACATCTTGAAAGAAATGTGATACAAGTTTTCTCATCTATATTACTTTATTTTATGAACTGTTTAACTTTATATACTGTTAACTTTATATACTGTTAACTTTATATACTGTTAACTTTATATACTGTTAACTTTATATACTGTTAACTTTATATAACTGTTAACGTTATATAACTGTTAACATGGTTAATATCGACGAAAATATATTTGTAATAAGAATACATTTTATAGAATTTATCAGGCTACCAGACTAAGAGTGGAATTACTCACAAAACCCCAATAAATGTATTTTTACCTTTCTTTAATTAGGAATTTAAATGTGTTGGTTCAAGTAATTTAAAATTACAAAATAACTTTTTGTTGATCACTGAAAAACACATTTTTAGAACCTGAAATCATATTGTGGATAAAAAAAAATGTATAAAAAATTGGTGAGAACAAAATCACATTTATTTCCATTGAATATGTTGGGGGGTTAAGCTATGCTTGTTGTAATATATAGCCTTATATCTCTAATTGATGTATGTTTTCTACAAAATGTATCATATTTTAAGTGTGAATTCTTTGTAACATATGTTTTGAACATTAATGAATTTAAATAATGTATAATGCATTTCAAGTACTTCATACTACAAATTCTTTGTAACATATGTTTTGAACATTAATGAATTTAAATAATGTATAATGCATTTCAAGTACTTCATACTGATAAAATAAAATAGTGGCAAATCATAGAAAAAAAGTATCTAAAAACTTTTTGTATAACATTGTTCACATTTATATTGATAAATATATAATTTGATAGTTAGTTTAGCGTAAATATACATTGTATACACTCCTATATAGGTTGTAAAAATTTAAAAATTATATTAAAACAAATCAATGAATTGTGAACTTAGTTTGAATAGTTTCATACAGCAAATTGAGTTGCTTAAAACATACACTACACACAGCTTAACTCTGTCAGACAAGTTATTAGCAGGCATTTTTAAAATATACTATAATATAAACCTTGAATAGAAATAATCTCAAATTTTAAATGTATCCAGTATAGTCATTGCGAAATATTCAGAATTTTAAATGGGTTAGTTGGTTTTTATACAAATAGAAGTTTTACATTTTAATCTTTGAATTTTGCAAAATATTCTATTGAAGAAATGTGTGAATCTTCAAACTTGTAATAGTAAATGTTTTTATTGATTGAAAATACATTTTATCTTTAAAGAGTTGTCTCCCCTCAAGTAATAGCAACAAATCAAAACTCCTACGCTACAGTGTAACGATTGACGAACCTTTTTAAAACCTCAACTATTTTATTCACTTCCTTTGATTCCCATCTGGTTGAAAACGTTTTCATCCTTTTAGTTTTTTCTAAATAAACAAATATATAAAGCGGTAAGCACAAGAAAGAGCAATTGCCTGAGCTCTTGTTAAAGAAAATTCGAATTTTTCAATAGCACGGCTAGCTACCGACCATAATTTAGTCGAAACCCTACGGAGTCTGTAGAATTTTCATGCTAGTTTGTTACTCCGAAGAAAAGGGGTCAGAAAAAATACGAAAAGGAGCTCGGAAAGAAAAATGTAAGATTTAAACCTTTTCGGATAGCCATGAAAAGAAATCGAAATAGTAAAAGACACCAAGCGGTACAAAGTGTAGGTCACAGGTAATAGAATGCAATTCAACAAATCAAGCGTTATGACCAGATAGTAGTTGGACTAAAAGCACACTTTACGTTTTTTCTTGTTCTCAAAAAGGAAGAAATCTTATGGAAAAGCAAGTTAAGATAAAAAGAAAGAGCAACAGAGTTAACTGTGTCGGTGGAAAAATAAGAATATGACGAATTGGAATTCTTAGAGTTGCGATAAAAACGAATATTTTGGTATGGTCGAAGATGGATTCTTGCAATCATTCTCTGATTAAAAGAATGAATATGTAAATGATATCACAAATGAATATCACAAATAATGATAAATATATCGATTGCTTGGATCAGTAACTCACCAACTGAAAAACAAAATGTTTACTTTACAGTTTAATAACGAGTAACATTTTGTCACAGCAAAGTATTAACATTTTTATGGTCTAATGTATCTTTTAAACAAACTATAATGCAACAATTTACTGCACAGCACTATGAAAAAAACATTTAATATCTCCAAACAAATGTCAGTTATTTAATTTATGGCCAAAGCCAATAAAATATAAACTAACAGATCCGTGCATAACATCTGAATTAAAGTTTCTTGATTGCTAATATCTAATGATGAAAGTGCCATAACTCACAGTTCATTTCTTATTTAAATGCATTTGTAATGAATATAAGCATTTCTATCCACGTTTCACTCGTTAATAATTAGTCAGACATATAAAATACTCTGTATTATGTTTACATTTTTAAATGTACCATTTTTTGGTTGATGGATATTTTGTTATATTCGAAGAATGTGATCATTGCACACATAGTCTGATAAGAAAAACTAAGTAACTAGTCTTAAAACTTTAAGCGATGTTAACTATTTGATGTAATGTTGATTAATACTTATTTTTAGCATTCCTTTCCGTATCTACTTATTTTGTAATGTTATCTGTATTTCGTCCTCTTTGCTTATATTTGAATATATTATCATGTTAAAATAAAAATAAAAAATTAAGAAAAAAAATGTATAACTTTGTTTGGAAACATTAATGAAAATAAATACATTAAGCTAGACCAGCACTTGCTATTTTTAGTCGCGAGGAACAAAAAATTGCTGTCGCAGAAAATCTACAAGGTTCACACACTGCGATAGATAAATCTCTGAATTAGAACTGTTTTCCAATGGATGTCACCCAAACTACTTGTGTGATCGCTCCTTTTGCTTCGAGGCGAACTTTTCTAATACATTAAATTATGTTTTTTATTCATCTATTCAAGATTCTATCTTTACAATCGTTGAAGATAGTGAAAATTTCAACGGATTTCAAATCAGCGAAAAAGTCTACGCCATACCGATACCAAAAACATATTTATTATTTAATTATTTACCATTCGATTATTTAATTATTTATCGAATAATTAATTATATATTTGAAGAAAATCACATTTACGGTAGGTACGGAAAGGTCTGGTGTAGAATTTTCCGCAGATTTCAAATCCGTTGAAATTTTCACTCGATCTTCAACGATCGCAAAGATAGAAACCTCATTGTAGGAATAAAAAACATAATTTAATGTAACTTTAATGTAAAATCTGACCTTGGAAAACGCGCGACTAAACTATCGCAAGTGGGTGCACATCCATGCTTATATGTGTGATTCATCCTATTTTCGTTGAAATTTGCACTCTATTTTCAACGATCGTAAAGATAGAAACCTCATTATAGGAATAAAAAACATAATTTAATGTAACTTTATTGTAAAATCTGACCTTGGAAAACGCGCGACTAAACTATCGCAAGTGGGTGCACATCCATGCTTGTATGTGTGATTCATCCTATTTTCGTTGAAATTTGCACTCTATTTTCAACGATCGTAAAGATAGAAACATCATTATAGGAATAAAAAACATAATTTAATGTAACTTTAATGTAAAATCTAACCTTGGAAAACGCGCGACTAAACTATCGCAAGTGGGTGCACATCCATGCTTATATGTGTGATTCATCCTATTTTCGTTGAAATTTGCACTCTATTTTCAACGATCGTAAAGATAGAAACCTCATTATAGGAATAAAAAACATAATTTAATGTAACTTTATTGTAAAATCTGACCTTGGAAAACGCGCGACTAAACTATCGCAAGTGGGTGCACATCCATGCTTGTATGTGTGATTCATCCTATTTTCGTTGAAATTTGCACTCTATTTTCAACGATCGTAAAGATAGAAACCTCATTATAGGAATAAAAAACATAATTTAATGTAACTTTATTGTAAAATCTGACCTTGGAAAACGCGCGACTAAACTATCGCAAGTGGGTGCACATCCATGCTTGTCTGTGTGATTCATCCTATTTTCGCTGCGACAGTCGCGTCGCAGCGAAAATAGGACCAGTTGCAACTTTTTAATCGCTACGATTGTCGCAAGTTTGTGCACTTATATTTGAAACAATAAGTTTAATTTTGCAACTTAGCTTTATATAGAATAGTAAACATCATTTGGTGTTTTTAGGATTCGTTTGCAAAAACATTCTATGATGCATTTATCAACACTACAAAATAAAATGTTTAAATTTTAATGAAAACCTTTTTTAATAAGAATTATCGTCTTTTTTTTCCATTAAAATAAAATGGCATTTTGGAATCTGAAAATCTATGTGTTCTTCCAGTTATCTACAGTCGGCACAGTTCATCATGTGTGGCGCAATAGGTTTCAAACAATAAAAACCCAGATAAATGTATTTTAAACTTTCCCAGTCAAATTCAGAACAAAACGTCTTATACCAAATAATTTTAATCGAACTAAAATTAGGAATTTTACATAGCAGATACTACTTTAAAAAGCTTAGACACTGAAACCTAGCAGTTCTACAGCATGGACGTTTTCGTGATTACGCTGTGTGCGTGTACGGCACGCAGCGCCCCTTGTATCCGGATATTGAATACAATTCTTCGTATTCCTCACCACATCCAAGCGGAAATAGAAATGGTGTTATTCATCCGTGTACTTCAAAAGGAATCATGATAAATTGGCATTCGTGTCAGCTTACGAGTAGAATGGATTTTGATAAGTTAATTAAGAAACTTGTCTTTCGGTCTCAGGAGGTCCCCTTTACTTGAGACTGGAGTGGTCGGGTTATCCATTTTCTGAGCAGTTCAGGAAACTTCTTTGTCAAAGTCTGCCCGGTTTCATTTGCGATCAATAAAAGTTTCGCAGTCCACACAAAAAAAGACTGAAATTTTGATTTTGAAAATTTTAAATTATGATCCTTTAAATTGAAAAGCAGTCTGACAAAATGGATATCGGTACTTAGCCAATGCAGTGAAACTTCAATTAACCTTCACTACTTTAACACCCAGTTTTTGTTAACAGTCTACTGTTAAAAGTTAATTAATTAAATTATAAAAGTTATTAGTACACACAAACATACAGACTGCACGCTATGTACAGTAACCAGATATTCGCGAAAATTTATCCTCGCTTTATTGCTAAGCAATGTAAGAGAAGGTGTGGTACACTATTGTTGTATTGATGAGTTCTATTGATGTTGTTCCAGTTCGTAAACATGCATTTTTTATCATTCGGTTACATACAAGGGAAGTGGGTGGCTTGTTCTTTAAGGTTTTTTTGCTATCGGTCTATTCAATTATCCGTCAATATCCCGGTTCCGATCCTGGTGGTTATTCGGAATTTCACTGAACAATCGAATCTATAAAGCATTATGTATCACTTTTCATATCGAGGAATCTATAATTTAGCTATAATGATTAAATATGATGTCATTATTTGCTCGCTATAATACAGTGTACCCATAAAGTATCTTTACAATTTGAAAAATGTATTACAAAGGCAAATAGAAAGACATATAAGTAATATTATTATACAGTTAGACGTATATATTTAAGTTATATTGCCTCCTTTAATAAATCTCTATATGAGCACCAATAGTTGCACGAGGCTCATCATTATTCATTCCATACCATATTCGCTGTAGCATACCCTCATCAATGGTGATAATGGCATACAAAATCTCTTTAACATAACCTCATTGAAAGAAGTCGATGGGAGTGATATCTGTTGAACGAAGTGACTAGAGAATTGGGCCACACCTTTCTATCCATCGGTCTGGAAATGTTCATTTAGGAACCCACGAACATGCAGTCCCCAATGTGGTGGTGTATCGAACAAAGGTTCGGGACATCACTAATATTTAAGGCAGAGGATCACTGATGACATTGCTAACATTAAAGAGGGTATGCTATAGCAAAAATGGCAAAAAATCAAGTTATGTCTTGCAGAGCTTCGTGCAACTAATGGTGCATATATATATACGTATCATTTTGTATAATAATTTTCATTTGTCTGTTATTTTACTTGCGTTTTGCAAAACAATTTAAATTGTAAAGAGATTTTATGGACACTCTGTATATTAGCAAAAACAAATACATAATTTTATAATGAGATCGAAGTTGAATTTGTCTAATTAACGAGAAGCACTCTTCTGTATATTGCAATTACTAGAATAGAAAGGTACTGATTCACATGAGTAGGGGTGTTTTTCAAACCGAAAAGTAATCCTTTAAAACGGGTACTGATACTTTCCCAAAGCAAGCAAAATATTAAGTTTATTAAAGTCATTATATAACACGTTTCAGTATGTCAAAGCTCTGACTTGATAACTATGATTAGGTAGAATGATAGGATTAAGTTGATATAGCATGTAAGGACTCAATTAACTAGTTAACGATAAATTATTATATTAAGATCCATACACTCAGAGAGAGAGAGAGAGAGAGAGATCACATGAAGCATAGTTTGATATCTGGAAAATGACCGTATCTGTCCACACTGCAAATGTGGATACTTTTGACCACCTTTCATAATATGTTTGGGAATATTTTGCGATGATTTGGTAAACATCTAAGCGTATGTTTTGCTTAAGCTGTTGAATCTTTGTCGGTTGAGGTTAGCATAGATCCATTCCTTCATATAGAAAAAAAAAGTCAGGTCAAATTAAAGGAACACGAGGGCCAATCAAAATCAGGATATTTTATTTGTCCAGGAATTACGTCCTGTAACGAGCTCTATCGATGTTGAAACCACGTGTGCTAAGCGTTGTAAATCAACTTCAAACTGAGATTTCCTAAAACCACGCAGTATCCTTCACAATTTATCTAACCACATTTTAATTTACATTTTTGAATAAAAATGGTCCTCCAATGTGACCATAAATACAGCCTTTGCAATCTTCCAAATGCAATCTCTCACTCAATTATGTAAACTGTATTTAAAAAATATTAAATTACATTTTTTAAACGTGTTCCATAACAAAATAATATACTTCAGAAGAAAACAATTAACTGTTGATATGCAGTTTTACACAACTCTTCCGTCTTTCAATTTATCATGGATTTCGAATACGTTATGAACTTCCAAACATGTGGTGCATAGAAATAAACCATTTTAATACATCATTGTAGAAATATATATTATGCAGAAATAACGCAACAAAATACACGATTTTATTACGTTATTTCCTCATGTGTGAATAAGGTTACCACTCTAACAACACTTACCAAGTGCATGCTTTCTTGCATCTGGCGTCCTCGGCTCATCATAAGCTTCGTCGTTGGTAGGATACCGATAAGCTCTGGCGTCGATATGATGATCTTCATTGTCCGAACTACTGTAATCTTGCCATTCCTGACTGCGGTGACGCCTTACGCGGGATCCTTGCCTGCTGAGTCTGCTGTTCTTGGCCAGTCCTTCCATGCAGAAACTAGAGGAATAAATTGAATTAATATGGATCTACATTGGATTTAATCTCTCTTTTTATCACAAATAGTTGTTAAAAATTTTTCAGTTATAAAATTAAACTCAAATCTTGAATTTCATGTAAAATCAGTAAAATGAAAATATTCGTGTATTCTTTATTTTCTTTATTCTATAAGCAGATTATAAGCAATCTATTCGTGTCGTATACAATACATTAAATGCTGCGTGTTTATCAAGCAAGCTTCAATTAATAAACTGTACACTTCTTTTTTAGGCTACAAAATTCAATTAGTTAACTTTCCATCTAGGGGAAATCTAAGTAACGAAGTTAAATATACATTGTAATATACTTCAATTGTTAAATGCAATTGATTATTATATATCGTATAAATCACATCTGTATAAAGGTTAAAATTAAACAAAATAATACAATATGTATCGTATACAATAACTAATATTCCAAACAGTGGTATGGAAATTATATTTGTATATAATCGTAGTTTTAGAAAACAATATATGTTTACGTAAATATGATTACACTATTTTTATTTCTAAATAAGCACATCCCTGTTATGCACTCATTCTATAGACTCTCAGATGCTCTGTAAACATGGAAAAGTTTACTGAGTACAAGCACATATCTTAATTACTAACTTGAGTTAGAGCTAGTAAGTAATTTGTTGAAAGTTAAGTGGGAAAAATGAGCCAAGCATTTGGATGAAGAGTTTTATCGTAGGAACTGATGAGGGATGGAAGAAAGAGGGAGAGTAATGTTTTACCTTGGACACTTATTCAATGGACAATGTAACTGAATAACAAATTTACTCACTTTCATCTATACGTGTTTTCAAAAATAAAAAATTGTTTGACTAATTTATGCAGTTGCGTGTGTTATTTATGTTTATTATTCATCGTCAATCGTACGTAAGCATGGAACAAACAGTTTAAAGCAACTTTAAAAGTTTTCGGTCGATTTTCTCAAATTAAAAATAAAAGATACAACAATGCTATCAAAAGGGCAAATTATGTTTTTATGTAAAGACAGAATTTGCAAAATAATCCTTATTTTAACAAATTAAAATATTCCTCGCAATTACTCCTTAAATACGCCACTTACGAAAGGGACAAAGTTATAAAGCGTATTAACTAATGAAGGGGGCAGCTGAAAAAATTGGCGAGCAATTATAATCTTGCCAAGATGGACGAAGAAAATGAACAATTACATTATCTTTTAATTTCATCCGCGATTTCCCCTAATTAGGTTAATTCAAAGGAATGTCAACTTAACCGACGAAAGAATGACTTTTTTGGTAAAAGACAAACCTTGCTTTACTTCTCATTCAAATGCAATCTTATTTGGGAATTTTTTATGAACGATTTTTTACCTGAACGACAAGTGTATTAAGGTTGGGCAAAAACTAATTTGACAATGATTATATAAAAGCGCTAATAATGCTGAAGAGAGGGTTTTAAATTATTACGCTTTTGTTTGACATGTTTCTGCTGAGGAGATATTTCCTTGTGGAGTGTATTGAATGTATTAAGAGGCAAATTAGTGCTCGTATTTCTGCATATGTGTGTATATCATTTATCAAAGAAACGTGATATTCGAAATATTAGTTTTAGGAATAGAAATATACACTTTTCAGGAAATGCAATTTCTCTTTTAGGTTTTAAAAATTAAGTTATATTTATCAATCGCTTAAATGATATGAGTTCTAAATCAAGGGTTGTTAACAATTCATTAGCTTATGGTACGTAAAATATGTGATGTTACTTATAAACTTTAATTGAGTTCCAAATCGTTTAACAATATAAGATTAAGAATAAAACTTAAATACATTTAATTTTTACATCAGTGTTTAGATGGAAAATACATAATAAAAGTTCTACAGTTTTAACATAAAAAATGTTCATATTCAATATTCATACATCGTTTTTGTAAATGGGTATTACTTCTAGTTGCTGTACTTCAGTACAAGAGCCGATGAACCAATAAATCGAAGGTCGCTTCATTTTTTATAACTTCTGAATTGAAAAGTTTTGGGGTTTTTAAATAACATGATCTTTTTAATGACAACTTTTGCACAAAGCAAACCATCTAGGCAGATTTTTACTTTTCCTGCGTTATTAAAAAAATTTGAGGCCATAATGAAATATATTTTTTTCTCAGATTAGTTCCATTCAAATATAAATGTAATTGATATTTCTGTTCGTATTTATTTAAGAGACAAAGGCTATAGACTAAGTTCCAGACAGTACCCGCTTTCAAAAAATCTTACAGTGGTGGACGAATATTGATATTTATCAAATAACGGTTGAATTGTTATGAGAATAGTTTATTATCTAAGGAAGAATTGATTCACACATTAAAAATAACAGCAAAACTAAAAATATATAGACTGCATAACGTAGCTTTCCCTATATTAGAGCCCTAACAATTGCAATTGGATTTGAACTAGATTTAAACATTTCAATGAATAATCTGAGATATATGTATGTAATAAAAGCATATGTATAAATAAAAATGTATATAATAAACTGCCACGTTTACGAATACAGCTAACAAATTCAAGAGGAACACTCTATTTTTTATCGCAATGTCATGAGCAGAATAAGTAACCAATATTGGGGTTGAATTGTTACATTTAACTCAAAAAACAACTGTGAAAGACCTCTGTCAAAGGTGAGTGTGAATAGAAAAAGTGGAAAGAAGGGCATCAAAAAACCTTTACATTTTACGTTTACTATAAATGCTCTACATGACCACCTTTACAGGTACACGGAATATCACTGAAAAAATATTATGGACATCTTTTAAACATGTAACATTGAACAATAAATATATATGCAGGAATTTAAATATATATTTATGTGACGTAATATATATAATTTTATCGTGACGTAATATATCATGACTTTTTATATATCATTTCAGTCCATACCTTAGACGTACTGACAATAAACCACTAAATGTTTTATGTTAAACTTGATGGAAGTGTACCGATTATTTAATTATTTAAGAAGTGATTAGTTGATTATTAAAAACTAATTTTTGGACGTAGAGTCAAAATATTCCAAATCAAGTGTATAATCGAAACATTTAACCCAATACCTGTGTACATTTTTCAGAAGTTGGATTTCAACAGAATAATGGTATATGTAGTATTGGACATAGATTCCTAAACGTGTACAAAGAATCCTTGAAATACATACGGCTTGAAAGAAGCCATCAAAATGAGAGTTTCTACAAATTCCTTATTCGTTGTTACCTCTTCCAGTGATGTACACTTTAATTCACATACATTTAGCCATAATCCCAATTTAGAGCCATAATCCCAACTTTTAATAACCATAAAATTTATAGTATATTGCCATTTGTAGTTCACAGTCATCTTCTTTGTCAGCGCTCGTGCGCTATAGTTTTTAGAGCTTGAGGTAAAACTTCAACGCCATTTTTGTTTCTCGTAGTGCCATTCGCATTGCAATAAAATCGTGGGTGTTCCTATTCGACATTTTCGAAATTCGTCAACTGTATCTGTAACCGTGAGAGCCCGGTTCTTGTTATTTGCATAACTCTTCAGCGCATACCTTTAAAATCCCTAAATATTATATTTGATTCCGATTCGTTGAAAACCATAGTCCTTAGCGGCTCGTATATAGGGTAGGTTACTTTATGACTACCAGGTACGATAGAAATACGTGAGTCTTGTCTGACAAAATTCAGAATAGCATTATAAATATATTAAATAAAAATACTTGTCTTTGCGCCATCTAAGATTTCTTTTTGTGCACATTTTATTAAATAGTATTATAATAAAGAAACAGGAATATGTTCGATTTAAAGTTTAACATTTGAATATCTTTAAATGATCTTACTTTTTTCTAGCTTTGACTTACAATCCGCATACGATTAAATTTTGATGCAAACCTTTAACTTACGATTAATGGTCTAGATGCAATAATTTATTTTTGTGAAGTTATTCTTATCCGCCATACATTTTCACACATGTTCGGACGATCGTGGTTGGTTGGATCACCAGCATTATCAGAAATGTCATATTTCTCAACGTAGGAGGTCTTCAATAAGCGTTGCGAAAAGAACTTTCACTTCTTTTTTTAGTTTATTTTTTTAGTTTTCCCTGCTTCCGAAACCATCTTTTGTATTTCTTCTGACATTTCTGTTCCTTTTCTGCCATTTTCTTTCCAGACCTATGTCCTGTAGTGATGTCAAAATTATTGCGGATTGTCTGAACCTAGCTTCATATCGATTCACTTTTGGAAATGGTTAAATTCTTTGTTGCAGCTTAGATGGGGTAGAATAACAATCACAATTCCTTGAAATAGCAAAAGTTCTTGTAAATTGCTTTATCCCGATTCACGACGATACCTTTCCTGTAACACCTGAAATTTTAGTGACAGTTGAAACGCTCAATGGCATTTTTTATAGAAATAAAAAAAATAACAGTGTACTTTTTCATGATAATAGTTTTGTCATCTTGCCCAAATGTCATACAGAGACGATGCATTAATCCCTGTTGTATCAAAAATTATTTTCAAATAGGCCATGTGGTGATATTCCACAAAAAAGTTAAATATATGTTTAAAAACAATTTAAAAAACAAAAGATTTTGCATTTCCATTTCTGAAATAGTTTATGAAATGTTATTGATTAAATAAGAGTATATTTAGCTTGTTATGCTATTTCTTCTGCAGCTACTGACTGACCATTAAAACTGATTTTCAAACCAATAAATGTAAAATAATTGAGTTATTAACACTGTGTTATAACCAACACACTCAACTGCTTTCCTGTTTGAAAAAATAACAGTTCTTGGGAGTCGATTATGTTTATAAATTACATAACACAAATATGTTTATGTCTACAATTTGCAAACTTTTAATTTAGTTTTGGTAGGTGGATGTGCAACCAACTCAAAATATATTTACTGATAAAGTTATGAATGAAATTATAAACTATGTTGCTACAAATATGATTCTTTCAAAGATTGCTTTTTTTCAATTTGTGTCATTAAAATATATTTCCTCAAACTATTTAAAAAAACTGAATTTTTTTCAGTTTATATACATGTTGAATTTATATATTTTAATGTTTAGTTAAGATTACAAAAAAAACATGTAATAAATAGTAATGCATTTTTGTTATTGATAACTAATGCAGAGAGAGAGAGAGTTATAGTTATAAAAATATTCTAACAAAAATTTGACACAAAAATTTATAACTAAACCGATCATGATATTATAACACAACTTATAATGTTTCTATATTTATTTTAAAGTAATAAAAGTTATGTTTATTCATTATACATAACTAAAAAAATTAAAATTATTTTTATTTTAGGGACCCCTGAAAGTTGAAATAATTTTCCTTTTCTAGGTTTAAAACAAACAAACTGTAAATATATGAACGTGATTAAATATTATATTTTCTATCCCATAGAACATTTGTGGGACGCGTTAGAGCGACTCTTACGGATCATAAAACCACATCCAAAATCTACAAATGAGCTTGCGACATTCTGGCAGCAATAATGGACACAAATACCCATAGCTGTGTGTCAAAACCTGGTTGAAAGTATGCCCATAAGGGTTGTTAGTGTAATTGCAGCACGTGGGGACCATCCCTATATTAAACCATGTATTATTTCCTTTATATCATCACATTTTGCTGTTCTGTCCAATATTGTAGGGTAGTGTATATCATATCTGTTATAAAATGTGCATATTTAAATTCACAAAAAAATCTGGGGACAATAGTACTGATGAATGAATGTATCATAATTTGTTACACATGAAAAATCTGATAGACATTTAATGGAATATCAAAATACATAGTCAGCTTATGTTACCGATATGAAATTTAAGTTTACATTCCGTATCAGTGAACTCAGAAACAAAAAGACGAAACAAAACTTAACATGTATCAAAGTTTTTAATGTATATCAACAAACTCTGCAAACTATTCACACCAAATTTCTATTATTGGGTTGTGATTATTAATCCATTTTTGTAAAATTTTCTAATCAAAAATCGTAAAGTTAATGCATTTACGTAGAATATTACCTTTAAATTAATGTTTTCTTATTGCTTTAATGAATTGAAAGTTATTTGAGCAAAAATCATACCTTGACTTATAATATTCGTAATATAATAATAATAACAAGTATGTGAGCTAAATTATTAGAGAACCTGATCATGCTCTACTTAAGATTTGAATCGTGTTGAAGACAGCAGAAAATTGTAAAATGGAATTAAAACTGGCGTCTGAAGAAAACTATAAACACAAACAAGTGTCATAAAATTTGATACCATCCTTAGAATTTTTGAATAGATAACCATGTCTTACAAAATCAAAAGAACTTAGAAAAAGTATGAATCTCATAATCACTTGTTTATAGATAAAATAATTGAACTTAATCTCGACAAAAAAAAAATGTTTTCAATTTTAAAAACAGAAAAAAAAATAAACAACAAAGGGAAAGAACACGCCTTAAATATTTATTTTTTTCTAGATTTTGTAATTAAAACAAATACGTAATCTTACTTTCCAATAAATGAAATTGTAAAGAAAGTGCTCATTTTTAAATGTTAATTTCACATCAGTTTGTGCTTGATTTTCCCCTGAAACATTT
Source organism: Metellina segmentata (assembly GCA_947359465.1). Taxonomy (NCBI): domain Eukaryota; kingdom Metazoa; phylum Arthropoda; class Arachnida; order Araneae; family Tetragnathidae; genus Metellina; species Metellina segmentata. Next base: position 57,525,185 of record OX375875.1, read on the forward strand.
TTATAATACTCAATATGTTACATATTTGAATCTCAAAAGGTTTCGAGCATGTTTTGAATAAATATTGTAAAAATATTACAAAATGTCGAAAAAATATTAACATCTTTAGAATGGAGAAACACTTTTGAAAAATGAAGTAATGCTAACTTTTATTCCCTGTTAAGCGGACTGAAATTACGAGGATGCATTTAAGGCAGATATGAATAGACACGTGAATGTTTTCGCACTTAAGCGATTTCCACATACTTTGTACGTACAACAATTAGCTATTTGGAATACATTGAAATATATTTTTGAGTGAGTGCAAATTTTATGACAACCATAATAAGAAATTATTTAAGAGTTACCTTAAATGTGTATCCCCCGATCACATAAAAAACAAATGCCCTATTCCAAATTTAATTCACAGATTTTACGATAGTTCTTAAATCGTATCATTCCATCATTCTTTCAACAATACCGGGCCAGTTGAACATTGTTCATCATGCCAGTACATGGGTAGCGATGTCAATCTCTTAATGTTATCCTAGTGCAACACGCTGGATGGTTCACCGTTACACCTCCCATAAATAAAATATTATAATCACAACCACTTATAGAAGACTACATGTTCACTATAGTTTGGAAAATATCTATGCATTACGCTTGGTTTCGAACAAGGAACCTTTCGATCCAGAAGCCAGCAACCTCAGTAATAGCTCTTGCATTTATAAAATAATTTTCTTCTATATAAAATACACTTTCGTTATAAAAAGACTTTATATTCAATATGGCTCATCTACGCTATACAATATGTTTATACGTCTAACATTCCATCGTTTTGCAATCTTCTTTCATAGAACGAATACCTCAGTTACCTTGACAACGGTACATTGTTGCCATTCTTACAAAACAATTATGCAAAAATACGACGATAAGTAGTATTACATTTAACTACAAGTATTTCTATAATACGCATATGAAAAATAAAATCTACCCGAAATTGAACGATGCGAAAGACCCCAGAAGCATAAAAAGTGACATTCATTGATAAACACAAGTAAGAAGTGACTAAGAAAGGAATCAACTTTTTTTTCCCACGAAGAAAACATTTCCACTTCATCAGGCGTGCTGTCAAGCATTCACACAATATCTGTTCCTCACTTCAAGAGTTACCGTCGCCCCAAATGTTGCAAAATGAAATCTAATTGCTTCTCCCGACGTAACAGAGTCTTGGTATTTTGTGTAATAAAAGGTGAGGACGGTCGTCTGTCACTCTGCCAGAGAGTTTCGGAGCGTTTTCTTGTAAATAAATAATAAAAAAGTTGATTTAATTTAGTGTTCTGGGGAGACGTAGTTTGTGTAGATGACTGGGAGAGACGTTTTTACTTTAAAACTTTTTCATTTCCTGAAGGAAGTTTTTTCAATTGAAAATGTGTTAGCTTTAATTTCTATAAGTTTTGGTGGATAAGTTACTGTATTATATGATCAAGCTTGGAGAATATTTATGAAAATCTCCAGCATTTTAAATGTTCAACTAGTAGATACGTTTCCAAATATGTCTGTATTCCATGCTTTGCCTAAAATAAGAGTTATAATCTTATTATAACAATATACAAAACAAAAGCCAGATTTTCTGCTGCATAGATGTGAGAAAGTATTAGATGATTCAGCATTGCTCTTGAGAAAACCTTAAAAAATGATAGCAAACAATCAACTATTTGTCATTTGATTGCTGTGTGGCGAATTGGCTTGGTTTGTCGATTTTGCATCTAATTCCTCGTTTAGCAATATATCACTTAACATGATAGGGTAAATGTGTAAATAATGAACATTTATAGTAGTGACGCCAAAAAATGGTGAAATCGTCAACGTCTACTCCAATATTGAGCCGATCAATCAGATGACAAATGTTTGTTTTCTCTCGGCAGTTTAATGTAGTCAATTAGAATATGTTAGTACTAATTTTTGTCACATGATTTGATTGTGCACATAAAAATGTTGCCATTACTCACTCTAAGATCTGCTAAGATTTTACTTCAGCAGTAGCATGTTAAAAATCGGGGTTGCCTTAAAATATATATTATTGCCATTTTAGCAAACGTTTGGTGTTTGATCTTATTGGTGTTGTCGATGAAACTGTTATACAACAATTCTGAATTCGTTTTCTGAAACTTTTATTACCGATGTTCTAAAAACAAGTTAACTGGCATCACGTTCAGAATATGTACTAGGAACACGCATCGTCGCAGAAAACTTAGCGCCACCTACAGTTAGCGTGTAAGAAATATATTTCATACTTCAAAAAGTAATTTTAAATTATTTATGATTTTTAAAATCTTGATGTGAATAAAATTTTTTCAATTATACCTTATAAGCACTCTGAATATTACATTTTGCTTTCATCATAGATAATTATTTTATTGTTTAAGACGCATCGTTATGAAAGGCTTTATCGGTAAAGCTTAACGTAGAGGGTGCTAGTGTCTTTGTGGTAGAACATGTCTTCTGTACGTAACATAACTAAGGTATTTTAAGATAACTCCGTTTCAGCCGAACGTGAGCGAAGAATAATATGAAGTAAAAGCCTTGAACTCTAGTTTGTTTATTCTGAAAATCCCTCTAATGAGTAATATTTTCCGGTCAATAGGTATGTTATATTAGTAACAAATTATTTTACTGAACAGATTATGGGAGATGTATAGAGATAGCGTATTCTCAAATTGGAGAGTTAGGATAAAAATTTCGATTTCTTTTAAATATATTTTTGAGTTTCTTACTATTTTGGACTTTTAACAAAGTAATTAAACTCATAAAAACAAAAAATATGGATTTTTCTGTAAAAATTTATCACTAATTCACGTTATCCCGTGAACTCCTCAAAAAGTAAAGAAGAATCGGCAAAGAGAACTCACCGTCCTATTGGATTTCGTTTTGAGAAATTGGTTCCATGCTAATGAAAAAATCAATGTTTATGGCTCTTGAAATATGTTTTCTAGATAGTGTCAACCATTACTTGAAAACGCGAACTACCAAACTATCTTCAGAAAAATTGCATCACTTATTGTATATTAGAAATGAGAATGAAAGTTATGGAATTCACTGTCTGGTTTGACGTGATTAAATCATTTAATATGCTTTTGCAACATGATAACCAAATTGTGTAAGTACTACGATACTTTTAGATTGGAATTCATATTATCTAATTTTTTGTAGTTTCAACATATCGATGGATTAATTTTCGGATATCTGGTAAGTAAAACTTAGAAAAAAAAGGGATTTATATACTAAGCTTTAATAATAATTAAAATTTACACAAAAATATGAATTTGTTGATAAATGATTTAATAAGTTCATATTTTTTGTATCTAGTTCAAGTATTTAAACATCTACTTCATCTAAAATCCACTGTAATTATTTTGTTGTTGATAAATATAAATTTATTAGATAAAAAATTTATTTTACTTTAATTAACTTATTATTTTTAACTTATTTAAAAAAAATTCATTTTCTCGATATTTATTTGGACAATCGTATCGAAAATATTTTATCAAGTTGGATAATTTTGTGTGTGGCTGAAATATTTTTTTGTGTCAAAATAATTTTTAGTCGTGAATTTACATCCATGTAAATATATACTCTGTAGAGAATCTCAAGTTATTTCAAAAGTTAACGTAAATGTGTGAAGTAATAGAATCAAGAGAATTCTATAACAAATTCAGTGTCCGGGTCACTTACCGTTAGGGAGGAAATAAAGAAGCGGAAATAAAATCTGCCATCTCGCATTGCCTTGCTTTCCTTTTCAGTATTTTGACTTCATTACCTGGCACCGCTGCATTGTCATGGAAACGCAATTTAATTTTTCTCAGAGACGTCTTCGTTCAATAAACTGAACAGTAAAGTGATATTTGGCCAGGATCTTTGTTCACTCGTCACAATTCTAATAGGATTTTATTTCCAACACAAATTTTTCTTTAATAATATGATATCATAATTTATTTACATGACACATCAGTTTCTATGTCAGTGTAATATACAAATTATTAATATTTATATATATGCTACAATTTTCTTCCTAGTAATATAAGTAAAAGTGTGAAAGAATAATTAGATTTCTGAATCAAAATTTATTGCGAATAAAATATTATTGATATAGTTAATTAACAGATTAAACTATAATTTATCCGGCAATACAACTATTTGATGGTTGAAATGTAAAATACTATTTGAATAAAAACTGAATGTATGTAAATTTAATCAAATACCAATTTCATACTGTGAAAAGATTTTACGAAGTAAAACATTTTCTTTGAAACTGGCATTTAGAATTTCAACCGACGTATCAAACAAATCAAACAAGGAATAAGGAATGTTGGATAGGCTTACTGCTTATGAATGGTATTCCTTTTGTTACTGTAATTTTTAAATAAGATATAAATGGATAATGACCTAAATTTTTGTTTTTCTACTTATATCTTTATCATGTTCTACAATTCTTTATTCAGGTTACTTCAGTAAAAGAGAAGGTTAATATTTTTGTGTCTAGAAGTCTGAAATCAGGTTAATACTTTTTATGTCTCAAAACTGAAACGTTTTATTTGGATGTTTGAGATATTTGTTACATAATCTTATAGAATTAAAAAAAGCTTATTCTATTCGAAATTTTATACATATACGACAGGCCTTTTTTACAACTATTTAATTTGTAATGCACCCTTTTATTACAACAAGTGGGAATTTATTGAGTTTTGAGAACATTTCGTTAACATAAACTTAAAAAGTGAATTTTTACGAATTACAGTAATGTTTCACCAATTATAAGACAGATCCAATAATTTTGACACAAAATAAATAAAAATATTGTAAAAAATTTAGGTACTGATAGAAGAAAAGTGTTAACTGACTCTTCCAAACCTTTCAATTCTGGGCACACGACAAATCAAGTCTAGCATTAAAGTGCAATTTTTAAATCTATCCATATATTCTAAGTACACGAATTCATGAAATTGGAAAATTACATCGACCAAACGTATCAGAGTCATTAAGTCTGGATGATACAATCTTATTAAATTCAATAAGTCTGAGTGGTGCAATGTTACTCAAGTCGATAAGGCTGGTTGATGCAGCCTTATTAAAGTAAACAAGTCTAGATATTTAATAAGTTAAAATACGTTTTAACTTATAGAGATCCAGTAACAGTTTTTTTTATTTTTTGAGAACACAGTTAGTATAAAATTATTCGCAACCTGTTTAGAAACCAATAGCAAATGCACATCACTGAAATGCAATTTCGAAATGTTTTCATCAATTCTTAGATTACTAAATTTATAAAATTGTAAAAAATAATCAACCATCGTTATTAAAGTAAATAGCTCCAGTTGTTTAATAAGTTTAGATGCATTCGGATGTATTAACCTAGCAAAAGGATTAGATTTTAATGAGAACACCTTTAAAGTCTAATTATTCACGACCTAATTAAAATAAACTAACCAATCTGCGATGTGAAGGTATATTCTGAATCTCCCAAACCCTTTAAATGTACACAAGAGTATAATGTATATCCTTGAAATACAATTTAAAAGTTTTTTCATCAATGCCTAACTACTTAAATTTATAAAATTGCAAACCTGCATCAACCACACATATAGAAGTAAATACGTGTAGTTGTGTAATATTTTGAGATGCATTTTAACTCATTAACCCAGCAAAAGTTTTAGATTTTTTGAGAACACCATTAATGTCAAATTATTCACGACCTAATTAAAAACCAATAGCCTCTCCGCAGAGAGAGAGGTGTATTCTGACTCTTCGCAGCAGGTTGTTCTGATGGACGATCCATCTCACGATTTCCAGTCTCGCCTGAAATTCACATATTCGAGTCTTATGTCAGCAGTCACGCCACCTCCTGGACGTGACCTGAGAGGCAAACGATGTATCGTCAACACATAACTGCGTATTATGAGCAAAATGCGTTCTTTCGCAGGGCGCAGCGCTTAAGGAAGACGCCATTTTAGATCACACATTATGTAGCTTGGAGGACTTCCGAAGACATGCGCATAAATTAGGTTGAATCACCGATTGAACACTATTCTAATTACGTGATTCAAACACACCAGTAAAGGCGCGTACTCACGAATCAAGTTTCTTTCACCGCTTATGATTGATCAACAAAAGTTGAATGAAAACTATAGTGAGAACCTCTGTTTCAGTAGAATTTAACAACTTTTTAGTTGATCAAGGAAAGTTTGACCCATTCAAACTTTATCGTTCAAGTAATGAGTCATCCGCCATCTGCTTTACAGTTATTTCCACGCAAACGATCTGTCGTGGTTTATTTTATTCGAGAAGCAAAACAAAAGTGTTTTTTTTTATTCACTTGGACCAAGTTTGTATCTTTGCGACCGTTAGAGACAAATTATAAATTTCAACGGATTTGAAATATGCGGAAAATTTTACACCAGTTCGATACCTTAAATGTGATTATCTATAAATAAATAATTTTTAAATTGTTACTTTTATATTTTCGCTTAGTAAACTCTTGATCAGTTTCTATTGAAATGTGTGAACAAACACTGATTCAAGTCATATTCAACTTTTATCGATGAACTATAATCGGTCAGTTAAACTTGATTCGTGAGACTGCGCCTTAAGTCATGTAAGCGAGCTAAATGAATTTTAATGTAATTTTAGTAGAAGTATAGAACATTATATTTTTCTTAAGCGTCAAAGCGATTTCACTCTCAAGATCTCATCAATTTTGATAATGGCGAGGTGAGTCGTCATCAAGATATTGGTGACATTTTGACAGTGATTGGTTGTCACTTTTTTCTGGAATGATGACATCTCGTCCATAATGATCTTGTTGCTAGTTCTGACAGTGAAGTAATGCCCTGTTGAGACAATCACCAATATAGTTAAATTTCTGATCACTCTAAAATTTTAGAGTGTTGTAGAAAAGTTTTTACATCTCAACACAAAGATTGACTATTTGTTAGTATCAAAACTGGTTAGAATCTACACAGGGAAAACTGTAAGCTGTAGAATGAATATGTGCGAATGAAACCTTAAGAGGTTAGTAATGACAACTATCAACTCAAGAAATTAGGATACAAACCTGACAGCTTGGCAATAATTTTATGATTTGAGAAGTAGAGCACACACCACCAAATAATGTTTGAGATCTCTGTGAGTTTTAATAGAATTTTCCTAATCCTCTGATCAAATAGTTTCAGGGAGCATAGAAATGATTTCAATCATCATCATACATATTGTTTAAATACCCTTATCTATTAATTGAAAAAATCATGAAAAAGATTCAATTGTTCATAATCAAAACCGGTTAAAAGCGATAAACTGAACGTTACAGGTTTCTGAATGGATATGTGTATGTCAAACCTTAATTGGTAAATATTGACAACTCTCCACTCAAGAAATTAGTGTAGAGGTTTAAACAATCATCAAATTAAGTATACATGTATGCAGTTTCAAGCTTACTCTTTGTGCATTAATTTTTTTATAGCAGTAGAAACTGCTAGTTATGTCTTTAACAGCACTTTTTTAAACTGTACTCCAATTGTTTTGCAGTTGTTGGTAGTTGTATGGATCATGATTTAAGTATCATATGATTTTAAGTTTCTTTTATTTTATGGTGATTATACACGAATCATTTTTACTAAATAAAGTTTTCCTCATTACTGTGAATTTCTTGCTCTACACAGATCTCTGTTCCCCTTACAATTTCGTAATGGATGTTAAGTCATCAAATAAAATTCAATAAGAGAAGAATTATATGTGAAGTAATCTCAAACTGTTGCAATTGCAAGAAAGGAAAATTTACTTAATATTTTTCTCTCTCTCTCTTTTGCATGTTCTCCGTTTTGAGAATATAATGTAAGGGTTCTTCCTTCATTTGATGAAGTTGGTAATGTAAGTAAAATAGTACGTTGCATATGCTTCAATCCCATAATTTACAATTTAATTTTGAAAAGGTTGAATTTTGATACTGCAAATGAAAGCAGAACAAAAGAGTAACAAATAAGGTTTCTACATTGGAGATGAAAGGTAAAATTAAATACACTCCCTTTCCTCAGAAAAATAAACAATCGAAACTATCTTACATTTAAAGTACATATTCGGAATTGTTCGTAATAAGCTCAAATGATACCCAATAAGAAACACATATTAAATCAATTCTTGAATTTTGTACTTCAAATATATGTAGTTATGAAATCCTCCTATTATCTTTCTTTCTTTTATAATGTATAAACAAAAGATATACATACACAACTAAAATCAAATATATTTTACTTATATACTTGTAAATATCAAGTACGTTGATAGTTATTTTACCATCAGAACACAAAGATCAGGTAGTTATATTTAACATTATTTATCAGCAATAATATAAATGTCAGTCTTACATTTATCTATTATGTACTTCAGAATCTTGGTAGTTGTAAAACAGATGAAACAACAGTCAAAGTTTCATTAAAAACATCAGTTTTATTGTTTAGTATGTTTTGCTTACATGATATTATGTTCGAACTTAAGAATAAATATATTTGAAATTATTTCCCACTCGTGAGACATCAACATATTTATTTATAAGATATTTAAAATACATCTCAGCATTTTTCCTTTCTCAGACAATTCAAAGCCCATTTTGTCATTAGTATTTTTAATAAAAAAAATCAAATTCGCATGAAATAATCTATTAAAGTAATTTAAAAGAAGTACATAGAATTTGTTTTGACGGCCTATTTGCTAATTTTATGATTGTTTGAAACAACAGCAAATGATATAGAAATTGAAATTTTCAAAAATAGGAAATTTTACAGCTGACTAGTGAATATCATGAATATACAATAGCACAAAAGATTGGTACATAAAACTAATTCCCTCAATTTTTTTTTGTTATCAGAATAAAAATAAACTTTGTTCCTTTAGATCGATGAAACGAACATTCAAATAAAATGCCGGATATAGGAACGAATATATCATTCGTCTTTCAGAAAATAAAGTTACAGTGACTGCTTTAGTGCTCAATATCTTCATTTATGAGTGAATTAAGTTGTAATGTTCTTTAGTGTCTGAGAAACTGGACTTGATTAAGGTGTAGTATGGGGGCATACAATGTAAATTCCTTGAGCCCCAAATTTTCGAGTTACATGTAACGTCTTTTTATGTTATTTAAAAAAACAGTTTAATATTGTGTAGCACTTGTAAGTGATCTCTATTGGCAGCTGACGATTGCTTTTAGAAGTTTCAGCAGTACAGAATACGTCATATCTTTCCGAGTGCAAATATCAGTTATTTTGTTTTCACATTTGAGTAATCTAAGGATGAAGAGGCATTTATAATAAAATACTTAGGAGTAGTATTTTCAATAATTTCGTCAATAAATAAATACCATTAAACCTTTTAAACTGAGAATGTTATCTGACATGGCTGCAGCAGCAACTCGAATAATCTTCTATCTATAAAAATATTTATTAACGTATACCAGATCTGCATATATACCATTAAAATGACAACCAGTTATATATAACACTTATGAATATATCATTAAAATGAATGCGGTTCCGATAGGTAATGCAGGAAAAAATAATTACCCCATGACACACACGCACACGCAAGTTTTAGCATTCCGTGTATAGATATTTAATTCGAAGATATTCAAATTGTTTTATAGTGAAGAAATGCTTACTCTTACACTAAACACATACTATGCATTCTTTTAATTCATTTCAAGCAAGAAGTCGAAGAAAAAATCAGACAACCTGTACCTAGCATTCATAATAAGAATATTATACCGACAAATTTACCAGGAAAAATATGTAGTTTATTAAATAGAAGTTATAGTAAAACTTGCGATTAAATTTATCTCTTTAAAACAACTGCTATGGATGAACCTAATGATGTTCCTAAACTTTTATTGGGTCTTTAATCCTACGAGAATCTAACCAAACAAAACTATTTCCATATCTACACTGATATTTTCCTTTAGGAGCTGATATATTTCCTACTTAAATAAAAATAAAAGAATTTCATATACACCTTGTGTAGCATACATTTGCATAGACTTTGAATATGTTATCTAGTGTTCTCGGTTTAATCTAACAACCTCTATATGTATGACGTTAAACGTTCCACAAAAATAAATGATATTTTATACTAAATACATTATTCCTTGGGGTTCTTTCCTTCTTAGATTAAAGTCAGGATTTTGCAGTGAGTATATAATCTTAGGTGGAGTAGGGTGATACGCACATATTAAATTTATTGGATATTTTTTTTTACAAAGTAAAATAACCTCAGTTGAAGCAGATTGATAATTATCTTTAAATGTATCATTATAACATTTAAATTTGGTTCAATCGTTACCTTTGCAGACAGCTGACAGTAGGAAAAGTGGTAATAGTAATCAAAGTCTATTATCAAACATATATTGTACTGTCCTACTCTGAAAAACTATAGCATTGCAAATATATTTGTACTGTTCTTACAAGAAGAAATTAACTATTAAACCATTTAAAAAATGATTTACAATATAAACATGTTAACCCTCCAGGTGGTTGTATTGATTAGGTATATTTTCATTAACGAAACTTTCCAGATCCTTTTGGACGAGGTATCTCGTCAAGGGACAAGAACTGACCAAAATCCTGATGGACGAAATCAGAAAAATCTTAATTGATGCCATTAAACAATTTAAAAAATGATTTACAATATAAACATGTTAACCCTCCAGGTGGTTGTCTTGATTAGGTATCTTTTCATTAACGAAATTTTCCAGATCCTGTTGGACCAAGTATCTCGTCAAGGGACAATAACTGACAAAAATCCTGATGGACGAAATCAGAAAAATCTTAATGGATGCCATTAAAAGATTCACCTAAAAAAATCGGCATTATCTTCATAATAAGAAACCTTGGCATGGGCAAAGTTGGTCATATCTTGATGAATGAGATACCTCACCAAAACAAGTTGGAATAATGAACTTATTGTACTTCAAATCATTTTTATACATTAATATTTCAATTCATGATATTCTATTACACCCTTAACAGGATTTTAAGGGTGTGATATTTAAAATATTATAGGAATATACCTGAACTGGAAAATACACGCGTGAGCTATTTAATTCCACCAATCATAATTAATTTAAGGAGCACGTTGATTATTCTGAAGCTATCAAAATCTTTGTATAGTGAATGTGCATTGTAAACCCAGAAACATGTTTATATTCAATGTTTCTCCCGTTAAATGGCTTCAGTTAGTGCTTCCTGGATAATGGATTGTAATGTATTGTTTCAATATTTCGACTGAACAAAACGTATGCGTTAATATTCTTAATCATGTGTATGCTAAATTAAATTTTAAATGACTCTAATGCATGATAAGTGTCGTAAAAAATAACTAACTAAATGGATTTAACTTTCAGTGCATATTAATAAATATACGGTATTTATTGAAACTGAACTCACTAATACTTTTCCTTACTTATACTTTTTTTTAAAGTTTGTTATATTAATTGAGCTTTGTAAATAGTTTTAGTTTTCAATTCTTACCAAATAAACTCAAAACAAAGAACCTAATTTTTCAAGAAAAGAAGGAAGACAATTTTGCTTTCCATTATTTAAAAAAACCTTACTGACCTACATAAATATGTTATTGTAGGAATTATATGGCGTATCTTTGTTATTTTAAAAAAGCCTTGTAAAATTGATCAGTTTTTTTCCATGTGTGAAAATATTTTACAGAAACTATACTTTCTATTTATACTTCTATGGAATGCTTTCTTTAAACTAACATTTAAAATAAAAAACTTATGTTCTCTTATATTTCTCCATCCCCCAATACATCCTTAGAAACAATTTCTTGGCTCATTTCTAAGTTTCTTTTTAAAGCATTGTCTTCCGGAGAAATTATTCTTTATATAACTGGTAGTTTCAATAGATTTTATGATACAATGAAATACAATGTAAGACACAGTAATTCTGTGTATAACCTTTAACTAGCAAATGTAACTCTTTTCTCTGCCCTCTTGATACCGATGCGCAATGCAGTACAAAACAAATTAATTATGTGTATAACGTGTAGCTACAAAATGTAACTCTTTTTTTTACCCTCTTGATACCGATGCGTAATGCAGTATAAAACAAATTAATTATGTGTACAACGTGTAGCTACAAAATGTAACTATTTTTTCTGCCTTCTTGATACCGATGCGTAATGTAGTGTAAAACAAATTAATTATGTGTGTAACGTGTAGCTACCAAATGTAACTCTTTTTTCTGCTCTCTTGATACCGATGCGTAATGCAGTACAAAACAAATTAATTATGTGTATAACGTGTAGCTACAAGACGTACCTCATTAATATTTCCTTCCAGGTGCTGATATGTAATGTAATAAAGCAGAAAGTAAATATGTGTATACATAACTAATAAACGGAACTTTTTCTCTTTTCCCATCGATATACTGATGTGTAATGTAGTTTAACAGAAAGTAATTATGTGTATAATTTGTAACTCTTACTTTTATTTCTGTTTCCTACCTAATTATGATACCGAATGCAGTATAACAAAAAGTAATTCTATGTATAACTAGCAACAATTAAAAGAAAATCTTCTATTTTCTTTCAGATTCTGAAAGCGACGTATCAACTGATACATCAAGGAGTACTCGCATCTTCTTCCGCGTGTCCAGGAATGGCGTATTCAATAAAACTCGAACTTTCTCCCCGAGCGCCCCGCGTATAAACCTCCCGCTGAATATTGAGTTTTCACACAGGAAGAGACATAACATGAAAGCGTGTTGTTGCATAGACTACAATTTTTACTACAACACTGGCCGCGCGACCTTGTTCGCACCCTATGCTGTTCCAAAACTCTTTATTGTACTTACGCTACATGTAAGATGTCACGCAACTAGAGTGTCATCGGAATTTTAAAAAGAAGGGTTATCGCTTTGAACGCAGCCTTCCTGACCAGGGCACACGCCGGATGCAGTGACCGTGTATGTATGTACTTGTGAGGGAGGAGCAGCTACTCGTTTGCAAAAGAAAAATGGAAGCTGGAGTGCATCCATGAGTAGCAATAATTTTCGATGCTTTATTATGTATCTGGGCTCTTGAAAACATTTGGGGCTGAGTTTGGGTCGAGGGAGGGCTTTTATCGCTCGAAGGCTAGGTTTATTTTGGACTGGGAAGAAGAATGCTCGTTCTTCTTCGGTTGTATTTTATTGCGGAGTTGGAGTTTGGGGAGGTCAGGGAATTGTGAAGTATTTGATGGTCAAAATGCAGTCGGATATTGCTTTGACTGTCACGTTTGAATATCTATTCTAAGTCTTGTTTAACAACTGCTTTCGACTGTAAGGGATTTTTATTTCCGTCTGGGAATTTACACCAATTAATGAAGCACTTTACGAAGATGTACTTTCTTGAGATATGATTTGATCTTGAATAATTAATCCATAAGTGTCAAAATATTTTGATGTATGGTCCATAACCTTTGCGATGAATTTTGTTACCACTAAAATATCGCTTACACCAGTGGCATGGTAGAGGTGGTTGTTATCCCCCTTTTAATTGACCGTTGGCTTCGATCTCCATTTACGAGATGTCAGCGACTGACCTTCTATAGGATCCCTTCTTTCGTTCGTTGGCCCCCTACCCTACCGACAGTGAGATGTGAACGATTTGGGGAACGCAGAAAGTCGTCAGAAGATATATTTTTCCACGCCAAACGATACTATGAAAGGAAAGCAGAGTCGAAAATGCCACTCACGGACCTATCGCCCAAGTTAGGTAATTTAGTAAGGGGATCGGAGGAACATCGGAGAGGCAGGCGAAACAGCCGTTCCTGGAGACGATTGAAAAATCTAAGTGTCGCTGAGTAATAGTTAAAATAAAAAATATGCTCCTATTAGACCAATTAAAATGTTTGTTTATGTTCAATCAAAATGAAATGCTTGTTTCTTTAGTGTGTTACGCAAATAGAGGGTCATCGAAATATTCAACTAGTTACCACCGTCCCAGCCTAAGCCATTCGGTGTATCGCCACGTAATTTTGATCCACGGTCTGATGACGAGGCAACATCTGAGCTGGCACCCCACTCAACAATTTTCCACACCAACCCAACGTGAGGTCCTTGGGCCACGGCAGATTCAGGGTGCACCAGCCACCTCTACACCATACGCTTACAAATATCCATTCCTTGACCCGGATTCAAACAAGGAACCTTCCTATTCAGAGGCTAACACCTTAACGGATCATCGAAATATAAAGACCTTGAAATACAGTCTTCTTGTGCTCCGGATACAGTTGCCGTGTATGTACTTACAGGATGGAAGGCAGCTAATCGTTTTCAAAAGTAGAATAGAGGTTGAAGTGAATCCATTTGTAGTAACAATTTCCGATGCTTTATTATGTATCCAAGCTCTCGAAAACATTCGGTGAATTATTTTGACTGTGAAAGAAATTTTATGTTTTGAACGCTAGGTGGTATCTTGGAAAGATAAGGGTAAATATTCTTCTTCACTTACGTTTAATTTCCGAGTTGAGATTTGTGTAGTAGATGAATTTTATAAGAATTTGATGATAAAATGCAATCGGTATTACTTTGTAGTAACTTTCAAAACGCGTCAAGTTTTAATAATTATGTTAAATCCTGTTTACAACTGCTTTTAATCTTTTGGAATAAGCAATATTTGATTTCGTATGCGAAGTACACCAATTAAGGAAACAATGTAGGAAGACTAATTTTCTTCAGCGATATTATGATCTTGCATCCCTTAAACCCCTAAGTATAAAAATTGTTTTCATGATCTTAGTATCAAAATACATTATTTAATACGACATAGAAAAATGTTTAGTTCAGTTTTGTTAAAATTTAAACGTTTATTCCATTATTATGTCACATAAGTAGTGTTATAGAAAATGAAAAAAGCGTTCAAACTTTGAACACAATCTTCTTAAATCGGATATAGTTAAAGTGCGTATACTTGCAAGGAAAGAGAAGCTACTTGTTTGAAGAATAAAATGGAACACTGGAGTGGATCCATGAGTAGCAATAATTTTCGATGCTTTATTATGTATCTGGGCTCTGAAGAACATTCGGACCAGCGTTTTGGCTGAGGAAGGACTTTTATCTTTTGAACGCTAGTCTGCTTATTTTCGACAGAGAAGGATAAGCATTATTCGCTTACATTTTATTTCAGAGTTGGGATTTGGGTAGGTCAGGATATTCAGAAGTATTATGTTGATCAAAATGCAGTCGTATATCGTTTTAACTGTCAAAGCACGTCACATTTGAATAAATACGCTATATCATACTTTACGATTGCCCTATACCATTTGGGATAAGGGGCATTTGCTACGGTATGCGAATTCATACCAATGATTGAAATGCACTGTGAGAAAACTTATTATATTTATATATATTTTGATCTTGAATCATTTATTCCCTTATATTTCATATAGTTTTGATGCGCTGAGTTTAAAAATTTGAAAGATTTATTTATGACTTAATGCCCCTAAATAGTTACGACACAAAAGTTGTTTTTGATGGATCTGTAATGTTTGTGCACACATTACAACTAATTTTTGTTCGCGGCAACATATCAATGTCTTAGATCGAGGATAGTTAAGGACAATTTACATTTTGTTTCATTTTGCTTTATACGTTTGACGTCATTTGTGGCAATATTTAAAGATAAGAAAGCTTAAGATACTATTTTCTCTTTTTCTCTCGCCTTTCCTTACGTTGAATATAATTTAGCACAATGTATTTGTTCGAGTGCATAGAAGCATTATTTTAGAGCCATGACTTCTATTAGTGTATTTTTTAACTATTAATGTATTTTCTTGAATAAACTACATCGCATGAATACATAATATATTTTTTTATTTGTGGGTAGTTAGGAAGCTTTATATATACAATTTTAAATGGTGATGCAGAGCCAAGTAATTTGTCTATATATGATAGTTCTTGGTTTATAATGTTATTTACTTCTCTTCATTTAAAAAGAAAATTACTAAATCACATGATATATTTATTGATTTCAAATGCACCCTCTCAGAAAAATAACTAATCATTAAAATAATCCTAAATTTCATTCTCCAAAAAATTTAAAATGATTAAAGTGGGATTTCTTAAAATATGTACTTTTTAAGACACCAATTTATAGTATCTGGATTCACCGATCAACCGGTCTAGTGGTTAAGGTGTTGGCCTCTGGATCGGAAGGTTCCCGGTTCGAATCCGGGGTCAGGACATGGATGAAATTGTGTTGTCCTTAGTTAGGGGTAGTGATGGTCGCTCATTGGGTGCCCCTTCACAAATGACCATCGCTTCCCGGCCTTGCAGTGGCCTATGATTAGCAATCGAGTGCCCGCCGTAATTTTAAAAAAAAGTATCTGGATTCATACTCTGTAATGTACATGAATATTAGCGTTAATGAAGATTTGTGTGGTACTACGTGTTGTAATTAGAATTAGTTTTGGTATTCTCATATCATATATTTCCCATTTAAGCTTTAGGAATAAACTATTGTATGTAATACAGAATTATGTTAATATCTTAAGTAATTTTATCAATCATCAATTCACTTCTATGTTAGCATTCTTATCTACTTTTGAGGTCAGCATACAAAATAAGTGAAAAATAATTTAAATCTGTGTTAGAGTAAAATTTCATTCCCCTTGAGTGAAAATTTAGGCAAATACGTTTAATAATTATAATTAGTTTAAAACAATAGTTCTTAACATACTTGAACGAGCTGACCGAAAACAAACTAAGACAGAAAGTGAATAAAACTTTTCTTGGTAGCTAAAATCAAATAAGGTAAATTTGTATCAGATTGTTTCCTATTTTTGATGGCCTGTTGTTCATATTAAATGCAACTACATTAAAAAAATCAGAACTATTTCATTATATTCAAAACATTAACTTCAAAAATACCATTATTATGAAAAGTTTTATTGCATTCATTGAAACGTTTTACCATCAGATAATGGAGTAATTGTGTAATAGTTTTTTTTCCAATTTACTCTTA
The DNA here is from genome assembly GCA_947359465.1 of Metellina segmentata. Classification (NCBI taxonomy): domain Eukaryota; kingdom Metazoa; phylum Arthropoda; class Arachnida; order Araneae; family Tetragnathidae; genus Metellina; species Metellina segmentata. The sequence goes on from OX375875.1 coordinate 57,542,222, forward strand.
ATGTAATAACATAAAATGACATATTAAAACACGTGACAACTAAGAATATATAAATATAAATATAATAAATAACACAAGATTCGGTTTTGCTAAGAGTTTTGAATCATCGTGAATCCTACATCTTACAGTTTAAGACGAAAACTTACTTAAATGTTTATACAAAGGGGAAAAAAATTACGAAACCTTGATTTAAAAATGGCGTGTTCGGATTGAAAAGAGGGCAATAGGCTTTTGTAATCAGAATTCTGATCTCATTAACAAGTTATTTCGCTAATGGAATATTCTTTACAAGGATTTAATTGATTTAATCTTAAGAGCTTATTTAAAAACAGTTTTCTCAAGGGTAACTTTTGTTTTGGTATGTGGTGACGGTACTGCTGATAGGAAGTCTATTCAATTTCAGAATAAATGGTCTTTTAAAACGTCGCATATACCTTGCGTTTTGTGTTGGCGCAATGGAGATTAAATTTAAGCATCGCAAAATCTTTGTCAAAAAACACATTTGATTCAATTTAGTTAATTATATGCAGTGTCATTTCATATTAAAGGTTTTTTCGCGTGAATTTCTGTGAATATTTACAAATGTGCATAATATTTAAATATGTCAAGTTTGGAATGAACTATAAAGAACTGATGTTTGAACAAATGCAATATAAAAATGGAATACAGGAAAATCAAGTGAAACTTTTTATACGTTTCGAAGTAGGGGTGACCAAAAAACATTAACTATCGAAAGAACAAACATAATTTGATTGAATATGGTAGAGTGTGGAATAAAGCGTGCTTAAAATATTTTAATATCACTAAAGATAGTGTAACATTATAATTGTCATATTTAATGCAGATTTTATTTAAGTACTTTGCTGGATTTATCAATGGGAGTATTATTAAACTTGAATATTTTGATAAACGTAGTAAAATGTAACGTTTTAATTTATTGTAAATTCAGCAGAACTATTGTTGAAACTAAAATAATTCTTAGTATAAGAAACTGTTCACACACTCATTTTCTTTGCCCTTAATGCTACAAAAGTAACTACTATTTGAATTAATGAGTTAATGCATAAAAGAGGGTTTTATATTAATAATTAATTACTCGAAGATTATAAAAATAATTCGGGGTTAAAAACCAATATAATTATTTGCTGTTTTGACGTTTTTTTTTTTTTAATTTTAACGCAATGCTGAAAAAACGTCAAATGAAGTTCCAAATGCCGTTAAAGACACGAAAAAGTTTACCAAAGCACCAGTAATTGGTAATTTTTAATTAACGTCGTACTAGAGCAGTACAACGGACTATTGAGGAAGGTCCGGGAACAATACCATAAGGGAAATCCGAGGACAACACAACTTAATTTTGAATCACGGTCAAATGATGAGGAGACACCTTTAGTGGTACATAAGCTGGCACACCACTCTGCTAACGTCCACACCTACCCAACATGAGGACTTTCGGACACGACAGATTTAAGGTGAATCAGCCGTATCTACACCATACGTTTACAAATATCCATGTAGTGACCTGGATTCGAACCAGGAACCTTCCGATCTAGAGGCTAACACCTAAACCACAAAACCGGTTTTCGCCACCATAGCACCAGCGTCTAAGTATTAAGATATGCATAAAACACTATGATAGTGGATTGACATAAAGGAGGAATATATGGTTTATACTGTAACTAGTAATTTAATTTTAAAATGAATTAAACAGGTGTTTTTCAATTTTTAAGTCCAAATGATACGCAAGTATAGAATGACGTAAATTCAAAATTTTCAAAGTATTACTAAACTTTAAAATTCATACATTCCACCCAAATTTCATCAAAATCAATGCTTTAATTACACTCATTTTATACATAAATAATTAATATACACGTATTTTCATTTCTATCGAGCTTGTTAGTTACAACGCTGCAATATTAAGTTCTTACATCCAAAACAAGGGATATCAACAACGCCATTCCCCAATACTTAATTCAGCTATTCTCTAACATTTTACGATGCACTTTACCTGAATATTTGTAACGAGTAGGCTAAAGCTGCAAAAAATACTGTGGCAAAGTGCAGGGTCATGTGCATAATACAAATTTTCCTACTATATATAATTAACAAAAACAAATTAAAATCATCTGTATAGTTTTGTCTATTTTAAAATCTGTATGCTTAAAATATCAAGTTGTCATACTAAAAATAAAGGTGAATAACAAATTCACCCCAAGGCCAGAAGCGAGAGAAATACCTCCGTATTATATTACCTAGCTTTATCAAATGCGTATTTCTAGATCACCTGTTATGGGTGGACCGAAACTGCGACAATGGGTAAGAGGTTAAATGCATTTTACAAATATTTTTTATGCACAAAAAATGAAAATTTGTGATAATTTTTAGTTGGGATGATGTTAAAAGATAGCACGTTGTCATTGTGAAAACAAGGAGCCGTAACATCAAAAGTACTCTACAGCCATCAACTAGAGTAATCCTGCATTTCCCCAACATGTACCAATGCATATTTCCAGAGTATTCGTTACGTGTAAGTGGAAGTTGTCAATTTGACAAGACACAAAATACAGGGTCAAAAATGTATAACACAAATCCTTCATTTATACTTAAGAATTGAAAACATGTTTTCAGTTGCTTAATCGGTATATGATTGAATCGGCAATGAGTTAATCGTACAGTCACCTATTAGAGTATTCCCAGTATTTCATTTCCACCACTGTATACTGCCACAGTATTCGTTAGAGGTTAACGGAAGAGGCAAAATGCATGGGCAAGTGCATTGTATAAGTACCCCTTTTCTACATTAAGATCGAAACTACATGTCTTCTCACTTCTGCATAATATTTTAGGATACCAAGTTCTCACATTAAAATCAAGGGTCAGCAACAACAAGTTTGCCCTACAGCCAGCAATTAGAGAAATCCTTCTGTAGTGATTTTTCCCCAACTTCCTCCAATGCATGTTGCCAGAGTATTCGTTACGGTTAGACGGCAGCTGCGACATTTGATAAGAGGCAAAGTGCGGGGTGGTCCCTTGGGTTGAATCAGTGGTATCCCGATATCAGATAGTAAACAAGGTCGAGAATTTATTGATGGTCCACTTCCGATGTTTCGCTTCGGCTCGGAAGGGGAAAAAACCCAGCAGGTGTTCCAGCTGTTTCTTTCATAGCCAAATAGGGTATTTGGGCAGTGGCTTCGACTTAGGATAGTGAATGCGATGGCTGTACCGCAGATAAAGTGAAAGATTGGTTAGGGTAGTTAAGTTTGCGTGTTTACTGCAGAAGATATTGACATATCTTTAGTTTATCATTGAAGTGGATGTTACGTATAAAACTGTGCTGCTTGTTTTGATCACTATTTGTTTTACTTATATTGTTTTGACTAGTGATTTTCGCAGTCTGCAGACATTATAGGTTTTTTTTATTTCTCATAACACATAATTATTATATACATAACAATATAACATATATTTCTCATATAACATTAATAGTAATACACTTTCTGGTTCAAACGCTTTATATTAAATTCATATAATAGCTGTCTGATATTCTCAGTCTAGCCAAGTGAATCTTGCTTATCAACAATTACACGATTCTTAAACCAATCTCTATGAATAAATTATATTTAAAAAAATAAAAACTTGGTTTCAGATCTTGTTTATCTTTTAGTTCAACGGATATTTGTTTACTAATGAGAACTAAAAGGGCATTTATGTATGTGTTCTGGACCCAGTTTCGTTATTTTCCAGTTTTATTCAAGCGCATTTTACGATTTCTTCAATACATCTTATAGTCTAGATAACTCACAATCTGTTATTTCTCTTTTATTTTGCATGTTAATACTATTTTTGTTAGATAAATATAACGTATTGCGCGAATATAATTATCGTTTTCCCCAAGTATCTATATTTAAAAAGTGTTATATTTCTCTCTTCGATGCAATAATTAAATATCTGTTGTGTTTAAATGCATTTGTCATATTCACTACGTCATTACTGAATTTAATAATATGCAATCGGTGGTAAATATTTTAATTTGTAACCGTCTTAGCAGTTCAAAAATTGTCTAAAGTAAAATTTTAAATGTGAAAATTTTTTCTTTATACTTATGTTGAAAAGTATGGACTTTTTTTACTATAACATTTTTTACTTTAGAATTTTTAACATAATTTTCAATACTTTAAACGTTTTCAAAATATTTTTTACTATATGTTGAAAACTGACTCTTATACGACAATTTATCTTTTTTGCCTTCATAATGTTCTAATTAATTGAATTTGTATACAAAGAACGGTATTGAATGTGGAACTCTTGCATATTTAACACAAAGAGCTTTGTAATAATAAACAATGTTTTATTTTACGATAGCAAATGTAAACAATATACTTTTTGTTAAATGAAAATAACCGTTTAATAATGAGAATCGATAGGATCGTATTAAAAGACACCGAACTCTGAGATGTAGAAATAATTGGAGAATAGTCCTGGAAGATGTCCCTGAAGTATTACAATCCTGTTGTGCTAACGTTGTAGGTCACTGTACAGTTCGTAACCGGCATAAATAACATTCGTTCTCTTGTAGAGTATCCACAGGAACTCCAGATCTTTCACAATGATGAGTATAACCTTTTTCTGTTTCCATTGTCAACAAGTGTTGATAACGTTGTTTCTTTTCGCAACAAAGCATGTTTAGGTAATAACAGAGCTGCACCGTTACAGTATTTTGTTTTTTTTATAAGTCCTAATTTCATGTCTTCCTAATCAGATTTTAGCATGTATTTCTCTTTCATTCTATTTGCATACTCAACTGAGAATTTTTTCATTCGCCATGATAAAGATTCACCTTCAGAATTTTAGCTCAATCCAACAATATTTCTTGGTGTTGGCTTTTCTATGAGCATTTTTGTATTCAATTTAGCAACCGATTGTGTCAATGAGGAATTATGTTGGAAGATAATATATAATTCAAAATGGTATTTTTATCAAAACAAGTACTTATAAATGAGTTTGAATAAATTGTATTTACCAATGTGCATTAAATACGATGTACTTGTTTTATATCTGCATAAGTCATGTAAATCATAATCTGTAAAGACATTACAGCATTCAGCAAATTGCTTGTATGTTTAGTCTTCCGGAATATAATTTGAATTAGAGTGTAGCACTTTAAAGGGAAATTTACCAGAACGGATTGACTCTGTAGCGCTTTTCAAAGGAAATCGCAACGAGAACATGTTTCAAAGAGAATCTTAATGACAATTCCGTAGCATTTGAATGCATAGCGCAGTTGTTTCAAAAACAAAACCATGCGTTTATTCGTTACTCTCGCATTATATGACATCTAATTTAAATTTTCAGAATGCTTACTTCTAAGCACAACTTAATCATTAAGCTTTAGAATATCAAAAACTTCTGTTGTAGTAGTCAATTCATTCATTTAATGCTAAATGTGATAGAAAGCTATATGAACAACTGCCCCTATTATGGATTCTATCTTCCTTTCCTATAAAGAAAGATTGGAATTTTAATTAAATATTTTTCTTGAGACAAAATAGGCTACATACTTTAATGTTTTAAAGTTGCTTGTGTGTTTTACCATTCTCAGTGCTTCAATATATAGACACTTCATTTGCGTAAATCGATGTTCTTTTCATTATTCATGAAACATTCGCCACTTAATAACATAGAGTTAATTAATTTCTTGTGGGGACATTTAGTCGTTTATTTTATTTAAACTTGTCGTTACTTACAATTTAGGATTCCTAATGGACTCTGGCTTATTCAGATATAAATATTCATAAGCCTAACTTCCGAACTTCTTGAAGACTTATCGCCCCATGAATCGTAATTCGGAGCACTGGAATAAAATAAATAAAGGGAGCATGTACTATATCAGAAGAATGACAACTTAGAATTAGGCTTGAATTTTTGTCCAACAAATAGCTTTCAGAAATAAGTCAGCAGTTTTGTTCAAAATTATGTGACCAAACTTACTAGTAAATTTTGTTTTATTGTATTGCGTATTATTTATTCTTTAAACTTAATGTTTAATTTAAAACTGATATCGAGATAAATTATTAAAACATTTTATCTCGAAATATATAATTTATAGCTTTTGAATTTCTTTAATCTTACTTCCATCGTAGCTAACGATCAATGTTTCATGTACTATATTCAAGTGAATTTTCCTGGTGTATATTTAATAATATACTTGTCACACATACAGTAGTTCTGTTGATAATTATGAGACTTAATCTTTTAAAACAATCTCACTTTCTGTATTTTTCTCTTTACTCCAGAAATATGATGTATTATTTAAACTTATTTCTAAGAAACATAATTTTTTACCCTAAAGTATAATTTATAGTTTTTAAATTTCAAGAAATATTTTGTTAATTCACATACAACGGTCAACATTTCAAGTATGTTTAAAAGTTTTTTCTTGATGAATATTTTAGAACATATGCTAATGTAGGTGACATACGACAGTTCTACAAAACATCAAAGCTTCCATACTATATTTTCTTATTCACTATACTTTCCAATCATGAAAATTAAAAAAACATTCCAATTATTTATGGTGCATATTGTTGTGATACATAACCACCTAATTAAATATGTTTAACACTAAATAAATTATGTTAAAAAGTTACAACTTTCCCCAGTCATATTTAATTTGATTTTTTAAGTTAACTCAAGAGAACATTCTGTGTCGTATATTAATCTTTAAATGTAAGTGCATTCATGCATTAACGAAATCGATTTATTGTAACAACACATATCGAGTAACACATATTAAACTAAAAAGTTGTAACATCTGAGCGACAAACTAAATACATAAAAATATGTATATTTTACATTAACAGCAATAATACAATCTAAAAAATATTGTTTTAGAGTCAATATTTTTTTTAAAGAAATGTGCAAATTATATCATGCAGGTAGTTTATTTTGACAAATATAACGATCGTTACAGATCACGTGTTGTAGGAAAATTATACTATACCTCCCCCCCCCCACCCCCGTACATAGAACTCTTGAAAGCCGATTACATTCAACACGTCAGCTTATAAATTAATATTTATCCGCAACATCGTTCCAAAGTAAGAAAAATCAAACATGGAATATTTCACATTTTAAAAGTGTACACTATTTGTCGTTCATTTCAGCAGACATCCTGTAGGATAAATAATGCAAGTTGAAAAAGAAAGTCAGATGTCAGATGAAGAAACATTATGTCCTGATAACCATGGTACAAAACTGATATATATATATATATATATATATATATATAAATGTCCCAATAACTTGTTATTATAAATTGTTTAACAGCTCTATCAAAAATTTTTATATTCAACCATCAATTGTGCAAGATTTAAGAATTAACTATGGAGATAATCGTTAACCTTCTAGACTAAGTACCTTACCTGTATAAACTTTAAAGATGATTACGAATTCATTAGCCTTAATCTTCAGATATACTTTATTTAATATAGACTATAGGAGCAATCATTAAAATTAACGACTGAGTTGGTTATTAACGTGTTTTATACTTAGATAATACGATTTCGTTTTCAATTATCAACTGTGCTAGATTTAATATCAACTATGGGAACAATCTTTAAACTTTAAAAGGCTAAGGTCTGACCTATATATATATATATATATATCATTAGTTGTTGTATATTTAATAGGAACCACAGGGACACCAATTAACATTTCAAGACTGAATTCCTTAGCTTCATCAACTACAAAAGCTGAATTGTTTACTAAAATGATTTATACTTAGATTCAGTCATTTCGTTTTGAATCACAAACTATGCCAAACTCAATCAAATTCAAACACAATAATTTATTTTTGAGCAACTGAGTACCAATTGAGCACTTATTTTTTTATTTAATCTTTACTCTGCGGCATATAGAGAATTGTTACCACTAAAATATCGTTTACAACAGCGGCAAAGTATAGATCTGTGTACGGTGAATGTTATCACCTTTTTAAGTGTTGCCTGCACCGTTTTTAAGTGAATGGTGACCTCTGGCGTCGATCATAATTTACGAGCCGTCAGCGACTGACCTTCTTGACGATTCCTTCTTTTATTGGGTACCCTACCCTGTCGACCGTGAGGTGTGAACGCTTTGGGGGAAAGACAGTAGGTCGCTTCGGTGATATCCCTCTTACGCCAAACGATACGCCACACAATACTATGAAAGGAAAGCGTCAGTTACAAATGCCACTCAAAGCTCTATAGCTAAATTTAGATCAGGGGGGACCGGACATGGATGCGAAAGAGACGTTCTTGGAGACGATGGAAAAAATCTAAGCGCTTCAACGCAAAGGTTAACAGAAGTGGGATATAAAGTGCAATGAAATTATAACACTATTCAGAATTGAAATCCCATTTCAGTTTAACCTATTTGAAAATCAGTGAAACGCTCGTGAAGCAGGTCTACAAACAGAACACGTCATTCCACAATGTCTTTCATAATACAATTTTGCTTTTCGTAAGTTTTTCTAGTAAACAGTCTTTGAATAAACCTTCCCTAGACATTTATAAATAAGGTCCTCTTAGGAATCTCCTCTACAACATTCTTTACCCTCTCCCAGAGAAATGCAACTCACGTAAATTTCAAGGGATGGTTTCGATTAAAAACACAAAGAGAAGGAAGGAAAAGAGGGTCTTTAAAACGTTCTACGACTTTTAATTAAGTTGACACAGCATATATAAAAGAACGTTTTTTTCTCCATCCTTACTTAGCCTCCGCTCTCCTTTGATAGGAAAGAAAGCACTCTAACTGAAATAAAAAAAGATAGTTAGCATGAAAACTGCGAAACCCGAGTGCTAGAGGAATATTTGAAAAGGATTATTAGGATTTTTACTTATTTAATTCCACATTCTCGCTTCTACTTTTGATGCTGTGTGGAGTGAGAAGTGTAGGATCTAATAAGCTGGCTAATAACGTTTGCAGTACTCGTCCATTTTAAACGGTTTTGTTGAAAAGGATTTCAATAGACCGATGAGAGCGATCGATTCCTTTTATAAAAACAAAATAAGTTCTATTGTGTTTCATGTTAAATGTCATGGGCTGTTTTTATAATTCTTGCCCGATGGAGCATAAAAAGTTATACCCGAAATCCGGCGATTTCATTAGCTATGTCTCATTGTTAGTAGATTTGAAAAACCGGTTTCATTTCTGGCATCTGCATGTGTAAAACGTACACTTTAATAATACTTTTTGCTCAAAAATAGCGGTTAACAATTTTAATTTACTTTCCTGTTGAAGGCCCTCACCACATTAAATATTTTTAGAACTGCTCGTTGTAGTTTAAAATTTTCTAAAAAAGCTTTTCTTCGTTCAACATTATTTAAGAATTTTTGGCATTGTAGAAAATGGCGTTTGGAGAAGCTCTTTAAGGATCGGTATCTCATGATGGAATTTTGCTTAATAAATCGCTTCACAGAGCTAACAGCAATTTCATAAACTTTATCAGAAGTTGGAAAACGAGTATTGTTTACGTATATCTTCTACACACTAATAACTACGCTAATATTTCAAAAATAAAAAAATAAAGAGTTAGTGAATCAATATTAAAAATTATTCTAATTATTGAAATCTTACTGCATGTAATTACGATTGAGAAATTATTTATTTTTTAGGAAAGAAGTGATTTCAAAGTTGTAATTTTGAGACCGAAAGATGCTTCTAAATATATACAAACACGTAGGATTCGTACAGGTTTGTTTAAGGGGGTCCAAGACACAAAAATCGTCATATTTTCGAATTTTTTTTTATTATTTTAAGAAATTGTCTGTGTGTTTCTGCTTAAAATGACGTTTAAATCATGTTTCTATCTTAATTAGAACTAGAGATATAGTAATTTTTGTGGTGCGTTGTTTTGAAAATCTAACACTCTTGACAGTTTTTGTCATGGCAACAACATCTGTCTAGGAAACTTTAAATGCGTTTTTCTCCATGATACATTTTTCAAGATTTCCTGTATTCAAATTGCTATAAGTCGAAAACCGATAAAGTTTAAGGGTTGGAATTTGGAATAAATATTTTTCAAACATCATACTTTAATTTTGATTCAGCAAATTTAAAACAAATATTTACTTTTCAATATATGACTTTAAAAAAAATACCTTAAAATTTTCAAAAATTCAAATATATTTTATTTTTTATTAACTTAATATTTTTTTAATTGCTGAAACAAAATTAAAGTTTTTAAATTTGTGAATAATTTACTGAAAATTTTTTTAAAATTGATCTAGAATATTTTAAACCTTAGCAATTTAAAATGACCCCTCTTTTTTTTCAAAAAAATTTAATTTAAAATTTTTAAAGAACTTTTTTAAAATTTTTGTGTTATGATTTTGTTTATTATTTAAATGGGTAATCAGTACAAAATAATTCAAAATTCTAAATATATTAATAAAAAAAAATTTCAATGTGTCTCTGACCCCTTTAAAGAAATAACGGACCAAATTGTGAAGGTTGGTAGATGGTTCTCAAAATAAACACTTATTGAGAGAACGCATTCATTCAGAGTGGAAAAACATGCTCTACTTCGGACTCAAACTAAGAACTTTCGAATGCAAAAGTAACATAATGATCACTGTACAAACTTTGAGCAGCTTCGTTCGCTTTTGTTTGCAGCCCCATACCTCAAATGTATATCTGAGAGCTCTGAATTCGTGTAGCTCTTCTTGCCGTCGAAAATCAGAATGAATAACGACGTCTTACGTCGCAGAAACTAAGTTACATACTGCCCTCAACAGCGACCTCTGGTATCTAAGCGCGGGGGGGGCATTTCGGAACACACATTGTTTGACATAAATATTCGTATGTATGTTTTGAGCCCTCCGCCTTTATAAATTAGGCAGTTATTTTCGAAGCAACCTTTTATATTCCAGATATCAGTTTAGTTCTTTTTCGTGACTAAATTAAATTTTAAATGCATCATATCTTTTGTCTGTCACCCTGAAGGGGTCTCAAATCCGAATAACTATATATTTCCGGTAAAATTTTAATTAGTTTTCTTGAATAATTTAGATTAATAAGAGCTATCACATCGTTTGTCTATTACCTTGAAGGTCTCCAATCCTAATCCCTATATATTTCAGATATTGCTTTAATTAGTTTTTGTGGCTAGATTAAATTATAAAGCAATCATAGCGGTTGCCTGTTTTCTGAAGGTCTCGAATCCGATCACTATGTGCAGGTTCATGTATATTGAGGATGGCTCTTATTAGAAGTAATTGAGGCTCAACCATGGGATGGTCCCTCAGAAATAGTCGTCAGTTAGACTCTTGTAGTGATGGAGGTCTAAGAAGTTAATTTTGTACATCTATATAAATAAGAATGGAGTGTTTGTTTGTACATTGAATTTTTTCAATCCATTTCAAGTTTTCTATCCGTTTTGAACCCTTCCGATGCCAAATCCGCCTCTTGCGAGTTTGGTGTCTGTCTGTGTATGAGTGTATGTATGTAGGTATGTATGTATGAGCCCAAAACACGTTCACACGGTTTAATATATTTTCCATGGAAATTTATTCGTCTTTTTGTTCTATGTTGGATTTCGTGTTTGTGTTTGTGTAGGCAGCATATAAATTCTATTCCAGATATTTTATTGCAATATGTTTTATTTTATACATTATCTATTCGTTTAGTGAAAGCAATATTAAAAATTTCTTTATTGTTATGTTTGGATAAGCTTCAAGCTAAAACACATGGGTAAGTATACTTAAATCAACCTTCATTTGGTAGTTTTGGAAAAATTGGAATGTATATTGAGTATTATGAATACTTTAATTGTTTTACCAGTACTACTAAGAAAGCTATTATTCTTCAAAACAAATATTTTTTTATGGAATATCAGCTCTGATACATCATTTATTTCGTGTCTTATTATTGTTCTTAGCTTAATGTAAACGATTTCCGAATATTTGGGACATACGATATTTTTCAAAGAGCGGGAATGAAACGGAAATTCGTGTTGGTTAATCACGTGCTGTAATTTTTTTCGTTTATTTTGTTATGAATTAATTGCGCATTTTTTAATTTTGTGCATTTTTTAGTTGTAAGTTGTGGCAACTGTGAGATCAAGAGGTAAAAAGGAATCACAAATTAAAATCTTTAGATCAACTTTTTCACGACAGGTTTTATTTTGTTTTATTTCGTAATTTCCTTTTGTTTAAAATATTTACTATTTTAATAAACTGTTTATTTTTCATCACACGTAACACCACCACAAAGTATTCGACTTAAAGTGGAGGGTAAATCAGAATAAAGCAAGTTTTAAGTGTAATTATGCTATTATTGAAAGAATAATGATGTTTAAAAGTAAAAATATATTGTTTTGTTGACAATGAGTGCGAGATCACTAGCTGTAAATCGTCGTTTTTGTTAATTTATTTAAACATTAAAAGAATTTAAGAAAGGGAATTCGAAATCTCCCTTAAAATTGTCTTTTGTAGTAGTAACCTTAGTCTCACCTTTCATTTGTAGTTTTGTCATACAACAAGGGTGTGATGTGAAATGTATTACATGAATGGATATGCATTGCGTCTAAAATAATTTGTAGAAATTATAAATGCGGCGAAAGGTTGTAAATATTATTTTAATGTACGAAAAACGCAAGTCATTATATATTTTGATCATCTCTTTAATCTAGCAGTAAACCATTTCAAACTGAGTAAGGTCGGGTATTTTGCTAGTTATAAATCAAAAAGAGAGTAACCAAGCTAAAAACCATTTGTTGCCATTTTCATCATTTAACTTATAAATAGAATAGTATTAAAGTTTTCGAGCATTAACTATAAGTAAACAATTGAAAACGGCAGTGTGGGGCAGTATATAAATCTCAATATTTTAAGATATTGATTACGGCTAAAAAATGAGACACCTACAGATTGTAGCTTTGATATAATTGAATTACACAATATTTAATCACACATTTACTTTTAGGAAAAAAATCAGTTGGGTGTTTTTTTATAATGCCTTTTAACCTCTGAGGGTTTTACATGTGTGATTCCACTTTGCAACTTGAAGTATTTTCCCAATATAATATAATTTTCCCAAAGTATTATGTTATAAGGGAAACACCAACAGACTTTGCAAAATAAAATGAAAAATTGTTTTATATATGCTAAAGTATTATAATCTATGACTAGTAGTTGAATTTACATTGCAATGAAGCAATACAACAGGTTATCTATGTCATCAAGGGATCAATACTCTATTCCAAGGAAAATATCTATAATATATATTTAATTGATGAAAAAGCCATGGGTCCACTCAATAAAATGTGGTCCTGTAGTCATTAAGTGTGTCGTGTGGAAAAGCAATGTTAGTCAACTTGGAAATTTCAAGACGCTCAGATATTAATATTGTTTACCTTCGACTCCGTGGTCCGGTGTGATTTTGACAAGGGTATTGTCACTTGAACTGTCTTCCCAAAGTTAAAGCCAAAAAAATAACTGCCCTACCAAATAACTCACAGCGGGACAAAATAAAAATGTAATACCTCAGTGCAGCTCACAATTTTAAAATTTACTACACCACTTTAAGAGAATCCATCACATCCCCGCTTAAACGATGGGGTTATCCAAAATACAACTAAATTGAAAGGGACAATGACCATTACAAAAACTGACCGAGGGCTATCTCCCCATTGTTTCGGCAAAAATAAAATACACCCGCCCGGAGGTATAAGAATACAATAAGAGCCAACACGTAGCCATTCTTTGCAATATCCATCTTGGCAATAAAACCTAAATCCAGCGCGCAAAAGAAGACATAAAAATCGAAACTTATTTCGCGAGTTTCTATCCCGCTCTCGTGTTTTATGAGACAGCCCCGTACGTGCTACATCAGGAGACTAAAATAAATTTCAGAAATACTTTACTCGAGGGATGTTGAGTACATGTCCCTACTAACGTCTCTGGAATACAGAAATACCCTTCCATTTCTCCAGGACTGGAACCAGATTTTGATTCCTCTCACAAGATACGGATCTAACTAATGGGTATTCAGCTCTGATTTATTATGGCATTTACTGAGTTGATAGAGTGTCTGGTAATTATGCTATGTATATAGAATGAGTCGTTTTGCTTGTAATTTGTATGACTAGACTCATAATTTTACAATTGAATATTTCTTGCAATATTTTAATAACGCATGCTCTGAATTAAATATAAGACCTAAGGGGTTGAGGTATCACTTAAACTAGAATGGAAACGCAGAGATTCAATGTTTTTCTCTCTCTTGATAGGCAATGTATTATCATATCAGATAAAATGAAATAGCTTCAATGTTGTTTTTTCTCCTGGTAGGTACTATATTATCACATCAGATTAAACCTAATAGTTTCAAAGTAGTGTTTCTTCTTGTAATTAAAGGAAGCCATTATTTTACAAGACTCGACCTAATCAGATTTCCTACATGTAAGTAAACTATTATTTATGACTACATAAGTTTCAATGATCAGTTTCTTCATGCCAAACTATTAGTTCAGAAGATTCTACCTAGCGTTTGAATGTAGCATTTTCTTTGCAGTCGAACTATTACTATAAAAAATTCTACCTAAAGTTATAGTGCAGTTTTAATAAATACAAATATTGACGACCAGCTACAGGCTCAAGGCCAACAAGGCTGGTCCATTGTTTATGAATTCTCCAATTCCCACTGACTATCCAATTGTATCTCATATGCGTACACTCCCTTTGAATTAACTATATTTTCTGGCAACGCGTTCTATTTGTCTATTACCCTATTAAAGTAGTAGTTTTTTCTTAAATCCCGATTAAAATGTGTCTTATTCAATTTATACCCATGGCCCCTTGTTCTGTTATCCCTATTGAAATTTAAGCCCTCTGTGTCCCCTTGTTTTACCAACTTGAAAAGCTGAATCAAATCCCCCTCCTTCTTCTTCTTTCCAGTGTATACATGTTTAGTTTACTTAAACTTTCATTATAGTCTAGATTTGCTATCCCCTTTATTATTTTTGTAGCTCTGTGCTGAACCCTTTCAATTAATTCTTGTTGTCCAACAATTTTTATACAACATTCAACGTTTGAGTATAATTTTTTTTCGCATTAAAACAATTATTATATTAGACTAGATCTTACGCTGCAATGCAATTTTTTGTAGTCATACTATCACTGTAGGAGAAGACTCGACTTAACGTTTCAATTTAGTCTTTTCGACTCCTATACGCATTGTTATTATACGAGACTCAAACTAATATTTAAATATATTTTTGAACTTGTATCCAAACTATTAATACATACAACTCTACCTAACATTTAAATGTAGTGATTTTATCGTTGCCAAACTGTTATTATATGATAAATAATCTAACATTTCATTGTAGTTTTTTTCCTCACAGTCACATGGTACGTTTAATTGTTACACTATTTTGAGACAAACTATTATTTGACTAAAAAAACAAAAATATTTCGATCCTTTTCGAAAGGATTACAAACGTATATGCGTGAATATAGCCTGTATGCTTATCAAATAGCCTGAGCCGTTAAAAATTTATTTTAAATCATGTCTACAAATAAATCACTTGTAGCATGCAGTTCGCATATTATTATAAAACAAATTGCAAAACCATAACCTATTAATTAAATTATAGTAGGAAATATCTTACAACCTCACATTAAAGATTTTATACGGTTTCATAACTCATATGCATTCAATACCATTATTTTACAACTTTTCTACCGTATTGTCTTAATAACCAGAGATTATCTGTTGATATAAATTCCTTACTATCAATGACACTACAGATCCATATATACAAAGTGTTTTGAAACTCATGGGCAAACTTTTAAGGGGTGATATAAAGCACCTAAACAAACAATTTTCGCCACACAATGCATGGGCGAAGAGCACGCGGTAAACCGCTAGACGGTGCTGAAATGGAAAGCTGAAAACGCGAGTTTTCTTACACATCGTCCTTTCTACCGTGGATTTCAGAAGGCATGGCGACGTACATTAATCAGGAAAAGAGGGACATGCATTTTATGTATGATCTTGCCAATGGGAATGCTCTGGAAGCCGAAAGACTGTACAGATAGCGTTTCCAAAGAACGAACGTGCCAGACCGAATATTGTTCGAGCAATTGCATCGATTCCTGTGCGAAACGGGATCCTTTGTCACCGGCATGCATGATACAGGTCGTGGTTTTGAGTGTGCGGACGCCACAAATTGTAGCGGACCTTCTGCAAAGAGTGGAAGATCGTCCGCATATTAGCACGCGAAAGGTTTCCCGTGTCGTAAATGTGCCCCACTCGATTGCTTGGCGAGTACTACGCGACGATTACACCCCTATCATGCACAGAAAGTGCAAGACTTGATACCTGCAGATTATGCGCCACGTTTAGAGTTTGAACGTTGGTTTTTGCAATAGCTAGCAGCGCAGCCTGATTTTACTGCACATGTGTTATTCACAGATGAATGAACTTTTACTCGTGAAGGCATTTATAGTACGCATAACGTTCATATGTGGACATCTAACAATCCGTACGACACACGTCCTCAATAAGTATCAGAAGCGTTTCAGCGTAAATGTTTGGGCTGGAATTTTGGGTGACTATTTGATCGGTCCATACCTTCTGCCATTCCGACTGGACGGCAGAACATATCTCACATTTTTACAGGTATTAACAGACTTGCTTCAACCTGTTGCAGCCAACATACAAGCACGTATGTGGTTCCAGCATGACGGAGCACCACCCCATTTCATTTTTGTTGTGTTGAGTGCTTTAGACGTTAAATTCCCAGGGCGATGGATTGGTCGGGGTTGGCCAACACCTAGGCCGACACGCTCACCCGATCTCTCCTGTCTGTACTTTTTCTTGTGAGGCCATTTGAAAAGTTTCGTCTACGAAAGCCCCATCGACTCCTAAAAGGACCTAGTTGCCCGGATTTCTGTTGCTGCCGGTGCAGTCGGAAACATGCCGGGTGTGTTCGAATAAATGCGCCGCTCACTACTTCACAGGTGTAACACCTGCGGTAATGCAGGTTCTTTTGAGCAGTTTCTGTAATTTTGCCACACATGCTGTCAATAAAATTATTTAGCACCTCCTCTATCCGTTTGGTGTTTCGTTCTTTCATGTGACAATAGCGGCAGATACCGCTTGCTTACCGCCCATGCATTGTATGTTGAAAATTACTTGTTTAGAAGTTTTTTATGATCCCTTACATTTTTGTCCATGAGTTTCGAAACATCCTGTATAGTTAGGAGTACAAGTGCGAGCCATATTAACGTAAAAATGACGGTAGGATTTACCTTGGGCATACTTCGTCACTATATTCTCAACATGTGATCATTAACGCTGAGACAGAATCGTGACATCTCGGAACCCAATACTCATTTATCTTTCTCCTGTTACGCAGGTTCGTTATGAAATTACTAATATTTTTACGATGCGTATCGAGGTAAAGACCATCATTTTAATAGGTTGGAAGAACGTCATTCCTACTTCAGGACTTAGAAATAGGAATTGACATAACTAATACGTGGAAAATTTCCTATATTTTAAACAAATCTTTATAAATAAGAATGAAGTGTTTGTTTGTACCTTTTGAATATTGTCGATCCATTTAGAGATTTCCATCCGATTTGGGTCCTTCTGATGCAAGAATATGTCTGTTGTGTGTTTTATCTGTCTGTCTGTCTGTATGTATATATGTGAGTGCACGCACTATGCCCGAATGAATGAATATATCTCCATAAAACTTAGCAGGTGATTACATACAATCCTTAGTGACAGAACATAAATTTTCGTTAGTATGTCTGTCCTTTCCATAATATGTCTGATTGTGTGTCTGTGTGTTTGTACAATTATCACATACATTTTATTTCAAATATTTAAATATAATGTTCTATGTTTCATCTATATAAATAATAACGGAGTGTTTGTTTGCACTATGAATATGTTTGACCCAGTATAAGTTTTACATCCTTTTTGACCCTTCTAAGACTAAATCCGTCTCTTGAGCGTTTGGAGTCCGTATATCTGTCCATCTGTTCTATGCATGTGTGTGACAATGCTTCGCCTAAATTGTTGAATATATTTTCATGAAACATTCCATACTATTAGTGTTTGCATTAATTTAAAGACTGATTTTGCTTGCGTAAGTCTATAAGTCCGTCTTCTCGTTCTATGTTCGATTTTGTGTCTGTTTTTATGCACAATTGACGCATAAAATGAATTCAACATATTTTAATGCAATGTTCTGAATATGTTACACTATATTTTAGTTTAGTGAATATATTATTTAAAATTTATCTTCGAATATATTTAAGTTAGTTTTATGTTAAAACATTTGAGTAACTGTACTTAAATCACTCATAATTTCGTAGTTTTGAGAAGCTGGAAGGATTACTTGGATTGCTTTACCAGTACTGCTGAAAAATTAACTATTTTTCAAAAATTATTTTTACCTAATTTAATTTCTGATACATTTGTATTTTGATCAAAAATTATTTTCTTTTTAAAATATGAACTAGTTTTCGAAGATATGGGACAAACAATACGATGCAACGTAACATAAATTCGTATTCGTTTGCCACGTGCAGTGATATATCTGGTTTTTTCGCTCGAAATTATTTTTGTATTTTTAAATTGTTTCTAACTTTTAGTTGTAAGTTAGACAACAGATAAAAACGAATCACGAATTCGTATTCTTTGAACAACTTTTCTTCTCGACAACTTTATTTTGTTTTTATTCTGTATTTTCTGTTTAAAATATTTATTTTTTTAATAAATTGCTTTTCCTTTTCATCACACGAAACACCACCGCAGAGTATTTGATTTAAAATGGCATGTAATCTAGAATAAAACAATATTTTTTAATCAGAATTTTGCCAGTATTGAACGAACGTCAAGTTGAAAATATCCGAACTAGGACTCTTAAACTATGATACATTATTTGTCATAGCGACAGAAAGTAAAGTAGACATTTTATGATTAGAGTTATCAAAATTCATAATATATTACATTTGTTTCGTCTGTACTGAAGACATTCAATTTTAAAACAAGTTCTTTTATTGTAACACGTGCAGCAAAACGGAATTTTAAAGAAAAAATGTATTTTTTTAAAAACCAACTTTGTGTTTCTAACCCTCTCTCAAAATCGTCTTTTGCAGCAGTTAGATTAGGATCTGTCACATTTCGTCAGTTTGTACCTTTAGCAGGAGTGTGATATATGTAAAATATATTACATGGATGGATATGCATGTGCATAATTTCTGTCCAAAGAAGGCTGAAGTTAAAAAAATGTCGAAAAGGCGATACTAATTATTTTACATTTTTATGATTTGGTATTTTCCTGCTAAAGAGGAATTTAAAATGTTTTATGGGCACTTTCAATTTTTAATTACCTAATTCAACCTGAGTAAGTTCGGATATTTTGCTAGTACAACATACTTTAGATTAGTGAACGCAATATTAAACTTTTTTTTTGCTTACAAATTTAAATAAGTTGTTTTTAAAACATCTGAATAAGTATACTTAAATCAAATATAATTAAGTAGTTTTTTAAAATCTGGAATGTATGTTGAGTATTAATATTATTTAGATTGTTTTACCAGTACTGCTGCAAAAGCAATTATTTTTCAAATAGTAATTTTTTTTACGGAATATAAAATCTGTTACTTTATTTATTTCGTGTCTTATTTTTGTTAGTTGCAAAATATGAACCATTTCCGAATATTTTGGACAGACATAATTTTTTCAACGAACGGGATCGAAATGGAAATTTGTATTGCTTGATCACGTGCAGTGATATTTTCTGTTTGTTTTGCTCTGAATTAATTTCCCATTACTGAATAATTTTGTACAAAGTTTTAGTTGTAAGATATGGTAAATTTGCGAGATCAAGATATAAAAATAATCACGAATGGAACAACTTTTTCCCCCTAAACGTTTGTTGTAATTCGCAGCTTTCTGTTTTAAATAATCTTATAATACATTGCATTTCATCTTCATCACGTACAACACCATCACAAAGCATTCGATTTAAAGTGACAGATAAGTCAGAATGAAGAATCAGAATAAATATTTAATGTAATTTTGCCGCTGTTAAAATACTAATAATGTTTAAAACTCCCAACTATATTCGTCGTATAGATAGGAAGTCAATACGGACTATTATGCGTATTGAAGCGACGTTTATGCATTAGATGTTCATTGAAAACTATGATTTTCTTTAAAAAACGCTGTCAAATTTATTCATCATTTTTATTGGTAGTAAGATATCTTTGTTGTCCTTTTCTGAATTCATGACATTCTATTCTAAAACTAGTTCCTTAATCATCAGACGTGCTAAAAACAAAATGTTCTAAAAAATTATATTATCTTTGAAAAACTTTGTGATGCATTCCTTATCAATTTAATTCGTCCTCCTTATTCCGCCTGATGCAGGTAAAAAAGTATTGTTTGTATTATATATATATATATATATATATATATATATATATATATATATATATATATATATATATATATATATTGCTAGTTATGAGTGCATGAAAACTTTCCGAATATTTATCACTTATATGAAAAGAAGTTAATAAAGAGAATTCCAAATCTCACCTTAAAATCAACTTCTGCAGTAGTCTGTATAGCAATACATGTGAAAAGTATTACTTGAATGGATATGAATGGATAGAATTTGTGACCAAAAAGTAAGTTGTAGAAATTATAAAGTTGATGAAAAGTTGTTAAATTATTATTTTACTCTACGAAAGGCAGTGATTATATATTGCTATCATTTCTTCAAACTAGAAAAAACAATTCAACCTGAGAAATGTCGGGTAATTTTGTTAGTATGGAATAAATAAATCTTAGTATGCTATGCAATATAAATAATACTGAAAATATAAATTTTGTAAGGAATTGATGAAACTAGTTCTAATGAGAACAACATTGTAAAGTTAAGTAAAATCTGCTTAATCATGGAAATCGTGTACCTAGTTATGTTCGTGCTACTGTGATCTTTTTTTTTTTTTTTCAATTTAAGCGGTTTATCTAAACAGAGAGTTTGGACTTCGATTTGGTTTTGAACAACCACAAAGATCTTCAATAAGAACCCAGAATCTGCGAAACCCAAAGTTAGTCTATTATATTTTGTAACGCAATATTTCTATTACCTACCTATTCCAAACATTCTACTTTTAGGGTGCACACGAACTTTAATTTCCTAAAATTATCATAAAATATTCATTACCTTATTTCACTATCGTAATTGAAAACATTGCAACAGGAAAATAACTTATTTTCATTGCTATGAATTTAAGCTTTAGTACACAATCTTTCAAAATACACTTAAGATGCTTTTAAATTATATCCTTTTTTAGCATTAGTAGTTTTATTGACAGTGTTTGAAGTTGTATAAATGTGTTGGAAACTATGCATTTACAGATGTTAATGCATTTTATATCGGTCGTCTTAAAAGTGAAACACACTAAGTCAAAATTATCTCGATATAGGTTTCTTAACTTTTCTAGACCACAATGCCGTAATCTTGTCCACTAAGTCATTTTTTCTCCGAAAAAATTTAGATTTCTTCTTCAAAAAATGTTGATAGTCTATAAAAAATTATGATACTAATTTTGTTTTTTCTGTTTCCTTAGAAATTTTGTGACTTAGTGCGATTCACTTGCAAGCCGCTGATCTACACTATTGAGAATAAATTGGTAATTCACAAAAGCGTATAAAAGAAGTACCACAATTTACTGATGACACTTTGCCTTCTAATACTAAAATATTATCTAATATCTCCTGAATAACAACTCCCCGTGTTTGAAGAAAATTTAAAAAGCAGAAGCTACTTTTATTTTCCCCTCCATCTCGGTAATTTAAGCTTCTTAAGATATCCGTGCGTATCACAGAACCTCAAGGTTGTTTACAAAATCCAAATAATGTCGGAAGCAGATCCGATCCCTAATCTCTTCCTCTACTTTACTTACAGAGATCTTCCACTACAGTCTTTGGAGCTGACACTGCGCTAAAACCTACAGTTTTGCTTCCCTTTAAATATAGTTGCCACTCAAAGTCTTTTTTTTTCTCTTGTGTTTCTTTTGTGTTCTTTTCAGATAAGGGAAGAAAAAAATAGTCAACAAGAAATTCGCAGTACACCCAGAAGGCTTCTCTGCTGCTGTTCAAATCCTGGCGGATTAGACATAAGAATAAAGTTAAGGATTAGACGATCCGATACACAAAGGATTCCTTGACTGCAGGGAAGACGATGCCTTTGCAGGAAAGGAGTTCTATTTCCGGACTAAATGAAGAACACCGAGTTTACACAAAGAGATTTTCTTTTCTTGTTGGCAGGAATCGTTGAAATTCTTGTCGCAGCAAAAGTCACAAAGGTTACTTGGGTGGAAGACAAACATCCAGGAAGTCAGACTTCGTCTCCCCGTTATATTGGTAGCAAATACATCTTCAATAAAGATTCTTCGCTGCGCAACGACGTTATATTAACACAAGGAGGGAGATATATTTTGACTATCGACATCCGTAGGTGTAGTCAAATTGGCCCATTCATAATTTTTTAATCCATTTTAGCTTTAGAATTTTTAAAAGCTCAGTATAAATTATTATTTGTTAAATGAACGAATTTATTTAAAATAACGCCACATGTGATTACACAAATAAATAAATTTTCAAGAGGTATCTTCAAAATTTTTCTTGTTTACATACTGTTTGACTTCATTACTAGTCATGTGCATGAAAATGTGTGATCAGACAAATTCTAGTTCAAAATGATGCTATGAAACAAAGAAAATTCTACACTTTTGATGAACTTAGTTTATTTAGTAACGCTAGACAATGTTTTAATTGAACAAGCATCTCCAACTTTCTATTAAATATTTAAAGGATTTTTAAATTTGACTATAATATATACTCCATTTGAAATTAAAAAAAAAAAAACTATTTTAAAGAGTAAATTTAAAAGCTGTATTTACTCCAATCTATATATCATTAAAACATTATATATCTTTTGAGGACTAAGTATCCTTTATGAATTATTTCATGTTAATGTTTAAATTCCAACTGTTAAAAAATTTTCCATACATTTTAATATTGAAAAACAGTTTCATTTAAAAATAAGCAAACGATACTGGGTACAGTAGTACCGTAGATGTAGTTCTTAATAAAAATTAAAATTTGATTACGTTTTACAGAATTTATTATACATTTTATGTACACAGTGTTCTATAACACTAAAATCATTCAATATATCTATTTTACTTATTTCATCTGTTTAGAAATGAATGATAGTTACACCGAACTGGTGTGCAAAACTTTAGAAGAATTCCGTTTTTCACAGTACCGACTCAAAGGAATAAAATAAATGAAATTTCTAACACATACCCCTTAACTATAATGACTGTTTTGCAGCATCTAACTATGATTAACACTAGTTGGTCGAGGACATCTTGAGGAAACATTGTTCACTCCGGCAAGTGGTAAGATTTCTTTCCCTAGATGGTCCCTCACATGATCTGTATAATTCATATTAGAGAAGTAAGGATGCCAATCCATACAAGTGGTATCCTTAGATTAAAACAGTTCATCCTGAGCACATGTACCATGTCCAAATCATCTGACGTCCAGAATAGTTTGTTTGATGATTGAAACGACTCTCAACAGTCAAGAGTAGTCTTTCATTATGCTGTATCATTCATTCTTTTGTAGTCCTTACACCATTTAAGACATTGTGAAATTATTACGCTTTTATGAAAACTACTGGCCATGATATTGCGTGTCCAGAGGTCATCTACAGTTGCTGTGCAGTTCTTCCTGCAGTCTTAAGCCGATTTCCTTTGGCCTGTAGGACTATATTGGTCATACCTTGACTTTTTGTTCTACGGGTAACCTCCACCAGAAACCTTTCTAGCAGCTGTTCCTGTTATTTTGAAGGTCTTCCACGAACATGAAATAATGCTAAACTACCCTTCTAGAAATACAATTATCCTTTAAATCAGCTTACAAATTATTCTAAAAAGAACCTCTTCAACGAGTAAAGTAATTTTAGCCATTGCATTATCTGTAACACGATAACAATTCACTCGAACTCCTTACAACGATGCGAACACTTGCTTTCCAATTCCTATACTTAGAAAAGCGGCATGTCAAGTTCAGAGCTGTTACGCAACTCTCACAATCATTTTTCGGAAATTTTCGTAAGCATCGTCTTTCCACCAATCAGTTTTCGTTAAGCAAATCGCCTCAAGGTTTTGAGCTTCATTTTTCGAGTTTAATAGTACAGAATAATGTCGGCGCTTAAGTTCTTCAAGCCAGTATAGATTAGAATGATAATATTAACTGCTCACGATTTAAGGAAATATTCACTAGTGAATTACTGCAGAGAGTTGCCCATATTTAAAGAAATGAGTATGCTGTTGCTATAAAATTTATGTTTTAAGTATTTTTAGGTAGGGAACACATATACGTTAAATAGGTTGTGGCAAGACATGATCAAGACGTATTTCGGTCATGTTACACTAATCGAACCAGTACACTTGTGAAATATCAGAGGACTGTGGTAGTTATATTTGACAGCAAAGGATTAGCAAGCGAAGTTTCGGGAATTCTAAACAAGGTCCAGCAAAAGATAATCGTGTATGCGTGGGCTAGTGTGCGTTAAATCTGTAGCTGTCACAAATGTCCTCACTGCTTGGTGTGGAATTTTGGAGAGTGGGGGTGCCAGATCAGGAGCTGCCTCATCATCTCAAAGTGGCTCAAAATTACGTGGTGCTATCCTCTGATCTTTCCATTGGAGATTGATCCCAGACCGTCAACCGTGGCCCGTTGTGTTACCTTGTGTAATTACTACAACACTAATAGTTAAGATAATCAAGACGTATTTCGGTCAAGTTACACTAATCGAACCAGTACACTTGTGAAATGTTAGAGGAATGTGGTAGTCAAATTTGATATGAGTCTATTGTTGTCTTGGTCAGGCTTCACCCTGAAAACGCCCTGATGCACCAACATTTCCTAATTTCTTTACTACTTTTGTTGTAATTATTTTTAATTTCCTGTGTTCTTGAAATTATATATATTTTTCACGTTAACGAGAAAGTTAAACAATCTACTCTTGAAAGTAGTCTCCTGTCGTAGTGTTAATAAGAATGCTGGCCACGCAGCTTCTTAAACGGTACCAGAAACATCATAACCGCACGTGTTTGTTATTTGCTTCAGAGTGTACTACTTTCCTCCCCAACAATGTAAAACAGTGGAAAATCTCGCGAAATTAAATGAGTTGTAAGGAAGCGGAACAAAAATCTCCGAAATCTAATAAACATTTTTGACAATTTGCCAAGCGGACAGATGTATAGCGTGACGGAAATTCAACTTCCTCCGAAATACAATACCCAAACATACACACTCGCATGCACATGCACATTCAGATCCCGCAGAATGATTCTTCTGCGCTGAGCTGCAACATATATGCAAATGGCGCCGTGACGTCGAATATAAAATGAGGTTTTTATTTCTTGTTAGAAGAGCTATAAAGTTTGAGAGGACACGCAAGTGTAATATTTAAATATTCAGCTCTTTGATATGTTAATGAGCGAAGAATAAAGTTTCGCCACACTTGATTCATTTTTTTTTTATTTTCTTTTTTTATTTCCCATGCAGATGGTTTGTATGGGTTGAAATATTGAAGCGTAATAATAGGAGGTCATTTTTCGAGGAAAGTTATGGTGGACAAAAGTGATTGATTACGTGTGAACTATGGATCGATCTCTTCACATGCTTTGCACGATCTTCCTATACATTCTAATACGTCTTTCGCTGAAAAGCTTTTAAATGACTCCGGAGAAGTATAAGTACACGATCATGGGGTTATCTCCTAAACCTGGCGTGCTCTACCCACGACATTACATGCAAATTAATGTAAAATATAAATGCGTGTTAAATTGTTATGACTAAAATTGGACATAAGTGCCGTCTTTAACTTGGAAATGCAAATGAAAATAATCACAAGTGTAGAATGTGGTATATTTTTAAAGCATTTTTATTGTAATACAGAAAAAATTACTGTATTCTCTCTCACGTTTTCCCACATTATATTTTATTTCTAGCCACAACGTTTGGGGCATATGGGAATTTAACACCCTGGTAAATATACACGCATGCATCTTTTCCAGAAACTGCAGACTTCCCAACATGGTTTCTAATCAATTTTGACTTTGTTTTACCTCTTAACATTTTCTCGGATTCCTTCAAAGAATGGACGTGGTTATTTCGTCATTATGCGTGTTTCTCTGAGACGTTTATACATTATAACATCACTCCAAAATCTAGTGATGTTCAAAGTGTGGATAGTAAGCCTTATACTCCTTCTTCTTAATTTTTAATCATCACTTTTTAGGGAATTTAAATTACAATTTTTAGCGTTTTAACTATATCTCTCCTATAAACAGCTTCAAAGCTTTTATCTACTCTAAACACTCAGCAATGTATTAATAATAACATACATATAACAATTATTTTATAATGAAATAACTATTTAATTTGGGCTGTTACTTTGATCAACAAATTGACCGACAATGCAAACTGTTCTGACGACTAACAACAAAAGATGACTGCTTAAACAGTACACCTAAAAATAACTTTGATATTAAAAACATGGTCGTTACGTTGTGCTTTTATTTTAAACTTATTATTCCTTATGCAGACTGAAAACTTAATGAATCATACATAAAATTTAATGAAATCCAAAACTGAGATCTTTATTTGTTATTTTTGAATACAAATATTTTAAAAGCTACACAACACGAGGTAGGAAGAAATTTATTAATAATAAATATACTCTAGTTCATCATAAATCTTTGTTGCTTCATTTATGAAGATAATTTTAAAATCAATTACGAAACAAATGTTTGAAAACATAAAATAATTGCAGTATGAAACAAAACTTTTGTACGACTGTTATAAATTTCCAATATTTCTTACACTTACAGCCATATTATACGGTTGGATTCATGGTCATTAAACATGAGACGAGAATGACATCAATGTCAAATATTGTATCATATACATCTTGTATATATCTTGAATATTCAGTCAGCATTAAATATACGCAAATAGCTTAATCTCAAGAATTATTTTTGTTAGATATAAAGTGGTTAATTTAGAGTACTGTATATTTAACATAAATACCCGTATTGCTGTACTTTGAACCATTTGAGAATGACTTTCACAAATCTCACTTATTAATAATGTAATTTCTAAGTACAAATATTAATATAATTAGAAAAAAGTCATTGTTTTCATTTTAGTGTTTAAATACTTGAAGTGAATACGTCTTTAAATCGGACAAGTTTTGGGAACTTTTGTGAAAACAACAACCTGTATATCAAAAATGATGTAGATGTGTATATATTCTCTATACGAATCTACACCCTTTGACCCATCCACACCAAATTTGGTATACTTATACTTTAGAACACTACGGAAAACATAGGTGTAGTCCTAAATGTGCCCCAATTTTACATTCTAAAGTTTGTTTTTCTCAATTAACTGGACAAGGACATGTACAAGAAAAACACGCTCTACGGGATTTGTGTATGAGTTAACACAGGAAAATAATGCAATCATGTTTTAGCTGTCACTGTAGGAAACGTTCTACAGTGTTCATGTATTTTTGTTACAGTGTTTGTATACAGTGTTTATGCACAGGGAAATGTCGCGGCCATATTTGAAACCTAAGCAACGTTGGGTTATTCAACTAGTATAAATAAAGTGTTACAACGCTTTGTATTATGATATTAGAACCACAAGAAACCTCTAGAAGATAAATTTAGCATCCTTTGGACAATGGATGTCCGTACAGGTGCGTTCTCACGAATCAAGTTTAATTGACCGATTATAATTGATCGATAAAAGTTGAATATGACTTGAATCAGTTTTTGTTCGCACATTTCATTAGAAACTAATCAATAGTTTAATAAGCGAAAATATAAAAGTTACAGTTAAAAAATATTTACTTATAAAAAATCACATTTAAGGTATCAAACTGGTATCAAATCGTATATTTCAAATACGTTGAAATTTTCGCTCTATCTTTAGCGATCGCGAAGATAAAAACTTGGAATAGAGATTTTAAAAAAAGCATTTATGTTCTGTTTGTTGAATAAAATAAACCACAACAGATCGTTTGCGTGGAAATAACACGAAAACAGATGGCGAATGACTCATCACTCGAACTATTAAGTTTGAATGGGTCAAACTTTTCTTGATCTACTAAAATGTTGATCAACTCTATTGAAACAAAAGTTCTCACTATGGTTTTCATTCAACTTTTGTTGATCAATTATAATCGGTCCATTAAATTTGATTAGTCAGAACGCGCCTTACATGACGAGACCTTCGGGGTGGTGTGTTTCTGGTGCACTAAATGCGAGGAAGCTATCCGTAATGTACGGAAATTCTACTGTGCTGGTAGATATAAGGGCCAGTGTAAATTTAGTTCGCATGGAGTGAAAATCCGTAAGTAGCGTCTTTTGAAAACTTTGAAACTACGTTACATTCGCATGCCTTCCATCAATAAATTAGTCCTCAACATACCTATCAACTGCACTATAATCGTTCAAACTGCAAATTAGTTGTTGAGTTTTTAAAATAAACAATCCTTCAAACGTTCTACGTGTGCTTCATTCATTCGACAATCCAACATCAGGCCCGAGTGTTTATCAAAACTATGGCTTGTGTCCACGACGCAAACAAGCAATTATTTTTGAAATATGAGATGGAATATATGGGATTTTCCTAAGAAATTTGCTCCATATACTACCTTTAACATCTCGTATTTAAGGTATACCTCTGTGTATACGCGACTTTGAAACTTGAGCTCTTTCTAACTAATTAGTGTGAACGCGGAATATTTTTCTTACAAGAACTATGTGCTAAAGGGCCCGTATATTAACTACATTTCTTTATATTACACTCCTGGTTTTGTAAAATAGTATATGTATGTGATATTTTTACAGAATTGGAGTAGTTTTGATTGTTGGGAAGTACATGATTTCCAGGATTGCATTCATAATTCAGTTCAATATACGAGTGCTTTTAAAAATTTTTCTTAGTTCTGTTTTGTATAATCTTTTAAATTTGATAAATTTGAAGAAATAAGGATTTAAATCAATAATTTTTCAAATAAATTCGCAATTTTACTTCAAGAGTTGAAAATTTAAAACAAATATTTTTTTCCAAACATATATACATCCGTACTAAGTCAAATTATCTAAATTATTTTATATTGTATTATCATGTCCAAAGAACACCAATGTAACTCATCTATTTTAAACACAAAACACTAGGACATTATGTAACTAAACTATTTTAAAATTAACTTATATATAATTCTATTCTTTAAGACATTTTAAAGTGGATTACATTTCAATTCTACAACCTAAAATATGAATATTTATAATTTCAATAACAAATGGATTTCCTAACATTTCCTACAGACTTTATTTTGCAGTTCTATTATGAGAACTTGAAAGTGAATGAATAGAAATATATTTCACTTCCATAAATTAGTGCAACAGTTTAACAAAGTTGCAACGTTATTAATGAAGGTGTAAGCTAAAACTTGTTAAAATAATGTTTGAATTATTTAATTTTGACAGTCTTGAATATAACGAATGATGGATTTATTAAATACAAATGAAATAAATTAGGAGTATATTTTGTACCTTAATAACCTTTATTGATGTTCATTTTGTCAAGCTAATGTATTGAAATTAACTTAGTGTTTGTAAAGTACTTTTTGCATAACACTAGCACAGTGAACATACATGTTTAATTTATGTAGGTAAATTATAAATTCGAGCATCTTAATTGCAAAATACAATTTTTCAATAAATTATAAAGCTAAAATTCTTCTCACAATAGCAGGAGCGTTTGAATTATGACATTAATATGGATTATTTAATTATCACCACATCCTTTAAACTATATCAACTTTTTAACGATATTGAAAAGTTAATTAAAATTATTTTTATTACATTCCCATTTAATCAATACATTTTAATTAAATGATTTTTAATTTATAAGAGCATCGGTCTCAGTGCCTCCAATTAACTTTAGTTCCATTTCTCGTTTTTGTACTGATTAGGTAATATCCATTCACTAATAACCAATTTCCCCAAGGTTACTTCCATTCCAGATCGGAATCGGAAGGGGAAAAGTAGTAGGAAGGCTTATAATAATCAAGAGTGTAATTCACACTTCGGGCAATTACGGCAAATGCGTTTCATCAAGAATATCGATTTCCGTTTGTAATTATCATACAATCCGTAGCGAATATTAAAAAGATTTTTTTTTTCACTGACTTTTTCGATAATTGGAGGCTGATCCTCATGGATATTAACGCACTTTTTATTTCAAATAATATGCTTAGAGTTAAATTATTATTATATGTTTGTAGTTGCAAAAATTGGTGATATACTGTCCTTGATTACTTGCAAGAATTGTGTTCCAGTTAATGCGATTGCAAATGTTCATTTGGGGGTTGGAAGACATGATGGCTTGAATTATAAGCTGGCAATATTTTGATACAAATTAAGATTTTACTTAAATGTATGATAACGTTTTGCTTCCATAGTTTTAATCTCTGAAGCAAATAAACCCATTATTCCACCATGGGTTTATTTGCAAATAAACCCTTTATTATACCTGCATGATATGAGCAGTATTTGTGGTTTTGACCAATATAATCTTTTAATGGATTATTTTGACCTACATATGTGGCTAATTAATCATTATGAGGATTTTGGTATAAAAAAATACTTCAGTTTTTGAGAATTTCACAACATTCAGAGAGGGTTAAAAGGTGTCAAATGTTGGCTAGAATAAATAAATGTTAATTTTAGCATTAACAATGCATTGACGTTTATTTTATGCAGAATAAAATGAACTTAACACTTTGTATGATACTTAAAATATAATCTGGTTGTTAACAAGCATTTATTTTCTTGTTTTCATACATTTTAAATTTTTTGCGTGTAGTTTCTAAAATTGATAACTTATATGGATTTCTAAAGAATTATGCTTCAATTAATGCAGTTTGAAATGTTCGTTTGGAGATTTGAAATAAAAATATCATGAATTATACACTATAATTGTCGTTATTCTTATTAAAATTCTTATATACTGATTTTGTAATTTTTTTCTGTTTCTATAGTTAAAAAGATCGAATAAATCCAATCTTATTTATATCATAATTTGATATCTTAATATTTCGTTGCTCCATTATATCAATAAATCGTAGGGGCTTACAAGTGGAACTTACTACACATAGTTTTGAGAAAACGAAAGATATATTATTTTACCAAATCTTTGCTCAGTAAGTGTATATTTCAAGGACAAATCCAACATTAATGGAAAAAAAAACATCTTAGTTTTATTTCACCATTCGAAAAATAGCCGCTTTTTAAGAATTGCTAAAAAAATTATGTCGTGGAAATTTTGACTTTGTGTGTTTAAATTGCAAGCTCATGAAATATTATTTTGAACTGTAATGGCGCGGTTTGTTTTGTTTTAAGCAGCTTAAAACGAAATTGAAATTGGTAAGTTATCAGTTGAGACAAAGAGAGAGAGAGAGAGAGAGAGATAAATCAAAATACATGTATTAAGGATTTACTGTTTTGAAACTTATGTTAATGTAATATTCTTTTTTATTTTTTCGGATTAAGAACATTATGCACTTCTTGTGAAATGCTTAACATAGCAAAATACATTTTACTGCTTGAAGAGAAGTATAAATTTAAAAATATATTTCGCTATCAAATTACAAGTTTTAAAATTTTCTCTCGAATACTTATCACTATTCTACATAATAAGCAATAAATATATATTTCATTCGTTGCACCTTTTGGGACATAACCACAGTAGAGGAAGGGTAATCTCAGAAATTTAGTTTAAGAATCATTATTTAATACAATACAATGTTTTGTTCAAAAATTATTTATACACTTTTATTCATTTCAGTAGACTGTTGTAGTTCGGTAAAGAATAATATATAAAATGGTTGATCATAGGTCAATATTCATTCACTTTACATATGTTTTATTCAAGTTGGAATATTCTGGTCTGAGTCCAATTGTCACTGCTGTGAGATAACCATAGCCTCTCTTCGTTGTGTTTGAAAAAAAGTTGGAGCAAGTGGTTGAAAAAAAAGCGGTTGAAAAATAATGATGACGTGAGTAGTCTAATTTTATAATGAACTAAGATATATAGAAACAATTTTTAACAATAATTATCTCTCATAAGTACAACGGTTACACATTATATTTTCTTGTTTCAGATAAGGAATTCCGTTCAAAGACAATTAAGTACAAAATAGAGGTTTAGTAACTGTACATATTACATGATATATTTCGAAACAATTATCAGAATCAGAATACCTCCGGGATTTTGTTAGCATTTACGTACAATTCAGTCATGAAAACCCATATAACGGTAAGTGGTTGGGTTAATAAATAATATGAAATCCATTACTGTATTTCAGAGAACTTCCACTTAATTGTAACTGAGAAGTTGAGATGTTGGGCTCGTGTGGGATTAGAGACTGAGATTTATAGTGAGCATTAATGAGGGTGGACGGCGATCCACACTCCATCCTCCTCTATATGCCTATTGACGTTGGTATTGTCAAGTTATGTTGATATTTTCGACGACTGTAGCACACAGATTATACGACGACAGCTGAGTTACTTTCCATTCGAGCAGCTTCATCCTGGGCACTGCGATTGCTCAGAAAACACAAGTATTTTCTCCGACAGTCTGTCCAGCGTGACTCTGTAGACCAACCTTCTCACTACTAACCCTATGGCACAAAGAATACATTCCATCATTGAAGCAGCAGCTCCATCAATGTGTATTTATATATCTTGGGTCATAGGACATTCCGGTGTTGAAGGAAACGGAGCAGTAGATAATCTTGCAAGAAGTTCCACCGGTTATCCGTCCATCCGCCTGCATCCCATCCGTCTTCCGGCGTCTCATCTGAAGAGGTCCGTCAATATTGCATCAGCTAACATATGGCAAGAAAGATGGATAAATTCCAACAAAGATCGGATAATATTTTAATTCTTTCCCAAGGTCTGTAAAAAGCGCCTCCTCTCAACCCCAGAGATCAACCACTTTTACACGGGCCACGGCCCGTTACTACAGTGTCTATTTAGGTCGAATATCCATTGTGATCTCTGCATCTGTGGAATAGAAGAAGACCCGGACCACTACGTTAACACTTACCCTATTACATCTCTTCTACACATCAAGGAAGAAGCACCTCAGTACTAAGACACCTGGCATAAACGCATGGCTGTTCATCCCTTGCATCAAAGGAAAATAACACAAATCGTACGATATGTGACCTCCAAGGAATTTGAACTTAAGCAAGAGGTTTAGGTTCAATTTTTGACTGCAAGACATTAATTGCCCTTATAACCTCAAACTTTTATTAGAGCAGCACCTGAGTGTGCATTTCATAACTTATAATTTATGTTTTGCATCCCACCAAATTAATTTTCTTTTTCAAAATCGGTTATCTTTACGTTATGGGAAAGTTTGTTTACCATAAACCCAATCCAAGGGTCGGAATCTCATGACGGAGTTAAGTTAAGTTAGGTATATGTTGTCAAGAAGAGCTCAGTTTAAATCTTTCTCAGCGTCCATAATTTACAAAGTGTTTTCTACAAGATATCTCCATTACCAATATCTGGCCAATTTTACAATTGAGAAGGTACCACATGAAGACAAAACTGCCCAATTACTACTAGGGAAATAAAGATCCAAGTAAGAAAAACAAATTGCCCTTTGCCAAGAATAGGTGAACATTGTAATCGTTTTTTAATCAAAGGCTCAACAGGAAACAAAGGAGCTAAGATGACTAAATTAAAATGGTTGAATCATTTATAACGCAATCGCAGTACTGAAGCATCAATGGTTTAAAATTGAGGTGACATAATGAAACCACCAATTTACAAGTAAAACACACTAATTCGAAAAACATAATTTTGGGAAAACAAAGAGGAAATCTACACTACCCTACAATGATAGACCGAACAGCAAGATATGATCGTATATGGGAAATAATACATGCTCTAATATAGGGATGGTCCCCCCACGTGCTGCAGTTACACTAGCAACCCTTCTGGGCATACTTTCAACAAGGTTTAGATACACAGCTATGGGTATTTCTGTCCTTTCCTGCTGCAAGAATGTCGCCAACTCAGCTGCAGAGATCGGACGTGTTTCCCTGGTCCGTAAGTGTCGCTCTCACTCGTCCCACAAATGTTCTATGGAGTTTAGGTCGGACTCAGAGCAGGTCAGGGAAGACGTTTAACTTCCATATCTTGATACCACTGCTTGACAGAGGCTGCAACATGAAATGAAGCGTTGTCGTTATAGAAGTAATATTCGTCCATTTTATAAAATTGTCAAAGCGTACGAAGAACCTGACAGTCCAAAATGTTCATGTAGGCGTCGGTGTTCAATGTACCAGGAACATCATGCAAAGGTCCCAGGTGTAATGTTTATTTCTATCCTTTATTTTCTTAAGGAAATGTAGAGGCAATAAATAAAGGTTGCAATTTTTCAGTTGTGCCTGTTATTGCCAGAAGTTGATTCCTGATTTCCTAAATATAAGAATAGGACTTCTGGAGCAATAACCCGATGTCTCCCATTATCAAAATGGTGATTTCTTATGAAAAATATGTGAATAAAATTTTAATATACAACCTGGGCATTCAAGAAAGTACAGATGATATTGTCATTTTTTGATGAATGAGAGAGTATTGACTTTCTCTAGGAATGCGTCGATGCTAGACTCGAACTAGGAGGCCGAAAGATGTTGGCTTTCATAAAATTGGAGGTGATGTGGGGACAGTAGAAACGACGGCCACTTCCCAACCTTTTTTTTTATTTTTGTACTTTTCGGTGAACAGATTTCTTTACTGGAGGACAACAATTGAGGATGACATATGGATTGCTGGGAATTTCTTGATGGGAGGGAGTAGAAGGAGTGTCCAGCACTCAAAAAATTTGCAAACAGTTGGTCTATAAAAGTGATCTTAGAAATGTATCTCCAAAAATAGACTGTAGATGACAAGAACACGTGAGATTACGTTGAAGAAAACATAAACCTTTATTTTCAAGGTTGAATGAGCAAAAGTTCAACGTTATTTGGATTCATGTCGTAGATAAGGTACCATAACGCCAACGATGCATAATGCCATTGACGATTGAACAACTCTAAAAACTAGGATATCTATAAAGTTTATTTTACAAGTTAAACCATTTGCATTTCAATTGACCTGGAACTATCCTCGTACCGACATCATGTCGTCCCATATATCGTCATCAGTTGATGATTCTGAGCGATACCTCGCAGTGTGTATACTCTTTGATATTGAGTAAATTATTAAGATATTAAGTAATAAAATAAGTTAAAGTACAGACCTTCACAAAAATTACACGGAAATTAACAACCGCTCCGGGGCGACCGTATCAAAGATCCGCACTCCTCGAAGATGAGAAAATAGGGGGTGACTGTGCAATCCAAAAACTCGAAGAATTACAGGTAATTTCTTTTGAGATTGAGCGATCGTTGGAAATACCGTTTCGGTGGGGAATAATCCACAAGTACAGGTGGACCGCAAAACTCCACTCCCTGCCAATAGAGAGTTCTTCCGAGAAATTCGCACAGTCAACCCTAAGAAAAACCAGGCTGACTCTTTCACAGTCCACCCTCGCGAAAATCAGTGAAAGAGTGACAATTTTCACAACAAATCTTGGTTTTGTACAGCGGGCATGATTTCACATTTCATCGCCAATTGGGCCGCCAAAATTCCATATTTAATGGTTCCTGACTCTCTTAAACTTTGCAAAGTTCTGCCAACTAATAACCCCACTCCACGTCCTCTTTTGGTTCAAGTGACTGCTTTTGCATTAATTGGGATATAAAATCATCCATCCATCACACCGACTCGGAACAACCATCAAAAATATCATGAGATCTTAATGTATAATCTGATAGAATTCCCGAAGCCGTACGATGAAAAATGATGAACATAATTCCCTTTTTTATAATTGAGCCGTTGAAGAAATTTTGGCAAGGGAAAGAACCCCCTAATTCGCCGGGTTTTCTTGGAAAAGTAATCCCTCTTCATTGTTTCAGCAGAGGGAATCTCATCCTGTGATTTTCTAATTTCTAGCTGGGACTGAAAAGCATCTTCTGAAAGCGTTCATTTCTGTAAGTTTTAGACGTGTTGAAAACTTTCACTGTGACACTTGCAAGCAGACGATATAATCACTGATGGTATACCTTTATATGAGGCGTTGTGGATACAAAAGGAGAACTTAACATTGGATGAAATTTATTTCTTCTATATTTTGGTTTGTCAGACATTAGTGAATAGTGGTATTAGCTCTTTCTTTGAGTTCGCCCTTTCTAACCCTATAAAAGTAGGCTGACAATAGCTCTTCTATGTTCTAAGAGTGGTAGAGTTCCGCGTTTAAAGGAGTTTTTCTGTAACTCAACATTTGTTGAGTTCGACCTTTGTATTCGCAACGCCTCATACATTTTATTACCATTTTACTACATAATTGTCAAAATATACGTATTAAATGAGCACCATATTAAAGAAATAAATTTAATTTGATAAAATTCTAGGAATTCGTAAAAACGTTTCCTGATTTTTTGAGATAATTGAACTATAATTCCTTTGAAAACATCGCATTCTTCATTTTAAATACTACATTTAAAATCTTGAGATTCAGTTTTGATTACTTACTTTTTTCTAAAAGTTAACAGTAATTAATAGAACCCATTTAGCATTCAATACCTGGAAGCAACAAGTTTTAATAAGTCTTTCACTGTTTCTTCATTGTGCGATAAAGTAATCCCCGAACAGTTTTTACTTAAATATATTTATTGCCTCAATCTATACAAAAACATATACTTTTTTCACTTTTGACTTCGTCAAATCTTACTGAAAAAATAACAAAGGCTTATATGAATAAACCTGCTAAACAGTTCGTAAACAAATACGTTAAAAATGCATAATAAAAGTAAAAGTTTAGCGTTGTTAAAAAAGAGAGAAAATAGAGAGCCTTGTGAGAGTGGATTTTAATTACCCATTATCCAACCTATTATTATTTACCCTTCAGAAACAGACTCTCATTGTCTTTCTTGTTGCCATTATTCTTTCTTTTAATTTTGCTTATTACGTAATTTCCTGTGCTTCATGCTATAGCAAAGTGCATCCTCTTTGTACTTTGCAATTTACAGAAAAGACGCGCTGTGTTAGTGATAAAGTGGAGCGTCTTTTTCGAGATTTTTTTAAAAACGGGAAGAAAGAAAAGAAAAATAAGGTACAAGTAATTACGTTTTAAACTACTCTACTTATCTTTTTCATAATACCGTCTTATGAATAAATATTAGCGTAGAAAACAATGCACTCTACATCCGCTACGTCTAACGAACTGCAGAAATGTGTTGCTAATAAATCTAATTAAATTTTCATTGGAGTATAGGCGTAAATTTATTACTTGTTCAAGTGATGCCTTTTTTCTTCTAGAATTGTCTAATAAAAAACGATTTTAGTTCATATAAATTACGTTTAAGTTTCACTACAGCGGAAAGATTATTTTTTATTTGACATTTTAAGAGCAATTGCATAAATAGACAAGAAAAATATTTTGCATTATTTTAATAAAGCGCGTTTCGTTTCTTAATTTGAAGAAAAATTAGTTTGTATTTAATGTTAAAAAGAACTGAAAAATTAAACAATTAAGTTGAAAGAAAACTTTTCTTTATTTAAAATTAAAATTATAATTAAATTTAGATTGTTTAGTATATTCAGTTAATCATTTCAACTACTTCTTACTATGGAATGATCTAATCAATTATCAGATGTGCATTGCTATATTCATACCTGCTGTGTGTACGGATATATCATATAAAGTTAAGCTATACTGTTGAACTATACCAAAGAGCCGCGGTAGCTCAGTCAATAGAGCGTCGGGCTCGCATCAGAAGGGTTGTGGGTTCTGTCCTCGGCGGAGCCTATAATTCTGATGATTGCGAGATCGAAACTTTGACCTGGCTTAAGACCGTCGTGCTCACTAATGGTGACTGGGGCACGTTAAATAGGTCGAGGTCACAAAGTATCCCATGTTCCCATACCAAATCAATACCTCTGGGGGTACCTTATCAGAGGGTTATCGGCCTCTGATTGGGATCTAAATTACGATATGTGTGAGTGAATGAATGTATGAAAGGGACCATCCTGTAAAACGGATGTGTCATGTATGTCGAGCAAAGACGGACTTCCTCCCAATGGACTTCCTCCCAATGAATAACATGGAAGGCGCACCCGTCTTCGACGGGCCTGGCACTCCTCCGTTCTGCCAGTTTAGGCATAAGAAACAACAACAACAACTATACCAAATAAAAGCAAACCGATCAATTGTATTAAACTTATATTCATGATTTGAATACATTCTTTAGTAATACCACTGACCTCTTTGACAGGTCAATGGTCTTACTAAAGAATGTAACGCTATAAGTGGAAAACATGTGGCTATTAGGGAGTGAGGTCCTGTATAGACATAGTAGCCATCATTAGTTCAAATCAAAATTCATGCGCTTAAATAGAAGAGATTGGAAACCAGACAAAACAAGTAGACCTTCAGTTGCATTTTCCAATTTGAAGAAAGCAAACTTCGAAAGGGTAACACATTGAACGATTCTTAATGTTCATACAGAGTTGAAGAAGTAAAAATTTAATATGAATACAATATACGCATGATTATACAACATAAAATAAACAGATCAATCATGACATTACTCATTAAATTCGAAGTTTAAACGAAATTGAAGCCTTATTCCTTGAAATGAATTTCATTCTTCAGATAATTAGATTTTTGTAATCTAAATTACTACTTCTATGATCAAAAATTATTCAAAGATAAATAATGAGTGAAATTTAACTTGCCTTGAAGTAAAAACAATATATATATATATATATATCTCACTTTGCAGATCTGAAAATACAGATACGTATTTGAACGAGAAGAGCTATTTCAAACTGTTATGTCGTAAATAGATGATTGATGGTTTATGCTATAAATCAGTAAAGAGAAAAATAGCACACAAATACGGACATTTAAATAAATAAGCCATATATGCTAGGAAAGCTAATACATAAATAAACGAAACGTTTCCACCTCTAATTAAACAACACAATTTGTTTACTCTTCACCGTTTGAAATATCTTGACTGTCCCAAATATAGTTAGGCCTCCTCTTACGTGGATATTATAATTCCTACCTGCGCCGTCACTTTTGTTGAACGTAAACAGTCCATACCATTCATTTTGATAAGTATAAATTTGCGTGTGTCTTGGCACGCATTTCGGGGATCGAACATCAAAGAAATCAATACTTTTTTAGGCGTAAGCCGCTTTGTTTATTATAGGAACTATTTCGGAAACCCGGAACGCTTGAGTCTCTACCGATGTTAGGAAGAATTATTTTGAGGTAGGTTATGTATTGATTCACCTCAGAAATAGTTCGGAATGTTTACTGGCAGTTGCTTAGCATAACGCAGTGCTACCAGTTCGGGCAAAACCATTCAAGCAGTTTTTCGAATATGCCCTGACATTGGAGATGGTTCCGATATATGATATCAACACTTGCAGCAGCTGTTTGCGATGCCTTCTTTCAGGTCATTTATGAGTACAGGGGACGAGGAAATGAGGGAGTTGCTGTTTTCGATAAATTCTCACTAAAGAATAGCTAAGTATTATACAGGAAACTACTAAACTACTTGTGTAAATTTTAAGGAAGGTCTTTCTAATATCCTACATATTACTTGAACATTTTGATTATGGCACCACGCAGGCGAGTTTGGGAACCCCTTTGCGTTACCCTTGTGTGAACCACGGCGGTTGCACAAGGGTAACACAAACTACCCTTGTCACTATGTCACACTTCGCAACCTTCTTAAAATTCCTCAAAATAATTAAAGATGGTAAAACATCCATGATTTACCGCAAATTTGAACCAGGAATCTTTCAATTTAGAAGCCAGCAACCTGACCCTGTGAGCGATTGATCGCCACCTAACCTTCCTGTTGGATTACCTTCGCGTCTAAAACATCCCTGTTGTGACTAAATTCTGATGAAAAATCATTTTCCAAACTATCACCAGTTCTAGGCAAGGAACGATTTGTATTTCCTACTTCGAGCTTCATTCCTCCTTGGGACAATCTGACAGTTTTGTCTACACCAGGCCTTATGTCATTGAAAAAACAAACCGAATCTCGATGGACAAGATATCTCGTCATTAGCAAAATTGATCAGTTCCTAAATGAGATATATCAGCCGTTAATTTTGAAATTGGTATAAGTCCATTTTTTCATACACCGAGAGTTTAAATTAATGTTAAATTATTGGCAAACGTCACTTTATTCGGATGATGGTTTTAACATTATAAACCTGTTAAATTTTATTATGCAATAATAAGTATTTAAATTGTCGAAGAAAAATTTTTTTCAAAGGGGATTTATACCACTTTAAAAAATAACGGCTCATATATCGATATTCCAAAACATTTGGAGTGTTAAGTGGATTAGAGAACATTAAATAAAATATACATTAATACACAAAATTAGCCCGTTTCGGTTTACCTTTTACCACACTTAGGAATGTATATCCGAATAATACTCGCTTCGCAAGGGTACTTTTGGGACAAGATCGATTGATCCGCTGCTTGGCCACCGCGATCATCCCGTTTATTATGTATTGATTTTAGACCCTAGGGATACCTCAAAGGCATTGAGAACGAAATGCTCATTGACTCGAGAGCTGATATCATCGCAACTCTGTGCTGAACTTACAGGTGTCTTCTAAAAGCATGTATTTTTTAACCTGCATTACAATCAATGTTCCGACGTTGTTAGTAGCAGATTTTTTGCTGGTGGCTGTAACTTTGATACACTGCTGTGAAACTAAGTGTACACCTGCAAACTATAGAAATAGGTTCAATTAAATCGCTTTATCCACATTAGTATACTTTGACTTTGGAACATCTGGCTGGGACATTCTGGTTCATATTAAAACATCTGACTGACAAACGGGTACATCCTTATATGAATATGTAACAGATCTGGTTGAGGGATACACTAAATATTACTGAGGTGATCACCAGAGAGGGTCAGTTGGTTAATAATCTCCTTTCTTTGCGCTTAAAGTAGTATTATCAGTAAAAACTTATATATTTATATTGTGAAACACCGTCAATATTTAGTAAACAGGAATAAATGCAATTTCAATTAAATGAGCACAAATATATATTTCCAATATCAAAACGTTGTCACCCATTATGCACGTCTCTAATGTGAGCCTGCATGTTAATTTCTTTCAAAAGTAAACCCAGAGGTATTCACCCCTTTGAGAGATTCACATGTATACAGGGTGTTTCAGTGAACCGTTTCAGAACTTCTAAGAGGGGTAGGGTACATCCTGACAACTCGAAATCATATAGCAATGTAGGGTCGGAAATGCTTTCCTGAAGCGGTGTTGTACACAGAAGCACCGTAAAGAAAAGAGACCGTAAGTGAGAAATCGTTTTAATAATACATGAAAAGAAGAAAAAGGTACATGGATTAAAGTAAGTGTTCGAAGTTTATTCCACGGGCTACAATGCACGCCTCATATCTCCGACGCATGGACATCCGAACATTCTGGAATACTCCAGGCATATCTCGAATTTCCCCGGCAGCTACTGCAATTCTTGCAACCAGCTCCTCAACATTGTCAACAGGGGTGTCATAAACTAGCGATTTCAGATGACCCCAGAAATAAAAATCAAGACATGATAGGTCGGGTGACCGAGCAGGCCAACGCACGGGATCACCACGTCCGATCCACTGCTGACCAAATGTGACATCCAGGTAGTTATGAACATCTCCGCTATAATAGGCAGGGGCTCCATCGTGTTGAAACCACATTGTCTGTTGCGTCGATGCAGAAATCTGTTCATCTCTCAAAAGTTGTGGCAATACTTGCTGCAGAAAGAGCAAGTAGTTAGGTTCGGTTAGACGAGACGGTAACAGGTAAGGTCCGATGAGGTGATCTTCCATAATACCGGCCCATACATTGACCGAAAATCGAATCTGTGCTGCACGACGTCGTATTGCATGCGGGTTCTCGACCGCCCAGATATGGTCGTTATGCGTGGTGAAAATTCCTTCCCTTGTGAAGGATGCCTCATCGAAAAACAACACTTCAGCAGGAAAAAGGGGATTTGTAGCACATTTTCCAAGGTACCACTGTGCGAAAGCAATACGAGGTGCATAATCCTCCGGTTGCTGTGTCTGGACACGCTGCACGTGAAACGGATGCATGTCTTCTTCTCGGAGAATCCTCCTGACGCTGCAATGGGAAACCCCGACTGCGTTTGCTACACTTCGTGTACTCGTTCTTGGATTCCCCTGTACATGCTGCAGCACATTCTGTTCGACGTCTGCAGTCCGAGCTGTTCTTACCCTGTCCATGTCAGCTCTTTCTAATGAACCTGTCTCAGCTAACCTCTGGTGCAGTCTTGCAAAGAAATTATGACTGGGGATACGCCTCGTCGGATATCGTTCCGCATACAAACGCTGTGCGGCTGGCCCACTACAATTTGCATCCCCGTACGCCAAATGCATATCGGTTAACTCTGCGATCGTGTAATCATCCATAATACTAACTTGGCGTTCTTGTGCGAAATGAAGATTCCCTACACGAAAGCTCGGGATTTTCGCACAACGCCATCTACCGCGTCAGGAAAGCATTTCTGACTGCCCATTGGTATATGATTTTGGTTCGTCAGGATGTACCCTACCCCTCTTAGAAGTTCTGAAACGGTTCACTGAAACACCCTGTATATTCATTCTCCAATTTTCAGTCTTAACTTCATGAAATGTCCTTCCAGTTTTGACGTTCTTGACTACAAGTATATTTACTAGCATGCTTTCAACAGATATATATGGGTGTACTTATTCATTAAATGTGTTGTTGTAAAAAACAATACTACTCGATAATCTGATTTTTAGAGGAATAAAATACCCCACTTACAGGCAGAAATTTGGATGTAAACAGACAGAAATCTAAAGATAGAAAGTTGCATGTCAACTTAGGCAGAAAATTTACTAAATTATTCGCTTATTTTTAAAAATACATACTGTAACAGTAATAGATGCCCGATACGATAAATACTCAAAGGAAACATACTGAAGGTAAAAGTCGTTTAAATGCTTTAACAACTGCTGACAGAATGTTAAAACTCTGCACAAATGGAGGTTGTCTCCAGGATCAACATTCAACTTGCAGTAATTCAGTATACTACTTACAAGAAAGCTCGTAGCACAACAGAAAACAGTTTAAGACAGAAAATGAGTTTCTTCAGATCGATAATTTCCTTAAAGATGATAGCTCGTAGAGTTTTAACGAAACATGTCACAAAATACTTTCACGTTTGACCAATCCAGCTAATGTGTATTTTCTAATGATAATAAATGTTCATTTGTGACTTCACAGTGATGATAAATTTAATATTGGTTATAAATACCAGTCTCCCAGGAGTTCATCAGTTTCAGTAATCTAATACAAAACCGTGTATGAAGAACACCGTAAAATTGTGTCGTCAGTTTTCCTTTTTTTCTAGTAATTATAGCTACAATGAACCATTTACAGTTAACTTTACAACATTTTCTTGTGTGTTGAATAATTTAAATTTTAAACATGATCTTGTGATTGTCCCTAACACGAAACAATCAACTATTCATCCACCATATGCTCTCTATATTATCATTTCCACAAACCCCACGTTTTATGTGTTATTTTGCTATAATGCAATACTAATTCTACATAATCGTTTTCATTATACTTCAATATTACGTTCATAAACTATGCAAAACTAATCAATAACAATATTATCTTGTGATCATAAGCTAATTCTTGTATAGTATTATCTTGTGATCATAAGATAATTTTTGTATAGTATTATCTTGTGATCATAAGCTAATTCTTGTATAGTATTATCTTGTGATCATAAGCTAATTCTTGTATAGTATTATATTGTGATCATAAGCTAATTCTTGTATAGTATTATCTTGTGATCATAAGATAATTCTTGTATAGTATTATCTTGTGATCATAAGCTAATTCTTGTATAGTATTATCTTGTGATCATAAGCTAATTCTTGTATAGTATTATCTTGTGATCATAAGCTAATTCTTGTATAGTATTATCTTCTGATCATAAGCTAATTATAGTGTTACATTATGTTCGAATAACGCAACAAATTCCAATGCAATCTAATGTTCTGATGCAAAATTTATTGTAAAACAATATTATGTTCTAATGTAATGATATTAATTTGATTATTGCATCGATTATTTCTGTTTAGTGTTTACCCTGCATGAAAATCAAAAATCTTGTTTATTAAAAAAAAGGAATTCGATTTCAAATTACAAACTTTCAGGTATACTAATTGCATTTCTGTTGAAAGAGTTTTATATGCTACATTTTAGAAAAAGAGAGTGTACCTAAACTTCGGAATACAAATAAAATAGATAAATTAGCTAAAACTAAATAATTGAACCAGAGATGGTAGTTCAGGTCGTCTGTCTCTCGAAAAAATCAAAGAAAT
Organism: Metellina segmentata; assembly: GCA_947359465.1. Lineage (NCBI taxonomy): Eukaryota > Metazoa > Arthropoda > Arachnida > Araneae > Tetragnathidae > Metellina > Metellina segmentata. The sequence continues at coordinate 57,586,965 of OX375875.1, forward strand.
ACTTCAAAGTTTGTACAGCATTCAAAGAGCTGTATCAGCAACAACATCTCTAACAAAGATATCTTAGATTCTTAGATTAATGGTTTATCTCTGGACATTTCAAGTGCAATTGCAGTGCCTGAGGTCTAACAAAAGTTTTTATCTTGATTTTCGGAAGAGATTTCGTGACAGGAAGTATTGAGTGTTCAAATACCTTCTCAACGCTCTGAATGAAAAATACAAACTTTGTGATAAAACGTAGAATCCTGTTTCCTCTTAAGATAGATTTTAGAAATACATATAAACTGTAAAAATATATCTGTTTCGTGTTTAGATGTATACAATGCATTAAGTACGATACTTTCAAGAACAATACTTTCTGAATAATAAACAATAATGTGAAAACACACGCCCCATCGACATAAGGAAAACGCATTTGTATAACAACTGAAAACTGAATCAAAGCTTTATTTTAATATTTTTAAGAATGCAATTATTAACAGCGGAATTATGTTTTGTAAACATAATTTATATACGCTAAATAGTAAGAGGATATTCAAGACATATCCATGCCGTATGCTATCAAAAATAAAAGTAAATTATTTACCTGTTTAAATTTACTTACATGCTTTACATTTCTAAATCAACCTAGGCAAAGATGAAATAATGTATTAACATAGCATTAACTACTTTTTTTGGTAGAGAACACTATATTTTCTCTGTAAAGGTTCATCTGAATAATATTAATCAGCAATTATGTGTTCACATGCACAACTATGTTTAGCATGCATGAATAACATTAACTATACAGTTATTAGCTAAGCCCCATTTAAAAAGCATAAATTTGTAAAATCGTCCTAACACTAATGTTTCTGATCCAGTAGCATCGACCATGTTATGTTTCCATAAAAATTTGAACCATCTTTGATACTTTGGTGGTCACTTGAATATAAGGTCCATTCAAAATCAAATTAAAAAAAAAAATTAGCATCTTAAATATGACACCACTTTACATTGTAATGTATTATGTGCATGCGTATTTGCTGATTTACAAATATTTGCATTACTAAATTTCCGAAAATTTAGTTTACCTTTCGTAAATAGTTTCCGACAACATTTGTTAAGCACTGAATTTTTTCACTTAATTTTATCTAATCACAAAACATTTAAAATGAAACCCGCGACTAAACGTTTTCACATTTTTCATCTCAGGATTCAATTTTTATATAATTGTACTTATCATATTTTTACCTGATTATATAGGTTTTGACGACATGGGATTATAAAATATTACCATATATACTCTTAAAATACAAAAAAAAAAGGATACCCAAAATGTCAATTTTAGCTTAATTCGGAAAGAAAGTATTTTATGTGATTTTACTCTTTATGTATTTTGTAGTTATTAAACGATATAAAACAAGTTATTTTTGAATTATATCATAGGAGTTAGTGAAACATCTTCCATTGTAAGTGTTTTTAAATATTAATATATTTTTTTAAATCATTAATTTAGAGATTAGATACAATTGCCATTGAAGGTTTTCCTTCTAAATATATAATTAGCTAATTTACATGGTTCACAAAAATTCTAAATTTTGATTAAAGTTATTTTATGTATCGTATCTAGGTACATCAGGTATTTCATTCATATAAAACACATTAAACTAATTGGAAGATATCACATGTTCTCGAAATCGGATATTTAAAACCGAAAGCTTAATTTATAAAAACGACGAGCTAATTATCGCTTTAGCTCAGGGAAAATTATGTCTTCCTGGAATTCGCCCCATCTAATTAACGAGTAAAACTCAATCTCTATGATGAAACTGCAAAGTGTGCATTATTTATCTTTGAAACCGTACCGTTCCTGTATCTCAATTTATATCCTTGTGTGTGATTAAATTGTGTCTAATTTAAATTCGTTGCAGAAAAGGAAAATATATTATGTAATTAATTCTTTAAGTCTTGAATGCGTACATCATATCAACGAAGATATGTTTAAATCTTAACTATCATTAAAAATATTTTTTGAATAATGAGTTTCAGCCAGTATTATAATAAAAAATAATAAAAACCTCAAACACTTTTCACAAAATCACATAAATTTTATGGTAATAAACACTGAGAGAGAGAGACAAGTATTTACAGTAATTTTTTAATAATAAGAGGGATAACACATTTACATTTGTATATTGATAGAATTTTTTCGATAAGGTTTCATTCACTATCTTTCCAATAAAATCTTTTTCACTATTTTTTCAATAAGGTACATATTAAAATAAAATTATTTAATTATAAATGCTAGAAGTTCAATTTGATTCTTTTGATGAAAAGACAGTATCAAATTTAAAATTGTAAATAATTTCATACATACAGAAATGTTGGAAACAATTATAAATTGCACTTTATTTCACTGCGTTTAACAGAGTTAAATATTTAAATACTAAAAAAGCCTAAATCTGACTTTAAGTTGATATTGAACAACTTCGCGTTAACTTTTCAATTTATCTACATAATATTTCACAGTTTATTAATTTGATATTATAATAACTTATTGTTCGCATTGTTTACCATTGATAGATAGTGCCTACAAGCGAAAACAAAAAACTATAACATATTTAGTGAAGTCCAGTTCCTAGATAATAAATTTAATATCATAGATCTAGCTTTGGGAAATATGATGCCAATTGAGAAAAAATTTGAAAATGTTCGATCTGAAATGTGTAATGCTTCCAACTTGAAACCTAAAAGATCTAGTTATAAGCACTGAAAGTATAATTTAACGCTTTTCACCTCTACGAAGTTGTAGTCGGATTATAAAGTTCTTAGTTGTGGAAAAATAGTGATTACAACATGATTAAATTAGAAGCTTGAAATGGATGTGTTTGGAGCTTATTTCATCCAACCTAACAAGCTTAAGCGCTTATTTTAGTAGTTCAACGTAGAATAAATGATCCATTGATATTCCACTGATCACACAATATTTCCGTGTAGTACTTCACGATTTCCGATTGAATTTCACGCGTAATGCACATAATGATAACATAAATGTTTGAATTAGTTGAAAAATATAAGAAAATATCATATTAAGAAGTTAAAAAAGTAATTAAAAGTCATTCAGGGAAGCCTGAAGATTGCAAAACTGATATAGCGTATGTACTCCAAACAGGTTTGATACTTTCTAAAATACAGATTATCTTTAGACTTACATAATTAACACCAATATTATACTCCATCTGGCAGAACAATAATTTAGCTCTGAAATGGTCACAGCTCAAAAATATGAGGAAAAGTAAAATAATTTAACCCTAAATTAAGAATTTATTTCTCTCTAGCATGGTTCAATATTGTATAGTAATATAGGTTTGTATTTTTGAATTTGTACAGTTGATTTTATTCTATATGTGTGCGATTCACACATCTGAAATTTTCATATATATATATCAAATTTTTCAGCCATATTTTGTTATCCCTATCATTTAGCTTAAGCACCTAAACCAGGAGACATTTCCATTACTTAGGAAATATTATATGATTTAATGATACCATCTTGGTCGTTTAACACACGTGAAATCAATCAAAACCATCTTTAAATAAGTATTGGAATGAGCTACACAGACGTGAATATGGTTATAAATTAATGAAAAGGAAAATAATTTTGTTCTGTGCAGTAAAAAACAAAGGGAAATGGATCACATTTTCCCATCACAATTTTGCTTTGAGGTTTCATTTCGATATCAATTAAAGAAATTCAAGAGTGGACGTATACGTCAACGTGATCTTTTGTTCAGGGAAATTAATAACTTCGTCGAATAACTCCATTTCCTTTCCGACTGCGTGAGAAAAGATTTAAAAATACGAGGAAATTAAAAACGATACAAAAGGTCGAAAACGACATATGGGGGTAGAAATGGACGAGGGAACATTCAATGTAGGGAACAGAAATTTTCTATTAAAACAGCAAGCGGGAAGGGAAAGATTAACACTAAATTAATCATGCTATTTCCAAAAGAGAATTACGCACGAAAAAAACATTAAACGTCTTTGAGTCATGAAAATAATTTTTTATTGTGTTGAATTAAGATTTTGCTCCCCGAAATCTGGCACGCTTGGAAAGCAGAGCAAACATTTCCCCAAAAATCATAAATAATACATTGGTTCAATTAAAAAACTCAAAAGAGTTTTCCTTTTAATTAAAATATGTCTCGAGTCTGGAATAGGAATAAATAAAAAAATACTCTTAGGAACTCCACGCGATTTATAAGCTGTGGAACTCAATCAGATTAATGGCAAATCATTACCGGAGAAATTAGCAAATGCTATTTTCGTCGATCTTTTAAGAATTCCTTTGCGTTTCTTTTTATGAGAATGCATGATGAAACGCTTACTTGTGTGGTATAATAAATTGAATACGCAAAAATTAAATTGATTTATCTGTTTAAAGAGTTAAAACATTAATTAATTGCAAAGTTAATTTACAAAATATTACTTTTCCCTGGAAATTCGAGTTTTGAAAAGTACAATGCTTTTCTACAGTTTAACCTCGAGTTAAAAAATACTTGCGACAGAAAGAGAAAGCATTTTGGAAATTAGAATATTTAATTGTAATATTATTATTTATGCTTTTACATTCTAAATAACGTACTAATTTTATCTAACTTGGAATCAATACATTATTGTTTTTCAGATAGCTTTGGAAATTGGGTTCCTTTATTTATTCTCTCACTAGCTAAAGTTTGAATATTGTTTTAGGAAATTATGTTGCAGAATTATTTTTCAAATGTTTGATTCATCACTTTCATCGTCAGTAATTTTGTAGGTACTAAGTCTGGTAATGATTAATAAACCTCCTCCTAAATAACACTTGTACTAATATGTATTTTTTGACAATTTAAATGAAATACTTATATTGCGAATCGTAATTATATTATGTCCAATTCCAACTAATTAATTTAAGTTTTAAATATCAGGAAAGTATTTTACAGAAACACAAAAAATTATATAAATATTTAAATTCTAAACAAATTTTTTTGAAAGAATAAAGAACAATGATCACTTGTAATAAAAAAAACAGAATTGTGTGTCATCTTTTATTTTTAAATTTAAAATAAAATACTTACGTGATTAGACGTATTGTCTGCGATAGTTTTACTAGCCAATTAATAAAAAAACTACAAGATGATATAGGTCAGGGGATTAAGAATAGAACCAGTATATTTGCAAATGATTTAAAAATATGGGGGACAGTGGATACCAAGTAATAGATAGAGAATTTACAAGGGGATTTTGATAAGATATCCAAATGGGCTGTAAAATGGGGTATGTCATTTAATGTAGGGAAATGTCAAGTTCTGCATATGGGTTACAGGAACAGTAGAGCCGAGTACTGTCTGCAGGAAGTAAAGGTAAAAGAGTGAGAAACAGTCAAGGATCTTGGGGTGATAATTCACAGGGATTTTAAAATAGGTCACCAATGTTCACTGCGGGTAAAAAGGCTAATAGGTTATTGGGGTATATTAAAAAGACTGTAACTTCAAGGGATAAGAATATAATCGTGCAGTTATATAAGGGTTTAGTAAGACCACATCTAGAATATGCTGTACAATTCTGGGCTCCTTACATGAGAAAGGATATATAAATAATGTAAAGGGTTCAGCACAGAGCTACAAATATAATATAGGGGATAGCAAATCTCGACTACAATGAACGGTTAAGTAAGCTAAACATGTATACACTGGAAAGAAGAAGAAGGAGGGGGGATTTGATTCAGCTTTTCAAGTTGGTAAAACAAGGGGACACAGATGGCTTAAATTTCAATAGGGATAACAGAACAAGGGGCCATGGGTATAAATTGAATAAGACACATTTTAATCGGGATTTAAGGAAAAACTACTACTTTAATACTTTAATAGGGTAATAGGCAGTTGGAACGCGTTGCCAGAAAATATCGTTAATTCAAAGGGAGTGTACGAATTTAAGATACAATTGAATAGTCAGTGGGGATTGGGGAAATCAAAAACAAAGGACCAGCCTTATTGGGCTTGAGCCTGGAGCTGGTCGACAATATTTGTATTGGTATCATCGTAGGTAAAATTTTTTTCATGAACTTTCAATGTTTAAATGCTCGATAAATTTATTGGAATTAATTTTCAATAATAAATTTTATAATCTGCATTGCAAAACCTTGCAACGAGAAGTTTTAGTTAGATTTAATTTTTTTAAAAATGAAACGTGTAATAAAAAGTTACAATTATACTTTATTTCACAAAAATATTATTAGGTACGACAATGCTTTTTCTGAAATACATTTTATATTCCGAAATACATAAATACATTTTATGATGAAAATTAAGGACCAATGAAAATTAACATTAACAATGAAAATTAAGATCATATTTGCATTTTTGCTTTTATTATCTAACACCACCGAAATTAAAATAATTTGATTTAGAAAAATAATAATATCAACCTCAATTGTCTGTATAAAGTACCAAAATTTAATTAAATCTCGAAAAACCACACAACTCAAGCGAAAATGTCTTAAATATTTAATAATGGGATCGCAACGACAAGATATTGTTATGAAGTGCTTTGTAAGATGAGACATTTCAGTCTAAAAATAAATTATGCCGGGAGGAAACAGGAAGAAAAAAGTCACCATTAAAAAGTGCACGAAGTTAAGAGTACCTTTTTGAACACTTCCTCCAAAATAGTTCTCTCAAAAAGCCGACATAACGAGCTTCTTAAAAATTTCCAGCATCTAATGCAACCTATTGCCCTAAGGGTGTCCCTGCCACTGCAAACCCAGATAATATAAAGTAACAAGAACAGTGTGGAAAGAACTTTCAAGATGGTGTCTTTACAGTTACGAGACTGTTGCCAAACGCTGTTGGAGAAAGTCGGTTACTTAAAAGAAAGTAACGTGATGACGATAGAGATAGTGAAGAATTCCCCCATGTTTTAATGACTGTCATTGCAATTTCAAGTAGCAGCATGACATGGGTGGAACGTAGATCGGGCTTCGGGGTACCTTGCCGTCATTATCGTTATCAAACCAATCAGCAGCTGCATATCCCATTTAAAAGAAACACAGACATTTAAATCTTTTTTTTTGGTTAAAATCTTATTTTATGAACTGAAATATGTCCGAAACGTATCAGCGGCTTTTTTGGGACATTAAGTTTCCAATTCAGTCTAGATGACGACTGCGGAAACATTTAACATAATTTAAATAAAAATTAAGTAGCAGGAACCAAATAAAAGAAAATGAAATCGTACTTAATTGAAGTTCTTGGAAATATTATTTTCAGAAATGGCGCATTTTTCCATTTGTTATTGAATTATTTCTTCATTGCAGAAGTCAATGTCCATTATACAGGATTCTTGTTTTGTTAAAAGTATCTATCTTCTAATATTTAGTTTTCGAACGTTTTTTGGAGGCAGTTTTTAAAGTTTCATATTTCCTTGTTAGCTATTAGGCTTTAAATAAAGGAAACCGCAGCAGACATCAGCATATTGATTGCTAACAAAAGGTAATGTTTTGGTTATGAGCAACATTTTGTGAAACCTATTTCATTCCACAATACCCTACAATAATGAATCGCACAACAAGATGTTTTATCAAAGGCTCACCACTCAAAACAAAGTAGCTAAGGTGACTAAACAAAAGAGGTTAAACCATTTCAACGCAATCGTCGTATTGAAGCATCAGAGGTTTAATATAGGCGTGACATAATGTTACCACCGATTTACAAGTGAAACACACTAATTCAAAAAACATAATTTTTGAGAAAACGAAGAGAAAATTTACACTACCCTATAATTGACCGGATAGCAAGATGTGATGGTATAAGAGCAATAATACATGCTTTGATAGGGGATGGTCCCCCACGTGCTGCAATTACACTTACAACCCTTCTGGGCATACTTTCAACAAGGTTTGCATATACAGCTATGGGTATTTGTGTCCATTCCTCCAGCTCTGCTGTTGATTTCGCACGTGGTTCCCTGGTCGGTACGCGTAGCTCTAACTCGTCCCACAAATGTTCTATGGGATTTAGGTCTGGACTCTAATCAGGCCAGAAAAGACGTTTTACATCTATATCTTGATGCCACTGCTTGACAGAGGCTGAAACATGTCATGGAGCGTTGTCGTCCTGGAATAAACATTCGTCCATTCCATAAAATTACCAGAACGAAGAAAGCATATGATTGGTCCAAAATTTTCTTGTAGGCGTCGGCATTCAATTTACCAGAAACAACATGCAAAGGTCCCAGACCATACCACGTAAAACACCCCCAAACATTTAGTCGGAACTTATGCAAATCCGCTGGAGTCCGGTCCATTATTGTAGGGTAGTGTATATCTCTATAAGAGAATTTTATCTACGAAGAAGTTATTTATTAAAAATGAGCAACTGAAAATGGATTCAAAAGTCCTTCTGAAATCAAGGTCTGCATCTCTCTCTCTACTTGTTATAATTTTTTTCTCAAAATCTGCAATAGACTGATAGATGAAACTTAACGCATAGGTCATTGTAATTTATTTTTACCCAACATCTATAATATATTGTATGATACTATTTAACTCATGACATTTTGATGATTTTTTTTTCACTCAAAAGTTTCCATTGATCTAAGATGAAATTTGATACATGCAAGTAACGCAAAATTATACGAAAGTGTGTAAAATGAAAAACGGTCTCATGTATTTACAACAAATTTCGTAAGGTGGAAAGTGATGTATTAAAACTGCTCAAACTCACATTCAGATTTAGTTTGTTTCGGTTTTGGGTTTTACGGCGCTAGAGCCATATTTGGCCAAACTGGGCCAAACACCAAACATGCTGTGCGTATAATTTTTAATAGACTAACAGAGATGAGAAATTAGAGTAATATCGCTAGAGATCCTGCGGCTGAAACCACATATTAACCAAAGGCAGAAACCTCATGGGAAAGAAAAGATCACTAGGGTAAACAGGGTTCGGTAAGCCATTACACGCATAAAGAATATGTGCCATCGTGGCAACAGGCACACTTTAGAGTTGTATTATCTAGTATACAACTCCACTAAGACATTTGACACTACGAAACGGGAATAAACACTGTAGTATGACTATATTAAAATATATAATACACATGAGCTCGAAGTGTCATAAAATACATACAAATTTCACTAGTCATACATTATAGTTCATTTTGTCGTAATTTTCAAGTTTCTCAAAATATAAAAAAATGTTTCTAAGATTTCATTATCTTTTTTCCTATTTCAGAATTGCGTGGAATCATCTAACTAGAAGAGATCGTGTTTCATTTTTGCGGAAACCTTCCCATGATTCACCAAAAGGCAAACTAACGTTGCAGCTAGCTGTCACATGAACTTTGTTACAACGCTGAATGTGATGTAATGCGCTGCTCTTAACCAACTTGCACGATGTTTGTGTAACGTAGTTTTGAGCTATTATGCTCTTTCAGTAAGGGGAAGATTCTACTGCATTTCCACAGTTGGTGTCGTAGGCGTGAATTCTGAAACGAATTTGTTTATGGCTCGGTGCAAAAGCAATTATAGCAATTACGAGCTGTCGAAGCAAATAATCACTTAAGGCAATGCATTTTGCATGTAAAGACATTTTAGAATGCGCATTTGCCCTGGTGAGATTACCTATCTTTGTCGATATGGACTTTCCAAGTACATCTCCCATTTCTCCGGAACTATAAATGCATATCTTAAATTTTACAATTGATTTTGTTATTCCCATTGAATATATTACCTTTTACCTATACTATGTCGTGTGGAAGTAGCAACTGTGGAGATGTACATGGTGTCCCAAAAAGATAAGTACAACTTCAAAACTTTATTTTAAAAAAAAGGAAGTTGCCTACAGCAAAGCTAGTTATAACAATAAATAGAATAATTAAAAAAGTTTTTTCTGCTGAATGTTTCGGATTAAAGATAGCGCTGCACAACACCCTAACAATTATCAAAGAATTCAGTTATTCGAAATGGCGGATGCCGTGAAGAAAGCTCAATGTGTCGAGTGGGTGGCACCATAGCATGGCCGACCCGGTCTCCTGACATTACTCCACTCGACTTTTTCTCATTGGGGTTATGTAAAAGATGCTATGTACAGAACAAAAGTTAACAGCGTGATGGAATTAAAACAAATAGTTCCAAACAGCTGTAGTTACTGCTGATGTTAGCATGCTGAAACATTCGTGGATTGAATTGGAATATCGTCTTCATATTATTTTTGCTACGAAAGGATCTCATGTGGAAATTTACTAAGGTAGTAGAAAAAAACTGTTTGAGTGACTCTATCTATTGTTGTAACTAGTTTTGCTGTAGGCTTATTCTTTTTTTGAAATAAATTTGTGAAGTTGTACTGATCTGTTTGGGACACCCTGTATATTCGAAAATGTGTCATTTACTACTGAAGTTTCTCTACTGTACTTAGTAAATCGTTTGAATTCATATTATCGATAATTTGATTATAAACATAAAAAAAAAAAACCTACATAAAACCTATAAAAAAAAAACTTATCCAACTCCTTGCGTACTTGATTGAGGTACATAAAATATGATTTTCATCAAAAGCGCTATAATCTAGTGTTTGAAATTGAAATATTATAACATCCCATCCCTTAACATCAACCAATGTTTCATTTTCAAAGGCGTGACTTCTGACTAGTCAACTAAAGCTAACACTCCCAGGCGTGCAGCAGTACTTCAGAGGCTGATCACCTGTGCTGTCTTACGGTGAAAGTGTTTTAATTCTCTACATTCAGTTTTTAAAATTCACCGCACTGATTTTTATAAGCCTTAGATTCTAAAAATATTTGTATTTGTGTAAAAATTTTGTTTATGCAGTGCCGGTTAACATCCTTCTCGAATTCCATATTCAGGTAAGCTGTATCGTAACAGGCATTCCATAACGGATAAGTCTTTTCCTTTCAAAATGTACGTGGCTTCGATAGCCCAGTTGATAGAGTAACGGATTAGCAACCGGAGGGTTGTGAGTTTGCGGAAGTTTGGAGAGTGAGGTGCCAGCTCTTGTATTGCCTCGTCATCTGAACGTGTCTTAATAATACGCGGTGTTGTCCTCGAATCTTTCCCGTGGTATTTATCCCGAACCATTGCTAACAGCTCGATGGTTTAGTTAAAATACCTACGGATACCAGAGCAGATGGCATTTGTCGTCCCACAAATCAGAGACAAACGTTTGTGAGATTCGCGCCATAGTAGTTTATAATGGCGGGGAGAGGATATTAGAAGATCGCGAGTGGTACAGGAAGTTTCGTTTAATTGAACTGCGATCTAAAATAAAGGGTCCTAGTATTAGAAATGGATTAGTTTAAGTTTTCTGAAACGTCTTCATTCAACATATGCCCTGCATGTATTACACATAAGCGAAATGAAAAATTAATCTTCGTTTTATCTAGTAAATTATGTAGGTAATTCAGGGCTCGAAATACCCGGGTGCACAGGTGCACTGCGCACATGAAAATACAATTGTGCACCTAACTTTTTCCCACTAGGTGCACGCAGTGAACCTAACGTGATCCAAAAGAGGGGAACGTGTTTTATGTTATTTTGATGTTTGAACAAAGCATTAGTATCGACCTCTCTCCCTCTGAAGGAACGTAATTGAAATTCCTAAATACACACTATGCGAAAACAAAATAGCTGGGCCGTAACGGGTTTATACAGGAGGAAGGTTTACTTGTGTCACTGCCACCAGAACTTTCCGATGATCGAAACATTTTACAGATGGCTCTGTTGAAGCGACTGTCGCGACAGTCGTGCGCCGAGAAGATACAATTTAGCTGTTTAAATATTTTTATTTACTATCAACTACTAACCTATATAAACATACTTAACTAATAAAGTAGTTAATATTACATTAGTGCTCTTATATTACGTTTTTTTTTAATGTGCACCTAAAATATAACCTGTGCACCTAATTTAAAAACTTAGGTGCACCTTGTGCATCTGTATTAAAAAATCTATTTCGAGGCCTGAGGTAATTAACGTTGCACTGGACAAACAAAATGGACTAATAGCAATTGTCCTTTATCAATCCCTAAAGAAAAATCCGTGGACAGCATCACGTAATTTTAAACCACGGTTAAGATGACAAATTTTAAGAGTAAATAAAATCTTACAAGGCAAAATTACTATTACAAAACACTGGAGTACTATATTTAAACTGGAGATCATTTCACGAACGATTTATATATATTCATTATTCATAGATTATTTCTCACAAAAAATAAATATTACAACTGTTCATATTTTCTAACCTTGAAATATCAGAATATGATTAAGCATTAAGTTAACTAACATAAATATGTTGCATATTCTTCAAGATTTTATTTTTACATTTCATTTATCATAAAGTGAATAAAGGAATATCTTTTAATATGCCCATCTACAGCTTCTCAATTAACAACCGAAGGTCATATGAATACACATATTAAAAACTGCCTTCTGTTAAAATTTATCATCGTTGAGTTGTTTTAAGCAATTACGGCATGCTAATGTAAGTGTGATAGCAGAATTTAATAAATATTTTTATGGTCTATCATAAGCAACACATTACTACTTCCTTTAAGTTACATATTTAGAAAAACTAACTCCAACATTAACATTATTCGAGTATAGTCTTGAAGAAAAGCTTATTTGAGTCGTTTAAAGAGGCATTACAATATCTATTAATGGGGATGTAGAAATTGATTTTGCCTCTACTCCTAATGGAAGAATTCACTAATGATAATAGAGAATAAAATGTAACAGTTAATATCTTATGAAATGTTAGTTTTCGTCCGATCTTATTACTCCAGTATTATTCATTAAATGCAACGAATGCCCTTAATTTTCGTTGTTATAATATTTAAGTACCTATCTTGATTTGTAAAAAACGAATATAAAGTACTTTTTAGTTCAATCTGGCTTTATTATTAAATTAAAATAATAATGGTCTCAAGAGATAGTACAAATGGAAAAATTAGAGAAAAAATATGTTTTTTTTTCGTTGTTTTATTTTAAGTCTTGTTCCTTTTCTTGTTATATTTGTTACCGCAAAAATTAAGTGCTTCCTTGTTTAAAGTTTACCTCTAAAAATTTGTGATTTATAGTGTCTGAATGCTTGAAATCCGTTTCAGCCCATTCACAGGGTGATTCTAAGGTCATGGGACAAACTTCGAAGGGTGGTACATCTTACTAAAACATACATTTTTTGTATGTGAATGTATGGTCAAAAATGACGTGGTTGTCCCCAATTACCTAGACACCAGTTTTGTGGGGAGATGGATTAGACATGGTGGACCAATCCGACGGCCAGATTTAGAAGTTTTCGAGCATCGATTACTTCTTATATGAGGCATCTGAAGACCATTGTTTCAGGACTCCGGTTGACTCCATTGAGGACCTCGTTGCTTGACTATTCATTGCGGCTGCTAGCGTACTCGAAAAGTCTGGCATCTTTGGAACTGTTCGCTAATCACTCCGTCTACCCTACCAAGGACAACTTACTGTTGGTGGTCACAATTTAGAGCATTTATTGTAAACATTACTGCAAAGAAACACTTTGCACGAATGTTGTACATAAACGATGTTTTTCTGTTCATGTCTTATTTTTTGTGTTCGTACCTCCACGCGTCACTTCCGACCATACATTCCTATACGAAAAATATATGTTTTAGTAAGATGTACCCTCCAAATTTGTCCTACGACCGTAGAATCCCCTTGTAGGTGCAAACAAAAGTCGTGTCAATGCTTAACCCTCAGAATGGTTCATATTTGTATATCCTTACTGCACCCTGCAGTCTTCCTGGATGTTTCTAACCTATTTCAACCTTCTCACCAATATAATATTTACAAAGATTATTTTAATCAATAGATGTGTTTATTTAGTAATATGGGTTATGGGGTACAATTATAGTTTGCTACACATATCACTAATATATTGGCATTCTAAGGGTAATCAATTAATTATGTGACCTAAAAATTATAATAGACTGTTTTGTAGCTGTGCAATATGCTTGCTCTACAAATAACTTAATGTAAAATCCGTACTTTGATGTTTTACGATTTGCCCGTTGATGGAATTGCACTAACATAAAAAGAATTTGGAGAAAACATTTTGAGAACAAAATGTAAGCAACACGTAAGGGCTTTAAGAAAATGAAATGTGCCTAGAAAATATTTCAGTTGTTTTCGGTTCGGAAAGAAATTTTCCTTCTCTACAGGTAAAAACTAATTTCAGATTGTCCATCATCATGCAAGAATATATAACCACATTGTTTTAGTACGCGGAAGGATAAATAAACATTTATGCACTGAATAATATTTACGTAAAATATTCTTAGAACCTTTTTCGAACGAAACAATTCTTAAATATAATCATTCCATTTATATGTAGTTAGAATGTCATTTTACAGAAGTTACACATACAGGAAATAAAGCATTTTGTTTGAAATTTCGCAGTATCAGTGAACAAATCTTCCGCTTACAAAATATTCAACGAATTTAAGAATGAATACAAATATTATTTTACAATTCATTTTCTATATAATTGTAGTACTGAGCTTTCAAGTGCGATAATAGTTTTATATAATTATTTAAGTGCATGTATTTTATCTAATGTATAGTTTAAAATATGCAATATATTTACTAAACGCATATTATTTCTGTAGTTATGTTTCATATATCCCTTTCAATTCAATATAAACTTGAGTTCTTTCTACGTACAAAATCTCACACACAAAAATATGTTGAGCTATGAGTTATTGTGACTGATATAATATAAGAATTTAGAAAAAAAGCAATGCTTCTCGAAATTTTAAAATTCGAATTAGGGGCTTGAAACTATAATTATAAAATGATGGAAGTACTATGAATTATAGTTAAAATACGAATTATAGTTACGAATTATAGTGTTAAAATCAATTAACAAGCTGTATAATGTAGAAAATAAAAAAATAATTGTCTGAATTTGTAACATTCCACAAACATAAATCGTAACTGTTTAAAATTTTAGATCGTTACTTACCTGTTTGTAATAATTTTTCAATTTAGCTACTATCCATAATATCTGGAATGATCCATTTTCCATATGCTCAGATACATGTATCTAAAAAAGAAAATAAGATATTTAATAAAAGGGAATGAACTATTTTAGTTCATGTAAATCCGATTTTTACAAATCCTTAACTATTTGAGAGTCCTGAGATATTTTCAAGTCTAATACTTTCTACATAACCACATATTCCTAAAGAATTCATGGATTCTTCGAACCGTTAAAATTATTCTACTGCTAATTTCCTTAGAATATAATATCTCTTTGGACTGATTCTATTGATCCTTTTCACGGAATACATTTAATATTTTGGAACGATTCTATTTTCCCATCCAGAATAATAGAAACTTTTGGAACGATTGTACGAGTTCATTCTGTAAAATAAAAACAATATTTGTTCTTTCTTTTGATAGAATCATTATGAATGATGCCATTTATTCATTCTGTAGTACCGAATCCTATGGACTGATCATAATATTGGCCCATACCATAGAATAGAAAAATATGAAAATATTTTATAGGAGTTTTTAGTGGAGTCTATATAGAATAGACTCCTTTGGAAATATTTTATTTGTAAAGAAAGTCAAAATTGGTTCGAATTCTTGCAAGGTCTGTAAGTTGCATGCTGGAATTATGCATGTGAACTCAAAGATTTAAGTACACTCAAAGACAAAAAAAAATATTGCACTCTTGGAAGGAGTATACCGGTATAAATGAAATTTGAAACAGTGTTACATCTTCGTTGGAGATGTAAATGATCAAATATTTTTTTAGAATCGTTTTAGCATGTGCCACGCGTAGTGCATCACTTTAACACAATGCATACTAGGGCATGAAAGGATATCCATTAGCAGCGCAAATTCACTTCGACTAACCACGAACTGAACGACAGATTGAGCAAAACATTAGTTGCAGTGATGTTACTGTTGCACACTGTGGGCAGCGGTGGATACAACAAAGCACATGCCACCGTCACAGCCAGGCTCAGGTAGACCCATAGTAACCGGACCGAGAGAGGATAAATGGGTTGCAAGACATACACGTACTTATCCAACTGCCACTGTTGCAGACCGGGCAGTGGGAACCACTCTCGATGATCCAATAACTGATCGTACAATTTGTCGACTACTTCACTAAACTCACGTAGACCGCAACGACGACGACCTTTAACAGCATGGCATCGCTGTCAAAGACTGAAATTGTGTCGTGTAAGACGGACATGAGGCGTCGAATGACATGGAGTGGTCTTCAGTGACGAATCACGTTTCCATATTTCAGTCTCAAGTTTTAATCATTTGGTCATTCATAAGCATTTTACCAACTTCGTAAATGTCATGGCATTCTGACATTTCCTTCTAGGTGCAACTATTTTTTGGTCACAGATAATATGTAATATTCCACAAAAATAAAACGTTTCTTATAGCGATGTATTTTGTTGAATTTTGGATAATCTAAAATGTTCGTTTAAATTCAACAATGGTACACAACAAATAGAGTAAGGGTATTTGAAATGAAGCATCCATTTTTCAAAGATTACCAAAAGGTGTTGGAATGGATGTTTTATAATGAATCATACGTCAATTATGTTAAAATGTAGTTTATCAGAAATGAAAAACATTTAAGTTAAAGTAAACAAGTCAAAATCATCGTCAATCAAAATTAAACACATGAATGCTTTGAATGCCATATGAGTGCTACATTCAACCACTGATGGATCTGAAACATAAAGCAAACATATTTTCTAATGAGTGATCTTTGATTCTAAACAGGTCACTCAACAACTAAAGTTATATTATATTTTCATAAGCCCTAATTTAGTTTGAACGAATAGATAGATCCAGGGATACGATAAAAAAATATTGCAAGTAGAAAAGTTAGAAGTGTTCATAATTTATAATTTCATATAAGTATGTGGGAGGCTTCAGTTTGGTCGTTAAAAAAAACGATTTTGATGAAATGATTCATGAACGGAAAAAATCAAAACCATACAGAATAAAACTGCAATATTGCGTGATATTACATCACCCATCAGCATGAAATATGCTAAAACATAATATTTTATGCTATCCAACGCAAAGAATACATGATCTTTTAACAATTCAAAACATGAGCATACGTTTATAAGAATATTCATTTTGTTGAAACTTTTGAAAAATGGTGTTGCTAATTTCCGTGCAATACGAATACGTCTTAAGTTTATTGCTCAACACCAGGTTCTATAACTATACTTTTCATTTTCTTGCATTTTCTTAAGGGACCATAAAAAAATTGCATGGCTTATACTGGTCTACTTAGAATTTTAAGCTCATGAAACATTTTCTGTTTACTACATTTATCTTTCGTACTAAAGGTTGGAATAACGTTAACACATTTTACATTTTCATGTGTAAAGACGTGTTCTCATGAATCAAGTTAACTGATCAATTATAGTTGATCAACAAAAGCTGAGTGAAAACTATATTGGGAACATTTGTTTCAATAGAGTATAACAACTTTTTGATTGATCAAGAAACGTTTGACCCATTCAAACTTTATCATTCAAGTAATGAGTCATCCGCCATCTGCTTCCTTTGAAACTTGTCTTGAAACGTGTGAACAAGTGACTTTCTACTGATCACACCACACGTGCATATGTTTTGTTTTTAGATACAAAGTAGCTTCAAAGATGCGACTCAAGTGGGTATATATATATATATATATATATATATATATATATATATATATATATATATATATATATATATATATATATATATATACGAGGTCTGTTCAATAAAGAATGGTCATAATTTTTTAAAGGTGGTTAAAAAATATCAAGGAAAATAGAATTCATATTGAATGTGTAGCGGGATAAGTGGAGAATAGATAAAGCAAATTTCACGGTCATGACGTCATTGCTGAGGCTTTGGCATCCGACCAAGAACGCCTAGGTTTACTTTCGCCTACGGCAAAAATTGATGTGGCATGCGAAGTGCAATACACTGCATTGAAAATTTTTTTTCGCATTAAAAAGTCGTCAGATCTTTTAAAAACCAATGTCATCTGTGTTCATTATCCTCCATATAGTCCTGCGGCCTAGGTGTAGTATAGGATAGTATATTTGTAGGCCTAGGATAGTATAGCACCATGCGATTTTTGTCTTTTCCGGAATTTGAAGATACTCCTCCGGTATAAGCGGTTTTCATGATCACAGGCAGTGGTAAAAGTTGCGCAGACGATATTGAAGGACCTTTTAAAAGAATGGCTTCCAGCATGTGTTTAAAGACTGGGAAAGAGATGGGATAAGTGCATTGCATGTAATGGAGAGTATTTTGAGAAATATCATAACAATTTGGATGATTAGTAAAGGAAATTATTTTTTATTAATTTATGATCATTCTTTATTGAACAGCCTTCGCATGTAGGCACATAAGCATTGTGTTATAAAAATTAGTTCAACTATTATTTTTTTTGAAAAACATAGAAATTTTTCTATTTTCATCAGCATAAAATGAAAATCTGCAGTGTACCACATGGAAATAAAGGAAAAGTTAACATGCCGTGAAACATTATAACACTCATTTTTATGATTTTTATGATGCCTTGCCTAACATAATTTTGTATTATTTCTTTTATTTCATTCATTATATATACTAATACTTCTTTATAAACTAAGTTATAAAGAATAATTATAATAATACATAAATCAAATAAGATTAATTTTTATTATTAATGAATAGTTTAAAATTTTTAAATAAAATAAAAAGATGATATTTTTTATCCTCAGGAAATGTGTATTTAGTATTAGATTAGTAACAGTTCATAAAGCTGTTACAAAAGTAAAAATCTATTAATTTTTTTCTAAAAATTAGAATTTTTCTAGCCGATAACATTAAATCAAAATGTTAAAAATAAAGCATTATGTGAAAAAAAATCACAAATAACAATTTGCTTCTGCATTTTTTTTTTAACAAAAATTAGAAATAAAGTATTTTTGGTTCTAAAATGTATTTTTTTTTTGGGGGGGGGAGGATTTGGACATTTATTAGTCATTTTAGATGTCAATAGTGCTCGAATGCCTTATTTCCCACTATAACAGTCCTACATTTTCTGGATTCTTTTCACACAGAAATGCTTAAATAGAAATTTTGAAAGAAAAGGAACATGAAAAACCTATTCAGTGTTTTGTAGGAGCTGTTGATGAAATATTAACTTAAGGTTCGGAAGTGATTAAGATGAAAGTAATGTTGAAAATAAAAGTACAAAAATCAGCGAAATATTTATATCTCTTTATTTCAAATGCTAGAGAGAGAGACTTTACGGAAAACTACTACATTTTAAATTATGAATTTTTTTTCATCAGGTTATTCATTCTAAGATTTAAAAAAAATATGTGCCTTTTTTATTTTAATGTATTTTGAATGGAAAGTTCTGGATTATTCTAACGCTGGGGAATATTCTCCAAAAGATTATTACCAAAAAATTTTACATCTCTAAGCATGATTGTCTTTGAAACCACCGACTGGATAATTATAAAAATAAAGATGCAAGAGAAAATGCTTTGGGGTCTAATGCCAAAGAAATAGAAATTGCTATTCTTAGTATTCTGATCTGAAGGACAAAATTAAGTTACGATTTTGCTGATGCTAAATAAAAATTGTTTTTTGTTTCTTTAACAAAACTTTTCCTATCTATACAACTTCACACACAACTGCTTTCGACACCATTTTAAAACTGAAACTGTTGATTAGTTTCCATTAAAATGTCTAAACAAAAACTGATTCAAGTCATATTGAACTTTTATCGATCAAATAGAATCGGTCATTTAAACGTGATTCGTCAGAACGCGCCTTAAGACATTACGGATGTATCCAACTTTTTGAACCCGATTATATCTTGAGGAATACGATTTTTCTTAAGATTGGTTAATGTAATTAATGTGGAGATTTAGTCATTAAGTATGGTAAGAACAAGCTAATAACAATACACAGATACATGGAAATTTCGTAACTATTAATCTGTAAATGGTTCGTAATAGTTTTAGGACTGGATAACAAATAGAGGTATATTTGTAACAGGAAACATGAATAGATAAATAATATTCGAAATAGTGTCTCAGACCCACCTTTTCTAAATCCGCAATTCCCATCTCAAAACATCAAGTAACTGACACCTGCCAGACGGTTAATAAATATTCCCATTGTGGATCTGTCAGGAAGGTTTTCGACTAGCTTCATAAAATTTCCGAGCAATGTAGTATGCATACCATTCAACAAAACACACACACAATGAATGTACAGTCAGTACCAGATATATGATCACCCTCTAATAAGGCCAACCCGCTTATATGGTCAGTTTTTTAAAGTCCCGTTTAACGTAATAAGGAACATGTTAAAGCGCACCGCTTAAATAGTCATTTTATTTTCCTGGTTATCGGTTATATGGTCGTTTTTTATTATCCTTTCAATGAGGTTATCGGTTTTTTTTTCTGAAAAATAATAATTGTTGTAACATTTCATGAACCGGGGAGCAACACATTGAATGACCAGAAGAAAAAAAGTCCATTTGACCTGCTCTCTCCCCCATTTCTATTTTACGTTGAATCATCGTCGGCGTTACCAACCCCCCTGAATTCTCTTCCTCCCCCAAGGCCATCAGTGGGACATCTGTCTGTTTATTGGTTGAAGTTATATCTCCCTGTTTGAAAAGTACGTTGAAATTGAGACAAAAAGAGTAAAGGTAAATTTTGTTTCACTTAGATCATACATGACGAATAAGACCGTTCATATTTTCAATGACTTCCAAAATAAAATATTTATTACTAGGGGGCCCGCCCCCTGCTCGCTAAAGCTCGCCAACCCCCGGAGGATTGCTATGCAATCCTCATTGGTTCGCTACGCGAACCTATGCTCGCTTCGCTCGCATCAATGAAGACACGTGTCCTAGCAGAAAGGATTGTTTACAAAATATGATGTACCAAAAAAAATAATTTTCAAACCTAAATTTGCTGTATTACAATAAATATATATACAGTACCCTAGAATCAGAATTCAGATGAAAACTTTGAGCAAATTTTGAGTCAAAATGTGAGCGCTGCTTTGGAAATGGAATACCCAGTATGTTGTTTGTGTGTGCATTTCCATAAAGCACTTGAGTCACCCACACTTTTTCATTCAGTTTGTTGTCGAAAGTTATAGTGCAAGCGTCTTGTTGAACTATAATTGTTGCCCCTGAAAAGGACCGTTTTTTAAATGGCCCTGAAATGATCCTCCGATTTCTTTGATTTGTAATTTTAAACTGCAACAGCTCGACTAAAAATTTTTTTTTCCAATAAAATTTCATCCGATATCGCTATAAATTCAATTGAGTCGATTTCGTGGCAAACAAACAATCGTACAATGTTGCCAAAACGCGATAACAAATAACGTCTTTTTTGCGTGCCACGTAAGAGAATTATATATATAGATTTATTGAAAAAATGAATTGATTGAAAAATTTAAAATTCCAATCTTTTAAAAGCTGTTTTCGCCAAACGGAAATTCGATACCCCGGATTAACTTCTCGAATTACTTTTTAAAATGTTCTTAAAAGTTTAATTATTTGTTTAAGAGCACTATATTCTGATAGGTGAAGTTAATCCTGCCATAAATAAGTAGTATATTATTGTTCCACTTATATGGTCTGATTTTTCTGGACCTCTGAGCTGATCATATAACCGATACTGACAGTACATATAAACACACTTACTATACACTCTTTCCAGTTCAAACAGGAAAGATTATATTGGTTAAGAAGCTGGAATGTGAAGGGACTAGAATTCAGGCACGGAATATACTGGTTGCAGGAATATGTGAGTGCAGGCCTCTGATGCAGTTGAGGGGTTCACAGAGTATCCTTTAGAATTAACCGTACCTTATCTGTGGACCTTTGAAGTGGTGTCAGCGAAATATATCGTTAAAAAAAAAGATCAATTCTGCTAATGACGAGATATCTCGTCAACAATATATTTCCGATTTTACTATGATGACAAGATTAGGAAGTGGACATTCTTTTCTAAAGATCATGTATCTCGTCCAACAGGATCTAATCAGTTTTGTTAGATTAATGACATACCTCGTAGAAACAACCACATGCTGGGGTTCACTAATAACTAGAGTGGATATGACCTTGATCCCTGAATTCTCATCAGGTAAACTTGCGTCTGCCGAAAACCCAATTGTCTGTTTCGATAGAACATTGGGGGAGTAAAACTAATAGATTTATTATACCTAGTTTTATAGACGTTCTAATCTATCCGTGTCATATCGACCCAGTTTCCTAATTTTTTGCATATCTCACTGAAATTATAACATATGTATTGTATTTTTCTTGTAATTCCAAAAGTCACGTAAATATTGTCTTAGATCATTTTAGTTTTGAATATTTTTCATCCTGTATGCAAAAGTGGTAATTTAGATGTCTGTGTCTGATCGACCTATATTTATAAATCGCACGGAAACTGATTTTTTCTTTAATTAGAGGAATACATGGTTTGAGAGGAATGCATGGTTAGAAAACAGCCCGATCAACGGTCGATGAATTTTACTCAGAACATATAGTTCTTATCACAATTTGAGTGTCAAATATGACATCTCGCAATCGTGGTTTCATTGACCAAGCGATAACGTCTTCAAGACCTCAGTGATCAGAACAATGAAGATAATGGGAACGATTTGAACGATCTAAAATTTAATTATTCTTAAGAAATAGATGAATATTGTCACATATCTTCAACAGACATTTCCGAAGAGCAGCTTTCAATTTACGAGGAAAAGCGAAATTTCGAACGATCCCATCTTCATACGTAAGTTGGAAAAAATGGTGGAACATATACCTAGTATTATTACACATCGGTAGGTGTGAGACGCATTATTGTATTTTTGACTTTTATCTGATCTACTTATTTCATTCATTTTTGTAATTTATATTTATTTTAACAGATGCTCTTTCCATTATGAAACTTGCACTTGTATCGTCTCCTTTTGCCATTCAGCGGATAACTGAACACACAAAATTTCCAATGAAGATTTTTCACTGACAATGAGCTGAGCCTGCAATTGGAAGAAACCAATCCAGAAATGAATACCATGTGGGAAGAAAAACACAAAGAATATTCATTAATCCTGCTAGGCTGCTTGTAGTATAGTGTCCTAACTGACAACGGTTTTATCGATATTGATCTTAATAAGTAGTTGTTGAAGGAAATCATCATCAAAATTTTCCTCATCGCGTGAAGTTGAGCCATTTTCATTACTATTTACATTTAGAAGTGATAAAACATTAGCCATATCAGGGCCAGAAAATGCTTTAAATAATATGAGTTCCGTTCCAAATTGAACATGATTGTTGTTTTGTTTATTTTACAAGGGGTTTGTATACGTATAAAAATACCCAAATTTAGATTTTATAAAAATAATCCCAACTAAGGAATAAAAAATTGCTATCGATATTTCTAACGACAGGGAAGAGGGAACTATCTAAATTTATATGAATTAAATAGACTGAACAAATATATTCTAAGCACAATTTATAATGTTACTTAGCAGCATAATACTATAGAAAACAGGATAAATGTATTAAATGCTATCAATCCTCTTGAATAGTCCCACTTTAAATTATCCTTACTCCTACATAACAATTTATCTTCAGTGAACACGCTAGTTTCGAGAATAAAATACCCAAATAATTACTGTACATTGCAAAATCTAACTACACTTTCAAAATTTCATTTTTTTCCTAATAAACTTAGCTGTAATATTTTGAATTATTAATATATAGAAATATTTAATAGAACTACATAAGATTTATCTGTACTGTCCGAATTCAATAGATATGTTAAGCTAAATGCTAAATATACTTTAGATATTTTAATTATCATATTGAAGTTAAGAAAAATGCAATTAATATCATACATATATTAATCATAATTAAAAATATCCTTAGTGAGATTAATGTTTCCTCCTTTCTAGATACAGTGCCATGTTTATGTGTCACTATTGTTAGGTAAAATTCCGGATATCCAGTTTTCAGGCAAAAGGTTTGCTCGAAACATAAGTTGCAATTAATTGTGATATTAAAAACACATAAATTTTCCTAAACAACGCATTGCGTAGGATAATGCATTCAGCTCATGATCACCGATTTGTGTACAAAAAGATTGTATTTGCTCACGGGCGTGCAGGAGAGATTGACGTGATGCGATTTCCAAATTCAGAAATAAATTTATAAGGCTCACATTATCATTAGCGTTATTCACGGGCAGATTCAAAAGTATTATAAATTCACCAAGTTGTTTCTAAAAAGCAATAATATCGAACGCGTATATGGGGAAAAACTTATCGTCTCGCATAAATTTACATGTTTCGACAAAATTTATCACGGGTGGTTTGAGAAAAATGTGTGTTCTTGGCAGTGGTAGAACAGCGTGCATGCTGGGAATAAGTCTGATAGAACTATCGAAAGGTTCAACTGGTCGTATTAATGTCTGTAAGACAAAGTGGTTACTACTAGGATCGGTCTTATACTAATGGATAATGATAAGGATATAAGAGTACTATGAAACTTTCTTCGCGAAAAGCGAAATATTCATTTCGAGAAACAAATAAAATTGAATACGTTTCCTTTTATCACATATGCTTACCGAAATATAATCAATTTTATTTATGAATAGTTTAAGGAAGACGTGAATTTCTATCTTTATAAATAACGCTATCAATCAAACATAGACGTTTCGCGTTTTGGCAGTCGCAATTATAATAGTTAATGTTCAAAGCAACTGTGTGGAATTTATGATTTTGCGCAAATTATAAATATTACGCGACTTGACAAATGATAATTTGAATAATATGTGTCCTTCTCAGATGAATACGTGGCCTCTTTGTATATGAGCATTAATTGTATGTATCTGAGGTGTAACGTAAACTTACACCGATGTGAACCAGACTAATTCCAATTGATTTATAATGGTACCTGTGTAGTAATAGGATTGATAATGGTTAATTGGCATTGAATTAGGAAAGAACATTTAAAATAAATAAAGCAATAAAACATGTAATGTAAATTTTTGTTGTTATATAACTATATTTGAATCAATTTTCGTAACTGTTGGTTGACACATTTTTCATTTTAATTCCCGATAGTAGTTTATCTTAATAATTTTAAAGTACTTAAAACTGCAACATTATAAAAATTATGGTTCAATTTACTTACAACATTTTAATATAAGTGCAATAAACTCTCTTAAACATAAACGTATATATTGCTAAGGTCAATTATTTCGTGCCATGGGTCTACTAAAACTGATCGGATCATGAGTGACGAGATATTTCGTCATGACCAGATCTTGAACTCATCATCATCAAAATATTGGCACTGTCCTCATGACGATTTATATAGTCATTAGTAAAATGCGTCAGAACTTGATGGACAGTATATCTCGTTGAAACCAATTTCACAATTGAAAATGATAAATTAAATAAATAAAATGTTTTTAGATTGTTAACTAATTACAATAAATTACGAATATAAAACATACTATTTGTGTCATGTGTCCAATTATGTGATATTATAAATACATTAATAGTAATTTTAAAAATATTTCTTTAAAAAAATGCTAAGTCTTCAGAAATTTGATTCATTATACTTCTACTCAGGGTAGTAAACACAGCAGGGTTATTATTTCATGGAGAGCACCTTAACAAAAGTTTTAATAATTCTAAATTCTGTTAATCTCAAAAAACCTTTAGGTGATAAGACCCAAACCTAAAATTAATCCATTGTCAAATATATAAATTTGTCAGTTTTCAACATACATATAAATATATATTAGTATTATCCAGTGAATAAAAATATTAACATTATCCATTATATGATATTATATATAATTATACGAATAAGTAGTACATTAATTAGTACATATAATTATACGAATAATTAGTACACTAACTAGTAAATATACTTATACGAATAATTAGTACATTGGTTAGTAAATACACTTATACGAATGATTAGTACACTAATTAGTACATACAATTATACGAATAATTAGTACGCATAACTAACTATAACTATTACATATAATAAAATTAAATTAAAACAGTTGTTAAAAATGAGATAAAGTTTAATTTTATGTGACTTATAGTACAGCACACTAACGTTTAATGTACACTGCTTGATTGCATATTGATATAAAAAAGTTTTATCTTTCTAAGCAACACGTTCGTAGAAAAATCAATCTTTAAAAATAAATACTATGTTTCCAAACATCATTTAAATTTTTATTCGATTAGATACATAATAACCCCTATTACATGCTATTTCGTAAACAACCCGTATTCTCTTCACCTCTAGAATATTTAAAAGGAATAAAAGAAGCGTGTTAAAATTGTTACAAATAAGCAGAGGAGCCAGAAGATTCCAAAGTAGAGACGTCTTACAACAATATTTACTAGATAAATATACATTTCGTACCACTGCATAATAAAATTTTATATCTTTTAAGCGAGATAAGGCACCACCTGATCGTAAAAACGGTGCTACGTAATATAACATTAGTACGCTCCCTGGCGGAGAATATGCTAATATTTGGTTCACAAGAACTGATAAAAATTTTATGGACGCAGAAAGTTTATGATTGCTAAATAGGTAGAGATTTTACTAACTACGAAGAGGGAGAGATAGCAGCTGTGAAGAAGAGTTTGAAAGGAAGGAAAGGAAATTTTTTTGCCGTAATTGTGCACACGTATATATGTTGATTTATTTTCCCCCAGCTAACGCTTCTTTTATTAGGTTAAACAGCCGTTTTGCAAGCGTAAGTAGTGAGAATTTATCTTTGATGCAGCTACTACTATATATATACTACAGTTTCAGTAACACTAGTGAGAAAACAAGGAAACACACACACACACATATATATATATATATATATATATATATATATATATATATATATATATATAATAACAACATAAAATATACAAAATAACATAACACACACAAAATAACAAAATGTTTATGTTGTTTGGGTCAGGCTCCTCCCTGATGACGCCCTGATCCACCAACATTCCTTCATTTTTTATTATTTTTTAAAACTTTTGTTACATTTTTTTAGAATTTCTTGTGTTCTTGAAATTATATATATATATATATATATATATATATATATATATATATATATATATATATATATATATATATATATATATATATATATATATATTATATATATTTATATATAAATATATTTATATATAAATATATATATATATATATATATATATATATATATATATTTATATATATATATATATATATATATATATATATATATATATATATATATATATATATATATATATATATATATATATATATATATATATATATATATATATATATATATATATATATATATATATATATATATATGTGTGTGTGTTACTTGGAAGTATATAATATCATGTAATGTTCAGATGCTACTACGGATCATTGTTACAAGGCTAGAGAGTAAACTTTCTGAAAAGTATGTTTTTCAATTTCCTTACTTTGTGTTGATCTATTTTATTTTATTCGTATCACTTTACGTATTGTTTCTGTGTTATAACTATTATCTTTATCAGTTGTGTTACCATACTTTCGTATGCAAAGTTACTCAAATTAGTACTACAGATAGAGTCGCAAAATTGTTGGGGATTGACTTTTTTCTTAGAAAGGGGATAAAATATAATTCCTTAATTACAATCGTTAATGATATTTCTGATTAAAATCAAAAACAAATTACTTTGAACACACAGTTGAAAACCCCCAAAGCAAACGATTAAACACGTAAAATTTCCGTAATATTGTTACAGTTAATGGTTTCAGTAATGCACAATAATTGCAGGTTAATTTACCATTAATGCATATAAATACATGTAAGCATTGAAGGTTACGTGGCTTTTAAAGGTGCATAATCATCATGATTTAGAGAGAAGCTAATGAAACATTCATGCTTCTTGTGATTGCATTTACACAATATAAGAGCATATTGGAAACTGGTAGATAATGAACATCACACTGTAGCAACACAACTAGCTATAATAGACGGTCCGCGATCAATCCCAAAGGAATGGCCTCTTGATTGTGAATCACTGTCAAATGACGAGCGAACATATGACCTGGCATCCCACTCTCCAAACCTCCACACCACACCAACGTGTGGAGATTTAAGGTCGCAATAGATTAAACGTTCTCCAGCTCCCCTGAACATGACAGTTTCCATACATCTAGTTGCCATTCTTTTGATCTACCAATTGGGCTACTACAACTTGCAAACATATTGGAATACTGTTTTAAATGTTTATGTTAAGATAGGTGTTACACTGAATTACCTTACATTAAACAACAGTGTCTGCTGACATAAAGAATATTGTAAGGCAGTTAAAAGGGTTCAAAACAAAAATTCAAATAGAGAAAGTAAATTGGTGAGTATTAAATCGTTACAATGCTATGTAACGGAAATAAAATGTCAGTTTAAGTCAAGTGATGCATATTTTAAATTAGTTTAATATAAATCAATTCTATTAGGAATTTTTTTTTCAAATATTGGTCATTAAGGATTAAATAATGACTGAAATAGTTTAATGTTATATGAAATACAATACAAAAGCAAATATGAGAGTTCAATATTAACAAGCGCTTTATATTAACGTTTTATCTATTGTTATTATGTTTATATATATCGCTCAGTGTATTCTTTTAATTTCCTACTTATTATTCTGTGTTTTTTGTATTCTGTTTCTGTTAATATATTTGAAGGTACCTGTTTTTGCCATTTTGAAGCTAGTTGAAAATACCATTTCCTCTTACTAACTTAACAAACCAACTAAATTGTGAAACAATTAATCAAATTATGGATGTACTGAAAATGTATATTCGGAGAACAATCATTTATGTTTATTTTCAGTACACCGAAATAATCATGTCATAATAACAATTTGTTTTATTTCAAGTCCTTTAACTTTGAAAGGAATTTAGCATTATTTTTTACAAACAACATGCACACAATTTAGTTTGTATTTTCATTCATGTTATACTTTCTTGAGCCGACCAATTCGATTATATTGTATGTAATATTGCCACAAGATAAACTGCAAACTATAGATAATTAAAAGAAAACAAATAGGTTTCATGTTCAAAAACAGCATATGACTTCGACAGAAGACGATATTTCCCGTAAAATGTTTTTAATTAAAATATATTCACTTCATTTTGTATTTTTAATAATAAGATCATAGAACTATGAAAAAGTCTGTATATATATATATTTGTTCTTGATAAAAATCGAAAATCGCGTTTACTAATTATTTTCATTAAGCTTAAGTTTTATTAAGCCGTTTCCTAACTTGAAGTGTAACTTGAAAGGTTTTTCTTATGCAATTTATGCGAGGTGTTCATAAGAGGTATTTTTTGTAACGCTTTTTTTAATGGCGATGCAAATGTCCAGTGCGTATTCCGAAATTGAAGTCACTTGGCGTGGTGTTTGAATGCTATTTCCAGCATTTATCCAATAAAATTTCGAAAAATGTGATTCCTAATTGATCTATGATAGTTGGTAAATCAACAACAATTAGATAAAATGCGAGCGTTACTCCAACGTCTATTTTAATATACGTTGGATATACGAAGCTAACAATGCCAGTTCCTAACCCACCAGCATATTCAATGGAGATTAATGCGATTTTCTTCCTATCCTTTTTTATATATTCTTGTTTATCTACAGTATGATTTTAGATTCTGGAATTTTGCTTTTCAGGGATCAATAATAAGTTATTTTGCAATTTTAGAACACTTGAACTTGCACATTAAATAAAGGTCTTAATCAAATGTGATAACAAAATTTTCGGAATTTCGTGGTTTAAGCCACTTTTACTCTGATAGCCACATATACCATAAAAAAGCACTGTGGTAGCATAACTAAATACTTCACATTTCATCTGGTTCGTTCGTAAGCACCAAAAAGCAAATAAAATCAAATTTTTAATAAGTTAGAATTTTTCTGTGGTAGTTGATTTTCGTTTACTCTGAAAAATCGTCACACTAAAAGCAAGTGCAGATTTACAAGCTTTCTAAAGGACATGCTTTATAAACTTGAAAAATCAATCGCATAGCAACAAGCCACAAATCGGAACCAATCACCGATTGCCGATCTGGGTAGTTTGGAAACTACTCGAGTACTTAATAACCCCAATCCGGAAAGGGGAAAGACAAGGAACTTGTGAAGAATTTTTAAGGAATGAAGGAAAAACAGCCGCTGTGTGAAGAAGACACTCGAAGTGGAAGAACAGTTTTGGCACATGGAATTAAGAGCCGGAGGCCATTGTCAATTCAGCAGAATGCTTACGTCAATGGCCCTCATTGGATTAGTCTGGGTCCACTTTTTTTTCTTTTTTCGGGGAAGCCTAATTTTTATTTCGTCTTCTCTTTTGGTTTGAAAGTGGGAAGTGGAAAAAAGTTCTTATTTGATTAGAACCACTTTAAGATTCCCTTTTTTCTTGTTCGGGACATCCCAATCAGAAACAACAGTTTCTACTTCCTTTTGCTATTGTTTTACTAGATTTTAAATTGTTGCACTGATTGAGAAGGAAAATTCTGAGGACCTGCTAAGTAAATAAGTACTCACGTGCCGAACTGTGAAAACTATGAAGTATAACGATAAGTTAATAAAAGAAAACGAGTTTGAAGTTCAAAAACGATAGTAGCAGATTTTTCACCTTGAGCATTTTAATTATATTCAATATATTCTCGGTAAAATGTGTATTCGCCTTATCAAAAAAAAAAGTTTTTTTGTTTCTTCAAACCAATTAAAGCATGAATCAGTAAATATAGTTGCATACTGAAAGTGTATGTTCTATTATTGAATAAAGAAAAGTAAATTCTTAGGAGCTGATAAATATGATACCATGTTCCGAAATGTTCATGTGATAAAATGCAACGATACATTATTAAACTTCATTTTATAGTTTTAATTAATGTATAATTTTTGATACATTTAAAAAGACATAATCTCATTATCAAAAATAACCTTTTTTTCATCAAACCATTTCAAATTTGAAGCATTAAATCTACTTACTTACTGAATATTTATATTCGAAGACTGAAAAAAGTTGGAAATTCTATGCAGTGTTAAGTAAATATATTGTTACTTGATATAATGGAATAAAACGAGTGTCAGAGAAACGATAATTAATTTAAAAATTAAAAGGAGTTACTGTTAAAAGCTAACTAAATTCCAGAAACCTCTTACATCAAAGCATAAAAAAATCAAACGAGACTCTTTATTCTAGTAAATGTATTATGACTATTCCTCTTTGTATGATGCTTCGTTGTATTTGATTTCCCAAATAAATCATCATTCATTTTTGTCAATTTACATTTTTAATTATTTCTACATGACAATATTTCGGAATAATCAATGTTTGAAAAAGTACGCAAGAAAACATATAGAAGGATGTAAGAATATTTAAATGACTTTGTTAACCGATTTTCTACATGGGCATTTTGCAATATTTTTCAATCTGCTACATATTTCTAACCAATGAACAGTCAATGGATAATAGCTATAAATAAAAAAAAAGTTGTGTATTTGAAATAGAACTAAATAAGTAGAAGGAAAAATTGAGTTCACCCATCGAAAAAAGTTTATACTCATGGATCAAAATGCTAACGTTACCAAATTTGGAACACTCCTGGCATATTATTTTAATAAACAGTGGCTCCCAAATGTGTCCGTATATTTTAAACATTTGTAGAAACAGCACTGTAGTCTAGAATCATATTCGAATTTAAGTAAACTATTTTTTCATATGATATCCATGTGATTCTGAATAAAACAACACTTTTTTTAGATATTGACTCATTCTCTTTTTATGACAGTAAAAATGCAAGGAGACAGAGAAAGAACACGTCACACAAGTTATCGCAGAACGAAGCATATTCAAATAAATTCATCCATAAAATTATCGTCTATTGCTTTTTTTAAATTTTTGCTTTGTGGTGACATTTTAAAATTGCTTCATTGTAAGCTTTTTGCTTGATTACTTCTTAATATTCTATTTATTATTTAAAAATGCTCATAGTCATAAGAAAACAGATAACAACATTCGAAAATTGATTAATTTTTATCACAGTAGTGGTAAATTTTTTCGAATAATAGTTTAATTAGTAAGGGTATCCCATTCTACGGTAAAATATGTGATAAAAAACTTTAACGGAAATCGGATTGGAAAACAAGATAGGAAAAGGTCTTCCGGCAAAGTTAACTCAACGTGATCAGAGATTTATAGTTAAAAACATTTGTGAAAAATCCACGTTTCAGAACTGTAAAAATTTCTACAGAATTTACTGAAGAATTTCATCTTAAACTTTTCAACGATAGCTCAGATCAGATGGATTAAATGAACGTTCTGACCGAAAAACAAATTTTGAAGTACGAAAAATAGAAAGCCTAGACTATCCTTCACAAAATAAATGACAAATAAACCCGAAACGTATTACCAAATAACATAACAAAACAAATTACAAATTTTTGGTTCCAATGGGCATTTAACTGTATAGAGAAGAAAAGTTAGGAACTTATTCACAGAACTTAGTTGGAACAGTAAAGCATGGTGGTGGAGTTGTCCTTGTTTCTTGGTGCATGTCATCATCAGGGCTAGTTAATTTGGTATTTATTGATGTCATAATGAATCGTGTATTTATTTAAATACTTTAAAAGACATTTAAAAATTATCAACCCAAAATGTAAGTATTGGAAACAACTTTGTTTTGTTTTCTCAAGATAACAATCTTAATCACACGACTATCAAATTTCGCCTCTGGTGTCTCTATAATTGTCCACAAGTTCTGAAAACACCACCACAGTCGTCGGATTTCAACCCAATAGAACACATTTGGAGAGAAATAGAGGTTACAGTACGAATACACATTAAAACGAAAAGCGATCTAAAACGAGTAATGATTGAAGAATAGAGAAATATTGATGCAGAAATTACAAAAAAAAAAAAACCTTGTGAACTCTATTCCCAGAAGTTTAAAAGCTGTTGTTGATGCTATAGGATATCTTACTAAGTACTAATTTACCGATATATTACAATATTTATTAATATCTAGAGATTTTTAAAGTGTATGAAGACTTTTGTGATGTAACGTTTTTGTTAAGTTTTGATTATTGGTTTTCCAAAAACATTTTACTATGAGTTTTGAAAAGAACAGGTTTTATAGCTATTATTTACTACTAAAAAATTCCCATTCTGAAATATTATATTTTATTAATGTATTGAATAGTATATCACATGGAAATTTTTAAATGTACTAACACTTTTGGGAGCCACTATATATTGATTACTAAGCTTCTTCGACGCAAGTTGTAACTAGTTCAGTTGCGACTTGCAGAGCAATCACAATTTTGTTGAATTGATATGAACGGTGTATAATTTCAAGTTAAAAGTAATCACAAAATGTATGTTTGCTTTTTTTTTGGTGTTTGAATTATCTTATAGGGTAGTGACCAATATTTATATTCGTATTATGAATATATTTTCCCAATCTGCCACAAAGAAATTTATTTAAAAATCTAAAACCATCTCAGTTATCTGAATTATAAAATCCTGAGCTATAGAAATAGTAAAATTCTCCCAGCAAAGTTTTAAAATGCATTTTGGAACTATTTTTAATTTAAAAACACTAGAACACTGAGAAATGTGCTTCGTGTTTTCATTAAGAAAAATTGCTTATAAGGTTAATTAATGAATTTATAGTAATCTTAAGATTGTAATTTTAAAAAAGCTATCCAACTTTTAATAACACTTAAATTGAGTAAATACTCTTAGTAATTACCATTTAATATTCCTATTTCATGTGTGTGTTTTATATTCTGGATTACATCCGTGTCACCCTTATGATGAATGTTCTTTACTGTAAAGTAGTTCTAATTACTATTAAATATACTTTATTTTAGTGTATGAAAATACTTATTTCAACTTCTATAGCATTTTTATTACTTATCGAACTAGCAATATGAAACAGTATTTTTATTTTCCTTTGCATAATTCTGAATCAAAATTTTCGCAACTTACATATATTGTGACTGTATAGTTATAATTAAATACATCCCCTTATCAAACATTATAATAGTTATTAAAATTACCATACTGATTTATGTAAATAGAGCTATTCTAAGCGACAATCTGTTCATAAAACGATATAACTGATGTGGAGATTTTATCGTAAAACAATACAATCCACTCCAAAACAAATACTTACGTCCAAATCAATTGATATAACAATGGCATTTAATAAGTATAACAACATTAGGCTTCAGTAGTTTCTATGCACATAAATAACGCTCGTAATTATGAAATCTATGGGGGAAAAGCAACCGACTTTCGGCAATTTACTTAATGCACTCCGAAATAACGACGGATAGTGTTGAAAGGACGAAGCCTATTCCAAAAATTCACCCTCAAACCAGAAACACGGGTGAAATTCGGATGGATTATTTTTACATGAACGTAAAAACTAATTTGGAAATGAAAATTTCCCTTTCGGTTTGACGTTTTCCCTGTGTTTCTAAGCCCGAGGGATTCCAGTTCTCCTTGAAAAATGGAGCCAATTGCAAGAGGCATTTCATGCGGGAGAGGAAAGAAGAGATAGATATAAAATAGCTGTAAGAAAACTTTTTATCTTCAGGAATATTCCAAATCTTCTGGATGTGTTTTGAGTAAGAAGTGCAATGTAAAAAATAGTGGTCCTGGAAGTTAAAAGATTTTTTATGTGTATCATGCCCCGAAGCTTGCATTTAATATGCAAGGACGAAAACAGTTCTGCTCTTTGAGAGGGGGAAAACCCAGGATATTTCGAAGGCCAATTATCGTTTGTCCCTGAATTTTTAAATTATCTGTTCTAATTTTTTCGCCATTTCCAAGCACGTGCGCTTTTTTTTTATGTGAGAAAGATAGGTGTAAGTCGTAAATTTTTATTCCTATATGCAAGAAAAATATTTATAGTCAAGTAAATTTGATTTAGAAACCGGGAATACCGTATAGGGAAACATAAGATCGATATGATATCTTAAAATTATACATTTTAAAAACAAAAACTATTTTGGATAAAAGTTTTAGTTTACAAAAACTGGTTTGGATAGTAAAGATAAAATATCATATTTATCTCATATCCCAGTATGTTTATAATTCAATTTTATATAAATAGTTTTTGAAAATTCATGGATACATATTGTAGCATCATTTCCTTTGCTCGTGTCTTTTTAAAACATTTATTCAAATTGCTTCGCGATTTCCTAGAATGCCCGCTTTTGTTTTTTGTAATAACGTAGGCGTAGGTCTTAAATTCGTATTTCTTTGCGTAAACATAGTATTTAATTCCAAGCTTATTTCATATTGTAGCCGTGTATGGCTGTTAAATATTTACGGATATCGTAATAATGTTTAGAATTCTCACATTTAAAAAATTGTTACAAGTTTAGCAGAAAGTTAATTAATTTGTAATGAGCTCACAACTTTTACATTTATGATTTAGTTTCTTTTCAAATGTTTTGTACTTTTTTTGAACGCCCAGTTTCTTTTTGTATGAGAACGTAGGTGTGTATTATAAATTTTTATTTTAATATGCAAGTTGAATATTTATAGTCAAGGTTATTTAAATTAGAAACCACGAGTACTGTTTAAATTAAATTCTTTGAAATCACATACTCTGGCGGAAAATAAATTTCCCAACACAAATCACATTTGCTTTAAATACATGATGTAAACTTCGTGAGCGTTATTTATCGTCCGGATTGGGCAATGTGATCTAGATTTAAGACAATAATTTCTTTAAGGAGACAAAGAAGGCAATATTAGCATCTTACAGAGTTTCAACGAGACCGTGTATTCGGGCGACTACAAGGTGGCTTTCATCTGCGCGATGTTCCAAAGACTTGGCAGGGATGTATCCACTGTGCAGGATTTTTGGCAGGAGTGGTCACGGTAAGGCATTGTCCCAAGAATCACAGGGACCGGCCTATACGCGGGCCACTACTGAGAGGGAAGACTGCTGTTTTCGCCGCTTGGCTGCGGTGCATCGTACTGCAAGTGTAGCAGAAATTCGAGCTTCTGTTGGCGCCAGAGTGACAATGCGAACTGTTACAACTCGATTACTTGAGGGACCGTTCCGAGCCAGACTCACTGTAGCGTTCAAGCCACTAACTCCAAATCACTGCCATCTGCGACTTCAGTGGTGTCAGGCTAGAGCGCATTGGAGGGCGGATTGGAGATATGTTGTGTTCTCAGATGAGAGCCGTTTCTGTCTTGGTGACAGTGATGTTCGTATGTTGGTTAGAAGGAGGTCAAGGTGAGAGCCTGGAACCAAGCTGTCTGCGACTTAGACACACTGGACCTACACCAGGAGTTATGGTCTAGGAGCAATCTCCTATGACAAAAGGAGCACTTTGGTCGATATTTGAATAACCGTGACAACAAATTTATACGTCAGACTGGTGACTGAACGGTTTGTCAGCCGTTAATGATCAGTATTCAAGGAGGTGTTATCCAACATCATGACGCTCGTGTCCTCATAACGTTGCTGTAGCATAACGTGCTCTACAGAGTGTCGACATGTTGGCTTGACCTGCGAGATCACCAGATCTTTCTACCATCGAACATGTATGGGACATTATTGGAAAACAAATCATCCATAACCAGTATTGACCGTTGCTGATTTGACTGACGAAGTGCAACAGTCATGCAACTCTATCCCACAAAATTACATGCAGCACTTGTACGAAACAATGTTTGGACGTTTACATTCGTGCATTCAAAATCGTGGTGACGACCACAGCGATTATTAATGTACAACCATTTCACATTTGAAATGGCTCTTCTTGCGCATACTTTAACATGTAACCTTTCAAGTTTAATCAAATAAATATGTTACCTAGACAGATGCTTTGCCTAAATTTCTTTGCTCTAAACTAATTTCTTCTTCGTCTTGAGATTTTATTTTCCACCAGTGTGTTTAAAACATCATTACAAGCTTAATAATACCTTAATAATACCAGTTTAGTAATACTAATATATTTATAAGGCTAATATATTTTTGATTAAAGCGAAAAGAATATTTATCTTAAGGATTCATCGTAATTTATACAGAAGCAGCTGCATCAATTACACGCTGTATATATATAAGTAAAGTTCATTGTTCACATCTTTGTATGAGCCAATGTAGATGTCCGTCGTAGATGTTTATTCCTATATATACAGGCAAAATATGAATACTCAAGAGTAATTTATTTAGTAACCATACATTTTCATTTAGTTTGGCATAAGACAAATAGGTATAAATGTTTAAAAAAATGTAATGTATGTAAAATAATGTTTAAAAAAAACCGGGTTTTTTTAAAAACCAATTATTGTCCAAATTTGAAATTTTAAGTTAATTATTATAACTTTTTCGCATTTTGTTGCACGTGTACTTTTCTTTTGTGCTAGAGAATGTAGGTACAGATCGCACATTTTATTCCTGCTAGTAAAATATTTAAAGTCAGAAGTATTTGATTTTTAAAAGATGAATGATGTTTAAGGCTAACTTGATGATATGACGTTTCAAAATCGGACTTTAAAAATTGGTATTATAATTGAATTTGTTAACATTGAGATAAATTTATATGAGTATACTAATTCAGTTTTAAACAATAGATATATTCCTGAAGAAACCGTGAAAAAAAGACATGTGTCTATGGGAAAAAAATATTAGTTCCTGATCTAAAAAATCAATAAAAATAATTTAAAAATAAAACATCTGAAAATATTTGTTTTAAGCTTGCTATTTTATTTCAACAAAATACACATATTATAATGTGCAATGAAAATGTATCAAAGTAAGTTTGCTTGTTTGAAATGAAAAAAATTCTTCTTGAATAAAAAATCTGTGTTTTACACATATAACAAGATTTTATTCATTTTCTTTTTCTGACAATAAACGCGCGTATGTTTACAGGAATGCTATCACTAAAATGTTGTTTTGACAGCAGTTTTATCCTTTATTAATGAATTTATATCTGTGATCTTGTCATCGGTGATTTTGGGAATAAAAAAATAGTAAAAACATAAAGTTGTTATTTTTTACAGTATCCTGTAAACCTAGTTATTTATAAAATCTGACATTTTTCTCGTTCGGACCGTAAAAATGCACCAAATTCAATTAATATGTTGATTATACATACATACATAGATACCTAGACGTACACATTGATAAACGAAAGCTTACATTTTAAAACTCACACACTAGCTATTGTGCAATCTATTAGTGCGTATAACATAAAAATGATGCTCTTATGTCACCAAAAAAATTACTTTTTAGAATTTAGGGTAAAAAAAAGAAATTTCCTTGGACGGTTTGTGTTAAATTAGAACGACTCGCTTAAAAAAGAGAAATTAATATTTATTTTGAATTTGTGTCAAAACAAATTCGTATCAAAAATGTTCGTGCAAAAACCTAATTATGTGTATATCTAAAGGACGATTTATCACGTATTTTATTGCATTAGTTTTATTGCATGATTAAAGTACAGACAAAATTCAATCTAATCTGTGAGACAACATAGGTATAAGTCGTAGATATTTATTCCTATATACGTAAGTACAACAAATAATAGTTAAGAATGTTTATCCTGTAGCCATATTTTTTCATTTAGTTTACATTAAGATGGATGCCATATTTGAAAACTAAACGCTATAAAATTTTGCACTAGCGTGTTTTGAAAAAAGTTATTATGTTTTTTGATGAAGTTGATAAGAACGCGTAATTTTTTAAGAGACCGTTTTCTAATACATTTCAAAATAATTGTATAACAGATATATATCATATCAAAATAAGTATTAACAGATAAGTATAGTTATGTAACATTTACTTTATTCAAATTGACTTAATTTTTCTTAAAGAAGCATTCCTTATTTTCGATCAGATAATCAATAATTAAAAGATGAAAAAAATCTAATTTTGATTTGGAGTACAGAATAATTCTTTAATAAGAAAGTTTTTTCTAAATTACTTTTCAAGTTGTTTTATCATTTTATAAGAATGCCCAGATCAAAGCATAAAGAAAAAGAAAAAACATTTTTTTTTATAATTCTATAAAGTATTCAAAATTCTTACGAAATATGTCCTGTTAGACCGGATTATATCATATTTCTAATTAAAAACATGGGCAGAAAGTTTGTATAAGGTTTTTAGTGTTTAAATAGCGCTTAGGCGAAAGTAAAAAGAGTAAATTTCAAACTTTGTTTTCCTCAGGTGAGATGCTGAAGAGTCTCAGAAAAATTCTTATTTGTAGAAGAAATTAATTTTGAAATTTTTTCTGTTACAGGATAAGTGGAAGGATTTCAGATAATTGGTTGTTGAAAAATTAATTGGTATTTTTTTTAAACTAGCAATATTGGACAGTTAAAAACTAACAGTAAAATTTATGTTGCCATAAATATCGATTGAAATCATATTTGAGTTGATTCTATCAAAGCTCTTTCGTTCCATAATAAAAATACAGTTATTCCAAGTATTTTACAGAAATTATAATTTCCAAAAGCAGAATTAATTATTTGTACACAAATGAATCATTGAGTTATCCAACTGCAATATAAATACGCAAGACTATTGTTCTGTTCGTAATGCATGTATTGTTCTAAACTGCAATATGTAGTTCTTTTTGTGCTTTCTAATATGTTCTAGTATATTTGACCAAATAAATGTTTCTATAAACTCTTTCCACCATCAAATATAAAAACTATTTGATTGTTAAGTATACAATAAATTTTAACGAACCAAAAACTTCTCGAAGAATCACCGCAATTAAAATTTAAGAATGAAATTCGACTAAAATTGTTATTGATGTATGAGTGATATTGATAAAACTATGGTTGATGATATTGTTGTGGTACGTGTTGTTCTGGAATAATTTATTTTTGGCGAGAGAGAAAGTCAAATCGCTTTAACTACAACTATTTTCAAAAAAGGTTGGGTTGACCAACGCTATGAAGGGTTTAAGCATTACAATTGATTCTTCCCAACCAATGGCATTTTAATAAAATCATTAAAAACAAATTTTGTTATTCAACCTAGATGCTTTCAATAATTATATTACCAATAGTATCTTTTAGCAAAACTTCACTCAAATAGTGTCACTTCAAATAAGTCACTCTTTGACCAGAGACGTAAGACTTTTTTACCGTGTAGAAAATGCAGTTTGACTCCGGCTTACCCCAGTCACCTTCTTGCTTGTATGGGGATAGTCAAGACTAATTTGAAAGAGAATCCTGTCCAAGTTATGGACTTTTTGAGGGTGTACGATCTTCTGGACTTGATCTAGTTGATCTAGACCAAGGAGAATTAGTAACAACAACAACATGTTTTGTGTACTTTTTCTGACTGATGTTTTTCTAAAATAACTTTTATTTTCCCTTAACATTATTCGTATAGATTTTGTTTAATCACCAAGTTATATCAATGCCCTGAATATTACATCTCCAATTCTCTTCAATCAGACATTTGGTTATTTTGTGTTCAATTAAATGTGTGTGTTTACAAAGGATCTTTCAAACAATACATTATACTACTTGTTTGTTAGATGTACAGTAGTTTGTAACCAATACGAAACATTTTGGAGATGCACATAGATTAAAATTAATAAATCAAATTCCATCTAACAGAGTTATCGATGTATGTGTAATAGCTATATGAAACAGTGACTGGTGTTAGTTTGGGATACGTGTTATTTTTGAAAAATTTGGATGTAAGAGAGATAAATTATTTCTATTTCAACATTTTTAACATTTTACAACGGCTCAGATATTCCCAATATTTTGTGCCATATATGAACATTTGAATAAAATAAATTTGTAGGTTGGGTTTCATGCTTCGAATGTTATGTTTGGCCAAGATGTGTACGTCAATAAATGATTATACATTCAGCAAAAATGATATACTGACACAGAATGGATTACTACACGCTGGAAAAAATTGAAAATACCACCAATAACTCGCAAACAGCTAAATCAGTTGCAAAACCCGTTGAGCAATGGCAACTCGAATGAAATAGTTTAAAACCTTTTAAATACTTTATTCGACTATGTGATTCCAAATATTAATACGTGTATCAGTATAATTTAGCAACACTTCACACAAATAATAAATTTTTGATCGGTATTTACCCAGCAAAATAATTTTATGCAATTACTATTTATTGCCACTCAACGTTATTCTGTTTAAAAATGCAACGTAAACGTCAATAAATGATTATACACGCAGAGAAAATGATATACTGACACATAATGGATTGCTGCAGTCAGGAAAAAATTGAACATATGCCACCCATAACTCGCTGACATCTAAACCAATTGCAAAACCCATTGAGCCATGACAATTCGAATGAATTAGTTTAAAACAATTTAAATATTTTTATTCGACTATGTGGTCCTAAGTATTAATGCGTTTCTCACTATATTTCAGCAACACTTCACACAAATAATACATTATGTATCTGCATTCATCCAGCAAAATAATTTTTTGAAATTAATATTTACTCCCACTCCACATTATTCCGTTTAAAAATGCATTATCATTTCAGAAAACAAAAACTAGATTTATACTATCACCATGCTTTATTAATGCGCTGCATATCTCACCTGCAACTCTCTTCAATCAGGCAAAGAGTTGTTTATTTTCCACGCACAACCATATATCTTTATAAATGGGTAGTAAATAAAAAGTTACTGAAGCCAAAAAAAAAAAAAAAAAAAACGAATCCTCGGCTTTTTATCTTTCAGAAATGTTCTTGAATTCCGAAAAGGAAATGAAAATGGAAACATGTACGATACATTCGGAGATGCCTCACGCCTGTATAAAATAGATCAATAGAAGAGAAAGGAAATTTTTGTTTTGGAAAAAAATATATCTATAAATTCCACGTCGCCGGCTTTTCCAATGTCATTTATCATCTGGCTCTTTTTTAAAGTCAGCGCTTTCCACTGAAAACACTATATTGTTTTATGAAATAATTGTGATAATATAGCCGTTTTTATGGTTCGTTGTCGTCCATCTCTTTCCCGTGACATGTCCGTGTCGTCTCTATCAGACTGGAAAGGGAATTCATGCTTTGGTTTATGAAAAATTGTACCAAGTTTTAAAATTCATTACAATGGGAGTTGGAATACGTCATGAAAACTTTATTAATGTGTTCTTATTATATGAAAATACAGTGTGGTAATTAAATAACTTCCCTTTTGTGTGAGCCACAAATTCAAGGAATGCGATCGAGAGTTATTTAAATAACAACGTTCGATCCCTCACGATAACGAATACAGTTAACACATTTCGAAACTTAAGAGTAGCAACACTCTTCAACGCAGTGTGATTGCCAATGACGAAAAACTAAAAATGACTGAAATTTTACAATGAGCTCTAGAAACAACTGCCCAAGGACATTGTGAATGAAAGAAAATAAGCGTGTAACACAAAAGAGGAAATATAACAAGCAGTAGTTATAATGCACGTAATTTACATAATTACCAAGAACCTATGACAAAACAACGATTGCTAACCACCATTGTTATAAGAGTTAAAAGTTATGGTTTCTTGTTGCGTTTCTTTCATCTTTTGTTGCTTCCATTAATTTTTGAGACTGCTCTTGCGCAGTCCTTTTCCAAGCTAAAGAACATTTTAAAAATCATAATTGGCGGTCTTTAGCTCACATTGAAATAAAAAATCAGATGTTGTTTTTGAAATTTTGGAAATTTGATAATTATATGCGTAAGTGTTAGAGCTCGATTTTTGTTTTTTCTATCATTTTAGAGCGCATTCCTTGAAATCATGCAAATTACAAGTTTCATTTTGATTCGTTAAACATTGCGGTCCTTCGCTGCTCGTGCATAGGGAAAGTTACCTTGTGATCACTCCAGATGTGAAATACAATGCATTGATAAGAAAAGAAATAAATTACTGT
The DNA here is from genome assembly GCA_947359465.1 of Metellina segmentata. NCBI lineage: Eukaryota > Metazoa > Arthropoda > Arachnida > Araneae > Tetragnathidae > Metellina > Metellina segmentata. The sequence goes on from OX375875.1 coordinate 57,630,066, forward strand.
CCTCAGGATTCCTGTTTCTCTTTAAATACAATTCTATTTCAATACAAAAATTAATCACGAATCTATTCTATAGAAAAATAATCTATCTATTCTATAGAATAATCTATCTATTCTATAGAATAATCTATCTATTCTATAGAATAATCTATCTATTCTATAGAAAAATAAATCTTTACTTTATATTTCAATAAATAAACTAATCGGTAATTTCTAATTCTATAAGCGAGTAATAATAAATTCAATTAGGTAGTTACACGAACCTTCAGTTTTGGTAATCATATGAAAATATTTGGAATGAAATAATAAATTATGTTTGTAAAATCTTCTCACTATTTTAACAATTTTAACTCTTTCAAAAAACAAATGTGGTTGCTAATTTGCATGAAATAATTTTATACTAAAAATAAGGATACTCTAAAAATATAATTTTTTGAAATAACTAACAACACATTTAAGTGTGTATTTAAAATTCCAATTATAATATTTTACAAGTTATTACAGTATCGCATAAGTTCAGGATTTGTTAATAAATGCTTTGTCATGCTCGTAAGGAGTGTTGGATAAATATTTATATTTTTATTTTAAATTAAAATATGGCGCATTACTGTATTTTACTCATTTAGCTGCTACCGACAACATATTTTAAAAATCATTACTCAGACCATCATAAAGGTATCATTGACCGTTTCTATTTATAAATTTTTCACAACTTTCACTCTGCTCTTTGAGGTGTTCCCTTATCATCCACAGTGCATATTACTTAGAAAAAAATTTGATATATATATATATATATATATATATATATATATATATATATATTATATATTATATTATCGTATTCATTTTACTTTTCACATTTTACATCAGATTGTAATTTGATTTAATTACAGTTGCTGTTACACACATTATACTTACAGTCGATGTTATATCTAAATAGCATAGATTTTTATTTCTCACTTTATTTCTTGTCATTCATATCTTAAACAACTCAGAACGAAACATTATCCTTTTTTCAAAGACTTAATCAGACAAAGTCATGTCATTTCAACAACTTATTTCTTTTTAATTCGTTAAATGTTTATTACCACTAAAATCAACTTAGATATATTCATTCCCAGACATTTGATTTTTTTCATCATTCGTGAATCTGAAACTTCCATTCCTTAAACTTTGAAAAACTATTTTTTTCTTTCGAAAGTGTGTAATAAATATGAATATTGAAAAACAAATTAACTTTCATTTGCTCAAGTATTTGGCTCCCATTTAAACCACAACACTTTTCTTTCCTCGACACATGTGTTATTTTCATTCCTTGAGAATCTGCAAACTCCATAACCGTAAAATTCATTCGATAAGTGACATAGCCGAGCAAGCAGTGTCCACGTACTAAACCATTGGACGGATGGACTGACACTTCAGTCGATGTGGTGCCGATTTCGTAGTTGAGTTCTGGATCCATGCCAGCTGTCGATATCTTTCCCCCAATTGAGGTCAAGAAAGTTCAATTAAGCTTGATTCATTGGAAAGTGAGAGCGCATGCGCGCCCAGTTGTAAAGTAGGAGGCTTTGTTATAAATAATGACTTGTTTTCCTTTTTGTATTTGATCAAAAGCTGAGAGGCAGACATCGTCATTTCGGATATAAGGTCGACTGAGGGATATCACAGCAAAGTACGAATATTAACTTGAACAATGCAACCAAATTAAAATTCGTTTTTGTGCGCCTATTATATAATCATACGATTTTCAAAGTAGGTGAGTTTTGTAGTACCTATAATATACAACTAAAAGTTACATATGGAAAAAAATTAAAGAATTTGCACTTTTAATTTAGAAAAAAATTACCAACACATACATAGACAGAATCTAAGTGTCACTGCATTTCCAGGTAGTTTATTTATAGTGTATTGCAACTTAACTTAAAAACCATATTTATTGGCTGAAATAATTTTTGACATTGATCAAGAAGTCTAAAACGGACTAAACACTATACATAAATGCTGGTGTAATGTTTGCAATATATTTAGAAGTTTAAAAACTAAACAGTGATAAGATTGGTTTCAATTTTTTGATCGATATTCCTTCATTAATCTAAACAATAAATTATGTAACTAATCCTTTAACACCCTTTAAAAAACAAATGCGTATACCTAGTATATTCACAAAATAATCGGTACTTGTTTGGTTTAAACTATCATCCGGGAAATGAACAGGAAGCCTATGTCTCATAACTTTTTTAAGCAAACCATTGATTTAAATGTATAGTTCTAAAATCTTTTTTTGAATTGAGTTTTATATTTTATTTGTATTCTTTGTTGATAATAGCTCAATGACAAACGCTTGCATCTCAAATAAATGATGGTATCATAACCAATATTACATGAAATCATTAGTCACTGCTAGAAAGAAAAGTAATCGGTTATTATGATTCAAAGATATTTTTTCAAACTTGCTCTTTCAAAATGATTTTTGCAATACTTTTATACACAAGAGACTAATAGTTAAACGAAGCAAATTTTTTAGACTTAAACCTTTGCCCGAGCTTATACATTTAAAAAGACATTATTATTTTAAGAATATTTCTGTTGCTTAGACATCCCGCATTCATACTGAAACCATTATTTGAGAAAAAACATCAGAAGACAATTAACTGTTTCAATATTTGTAAGAGAAACTGTTCAGCCTTTTAACCCAAAAAAAATATTCCATTATATTACAAAATAATTTTACACATCAGAACATACAGCACAGTAAAAAACGTAATTTCTAAGGAAAGCATAAATATTTTTTTAAAAATCCGGCTTTATATTTTAAACACAACAGCTCACCAAATACACTCCATTCCCCATGTGCTTTGGAGCAGTTGAATGCACCCAAAACAAAAGTACCGGTTAATAAAACCTAATCACTGGATCATTATCCGAATCTTGGGAACCGGTGGTAACATTCAAAGTCTCCAGAGGTCTTGAAGACCGCTGACCAAACAATTAGCTACAGATTTTTTGTCTTTTCTTCCTTTCTATTCGTTTCCTTTTCTGCTTTGTACCTTCGTTATTTCTTTCCCCTTGACTCTTAAGCTCCGCTTGCTTTCCTAAACATCGCATCTATTGTGTTTGATCTTTGGGTTTGCTTAGTTAAGTTTATTTGGCTCTTCACTCACGGCGCCAGAGCTAGGCCTAATTTTTGTTGGGTTAACTAGACTCATATAATAGAACTTGGCTCGATTTATTGTGTGGCATATAGGCGGGGAAATTATTCCCTACTAACTATAACGTTTAAGATAAATACTCGTTGCTTCGGGTTCCAGTGAGTCAATCTTTCATAGCTAGTTTGTAACAATAAATTGAGAGTTCAATTCAAAGGTTAAGTACAGCTTAAAAGATAACAATTTCAATTTTGAAAATATATGATTCTTGATTAACTCTAGTAAGTATACTGGTTTATATTTTTCTATTAAATAAAATATTACTACATTTAATGTGAAAAGTGTCGCATAAAATTATTCAGATATTATTGATATTAGTTATAATTTGCATTATAATTTGTATGTACGAAATTGGCTGTTTTCCTTTGACTTAAAAATGTACAAAATGCTATGATACTAAAACAAAGGGTATTTTTAGTTTTACTTTGTGTCTTTTTTCGGATGTTTGAAATGTTTTTTCACATGAGTTATGTGTATTATTCATGTTAAATAATTCTCATATCGTAAAACATCCCCTGCCATTAATTTAGTCATTAAATATATTTTTTCTTATGCCCATCATCCATGCATTTACAAACAGAGAATCGATTAAGTAATGTATTAAATGGCATTAGACTGCTATTACCACATACCAATAAGGCGGTGAGTCACTAAAAATGTAGAAAATAAATATTTGACTATAAATCAAGTTTTTATTGATCCCCAACGAACTCTTTAGAAATTAACAGCTTCTTTTATGCTTAGAAAATTCATATACATATTGTGATTGGGTAAAATTTCAAAAATCATTAACTCTCTTAGTATTATTTAAATCTCTTTTGACATTAAACCCAGTGTTAAATTTACGAATTTGTGACTATATCACAAAAATAAAACTGTTTATGCTCAGTAAAGTATCGTCAATAAAGAATTTATTCAAAGTTATTTCTTAATCTAAAATTTTGAATAATTTTATTATAACTATTGTTAATTAATTTCACCAATGTAACAATCAATCAGCGTTAAGGAATATCGAAAATTTCTTCCTGATTCCCAAGGGCCTGAAACTATAGCCCATGCTCCAAATTTATGAATGTTTCCCATCTTGTGCCACGTACCCATCAATAATTTTTCAGGAATTAACGACTGGGAGCTCTAACAAAGAATATATGAGGGACGTTTAACTACTTCGTGATTTATGTGGGTCAAGAAGAAACAATGCATGGCGCCTCATTATCTGGAGTTAACAGCTGGTGTATTCAGTAGTGGAGGATCGCCACAGGAGAATTCTCTTGTTTCTCGCGCACTTTTTGAAAACGTGCCGATGACAAATGGGAACCAAAATGGCCTGCAATTAAGGCTAAATTTAAATCAACTCTGATAGACAACAACTTATCGATCGCTCACATTTTCAATGCAAATTTGCTTCATAGATTCGTATTTTCTAACATCTTTATAAATTCATAGACTTGGGTGTGTTCCTTTGAATTCTCATTCGTTTCTTGTATATACAAATACAAATACAAATATTGACGACCAGCTACAGGCTCAAGCCCAACAAGGCTGGTCCTTTGTTTATGAATTCCCCAATTCCCACTGACTATCCTATTGTATCTTAAATTCGTACACTCCCTTTGAATTAACTTGATTTAGAACTTGAAACTTTCGAAACGCTTTCAAGCTATTATTGATCACATATGTGTAAGTATTTGGCCAATTAGGTTACGATTTATGGTATAAGATCCGTGTCAAGCTGAGAAAAACAGTGTCAAGTAAATAAGCATACACACGGGAAGCTTTATTGACAAAAGAGAAGAATCCCTAGTAATAATTGAATGAGAGAGGAATCGAGTTTGCCCTACTTAGAACACGCAGGTTGCTAGCATTTAGGTATTCAAATGTGCCACCAAAGTTCTTGATTGGAACAAAGTTTAATAATCTATGCTTATCATGGATATGTGAATTAAAAGTAAGCCTTGTGTTGACAGAAGTTTCAACACTAGATTGCCAGATTGTCTTGTTATTACACCACGGTACACGTATTGATTTAATAACATAAGTATTGGTTCAAAGAATATCATGAAAGATTCTGGTGATCAAAGCGTACAACACAGGTTTGAAGCATTGAATTGAAACTTGCAGAAAGAGTATACGGTTGAAATCCTCAGAGAGTTATTATATAAATTGAATATATTACCGAGACCTGGAAATCCGAATTTCATTTATTTACGATTCTGCTGACATTTTTTTGCTGATAACGAGATCAATACCTGGTTAGTTTTCTTCTAATGCCGAGATATCTCGCCCATCAAGATGTAGTTAGATTTGCTAGTGACAAAACACCTCATCATTAGTAATCATAAAGAGGGTTAAGAAGTAAGCGGTGTGCTGTATAATTCCAAACGGCCGAGATCAATCTGTGAAACTAAGTTTTCAATATTTATCTTGATAACAAAGGAATGAGTTGAAGAAAAAAATATTGCTTTGGTGTATAATTTTATTATTTATTTGATGAAATTGAAGATTTAATTTGCTTTTATTTATCAACCAAAAGGCTAAAAGCTTCTAGAAACCGTCTTATGCATCACAAATTTTCTAGACCCTTGTCGAATCTTTTAAATTGATTCATTCGATTTCAATTACCCTAAACTGCCTGTTTGTACGCTTCCCTGACTCACATATTAACATCAAATATGAATGCACAAATGTTTCTATTTAGCATTGTATTAAATACTTAATGTACTCTTCCAACCTTCTTGTGCTTCGCGGAATAGCTTTTTGAATGGTAAAAGGGTTAGGTTGGGGGTTTGTCACTCAACGGCCATTTTTTGCAACAGGAGAGCTTATTACGCCTGAATCTACGGCTTAAAAATAATGAGTCACAGGGAAGTACAATTTCTCATTATAGTAACATTTATCATTAAATGAAACGGGATTTTTTTGCACCATCTTTTGTTGAGGGGGTTTACTGAAACGAAAAGTACTTGAAACTTGCAGAATTTCTACTCCACGTTTTGTAAAAGTGACCACATTAAGTGGAGTTTTGGAAGATAAATTTTGCATTTTTCGAAAGAAAATGTAAATCCTAAGCTCCGGTGGGAAGCTGCACGTAACGCGTTCTCGCTGTGCACCACACACAAAAGAAATAACGCTTCCGTAATTTTAAGTCACACAGCGCCATTTTTTCCATGGCACAGTGTTCATAAAAGTAGACTGAAGGAGACTAATTTAAATTAAACCCGAGATCCAATGTGCACATTAATACAGACTTAATTTCCCAAATTACACGAGAAACGTTTTTATTTTATCTCACCTCAAAAACTTCTTTGGGAATTTGCAGCGCGCTTAAGACTTGTAGTGATATCAATTACACGAGGCGGTTTCAAAAATTTGCAGGAACCCCTCCAAGAAAAGAAAAGGAGAGTGGGAAAAGGGAAGAGAGAAAAAAGTAAACTACTTTCGGGAACTTCTTCCCTAGCTATTCAGTTAATTAACTTCCAGTACTGGGAACTTTTTTCTCCTCCTTACGCAGTAGACCGCATTATTCTTCCAAATTTTTATTTCCGGCTTGAAAGTTTATTTTACCTTTTTTTCCCACTCCGGCCGGACTTCTTGTTTCACATGCTCCACGTGGGAGCTCCGCTTTGATCTTGGTAACAAACCGCATCGTCCCGCTTCGGATTTCGACATTGCACCCATTTTATTCGGTCCTCCGTTTTTATATAAGTTTTTAATGGGACTGGCGATCAAAGGGAATGGGATTTACTGAACTTGGGAAGTTTTGGAGGACATCCGGTTAAAGGAAATCTACTGGTGATCTTCCGGATTTAAGTGAAGGAACTATTACGCAACGGGTAAGATCCTTACTGTGTATGTGTATAAGACAGATGCGAGAAAATTGTATCGAACGCTTTCGGAATGCGAGGAAATGGTACAATATCGGATTTCGACATTGCACCCATTTTATTCTTCCCTCCTTTTTTATATCAGTTTTTCATGGGACGTGATCACAGGGAATGGGATTCACTAAACTTGAGAAGTTTTTGAGGACCTTTGGTTAAAGGAAATCTACTGGTGATCTTCCGGATTTAAGTGAAGGAACTATTACGCAACGGGTAAGATCCTTACTGTGTATGTGTATAAGACAGATGCGAGAAAATTGTATCGAACGTTTTCGGAATGCGAGGAAACGGTGCAATGTCGGATTTCGATATTGCACCCATTTTATTATTCCCTCTGTTTTTATATCAGTTTTTAATGGGACTTGTGATCACAGGGAATGGGATTCACTTAACTTGAGAAGTGTTTGAGGACCTTTGGTTAAAGGAAATCTACTGGTGATCTTCCGGATTTAAGTGAAGGAACTATTACGCAACGGGTAAGATCCTTACTGTGTATGTGTATGAGACAGTTGCGAGAATATTGTATCGAAAGTTTTCGGAATGCGAGAAAATGGTGCAATGTCGGATTTTTACATTGCACCCATTTTATTCGGTCCTCCGTTTTTATATATAAGTTTTTCATGTGACTTGCGATAAAAGGGAATGGGATTTACTGAACTTGGGATGTTTTGGAGGACATTCGGTTAAAGGAAATTTACTGGTGATATTCCGAATTTTAGTGAAGGAACTATTACGCAACGGGTAAGATCCTTACTGTGTCTGAATATGAGACATGATAGAAAATTGTATCGAAAGTTTTCGGAATGCGAGGAAATGTTTCCTTGACATTTTACCGATTCGATATGCGTAGACTAAGACTTAAATCAAACATTAATTTCAAAGCGTCACGAGATTTCCGAGTAATGAAGTTTTACTCTTAACTCAAAACACTTTTAATGAATAAATAACCTCATCGACTGGTAGGACGAATCCTACGAAAGATTATGTAGTTCAAATAGGCCAAAACATGTTCAAAGTCGTTTCGGATAGAGTGTAGGTTACAGAATGGATATATGGCATGCGTCCATTTTGTAACCTACACTCTTTCCGAGACATTTTTTTCATACAAATACATTGTAAGTCTATGAGCCATTCAGAGGTTCTCCATATAATTTTTATGCTGAATAATGTGCTAGTAACTTTTTATAAGTTAAAATTGAATTAATTTAAAATTTATTTGAAGCATTTAAATGAATATATCGTCTACAGAGGGAAATTTCAAGTTATTTGAAGACATACACTATATGGACAAAAGTTTTTGGACACTTTTCAGAAATGCCGGTCGGATCCATCTTAGTGTGGGATTGTTTTTACTCGTTAGGACTCGGGCCATTGCCTTATGGATCTAGTACCATGAGTGCTTACGTGTACCTTGACGCTCTGAATAATTCAGCATTGTCTACACCAGTGATTCCCAAAGTGATACCTACGGACCCCCAGGGGTCTGTGCGAACACGAAGGGGGTATGTGGCAAATTAAAATTAATATGTGGGTGCATTGACAACGTTGGTGGGTCCTCGAAAGGTTTAATATAAAGCAAAATAGTTGTGACCCATTTTCATTATTATAAAATATAAAATAGCTATCAATAAATAAATTAAAAGCGATTTTTACGTCTTGAGGAAATTTTTTTTTAATTTTCTTACATCTTAAATTTTTGAATTATTTTTTACTGATAGCAGTATGACGTGAGACGAGAAAAAAAATGCAGATAATACAGTGTTGAATATTTAATACGTGGCTTTATTCCGTTTATCAGGAAATAGTACTTTACCTATGTGCCTTCTATGCAATAAAACTATGTCAAAGGAATCAATGAAGCTTTCTAAGCTTAAGGAACATTTGATAAAAGTCCATAACGACAAAAAAAGATAAAGATTTAACTTTTATAAAATAGTCAAGTAAAAATATTTTAAAACACCGTCAATGCGACAACATCCGAGCGAGACGGCGATGGATTGCGTGCTTCTTGTAACACTTCTTTAGTGATTGCAATGTCCGAAGAGCCGCTCACCATTGATTAAGAACGTATTCTAACAGCTTTGATTGAGGTAATACGCAGAGTGCTACATAATCTAGCTTTCGATACAAATAATTTCACTGAGTAATAATTAGAGCTCGGACTTTGCATATTTTGTATACCTTCTTTTTAGTCCTTCTTTGAGTGTTTCTTAGCAATTGGCAACCAAAAAAAAACCTCCTAATTTATTTAGCATGTTTTTGCATATTTGGGACCATTTTGCATATTTTAGTTTTTGTGCATGCTTCGTGCATTTTTGGACGTTTTTTTTCTATTTTTTACATTTTTACAAGTAAACATTATTTTTTTTTCAAACAACTTTACTACGCGCGTTTGGAAGGAAGGTTTCCAGGAAGAATCAAATTCATATCAACTATGATTGATAAGCAAAAAGTGGAAAAGGCACAAAAATATACGAATATTCAACAGCCTTTCATCGCGTCAAAGTTTGAGTCAGTGTCCCAATCTTCGGAGAAGAACGAGATTTGCCAAGATCAAGGCAATATTGCTCTTTATAAGTTGGAGAATGAACGTTTTAGAAATTTCTTGAAGAAGTACACAGGTAAAGAAATTCATCATGAATCTCGGCACTTAGTAAGAATACAAAATGAGATAGATGATTCCCCCAAGTCGATTCAACGACAGACACCTGCTGGCGATGCCTAATTTATGTAAAGAGTTGGGAAAAACAAATCACTCTCCAAACGCCAGGACAGTGGGTGAAACGATTAAAAAATAAAATTGTGCTTCGATTGAATGAAACTGTGTCTCATTTTCATTAACCTCCTCACTACCCTTTTTGTAGGAATACAATTTTTATATTTGCAATTTCGCATATTTTGGGGTTTTGTGCATATTTTGGGATTTTGTAATACATATTTCAGGTTATATTTTTGGATTCGAACTCTAGTAATAATACAGGAAAAAGAATGATTGACTAAATGGCTCAGTGCGTAGAAAATTCTTTATGAGAGTACTTAAAATCTGAATTATCTCTACAACTTTGCAAGGGAATGAATTTCTACTTTTAGATTTTGTGAGATTTGTAAAAGAAAAAAACTTTCCAAGAGTATTGTTATTTATCAATTGTTTTTTTAATGAATTAGAAAGATTTTTCGATTCAAAAGCTATATCCTTTAGTAATATCCTCTCCGTTGATAGAAATACACAAAGGCTTTCTGGCATACTTAAAACAAACTTTTTTTAATGTATTATCTGTACATTGTGTCATTCATCGACAGTATACAGGGTGGTCCCGAATTCATGGTACAAACTTTAATGGTAGGTACAGGACATTGTAACAATGATTTATTGTATAGGAATGTATAGTCGCAAGTGACGCGGTGAGGCGTAAACAGGGGAAATAAAAGGAAAGAGAAATGGAGTGATCGGTTGGTATCATTGCCGGTAGAGGGCAGTAGATGTCTAGCCGCTGTTGAACATGATGCATCGCAGTAGGGAAAAGCGCCATTCACAATTGTGCTGCCGTAGACGATGGGTGACTTTACGTATGCAGAAAAAGCAGACATGCATTACATGTACGGCCGTGCAAATGGTAACGGCAGAGCTGCGTTACGAATGTATCGCGCGGAGTATCCTGATCGACGAATGCCGGATCATAGAATTTTTCAACGGTTACATCGTCAACTTTGTGAAACAGGTGCGTTCGACGTCAACAGACATGGTGCTGGTCGAGTAAGAGCTGTACGCACTCCAAGGCTGGAAGAAAGCATCTTGAACATTGTGGCTGATAGACCCGAGTCAAGCACAAGAACTGTTGCGCGTGACGTAGGTGTGAGTCATCAGACTGTATGCAGAGTGTTAAACGAAAATCGCTTACACCCCTTCCATTTTCAGAAAGTACAAGCATTGAATCCGGCAGATTATCCTCGCCGAGTGAACTTCTGCCTGTGGGTGATGCAGCAATGTGCGTTGCAGCCGGATTTCGTAGATTATGTGCTATTTACAGATGAAGCGACATTTTCACGCGAGGGTGTCTTTAATGCGCACAATTCCCATGTGTGGGCAACCGATAATCCACATGCAACGCGTCGACATGCGTTTCAACAACGTTTCAGTATTAATGTGTGGGCTGGTATTGTGAACGACTTTTTGATTGGCCCATACTTACTACCCACGCGGCTCACTGGCGGAAGCTATCTTATTTTTCTGAAAGAAGTGTTACCACAACTGCTGCATGATGTTCCGATCGCCATTCGTAACCGCATGTGGTTTCAGCACGATGGGGCGCCAGCACACTTCAGCATTGATGTACGGAATTACCTGAATGCCACGTTTGGTACTCGATGGATTGGGCGTGGTGGACCAGTCCCTTGGCCACCCCGATCTCCCGATTTATCGAGCCTCGATTACTTTTTATGGGGACATCTAAAGCATCTTGTTTATGAGACTCCAGTTGACTCAGATGAGGATCTCGTCGCTCGCTTATCTGTAGCTGCTGCAGGTGTGCGTGAAATACCAGGCATCTTTGAACGTGTACGCCAATCGCTCCACCGACGCTGTCAAGCATGTATCGATACTGGTGGACGCAATTTTGAACAATTACTCTAAACATGACACTTGTCAACAACGCTTTCAATAAAATCTTTGTTTTTCCTTTCGGCCGTTATTTCCCCTGTTTTCGCCTCACAGCGTCACTTGCGACTATACATTCCTATACAATAAATCATTGTTACAATGTCCTGTACCTACCATTAAAGTTTGTACCATGAATTCGGGACCACCCTGTATAGTCGTATTATATTTTACTTTTCCGAAACGAAATGTGTAAAGAAAGATGCTTTCTATCACTACGGAAAACTCAACCTTTGTAGATGGGTAACGCTTTCGATATTTTATTTATTCATGGGGTGCACAAATGAAAATAAATAAAATTTATTCAAATCGGAAATCACAGTGCTAGTAAAATATTTCTTAGAGTTTGACACATGGATTTATCAGCAAAATATTCCATATTGGTGAGAGAAATCTCGCGAACAAGATGAATTTATTTTATCTTGTTTAATTTTTTATTATTGTAGGCTGTTGATAGAGCGCTTAAATATTTGTTCAAGTCATAACAATGTTCCATGTGAGCGGGGAGAAATTCGGTGTCTTGTAATTCACTTTTGCTTTTCAATTCATGTATATATATATATATATATATATATATATATATATATATATATATATATATATATATATATATATATATATATATATATATATATATATATATATTAGTTAATATATAAAGTTTCATTTTTAATTTTATATTATGCAGTTATGAAGAGTTATTTTACGTGAGGGTAACATGGTCAGGTTTTTGCAATAAGAAGGGGTAAATTGAGATATTAAATTTAGGAACCACTGGTCTATACTATGGCAATACTTAGGCGATTGTGGTTGTTTCTTCCAACATGATGGAGCTCCAAGCCATACTGAAAAACGTGTGCTGGACTGCTTTCCTGACAATGAAGTCAATTTACTCAATTGGCCAGCTTAGAGTCTCGATTTCAATCCGATCGAGCCCTTGGGTTAGAAACTGGAGCAGCGAGTACGACAACACCTTGCAAACTCATATTTCATAACAATGTATTTTCACAGCCTTGCAAGAGGCATGGCGAGCTATTCCTACCCAGATTTACAGATAACTTGTGCAAAGCATGCCTTGACGTGTTGCAACTGTAATACAAGCAAAAGGAAAGCCTACCCGTTACTAAATAGACTAATAAAGTATTTTTACTGAAAAACATGCAGTATCCAAATACTTTTGTCCATATAGTGTATCTCATCCAAGATCTAATCATTTTTCTAAAGGACCAGATGTCTCATCGAGACAAATTGTCGTATTATTCTAAAGGGAATAAAGATCCAAGAAGGAAACAAAAATGTCCCTTTTCCAGAATTGGTGACAGTTTGGAACAGGTTTTTTGTATCAGAGACTAGCAGCTCCAGGGGAGTTTATGATGCAAAGATAAACCATTACGAGGGTTAAAACCTATAAGATTTGTTTTTACGAAGTGGGCATACGAAACTTGTCCAGCGTTTTCTTGCCATGGTAAAAACGGATAGGAAAGCTTTGTCTTTCTTACGCAGTAGACAGCTTTATTCTTTCAAATTTTTGTTTCCGGTTTGAAAGTATTTTTTCCTTTTTATCCTCTCCTACCTTCGCATGCTCGGCGACGGAATTTTGTATTGATTTTGGTAACAAACCGCATCGTCCCGTTTCGGATTTCGTCATTACATTCACTTTGATCAGTGATCTGTTTTATATCAGTTTCTAATGCCTTAGTACTGGCGATCAATAGGGATTTTTAGTTACTTAGGTCAGGAGGTCTTACATTCTTCAGTCAAAGATAATCTGTTAGATATATTATGAAACACTTGTGTTCTGGTGTAATATGCAACTGGCTATTTTGCACATTATGAAAAATTGTGTATCCACAATTTACCAGTAACCCCCAACTAATAGCTTTAGTGGTCCGGATCATGGTTTCTGGAACATCCCTGGATAAAACCCGGGATGAAACATCCACGTTTCTCAGTATGGAGAGGATGTGTATCCTCTTTATAAACATGTTGTGCACAGAATATCTCTGGGGCTTCAGATTTACAAAGTTTACAAATATTTGTCGTGCAACAGTCAGTAATTTTTAATTAACGAAGCTAGAACAAAAACATTTTACCAACAAAAGATCTGTACAATGAGAATTCAATCAAAAATATAAAACAATGAACATCCAGCAGTTAAATTTTCCACCTTGTATAAAGTTGCAGTACCATTTATCAAGTTAAAATAGAGGTGATAGTATTTTAAGCTGTAAAACAAAAACCTTGTAGCTCAGTTGACGTTTTGTCATGATTTTACCCTCTTAAAAGTGTGTAATAACTGTTTTTACGAAATGACATAACGGGGATTCAAAAATTGTTTACTCTACTATTTCCGTGTAGCGAACAACTAGGAAATTTTTCTTTATTTTACTCAATAGACCGTGTTATTTTCCAAACTTTTATGTTTTCGATTGAAAGTTTGTTTTCCTCCCTTTGGCTTTGTGGACGGAGTTCTTGTTTCACATTCTCTACGTGGAAGCTTTACTTTGATCTTGGTAACAAACCACATCGTCCCGTTTCGGATTTCGACATTACACCCACTTTCTTTGGTCCTCCGTTATTATATCAGTTTTTAATGGGTCTGTACTTAGGATCAAAGGAAATGAGATTTACTTTACTCAGGAGAGTTTCGGAGAGACCTTAGGTCAAAAGGAACCTAGTGGTATTCTTCCAGACTTTCAGGAAAGATCTATTACGTAACGCGTGAGTTCAAAAAGATTTTTGATCATTCTGCTATTCCGTCTTTTATCATTGTTTTAAAGTTGTTGGGCAATTATATCTGATCATTTGGAAGAAGATACGCCTAATCCTGCTTACTGAAAGAAGTAATTAATCAAGTTTAGAGAAAGGAACTAATACCAACATGACTTTGAGAAATTGCCATTATATTTCTAAAAATAAATTTATTAGTGTTCTTCATAAATATTTTCATTCAAAACGTATTAGAATACGAAAGCAAATTCTAAAAAAGTACCTCAGATATTATATATATATATATATATATATATATATATATATATATATTAGCAAAAATAATTATCGAATCTTTATAAAAATAAACTCCTAGTAAACATAAATCCCTGCTAAAATTTAAAGTTAGTGGTATAAGAACTACTTGTATACCTTTGAAACTGTACTGTCCTACTAAATAGTTCACGTTTAGCCCTGTTAGAACTGTCTCCTTTACTCCAAACTTATAGTTTCTTATTGGTATCAAAAACATTTTTACATAGATTATCTTAAAGAATTGATTGTAGCGCAATAAAAACTAATTTAGAATGAACTAAGCATATTGAGTTAGTATTGCATTAATCGTAATGAATAGCAAATATGTCTATAAAAATACAAAAATACATAATATATAAACTATACAGATACACACAGGTTCTCTGTTGATGTAAATAAAATGCAGCTCTAGATTTTCTGTAAATCGGATACCATAATTTGTTGAATTTGCCATGAGAGCATTAAATCATTTTAAAATCTAATTGACATGATAGGGTGAATGTAAGACTTGCAAAGCGAAGTGGCCCACTAATGTCAAATATCTGATATTATTTATCAAAAATATTTTGGCAAGAATAAGGTAGAATGATGAAGAAATCAATATATATGATTCTGGCTTTATATAAATAGGCATGCATCAAATTAAGATTAGTTAGTTGTCTTTACGAAGTATCTCGTCATTAGCAAAACTAACCACAACTTGATGGACGAGATACCTCGTTATTAGAAAACAACTGACTAGATATTGATGTCGCCATTATCCGGAACTTAGCAATATCTTCATGGCAATACAACCAGGAAAATTAGTTAGGCATTGATGTACGATATATACTGTAAAAATCACTTGTAGGATTAAAACCCATAAAACATACACCTCCTAATTCTTTAACTTTACCAGTACTTATATAATGGGAATGTGATACCTAAATGGTTTAAAAAAATAATATCACACAAAATAACCTAACATAAAAAGCATTAGATGATATACGACTTTAAAGTTCCTTTATTATTATAAGGCAACATGTTTGCCTCTATTTATACTTGTGCATCACAAATTGTCATATTACAGGCTCATTTGACTTAAATACATCACTTCGCATAATTTGTTTCTAAATGTGTTTCTCAATAATAAATAACCTGTCAAAAGGAGAAAATGCTAAAAGGACGCACAGAAAAATATGATATTATTAAAAAAGGAGTTTTCATAAACTTCTAGATTAAAAATTATAAAAATTTAATGTGATTTAAACAATGTATTTTGCACATAAAAAATACCTGTTTAGGTAAAACGGTCAGTTTTTACTTTGTATGTTTTTGATCATATCTGATTTCGTAATGTTCGTTCGTCTTTTATTTTTAATACTGCGCACGCAAAATAATATTAAAATTAGTATATTTAGTATAAATATCACTACCATTTAAATAGATTTATATTCATAACTTAATATCATCGAAATTTATTATAAGATCAAAATTGAATTGAAGATCAAAATAATCGAAATTGAATTTAAGATCAAAATCATCAAAGTAATTTAAATAGAAGTATGTTTCCTGAAACAAAGAAATTATTCAATAGATGACACATAATAAAACATTTGTACGAAATAACTAATGTCTGCATACTAAAATGTAGACAAAAATTAAATTTTGGGGAAAACGTAAGGTACAGAATAGACGATTCCCTTTGATCACTGCGAAACGATTCGTCACATGAATCATAACGTCAACGCGCATACATTTTGTACGAGAAGTAACTTTAAATAATGTTTTAAGTAAATCACTAACATCAATATGAATAAAATGAAAAAAATTTATAAATATAAGTATATATGAGAAGCATGTTGGATATGTACATGTCTACAAGTAATAGCTTCGGTATTGAATGTGAAAATTATATTTTCCTGCATGAAAACTCAAAAACTAGGCATTAAAACTTTTCTCATGCAAGTTCCAAACGCATTTCGAAGTTGTGGGAAACGTGAAATATTCGTTGACACCGGCGATGACTACAGCAATCCTTTTAGTCTGCTCCATCGACTTTTACTTTAAACCGAGAAAAAGACGTATTTTCTTGTTTCAGATAAAAAAAATCATACAAGCAGAGAGCTTCGCTAGAAAACCTACAATAAATTGAAAAGCAAAAGTGAATTACACGACACCGAATTTCTCCCCGCTCACATGGAACATTGTTATGACTTGAGCAAATATTTAAGCGCTCTATCAACAACCTACAATAAAAAAATTAAACAAGATAGAATAAATTCATCTTGTTCGCGAGATTTCTCTCACCAATATGGAATATTTTGCTGATAAATCAATCTGTCAAACTCTAAGAAATATTTTACTAGCACTGTGATTTCCGATTTGAATAAATTTTATTTATTTTCACTTGTGTACCCTATGAATAAATAAAATATCGAACGCGTTACCCATCTACAAAGGTTGAGTTTTCCGTAGTGATAGAAAGCATCCTTTTTTACACATTTCGTTTCGGAAAAGTAAAAGAGTCAAACGATTTGCTTTTGAAATAAGGGTTTGATAATTTGGCAACTGTCTGTCAGAAGCTCGCTCAAGCGTTTGGATTCACGAGGAAATTTTTTTTTAGTTTGATGCTATGAAAGCTATTTCTTTTCAGGCCCTCCCAAAAGTATGCGATTAGATTTCTTTCTTTTGTATTATTTTATTTCCAAGTTTTAAAGTTTCTTGAGTAAAACTTAAGTATTAAAACTTATTTAATAGTTATTTCAAGCAATACTTTTTTTAATTTTAGATTTTAGTTGTATATTGTACTCAATTAATAATGGTCTGTCGCATATAATAAATAGGAATTTAGCCTATTTAACTAGAAGCTTATAAATGTTAACCTCATGTTCAAACAACCATACTAATAGGAACACTGATGATATTAACCATGCACTACTGATTAGATCAAACAATTTTCTACGAATTATATGATTGTTCTGGCGGTTGCAAGGTTCAGAAATTCATCGTGCTCCATATCATAACATATTACTTTAAAATTCGAAACAGAAATAATAAATATCATACGATTTGATATTTGTTATTGCTACACAAGATGTATTTATGCTATGTTTTAAGCTTCGATAACCATTATTTACGTTTCACGAGATTAGAGTTGTAATAATTATTGAACTTTCACATTGTAATATTTTGTTTTTCAGTTTGAAGTAACCAATTATTCTGTTGCATTGTGTGACGAGTTGAAAATCCACACAATATGAAATGAACGATTTACAAGAGTGGAACGATTTTGTTTTGCCGAGGACAAGATGAAACTCCTACCTATGTATGCTCCCACAAGTATAATGTATCCTAAATTCCAAATTTGTATAATTGCGCTTTTATACATACATACTTGCATACAAAGCTCAATGAAAATTTTCTTTGTAAAAAAGAAGATGTATTAAATCTCTCAAAACCATGTTTACTTCATACCTTAACATTTTACTTTTATAATTATAATAAATAAAGTTTTTCTAACTGTCATAATTATACAAGCATATTGCACACAATATTACATAGCATAATATTTTCATAAAATTCTTAAGTAGAGTACAAAAACAAATATAATGTAAACGCACTGTATTTCAAGAAAACGTATGAAATATACAAAATTTAAAGATACATGTAAGTAAATAAGATAGAACAGCGATGTAGTGGGTGTAAAAACGTTTTTAACGTACATATGCTTAATAGCACATAATGTGCACCAAACAAATCAAGAAAAGATGATTATATTTCTCTTAGCTTAGCTATGAAATATGTTTCATTTTAAATGTATTTGCACAACGAATTTATTCCAGATTCAGTTGTGTCCGTATTTGAAACTATGGCAAGGACATTTTTCATTAAGTTGTGTAAATTGTTTAATTATTTTCTTTTCTTTACACCTTAAGATTTAACACGTTTGTTTAATTATACATCAATTATTTTTATTACACTTGTCGACTGAAGAACATTTTAAAGCTTGGAGCACTATTAAATCTTTTTTTCTGAGTTTACTTCGGCTCCTACCCTGCATTATATCCTAAACATTACCCTGAAACAATTCTTTTTAGCGTTTCTCGAGATTCAGAGAAGATAGCAAACTTGAAAGCACTAGTGTTTAAAGAAAAACTAGGGAGCAAACGCACCTGCTTGTTTTATTCTAATTAAAAAAGGGATGTGTTAGACCTAAACTTTGCACACAACATCCCTTTAAAAACGGAAATAACGAGTGGTAACGATCTAAAAATTTAAACCTGCTTTGATGCAATATTTTACTGAAGTAAAATCTTGGAAACTCTCGTAGTTTTCAGAGTGTAAAATGTAAAATATTTTTTATAACAGCTAATTTTGTTCAGTAATAATCTTCAAAACGAATACCATAAATATGCCCAGAGTGTAAATCTGTAAAGTCATTGTTCCGAGAATTTTACATTTAAAATTTCCATGTGGTAGGCAATATAATGATTACGGCGAATATTTGGATTTCAACTTAGATGGAGGCTAAGTTAACAATTGTAACTCGCACTTCTGGCAAAATATGATTGGTTGTATTCAATTTATTATAGCACAAGGGCCATACTTTGCCAATTTTCTAAAAACATCTCGCAGATGGTTAGCGCAGAGTATAGATAGTAGTATAGGGTACACGATATCAAATCATATTAAACACGTCACTGTAGTAGATTGTCAGTTTGTATAGCAATTCATGTTTCAAATCAGCCATGCATGTATTACTTCTTGTAGTCAAACCCTTAAGTGCTTACTGTGAAGTTGTCAGTGTACTGTTATGTCATACTGTGAATTTAGGACTAATAAAAATGTGTTCATGTACTTTTTTCTTTTCAACTCCTTAGTAAAGCTTCATAAACTACAAGGTTGTATGTTATTATTTTTTTGCAAAAGTACAAAATTGTATATTTATGTTTTTGGCATGGGGTCGTGTATATTAGGCTTTATGAGATCGAGCATAGTTTTTAAATCTTTTGTACTAAAAGTGCAGACTAAATCTGAATAATAGCTATACAGTTCCATTCTTAAGTGATGAAGGGTACATGAAATTAAATTGCTTTTACCATGCCACGGTGGTAGGAGGTCAGTTTGTATGGCAATTCAAATCAGCCATGCATACATTACTGATTGTAATCCAACCCTTTAATGTCTACTGTGAATTGGTAAGTGCACTACTATATCAAAATGTAAAATTAAGACTAATAAAAATGTGTTCACATAATTTTTTTAATTTCTGCTCATTTGTGTAGCTTTGTCAACTATAAGGCTACATGTTACAGTTTTTGGAAAAATAGAAAATTGGAGATTCATGTTTCTTGGCATTGTCGTGGATTTTAGGTTCTATGAGACATCGTTAAAAGTTTTTAAATATTCTGTACTAAAAGTACAGACAAAATCGGAAAAAGAGCCATAGCGTGTCATTCTTGAGTGATGAGGCTTGCTTCTATTTTAGCTTCCCTTGTGAAGCACAAAAAAGAAGTAACATTCTTCTAAATTAATAAATATGAACGTACTCTCTTTTTCTTTTTTACGATTTAAAAAGGATGGAACACGTATGCTCCATAATTGTATTCTATTTTCGTAATTTTACGACCTCTATAAAATATAGTATAGTTATAGAGTCCAAGTACACACATCACTAAATTTCGTACATGATTTATATAAGGAATTCCAGGCAAATATTTCAGAGCCAAAACCGGGTATATTAACTCTAGACATTGCAGAAGATTCTCTCACTTCTAAATTTATGTTACGCGAAACATTCTGTGAATTAATGCTTTGACAAAAAAGTCAGGTCCAATTGAAATCATAAAATCACTAAAAATATGTTCTGAACGAACAATAACCACATTACCTTATTCGTAAACAGCAGTCCATTTTGCGCAATACATCTTGCGGGTTACGTTCCCATGGTACAATGTTTCTTGGGACGAAATCGCGTTTAACTCATTCTATCTTGGCTACCGTGAGATCAACACAAATGTACGGTGTCTTATTAATTGTATTGACGAAATCTATTAAACAAATATCTGAAAAACCTTTCGTAGTATTTTTAGCTGAATATGTTACAAATTGTTTTTATTTGTGAAACGGTTAACGTACATGACAAAATCGCAGTTTATCTTAGAAACCACGAGTACACGTCTTTAGTATATACGAAGTATATACGTCAAGTATAGATATACGTCTTTAGTATATACGTATCTGACGAATATACGAAAAACCCTTTGAATTTGTTCGAACAAAATACTTAACAAATCGTAGTTATTCGCTCTAAATTTACTAAGAATGTTTCTATTAGCCATACTGACCGTTGATGTTAATGAATTGAATGTACCTGTTTCTATTTTTTAAAACTTTAAACAAAACCTTAGGTCACATATTATTTTCCCCTTGCTCTATTCCGTGATTCCAATGAGAGTGTTTACCAGACGAGGTTTTGTATATGACACACATCAATATCAACATTCAAAATGTTCTTAGCTTTGATCTCGCTCGAACAGCTTTGCTCGAGAGTAGTCAATTGGAATGTTATCAATCCGATTCATGCAAGCTTTGTATGAAAATATAAACAAACTAATATGGAAAAAATGCGATTTGCTCTGCAAAAATATTTAATTTCTAAATTTGAAGCAATTGAATTAAAGAAATACTTTTAACTATTCACTTTTTAGCATAACCCATATGATGCTGAAATAGAGATTTAGAATAACTTCTTACGCTTATAAATACCACACACAAGAATTCAGATTACATACAGTGTGGTTCATAAGTCATTTTACCACCTAAATGTTTAATACTCTATTTTTACTTTTCAAAAACCTATTTATTTTTCTGAATGATTTCTTTGAATAATTTCTACCACGTTCGGAACGTTCTATGAAGTGACTGCCATGTCCATAATGATATATATATATATATATATATATATATATGTAAGAACAGACCCCCGCACCGCATAGCAACCAACCGACATTTCTACCTCAACCGACATTCCTCCCCTGTGCAGTGTTCGGTCGTTGGCCCCGACCCCGCAGACGAAAGAAGGGAGCTAAGGATACCAGACGTGATTTTCTGCAGACGGCGGAACCGGCGGACGATGAGTATTAGATTTTGCAGCAACAGTGTTCTAGACGCCAAACTCTCAATCAGAATTTGTTACTTAAAGCAATAACGTGCTTTCGATGTCATTCTTTAAACTTTGTAAATACATAATTGTGATCGTCTTTAATTAAATGTAATTGAAATTCAGACGATTTAGTTTCTTTAAACTCCAAACCATACAAAACTTGGGCGTTCGGCCCGGATTTAGAACAAGATCTGGAACTTTTGACGAGTTAAAAAAGACTGTGACCAACTGTGAACCAACACTGTGAGGCTCTTCGAGCTGAAAAGGAAGCAAGAAACTGTGAGTAGAACTTTGACTTTTCAACTATGGCATTTCTTGGACGAGCACGAAAGATCGACTTATTAACTTTGGTGGACGAGTTAGAATTAACAGCGCCAGAAAACGCTAAAGTGCAGCAATTAACTAGAATTATAATGGAGTCAAAAGACTACGACGAGGATTTTGCAAAGAATTTACTTTTGACCATTACTAATGAGCGGGAAAATTTAGAAAAAGTCGAAGCTGAAAAAAGCGAGCGTGAATATAATTTAAAAGTGTTAGAACTAGAGTTAAGGAGTAAGGAAGGTACATTATCTGTGCCAGAAACACCGCCTAGAACTGATTTATTAAAGCTTTTAAAGAATTACGATAACAGCGGAGATATAAGTGTTTACCTTTCTTTATTTGAGAAACAAATAAGTAGGGCTAATATAGCAAAAGAAAACTGGGTTTCTTATTTGTTGGGGTTGCTACCACTCGACATAGTCAGTTTAATTGCCCGTGAACCTGATCCATCAGCAAATGACTATGATTATATCAAGAAACTGTTACTTAAACGATTCAAATTAACTTCCGAACAATTTCGACAGAAATTCTTTACTCATAAGAGAGAATCATCCTCGTGGCGAGATTTTGGTTTTGAAGTTAACAACTTTTTCGAAGAATGGATAAATTCATTAGAGGTAATCAATTTTGAAGATTTGAAGCAACTAATGGTCGTTGACCAAATAAAGAGTAAAATTCCGAATGACGTACGCGATCATTTTATTGACGATTTGCCAAAAGTAAAGAAAATAGAAGATTTAGTAAACAAGCTAGACGAATACGAAGCTGCACGATATCATCTTAAAAAAGAAACAAACAGAAATCTGCGAGTTTCCGAAAACAGAAGTAAATCAGATTTCGTCAAAGAATCTAAATATTTACCACAATCGCTCATTCGTGCTCAAAGGAATTATGTTGATGATAACTATTATAATAAGAGAGAGATAAAGTGTTTTAATTGTAATGAGATGGGACACAAATCAATTCATTGCAAAAACAGAAAAGATGGCCTGAAATGTTTCAAATGCAATAACTACGGCCATAAAGCTAGTTTTTGTCCTCAAAAAGATTTCAAAGTGTCTCTATCTAATAAAGCATACATTCGTAATTCATCAAAGACTGTAAATAAGCTTAGAAAGAATGTTGAAATTTATGGTGTAAATTGTGATGCATTAATTGATACTGGAAGTGATATTAGTATGATTAATTATGATTTTTATTTGAAAATTGGTAAACCTAATTTGGATACAGATAATGTAAAATTAACTGGCATAAGTGAAGAGAGTGTTATTCCTCTAGGTTTATTTCATTGTGATGTATCAATTGACGCATATCTAATATCAACTAATGTCTATGTGTTAGAAATAATGTCGAACGAAATGATTATCGGCATGGACGTGTTGAGAAATTTAAAGTTTACGTTTTGTGAAAACGAAATTAAAATAGAAGGAAGGGGAGATGAAGTTCGCGTCAATTATGCACAGTTGGTGAAAAACGCCGAAGCCAAATCAGTGCGTTCCCCTGAACGGAGATACGATGTCAGTAAGGAAAAAACACATACCCCTAGCAATACCGAAAGTGCAAAATCATGTGAGTTATGGAATAACTGTCTAATTCAGTTGGCAGATGCCGTAAATATTGAAGAAATGGATATGAGTCATATGGGTAACTCTTTGAAGACGGGATTAAGTCGACTCGTAAATGACTATAGACCAAACAAAACGAAAAGTACGGAATTAAAAATGAACATTATTCTTAGCGATGATATTCCTATCAGCCAGCGTCCTCGCAGGTTGCCTATTAAGGAACAAAAAATTGTAGAAGATCAGATACAGCAATGGCTACAGGAGGGAATAATAAAAACCAGTTGTTCGGATTATTCCGCACCGGTTGTTTTGTGTAAAAAGAAGGACGACAGTTATAGACTGTGTATTGATTACCGTAACCTAAACAAAAAAATGATTAAAGATCGCTACCCCTTGCCTCTCATAGAAGACGTATTGGACAAACTCGAACAGTCCAAAGTTTTTACAACTTTAGACTTGAGAAACGGTTTTTTTCATGTAGACGTGCATGAAAATAGCACAAAATTCACTTCTTTTGTTACGCACCATGGACAGTGGGAATTCCTCAAGACACCGTTTGGAATCTGTAATTCTCCGAGTGTGTTCCAGCGATACATAAACGCTGTATTCAGGAATTTAATGCAAGATGGAACTGTACTAATTTATATGGACGACATCATAATACCGTCCAAAAATGAGGAAGAAGGATTTGAGAAACTAAAACGCGTTCTACAGGTAGCATCAGAGTACGGGTTGGAATTTAACTTTAAAAAATGTCAGTTTTTGAAACGACAAATAGAATTTTTAGGCTATAAAATTGAAAACGGAACGATTCAACCATCCTTATCGAAAACAATAGCGGTTCAAAACTTTCCGCAACCACAATCTGTTAAACAAGTACAAAGCTTTTTAGGACTAACCGGGTACTTCCGAAAATTTATACCCGAATATTCAAAAATTGCAAAACCACTTAGTGATCTATTGAGGAAAAACATTGAGTTTAAATTTGAATATGAACAAAAGGAAGCTTTTCAAAAGCTTAAAGGTATTTTAACCAAGAAACCAGTTTTGCACATCTATCAACAGGGTTCAGTCCTAGAACTGCATACAGATGCTAGCAGCGAAGGATTCGGAGCAATGTTGTTACAGCAGGGAAGTGACAATAAATTTTACCCTATACATTATTTTAGTCGAAAAACATCTCCACAGCAAGAAAAATATAGCAGTTATGAGCTAGAAGTTTTGGCTGTAATTGAAGCCTTAAAAAAATTTAGACATTATTTACTGGGTTCTAATTTTAAAATTGTGACTGACTGTTCTGCTTTTCAGCAAACCATGAGTAAGAAAGATCTTACCCCAAAAGTCGCAAGGTGGGCTTTACAGTTAGAAGAATTTGACTACAATATCGTACATAGGTCAGGAAAACAAATGACGCACGTCGACGCTCTTAGTCGAAACGCGGTGCTTGTTGTTACTCGTTCACATAGTGAAGTGACCGCTAAAATAGCCGCCGCTCAAGATCAAGACGAATTCCTTAAAATATTAAAAGCTTTGGTTGAGAATCGAGAAGATAGTGAACACATTGTGAGAAATGGGGTTCTATACAAATACGATAAGGGAAGAGAATTGCTCGTTATACCAGAGTCATTACAAAGGGAAATTGTACGAGAAATCCATTGTAGGGGACATTACGCTGTAGCTAAGACGGAAGAAATTTTAAAACAAGAGTTTTACATGCCAAAGATGAGGTCAAAAATAGAAAATGTGATTGCAAATTGTGTTGAGTGTATTCTTTGTAATAGGAAACGTGGGAAAAGTGAAGGTTTCCTTAACCCCATTCCAAAAGAAAATGTACCTTTAAGTACTTATCACATAGATTTTATTGGACCAATGCCCTCTACAAATAAGAACTATCAGTACATTTTTACGGTAGTTGACGCTTTTACCAAGTTCGTCTGGTTTTATCCGGTCAAATCAACATCTACTCAAGATGCAATAGATAAACTTAGATCCCAACAAGTTACATTTGGAAATCCATCCAGATTAATAACGGACAGAGGTTCAGCTTTTACCTCAAAAGAGTTTGAAACGTACTGCAAACATGAGAACATTGAGCATAGCAAAATAACCACCGGGATTCCTCGCGGAAATGGACAAATTGAAGTAATGCACAAAATTTTAATACCCATCTTATCAAAACTCTCTATAACGGACCCTACGAAATGGTTCAAACATGTCGCCTCGGTACAAAAAATAATTAATAGCACTATATCGAGAAGTACAAAATTTACCCCTTTTGAGCTTTTAACGGGAGTAAAATTAAAAGACAAAGCCGATCTAAATTTAAAGGAAATATTGGAGGAGGAATCCATGAAAGCAATGATGGAGGATCGAAACGACACGAGAGAGGAAGCTAGAGAAAACATATTGAAGATGCAAGAGGAGAATCGCAGAAGCTTCAACAAAAGAAGAAAAGTGGCACGCCTCTACAAACTTGGTGAGTTGGTGGCCATACAACGGACACAGTTTGGTACTGGACTAAAATTAAAACCGAAGTGTCATGGACCGTACCGGATAATCAAGGTCAAGCCTAAGAATCGTTATGATGTGGAAAAAGTTGGAAGTCATGATGGGCCAAATGCAACTTCCACAGCTGCTGATTACATGAAGCCCTGGTCTTCAGACTAGAGACTTTTGTTTTGTACATATACTGTTTTTTTTTCTCTTAATTTTTCCAGGTATTTCTACTCGATGTTGCTGTAATGTGTCAATAGACTCTGGAACTCGTTCTTTCGAGGGCGAAAGAGATGTCATATGGCCGAGTTGTAAGAACAGACCCCCGCACCGCATAGCAACCAACCGACATTTCTACCTCAACCGACATTCCTCCCCTGTGCAGTGTTCGGTCGTTGGCCCCGACCCCGCAGACGAAAGAAGGGAGCTAAGGATACCAGACGTGATTTTCTGCAGACGGCGGAACCGGCGGACGATGAGTATTAGATTTTGCAGCAACAGTGTTCTAGACGCCAAACTCTCAATCAGAATTTGTTACTTAAAGCAATAACGTGCTTTCGATGTCATTCTTTAAACTTTGTAAATACATAATTGTGATCGTCTTTAATTAAATGTAATTGAAATTCAGACGATTTAGTTTCTTTAAACTCCAAACCATACATATATATATATATATATATATATATATATATATATATATATATATATATATATATATATATATATATATATATATATATATATATATATATATATATATTTATATATATATATATATATATATATATATATATATATATATATATATATATATATATATATATATATTTATATATATATATATATATATATATTCAAAATAAAATTATTATTTATGTAGGTACGGAATGCTCATATCTATGTTTATATCGATTATAAACGGATTTAAATAAGATAAAAAGAAAGACGTAAAGTGACACAATAGTCATCAATTAATGCATGTAGAACTTAATGCGAAAGATACTATATAGGGATATTCTAATTTATATTTAAATTATAAACAAAAACTTTAATTCTCTCAACATAAATTGTACATTTGGTAACCCGAGTTCACCAAACAAAACCTGTAATTTTCCTGACAACATTTCTAAAACAACATGCTCGCAACATTTCTAAAATTCTTGATCAGAGTACACTGTCTTATAGTCTATCGAAATGCTGTGTTTGAAAAAAAAAATGTTCTTTAAGTGCATTAGATCGCAGAGCGTATTGTTACGGATAATCTCAGTCATCTATAGAAGCGAGGTGCCGAAGGAAAGTTTTCTGTCTCAAAACAGCTAGAACCTTGATACTAAGCTGTTTTTAATGAAAGCCTTTCTGTAAGGAAGGTATTTTAGTGAGTGTGGTGTAAAAGTTCTTTTACAAACAAGACAATCTTATCTCTTATCACATATTTTATTAGGACTACCGAACTATCTTCTACACAATACATTCCGTATTTACGCCTGGTTAAACTAGAAGCGATTATCTGTACCGAGAAAATATAGCTTTTTTACCGAGATAAGGCGTCACGTGGTATTGATGGTTCATTAAAATTAGCCCGAAGCTTCTAATTTTCTAAGACATACTTATTAAAGCTTATACTTTCTAAGCATAAATCTAACTACTGCTTCTTCGACTAATATATTAGTTGACTTTCCAATTGATTTCGATGGGATATATCTCCTCCAAGATTAGGCCAATTTTGTTAATCCTCTTGGTGGTTATGTCGACGTCATTTGCAAATTTGACCAGATATTGATGACGAGGTATCCCGTCATTATCAAAATTGATCTGATCTTGATGGAGACGAGATATCTCGTAATACCACTTGAAGGCTTAATGACAAAGTATCTCGTATACAAAGATCTGCTTGGATTTGTTGACGACAATTCATTTGGACGAGACAAAACCTCTGCTCTTCGAAAGGAGTGGGAATTCAAGAAAGCGAAACAAATTGTTCCTTGCCTAGAAATGGTGACAGCTGGGAATTAGTTTTGCATTAATGACTGGATAATACATTGCTAGTTTCGACAGCAAAATTAGTCGCTAGGAAGTTTAACGAGAATAGAATGTACAATAAAACTAGAATCTTAAATTCGTCTTTTAAAATTACAATTTCAAATGAATTATATTATGGCCCAATTCAGAACTATAATATTAAATCATCTCTCTACTTTGAACTTTATTTTCACTACACAAACACATTATAGTTATCAGTGATACCTTACTTACTAATACAAATAAAATACTTGTAATGTTAGTAATTAAGACAAAAATAATTCATAATGATGACATACTTTTCCCTTGGACCTTATACCACTAATATAGGGGATAAGTTTTCGTAGTAATGGCTGCCCCAAAACAATTACAATGGCAGTTACAGTGGCGTACTGTTATCCGTGATAGCGCTGGCTCTGTCTTCTCGAATCAAGAATATGGTAATCATCTGCCCAATGCGGGATTCCTATCCCAACTCTCAGACACAGCACCACTCCAGACGCTGCCATCAATATAGAGCAGTCATTGCCCATTTACTATAGAGCTGCACACAGATATAATTCTTACTGTAATGGTGTGGAGTACACTAATATGCCCAGATATTCCTAGAATCTGCTGTTTTGCTTTTCCTGTTATTTGTCGAAGGAATTATTTACCAATACAGTACCAGATCGCACGAGACCTGCCTCTCCAACTATTATCGACATGATGTCTAAACCTTTCATTAGCCAGAAAATTTTCCAGATTTGTTCACAATTGCGTTTGTCTGGGATATGTCAAGCCAACAAAAACACTACTATCGTAATAATTGGTAGGCATAACTTGTCACAGGATAGCGTATGCAATCTATCCCATGCTGTATATCACCATCAGAAGCTATTTACTACTTCCCTCATATAATTACTTTCTGGTGTAATTCTACAATAGTAAAGTGTCCCCTAGATGATTATTTATTAATTTCTTCATATATATCACGCATGCTGTTTCATTCCGTTCGAAAACTAGCTACGGGGTTTCAATTCTTGGGCACAAAAGAAATTTTCAGCTAATTCCAAAATTATTCAGAAAATTGTAATTTACTTAGAAATACAACATTCAAACACGAAAATGTTGGCGCCTCCTTATCATTTTTCCTACATTCATTGTTCTGACAGGTTAAAACTTATTAAGATCTACATCAAAATTTATTTATATCAATTATGGAGTATTTTTTTAAGTATTCCGAAATGTTTGTAAATAGTTACCTTCGAATTAGAGATTCCTAAAAATGAAACTTAATTCAGTAAGAAAGATGTAAAAAGTTACTCTGTAGCTTTTGTTTAAATAAATTAAAAGCCCGAAGCTTCAAAATGATTCTGAAAGGTTTAAGCTATCCAGAACGTATAAGTTTAAAATAAATATATTCGTTATTGTCCTGCAATTTGCCGAGAAACTGAAGCGCAAAATAGCCGAGAACAGTTACTTCCCATCTAGGATTTAACTTAACTAAAGTCCCAGAATACAGTGGTACCAAAAGATCCCATTATACTATTATCTGTGCCTAAACAATAATTTCATTATGACCGTGTAATCCTTTCCCCACATTGGCATTCAGTGGACAGTTCATTAATTTTGAATTCCTTCTGGAATTGTCACTAATTTGGCGCCACAGATAAAGTAGTATTGTTTTCCTCAACCATAATAACCATGTAACAATACTCGAGATAGAAATTTTCAACCTCTCATGTTTACTGACATCGTCTATTCCCAAGTGGTATAACATCTAGAGCAATTGGACTTAATACTGAATGTGAAAATGCGTTTTCTTAGAGTAATGTTAAAAGTTCATTACGAATACCATTGAAGAGCTTAAATATTTATAAGCCTATATAATTCATTCGATGTCTTTGCACAAGGACATGAGCAGAGCACTGCAATCGTAATATTCAGTACAAAATACTGTAGATCTTCGATTACTCGAGCTCTGATTAACCGAGTGTCCAAGTAATACGTGCCAAAATTGATGCCGAACATATTAAAGCTTTAAATAAAACTTCAAACTCAAGTGTTCGCACTTTGTCCTTGACTGATATGGTTTGGCGCTCAATTAACCTGGTGGCTTTCTTTAAGAGTTATCTCGTCATAGTTGAAGCAATAACAAATTAGATATCTTGTCATCAGAAAAAGTATCATATCTTGATCTCTCTATCTTCAAAAATCGACAATATTTCCATGACAATTCATCTCATCCTTCGCGAAATTGGTTAAATCTTGATACGATATATCGTCGAAAACTCTTGGAATGTTAAGGACCCTGAGTTTGTTTGAGTATATTGTTGTAAAAAGGGATAAACTGGCCCATTTTCGCTAGTCGCAAATAAAATTCAAAGCAGTAAATTCAAAGATACCCAATTAAATAACTTATATGAAAATAAAAAGAAAATTATCAAATAAACAACATAAAAACATATTAAACCCTTCAAAAATGTGAAAAAGTAAGTTTATTAAAAACTCTTGCTTTTAGCATGATGAAGGACAATGTAGTTGGAATACCATGATGTGAAAGAAAGAATGTAGTTTATGTGCTTGAAATTACTGCTCAACAAGAGACTCTGCATAATTTTTTCAGAGTTCTTAAGTGAAGGTATGATACATTCACGTCCAGATTTATTGTAAAATTATCACAATACATAGTGCGACACCCCCAAATTCGAGCCCCGGTTATTCTTAAACCTAGCTTCATGAATATTTAAGAGCTATATGTAGTACAGTAGATTTTTTTATATTTCGCATTCTGTTTTGTGTTACTACGTCCGTATTATTCGGGATAACATCAATACACATTTATTTAGATAGTGTTAGGAAAAACCTTTCTTTTCTCAATTTTACAAAGCCAACATATTTGATTCGTACTTTATGCAAATCTTGTCACGGTTATGCAAATCTTGTCACGTGATATTTCATACTATTATATAAAAGCGGTTGCAATCTGTTACACCAGTATTCCCGCTTTAATTCCCATTCGCACTTGTTTGATCACGTACCCGCTTACTTGATCTCTTCGATCAAGTTATTAGATTTACCTTTTAATGTAACTATGTGTCGAATGTAATATTTTAATCTTAACTTAAATTCATTTCTTATCTTTTGAATAAATTCTAGTTTGGATTTTTAAAGACTTCGTCGTGTGTACTTTTAGTAACTTAAGTTCATATCAGCCTAATAGGTAATAGTTTATTTTAATTCACTGCGTGGTTACTCTAATTGATCTTAAAATTCAATCAGATAGTCTAGATTCTACCGTATAGACTATAATATCAACGAATATTTACGTTGTGCACATAGCACGCGCGCGGCAACTAAAATATTCTACTTAGGAAAATGTGTTTTCATGTATTGGTTATATTTGAGGATTATTCAAATGTTATTCTATATGAATTAGATAGCTGCATATGCTCTATTTCTATGCTTACTTACACGTTCGTTTTTCATCCTACTCTCCAATATACAAGAGAAATAAATAAATATGAAATAACATTTGGATAGAAAATTGAAATTGATGCAAAAATCTTCAAAAAGTATTTTTTAAATCACACGCAATGTGAAGTGTATTCGCGCAACATAAAACCTGTAACTTTCATATTTATATTTAACTCAATAACTTGATATATCGCATGTTTTTTTACTGTCAATAAAAGTTTCATATTTTAGTAGACATATTGATTACATGTTCTGCATAATTTCGAAGTATATAAGATATTTTCTGATTAAATAACTATAACGTGTGTTTCGAAGTTGGAGCTCAAATATTTCACACTTCTGTATATATACTGTTGTCGTATTACATATTGTACTTATGTCTGTAAAGTTTGTAAGATTGCATGTGCATTTTAATTCTATATATTGGCGCAATGTAATTTAAGAGCAAAATAAATTGGAAAGAAAGCAAAGTGAAACGGTAGTTAAACCTAACCATGGAAGCGCGCTGATAGCTGCAATCATAGCATGGTAAGTAATATAATTTATAAAACAAGAAAAATTCAAAATAAAAACCAAAGTGAAACTGTTGAAAATGAAAGTGTTGATGTAACAGAGAGTCATCAGGGAGGAGCCTGACCCATAGAACTCAAAATGGTGTTTTTTACGTACATGAGCATCAAAACGCAAATATATATAATTTTAAACTAGCCATTTAAATCACTTAAGAGACCGGTTAATAACTTATCAACACGCGCTGTTCCAAGAGTGGTTATTGCAAAAACCCACCAGACCAGCGATATGTGAACATCGCCAGCTACAAATGCATCGTAATTAGTATATGTATGTAATGTGTATTAAATATCTACCCAATTTAAAACTATCGTAACACATATCCCGTCTTTCTGAATTGCAATATTCATAATTTAAGTTACAAAACGATAGACCTTCAACACGCGCTGTTAGTAGAAGTTATTATTGCATCCCTTATGTACCAACAGTCTCCAACAACTAAAGTATCTTTCATTATGCATTTACTATATTTTAATTACCAACAAACCTTAAAACTTCAGTAGTTAGATCAACAGATTCAGATTTAAAATATGTATTCTCATAATCTAAGAAGAAGAATTACATACTGTCTGCAGAAGTGATTATTATTGCAGAAAACAACCCCATTCCTGCGATGTATGAACAGCCTTCAGCTACTAATGCGACACCCGTAATATATGTAACTTGTTTTAAATATCAACAAACCTTAAAATTTTCGTAACACATACCCAGTTTAAAATAGGTTTTTTTTCATCATTTAAGAGTCAGAACGACACATTTTCAATAAGCGCTGTTTGCAGAAGTGTCTACAGATATCTATTCCATTCCTGAGATGTGTAATCAGTCTCCAGCTACTAATGCATCGTCGGAAATATATTTAATGTGTGTTTTAAATATCAACAAACTCTAAAATTTCCAGAACACATACCCAGTGTTTTAAATAGTTATTCTCATCATTTCAGAGACGAACGATACACTTTTCAACAAGCGCTGCCTGCAGGACTCATTATTGTAGAAACCGACCCGTCCCTGCGATGTGTGAACGGTCTCCAGTTACTAATGCATCGTCGGAAATATATTTAATGCGTGTTTTAAATATCAACAAACTTTAAAATTTCCATAACACATACCCAGTTTTATAAATAGTTATTATCATCATTTCAGAGACGAACGATACACTTTTCAACAAGCGCTGTCTGCAGGAGTGATTATTGCAGAAACCGACCCGTCCCTGCGATGTGTGAACAGTCACCATCTACTGATGCATCGTCGGAAATATATGTAATGTGTGTTTTAAATATCAACAAACTTTAAAATTTCCATAACATATACCCAGTTTTTTAAATAGTTATTATCATCATTTCAGAGACGAACGATACACTTTTCAACAAGCGCTGTCTGCAGGAGTGATTATTGCAGAAACCGACCCGTCCCTGCGATGTGTGAACAGTCACCAGCTACTAATGCAGACATACAAAACCCACATAAAACAGCTGCGGGTGATGGATGGTTATTGAGACTGCCGAAGAAAGTTTTCACGCCTTTTAACTGCCACTGCAACTGAAATTTATGAGTGCACTCTTCTTTCCTCTTTCGATTTGCACTCGCCGATGTTTTCCCATCCGAACAGATAAAGATAATCGACCGACCGAATATTTTATTTGTCCTCTTCTCGGGCGAGAAAAAGAACGGCTCGAATTCGTTGCAATTTGTTTCTTCTGCAACAATTGGGGCGCTTCTAGGTTGCTGGGGGATTTAAATGACTTTCGAGCTGCGTGATTATTTGGGTTTAGGTAATGTACTAATTGATGGAGGGTAGTTATAGTTCCGACTCCAACTGCGTAAGTTTGGAATTGGGAAAAGAAATACCGTTTCTCTTGAGATCGTAAATATCCTATACTTACAGTTCTTTTTGTTCTTCCATGTTGGTAGATGGCAATCAATTTTATACCACACATGAAGTGATTTGTTCAACCAAACTGCGATCCTACATTGGAAATGCAATTAGCCCTCCCAGGGTTTATAACCCGTTCTTCTTGACACAGCCTCTAACTAGATTTGGCTATATATTTTTAATTAGACATTGGTATACCAAACGGAAATTGCAAATGCTCAAACTGTGTAAGAGTAGTTTCAATTAAATGTTTTAATTTGGTAAAAGCGTGTCCACGAGCAATGTCCCTTACTACCCGTGATTATAATATATATATATATATATATATATATATATATATATATATATATATATATATATATATATATATATATATATATATATATATATATATACTCGGTTAATCAAAAGTTTGTTTCTGTCATTTCCTTTCCATACACCTTCCCCCTCTTCATTCACTTTTAGTTTTATACAGCGTGATGAATCCAAGAAAGGTTTAGAAAAGGGAGCCAATAAAATGTTAGCAGTTTCCTTTGCAAAGCACCCAAATGTCAATGAAGGTGTTACTGTGATAATTAAAGTACCCAAAGTAGACAGATCAAAAACTGATTGCAAGCTCGATTTCAGAAAGAATGTAGACTACGGCTTGTATAGCAGTGGTACCTTTAGTTATGAAAATAGCGCCAATAAAGTATCGCGCCAGTTATATTAATAACCGTAGTTACAAACAAAAGGTTAATGTAGCTTATTGAAAGTGGCTGTAAAGATCAATCAATAACACCTAATACAATCAGATCAATCCATAATACCTAATACAATTTTTTTAATAAAGAAAATTTAATAGTTTTGGTGTGATTTAACCATCTACGGGGTCCTCTCGATGAGGTATCTTTTCATTAGCCAAACTGACCAGAATTTGATAGACGCGATATTTCGTCCTTAGAGGAAACCCAACAGATCTTTATATCGTCATTATTAAGAAATTTGCAATATCGTGATTGAGAAATAACTCGCCA
Organism: Metellina segmentata; assembly: GCA_947359465.1. NCBI lineage: Eukaryota > Metazoa > Arthropoda > Arachnida > Araneae > Tetragnathidae > Metellina > Metellina segmentata. The sequence goes on from OX375875.1 coordinate 57,665,294, forward strand.
TTTGCAAAATTGGTCAGATTTGGATGGACGTCCAAACTACTTGTAGTATTAACCGAATTTTTACATAGATTATTTCAAATTATCAATGGAAAAAGATAGATTTACAGTGTAAGAAAATAAATCAAACGGGAAACGGATATTCTAATGCATTTTACCAAAACTGTGTCGCTGTACACATAAAGGGGTTACCTAACGCAGTTTGCCATTTGGTTCACATTTGACGTTACTTAATTGGGCTTTGTCCAATCAACTGGCATATATCAATTAGTAATGAATTCTTTGAAATTTTTTTTGACCTGAAGGCGTAATTCAAAACAGGTCATGTGACGTTATATTCAGAATACAAACAGGAAGTATGTTTCGCTGCAAGAACATAATCACATCACCTGCCATCTAGCTATACGGAAAACCCTCTTACAGATTAATTTATCCTTCTAGTTTAAAAAATGTAACTACAAACTTTTTTTTTTCAGTTTCATAAGCCAGACATGAAACGCGTGAAATTAAGTAAAATATGTCGTATTAGCAAATCGTACGCGTAAATATCCAAATATTATTCCCAAAGATCAGCATTAAACATTTCCTAGTTTACCATTAACTAAGAAGTTATTCTTTACCTGTGTTATTTGTGTATAGCCAACTAAAAGATCTATGTAATATGCAAAAATATTTAATTAACACCACATTTTCCTTTACAATAAAATAAAATGTTGGTTCCTTAGCAACGCATTCTTATACTTTAAAAATATTGCTTATACACATTACAGTAATTGTTTTATGTAACTATACCAGTTTAAAGATATAATATCTTACGCATTATGGAGGATAACGTATACTTCCTATTCATCTCTAAATCTGAATAATCAACATAGTGATTTGTTTATTATCGATTTCACGTCAATCAAAGCAATGGGATTTTTGATTGTCTGTTTAAATGAGTTTAATCAACCGTTTGAGCTTACTAGTTATTGTGAATATAGTTTTAATCTGTGCAATACCTTAGCAATGAATTATTAAACACCATATATACAGTTTGTAAGCACTAAAGTAGAATGCTTTATGCAATTATAATAACAGAATAACGATATATCGCACCCTTGACGAAAGGAATGACATGCATCCTGCTCAATTCCAAATTTGCTTAGTGAACGCAGTGACTTGTTCATTCTTAACTTCTAGTCCATCAAAATAATGTAATTTTTGTTTTTCTGTTTTAATTTCTTAATATTTTCATTATATTGTTACACAACAGTGCTATTTTAACCACATTTCATTTCCTTCTGAACACTAATATTTTTTCATGTCTGTTTTAATAATTGTAATCCAACCTCAGAGTTTAATATTTACAAACATTAATTTTAATGCGTGCAGCACTTCAACACAGTATGGTTTCGAAAAATTCACCTCCCTTTTTAAAAGAGTGAGTGAATAAATTCAAACCAGTTGGCTAGGCAACGCCGGCTAAACGAGTCTAATTATCTTCGGAATAAATCAATGCAGTGAAATGCACCAGCTGGCCAACATGATCTTTTTTAAACCATCTCTTAGTTCGGAAAACTTATTTTTTCCACACTTTTCAGGGCATTAAAATCAATAGACGTGCATTAAAAAATCTTTTCTTGGCTTAGGATTTAATGAATTAACGACACGTGCCTTAGTTAATTAGTAGGAGGTGCTTTTTTCCGTGCAACTTTTCTCGCGAAAGAGGTGAAAAATAAAAATACGCCCTTCAAGAAATACCTTAATTGTTATCGGGATCAAAATTAAACGTACTCATCAGCTTCACACGTTTGAGAAGATGGGCATAAGCATGTAGGTGTAGCAAAACTGGCTGTAAACACATACTGGTTTTCAAAAATGCAACACTATGAAGGACAAAACTTTCAAAGCGATATTTATTATGCAAATCACTTAAGGTACGAGAGGAAATAGTTGAAATTACAGATCCCTTTTGACTAGCAGAACTCAAATAAATTAATATTTTGAGCAACAGTTATGGGCTGCAACAATTGGTACCATACATCGCGACATACAAAAAGGAGGCTTTGGATGTGTGGTTGGGGTATTTTAGTCCATGTTGCTTCCACATGTAGCCCAAATCGATCTGTAGTATACATGGGTGGTATGTGCTCGTTTATGGACGGCTATTGACCATACTTGTTCGATAGACAGCGAATATGGTGAACGGGAGGGCCATGGAAGATGTTACATCAAGTAGATTGTACATAAAATCTGCCGTTGTTAAGCCGAAGTGACTAAACATTTTTCTTATGTCATTTTTGTAGAAAACCCATCGATTCAAATTATGTGTGTTATGAAAAACAATGCATCCTACAGCATTGTTTTGTATTTTTTCATCGTCAACCCTTTACTGTATATCCATTATAGAAATTGACCGATTGTATTTTCTGTATTTTTGAATGCTAACATATTTCAAGGTGGTCACTCTTTATATTACTAGTACCAATTGCGGGCTATGTTACAAGCCTCACATCTTTCAAATTTCACCCTCACGCGCACGATCAAGAGCCTCGAGTTCTGTTGCGATAGTAAAAACGATTTAATACTCAAATAATCATGATACCATTTTTTGTTCCGTATAGCTTTGTAAATTCATAGTTTAAGAGACATTGAAGTTAATTAATTAGTCAAAATGGATTGATCTGGAACTGACTTACTTGGTGTTTATAAATTACTACTGTACATGGATCGAACTATGTCAGCGTTCCATGGATATTATTATCACATGCCACGTGGGCTCGTGTATTGTAGTGTTGGAAACTACACTCTATAACAAAAAAAATCGATTCACTAAGAAGGAGTTGTCCGATGGAGACAAAAATTGGTGGATAGGAAAATTATATACAGAATAGAAAATGATTAAAATTTCAGAACAATTGAATGATTTATTTCAGAGTTACAGCAACGAGCTCAATAAGGTGTTGACCCGCCTCTAGCCTGGATGCAAGCTGCCACACGGCATGGCATAGACCGATAAAGCTCCCGGAAAGTCTCCTGAGGTATTTCTTGCCAAATTTGCTCCAATTGTCGGACTACGTCATCAACATTCCTTACCGGATGCAGTCGCCTTCCCATCATATACCAGACATGATCGATGGGGGAGATATATGGTGATCTGGCTGGCCAAGGAAGTGTTTGACAAGCTTGAAGACAGTTCATAGCAACACGTGCCGTATGTGGTCTGGCATTTTCTTGCTGAAAAATAAGCCCAGGGTACTGCGAAAGGAACGGTAGCAAAACAGGTCTCAAAATGTCGCCAACGTACCGCTGCGCAGTAAGTGTACCTCTAATGACGACCAAAGGGATTCGGCTATCAAGGGAAATGGCACCCAGACCATAATTCCTTGTTGAGGACCCGTGTGGCGTGCAAGAGTGAAAGCAGGATCGGCACGCTGCGCTGGGCGTCTTCCGACACGTCTTCGATGATCGTCAGGACACAGTTGGAAGCGGGATTCGTCGCTAGAGGCTATACGTCCCCAGTCAGCATCATTCAAGCCTGATCGAGCCAAGCACGACTGTAATCTGGCTGGACAGTGTGCAGGCGTGAGTGTTAGGTGGCGTAGCGGTCGGTACGAGCGTAGATTTCGCTCTCTCAGCCGTCTGTGAATGGTCATGGTGGACACTCGTGTGTGGGTCGCACGACTGATGGTTGATAACGATGAATCAGGCGCTGTGACAGGTGATCTGACAATCACTCTGTCCTCGCGATCTTTTGTGGCCCTACGTCGACCGCTGCCATCACGACGCTGAAATCTGCCATTGTCCACCCACTCTTGCAAGCATCTTCTAATCGCCGCATCGCTTCGACTCACATGACAAGCGATTCTCCGATTTGCCCAATCTGCCTCTTTCAATCCAATGATACGACCTCTTTCAAACTCTTAAAGTTGCTCGTAATAAGCTCGAATCCTGCGGCGAGGCATTTTTTCAGACGTTGAAAGGTATCCTAAATCGCAATGCAGAAGAAATTTTTAACAACAGTTCAAGAACAACTCCTTATATAGATGTGCTGGATGCGCAGTTCCGATGCGCTGGAGATCGCACTATTCATTCATTGGACACCAAATTTTAATCATTTGCATATTTGGTCAAAACATTTTTGCATACGAAATTTCAAAGCAATTGGATGATTCCTTCTTGGTGCGTCGATTTTTTTTTGTTATAGAGTGTAGTTGAGTCCCTTCTAAAAGGTAGCTGTGGTTGTTGAGTGTACCGGTAATGCTCGATGGGTCGATAATACAATGACAACCCACTCCATAACGCTGGGTGTAGGAACAGTGTGATACATAACACAAGAGTCATGTAGTCTGTCGGCTTGGCGCAACCGGAGTTTGACGTGACTTTTGTGGGACTGTATGAATAATCTAATTTCGTCTTAAAAATGATGTCATACCATTATTTTAATCATGTGCGGCGTTCTAAGTAACATTGTAGCCACAGAACCTTGTGATGGACAGTCAAAGATAGTAACATCAATGCGCGCCTTGAAATTATGTATGAGAATTATCATTGAAACAATTCCAGACTTACTGGGACACCACAGAGACGGTCCACGGAACCTTTAGATTTCTTTAGGGGGTTAACTACAAAATAAAAAAAACGATAGGCTTTTGCCTCATTACATTTCGTATGGGCAACCGCCCATTCCTCAGTTATCTACACATTTTTCACCTAGCTGCAAGGGATGAATGTCTGGTTGAAGAGACGAGCATTCTTGACCACTATGTGTTCAAGTGCCTTCCCACGGGCAGCTCTCACTTGACGTAACCGACGCAAAAAATTACAACGCATGGGCAGTCAACACAGCTAACAACGGGTAACACGAAACCAAAAATATCGACGTAATAAAATTCCTGAAGGATAATATAAACATAGTATAAAGATAGAAGCCAAACCCTAGCCAATGTACATGCAGTGAACAAGAATATTCCAACACTGAGAGATGCGAGCTGTTCCGAACAGAGACGTCCAGCTAGGCTATCACGCTCCCTCTTAGTGCACAGGCCACCTAGCCCCTTCCAATGGGTGGCCTTTTTAACCACTTGTACAGCAATAAACATTGATACGGGCTGACACGGTTTGCTGTACCACACCCTAATTCTTGATGTTTCTGTACGATTCATAATAACCATGCCTAAAATATATAAATTATTTCGACTAGTGACGATGCTGCTGCAATCTTTAAGGTCTATGACTTCTTTACCCACATTTACCATTCCCAACACTGTGGGTTGATGTCGTAAACGATCGCAGATTTCTAGTGAGGATAATCTGCAATATTGATAATTCACGCTTCTTCCTCTGTCAAACTTAGAAACGTACTCATAAGAAAGCCGTATATTTGAATGAACCATAATTAAGTTTACTGTATACTGGAGCAGCGAAAAACCACAAGACCAATACTTATAACCTACTATGTGTTCTTCCTTTTCACACTTCTTACAGAGGGGGTTAGTGGCTCACTTGATTTTCATGTAAATTACAGTGCTAATCATTTGCGTATCCTTACATGATCTACTTTCCTCCTGGTGTTGCATTTTCGATGTACAGCAGTGTAGCAATTTTTTCGTAAGGAATTAAAATCCCGGTAACATTATAACAATTTTACATAAATTAATTTATTTACAATAAATTCAAACTCTTGATGACCATTCTGTCAAGTAATCAATGTACTGGCTTGTGAATCGACAGATTTCATGTTTGAATCCAGGGTAAGACATATTGGTTTGTCCTACTAGAATGAAAGTTTGGCAGCTATATAACTGATTGGAATTGTGCCTAGAGTATGAAAATATTTATGAGGTGTAATGTTAACTCATTTCCATGGTGTACGAGGGTAACGGGAAGTGGAAAACAGTTCAAAACCTTTCAATGCCATATTGATAAAAGTTTAATTGGTGTCCACGCTTCTTCTACTCTAAAACTCAGAAACGTACTTACATGAAAGCTCTGTGACGTTTACAAATTTACCAAGAACTGTAGAATTAACTATATCTTATCAACAGATTTATTAACTGTATGTCATTATTTTAATTTAAACTATTCCGAAACTTTCTATTGGTTGAAAAGAATGAAATTAATTGGAATCCATGCAGACAAAACGTAACTTGCATTTTGTGCTAATATGAACATGCCTTTCAGAGGGAATCTGACCTGGTAATTAAATGAGTTGTACTCTGGACTACCTGGATAAAAATCCATGTATTTCATATTGAATCATAGGTCCCGCGGTCCTTGTAATATTATTAAAAAATTGACCTTTCAAACCAGAATCCATCAGTGGCTTAAAATTTACATTAAAATTATTTTAGCTTCAATAAGCTCATTATGTTAAATCCATTTAAATTTCTTACGTAAACTAGTTTATTTATAATAATGTTTAACTCTGATAGATAGAAGAATTTCCAGAAATGTAAAATTTATAACACCGAACATTACTTTTTTGATGACAAACCAGTCACTTTTGTTTTATTTAAATACATTACAAAACTTTCTATCAAAAAATTGAAAATCAGCTTGTTATGTTGATAAAACCTATGCTGCATTTCTTGCTAATATCATAATTACTTTCAGAGAATTATTGCTAGCTCAATGAACAGTGCTCCGAATATAAATGCATGTCATTGAGATTAAGACGTAGGTCTCTATCCTTGACCTAGTGTGATGATGGTTATGGTAATTTTAGTTAACGTCGTACTAGAGGAACACAACGGGCTATTGACGACGGTCCGGTATCATTCCCTTAAGGGAAAGATCCAAGGAAAACACATCTTAATTTTGAACCACTGACCTAGTGTGAAAAAATACAATAGAAAAAGATAAGCTGAAACCAATAGCCCTTAGAGGGTTAGACTGTTTACACAATTATGTTACTTCTAGTAGTAAATTCATTTCGTAAAAGCTTTACTGAGGTGTTTGGCCAAAATTAGCCAACCTTAAGAAAGAAGATGTCAAGTATTTTCTAAGATAAAAAAACATGGATGTTATATAAGCTTATAAGTATTTTAATACGTTATCATAATTCATATCATGTACATTTGATAGTCGGAGTGCTATTTTGAAGCCTCTGTTGTAGTAAAATTATTGTCCATTCAAAAGGATTTGGGTGAGATAAAGACAGATTTTTACAATTAAATTTAGCTTAGTTTTGACAGTTATACAAATTATTGTTAGCATTTTCAGAGTTTCGTAAACATATAAACAAAGATAAATATTTTTAAACAATTTCATTTAACATCAGATGTTAGTTTTGGTAGTAATTGTTTTAAAGGATGGATGCATACAGCTGTTTAAAAGTAAAGTTACAGAAACTTTAAACAACAGAATTTTCATAATACAAGTTTCAATAAGTTGATTTTCATAGCAAAATGAATTTTTTTTGTTGGTTTTTAAAGGGGGCGATACCAACATAGCATAGCCTTTAAAAGGTAAAGAGATAAAAATAAATTTAATTTTTAAATCGACAAATTTAAACTTAGGGAATTCTAACTACACGTAAATTGAAATTTAAAAAAAATATCTCGGTTTTTTTTATGAATGCAAAGTATTATAATGTTATAGACATACTTTAAATGCAAATACGAACACTAATTAACATAAACCTACTACGTTCCTTTATCTGCATGTGAATAAAAGATTTCTCAGATTCGGGAATAATGTGTAACACATATTTGGTCTTGTTACCCGGAATAACTCAACTGAATGGAAAGGCAATTCACAGCACATCGATATATTTACTTACAAAAATGTTTTACGAACAAAGCTGACATAAGAATCCACAACACTATACGTTACCATGGTTGCTGTTTGACATGTTATCAAAAACGATCAAAATGAATGCTTTTATTGTTCATGTTAACAACTTTTGCATTTTATACTCAGCAGAACCATAACCGGATAATTTGGACTGAAGCCACCTCGGTTGACTTGGATAACACAAACTTGGTAACACAAAGCAGCTTATAGGGTGTCCAGAAACTCTTACTCCAGAAACTCTACATGTAAACACTACTCTTATCAAAATATTTATAGATCTAAGGTTAACGGTAATATATTCACTAATTTGTTTCACATATTGCACATTTATAGTGTTACTTTTAGAGTAAATTTCATGAACTATCCTTTTAAATCTCCTTAAAAAGTTACGAAAAACCTCTTTGGTGATAAAGTGAGCACTTATCGTCAAAACTTTATTGAACAGACCTGGTCTGCCTTGACGAGGTATCTCGTTACTAGGAAAATCATTATCTTGATGGAAGATATATCTCGTCTGACCACTTGGACGGCTAAAACTCGAAATCTTATTTCAATCAGATAGGACAGGTACTTGGCTACCTAGAATTCTTATAATCAAGGTTTCCCCCTACTGTAGTTTACATACATTCAATAATTAAGGATAATGATAACCAAGGTTTACCCCCTACTGTAGTTAACATAAATTTTACACTCTTACAACGCTTATACATACTAAGGATAAGAGTTATAAGCTAAAAATGTAAATGCTCAGACAACTGTTTTGCAATTATACTGGGTGGCTGTTTGGCCGTGACATGTATGAAATGAAATGAAACTGAAGCTTGCTTTGTTGCAAAGTGAAAAAATTCATGGAAGTAGGTAACAGATAATTTCAAAAATAATGAACAAAACAAACGGGGAAAACATTTGGTTTGAGAATAATTTAGGAATTCTAAAATTAGATGTGATGATTTCAAGACTCTTTGTAGGTAGATGCATGCATTATCCATAGTTCAATTATTCACCAGAAAATGTTGAATAATTATAAACTACGCATTTTTTTTTATTTGATTCGATTTTTAAAACGTTTTTGTAACATATGACTTTTATATCAAAATGCATTTACTTAGTTTATAACAGCGTTTACATAGTTTATATATCGAAGTCAACTATCGTACTATTTTCTGAAAAACAAGAGTTTTATCTTTTTATTGGTCTGAAATATTGTATGACTAATTTATGAGTTGCACAGGAGAAATAAATTGATTTTAATCTATTCAACAGTTGTTTAAAAACGTGTTGCGTACATTGTAAAACTGGAGAATAATTTTGGTAGAATATAGCATGATAAAGAGATATGTTCCTTAATAAAACTAAATTATTCTATGTTGCATTATGAATTTATGCCATGTCAATTTTTGTATTTAAAGAAAAATTAAAATCGACACCTCCATTAGCAGAAAAAGTAAAATACGCAAACATAATGTCCCTATTATCGCATCCCCTTACTGTGAGGATAACGTCCAAACTTTTTTCCAAGTATCTAAAAGTTTCATTTATTCCTGAACCTTCCATATGATGCTTGCAATATTACGATAAGGTATCCTACAAAAACACTGAACATAGAGACCGACTTATGCTGACCCTATTGAACAATTGCAATCACTAAGTTGTGTCATCTAGATGACAATCGAAACTACTGTGATGTTTTGGGTTTTTCAACATGTTCGAAACGTCTTTTCATTAAATAGAAATTTCATATTTTCCTTTTATGCTATATTCCGTTCAAGTGCCACATAAAACTGTCATACCACCACCAGCAACAACAAAAAACTAAATAGAACACCCGTTGGTAAACAAAAAGGAAATTTTCATACGCATTGTCACGAAAACAGCAGTAAGTTAGCATGTCGCAAAGTAAAAAGTTTAAAACCCTTAATTAGATCATCTATCTGAGATTAAAAAATGAGGCGTCTTCTGATTGAACAGCATGATCGAAGTATCACTTCATTAAATAACACTTTATTTTTTTCCATCCCACGCTGTTTTCCTATTAGATATAACCCGTTACAACAGCCATTGTATACACCAATTTCAATATTTCCAAACAAAAACACTCAAAAGAACACGGAAAACTAGAAAAAGCAAAATCGAAAAATTATTGTCTCCCTCTGTCTCAATTTCTGAATGAGAGAACGTGGCCATTATCAAAAGGACTTGGTAATTTAAAAACTACCGATGTGTTAAGATGTAAAGTAACTATGAAACTCTAAAAACAAATTTCATGACGAAAAATAAGTCTTAGCTTATGTTTCGTACTCAAGAATACGAGGGATTTATTTTTTTGTCTACCCTCTTGGTGTGACTGTCTCCACAGGTATCTCGTTTACAAAACTGACCAGATTTTGATATTGGCATCATTATAATATCGGTGATATCTTAATGACGCGATAGTTCAATGTTAACAAAATTGGTTAGGTCTTGATGGACGAGATATTTCATCCGAATAACTTTGAGGGTTAAATAATAATTTCCTACTTCCATTTAATGATGTAATAAGGATGGATTCATCCTTGATCAAGTGCGACAAGAAGCGTCTATGCTATAGGAAACGTCCCGGAAACTTCGAAACTATAGATAGGAAGCAAGTGGTAAAACAACTTTGTAACTCTTAACCTTTTGACAACGGCTATAGATATAAAATGCGTGATTCTTTCTTGGTGCGAATCTTATAACTTTCAAGATACCAACTGATAAAATCACAATATTCTAAACTCTTTCTCTGTGTGATTTTTATAACTTTCAAGTTCCAGCGGATGTACTGGCAGTTGTATAAATTATTTATTGGTGTGATCAAGATATAATTGCTCGACCGGCCGTAGTCTTAAGTTTAAAGAAGCAACTCTAATTTAACAAAAATAAATCTTATGTAATGTTTTTGATAGAGTAACATAATCGACGTTATTATTTTGGTTTTAAGATACCTTAACTCACGAAATGGTAAGCTCACAATATATCGCGTTCATCAAGATCTGACCAATTTTTCTAATCACAAAATACCTCGACATCAACACATTGTCGATTTTTTGACCATTAAAAATTCAAATTGTGGTTGGCTTTCTTCTAATGACGAATTATCTCGTCCATCAAGATCTGGTCAGTTTTGCTAATGATGAGAGACCTTGTCGCGACCTACACAGCGACGTCAATAAATTACCTACCTACATGGTATAGACAACCGTCTGGAGGCTTAAGAAGGATACGGTTGCTCAAGAGCTACATGAAACAACAGTGCCACTTTTTCCGAGGACACAAAGCAAAATCCACAGGAAAACAAAAGGTAAAATTCGAACGAAAAGATTCAAATATTTTAATATTTTGGGTCCACTTTTAATTATACTAAGTAATTATAGTTTTTAATTCGTAATTTGATCATCCAGTTGATTATAAAATACAAACCACCCTCTTTTGATAAGAAAAAAACGATCGACGGTCCTTTTTTAGTGAATAAAACCTTAATTATCTATCACTTTATCAGACCACGTTGCATTGCGATCGGATGCGATCCTATTCAATTGCCACGGGGAAACACCAATGTCAATTCTTCCAATACAAGAACACTCAAAGGAACACCCGCAGGACCAGAAAAAGGAAAAACGCAAACATATTGTCCCGATCACTACTGTCGCACTTCCTGAGTGAGAGAACTTCGCCACTCTTTCCCAAGTATCGAAACGTCTCGGTAACTCCGAAACCACCGATGCGAGGCAAGAAGTAAAAGAAGGACAAAAAAATAAATCCTAGGGAAAATACCGAAGACGAAGACTAAGACTTATGATGACGAGGAAAAAGAACCATTACTCCCATATCCACCTCTATTCCGAGAGACGGAATAGAAAAAATAACTGGAGGTGTCGTCGAAAATGCAGTCCACTCCGTAACGATCGTTTACTTGGGCCTCAGGGAAGGATTCTACCTGCCAGAGCCTTTAATTCCACAGCCGCTGCTATTTTTTCTTGCCGTGCCCCCAAGAGAGTTATCTGGGAATAACGAGGGACATTTCTCTGTTTTGTCCCGGAATAAACCATTCAGGGAGACAATAGCATTGGCGGTGTCCCATTTTTGTTTAGTGTCCCGTATCTGCTCTTTGTAAAGAACTAACGGATGGGACGGCGGGACTTATTAAACGTGTAATTTACGACGTTAATCCGCCAAATCTTTGGCGATTTTTGGAGCTGCTGTTTGATTCATTTCGGAGTGAGTGGGAAGTCGGACACATGGACACGTGTTTTTTGTCTCGTTCTGGCGATAAATGAGGTCTTTCGGTTAGGGGGATCCAGTTCCCGTTTCTGGAATGAGGGAATGCGAATGCGGGGTCATTTATTTTATCATCCACGCTGAGTGATATAATCTGAAGTTGATTGCGTTTTTATACAAAAGTTTTTCACTTGAAGATGTAATAATATATTTTATTATTGTTGGATATTTTATATCCACACAACAACAATTAGTAATAGCTTCTTGTTTATTATTTGAAAGTACTGAATCCTCTAACCCATATACACGTTTGAGTGATAGATCTATTTTCGCTTCAAACAAATTAAAATATGGTTTGATAAATAATAAACTTTAAGTTCTTCAGAGTTAGATAAAAATCATAAAAAACCAATGAAGGTTTTGACCAGATAGATTCTATAATGGTTATGACAGTCATTATGAAACATACAATGTGTTATTTGAAGTATTTAGACTCTACAGAACGAAAACGTGAGAAGGCAGTTGAGACAAATGACTTTGATGAGTCTATTAGTTAAATTAAGGGACTGGTGGAAACGCAAGCTAATTCATTCCTCAAATGATGTCTTTAGCACTAATTCGATCAATAATCTTATAATTCGATTCCAAAGTTGGTTAGGAGTAAATCATCAGCTACAAATCGCCTTTATACGTTTCTTTGGTTTCTGAATGTGGCGGCCTTAGCGAAGATAAACTTTCACAACTATTCATATACCAACTGATTCAATGTGGATCGCCGTCTTTAGGGAGACTCACTACGACAGAGACACTGTTGGTATAATATCACTTAATATATCCTAGATCCATGAGTTACGATAGACTTCGTCTAACGTAATTTTTGATTAATATTTAACGTAACAAAACATTAAAAATTCGTTTGGGGCCTAAAATTTCACAAATTTGAAATAAAAGTTAAAATTAAATAAAAATGAAACAGGTAAATAATATATTTTTCTTATCTGTATATATCCATAAATTCCTAGTTTATTCATAATTAACACTAGAAGCGCAGTTGGGGTCATTTTGACCCTTTTTCCAATTTCCCATGCTTTATTTGACCTTACAGTTGAACATCGAAGCTCATATCATTTTACTTTTCTTAAAATGCTTCCAAGTGTACTGTGACAAGTTTTCATATTTCTATGTTAATTATTAAGTTAAATAATTTAAGAAAAAAATACATAGAACATCCAACAGGGGTCATTTAGACCCTCATAAGAAAGTGACTGATTTTCAAGTGAAGTCTGGTTTCCAATTCCCAATGCCTCATTTTTGTTTTCTGCGCATGGGGAAACTCGCACCACAAAATTTAGTTTGATTGTGATGAGTATCGCGACAGTTAGAGGGTTCGCTCTAAGCACTATGACTGTTCTCTGAAATGTGATCGCATCTTAGCAGCACTGATGTGCTACAGAGCTATGGGAGGGAATTCAGTCCTGCTACAGTTACTCTCAAGAACAAAACTAAACACCACTTTGCACAGTTGTTGGGTTTTGTTCTGGACGATTTTGGTTTCGACCAGAGTGTAAACATTTTCCCGTTTAAGCAATGTTTATAAGATTGGGAAGAAAGGAAGCCCTTGGCCTCATGAAGCCATTAGATTCAGATATCTATGTAGGTCTGCGTGTATCAAAAGAATGTCACGATCCTTAGCGCCATGCACACGAATATGCTTGCCAAATAGCTCAAAGAAGTCGAACAATGTCACTACAATCATACTAAATGTGATGTAAATGAAGTTTTTCAGATGCTAAGCAAATATACTACGAGATGTGGAACTCGTAAGTGGCCCCTTCATAATCTTTATAACGTCCTTGACCCGCTCAATGCTTGGCTAATTTTCAAGGAATCCCCGGGCTCAAAAATTTTACTTTGAGAATTTATTCTTGCGATCGTGGAAGAACTATGAATGCTGCTTTGCGCAACAGATACCCCAATTCTTTATGTACAGACCCCAAAACGAAAGAAATGTGCCTCTGAACTTTGCAAGTTATAGAATAAGACTTTTGAAAGTTGTGAGGGATGACAGAAACAAATTTGTGGTAAATATGTTGATGTCACTGTCAAGCGTTCACATAGTTCCACCTGCACTAATGACTATTTAACTTTGGAACACATTATGTTTACGCATAGTTTATGGTTTTTGTAACCTCACTTTGAAACAATTGTGTCCTAATTTGTACTATTTGCATTTGTGTCCTTTTTTTTTAAGGTTTTTTAGGTAATTCCAAAATTGGGCTGTTCTATTGTTAAAACAATTATTTCCATAATTAACCTTTTGACTGTGACTATTCTTTCGCGCGATTCTTTCTTGACGCGATTCTTTTAACTTTTAAGATATAACTGCTTTTTTATATGTCCTTTTTTTAAGGTTTTTTAGGTAATTCCAAAATTGGGCTGTTCTATTGTTAAAACAATTATTTCCATAATTAACCTTTTGACTGTGACTATTCTTTCGCGCGATTCTTTCTTGACGCGATTCTTTTAACTTTTAAGATATAACTGCTTAACGACCGTAGTCTAACTGCTTTCTTGGCACGATCATGGTATAACTGCTGCACAGGCCGTAGTCTAAAGGTTAAAAATATTTCGCGATGTCAAAATTCTGTAAACTCTTGTGTATAACTCTTAACTATCCTGGTGGTTGCCTTGACGGAATCATTCGTTACTAGAAAAACTGACCAGATCTAGATGGAAGATATATCGTGTCATTACAAAAACAGACTAGATTTCATTCTGGTCATCATAAAAACGTAGTCAATATCCTCATCGGCAATATCCCAAATATCAAGAAGTCTCTGATACTTCTAAACCACCGATGTCAGGCAAGAAGTAAGACAGCTCTAAGAACAAAAACATTAAAGACAAAATAAATCTATATCATGTTTCTAATAGAGCAACATGATCGATACAACTTTTCATAAACCCTCCTGGTAATTGTCTAGACAAGGAATATCGTCATTAATACAACTGACGAGATCTTTATGAGCGAGATATCTCACCATTAGAAGAAAACTGATTAGATGTTTATATTATTATCAATAAGTAGGCGATATCTTGATGATGAGATTTTTACCATTGACAAAATTGGTGAGATATTAATGTCGAGATGCCTCATCGAAGCCACTCAGGCAGTGAAGTACTTGACAAATTAAAATACACTTTAGAATGTGTAGGATACCTATAAATAGCATATCTTACATTAACAGTAAAATGTAATGTAGTTTCTTTATATACATAAGTAGTACTCGTGGTTTGCACTGTCAAATATAAACGAGAAACTATTTTACACCTTCTTCGTACGAATGGCATTCAGCTCAATTTCTTGTACCCATACGATTTCACAAGAGAAAGCTCTCGAAACTCCCCTTTAGTATACCCGGACTAATTAAATCCACAACGGTTTCAAACTGTCCTTTGTTCAAAAGATTCCAACAGCAGTGGGATCCGTTTCTAAGACATTTGTCTAACTTAAACGGATTTCGAGAGCGAAATGCATTTCGAGAGAAATTCGACTCATTTGTCCGTCCAAGGACGAATGGCGTAAAGCCATAGCGGGAGTGGTTTTAGAAATAGTTATCAAGCCTTTCACTTCAATGGAATTTAGTTAGATGGATTCATACACGTTTGGAGGCACCGAGCGTAAATTACGCACATTTAAAGTGACATGATACTTCAGGAAAAAATAAATTACTCTGCGCATATTTTATTCAATCCATAAATATGTTCGTTATATCCTGTAAAGGATGAGGAAGTAGGTTGTTGGTGTAAATAGGATTTCATATAATGTTAAAGGAATAAAAAATGTAAATAAACTCACTGCCATGCTTCATAAAAATAAATTATTCAATTGATATTTATTCACTCTGTAAATGTTTTCTATACATCCTGTTAAAAGATACGATAGAGTATTTATGAAAAACATATTTCATATTATTGCCAAGTCGTCAATACTTATCAATCCAGAATGAATGATGCAGTGTAAGTATGTAATCATCTCATGTAATAAAAAATTAGTTTTTGAAATAGTATTAAATGTATTTCAGACATTAAAATCGTTATCAAATAATTTTAAGAGACATTCGATACCTTCTATTGTATGTCTTAGTAATTGAAGTTTATAAATCAAATTCGTGTTTTTATTCTATTCCTTTCAGGAAATTAGAATAATTTACATTTCCTGAATGTAAAGAAAATAATAATGAAAGTATAAATTCACGATTTGTTTACTTTGTTTGAAATTGCTTTATGTAAACCTGATCTTGAGACTTGATACAATCTTGCATTTGACAACAACCTTTCATATAACAAACGTCACTAAAATTAGTATTTAAAGTATTAATTTTTACTTTCAACATTTTCTGCTTCAGGTTTATGTTTTACTTATAGTTCATCAAAATTAGCAATTTTATGTTTTACATTTAATTATATCACATTCGTCAAAAAATAGAAAAATTAAATAAGAAATAAAAATTTGAGTAATAATAAACACACGACGGCAGTAATGACGATGCATATTCGAACTAATGTACTGAGTATTAGAGACATGTCTATTTCAAAATCTTATTGTTTAAAATAACGTTTTATGGAAGTATTTTAAAAATGATTTTACGAAACACACAAAAAGGTATTACTCAAACATTTCCTACGACTTTATAGATGAAAAGAACCTAACAGTACGAACTGAGATATTTCTCAGAATAGTTTGTTCAACGATAAGTCTAGAAGTTTATGAACATTGCTGATTTCTTCAACTGAATGGAAAATATATCCACAGGGTCAGATAAAATAGCCTATAACTTATTTAATATAAAAAATTATATTAAAATATACGAGTAATGCAATATTGCGAAATTCTGGAGGTAAAGTTTATATTTTTGGAATACCAAAATGATCGTAAAATATTTTATAACACACTCTAAGACTTATTTCTATCAAATTTCGCTGTGTTTATTTTTCATGACTAAAAGTAGTTCGTATTTTCGGTAAATCTATATAAATAAAAATGTAGGGTTTGTATATTGAATATTTTCTTCCCATTTAAAGTTATGTATCCATTTCAGTAAATCTAATGCACAATCAGTGGTTTTCACATTTGGTATCTATCTGACTGTGTGTGCCCACAAACGGTTAATGTGTTGTCATAAAAATTTGCATAATATGAGAACGTATACAGTTACATACAGACGGAACTTCATTGCGTCTGTCTGTCTTCCCGTTTCATGTCTATTTTGGAGTTTGTGTTTGTGCAAGTATAACATTTTTTTTCAATGTATTCCATGACTATTAAGCAAATTATAAGACACAGAAACTTATTGAATACATAATTTGAACTTAATTTGCTTTTATATTTGAACAAGCTTCACGCTAAAGCAGTTGAATGCCCGAGATTAATAGTATTGGTAAGGTCATGAAGAACATGACGAAGAAGAGGCATCAATCTCTGGTATCGAGAATACAGCACTTGATAACTGTGCCTACTTTGGTAGTTGGGTAACCTAATAATTGAGTAAATATTTTATTACTCAATGTATCAGAATATATCAGAAAAGAGAACTGAATAAATAAAAATACATGTATTGACTGTTTTGATATTTAGTATTTACATTTTACTTTTTTATGTCGAAAACACTAATAGTAATAATAGGTTATGTCCAATCAAAAAATAATTCTTCGATTTAAACCTTAAAGAAAATTTAGCTTTGATCAGAATGAGCACGGGAGAGAGCTTCAAAGTGGTGATTAATAGCGTTGGAAATAAATAAATATCGTCACGTAAAGTGCAGAAGATAATATGTCTAAAAGCTGCATTTCTCAGGAGAGAAAAAACAAATTTTCAAATCACAAAACGCCACATATAGCAATAATAAAAGAAAAAATAGATTTTTTGACATACGGTTTTGTGCACTTTGAGTGACGATATGTATTTTTAATACCTCGCTAATTAATATCCTACTGAACATGCCAGATGTAACATTTAATAAATACACATTCAAACTTATCTCTTTATTGCTTTTTGAAATGATACTAGAAACTAAATATCAATATTCCGCTATACTCCATTCACTTCCTTTCCATGTATTGCTTTGACAGTTACGTCATAATTTAATAGAAATACGACTTAAAACTAGTGATATATTTGTTTTTCGAAAAGACATTTAGAAGTTACATCAATGTTCTGTAATGCAATCACTTTCTCTCCAGGTGTTGCACACATCACATGTCATTTAATACAAATATCACATTAAACTTTTCTCATTTTGTCGAAAGGATTTGGAAACTAAGCATCAATATTCCTCTTTTTTATCAATCACTTTCTGTCCATGTATTGCATAGGTCAATTGCGTCATCTGATAAAACCTCTCGCCACATAAAACTCTTTTCATTCTTCCGATCTCGGACCGTCGCTAATAGTACTTTGTTTTGCTCTAATTAATTTTTGCAAAAATTATAGTAACCAAACTCCAATACTACTTTATTAGCCCATCAGTTTATCTCCGTGTATTGCACCGAGCACTCTTGTGACATTTAATAAAAAATACTAAATTAAACTAATTTCATTTTCGAAAGGGCATAGAAACCAAAAGCCGATACTCTGTAACCCAATTGCTTCATCTCCATGTATTTCACTCGACAGTTGTGTCATTTAGTAAAAAATATCGCCTTAAACTGCTCTCATTTTTTTTGGCACCGCAGGTGTCCTCCTTACCCTCCGTCCTTAAGACAGGTAAAAGTGGATTTTTATGGACACACTGCGTAGATTGGATGTGTGAAGCTAAAAAAAATGCGAGGCTATTGTTTGAGAAGGTTAATATTTTCCGACAGGAACTTCATAACTTGTATAATCTTTGCGTGGACCTGGTTGTTACTAGCTGTTTTAATTTCCCATGTCTTGTAATGTTGATCTGTTGGTTTTGGCAAAAAATAATTTAACTTTTTCGAAAAGACATGGAAACCAGACTCATATATTCCCCTATAACACTAATATCTTCCGACCGCTCATTTCCCTAGTTTCTACACCGGCCAGTTAAGTAAAAATCTTAAATGACTGCCTGGAAATTAAAAAAAAAATACCGCAACCAAACAACTGTATTCTCTATAACCAAATCACTTTCTATCCTTGTATTCTACCAGGCATTATTATCACAATTAGTAAAACAAAAATATAAAACTCTTTTCACTATCGAAAAAGTCATTGAAACCAAACACCAATATTCCTCTATAACCCAGTCGCTTCCTTCCTACGTATTGCACAAGACAGTTGTGTCACTTAGTAAATAATACCGTATTAAACTGTTCTCATTTTTGTTTCTCGAAAATACATAGAAACCAGACTCTTATATTCCCCTATAACACAAATATCTTCCGATCACTCACTTCCCTAAGTTCTGCACCGGCCAGATCTTTAAGAGCTGCCTGGATCTGACACTTCCTACATATGTACATAGTACCACTGTCCCCAACATCCACCCAATTAAACCTTGTATCTGCATTAGACCCGCATTCAGTTGTTTAAGCCGCCTCCGCGAATGGGACACGTCCAGCGATTTGTGCGGATAAAATGGCTGCCCTAAGCCTTAATTAGGAGTGTGACCCACCTGAATGGGAAGGCCTATTGGCAGGCTTTGAATGAGGATCTGGGTGTGAAATTGGAAAAGGCCCCTGGCTAGGAGGAATGGAGCGTTAACTCAGCAATTCCTATTTCCAAAACACTTCTGAAACCGCCTTTCAGAGCATCCAACTTCGAAACTGTGAATGACGGCTATTTGTAATGGGCAATATAAACATCTGGGTATTGTGCGACTTGGTTGGATGGGGAGAAATATGGAAATTTGGGTGTCCGGTATGTGCGATTGTAATATGTGGAGTGGAGTTTATTCAATAACGTGTTTTGTGTTCTCTTCATCTGAGGAGTATATCTGTAGTGAGCTTTTTACTGATTATGGTTCGTCTATTTAAGATAATTATTGACTATGTGAATCTCAGGATATATCTGACATTCACGAAATATGTATCAAATAGTTTCCTAAGCAGGTATATACATATCGATCATAGTGAACCATTTTATGCTTAGAAGTAAGCTTATGTAATATATTTTATATTGGGAGTAGGTTTATGTAGAGTAAACTATTTTCGGTTGCGTAGCATTTGAAGTTTCACGAAATGTATTTCGAATATAAAGAAATAAGATCATGTAATAAACTATTTTATATTGGGATTAGGTTTAAGTAATATTTTAGGATTGCGAAGCATTTGAACTTTCACCTAATATATATCAAATGATTTCCGCACCGGGTATGTACATATCGATCATAGTCAACCATTTTATTTTGAGAAGTATGCTCACATATTACACTGTTTTGTATCGGGAGTAGGTTTATGCAGTAAACTACTTTAGATTGCAAAGAATTTGAAGTTTCTTTAACATAATTTTATTCTTTATACTGTATTAAAGCTGTTGTCTGACAAAATAATAGTTTTTTCTTGAAATTGATATTACTTAAAATCAATCATAATTTTTTTTTACAAATATGTTTGACCGTCATATTGCCGAGTAGCATAGGATTGGTTTAACCCCACTGCACGCCTAACGAGCAAACAGACGCACCTTTAGTGGGTAAAATACAAGTCGAGATTATATTGATTAAGGCGTTTAAAACTGGATATACAGTCATTTTGGGAAAACAGCAGATTGCAGGACGGATATATGCGTGTGAAACCTTCATAGATATATATTCCATCACTAAAATCCTTAATGAAATAAAATTTTTAATATTTTTATCATTTGAATGCTTGAATCATTGAAAAAAAGCAGTAATATATACATTAAACAGCAAGTAAAAAATAAAAAGAGTTATGACTAATGAATAATAAATATTAGTAAAAATTACGTATGCACGATTCTCAGCATATTACAGTAAGTAAAGTTAATCAGTAGTTATAGTAAATTAATATAATTTTATATGTTAAGTTGGAGACAATCGAATTAATAATTTATTTTATTAATATATTATTTCCGTAAAGAAGAGGCTTTAAAATGCCGTACCTCGATTTTAAAATTGAAACTTCCCAATTCACCTGTAGATATTTTTGTCCCTCCATTGTCTGGAATCACAGAAAAGAAAATACAGCATCATTTACCTGAAATGAAGAAAATCATTAATAATTAGAGAGCATTGTTTTAAAGCATTTCTAGTTTAATTTATTTAGCATAATTGTTTCTTGCACAGTCATAAAAATTATTTAAATATTAAAAAGTAAAAACATCAAATTGAGATATAAAATAATTGATATTTTGTGGTAACTAACATATAATGGACTACATGTAAAAGCCCTTTGTTGACATTATCATGTCTTCTGATCGAATCATCGAATCTATTTTTTCTGAAATGCTAGTGTGATTCTAAATCTATTGATTACGAGTGCTTAAACTTTGCGTTTACTGTAACTAATGTCCGAAATACTTAGAATTCTTAGCTCAAATAAAAGGTGCCTGTTTCATGGCTGTATACTGTTCGGCTACAATTAAGCAGCTCATATGAAGAGTTCTTTCGTATTTCGTTTATGAGTTACCCAGATGGTGCTTGTCAAGGAGGCATTGTACTATAATAGTTAACATGTTTTATGATTAATTGATATCCCTTATGTGCAAAAAAGGACTGAGGTAAATTGTTCTATGGTATTAGTAAAGAAACACAAATACCATTTTCGTCTCTTTTTTTCAGGAGAAAAAATAGAATCTCATTCATTGCATATATACAGATTTATCTGTGTACTATACACACACACTCTATCTCATATATATATATATATATATATATATATATATATATATATATATATATATATTGATAGTTTTATTTTTTTCTCAACCTTCAGGAAGGTAATATATAGAAAAAAGGGGTGATTAGATATTCGAGTAAATTTGGCATTTTGGAAGCTAGAGAAAACATTTTTAACCATAGCATTAATATTAAGACGTTTTACTATCCAAGCCTCATATTTAACCTTATGGTTTTTTGTGTGAGGTTTTACATTATTTGGTTCGAGATATGCTCACTAAACTGGTTTCAAAAGCTGCTGAGTGTGTATCAATTATGCAGCCCTCTAGCGGTAAATTTTTAAAATTAATTTCGTACTTCATAACTGGTGCACACATTGGTTTTGGTAAGTTTTAATCACTCCTGAAAAGTTTTATTTTCGAGTCGTAAGTGTTGTTGATAGTATTGGTTAATGTAAAAACTCGTCCCGATTTTGAACAAAAATAGAAAAAAGGTTGTTTTTTAATTGTATAATAAAAATCACATTAAATCCATATAGTACGTTGTGTTAAGTGACCTCTATATCTTCCCTCTTACTATTTCTCTCTATCTCCCATATCTTTATTTCTATCTATCCCCCCTCAATTTATTTCTCTCTATCTCCCCTCTCTCTCTCTTTCTCTTTATATCCCCCTCTCTCATTCTCTCTATATACCCACTTGCTCCTCTCTCCTCTCATATCCTCTCTCTATCAACCCTCCATACATCTCCTCTCACTCTCTCATCTCCTCTCTATAGCCCCTCTCTTTTTGTTTCTCTCTATCTCCTCCCTCTCTCTTTCTTTATATCTCCCATTTCAATCTCTATATCCTCTCTTTCTCTCTATACCCCCCTATCTCTTTCACTCTATCTCCCCTATCTCTTTTTCTCTATCTCCCCTATCGCTTTCTCTCTATCTCCCCTCTCTCTCATCTCCCTTCTCATCTCACTCTCTCAACTCCACTTTTTATCATCTCTCTTTATCTTCTATCTCTCCTCCTCTCCCATCTTATCTCCTCGCTCTATCATCTCTCTATATGTCTCCTCTCATTCTCTCATCTCCTTTATCATATCTCTCAACTAACTTTTTCATATTCTATCTTTGTCATATCTCCTCTCTCTATCTCTCTTTCCAGTAGCTATATAAGAACACGCTCATAGAAAATCTGAGAATTCTGTTCTAGGTACCGAAAGTTTCTGAATCACTTACCACAAGCGGAATCGCCAAAGGCACCATATATATAGCACACAATATATATATATCGGTTTTTTTGGCGTCTGCGAACCATTCCTGCCTTTTTGGAAATAAAAAAGCATAGCAAATCGAAAATGATCCGTATTTTTTGCCATTTTTAATAGCTAACACTATTTAAAAACACAACCAAATAACACAAGTACTCGGTGAAATCACTTCTTCTCATTCAATCTAAACTTTATACATATGAAGTATATAACGCTTCGGTTTTGCAATTCAATGATATCCAACCCCAAAGGTGGAATCACCTTTTCAGCATCAACCCGATTCAATAATGATTTTAGGATAAATTGTGTTCTTCCTTCAAACACTTTCTTCATTCCTTTACTCCGCACATTACAAGGAAACTCTCATTTTATTCAACTTCACTCTTCCCTCCCTATGCCGTAATTCTTGATACTATTAGACCTCCAAGTTAAACCGTAAGAGTATTTACAGAACGATTGTACATGGAAACCCGAAATTTTTTTCAATCTGCATAGCGACAAATGTCTCATTATTATGGTGTTCCATCTTGCCGTGTGGTAAATTTTGCCAGGCTGTAGTTGAAGAATTACAAAGCAATACCAAAACGAAAGACACAAATTCGTACAACTTATGATCAAGATTGAAAATTATGTTGAGGTCATGATTGCTATCTCATCGTACAAATAATAGCCGAGATGATAAGAAGTAAACTTACAAATCACCTCAATAGATAATTTCACTCAGTTTCATCCATTCGGGGCTATCAATATTCCCATCTCCATAATGCTCACGATCCCCCTCACACAGTTACGGCGATCACCACCCAAAGTGCTCCGCGTTAGCTACAATGAATCTTTTAACTGCTAAATCATTTAACCTGAGCGTCCAATGAACAATCCACCTTGCGATAATCTAGTTTGCGAAAGAAACGGCGATGAACGAAAATCGCGCTTCGCTCTCGTTCTCGGCACACTTCCCAGAGCACTCTTAGCAGACGAGACGATTGATACCAATCGATAACAATCGGATGAAACCATTAAAATCCCACTCGGAAAGAGAAATCGACATAAAAATAAATGATTCCTGTGTCGCGTTATTTCGCCATTTTCAATAATCCTCAGCAAGGGTGGAAAAAACCCGCATTGTATACGTAAATGGACACTTCGAAAACCATCACGGCGAGAAATGATTAGGGCAAAGCGGCGCAATAAGATATTCCAAGGAAATGGGTACTTCCATGGAACGCAAACATTAAACCAATCCATCACATTGCTTAAGCATAACGTTAGAATTTAGAGACACATTTTAAGCTTTCACCGGATCACTTTCCTGACTATGGTACCCGATTCATCACTAGGAAGCACTTTCGAATTCAACCCCACCCTCAATCCCCACACCATATAGATGTGCTTTTGGGGCAGGGGACAACGGGGGAAGACCATGAGAAATCCCCGAGATCTTGTCGTGGATGTCCCCTTCACCCCTTTTGAATTCCACGTGTCTCAAATGTTTATTGTGAGGTATCACACGTAGGATGGGATAAATTCCTCTCGAATTGGGAATGGATGCGATTTGGAGAGTTAAATGAGAATTGTTTGGGACTGGGAAGTTTATTTTAAGGGCATTTATTTAAATGGTCTGATGTTGTGTGATAGCTTCTTTATTTTTACGAGTTGAATCCGGTGAGAGGTTTGGTTTGTAGTTCTACGTCACGTTTATCTTCACTAAGGTTTGGTTTTATTAGGTTTAGTGGAGCATGTGTGTGTGAACCAGAAACAAACAAGCTGCGCCAAACGCAATATGGAATTTAACTCAGTTGAAGCAGAATTTTAACTGACAAATTCAGTAGATTTTAAAATAGGTATTACTTGAAATCTTTAGAAGTTTTTTAGGGACCAAAATGACATAAGTAAATGCAATGATGGTGCAATTCAGAACACACGAAACCTAAGAATACAATATGAGTTTTTTGAAAACTAATGCTGAGTAAAAAGTTAAATGATGGATAACAGACCTCAAGTAAGAGGATCAAACTATTCACTTCTATGGTTGGACAAATATTCAAGCTATGGTATTGTTGGTGTTGATAAAATACAATACTATATTCTCTAGCCCAATAGCTACCAATTATGCCTTGCTGATTCTAACGTTATTAGCAATGTTCATTAACAATGTTACTTTGAAGAAGATGATGAAAAGTTTATACACGTAACTCTGACATGGATATGATGCATTATAAATTGGCGTGATCACTCATTGTACACACGCAGAAATCACACCAATCATTTATGTTTCTTCGAGCTGTCTAACATTTATGGACATAAATATCAAAATACGAAGAATATTCGGAGCAAATTGTGTGCTTTTTCTTAGCATTAAATTAAAAATTCATTTCAGAAATGTGTCTCACACATTGTATGTTAGGTTTATATCATGAGATAATCTCATGCTTTTTCAGAAAATTCAAAATTTACTGACTAAAAGTTCCGATCTCAAAGACCATTTGAATTGCAGAAATAGCATACATTGGAATTCATTTCAGAAATGTATCGTATGCGTGCTCAATCATTTGTAATTCAACGCACAACCACAGTAACTTCAAAAAGTAGTGGAAATTATGTATACATACTACTGACATAAAATATAACTGACATGTAAATACGAGGTTCCTGTTGTCTGTATATATTTCTAAGAATTGACTGTACCTCTATAGCAAATATGAGGCTTATAATTCATTCAACAGGATGTTTAGTCACATAGCACTATATTCACCAATCCGATACACTCTCTGGATGTATTTCGTTTGGTTTTATACTACGATTGGATACAATTAGATGCAATTTAGATACGGCGTGGACGATAGTGTGTGTTTTAACACTCGAAGTAGTTCCAACGAGAAGTCTCTTCAATCAAGATCTGACCAATTTGCTAATTACGAGATAACTTTTCATCAAGATAATTGTCAATTTTTTTATCATGATGAGGTAAATATCTAGTTTCTACTAATGACAAGATCTATAGTTCATGAAGATCTGGTCAGTTTTGTTATAATAACAAGATATCTCGTCACGACAACCACCAGGAGGATAAAGAGAGCCTGGATGTCACTCCTAAATATATCACAGTGACATATCTCATGAATCTGATTTATATTATTTGAATGGAGTTAAGGATAAAGTGACTCCCATATTTAAAATGGTACTTTGTGAAATTCTAAAGTGCCAAAAATGCATTTGTACCAAACGTCTCCGATCGCTTAATAATACAATTGAAATAGTGTTCATATTTGAAATTCGGATAGCGAAAACTACAGTTAATCTCGATCGACAAATAGCTCCTTTCCTTGTGGAGATGTTCCCTGAAATTGAAACTGAATTTAACACTTAATATCACGGGATATATTGCTAGTAGAGTCATGAAATTTTATATTTACACTAGTTTAACTATTAAAAATATGGTTACGGCATTAAAACACGGTGTTTTCATACGAAATTTTGTTGTTTGTGTAAATTTGATGTAAAGACGTCCACTTTTGCAACGTTTTTGGATTTGCATTTGTAGAAGTCGTTATTCCCTATTGCTCTATTGAATGATAACTTTGAATTTGAACTTTGAATCAAGTATGAGCAGTGCTGGAAATGAAGTTTGGTTTGGTTTTTTATTCCGCGACTGTACATTATGCAAATAAATAAACATGCATTTAATTATATTACTGTTATTACAGATTCAGAGTGTTAGAAACGTCACAACTTTAAGAACTAACCATCCGTATGTAGTTAATTAACGTCGCAGTGTAAAAACACAGCGGGTTACTGGCGATAATCCGGGATCAATCCTGAAGAGAATAATCCGAGGATTACACAACGAATAAATCAACACTTGAACTTTTACCCAATTCTACAAACTTCCACAGCACGCCACGTCAGAGCATTTGAGTCCACGACAGATTTGACATGCACCAACCCCCTTGTTCATGGCAGCCTTTGGTTGGACCGTGTTTTGAACCGATAACCGTGTTGCGAACCATTAATCTTACAATTGAGCTAGTGCTTCATTAATCTTCGGATACTGATGTATACATTTTTAGGCTCTTCTCCTCTTGATAAGAGCTATCGCAAATTTTAAAATTACTAACATACATAAAATATTGCTTGCTTTCAAGGCTCACAATTTGAAAACTACGTAAAGATAAAATTAAATATGCAGTTTTTAATCAATGAAAATTTCATTAACATCTTCTAAAAGATAGTTAACTAGCTCAAAAACCTTTTATACCATAATTTTTGAGGCGACTACAAGACGTATTTGAAATATTTTGTATTCATGAGTTAGAAATACCGGCCAGCAAATAGAGTATCTCCGTTTTATTAAATATCTCCTTTTAACGGTAATATTCGACGGTTATTAATATTTTACCATGTGCTATTAAATAATAAATCAACATATTCATTTTAAGCCTATAATTAATAATTCTTACATTTTCCAAATTAAACATTTTAAGTGCAACTTTGTTATATACTCAAGTCGTGCGTTTTTTCTGTTTTCCTTATTAAAAGTTTGTATGCTTCAGACTTGATTTCATGACTGAAATGTATCAATAAGAGAATGTACGTGGTTATTGAATATTTCTGCTATTAAAGATACATATATACATTGAAGAATCAGATAACAATTCAGCTGAAACGTATTGCTTTAAAGCGAATTAAAAAAATGTAAATTTAATGAATGATGCGTTTTTGTTGTCGCTGTGAAAATGATTGAAAATGAAATTACAAGCGTACCCTAATGACTTAGGTAAATAAAATACGCAATTAAACGTATAAAAGGTAACAAAAAATTAAATTTCTTTAGATAAAAAACTATGAACAATGCATTCTCAAAGTTTGAGCAAGACTAAAAAGTAAACAGAGTAACCTTAAAAAATAATTTGCTGAAATTTATTAATATAATGTATGTGTAAATAAAATATAACAAATTATTTGTATATTGTAAAAAATCCCCATCATCAAATATTTTAGTCCACTCTTTTGTGAGTTTATTTACTTTACAAGATGTAATCGTATTAAATAATTATCTTTTTGATAAGCAATTGCTTCAAAAACTCAAAAAATGTATATTTACCCACCAAAAGCTCTTATCTTTATTTCCGTATTATTTCCTAAGTATTTTAATTTAATTTGTTCAGCTAATTGCTATTTATTTTTTACCGCTAAGACACTCTTTGCGTGTAGTTCAATTAATTTATATAGTAGTGCATACTTCCATCAATATATGTAATTATTTCTGTTTTGCCTCCTAACTTTAAATAAAGAGGAAATTTTATTTTTTGGTATTTTTTTGACAACCTTCCCTTATAATGTTGACTCTGTTCAAATTAGTTATGTTATTTAAAACTAATTTATAAAAAGCCGAATTTATGATTTTGGTAAAGGAGTTATAAATATACAATATAATTCCATCCATAAAATTACCGTAAACTCTTACTTCACTATTCTCAATCTTCTATTTTGCCAATAGCATGCTACATTCTGTACTCTTAAAGTATCAGTAAGTTTTCTACTACCACATCACTAAACGTACTATTATATTATCATATTTTCATCATACCACTCATCTTGTAATAATACTATCTTATTTCTTATTATATTGTATTACTCATCATACAACTCATCTTGTAATAATACTATCTTATTTCTTATTATAGTGTATTACTCATCATACCACTCATCTTGTAATAATACTATCTTATTTCTTATTATATTGCATTACTCATCATACCATTCATCGTATAATAATACTATATTATTTCTTATTATATTGTATTACTCATCATACCACTCATCGTATAATAATACTATCTTACTTCTTATTTTATTGTAATACTCATCATATCTTATTTCTTATTATATTGTATTACTCATCATACCACTCATCGTATAATAATACTATCTTACTTCTTATTTTATTGTAATACTCATCATATCTTATTTCTTATTATATTGTATTACTCATCATATCATGTATCATCGTATCAGCATGTTACTGATCATATCATATTGCTATATTTATAATCATATCACTCAGCTGCTAAGTTATAATACCAATTCATCCTTAATGATTTTAATAATCAGCTTCAATCACATGTATAAATCTAATTAATAACAATCACACCGTTACTTCTTGATAGGAATAAAATTCGCTTGAAAGATGGATTGGCATAAAATACATCGCTTAGTTTCTCCATCTATCTCTATAAATCGAAAGATAAAGAAAACATGGTAAGCCTTTTTAACATGCACTATAAAAAGTCCTTCACACACAAAGCTCGGTCGAGCATGACCTCAGGTTTGGCACCTCTTTCTATCTTCATTAATCTTCTTCTGTCATCTTATACTTATTGATTGAAAGTTAAGCTTCACTGGAAACCCCAGATACTGCAAACAGTCCAGAATGTTTCCCTGGGAGACATTTTCTGCACTGATGTAAGTAAAGCAAATGCAATCACCGGGCTGCTAGTCTAAAGCCCCCTAGGAATTTCTCTCGTCTATGTTTCTCTTAAAGAAAATTTCTTTTACTTTATCCCTTGGATGTAAACCGCTTCGTTTTCGAGAATAAAATAGAAAGAAAAGCAATATGGCGGAAAGTGTTCCACAATTTCATTCCTTAGTTGCAATTTGTGGTGGACGGAATGGTTTGTAAGCTTCATTCTAAGCTTATATTGGCATGTAATGGTCTCAAGGTGCCAAACGGAATGCTTTAGCTGTACGACCATCCCAGGATAAGTTGCTTTGTACAGCTAAATTGTTTTTGTTGCACTGCTTTATAGTGAACTGATACGTTGGCTAATCGCAATATCTAAACTATTTCCATCTTCGGAGAAGAGTTATATTAATAAAACGATTGAACTCATCAGAGTCGGTCTGTAAAGCAACTTTTCTCTCATAAAAATGAAACTAAAATGTATCTAAAACTGAAGCTAAAGGTATCCTCCTTTCGACTAATTTTTTTTACTTTTAGCTCTTTCATTTGTTAATATTAATTAAATTGACGCGCAGGGAAGCGATGGTATATAACATTCTGACATGCACTGAAACAACCTTCAAACAAGAAAAGTTAGATTAGCTATAATATAATTATAGAAATATTATTAAAATGGATTTGAAATGTACAAAGAGATCTCTAAATAAATGCCCCTAATTGCTTTAATGCAATCTGAAATAATTTTCCCCTCAGTATCCTGTAGGTTTTGTTTGGTCTGTTCCTCTATGGCTGACCATTTTTGCTACAAGGTGACTGATGATAGTATATTGAGCTGTGCATCGAAAAGTTTGTTGATTTTGACTTCCTCTTAGGTATACCAGTTACCCACTACCTCGATTGGTCGTGGTGTGATTTCTGCCTTTTTCAAACTGATGAGATCTGTGAAATAAGCACGTTTGGAAAGACTGAATATGCTGTGTAAAATATAACGACAGAAGTTTTAGCCCCATTTCAATACATGTTTTTTTCAGAAATGTAAGAGTTGCTGGTCTAGTTTTAAGTCTTATAGACACTTCTTCGAAGGATATTTTTAAAACCCACAGAGGGTTGACTATTTTTCTTATTTTTTCGCAACTTTGCCAAGAAGGATAAGGTCGTAAGCTACATTGTATTTAATTGCCATTTGTAAAACTAAGTTACTCGTCACATATAACATAAATGTCTATAAGAGTGAAATAGCCATTGTGACTATTGAAGTTTAACCCGCGGTTAGTCGCGCATTGGTCATTTCCCCGCAAGTGCATGCTCTTTCTGTTGTATCTTCCCGTACTTTTTAAATAAAGAGGAATGACATTGTGTAGCTGACCTTCAAAGTGTCCTCTAGCACTTCCCCCCGTTTGGTCACTTTCTTGTGAAATTCCTGGAAGTTATGGTATCCGAAAGGGAAGTTCGGTCAAACTGACCGCGGCGCGCCTACTGACGGTAGTTCAAATAGGAAGGAGAGTGCATATTCATTTCTCCACGTTTTTTCGGTGCTGGATGGCTGGCAACACAAAAAATAAAAAAATGCAACAAACATGTCGCGATTGTTGCAAATATATTTGCAGGGAACATGCACAAACAGTTTGTACTGAGTGTTCTCAAATTGACAGAGCAGAATTGGAAATAGAGTGAAAAATATTTATAAATTCACAAATATAAATTCATTTTTTTCTTAATCATAATTAAATATTTGTTATTATATATAATTCATTACTAATTATTAAAAAAAATTTAATTGTTTAATTTTACATAAAAATATGTTTATTTGTTTACATTATCTTCTCATACTTTTAAATTAATTTCTAGAATTTATGCATTTGCCACTTGATTGCCATCGCGATTTATGTTTAAAAATAACTTTTTAAATACTTTTTATTGATATGTATCCATAAAAGAGTTTCTATCTGTTTAAAAAAAATTTCGGTCGAAAAGACCGGCGCGCCTACTCACGTTACAAAAAGTGGCGCGACTAACGCCGGGTTCTGTAGAAAATAATAATAATAGTATTCTCGGTAAATTAATTAATATGTATCTACAATCTGTATACAATGAGGAAACTATTGAAAAATAAAGGATGTACTATTGAGCAGTAGCATAAAATATGGATATATTACTATATATTGCTGTATAATATGGATAGACTATTGAACAGTACTGTATAATATGGATAGACTATTGAACAGTACTGTATAATATGGAAATATTATTAAATATTGTTGTATTATATGGATATATACTATTAAACAGTACTGTATAATATGGATATATTACTAAACATTATCACATTTCATTGAAAAACGTTAGCTGATTGGAAATATATCTATGATGTATATGATCATATACGTTTTATTTATGTGGTTAATTTTTATATTGTTCTTATAATATACCAGTTTCATAACAATGGCCAGAACATGTGACACGCGATAAAGTTCTATTTACTTGGTAAATTTTTATAGTGTTCTTATATTTTACCGATTTCATAACGGTGACCATATTAGATACATGATATTTTGAAGTCTTAAAAGATGCTTTTATTTAATTTTGTACTTTTTTTAAGCAATTAATTAGAAGTTTAGTATTTTTCTACCATTGGTTTCCTTTAAAAAAACAACAGAAAAATCTGAATTGGATTTCGTGCAAAAAAGTCTAATCGATTTATCTACCATTAGTTTTTAATGGAAATTCCCGTCTAATATTCATCCCCAGGAACTGCAGCTAAAATCCCTTCCGAAAGTTTTCATTATAAAGCGAAACTCAATCGATTCTAAGTTATATCTTCGATAATGAACATCACTGAAGCAACCGACTTCTTCCTCTAAACCTACAACTAATTAGAGAAACCCTGAAGAGGGATTTTCTAGGAGCGGACTTTTCCAAACTTTCCTAATGGCGTCGTTGGGGCAGTATTTTATTTTTTTACCTATATATAGTCTCCTATGACCATAATCAAGTTGCATTAGAGTAATTAGTAATGAAAATATAAAAATGTGGAGCCGTCGCCAAACGTATTCTCAAATTTTTAAATTAGTATCGAAAGTAAGTAAAGGTTTTCGAGACTGTTGGCTGTGATGAAAGCCTCTTTCAAAATCAGGGTTATTGATCAGCAATTTTAATTGGAGATTAAGATTTAAAATAAATCGGAAGTAAGCAAAGCGATTATTTAGTATTTTTCTTTTGAGAGAAAATAATTTGAGCGTATGCTTAGAAATGAAAATGGCTTGGGGGTGTTTGTAGATGGAACAATATCCAGCTTTTAATATTCTTTAATTGCAGGATATCGATGTATTTCTTTAATTGCAGGATATCGATGCGTGGTGTGTTCAGACAAATTTTAGCTGTATTTAAAAAGTGTTAATACTTTTATGAACAGAAATGGTGATGTTATAATGAACAATTTACAATTTTACAATTTTTAAATTATACAATTTTTCATACTCAATATTTACAAAAATTTTCCTGAAAGATATAATGCATGAATCTTACTAGAATCTAATATAGTTGAAAAAATGTTTACTTGAAAATAATTTGGTTCAAGTGTCTTACGATTACATCTTCTTTAGAGCACTTGTTTAAATTAGAGTTCGTTTTAACTAGCTTTTATAACTTTTGCATTAACTAGTTAAAATCGTAAAAAAGTACTGTTTTATGTTTACATCTGCTATAAACCATTTGTTCGGTGTAAGATGTAATAGTTGTGTTCTTAAGGAAATAGGACACAACATTTTGTCGAATAAACCTAAATTTAAAATATCGTGTATTCAAAAGGTATTTGGTTTGTTATCGAATGCGCTCATAACTTTTCGAATGTACCAATAAAAACGTCTTCAAAAAAATGTGTCATATTTTACTGATTATTTACAATGTTATTATGATATTAAGAAACATCTTTATTAATGCAACTTAGAATCAGAATTATGTCACTTATAAATCTCATTTCAATTAAAGTAACATTGTAATGTAATATATATATATATATATATATATATATATATATATATATATATATATATATATATATATATATATATATATATATATATATATATATATATATATATATATATATATATATATATATATATCTTCAAATTTTATTGCTAAATTATTTATGATGAAATGAATAACCAAGAGGTTTGGTATATAAGGAGTACTATATAAGGATTGTCAGTGTATAAATTAATGAAGGAACATTATTTTTACATTAGATACAATGTGTTGTTAATATAATTCTTTAAATTGTGTTGAAGTTGGTACAGATTAGTATTTAGTACATCTCATACTCTATCTACTTCATATTAAAAACTAGCAAATACGAAGGTTAGTTGTTAACTTGTTAACCACCTACTTCAGCTGAAGGCGATGTAGTTTCTATTGCTGTATTTATCCTTTGTATATTTCTTATTTCTATTTTTCGTGTCAGTAAATCTCTCATTAAGTGTTATGTCCATTTCCTAAATTGAAAAACCATAGATAGGAGCGTATTCGTTAAATCGTGACTGTGCCATATAAAAACAATCATCGAACTTAATAATATCGGAATCACAGTAAAATAATGGGTTTGGCCACTTTGCAAGCAACCTTGGAATTGTTGGCGACACAGGTTCGTATCCTCCTTGGGTTGATTTCTCTTTTCTGCGTCAGTTTGACTTTCCCTTAATGTATATGTCCATTTACTTGATGGTGTTTGGTCAACAGCTTGATTAATGGTCCTTGCAGCATAATATCCAACCCAACTAACCAACGTCTCTTCTCTGTTGTAGATGCAATTGGTGTGAGCTATCCATTATACTGGCTGGTAGATAGTTTGGAGTTTCTGGTGCAAGTTCTAAAAATAGGACAATCTGTGCCTGTCCAATATCGGGCCGTGACTTATGAAGCCACAGCTAACCTGATGATTTGAGGCCGATCAGTTAATGGCAATAGGTTACTTAACGTCTGTTGTTGAATACATCATTTTAAATGATTTAATTTTATATTTCTTACACGAAAGACTATAAGCCCCTGTCTTTTTATAAAAATCTTCGAAGTAAATGGCCAGTAAGTGCTTAGGGGAGGTAGAATGAAATATGTACTTCATCACAGCACTCCTCTGGATGGTGATCTACACAGCCGAGTTGGATGCCTTCATGATGTCTGCCAGGAAATGGAAACCTATAAGGGAATTTTCTCATCTAGGCTTAACTTCAGAGGGAGGAAGTTTTCAGCTTTTCCGTTCTAATTCCATTAAGGAGGAAACTCTCAATCGCTTTGAGTGCATCTAGCGGGATCGAAATGGCAAATATACGAATCTTGCTCCTCAAGACCACAAATTGGTGGGGATGGAGAAAGGAACAGTGGCTTGAGTCCACCCTTAGACTATTAGAGCTGGGGAAATTACTTCACATCTGGTATTTCCCTAGAGAGAACCGATGATACAGTAATATTTCCATTCCGTTTCGTTCGTTATAGGGATATGAACTTTCGAATTTCCTAAGTTTTAATCACTGGGAATTTTCTTTTGATTCATGCGCGCGCGCGCGATCTATTAATGAGAGCAGTATTGGATTCCGTTTTCTTCTGTGTTCGGAACTTTCGAGTTTTAAACTCGGTACAACTCTAAACCGTTGGGTTCACAGAAGATAACACACGTTAAATATGTTGTGGACTCGAACATTTTCACGTTAACGTGGTGTGGAAGTTTGGAAAGTGGGTGGCCAAGACTTGACTATGTCACCTAACCGTGGATCAAAATTACGTGATGCTGGCCTCATATATTTCCATCTTGTATTAATCCCGGACCATCACTAATAGCTCTTTGTGTTGCTCCAGTACGAGCTTAATTAATCCAATAAGTCATTTTTTAACACCTCATCTCCAAAAAAGGACCTTTGGAAAACTTAAGAATCCTCCCTGTTACATTATTGCAACTTGTATTCATACTTCAATTTTTAATGTATGCATGTAGAGGTCTGGAAGTTATTAAAGAAGAAAACCAATACTCAGTTTTACGTGTAAAATAAATAAAAAATCTCATTGTTTATGTTTTGTTTCTTAAATGATGAAAATAAGGTGCAGGTTTTAGGCATAAAACAATGTTTAGAAATATTGGTTAGAAGTAAAAAAGTTTTAATTTTAAACAATATTTGTCTGAATACTATATACATACCAACTCTACTGACAATCTGCATATGTTATTTTACCATTGTTCACAACAGGTCTTCATTTTTATCTTTATCGACAGTTGGGCAGTCTTATATTTTGAAATAAACTCATCAAAAATATCTACAGTAAAATAGACTATGAGCTTTTTAAGATTACCAATTTTTTATACGTTTATTGGAGCACAATTTTGTTGGTAACCACATGTTTTAGGAAGTTTTGGAAAGCAGGAATGTGGTTTTTAAATCAAAGCTGTGTTCATTAAGTCCTTTCACGAAGAGTCTAACTTTAGCTTCACCCAAATGTTTAACAAACGTTTGCTGTTGTAGATAAGTTGAATACTTTCATCTGGTAAAGTAAGCGACGTTGAACTACTGTCGTGAGTATACTTGTTTTTAAGTATTTTAATTTCAATATTTTCTAAAATTAATAATGCTGGTTCAAATCGAATCCCAGTGGCATTTTTATCGATTCAGAGATTCAATTTCTAAATGAAAATCAAATATATTTTCAGAAGAATTCTATATATAGTTACTTGACTGTTCTGTACATCCTTTAACAAAATCTAGTATTTGTATATGAAAAATGAAAACTAAATGTATATTTTGTTTATGTTAATCGTATTGCAGAAATGTAGCTTGCCTCAATATTTAGAAACTGAATCATTTAAACATAAGGTTAACTATCAGACTCTACTTGAAAGTTTAACTCTGCATATTTTATTTCTTTTTACGAAACGGAATTTTATAACAAGTACTTTTGAGAGAAGTTATATATACACACATATCTATAAGAAATCAACTAATGTCTAAGCGATATTAAGTACAAGATAAATGATAATTTAAAATCTAAACCCTAAATATTTTATTTAAGATATATAAAATAATGGAACACTAAAGGCAGCCAATATAAGCTTAAAAAGTCAGAAATTATGTTTCGCAGAATAAAAATATATAGAATTAAGAACATCGAAGTTGACAGCAAATTCATCGGATTGATTTCAATTTCAATCCTACTAATGAGTAGATCATTTTCAAAAAATACTCAGAATAATACCGAATAAAATAATGTTATTTTCAAGTATAAAATATATTCACAGTATCTAAAAATACTCTAATGTTAACCATAGCTCTGAAAACTTAGGCATATAATTAAAATTGAAATATTTATTTTCTAAAAATCAAATTTTTACTATGACTGGAATTTGTTTTCTCTTGTGTTTTTTTTAATAAAGATTCGATTCCAAGAATCATTCTAGAATATTATTTATAAAATGTTCTACAGCTATACAATATTTATTAAAACATCAGTTAGAAGAACTAGACGTTTCATCAATACCAGCCATCTGTTGATTTCAAAAACTCTATTATTCAGAAACTGATAGTTCATTCAAACGGGGAAATGTCTTTTACTTTAATACGTTTTTATATTTATGTTGTAATTCAAACATCAATGTTCATATTTAATCATCTATTGTACTAAATTTCTACTCTCAGACGAAAACCTCAAAAACAACCTGTTTAACCATTTTCTGAATTTTAAAAGTTTTATAACAGTGTCGTAATTTGCAGATATTAAATGTTTTCCAGAAGTTTTAACTTTTATCTACGTATTTTATTTCAAACTGTCATGAATTATGTTATAGATATGATATATTTTTTAATGTATTATACATTTTAAATTAAAATTAAAATGGTGATTTATTTTATCTTTGACTAATATTTTCCTTTGAAATTAATTTAGATTATGGTCTTGTATTGTTTTATTAAGGATCAATTTTTAGTTTGACAGCGTCAAGTCTGACAGAAATGTTTTTACTTTAAAATAAAAACGGTTTGTTGAATTTTTAAATTTTATAATCCCTTAGTATTTTTTATGTTTATGAAGTGTCCAAAAGTTCTTATTTCTCAACTTCATACTTCTATCTGATTCTAATAGGATAGACAGTATTTAAGTCAAACTTGTGGAGTTTAAAAAACTTGAAAATTTTGTTAAAGAAGAAAATGTTTTAAAAAGCACACAAAGGTTTCTATCTTATTTATTTCTGTTTTTTGTCAAAACTCCCATATAAATATAAATTAGTAGATAATTGTATCATTATAAAAGTATTTATCTATACACAAAACAGTTAATCAAATTACGAATAATTTTCATTAATGTTGCATATCGTCGCTCAAAGTGCTAAAGGTCGTATGTCTAATAAAGTCATTCTATAGGAGACCAAAAAGGTAGTCGTTTTCCTTATGATTTGAATATATTATTATTATATACAGTTGATTGTAATTTTATTGGATCATCTGATGACATAAGAGATTTTGCCACCAGGTGAAAATCCCAATATAACACAAATTAACACAAACCTTTCACGAAATAATTAATATAAATCTTTCCATAAACAAAATGACACATTTAAGTGAAATATTGTTATTTCATAGAATACCTATTAATGTATAGTTACAAAAATTTTAAATTACTAAAGCAACTTTATCAAAAAAACCAGATACGTTGTTTTTAATTTATTCAACTTTGAAAAGCTTTGAATAATAACGGTACTTCCAAAACCTGCGTAAAATACTTTTAAACAATTAATATAAAAACAGTTGCTCTTTAAAAACTAAGATTTTTTTTTAAACACTAAACCTCTTCATTTTCTTTGACAAAAGTAAATGTGCTTTTATTTCCATCGTTTCAAGTCAAAACATTTTCTAACCTGACTTAAGCCACTTACATGTGCCATCCTACACATTCCTAATGTTTTCCTGACATACCTGACCCGAAGTGGCCCAAAAGAAGCAATGGCAAGGAAAATTGCTACGATGGTTCCATTCTTTATTTCGTTTCATCTTGTTCTTTCCCTCAATTTTTTGAGTTATCCAAATTGCATCAAAGATCTTATTGTTCTTCTTTTCCCCGGGTAACCGTATTGCTTTTTTATATCGGTTCATCCGGCGAATGAAAAGCAAACATTCAAGTTCTTTCCGAAGAAAAGGCGGACCGCGGTGATCAGGTATGAGGTAAAGATTGTGATTCCGCACACATCCGGAAAAGGACGGGATAGATTCGTACTGCGCCCTTTGAGTGTTATGATGGAAGAAAGAAAATGAGATTCCGGGCATTCGATGGGGAGACCCTTTTGAATCAGTTCCTATCATACTTTCTTCTGCGTTGATTTTGTTCCGTGTGGAAAAATACAAGTTTCTAGATTTCATGGACTTCTGCCACACAGCCAAAGAGAATAAATACACAAGCATATTTTTGTCTATCATAGATTAGCAAAGAATCTTCAACGTATATATTTTAGAAACGCATTTTTAACGTAAATACTTTTTAATTTGGTCCGATATGAGGGTCTGGACCAAGCGTCCAAAACATAGTTAGAATTGTCACGCGTGTTTCTCGTAAATTATAAATGGTAATATAATTATTTAAATTTTATTGTCATATAGGATAAATGATGGAAGAAAGAAAATGTGTTTTCAGGTATTCGATGGAGAAACATTTTTGAACCAGTTTCTATCATACGTTCGGGAAAAATGCAAGTTTCTAGATTTCATGGACGTGTACTACACAGCCAAAGAGAAGCAATAGACGTATATATTTTTATGTATATTATATCTCTACTTATATAGCTTTGCCAATAATCATTTACTGATGTATTTTGAAAACGCATTTTTGACGTGAATACTTTTTTAAATTTGGTCCCATATAAGGGTCTGAACTAAAAATGTAGTCCAAAATATGATCTTATTTGTCACGCTTGTTTCTCGTAATAATAATAATTGGTAATATAATGATTTAAATTTTGCTGTTCTATAGGATATGACAAATTTCATTATTGTAAGTGCCATAGATTCGTCTCAGGACACGCCGAACAGACAGCACACGAATTTCATTTTATAATAGTAGAGATATGATGAAAGAAAGAAAATGTTATTTAGGGCATTTGATGGAGAAACCCATTTGTATCGGTTCCTATCATAATTTCCTCTGAATTAATTTTGTTACTTGTGGAAAATACAAGTTTCTAGATTTCATAGACTTCTAGAGTTTAGATTTCATGGACTTCTAGATTATATATTTCATGGACAAGTTTCTGTTCTACCACACATCCAAAGATTATCAATAGACAAACATATTTTTATGTCAATCATACCTTTGCATACATAAATTAGGAGATAATCATTAACTGATATATTTTGGAAACGCGTTTTTGATATAAATCCTTTTTAAATTTTGTCTGGTATATGGGTCTGCATTAAAAATCTATCGTCCAAAACAGGGTCAGATTTTTTTACGCTTGTTTCTTGTAAATTATAAATTACAATATAATGATTTATTTTATTGTCATATAGAATACATGATGAAAGAAATAAAATGTGTATTCAGGAATTCGATGGAGAAACACTTTTGAACCAGATTCTATCATACTTTCCTCTGAATTAATTTCGTTACTTCGGGAAAAATACATGTTTCTTGATTTTATGTACTTATACCAAAGATTATCAACAGGAAAACATATTTACATATCCATCTTTATCTCTACATATATATCGTTGGCTTAGAACATAAACGATGTCGCTGTTACATTTTGGAAACGTTTTTAATGTGAATTACGTCTGTGTGAAGTAGGCTGAACTGCTTGAATGCAGGCGTAAAATTCACTACTTAAGGCATTAGGGTTTGAATAATGACGATCGTGTTCTAGTTCAATTTATCAAAGCGATAAATATGCACAACTGAAAAGGTAGTTTCGTGTACCGTTAATTTCTATAGATACTTATCAAGAAACATATTCGTGACATATTCGGTACTAAGTAAAACATTATTTTTGACGTGGATACATTTTTCAATTCAGTTCTGTATAGGAGAGATCTCAAAAAATTCTTAAGACGAAAAAATGACCAGATTTCTTAACTTAGATTTTAAAAACGCTATATGATGATAAATAAAACATTTAAATTTTGAGGACTTAAGCCGAAATTTAAAATAATTGGTAGCGGGGTTATGCAATGATAAAGGGACAGGGGGAGAATGGTGACTGAAAATGGCGATTAAGTTTGTGCACTAACTTTGGATTGCGAAGAGATTACACGTTGAAATTGATGTAGATGTGTAAAAAAATAATAGGATCCGTAACATTATTCAGCGACAATAACGAACTATAAAAAATTTGTTAACTTTTGTCTAATTTTTCTGAGTGTAAGAAAATTATCACACTGACGGAAAAATTGCAAAGGAAATATGAACCGAAATAAAGCATATATCTCTAAACATAAAAATTCCAAAGGAATCTGAAAAGCTCAAATGGAGTAATGCCGATCGATACTGCTTGCATAGATAATTTAAGAAAATCTAGAGCCTTAAAGCCGTCGTGAGTACTTCGTGTGTATGACTTCGAAGAATATTGACTAGGAATGTTATAACTGAACGATTCTATAAGAAAAATTGTATCCAATATCACTCCAGATATCAGTGAACATATACTGCTAATCGGTGATTTCAATGTTAATGTTGTTCAAAACAAATTTCTTATAGATTATGTTTAACGTGAGCCGACCAACCGGTCTAGTGGTCAAGGTGTTGGCCTCTGGATCGGAAAGTTCCTGGTTCGAATCCGGGGTTCGGGCATGGATGTAAATTGTGTTGTCCTTTGTTAGGGACAATGATGGTCCACCCACTGGGTGCCCTTTCACAAGTGACTATCACTTCTGGCCTTGTATAAGGCTAAAATGACCTCGGTCAAGTCTGTACATTGTATTGTATTTGTATTTGTCTACGCAATTGCACTGCCTTGCCATTGGAAATAAAAAATAATGTTTAACGTGAGATCGAATTGAAATACATTTTTCAAAAGCCTAATACTTTTGCTAACACGTGTATAGATTAAATCTTTGTAGTAAGAAACATCGATGTAAAAGAGGTTCCACATGTATCTTACTTGTCATGTCTGCGGGATTATGGTAGATGCAGACACTGTAGAGTGAATACACGTTTAACACTAGAAGCGCCGTTGGGGTCATTTGACCTTTTCTTCCAATTTACCATGGTTTATTTGACCATACATTTGAACATCGAAACTCATATGTTTTTACTTTTATTAACATGCTTCCAAGTGTACTGTGACACTTTCTCATATTTCTATGTTAATTATTAAATTAAATAATCTAAGTAATACCAAGAACAGCCAACAGAAGTCATTTTGACCCTCATAAGAAAAATGACCGATTTTCAAGTTAATATATTTTTTTCGAATTCTTGATGCCTTATTTTTGTTTCCTGCTCATGGGGAAATTCCCACTGCAAAATTTAGTTTGATTGCGATGAGTATAGCGAATTTAGCAGGTTCGCTCTGAATGTTCTCTGAAATGCGCTCGCATCCAAGCAGTGCTGGTGTGCTACATAACTTTTGGAGGGGAACCAGTCTTGCTACAGCTACTATCGAGAACGAAACTCGACGCCTCTTTCCACAGTTGTGTTCTAGGCGATTTTGATTTTGACCAGTGTGCAAACATTTTCCCGCATAAACAATGTTGAGAGGATTGAGTAGACAGGAGGCCCTTGCCCTCCTGAAGCCGTTAGATTCAGATATCGAATGTTCTTGTAAACAGCGCAAAGAAGCCGAACAATGTCACTTACTAAAATCATACTAAATGTGGCGTCAGTGAATCGTACCTTGTCTATGTGTATGTCCTTGATAGTGCTTGGCTTGAGCTTGGAGCAGCTTGACAAAACTGACCCTTGCTTCAGAAGACCAAACATTAAATTATTTGCTTGAATTCTAGATTTCTTCATGATAAACATGTTTAGTTAGTTTAGCAGTGAGTATAAATTGTTCCTCTTTGTTTTTTTTTAGATTACTGCATGTATTTATAGTTACAACTTATTAAGGAACATAAATTGAGTCAACATATTAAATTTCGACTTTTACTTGTCATTACATGGAAATCCATAAACCAAATGCTATCTATAACTTCAATTCAGACCTTTCTAAAAAAACCGCTTGGTATCAAATGTAAAAAAATACGCAAAAATTTCATATCAGCATTTCACCTGGGAAATCTAATGATATAGATCTGGAACCAATTAAATATCTTACGGGGACATTAAATGCTTATCTGATTCAAAAATTGCGAGATAAAAGATCTAATTCAAAATTATGAAAAGGATTGAAGCATAATTATCTTCTGAAGTATTTCCTGGAGAGCAGTAAACAATTTTTATTGCCCTTTTAAAAATGAATCAGTAAAATGAAAACATTTCGAGTTTTAATTACATACAAAGGTACAAGGAAATATATTTGAAATTATTGTTGACCAAGCTAATAGTCACAATGATGGATGCCTAATTAATCAGTGGGGACTTAATATTTGGTTCATTTTTATTTGCTTTTGTACTGTCTTTCTAAAAGTAAATGTCTCACTATTTTGGAGGAGGAAACTTTGCGTAGTATTCCTTTATTACGAACAGCTTATAAGCAAAATTAATTTATAGCAAGGAAATTGATATCGGTTTTTAAATAATCGAGGTATTTTGCAGAAATGAATTTGTTTCCATTACCATTTCCTATCCGTAAGGGGTTTGTAATAACTCGGTTGGATTGCATTGGATTAGCAGTCGTAGTGTTGAAAGTTGCATTTATTTCAATTGTATATCGTTTGTAGTTCAGCAGCAAGAGATATTTTAAATAATCGAATATCAATTACGTATTCACTGAATTTGAACTTCTATGTACACGTTAAATCAGTGATACTTTCTAACACCCGTTTTGGTTCAAGTAGTGTTAAGTAAATGTGTGCTAATCAATTTGCTTTGATTTAGTGGTTAAGGTGTTAAATGTGTGTTTGGTTAAAAAGTAATATCTTACATAATGCATAAAATATATAAGACATGGCTTCGAAGAAATTGCAACTTCAGACATTTTATAACCACTTAAAGTCAAACAAGAAAATCGTATTGGAATAAATTTGTAACAATTTTACCTACATTGTTCAATGACATTAACAAATACATTTGCAATACCAAATATATTTGCCATATGTATTCCATTCTATAATTCAAACATCAAGCGATAAAATATACTGAGCTCTTTTGCTGTTGACTTTCAAGAGCCCTTTTGCAAAAACGATGCGCGCATTTTGCAAAACATATATGCGTGATATGTTTTGGCGTAGTAAGCATCTCGTAAGCGCTGTCAAATATGAAATGCCATTTTCATCCTTTTGTAACATTTCATTTTTCAAAGAAAACTCTCGCGTTTGCAAGAAATAACATATACTATTGATGGCTACGGCCAACATTGTGTATTATTTCTCCACCAGATGTCGCTTTGTCAAAACTTTATTGGTTTACTTCTCATCTTCTCTTCCATTTAGTTGGTTCTTTTTTTCTGTACAAGAAGCCGAGCATGGAGACTCTTACGTCAATATTGGCCTGGAATGAACTTCTTCCTTTGTTTTGTTTCAGTGGCGTTTTTTGTTCTTTTGTTTACATTACTTTTTTTCTGACTGTAGATAATCAAAAAATTCTCTCTCGGTGAACTGATGTACTGAATGATTAAAGTGGCTACATATTGCTTGCATCGTGTATAATTTTTTTTGGTGTTGTTGACAGCCCGAGTTGATAGGATGGATTGCGTGCTGTGTCTCTGGACTGTTCGTGTGTTACTACATTCGGATTCATTCCAATATGTATGTTTCCCTCGTATGAATCAATATCATAGATATACGTGAAGGTTTTAATGTAGTAAATAAAGTGAAGATATATCTCTGAGAAAGCATCAGATAACAAGAAAAGTGTATGCGCATAAAAGAATATTTCTGTTATAAATACTGTGATTCAAAAGTTATGTTTACGCTAAATTAATGGTAGTGTTTAGTTAGTTAAATGTACT
Source organism: Metellina segmentata (assembly GCA_947359465.1). Lineage (NCBI taxonomy): Eukaryota > Metazoa > Arthropoda > Arachnida > Araneae > Tetragnathidae > Metellina > Metellina segmentata. The sequence continues at coordinate 57,709,917 of OX375875.1, forward strand.
CACATTTTGTAAGATTGTGATAACTGTAGAAGAAAAAACTGAAAGACTTAATTTTGAAAGGGATATAAATTTATGTCAGTTGGCTAATATTTCAACTATATTTTTAAACGCTCCCCAACTTTGAAATTTCTGTAGGAATTTCTTGATTGGTTCCCTGATGATTAAACCCTAAATAATTAGATTGTGACTATGGCTTAAAGTTGCGTTACTTCAAATTTATAACACTAAAAATATGTGAAAACTAACGCAAAACAACTTTGAAACGAATTAAGGATATAGTGTACAATATACTGGAAATCTTGAGCATTCAATGTTTATTCCGTTGGATTTGAATGAAATTAGAACAACTATCGTTTTCACAAATGCCAGTTAAGTAATAACTGGGGTTTTCTTAGTGTAGTTTTACAGCAAGACTAGCAGCTCCAATTGTTTTTATACGGACAGACAAGAAAAAATTCAGAAGACAAAGTGTCTTTAAGCCGATAACTTATTGACGGAAATCCTACTTACACACCCAAAGTAAATCGTTCAGCATGTTTGTATTTCTAACCACGTTTCACTTTTTATAAAATCGGGATTTGTAGACAATGAATGACCATAGAAATGCCATTATCTGAATCCAATGAGGAACTTGTGTGGGCTCAAGATAAATACAAAATGCAATAAGAGAAGGTAAATTGAAACACTAAAATTGATTAGGAATTGGCAAATAAGCTTTTAAAGGCTTCGTAATTCAACAAAAAGAGCAATAAAAACTATAAAGAACCGAATGGACGATTTGAGTTATGTTCGCTTTTGTGTATACGATGTATGTCTGCGTGGTCTCCAAGGAGCTGGCATTTAATTTAGCTGGAGATGAAATCTCTCTCACACTCTAGTCACATTGTTGGTGATCATAGTATCATTCAGATTACACTACACAGATGTAGACTAGCTGTTTTGTTGCACACATGGAAATAAACGCTTGTGAGACAAATTTAGACATTTGTGACCTTACATTAACCTGACATTAGTCTTTTGTGTGTACGATGTATGAATGCGTGGTCTCCAAGGAGCTGGCATTTAATTTAGCTGGAGATGAAATGTCTCTCACACTCTAGTCACTTTGTTGGTGATCAGAGTATCATTCAGATTACACTACACAGATGTAGACTAGCTTTTGTGTTGCACACATGGAAATAAACGCTTGTGAGACAAATTTAGACATTTGTGACCTTACATTAACCTGACATTAGTCTTTTGTGTGTACGATGTATGAATGCGTGGTCTCCAAGGAGCTGGCATTTAATTTAGCTGGAGATGAAATCTCTCTCACACTCTAGTCACATTGTTGGTGATCATAGTATCATTCAGATTACACTACACAGATGTAGACTAGCTGTTTTGTTGCACACATGGAAATAAACGCTTGTGAGACAAATTTAGACATTTGTGACCTTACATTAACCTGACATTAGTCTTTTGTGTGTACGATGTATGAATGCGTGGTCTCCAAGGAGCTGGCATTTAATTTAGCTGGAGATGAAATGTCTCTCACACTCTAGTCACTTTGTTGGTGATCAGAGTATCATTCAGATTACACTACACAGATGTAGACTAGCTTTTTTGTTGCACACATGGAAATAAACGCTTGTGAGACAAATTTAGACATTTGTGACCTTACATTAACCTGACATTAGTCTTTTGTGTGTACGATGTATGAATGCGTGGTCTCCAAGGAGCTGGCATTTAATTTAGCTGGAGATGAAATCTCTCTCACACTCTAGTCACATTGTTGGTGATCATAGTATCATTCAGATTACACTACACAGATGTAGACTAGCTGTTTTGTTGCACACATGGAAATAAACGCTTGTGAGACAAATTTAGACATTTGTGACCTTACATTAACCTGACATTAGTCTTTTGTGTGTACGATGTATGAATGCGTGGTCTCCAAGGAGCTGGCATTTAATTTAGCTGGAGATGAAATGTCTCTCACACTCTAGTCACTTTGTTGGTGATCAGAGTATCATTCAGATTACACTACACAGATATAGACAAGCGTTTTTGTTGCACACATGGACATAAACGCTTGTGAGACTAATTTAGACATTTGTTAATCAACTAAAGACGATACAAAGTAACAAGAAAAACGAATCATCTCTCTTTTACACTCCTCCGAATTGTCTTCCAAATTAAGTGCTCATATGTACATTTCGTATCGTGTTTACGGTTTGTATGTTGAAAATTAAGAATGCATTCACTTATATCATATTTTACACATACTTAACAAATATAATATCAAGAAACAACAACTTTTATAAGTATATTAGTAGCAAATGTCCCGGCATAGTTAATCTTAAATTCAAGAAGTGCTTTCACTAGCTCATAAAAATTAAAATATGAGTCCTTACTCTTTATTTTTCTTGTGAACTTAATCTAGTTCTATGATTGTAGATTTTCACAATATTATGTTCAAAATTTTTAATGCAAATTAAATTATTTCGAATACAAAGATTCATTAAATAATTGTTAAAGCATACAAGGTTTGTATAATCTTCAAATAATAATTGTTTAGTTTCTACCTTTTCCACACACATCTACATTAATTTTTCATCACATTCCATATCTTGATTACAGTTTTGACGCGTGTAATTTAAAATACATTAACTATATAATAGTTTGCGCTTGCTCAGTAAATATAATATCAAGACGCAATAATACTTACGAGTACATTAGTAGCAGTTTCCACCACGCATAAAAAAAATTAAATTCACGGTTCGCTTGTACGCAATCACATGCGATGTATCATTTTTCTTCAAGTCGAATGTGATAAGTATAAGTTGATGTTTTAACTATCAACATAATGTTAGTAGATCATTTGCATCACGAAGAATTTGTTTTCTATCTTACAAGTTTAAGTAGTTTCGTGAAATGATTAACGCTAATTTCCTATCCCGAAAACATCGTATTTTTCCAATGATAGGAAAGAGAGAGTTTTAAAAGATTACCATTTTACAGTTCGAGATGCTTCTTAAAATATGTAAAGTTTGTTGCTGAATTTACAAAAAGTTTACACCTATTTTGAAAGTAACATTCTTATGCAAAAAGTGAAAATATATTAAGTAAAAAGTTCTTTATATATTTTGGAGACTGTTTCTCAAAATATTATTTTCTTAAATAATATTTGTATATGAAATTAATTCAGAAAACAAATAACAACAGATCCATCAAAACGTTTGACAAACAAATAAATAGAAAAAAAACTACAAATATAGTAAATTAAGAACACAATAATTATCATGCAATTAGGTAAATTCAAGAAAGGTTGTACAACAATAAACTACAAGAATGTAAATGCATCACCATAGACAGAAACAAATACGCCATTAACACGCATATTGTTATAATCTGTAATTGATTTTCTAGATCAAATCTAATATTGGCTGTGCATATAATAGCTAATGTATATCATCATCAGCTAAATTGACCAGATCTTGATGGATGAGATATATCGTAATAAGAGGAAAACTGTCCAATAATATTGTCTTCGAGAAATCGGCAATATCTTTATGAAGATATATATCATCATTAGCAAACTTGGTCAGATTTTGATGGACAAGATATAACGTCATTAGAAGTAAACCATCAACCTTAAAATGAAATAGACGGACCATATGTGCGAAGTCAATGTCGTAAGATCTCCGAAGTGTAAATCACAAATCGACTTCTCTGATTGGCTATGGAATAGCAGACTAGTGTTTTTGATCACGGTGGATTTTCACTTAACCAATCAATAATTTAGGATTTATGCTTTTGTCCACAACCACAGGATACATCTTGAATCCTGGCAACTGGAAGAAATAACACGAAGCTGCGAGAACAGGATCCGTGAATTTAATTTTAAAGTCGATGAAGAAAACTGACCACATCGTGATATCGTCATCGAAAAATCGCCATTACCTCGATAATTACATATGTCATCATTAGCAAAATCGGTCAGATCTTTGATGGAGAAGATATCTGGTAGAAACTACTTGGAGGTTTAAAGGGTGTATAAATTTTATCTTCAAGTGTGACACCAAGGTACACACGTTTGGTAAAAATTTCTTACACTACGTTCTATTTGAGTTTAAACTTACGGTGCTGAAAAATAGCGCTTGGAGGTTTATATCCTACCCCTTTGTTAGAAATCTATGACAAATTCGATTCTAGAACGAGGGGTTTGTACCTGGTTTTAACTGCACAAGAAAACATAAACGTAAGTTAGTAATGAGATAATTTTTTTTAAATTTAGGGCTATTAGTACATAACCCGCTACCGGATAAATTCCCTTCAAAGGGTTAAAGAGCTAAATAGTCGAAAGCTTGTTCCGTGCACCTGATTAAAATTTCATAAAAAAGCCAATTTCCTTTTAATGCACACCGGCATTTTTTCCCGATGCATTTGACCTGTAATGTATTCTAGAATGTTCCATTGGTTTGTGACTCACCCCCTCATTTCCGCCAATCCCCCTACGCATCATCGAATTCCAAACCAATCACGTAAGACCACGTCGTTTTCGGCGGAGCCACAGTCCACCACGTTCTTCTAATTACGCAGAACCGTGTGTCATCACTTCGTTCTAGTACAGCAGTCCTCTATTGGAGGTAGGGTTAAAAAAACAAGCACTCGCACCAGGAGCTCCAGAATACGGGATCTGTTAACATAGCCCATTAGCCGAAAGACGTGATGCCCTGGTCCTGTATACATCATTTTGTTGCGTGTTCCGGGATATGTAGCTGCTGTTGTGGACTAGGTCGAAAGTGGGATAAATCGCTCCTTTTTTAGGACTTTTCAATCGGAACGAGCCACACTGAAGCGTGGTTGATTTGTTTTTAACCGCAAAATAGAGACGGAGGTTAAATTCACTGCATTTTGTCCTTTAAACGCAACTATCATCATGGTTTTAACACTTCATTTGAATCATAGCACAATATCATGGCCACATATGGGGTAACCTGTACCACGAAACAGGATTTCGAGTTTTAGTCGGTGCCCGGAATGTGTGTAAAACATTTACTGTCATGTATGTGTTCTTGAATTTGTAGAGCTATTGAGGGAGGTATTTTCACATCAAAGTGCAAGAGAACTGGGGGAAGGCAACATAACCTGGAAACAGTATTCCGAGGTCTAAGGAGTCCTTGGAAATGTATAGAAGAAATATTTCGTTCTGGCATGAGATTGTTCTTGAATATGTCAGTGCTATCGTGGACGAGATTGTTGTCAGAAACTGATTGACAGTGAGGTAGCTCACTTGTTAGGACGTTTAAATGGAAACGGAGGAACATGAGGTTATACCCTCAAACATGGTTCATTGTGTTTTTGACCTCTGTGTAAAACAGAGTTCAAATTCTCCAAATTGTCCTTTGATTTAATTATCTTAGGATTTTTCAAATTTCTTTGATGGGGGAAGACACAGGTACCATGAAGCGATATCTAAGGGAACCTGGGAATTGTGTAAATATGGGCAAATCGTGTTTCACTGCAATGTGTATTTTTTAAACGTCCAATTTCAATATTTTCAATATGCTTTTTAAAAATGAATTAATTCGTGAAAAGAAAAAATACAGTTGAGTAAATTTATTCATTGAGTAATCGGTATCCATATATTTCTGTCACAAGTGGCACGATATTTAACATAAGGGTCCCTGATATCATCGATCATCTTACAGTTCACTTTAATAAGGACAATTTATAAGAACAATTTTAATATTGAACATGTTTATATTTCAATCAGTTGATTATTTTCCTATGTGCTACTTTGGAAATAAGTCAAATGAACTACATATCCAGACATAAAGAACAAAATATAGTGTTTAATTGTAATGCTTTGTTTATTTAATATTTTACGTTCATGTTTTTTTAAAGTACCATCACTTTGCTTAAGTATACGGATGTTCAGTATTGGTCTTAAGAAGTACGTCTAATATGGCAGGGTTCAATAGCTGATTTGTGCTAATAACCTTTATTGGAATTAAAGATTATCAAGATAAAAATATCACAAATTCAGAAAAATATCTACAACAATGCAATTATTTTGACTGCATATTTGCTAACATATGGATTAAATACAGTTGGTAATATTAGGTCTATTTTTAAGAGGTATATATTTATACATTTAAACGATGTTCAAAGTAGGCAAACCCAGTTTATTTATTCAGTATTAGCTCACATATTTAATCGCAAACACTACTGCCTAGCAAATCTGTTATTAATCACCACTTTTACATGCCACACATGTTTTGCTACCCATCGTAACTCAAGACGTTTTCTGCTTCAGACAAACCAAGTAACGCAAGTAGTTTCCTCAGCAGTTTAGTTGATTCGGCGAATAGCTTTATGTTCTTTGTCCGCTTGAAGTGATTGTGCTTGTTTCCCTCTAAGGATTGACTTTTTGTATTAATTGGTCTAGTATTGTGCAATGTTCTATATAAAACTTTACTTTTATGGTTCTACAGGAATCACGTAGAGAGCGGAAAATATTTATTCTCAAGTCTGAATAAGCTGATCAAATTTCATGACGTCAAGAGCTCTGCGTTCGGTGAGTTTTTGTTGCTTTTGACAGATTTTCTACTTATAAATAATATTATTCTTCAGGAATACGTCAGATATATATTTTATCTAGATAACATGGAGTCTGCAAATAGAATTTCTTTCTTCCTACAACCATTCCAACACTGTGATTACAAATAATTAAATTCATTGAATTTTAATTCAGAAAATAAATTTTTGTTGAAAAGTATGCACAAATGTCTCGTGCTTGCTCTCTAACATATCCAGCACAAATCATAAGATGTTTTGCTCGTAAAAGTGTAGGTCATTTTCGTGAGCTTTAGTTAAGACGACTTTGGTGCAATACGGGACTGTATATTAATTATATTCCCATACGCATACTTATAAAGTTGAGGGAATTCATGTCTAATTTCAACATGATTTATGAATTGCATCTGTGTGAAATAGGTTTCATTGCTGAATGCAGGAGTAAAACTCACTGCTTAGGGAATTGGAGACCAAACAATGGTGAGCGTGTTCATGTTTAATTTATCAAAGCAATAAATATGCACAAATGAGAACGTAGTTTCGTGTACCGTTAATTTCTCGAGATACTTATCAAGAAGCAAATTCGTGACATATTCGATACTAAGTAAAACGTTATTTTTGACGTGAATACGTCTTTATATTTGGTTTGGTATATCGCGTAAGCTACAAATTATAACCTAATACATTAAATTATGTGGCATCGAGAGTTTGTGACGGTATTTAACCTGATGGATAGTGGGATTGTGAAGATGGTAATACTTGAACGTGAACCTAAAATGGCGTTCAGATAGTGTAATTTTAGATTGCAAGGATGTTGAAGTTTATGTCAATTTCTAGAGAATCCCACAATCTACAATACTATTTAGCAATGATAACCAATTAAATAAAATTTTTAGAAAATTATAGGCTGATAAGTTTGATAAGTCGAATAAAATTTTCATAATGTCGAAGGACATATCAATCGATATGAAAAAAATATATATATAATTGGAAATAAAAATACAAAAGGAAACAAAATAGTACAAATTGAATTTTATCGAACGAATAAGATTGTATAGAAGAGCTTAAAGAAGCCACGAGCCTCAAAGCAGACGCAAGTACTCAACGTGTACTACCGCCTGAACTGATGGATATATGGTTTGGCATGAAATGAAACTGAAATATTAAACGATGAAATGATGAATAATAACAATTTTATTTCAGTACTTTGTCCTGAAGATTTTATAGAGATAGCAGTAGACTGATATCCAATACGAATCAGTGCTTTGCAAGAATGTAATTCGTTATGTTTGTAATGTTTGCGATCGCTTTGTTGTTTGTGATATTTGAAGTCAGTTTAAAACATTTCGCTTTGTTAAGATAAGAATTATTTAAATGAAAGTATCACATATTTCTTTCAATTAAGTGACACTTTTTGACAGTCATTAATTGCTAATAAGATTTAGTTAACACACTCTGAGCTATCTAATTGGTATTGATGTTTTCCCACAACACATCTAAAAACAAATCTATTCGTTGAAACAATCTTAGATTCTAATTCAAGGAAGTTGAAACTACTTAAAATCATGCAGGGAAGACCGCAAAGTGTTGAATAGACATATACGTGTTAACCTATCATAAGGTTAAATATTCTGAAGGCATTTAATGGGGTTCTTGTTTTGAAGGATTCATTTATTTGGGGCTTCTCTGTCACGTGACATATAAAAGGCATTTGTACGGATCATGCTTCATGCATATTCGAGACTTTACGTCACTTGGCAGGTTTTTCTAAAGAGATTCGAAACACAAGACAAGCAACATACAATGAAAATTCTTAAAAATAATTTAAATTAATGTTTAGTTAATTGGTCAACGCCAGTTAGATTAAATGCTTAATCACGGTAAAGTACATTTTGAGGTAACCCATATACATATGTATCATGCGAGAACGTTTGGAAAACGGGAAATGAAATCTCCGTTTTCCACCTGGCTTGTTTGCTGACATCGAAAACCCCACTCGCACATCGAATCAATTTCAAAACATTTGGATTAACAGTGTCAAACTGTATCCCATTGGCCAAACCACATCATATCCAACTTCATTTAAATGCCACTTACTAATCTTATAAAGATGTAAATATCGGATTGGTTTCATTAGACACCAATCTCTTTCCAGAATCTACGCATGGAGTATTAAATCCAGTAATTCACGAAATTGGTACCATTTTCCGCAAATTTTAATTTACTTAACTACACCAACCCAACAAGGTTGTACCACTTTAGGGCTAGTTGTTTCTGAAACGTGCTACATCCATACTCATGTTAGAAGTCGGAAATAACCGGTTGTAGGGTCCAAGCCATTAAGGGACGGTTCGCCTGTTATGAGGACAGTTAATCATGGTAACTTTGTTACTTAGCTCTAAAAGCCGGCTATTAGTGACGTCGCAGAGCAGTGCTGGGGAGGGCGAATTTCATCATGTATTTGGGATGGTATTAAATATGCATAATTACGTTTTATTTATCATTGGCTCTGAACGTCCCCGAGCACGTCGCGTCCTAATTGTTTGGCGACCCTAATTATTATTTATTTTCTCCACAGCTCTTGATTGTTGTCGTTTCGATTGTCCGTAATTGGTGCTTATTATATGCTGTCTTTCGGAGTTTGTGCTGGGAGACGCCGAGATTTGATATTAGTCGGCTTTCGACCAGATATCGTGATTTATAAGCGGTAAAAAAAGTGCCCCTTCATTAATTAATGTAGGATTGAAATATGCATTATATAACAAGCGGTCTATCATACTGCGTGACTTGTACAATCAAGATTATGACTTTATAGGTTTGGCAAGGGAATGCTTGTAAGGGTATACCACGTTTAATAGGACACTTGTTCCTTCGGCAAGGTTTCTATAAACAACTTGTTAACCTTTAGACTACGGCCGGTACAGTAGTGAGACCTTGATAGCGCTTAGAAAGAATTTAGTTGGCGGTCAGTACAGCTCTTGTACCTTTAAAGTTATAAGAATTTCTCCAATAAATCATTCATACTACGTCTGCAGCAATCTACGTCTACAGCAGTTGTAACTTGAAGGTTATAAGAATCGCTTCATTTATATCTATAGTCTTAATCAAAACGCTTATGTCTTAGGCAAGCTTTTAAAGCTCTCAATTCTTGTACGTTATCAAGATCTTAGAGCTCTTGAAGAGGATTGATTTAAATCTTGAACAGAGGGGAGTGATTTTTCTTTTAATTGTAAGCTTGTTAAAATACACAACCAATTTTCGTTAATTTTGGTTTTAAATCTGTTTTAGTTGTAACATCCAATTCTAGTGTTCCTTAAGTACAGCTCTGAAATTATGACAGAAATATGTTAAATATATGAATTTGTTAAACCGTTTTCGGTGTCTAATTTCACCTGACAGTAAATTCGGAAACGGTATAAGAGATGCAGTTTCTGTTAAATGAATATAATGCATTTATTAGATATTGGAACCAAAAAAAAAATATTAAGTACCATTTTCTGAAAAAAGAAAATAATAATACATGAAAAAAATGGCACAAAAGTTTACAAATTGCAGAAATTGCTTCACCTGTTTGCAACTACATGCATTTAAGGAGTTTGGGTAGATATAGTGCATTTTCCACTTCTAAAATGAGTGCATTTTTATCATGTTCAAATGAATTAACTTTGCACTCAACGGATTAGTGATGGAAAATAAAGTAAATTGCTATGTTTCATGATTTAACTTTTATCAGGAAACACACATAAGTATTCACACACAATTCTCTATTTAGACGTTAATCCAAAGTTTTGTTCCGAAAGTCATGAAAACAATTTTTTAATACAAGTAAATTAAGTTTATCTTCAACATACAATGTTCGGGAAATAATTACTACCTGTCATCGACTCTAAAGGCCACAGAAAATGTCTAATGAACTTAGAAAATACACTTACTGGTTTTTCTGCTCTATTTACAACTTCTACAATATCGGGGCTTAGTTTTCTCCTCTAATGTGCGTGTCAAACCATTTACTTGCTGTAACATACTCTTACATTTATTCAAATTATACAATGTGGTTCACGCAACTACAATGTCATAGCACAGTTTTGGTTGACATAACAGCATTAAAGTTCTACTTCTTTTGAATGAGATGTTTCATCAAATAAAAATTAATTATCGTGGCATATAAAGAATAATAATGAAAAAGAATGTAAATTGCTTAATTCCAAATACCTTAAAATTCTCATACGTCTCTTCCGTTCATAAGTATTCCCTCACAATCCATTTTTTATATTTCACTTCAAAACTTCCAAAAGCTATAAGAATATATTACTTGTGAGAAGTATGATTTCCATAATACCTAATTACGGAAATAATTGTTAACTTATATAGACTTTAAAGACCGGAAAAGCGTCATCTCCCATACCTATAAATCGGATTACACTTTCTATATAATTTAAAAAATCTGCTTTCCCAGTGCAAAGATTTACTCTTGAATTCACGACAAATCTTCTTCTTGTTACTAACATGCTCTATAATATTTATTCAAACTATACGAACTGCAGAATTTGGGGTTCGAGCATTTACATCTTAACTATAGTTTAGATAGACCAAATGGGGCGTATTCATCTTTTTTATTGTTTCGTTTTTCATCAAATATATATTAATTATCTTTCTGTTTAATGAATAGTAATGAAACCTTATGCAGATTGTTTAATTCCATGTACTTTACGTTTCTTAGAAGATAATTTTCAGGGTTCACTCATAATCCTCGTTACCTCACCATGGCTCAAATTGATGAAGTGTTGTCCACTGATATTTCACTCCGTATATAGGCCGGACCGACACCAATAGCCCGTTATGTTGTTCCATTGCTATCTTAATGGTAATTACCTACTAACATGTGTCAATCTCTCGTTTCTAATTTATGACCGATCATCTAATTAATGCTAACTTACCCTTAAAAGAAAATTTATTAAAAGTATAAAAACTATATAATCTGGTTCGTTGATTTACATCATGGCACAGTTAAATTAAACGACCGAATAATGTCTGTTCATGTCTTTCAAGGTGTAATATTTCATCAAATCAAAATGAATTAACTTGACACATAACGAATAGTTATGAAACGTATTGTTAATTCTATCTAATATTCGTTGTGTTCATCAAAAAAAGCACAAAATATTACAACTCACAATCCTCCCTTTTAGTTGTAGTTTCAAGATTTGGTACGACAGCAGTAAAAATTGATTTAATCACATACAAATTACATCACCACATAACACAAGGTGCTCGGAAAACGATTGTAACATTTTATTAGCTGAAAATTTTCCAGAAAGTAGTCACCATTAGAAACCAGTCCCAACTTCTTCAACGCTCCTTCTCTTCTGTTTGCAGTTACTACGGTCCCACTGATGATCTTTCCTCTTGAATTCACTTTGAAAATTACCTGATTGCTATTTAACTTCTTTTACAAAATAACAAAACGTAGATCACGCTATTTACTTTGTAACACAGTCTGTTTAGACACTACAGTCGAATATTTTCATTTTCCTTAAGACGCGATTTCTCAAAAAATAAATCTGAAAAATAAAGTAAATAGTATATCATATTAGTTACTTTTCTCGGAAAACACTAATTAATATTCACTCACAACCCTCCGTCTTCTCCGTGATTTCAAGACTTCTTTACGGAAGCCATAAAAAAAAACTGATTTAATGAAATACGAATTACGCTTGCACCTCACAAAGTGTAAGGAAAGAGATTGCAACATTTCATCTACTCAAAAGGTCCCAGAAAGTCGTCACCATTAGGACCCAGTCCCACCCTCTTCGAAGCTCCTACTTTTCTGTTTGAAGTTCCTACGGTCCCACACTGACGATCTTTCCTCTATTATTCACTTTGCAAATTACCTGATTGCTGTTTAACCTGTTTTACAAAATTACAAAACGTAGATCACGTCATTTACTCTATAACACATTCTGATTCCACACAACAGTCGAATATTTTCATTTTCCTTAAGACGCGATTTCTCAACAAATAAATATGAAAAATAAAGTAAATTGTATGTCATTTTCGTTATGTTTCTAAGTAAACACTGATTGGTATTCATTCCCAACCCTCCGACTTCTCCGTGATTTCAAGATTTCGCTATGGCAGCCATAAAAAAACTGATTTAATGAAATACGAAATACGATTGCACCTCACAAAGTGTAAGGAAAGAGATTGCAGCATTTCATCGACTCAAAAGGTCCCAGAAAGTCTTCACCATTAGGACCCAGACCCACCCTCTTCGAAGCTCCTACTCTTCTGTTTGCACAGTTCCTACGGTCCCACACTGACGATCTTTCCTCTATAATTCACTTTGCAAATTACCTGATTGCTGTTTAACCTGTTTTACAAAATTACAAAACGTAGATCACGTCATTTACTCTATAACACATTCTGATTCCACACAGCAGTCGAATATTTTCATTTTCCTTAAGACGTGATTTCTCAACAAATAAATATGAAAAATAAAATAAATTGTATGTCATTTTCGTTATGTTTCTAAGTAAACACTGATTGGTATTCATTCCCAACCCTCCGTCTTCTCCGTGATTTCAAGATTTCGCTATGGAAGCCATAAAAAAACTGATTTAATCAAATAAGAATTACGCTTGCACCTCACAAAGTGTAAGGAAAGAGATTGCAACATTTCATCGACTCAAAAGGTCCCAGAAAGTCGTCACCATTAGGACCCAGACCCACCCTCTTCAATGCGCCGTCTATTCCGTTTGCAATTTCTACGATCCCAATGCCGAGCTTTCCTCTCTAATGCACTTGACAAATCATCTGCTTACCCAGGACCTCCGGAGGATTTTGCAGGGATCTACTTTCTATATTCCCAGGGGGCTTCCTGCGGGCGGGACGGAGGGAAAAAATAGTCCCTAACACCTGAGGATCCTGGATGCCGTCAGTTCGGTTCTTATCTTGCCAGGGAATTTGATGCCTGAAAATGGAAAAGAAGGGTAAAAAGAGAAAGGGGAAAAAGATATAAGAGCTTACAGCCGGGCGGATCAGTTTGCGGTAGGCTAGCTTGGCAATTTCTCCTTCTCTCTCACAGCTTTTTGAGCAATGGCTTTTCAAGGACAAGTGTACTTGGGGCAGGGAACGATCCGAATCTTATGTTCCCTGAGCGATCGAAGAAGTGGGATTGGGCTAAGGAAACTATCCTAAACTGAAGTTCTTATTGTAAGTCGTCTTCTTGTTCTATTGTCTCCTTTTTTTTCTTCATTCGCGTGGCGTTTAAAAGTAGGTCCATTTTCTTCGAGGTTCTCTAGAATTTGCACAAAAAAAAATTCGCCTTTCTTTACCAGAAGTACTTACGCCTGATTTTATTCCTTGGGGTCCTCTGAGAAAGTATCTCTAGTAATTTTGATAATCGCAAATACTTATAAAATTTCAGTTAAGATAAAAATGAAAACTTCTGAATTTAATATTTTGTATTGAAGTTACTACTGTAACAATAATTTCCCTCACCACTACTAAAGCGTTTAAAGACATTGCTTTCTAGAAACTGGCAGACTAGTGCTTGGTTGGGATTTTGAATTTTATGTGTGGCAAAATTGGGTTGCCATCTTGAATTATACTGGTTCCTTGAAAAGAATAAGTAAATAAGAGTCAACTTTCCCGAAGAACTCCAGAAAATATGTATCCACCTCAGCTCATAATGGATGTGATGAGGCAGTATCTTCCCATGGTGGTCCAGTTTGACACTGACAGTGTATCCCTATCATCAGTTGATAAATATAATCTGATCCATCAAATAGCATTGAAAAAAAGATAAAAAGAAACCAACATTCTGCCCCATTACAACAAATTTTTTTTTCTACACGATGAATCATTAGACCGAGAGATACTGCTGAAAGATTTTGTGAGAAATTTGTTACTTTACGTAAGAAAGTAGGTTTCTCACCAAGTTATCAACGAAATCAAATCGCAATAGAAACTAATGGCTTCATTGACTTTACTTTATTTACGGTTTATTGTTTCCAAGTCAAGTTAGTTATCACAACCATAATGTTGCAATTATTAACTAGTGTATTAAGGTATTACTCAATTACTTTCTAATTTATCCTAGACCTTAGATTCCACACAAAGTCCTATTCAAACTACCGGGACAAATAATTTACTTTATGTCGTTTACCACTTTCTTACAACTGCCACGTCTAAAATCATTTTGAGTGATGTCCTTAAGGCATGAACTTTATATAAGACCCTGGGAAAATTTCATTTCTTGTCTTTTGGAAGTTCGTAGCTTTTTTAACAAAACTTATATGAAAGCAGCAAATGTATGCTAAAGAAATCCTACCTGGAGGATAGACTTACAATTTTGCTCGAATAATACTTTTTCCAATAGATAAATTGCAACTTGGAACAAATAATTAATTTATAAAATTAATATTTGACTTCCTAACTTTCAAAAGTCGTCAAATTAAAATAAAAAATTACTTTTAACCGTAGAGGTAAACTTACATGAAAAGAGTTTCATTTGTGACATTGCGTTTAATTTTCAAATATAAAGTTAATAAAAAAGAAAATTTACAAAACGTTTTTCAAATAGAAGTACTTAAAGAAGATTATCTTAATACGGACAAAATGTATAGCCTAAAGAGCTTATTTCTTTTATAACTTAGGAAGCATTGTCTTGAATGGATGTATGCCAAAATGAAGTCTGATAAATATAATAATAGTCTGTAACTTATAAAAATAAATTCTGCAATTTTCATAGCAAATTACTATTAAAAAGCTGTTTCTCATTTCACATGAGTTTTGAATAAATGAACTTAAGCTATTGTATACACATTGTTTGGTCAAATTGTTCAGAAATATATATCCAACTGTATTAAAAACGAGCTGGAAATTTACTTGAGGATAATTTGTTTTAATTTCTCTCGTATTTTAACTTTTATTCTTTGTGACACACATAATAAATACAAACATAAGCTTTGTTATTAGTAAACCGGTTTTAATGTATTATCTGTTCGCCACAGGTTATTTTGTTTCTTTTTTCCAAAAACCCTAGTTCGTATTTCACACAAAGTCTTAACTATCTGTGTGAAATGAGAAATGTAGCATTTTTTATAATCCCTTAACACACAAAATGACCAGAAAGGAAATTTTCTGTGCCGCGAAGGTAGAAACTGGTTAGAAAATATGCAAGTAAGAATGCAAATAATAGAACGGACATATGCGTGTAAGATCCTCATAGTTTAATGATTAGCTATATCAGTTAAAACATTATCTCACGAGTGAAATGAATGACTGGAATTTTGGGATACGACAGAGTTAAAGTTTAGTTCCCTTGAAAACACTTTAAAACTGAAAACTATTAAATACAAACATGATCAACAACGCTTAGCCAACTTATTTTTAATTCTGTTCACGAGAATAGACAGTTTTAAAACCAAAAGTAACTCAAATACAAGTTATAGCTCTCTACTCATACCATCCGTAAAAAAAAGAAAAGCTAACTAAAGATGTTGTAAAGACGTTAAGTAACTTTTGCTTCCATGCACGTTTAGTCTAAAAATGGCTGTTAGGGGCTACATTTGAAATTAAAATTTGACAAGGTGGCTTATATCCCAGTGAGTTTCATGCATATACTAGATGTTACATGAAATAATATCCCTATTATGAATACTCTGCATGTCTAGTTAAGACCTGTATATTGAATGGGGGCCTGATATATAAGTATTTAGTTAAAAAGTAGATATTAACGTAATAAAAAAGCAGAATTTATTAATTATGTAATGCCTTTAGATCATTACCAATAATATGCGATTTAAAAGATAGTTCAATGCACCTTCAACCAAACGCATCGTTCAGCTGTAAATATTTTAGTAAGAAGCACAGCAAATAGTAAAACGCACAGCAAATAGTAAAAAGCACAGCAAATAGTAAGAAGCACAGCCATTTCACAAATATATTTTAATCAAATGTCGCCACATATCTTATGATGCAAGAATCTACCTTCAGATCATAAGTATTTCAAATGATCTGTTGAGTGTTTCATGTCGAAAACTATCATTATTTAATTTGAAAAACTTTCTATAATTCTAAGTATTAATTGAGTAGCAGGCCGTCTATGCTTTTACAGTTTTTTTTGTATTAATTATATAAAAACATTTGCATCTCACAATCTTTGTATATTCCTTGAAGCAGTTTCAACTTTAAACTCGAGTTGCTTTGTGCTCTTTTCATATAACTATTCAAAAGTTCTTCCAAACATATCTAAATATATAAGCGATAACTAACCACAGCGTCTTTAATAGCAGTAGATTCAAACATATCTCCAAATGGGCAGATTAATCCTTGTGTAGCTTAAATAGACCTTAACGTGGTAAACTAAATAGTACAAACTTATAAATAATAGGACGCATGATTGACCAATATACACTCTATAACAAAAAAATCAATGCACCAAGAAGGAGTTGTCCGATGGAGACAAAAATTGGTGGATAGGAAAATTATGTACAGAATAGAAAATGATTAAAATTTCAGAACAATTGTATGATTTCTTTCAGAGTTACAGTAATGAGCTCAATAAGGTGTTGACCCGCCTCTAGCCTATGCTGCCACACGGCGTGGCATAAACCGATAAAGCTCCCGGATTGTCTCCTGCTGTATTTATTGCCAAATTTGCTCCAATTGTCGGGCTATGTCATCAACAATCCCTACTGGATGCAGTCGATTTCCCGTCATATCCCAGACATGCTCGATGAGAGATCTGGTGATCTGGCTGGCCAAGGAAGTGTTTGACATGCTTGAAGACAGTTCATAGCAACACGTGCCGTATGTGGTCTGGCATTGTCTTGCTGAAAATAAGCCCAGGGTACTGCGATAGGAACGGTAGCAAAACAGGTCTCAGAATGTCATCAACGTACAGCTGTGCAGTAAGTGTACCTCTAATGACGACCAAAGGAGTCCGGCTATCAAGGGAAATGGCACACCTGACCATAACTCCTTGTTGAGTGCCCGTGTGGCGTGCAATAGTGAAAGCAGGATCGGCACGCTGCTCTGGGCGTCTCCAGACACGTCTTCGATGATCGTCAAGACACAGTTGGAAGCGGGATTCGTCGCAAAAGTCTATACGTCCCCAGTCAGCATCATTCCAGCCGGATCGAGCCAAGCTCCAAGTAATCTGGCTCGACAGTGTGCAGGGGTGAGTGGCAGGGGGCGTAACGGTCGGTACGAGCGTAGATTTTGCTCTCTCAGCCGTCTGTGAGTGCTCGTGGTGGACACTCGTATGTGGGTCGCACGACTGATGGTTGATAGCGATGAATCAGGCGCTGCGACAGCTGATCTGACAATCACTCTGTCCTCGCGATCTGTTGTGGCCATACGTCGACCGCTACCATCATGACGCTGAAATCTGGCACTGTCCACCCACTCTTGCCAGCATCTTATAATCGCCGCACATCGCTTCGACTCACTTGACGAGCGATTCTCCAATTCGCTAAACCTGCCTCTTTCAATCCAATGATACGACCTCTTTCAAACTCTGAAAGTTGCTCCTAATGAGCTCGAAACCTGCGGCGAAGCATTTTTTCAGTCGTTGAAAGGTATCCTAAATCGCAATGCAGCAGAATGTTTAACAACAGTTCAAGAACAACTCCTTATATACATCTGCTGGATGCGCAGTTCCGATGCGCTGGAGATCGCACTATTCATTCATAGGACACCAAATTTTAATCATTTGCATATTTGGTCAAAACATTTTTGCATACGAAATTTCAAAACAATCAGATGATTCCTTCTTGGTTTTTGTTATAGAGTGTATTTCTTTAATATCAGTCGATTCAAATGGTCTGATTAATCCGTGTGCAACGAAAAAAGACCTTAGTGCGACAAACCAAACCGAAAAAACTTGCAATTGACGCAATACTAACTAATAAAGAGTCTAATAGCGGTTATTAAAACTATTCTCCAAATGGTCTGATTAGCTTTCTCATATAGCGGAAATGGCCGTAACCAAACAAATCAATCCTGGCAAACTTACAAATATCAGACCTCTGACTAACTAATTACGTTTATTTAATAGCGGTTGATTCAAACGGTCTCTCCGGACGGTCTGATTAGCCCTTGAGTAGCAAAAAAATGACCGATCCGCTACAAACCAAACCGAGCAAACTTACAACGATCGCACCCATGACTAACCACAGCAGTGTCTTTAATAGCAGTACGAACAGCGATAAAACGGCAACTGGGTGGGAGGACCTATGACAAATCTCCTCCTGACAAATGGCGCCACATAGCTGGAACACGCCGTGATGCAACACAGGGGTGGTAGGAGGACGATGTTACTTTCATCATCCCCTCTGCCAGGCTCTCGGAATCCAATTTAACTTCCTCATTTATCCCGAACCCGAGGAATCGTCCAGCAAGGAGGGGAGGCTTGGAGTCTTCGGGAACACAAAGGATCCCATAAAGGGTAAACTGGGCGGGGTTCCCTTTTGATGGCACTTGGGGGGAGGCTCTAGAGGGTGCAGTCCCCCCCCCGATTCATAATCCCTCTCTGTTCGGCTCGTCTGCTGTGTGTATGTGTGAAATATGAGGTTCCGAAACTTGGAAATTAAATTTCCATTTACTATTGCTCAGACGTAGGCGGTCGGACGGTATTATTATGTGCCAGCTTTTCAAAATTAATTGAGGGAACGAATAGGGGGTGTGGGTGGAGGTTAATATGCACTTTATTAATCACTCTTGATGTGTCCGATGGTTTGATCTTTTGGCGTCGCTTCCGTGTCCGGGAATCGCACAATGAATGCAGAGGCGTGGAATGGATTGTGGGATATGGATTCGAGTTTAAGTGTTGGTAGCTTGTTTTTTGTTGTTTGTGTTGTGTGGGCATCAATGGTACGCAGTTGAGGAAAACGAAATTGCTTTTACAAAAGCATACGCAGCAGGTGGAATAGCCAGGGGGCTTTCAAAGGACACAAATCCCAGAGGAAAGCTTCGTTTAATTGTTTTTATCTCCCAAATAACGCATCATAAATGCTCAGAATATTGATTTGACATTGTTTACATTAAATAACAGCTGCAATAGAATTCACTAACCCTTTGAGTTTGAGGAGGATTGTGAGTAGTAAAAGTGTGAATTTTTCTCCATAGCACACATAATGACTAAATAAATCCATATATTGGCACAATATCTTAGTATTACAGAAGAGTTAAGCCGATTATTACTGCACACTTTGTATACTAAGAAAATTTAGTATTCAGAGGTTGCATTAAGAGGTTGTTCTCTTGCATTAAGTTCAATAAACAACTTGTTTGAAATTCAATCACTATAGGGTTATTCGTAATTGTTTGGCATCCACTTTAAATCGTAAGTCGAGTAATAATCAACACCTTCATGCAGTTAAAAAGCTACTGTTTTTATTTCGTGCCAGATAATTATCATTTGATCAAATACCAAATGTTAATAATTATCATTTGATCAACTGCCAAATGTATTAATAATTATCATTTGATTAACTGTCAAATGTTAATAATTATCATTTGATCCTTTGATATGGTGACTGGCAAATAATTTAGAACAGTAAGCAGTTATTTAAGTTTGGTTTTAATTGTTTAGGTGCAATTAATGGCAACATTTAAAAATACATCTTTACAATCTGTTCTTATCGTTAAAACTGTTCTTGTTTAGAATTCTTCGATTAGCTGTATGCCGATCTCTATGTTTTAGTACACATTTTGCATGGACGCATAGAATGATTATTTCAGATTCATGGCCTCCCATAATGTACGTATCGTTTTGTAAATAAATAAGTTTTAACTATACAGCTCACGTATTTGAACCTACTACATTGTACGGGACGATTACCATGGAACCAAGAACACAAGAGGGAAATATGCTAGAGGAAAATATGACCCAATTGGGCTTTTGGGAGGTCTCGCAAATAGTATAGTTGCAACCTCGATAGTCTAGCTTACAATTTAGTGTATGCAGATCTTTGAACATCCACGCTTTAAAAAGATGTCCATTGACTTCCTCGAACACGTATACAAATTCCAATGAAAAATTCAGCCACGGAGTCTGGAATTTTTTTTAAATATAAAGTTCCCTTTTTCCCACTCTTGGGGAGAAAAGGAGATATCGGATGGTTTCTCGGAGAATTTTCTTTACTTATTTCTGTTTGCACCATCCATCCAAGTGTCGAAGATCTTTTCTTTCCCCTCCAGGCTTAGGGAATTCTAGGGGAAAAAGTGGAACTGCCGGAATCCCCCTGGCTAACTGCACTTAAGCAGCTGATTTGTCAAGTGCAGCAGTGAAAGGGACAAAGATGGGCCGAACGGGTGGATAAGGATTATGGGGCTCATTGGGGGAAGTCACGGGGACAGTTTACTTTAATTACCCGCAATTGGGTCGCAGTTAGGGCATGTGATTTAGACACTTCTTGGGTTAAAGGGTGTAATTTATACTTGGAAAAGTGATGTAATTTTCATTTTGAAGTTAGGTTATTGGAAACACTTGTTATAGCCAAGCGCCATTTGACGATGCATTTGTTGCTGGGAAGAGATTAATGTAAGCCAAACAGCGGCAAAGGTACATGGATAAATTTTAGCAACAAGAATTCGTTAAGAATATAAATTATAAGAGCGATCCTAAGGAATATTTAACTGAAACAATCGCAAAAATTATTGCATTGGATAGTCCAAAAGGATATTGAACTAGATATAATTCAAAAGTGTATTGAACTAGGTATAATCCTAAAGCTCATTAACCAGTTATAATCCAAAAGTATATAACGTCATCTGACCGTGGTTCGAAATTACGAGGTGTTGTCCTCGATCTTTCCCTTAGGGATTGATCCGTCGTCAATAGCCCGTTGTGTTGCTCTAGTACGACGTTAACTAAAATTACCAAAATTACCATTACCAAAAGTATATGAAACCAAAAAATATATTAAAAAAGTAAATTTGTATCCCTGGGTCAAATAATGCCTTATTATTTTGTGTGTTCTATGAAAACCTGGATAAAACAACACACCTTGTACCTTTTAGCAATGGTGCCGCTGTAGTCCAGTTGGCAAATCAACACATTAGCAACCACAGGGTGCTAGCCACTGGTGCACCTTAAATCTGTCATGACCTCTAATGTCCTCACGTTAACCTAGTGTAGAAGTTTGGAGACTGGAGTGCCAGCTCCATGTGACCTCTTCATCTGACTTAGGATCAAAATTACGTGAATTTGTCTTCGTTTCTATCCCATTGCGATTGATCCAGAACTACCGACAATAGTCCGTTGTGTTGCTTCAGTGTAGCATTAAGATACTACCTACATATTTACCTACTGTTGAGAAAACAAAATAACAGACTGAAATACTATGTTATAAATATGTATTTTAATCCAAGGCTTGATTTTTAAATGAAATTCTTCAGCATTCTGATTAGAGGAACCTGAATGGTTGAAATCTCACCACAGAAAAGAAAATATGAACAAAAATAATTTTAGCTTTAAAAAAGGCCGTATAACTTTAAATAGGAGCGAATGGGAGGATATTGAATTATACGTCTTGAATCTAACTGTAGATAAGACTGAGGTGTGCTTTCATTTTAGTAAGGGAAATATTGACGCCAGAAAAAAGTAAATGATATATTGTTATATACCTTTTAAGATGCTTTTATTTTTTCAGAGGTATGAAATCAATTTATGGAATTTGTATGCTATATTCATAATAACTGGTTTTAAAAAAGGCATTGAATATGAGGACACTTTACCGTCAATAGATAAAAGCAATAGGAAAAGATTGACTCAGATGCTACATACGGGCGGCTCTGTTGGTTGTTTAATATTACACGATGCTTCACTCTTTTATAGGAGGAATCTCTCAAGATAAGCAATCAACCTCCAGTATCCTACCAGATGGCATAAATGTCTTCTCATTTGAACTGCTAAAGGGTTATGCCATCAAGAGCATAATCGTCTATCTTTATACGACACACTCTCTTTTCTTCTAAGCGGCGACTTTATGCCTAGCTAATAATAATCAGATACATTGAGCACAAATTAACTTTAATCATACCTTTTTTTGAAGGAATTATTTATTACATCAAAATAAGTTAAATAATATGCATTATTACATAATTGTATGCTTGTACAAATTCCAAAAAGATATACAAAAGATATATTTTTCCGAGTACAATGAATCAATACAAAAATAACGAACCATTTAAGGGTTTCCAGATACCTCGTCTACCACGATCTGACCAATTGTGCTAGTGCCGAGTTAACTCGTCTATCAAGGTATGTCCGATTTTTGTAATGACGATATAATTTGTCCATCAGGATCTGGCTAGTTTTATTGATGATGGTATACCACTAGATAACCATAAAAAGAGTTAAGATGTACGGTTGGTGTGCAGAGATTTTGGAAAACTGGAAATTCAAAGTGTGAAGTTGAATTGCAAATAAAAAAAAGTGTCCTTAAAAGTGCAACCCGTTTCAAATGCATTTGTATACAAAAGAAAAATTACTTTTCGAACCAATCATTTTGAAAAGGTAAGATTATCTCATTTGAATTTCAGCTAAATGCTTTTTGTTTCTTATTTCTTTTACTTGTTTAGAATTGTCAAATATTATTACACAAGCGTTCCAAATAACTCACTATTAGATCGATAGGTTTATGGTATGTATTTAAATACACACAATGTGTGACACCATAAGGCTATGAATGTCATGTTCTTCTTTTGCAGATACAGAAATACGGTGTTATATAACTACAGTAGGGCCTTCACTATCGGAGGTAATGCGGACCAAGTTCACCTTGGTTACAACTGATGTTAATGGAAGATTCATAAAACAAGAAAACTAGGTAACCATTCGATTCGGATAACATGGACAATTTGTTACTCGGAGCTCGGATAATAAGGATTCCCCTGTGTTCTGTTTGGTAATTCACTATCATTGTTCAAAAGCATATGTTGGAACATCTCAATAAATAAATGGACAAATATAAATGTTTAACCCTTTCTGAGTAGACTATATATTACCCTACAATAATGGTCCGGACAGCAAGAACTGATGGTATAATAGAAAGAATACATGCTTTAATAGGCGGATGGTCCCCCAAGTTATGCAGTTACACTGTCAACCATACTGGGCATACTTTCAACAAGGTTTTGATACACAACTGTGAATATTTGTGTCCATTCTTGCAGTAAGAATGTCACCAACTCAGCTATAGATATCGGACGTGGGTCCTTGGACCGTAAGCTTCGCTCTAAATCGTCCCACAAATTTTCTATGGTGTTTAGGTCAGGATTCTGAGCAGACCAGAGAAAACGTTTTACATAAATATCTTGACACGACTGCTTAACAGAGGCTACAACATGACACGGGACGTTGTCGTCCTGTAAGTAACATTCGGTCATTCCATAAAATTACCAGAACGTAGCAAGAACATGATTGTCCAAAATGTTCATGAAGGCGTCGGCGTTCAATTTACCAGGAACAACATGCATCCCAGGCCTTACCACAAAATACACCCCCAAACAAGTAGTCGGATTTTATGCAAATCCACTGGCGTCCTGTCCATTATTGTAGGGTAGTGTATATTAAGACTCCCAAGGGTATATAGATATTCTCCTTTTCGACATTTGTGTGACTCATGATATTTCAAGGGAACCAGCTTCCTTTGACAAGCTAGAAAACTTAGTATTTATTTTATTCTGAATATACATTGATGTAAGGTTATAATACTTCAGTGAAGTTTTTGTTTCAAACACACTTCTATATATCACCTTTTTACGGGTTAAGCCGTCCAATCAACGTTTTATTTAACTATGCCTCATTCACAAGGCTAATCCTATCGTTCTAGAAAACAAGTATACTACTTAAAACTATTGTTACAACATTCTATGAATGAAAGGTCGCAATGAAATATTTTACTTTCAAGTTCTGTTAGTAGGTGTGATGTCAGACACCTATTCGTAGTCCCCCCCCCCGGTAGTTACTGAACGACAGACATTTTCAGTTCAGTGCACACTGCTTTTGTCTGCAAAATCATATCTACGGTTGCCCTCATCGTACTGACATTGCAGTAATAGCTAAGGTCTGGTCTAGGAAATTATTTTTTGATAAAAGTTAGCAACCTATGTTTACCCAATATGTATCACATGAAAGCTTTATCACTGAAACATTCATCAAAAAGGCATAAGAATTTCGAATCTCTTTCATAAATCAACAAACTGTTTTGAGAAGGAATGTATGGAATTGAGAATGATTTGAAACGCATATTTATTTTGGGAATTAAACTAAGAAACATTACTTTAATGGTCCACATTTCATCAGTTCTCGATTCTGCAAAAGATTTGGGGATCTTG
Source organism: Metellina segmentata (assembly GCA_947359465.1). NCBI lineage: Eukaryota > Metazoa > Arthropoda > Arachnida > Araneae > Tetragnathidae > Metellina > Metellina segmentata. The sequence goes on from OX375875.1 coordinate 57,734,832, forward strand.
CAGGGAGTGAAAACATTTTGTAATTAGACAGACTGATCACGTTATCTCTGTCTAGCTGCGTTGTTGTGTGGAAATATAATAGCTGATGTATAACCATAAAGTACTTATCACTTCATCTCCGTAAGTCGCTCTTATGTACATTATCGCATACAATGATCTGTTTATGTAATTGGTAAACCATAACATAACTTATTGCTGAAGTATGGAGGATACATCAGCATTAAGTTAGGATTTGGTTTACCAATTGCAATTTTGAGTCAAAATAAGTTATACAGGGTAGGTAGTGAATTTACATCGCACTGGAGCACCGCAATGGGCTATTGGTGACTGTCCAGGATTAATTCCTTAGGTAAAGATCCAAAGAAGATGCTTCGTAATTTTGAACTACGGTCCGACGACGAGGTCAACAACTGAGCTTGTTTTCTACTCTCCAATCTCCCTCACCATGACATAATGAAGTGCTCCAGATCCCTTGTACACGACGGTATTTTTCACTGTTTTGGGTTTTAAACTCTCCAAACCTTTGATCGATAATCCGTTGCTCTTACAACAGGGATACCACCATCCTGAATACATGCAGGTAAGATTAAAAATTAGTCAATCAACTTTGTTAAAAATTTTGTAAAAGTAATAAATTAACTTCGCATTAGAGCAACAAAAAGGGATATTATTGATTGAAAGTACCCTACAATATATATTCTACTAGTAAAGTAAGTCAAAACTAGTAAGAAGTCCTGCAATATAGAACAGATAGTAGAACGAATATATGCGTGTGAACCTCACAAAGTGTTAAATTATGTACATCTGACAAAAATTTGGAACATAAAATTGTTTTATGATTATACTCTACCATGATCAAATCAAAGATTTATGAATCCTTCTTTTTGAGTAAAGTATCTAATTTCGAAAATTTCAAAAAATAAGATTGGTAGAGACTTTTTGTGAGCTTTTTGTTCAACATCGATACAAACTCCTGCACCCGTTCTTCTAACTAAAGCGTAGTCATGTCATTGGGCAGACAAAACAGTTACGTTGATTAAATCTGCTCTTTACGCAGCGTGAAAGGATGTTTCCAGTTGGGGATTCAGGTACTTGATCCATTATGAAGAGCTCAGAAATTTTTGAAAGAGCAATAGATGCGAATGGTGCTTATTTTGAATAAAAGCACTCGACAGTCATTTAACAAAGGCACATTTCTTTCCATCCGTCTCGTTCCATGTAAATGCCAGTCGAATGATTTACTCCTGCGTAATGTTGTAGCAGCAGAATCCCTTAAAATCAATCATCCAGATCGTCTTTCAACCCACAGACGCGTATAAAAGTCCATGAATCCTCGATCCAGACCCCACATCCCTTTGTTCATTCCTCGCTTGAGCGTTATCGGAATGCCTCCTTCTGTGCAACAGATGCAATATTTTTGGTGCAAAAGGAATAAAAATTGCAGTCCTCGAAGGCAAATGGATGGTCTTTTACGAATGATAAATAACTCGGGATCCAATGTTTTCACGACAGGGGGTTGGGCCGTGGACCAATCAGAGGCCGCCTCCGAGACGTCACAAGCATCCATCATTCTGGGGGTATGAGTGTATGTTTGGATGGATGAACGAGGGTGTGCGAGCGTGAGAACTTTACGTAGACCCCCAAGGGAAATCTTTGGAATATCGACGGATAATCCGTCTTAGCGGCATCTGCACCGAATTCTCAAATTCTTTTTTCACTGCAGATGATTTCAATTGAACTTACACCGTCGTCCCGGCGATGACATGAGTGGGGAAAGATTTATTTAGGACGGAAGAAAAATTTCAGTTCCGTGTTAAGATGTGAAATTTTGTGAGAGGTGATAGGTAGCTGATTGGAAAGTTTTTTTCAAAGAAGAGTGTGAATGATATTTCTGTCAGGGATACGGTAAAGAAAATATGCGAATTTAGAGCTTTGAGCATGGTATGAGTAAAAATAAGAAACATTATGGTAAATTATTTTGATGAAATGTAGTCAATGTGACAAGTAAACATCTGTAACTTAAAAAAATTAACAATGGCAAAAATCACCGATTTTGGCTTAGATACACAAATCAATTCAGAGACATGGAACACGTAATAGAATAAAAGTGCTAATTTGCATCTGTCGGTACATTATGATGAAACCAAAATATTAAACAGTGTTTTTTGTTCACTAAGCTAAAAATATAAGAAATAAAAATTGCTATATCAGCTTTTACTAAAATCTTACAAAATGGTCTCAATCTTTTTCTACCAAGGTGTACATATTTCGAAGGTATTTTGGCAGCTTTAGGCATTTATAGAATATGCACATTTAAAGAGAAGTTATGTAATTGTTTAATGTTGCATATATGAAAGGCTTTTTTTTTAATTTCCAGAGGAAACAAAGTATTATGCATTTTTAATAAGTATAATATTTTCTGTAAACTATTTGGTAAATACAATTTTATACAATCTATTTATTTTTAAAGAAATTGTTGAAAATTAAATATTTTCGCAGAATTAAAAATATTCTTGTCTTAAGTACTTTTTTCTTTATTTTTAAAATATCTTAAGAAAATTACAAAATGGCTGCGGTTTTTTTTACGTCGAGATATAAAATTAAATGTAGGAAACCTTTCACATAAGTGATATTATACAGACTTTATGTCCAGAGTGCTTGAATTCGTTTTACTATTTCTGCATATCACACGAGCTCCCAATATCTACAATCGTTTGAAAGGAATGTAAGTATAATTTTTAACATTCCATTAGTGTTTTTGTAAACAAAATTATCTTGCTTTTCTATTCATTCATCAACATCAAGTTTTGAAAACTCTATAAAATTACAGGTACTATAGGATTTGTAGCAGGTCAACAGAAGCTCGTAGGGTTATGAAAGCCCACACAAAGTATCACCTATAAGTATTGGTTAACCGCAACTTTATCTTATCTAAGGAAAACATTTTGTTTCTTCGGTAGTCTTCATACACAGTCCAGTTACATTAATGTGACCACCACCTACTTTCGACGTCAACGTGAAGTAACCAATCACAAAAGGCAGGTGACAGCCCATTGCTGTGGAGTGTATATAAAGGATGTCCTAGGGCATCGGAAAGAATTTCAATCGTAGGGGTAATGCAGAAACGTAGCAATTTATCCGACGTCCAAAAGGGCATGATACTTGGCTTTCGGGACAAGGGCGGAAGCATTTCGGAAACTGCTAATTTTGTGAACTGTTCACGTGCCGCCGTGGTAAAAGTATACCGTGCATGGCAAAATGGCACTATCCAAAATCAGCGGCTTGGCACATGTGGTGCACCATGGGCTGTAGATGACAGAGGCGAACAAAGGCTGCGGAGATGCGCTCGGGCGAATAGACGTGCAACTGTCGAGCAACTGGGGGATACCAAGAATGCATCCTCAACAACGGTTCAGCGAACTTTGCTGCGCATGGGCATCCGCAGCAGACGCCTGGTTAATGCACCTATGCTGACTGCTGTTCATCGGTACGAAGGCTGGCATTTTTACGCCAGTACCGCAACTGGACGTCCACAGAGTCGCTACAGGTGGCTTTTTCCAATGAATCATATTTTATGCTCCATCGGACAGATGGACGATGGCGTATACGGCGTGAAACGTCTGAAAGCAAACACCCTGCAACAATTACCGGAAGGATCCATGCTGGAGGAGGGAGCATTATGGTTTGGGGAATGTTTTCCTGGCATTCACTGGGTGCACTCATCATTGTAGAAGGCACGATGGATCAGCAAAAGTACGCATCTGTCCTTGCGGCTCATGTATATCCCTACATGCGAATTATTTTCCCTCAGAATGATGGCATCTACCAGCAGGACAATGCGAGGTGTCATACATCTCGCAGTGTATGTGCGTGGTTAGAAGAGCACCAGGATGAGTTTACCGTACTCCTCTGGCCCGCAATCTCACCGGATTTAAACCCAATCGAGAATCTGTGGGACTATCTCGATCGGGTTGTTCTCGCCATGTATCCTCAACCGCGTAATCTAAAGCAGCTTTCCACGGCAATGGAGTCGACATGGTTCAACATCCCAGTGAACACTTACAGAAACCAAATTGACTCTCTTCCTGCACGTCTCGCAGTGGTCCGCTCTGCCAAAGGTGGTTATTCTGGCTTTTGACAGGTGGTCATATTAATGTGACTGGACTGTGTATATATACTGCCTTGAGAATAAAAAAATCAGGTGATGTCAAAATTACCTAATATCATTTGATTTGGGGAAATATTTTGCTTTACTTTAAGTTACGTCTTTAGAAATTCATAACTCCTACTGGTGGTTCGGCTCGGTAAGGTTTCTCGTCGTTATCAAAACTGACCAGAACTCTGTGTGAACGATATACAGGGGTTGGACAAAATAATGTGAACACCTGTGAAAATATTATTTTTTATTAGGCCTTTGGTCCTCCTTTTGCATGAATTACAGCTTATATCCGACGTGGAATTGACAAATACAAGTCACGTACAACATTCAGAGGGATACGTTCCCACTCAAATTGCAAAAAAGTCCCTAATTCAGAAAGTGTCCTTGGAGGGGGGTATCGACTGGGCAGCTTGTTTTCCAAAATACCCCACAAAGGTTCAATTATATTGAGATCAGGGGACTGAGGAGATGAGATGAGGTGCTATATTTCATAGCCGTGTTCATAAAACCAGTCTCGGGCAATTCCACAGGTGTGAATGGGGTCATTATCATCTTGGAAGACTGGTCGTTTAACAGGAAACACAGTTTGCACCATTGGGTGAAGATGGTCGGTCAGAAGTGTTGACATAATCCTCTCCCGTAACACCTCCATTCAGAACAACAATTGGGCCAAGACCACGATATGATATCGCACCCCAGATCATCACTATTTGTTAGTTTTTGATAAAACTGCTTCCTGTAGATGTGTGGTCATCTCAGTTGTTATCTGGGATGCTGTTGTCTTGTGATTTTTTTGCCACAATCTACTTCAAAACCCTACTGTCTCTTTCATTGAGCTTCGAATTGCGACACTGTTGAGCTTTTTAGATGATGTTTTTCCCTGTTTCAAATATTTTAACATTACAGTCGACACTGTACTTCTCACAACACCTATAAGGGAGGCCGTTATCGTTACTGAGGATCCAGCAAGACGGGCCTCAACAATCATGGTTCTTTTGAAATCAGTGAGGTCAGTCATAACGCAATTTTAACACAGAAATATATTTCGCAACCGACTTTTATCACAGCTAGTAGCAGACTGATGTGCGTACTTTCTCATCCGCTAGGTGACACCTTTCACCGCTAGAGGGCAGGAGTATACGAGAGGTTTCTTTCGAGTGCTATTTTTTCACGAGTGTTCATATTATTTTGTATAACCCCTCTATCTCGTCATTAAGAGATATTTGACCAGATCTTGATCTCACCATCATAAAAAGTATAAATATCTCAAGAATAAGGCATCTTGTTATGAACGAAATTGATTAGATCTTTATGGACGAAACATTTCGTCGCAACCTTTTCGAGGGTTGACAAACTTGAAACTGCACATAGGTTGTGATGGGTCAACCCTTCGACCCTTGTGATCAAGTTCGACCCAATTTTCCAAGTTCATAGGGAACCATAATTACTACTATCCCAGAATTTCTCAAAAATGACCTATTATTGACCCCCCCCCTAATAAACTATTTACTAATATGTTTACACTCTTACCTAGTTTTACCTAATATGTTTACACGTTAAACCTGGAAACTATATGACTTTAAAGCACTGTTTAATGATCTTCCATGGGGTCGCAATTACCCTATATGATGTGGCATGCTAATACATTGGACTATTTTTCCTGTTTGCAATGTAATAGATTGGCACAGGGGTAAGAACATATAACTTAAGTCATGCCCTGCTTTGGTCTGCGTATTTCCGAAATACGAAGCGTTCTAGCTGTAAAAATACTCTACAGGATTCCTTCCAGCGGATTGTAATCCCTAATTTAATCAATTACAAGTTTTATATTCGGTGGAAGAACTAACATCATAAAAGCACTTGCACTTGCCTCACCATGCACTTATGTCGCATTAAAATAGAGCAGTCATGAACCTTGTGATTAGGACTTCAGAAATCTAATTCATTAAGATTGATATCAGCGACATTATAAGTATGAATTACGATTAGTGACCACGAGGGTAGAAGTTGGAGCTCACCTCATCCAACGGAAAGTAACTTAAGTAAGTGCCTTAAGTAACTTATTAACTGGCTTTGAATTAATTAAGGTTACATAGGTTGATTAAACTTTACGTGAAATATAAGTAAACCTTCCAGTCGTTTTGAAAATATGTATCACACGGTGAATTCAAATGCGATTTAATTATGATCTATCTGATTATTTTATTACATAAAGAAATACAAATGAAACATTGAGTACATAGTTAATATGTACTTGGTTTCTTTGAATTAAGCTGTTTATACACAAGTTACATTTTTCATGTATTTAATTTGGTTCAAATGTTTTTAATCTGATCTTATTATACTTTCACACTTTTATGTAAATGTAAGATTACATTCCAGCATATGAAAGAAATCATATAATATATAACAATAAAAATATGCCTATTGAAATAGAAAAGTAATTGAAGTAAAGTGTTTTCTTACATTCAAATAACGGTTCATACATAAACCATACGAATATGTTTTGAATAATCTCTCTGTAAACTATACTAGATATACAAAAGGTATAAAAGAGGACATATATATTTATTTATCATTGAAATGTTGTTTTAGTGTAGAAAATAATAGAATGTAAATAATATTATATTATATAAATATTATTATATTGTATAAATATTATTATATTGTATAAATATTATTATATTATATAAATATTATTATATTATATAAATAATATTACATTATATCAATAATATTATGTTATATAAATATTATTACATTATATAAATAATATTATATTATATAAATATTATTATATTACATAAATAATATTATATTACATAAATAATATTATATTATATAAATATTATTACATTATGTAAATAATATTAAGAAAATAATCTATAAATTATAGAGTATACATACTTAACAGCATGCTTATTTTATAACTCGTTTAATTCTACCGAATCGTAGCAATTTTGCTTGCATTTTCTAAAACCTATTTAAATTGCACTCTACTCTCTGAAACCTTCGATACCATTCTGCGTAAAGCAGCATTCAACTAACGCCATCAATTATACATTAAATATTTACAAGTTCAATTATGACCGTCTGTTATTTTTAATCTAATTCAATAGTCAATCTTTGGAATTATGATTATCAATCATCCCCGTCAACTCCGATTTTGAGAACCATGCCTAAGACTTGTTACAGTAAGCGGGTGATCCATCAATATTTGATGAAGAAAGAAAATGTAACGTTGGATAGGAAATTAAATCCAAAATTCATCTAATATTAACAGGAAAGTCATTTTTTCCAGTATTGCAGTGATTGATACAGTATTTTACATGTAAAATCTATGAATATTCTTAAGGTAAGTAATTGAATCATGAGAAATTCTCAGTTCTCAGTATTTTAATTTCAGTGTATGAATACCCTATAATATTTTTTTGATAAACCATGTATGTAATTTAATTATTGTCTTTATAACTAATGCTTAATCAGTCTCAAATTTACATTTATTAGTCTTAAACTAAAACATATGTTTGAAAAGTTGTCCTAAAACTTACTCTGAATGATGACAAGCACCCATATATCTACTAATGTTGAAATTCTGAGAAGTCAGTTAATGCATGGAATGTTTTTAATTTTGCTGGTAAATGCTGCAAGGCTTTTTGAAGTACTTAATTTACTTTAGTTTACTTCCATAAAAGCTTTAAGTGCGTTTTGTGCAACTCTACAAAATTAATTAAATTAATTATTTTAGTAAATTCAAATCAAAGTTTATTTTAGTCCATAGTGTTTTCTGATTGGTTTGACAATTTTAACTAACAGTATATAATTGTATAGTTTTACCAAAGACATTCCGAGAACTCGATAAATTTCTTAAATAATTAGGTTTCTAAACATGAACTCTAGTTTTCTAAACATTTAAAATTATAGTAAACATTTATGTAGCTTTTATATGTTTTGTAGTTGTTTTAAAAATATAATTACAAAGCATGTATCAATGTAATAAATGAATCACATAAGAAAACTGTCATCTATATAAGTAAAAGGAAAGCTAAAATTATACCAAAAAAAATAGTCTAAACACTAATCTGAAGAAATTGAATTTTCGTTACAAATAAAACAAAAGTTTAACAAATGATTTTTACCAAAAATGTTACTTTATACTGTGGTAAAACATTCCAACTTTAAATCAATAAGCTTAAAACCTACATGGGAATTTAACTATCGATTTTCACCTGAAAAAGTTGATATATCTTGAAGATTTGGTAATTTTTCACAACGTGATATTGACGTCGGTCGAGGATCAATCCCTAAAAGAAAGATTCGTGGTCAACACAAGTAAATTTTAACCATTGTCAGCTGACGAGGTAACATCTGAACTGGCACCCCACTCTTCAAGCTTCCACTCCAACCCGAGGAATTTCGACCACGACAACTTTGAGGCACACCTGCCTCCTCAACACCACACGTTTACAAACATCCATGAACGGATTCGAACCAAGAACCTTTCGATCTGGCGGTTAACACCTTAACCACTGGACCGGTTGTTCGGCTATATTGTGTAGAACAGAACATCTTATAGTTTGGTTTAAATGTCTAGACGTCTTTATATGAGTATTAGAAAACGAAAATGGGGAGAAATATGATAACAGAAAAAAATTTGCGCAGGATAAATTTCATTTAAAAGAAACTTTTCTGAAAGTGTTCAGAAAATTTTTCTTGGAAAGCTAGCACTATGAATTCTGACAATCGAATTTTGAGAATTCTGGGAAGATGCTTATTTTAATTATTTTAGTAAATTCAAATCAAAGTTCATTTCAGTCCATAGAGTTTTCTGATTGATTTGACAATTTTAACTAACAGTATATAAATGTATAGTTTTACCAAAGACATTCCGAGAACTCGATAAATTTCTTAAATAACTAGGGAGCTCCGCCCCCTGCTCACCTTCTTTCGCCAACCCCCGTAATACCTGTTTATGTTTTATAAATTTAAGGTTTTTAATATCTGATATGAAATGTGCAACGTATTCTTTTCATACGTCACATTGTTTGCGATTCAATTCCGTTTGAGAATATCAAATTTTAGGATGTATTAAATATTACGAAATCCGGAAGTAACTTTTCAATTGTAAAGTGTCAGTTCATAGTTATAGAACATTCTTGACATATTCTAAAGTGATTTTACGAGTTTATTCAAACACAATAGAAACGTTTTGGATGTCATCAGTGAATCCCAGAAAATGACTTAATATGAAGTATTTTCAAACACGTTCTCGATGAGTTAGATGATGGGTAGGAGTAAAATATTTTATATCTGTGGGATGAAGCTTTGCACAAGGGGTATCCAGACATATGACTAGTCTGGACAGCATTGAATAAAGTAGAATTGTCACACGAAATTGACGCAACATTTTTGGGGTGTTTAAATTTGTGTGAATGATTAGATGGAAGTGTTAACAATTCTCAGCGCGTTCTCAGTGTATTCGAAAGAAACATTTGATTTAATTTTACTTTAGAAGGGTGTATTCATACGTGTTCAAAAATGTTTGTAATTCCAAGAAGCGATGTCAAGTATAAAACGTGATTGTGAAACAAGGGATATTTTGTCTCTGTCAAGTAAATCTTCGATTCACCAAATCGTTCGTTAAATTACAATAATCATTAAAAAAATATTAAAAGTTTACGAACTTTACGACCGCATTAGGCTCATGCGCGTTGGATACCTTTCATTAAGTTTACTAACATGATTTCTAACAAATATATTCACAAGAGTTATTAAATATTATAACAAAATTTGGAATAAATACGCAAACTTTACATAATCATAACTCATTAAGCAACGTTTCTGTGAATTCAATCAGGATACAATAATATAATAATAATTAAATAAATTAGTATCCTTATCATAGCAATAAGACATTAACCTAAATACTTTAATGCGTGTTAAACCAGATAAACATTGCAACACATGGGCCACATTCATTAAGTAACTATACAAGAATTACGAACATCTAGCATAGCTCATTGCGTTTACTTCAATTTGATGTAAATTCAATTATGATCTACCTACCTCACAGGTAACATTAAAGGAAACTAAAGATTGTGTAAAAATAGTTTAAAATTTACACCTCCTGATGTAAATGTTACAACGATACTAAATTAGGAAGAATGCATAAGTATTTATATATTCTATTCTTAATAACTAGACGATAAAATATGTGTAAAAGGAATTTTGATAACGAATATTAAATGTATTTAATCAATATCAAATGTTAATAAAGAAGTATATAAATCTTTACTCAATATATATTGCAAAATATTCTTTATAGCAATCTTTTATAAGACTATCATGGAAATAAAAACAAGATATTCTTAAAAAACCTTGTGTCCCGCTAAAAATTGATACATGCCTCGTTCAAATCTTTTGGATCAATGCGAAATCACAAAGGCAATTTGTAAATACCATAAATTCCAGAAAATACACTCGAGTTACACCCCACGCTGTAACGTATCAAACCACTAATGTTTCCCCAAGATTTCGGCATGAAAAAAGCCCTTCCTGAATTTTCAACACTTCGGAAATAATAAAGTAAAGTCCAATAATGAATAATGGAAGGGGGTATAAACAAAACTGCCTTCAAAAAGCATGAGGAAAACTAAGAGGCGCTCTCCAAACATCCATTACCTATCTTTTCAGAGATTAGCCATTTTCCATCTTTACTCTTCTAACCTCCTTAATGGAAGGAAGTGTCGATCCTTTGATCCTGCACAAATCTTGGCTCGGACTCAAGAATACCAGAATAATCGCTCGTCACTGAGAATGATAATGGTCTATGAACCCAATTCAGGGCCCAGAGATCACTCATCAAGGATTGGGTTGTTGGAAGCATTTAGAAATAGAGGACCCCTGCATTTCTTCCTGAACAAAAAATTTTAAGAATGTCGAGTAATTTAATAAAGTAGTTCAATATACGTATGGTATGCAAAGCTCGTGTATATTTCTTCAATTTGATCATTTCTGAATCAACCGAGTATCACAAAAGTACGTGCAGTAGATGTATGAGGCATTTTCTGTTGAGCTAAATGTATGTAAGAGTAGTGTGCGCTACAGCAGAACGCATTTCTTTTATGTATTACGAGCATGACGTAACTTGGTCAACTTTTTTCGTTACTATAGTTTTCAAAGAGGAAATTTCGAATTGATACATTATTGGGATAAAAGCCTGTCATACGACGGGTGCATAACAAAATGTATTTACTTTGGTCAAACTTCGTTTATAAATTTTTTAAAACCTGATTGAATGTGATCACGGGCTATGTATAAACCTTTTTGCACCATTATCTGTCAACTTTTGTTGATCACTGGCTATTTATAAACATTTTCCCACCACTATATGTTAACCTGCCTTGCTTTCGCATGATTAGCTGACAATCGGACTAAAACTGTCTTATATACGACATTTTTATACAAAATTTAACAGAATTTACAATTAATTTTCTTTGAAAGACCCAGTGATATCCGAATTGAAATACTGATCAAACGACGATTTCTTATGCTTCGTATCTCGTTTCGCTCGTGGTATCACACACAACCAGACAAAACAATTAGAAACTCCAACTACTCGTGACGTCACATAACCAATCAAATCTTTATTTGCCACGGAAACTCAGCAGGTGTTAAGATTTTATATAATTATATTGTTGAGATTGTGTGTGGACTACTCCAAATAAACTAAGCACCGAATGTTTCCTGTGTAAGAGCATTTGTCAGCAATCTTAGCATTTCTATTTGCTTATTTTTTGCATTAAAATTATCTCTCATAAAACTTAATTTTGTTTCCCATTCGTTGATAAGTTACACTCTGTTGAAATGCATGTTTAAAAATTTTATTTGTGATAATGTACATACTTTCCTGCGAAATATATCTGCCATTATTATTGCTAATGGACAGTTCTTGAGAAAGTATGAAATATACATTATAAAACAGTATTTAAGGTTAGGTCAACCATCCTAAATAGTTTTTTTTTATCTATTTATAGGAACGTAGGTGGATTACTGTCACACTGGAACAACACAACTGGCATTTCACTGTGTTTTGAGACGAAGCAAGAAAGTGAATTATCTGTAAAGTAACAAGTTAAACACCTGAGCTGGCACCCCAATCTCCAAATTTTTATATCACGTCAACGTGGAAACATTTGAGTCTACGGCAGATTTAACATGAAATAACCCTATGTGTCCGGCAGTCTGTGGTTGGATCAAGCTATAAACTATCAACGTTCTTGTTGCCAATCGGGAACTTTAGCAACTGGGTTGCCAGCCATATCTACTTAATAAAATCAATGTAAAACACGAACTTAATTTTCTTTTCATTCATACCTATGGTAAGTATGTAAAATTTCCTTTGTAACTCTTAAATGAAATCAGAAATTAATGCACGCATGTGATAATCTTTATTTCACTTCATCAACGTCGTCCTATAATCACTGGTTCCTTGTTACATTCTACTGTCATTGTTTATTGCACGAGATCTTTGATTAAACTACTAAAGCTACTGGAAACTAGTTTGAAACTGGTTTTTAATAATGTTATAAACATTTGTAAATGTGTTGCTTAGTTTACAATAAGATTATAAACTGATTACATTTACATTTTACGTAGACATAATTATTCAATTTTGATACTAAAAATTTATCTTTACTCATCTAAAAACCTACTATATATTTTTAATTTAGTCATCTACTTAAGTTATCAAATTAGTTAAATTCGAGTAAACAAAAAAGATTGTTTTAACTATAGTTTATAGAATATTTTTCAATATCTATACCTGTAATCTCTAGTTAGCACAATGACTTTATCTAAAACGACAAACTGAGATATAACCTGCAACTATTCAATACTAAAACTAATCTCGATTTTCTTATCCATATATAATATAATAATATAATAAACTAAATATAATAAAAAAACATTCAGTATTAATAATTTACATTATGCTGCTTATCAACTTATATGATTCTTTAAGACTATACTATTTCGTATAGTATAAATTTTGCTCTACTAAAAGGAATGTTTGAAATAATGCCCAACATAGCTTTAACTAGTTGTGTGTGTTTCGTAAGTTCAAATTACAATAGTATTTTCCAAACCAACATATAATCAGTCCCCATTCTGGTTTGTGTCAATTTTAATGTTAAATAAATAATTTATATGAAGAAAATATTGAAAAGACAATACGTTACAAAAAGCATTGCCCAAAGTAATGCATACTTATTTTTATATTTTGTCAATACTTTCTTCATTTATTTAAAAACAGCAATATGAATGATTTTTTTTTAATTGAATGTTCATTTAAAAATACTTCTGCGAAGTTTTCCTTTCCATAAACAATTAATAGATCTTGCTTAAATATAATGTATTGTCAGATTCCAAGTGAAAAACACAAAGTCAAAAACCACTCTGAAAAAACGAAGGAGAAAAAAAAATCACTCATCTTATATGGATTTACGTGTTGTTCCTCAAAGAAGAAATCTAACTTTCTTCCAAAGCAAAAATAACCAGTGTACTAACTAGTAACTAGAGGACCTAATCACGCCTACAACTTTACCAGATTCTGTTTATAAAAGAAAACAACTGATATCCTGAAATCTTTAACGTTACTTGTTTGACTTCTAAGCTGATGATTTATTTAGTTGAATCCAAAATACAAGTATTATATTTCCGTGTACTTTATTCTTTCCTTTCCTACACCAATAAAAGATGCGTAAGTAAAATATATCGGGGCGCGTATATGAAGAAGCATATACTGTCCAATAACTTCATTTAACGTTTGATATCAACTACAAAACTCCTTTGCCGAAAGTAAATACTACCGAGCTAACTCACAATTCTCTCGGTTCTCATCCAAAGAGTTTGCTTTGTTACCTTTAATTCAATAAGCAACGTCAATTACGCGAGAACCTTTTGAGATGCCCTCTCGTTGACCTTCATATTCGCAACATCGCACTTTCCCCAGAACAAACCGACCCGTAACTTCCATGCCCCAATCATCAAAGTTGGCGCTGACTTGACCACCTTTGGCTCGGATTCTTTTTTATGATCCGAGCGGCCGGCAGCAATTATCAGTAATAGGGGAGAGAGGTATTGATTTATTTTTGGCTACTTCTATCTCCTTCGAACCACCTGCTTTGCAACCTTTCCTTCCTTGTTTCGGGACCGAGACTGAATCTGAAATAAACCCCGTCAGGATTTGGGAATGGAACTTGAAGGATTGCTCAAGAATCCAGGGTCATATCTTCGAACGCTTATTCTCCGTTTTGTTGCTGGAAATCCGTTGCAACCGGAATTTATTTTATATACCGCTATCTATTTCCTTTTGAGGCCAATGATTTTAACGTTACAACGTAAGATGCATCTAATTTTCTTCATCCACTCCAAAGTATATACGTTTAATAAAAAAAATACCTGGACTTCAAATCTTTCTACGACACGCAAATCTCCTTAAAAATACATTTCTTACTAAGAGCATTAGATTTTTATCGAAAGAGTACTTGAAATATCGCATTTTTATCACGGATCTCCTTGAAGTAATGCTTTCTTATCGCGTATTTCCTTCGAGTTTTACATATTACAACGGACCCCTATAGACCGTACATTTTCATCGCGGAAAAGGAATTCGAATAGAAAGAGAACCTCCCTCTTCGAACTTCGTCTATTTATTCACTTATAACATTATATTTTCATGGGGTACGTCTTCTACAAGCTTAAGAGGTATTTAGTTCGCGGGAAAATTTTGTAAGTTTTAAAACGAAATTAGGCTTGCATGGAATAGCAAGTGCTTAAATCAAAATCATTATTCATTCTTTATACAATACTATATAAACAATTCCATCTGGTTAAATATGTAAATTAATCAGGTCCGTTCATTAAAAATGATCATCTTTCTGAAGTTGAAAAATGATAATTGCCTCCTTTTGTAATACAGGGTGTCCATAAAGAATGTCCCAGTTTCAACGGTATATTATAACATCTTAATTTAGATTATTTACAATACATCATGAATCAAATCGAAGGTAAACTCACCTAGTTTTTCTTACAAATATTCAATATGTGCACCTTTAGTTATACGGCACATATACAACCTAAAGTCCAATTATTACCGTAACAGGGGTGGCTTATCTGGATATGTTGAAATAATGGCTCTTTCCCCAATTAGTAGAGAGTGAACCTGTAAACTTTATTTGGCAACAGGATGGAACCCCTCCCAATTGGAATCTCTTTGTTCGAGAGTGGTTGAGTTTCGAAGTCCCTGACCGTTGGATTGGTCGTAATGGTCGAGACGACTGAGCTCTTTTTCGCTGGCCTCCACGTTCACCTGACATAACGCCATACGATTGTTTCATAGGGAATTTATAAATGATCGTATCTACGTTCCGCCACTCCCTAATGATTTGCCAGAGTTGAGACAATGAATTGAAAATGCTATTGCTCCGGAATTGTTAACCAAAGAGTGGGAAAAATTGGACTTTAGGTTGGATGTGTGCCGTATAACTTAAAATGCTCATATTTAACATTTGTAAGAAAAACTAGGTGAGTTTACCTTCAATTTGATATATGATTTACTGTAAATAGTCTAAATTAAACTGTTTTAATATACCATTGAATCTGGGACATTATTTTATAGACACACTGTACAGTATAAAATAAAAAAATTTTCGATGCGTTTGTTTGCCTCGAAGAAAATTGAGATATTTCGTTATCATAAGTGCATTTAGTGATATATATATATATATATATATATATATATATATATATATAGATTAGAATATTGCAGGATATTATCCTCTTGAGTCTCGGCACCAGCGCTCTCTCTGTTGTGTGTGGAAACTGGCTTGTCAGTAATGAGACACACTCCCTCAATTTCAGACGTAATGTACATATGCGTTGTTACGATGTAATTAAATGTATTTAGTCCTTCACCCTCTCTCAGTTATGATGCGTAGATTGACTTTTGTTATCACTAAGATATTGCTTACAACAGCGGCATGGTAGCGGTGAATGGTATCCCCCTTTTAAGTGACCGCTGGCATCGAACACCATTTACGAGCTGTCTGCGACTGATCTTGTAGGGTATCCCTTCTTTTGTTCGTTGGTCCCCTACCTTGCCTACCTTGAGGTTTGAACACTTTGTGGAAAGTAGAAAGTCGTTTGGCGATAGCTCTTCTCACGCCAAACGATACTATGAAAGGGAAGCGTCAGTCGTGAATGCCACTCACGGCCCTATCGATCAAGTTAGGTAATTAGGTATGGGGGCTCGAAGAATCAGGAGAAAAGCCGTTCTTTGAGACGATTGAAAATATCTAAGCAATTCCTTAAGCAATCAATGAATACAGAAACCGGTAGTTTGAAATATTATATTGTTCACAATATCACGGTCATATTAGGAAATTACACTTTTGTTCTTTGAATTAGACAATTAGATGTCACTCAGAATGTATTTATTACAAAGAGAGATGAATGACAAAATAGCTTTGAATGTTAACAAGACAAGTAAACATGTACTCGTACACAGAAGTGGTTAGAACAATCTGAATTTAATAGTTTTGAGTAGCCGGTTTACTAGTCGACTGGTTAGTGGTCTAGCCCTAATTTCAACAATTTCTGAGTTGGAATCCCGTTCTGAACATGGGTATTCGTAACAGTTTGGCAACTTACTTTTAACGTACTAGGGGGCCCGCCCCCTGCTCGCTGACGCTCGCCAACCCCCGGAGGATTGCTTCGCAATCCTCATTATTATCTATGGTCGCTTCGCTCGCATCAATGAAGACATGTGTCCTAGCAGAAGAAATTGTTTACAAAATATGATATTCCAAAAAAATGTTTTTCAAATCTAAAATTGCTGTATTACAGAAAACATATATACAGTACCTCTAAAATCCGAAATCAAATGAAAACTTTGAGCAAACTTGGACTCGAAATGTGAGCGCTGCTTTGGAAATTGAATACCCAGCATGTTGTTTGTGTACATTTCCCCAGCTCTCGAACCACCCACACTTTTCATTGCGTTTGTTGTTGAAAGTTGTAGTGTAAGCGTCTTGTTGAACTATAATTGCTGGCCCTGAAAAGGACCGTTTTAAAATGGCCCTAAAAAGATCATCCGTTTTCTTTGATTTATATTATAAACTGCAACAGCTCAACTAAAATTCACTTTATTCAATAAAATTTCATCCGATGATGCTTATAAATTCAATTGATGCGCGAGGCCATGAGGTAAACAAATATCGTACAATGTTGCCAAAACGCGTTAACTAATAACGTCTTTTTTGCGTGCCACGTAAGAGAATTATATATATAGATGTCCCGGTATAATTTGCTTCATGTAGAAAAATATTGTAAACTGGCCAATATAACGAACCATAAATATTCTTGACACTGCCTTCAAGAAGATTGGAAGCCAATATGTGCAGATAAAGCAGTGGTTATGATCGTATCAAAAACATAGATGGTTCTTCAGGAATCGCTACTTATAAAAGAGCATAAAGTTATTGGTGTTTCATCTTAGAACAAGTGTGCAATTGTTAGCTGGAACCGATGTTTGCATGAATGGGAACGAAATCTTTAAGGAAATTCAAACTAAGCAATAAAACGTACGAAGCGATAGTATGCTTAGTTTGAATCCTCTATGATGAGAAACTAACTGGGTTTGGTGCAATCCAATTAAAAACACTCAGTAAGCCCACGAGGGAAAAGGGCTACTATATGCAAAATTATGTCAGGTGATCGTGATATAACTTTTTGTTTTGTCAAAATGTAACTAACTCAGGTAAATGCTGATTATTTTCCTGTGCTTTCCTTCGATCTTCTAATGTAATAAGATGGAGCATGTAGTCCAAAATGTATGCTATTTTTTCCAATTGCTCTGTTTGACGATATGCCACGTGATTGTGGGGAAAAGCATGAATCTTAACATGGAATAAATAATTGACGGTTTTAAGTGGTTATCTAGCGTGATTAAAATACTAGTCTGCGCTTCGATAATTTATCTGTCCAGGGCGATTTATAAGATCATGTGTCTTAACTCTTCTGAGATCTTATGACAACGACTCCACACACATGCCCTGCCTATTATATTTGAAAGTTGATGATCCTTCCATTATTTATGCTTCGTGCTCATTTCAAGGTTATTGGATTATGCCTTCATGGTGCTCCATTTTAAATGGCAAGTAGATTGTTGTAATAGCTAATTAAAGCCTTACTTATTTTAGAGAAATCGAAACCTGGTGCATTTATTTCACCTTAAAACCTAACGTTAGTATAAATGCACATAAACTGAGATCAGCCTTTGAATGGATTTGATTTTTTTCTTCATTCCGAGGTCTTTCGTTTAGCTACACGAGTGCTAAATAAATAGATCCGAACCTATGTCACAAACCTATGAAAAGGTTGTTACAGGTTGTTAATTATATGGATGAACCACAACGGGCTATTGATGATGGTTAGGAAACTATCCCAAAGGGAAAGATCAAAGGAAGCACCTTATAATTTTTAGCCATGATCAGATGACAAAAAAAAATAAAACGCTTGAACTGGAACAGCGGTCTAAACTTCCAAGCCCACCAACGCGATGAAACAACACGTTGATTTAACTACAGATTTAATATGCACCAGCCCCAGATTCTGAAGTCACAACCTGTCCCAATACTAATCCATTATTCAATACTTATATACGGAATCTTAAACATAATCGATGCGAGGTATTAGAAAGTATCAAAATGAATTAAAAACAAGGATATAAGAAAGTATGGTTACGAACATAAAGCACTCAGTATTTGTGTATAATATACGCAAATTGTTAACATTTACATAAATTTTCAGATAATTGTGTCTGACCGATACTACGCAAACCATAATTAACGAGAATGAGTATACTGTCATTTCTATTTTATGAGAATCATAGACCATTCATTTATATGTGTACTGATTAATTGTTAACATAGTAACAAGTGATATCCATATACACCGAGGGTAAATTACAGGACTCAAACCTGTTCCATCTTACATAACTTGTAGTTCGCTAGTGCAGTGAGCAAACTCCATGAGCTTCGATGGTTCCGGAGTGTTTTGAAAACCAAAATAACAAAAGAGTACTGCAATATTCCACACTAACCCCTATGGCATACAATCTCGATGCAATCGCGAGGTCTTGTTATATGGTCATTTAATTACGAAAAGTTTGAATTAAATTTTTAGCGGAAATTGGAATTCCTAAAGGAATGATTTTAGAGAGTGTAGTGTGGAAAACCTTAAATACCAGAATCCAATAATTACAATCACTAATTCCTGCATTACGATATTCAATTTTGAAAACCAAATGGTTTACTTTCTGGGTTGGTCATCCTTAACTCGAAAGTTGCTGGTGCAATGGACAAACATACCTAACCATAATGGCCTAAAATGCTAGAAAAAAAGAAATGTGTTTTATTTGTAGTGAGTGAATCATACCTTTTTGGTAGTGACGTACAACCACGTGCATGTGGTAATGAAATAAAGCATTTGGCGAGTTCAACAAAGTTAATGAAATAAACGTTTAAAAACTATTAGGCTGACCCAGGATACGAAAAGGAGAGCCTCCAGCAACTACACTATGACCCTGTAGGAGTGGGCGTAATAGCACCCATGATCCATTTATGGTTTCGCAGGCAGTTCAATGCCTCTAAAATGTTGGAAAGCAAGGCAGAGCACATGAAAGGGCAATGGATTTCCACTATTGTACGAACAACTTCAAGAGGGAAAGTTCACTTCCGTTGCATCCACCCCTTTTTTGTTCGTCTAAAACTCTCCGTTACTCTTCTTTCTTGGGGAAGGATGGAAGCACGGAAGGAATAAATAAGTAAAATGAAGAGAATGGGGGAATAGAAAAAGGAGAAAAAAGAGCCGAGGAAGAGGAAAATAAAAATATACGCTGAGAGTTGGGTGTTTCTTTCAGTGTCCGGCACTTTGTGGCAGTGTTTCAAGTAATCCCATTGCCTATATGGCTCCAAGATAAGGGGGGATGTCCACAAATTTTAAAACTCGTCTCATATTTATCCATTGGACCCGAAAAAGGACATTAATAATATAATCCCATGTTGACATCTCTTATATTTGTGAATATTTGAAGATTTAGATATTCTGAAGATTTTGATGTTCTGGAGATTTTGATGTTCTGGAGATTTTGATGTTCTGAAGATTTTGATATTCTGAAGATTTTTATCTGATCTAATCACCGCTTTGGCAACAGAAAAGAAGGAAGACATTCAGGGATTTAGACTAAAATGAAATATTTTGTTAACACCTTAAGCGGTTTGAAAGACATGTATCGTCCTTCAAGATCTGATCAATTTTGCAAAATACGAGAATATCTCGTCATCAATGTATTGCTTATTTTTTTGATGATAACGAGAGTAGGACCTGTTGAATTTGTTTCTAATGACGAGTTATCTCGTCCATTAAGACCGTGTCAAATTTGATAATGACCAGATACCTAATCAAGATAACCACCTGAAGGGTTGATACAGTATTATATTTCCTTCATTTTTAAAAATTTATACATTAGTAGTGTTATGGTAGGTAAGTATTTTATTTAACGTCGTGTTTAAAAAAACAAAACATGAGCCGTGGTAGCTCAGTCAGTAGAGCGTCGGGCTCGCATGAGGAGGGTTGTGGGTTCTGTCCTCGGCGGAGCCTGCAATTCTGACGATTGCGAGATCGGCGTTTCGACCTGGCTAAAGACCGTCGTGTTCACTAATGGTGACTGGGGCACGTTAAATAGGTCGTGGTCACAAAGTCCCCCATGTTCCCATACCAAATCAATACCTCTGGGGGTACCTGATCAGGGGGTTATCGGCCTCTGATTGGCATCTAAATTACGATATGTGTGTGAGTGAATGGATGTATGAAATGGACCTTCCTGTAAAACGGATGTGTCATGTATGTCGAGCTAAGTCGGACTTCCTCCCAATGGGGCTCAATAACATGGAAGGCGCACCCCCCTCGCCTCTTGCCGTCTTTGACGGGCCTGGCACTCCTCTGGTCTGCCAGTGTAGGCATAAGAAACAACAACAAAAAACAAAACATGCGATTAGAGGCGATCCATCCCGAAGCGAACGATCCAATGACAATTTTAACCATGACCCGAGGGATGTAGATGGAGCCGGTCTTTCAATGAGTGACTTAAATAGCTAGCTATTTGACTTTTGCTTTTAGGACGTACTATCCTTGACTCGAGGGATGTAGATGTAGCCGGTCTTTCAATGAGTGACTTAAATAGCTAGCTATTTGACTTTTGCTTTTAGGACGTACTATCCTTGGCATTGACAATTAGTAAAGTGGTCAAAATATTGAAATTTCTATCTGAAAACACCAAAAAAATATACAAACGTCAACAGGAAGAAATGTCGAGAAATGGGGAATATAAGAAGATGCGGACATACAATGCTGACGTCAACGGACTTGGCGAGAACGCCCCAAATTTGAGGCGTAGCGGATCTGACATAATTTAGTCAAGTTTCGGCCTATTTCATGCGAGTCTACGTTTGATGTTTCGTATCTGCGCTTTATAAATAGTAATATAAAATCCCAAATATTTAATACTTGTTTAGCCATCAATCACCAAAGTGTGGAAAATCGCAAAAAAAATCATAATATCCAAATATTTGCATAATAGACACCAGAAGAATTAAAGAAAACGTCAACTCGAAGAAAGATAGAGACATGGGAAATCCAAGAAGATCTGAACATCCAATGCTGAGTATCAATGGGCTCCTAGGAAGTTCTTGAAAATATGGCCATCGCGCCTTCAAGGTGTAAAAATACCTGATACGAGTACGCGAAGTATCTCCACCACTCAGTTTGACGCAAAAAGCATATCTGATGACATATCCGTTTTGTAGTCGAATGATTGATTTCAATCCATAAAGGTCGGTAATGAGCCACAACATCAAAAGCAAGTGTGATGTATCGCTCACTCCTTTCAACATCGTCACTAGGGCGTAACGAAAAAATCGAAATTTCTTAGATCTTTTTGCTGTAGTGGGGAAAAGTTGTGAACTCCCATCATTAGAAAGCGTGTGGTGTCTTAAAACTGTAGATTGATATCTTCTGTCGCTCAGTGGGTCGAAATTTCCGAAAATTCGACTAAAAATGATTAAAATACAAAAATTAATAAATAATCACAAATTTTGTTGATCGTATTGGGGTAGTGCTTACAAGTTACTATTTTTTAACAACAATAACTATAAATTTTTTTAGAATTATAGGTTAATGTCATCTGCTTCCTCGTCGATTACAAATTTTGGAAAATTAAGGCAAAATTTTAAATAAATTCACATCAAAATTACCTCATTTTAATGCGAACAGAAACTTTATTTCACCTTTCAAACATACAAATGACAAAAACATTACTGCTTGTAATCATTTTTGGTCTCAAATTTTGGCATGTGATTTTTAGTTTCTAGTGTCGCTCTAATAAATCCATCACTGTTCTGCAGCCCAACTGTTTTTCCGTGACTGTAGTGACTAGTTTCACAATCCGCTCAACAGCTTGTGAAGGAAATTTAATAATGTCCCAAAAGTCCATTGGCCATACCGTCCTGTATCATCTTCAGCAGTTCTTGGGAACTAATCTCTCTGAGAACTGGAAGCTATGTCACATAACAAGCTTGCCAGTCAATGAGATCTACGTAGTCTGTAGCTCAAAAGTTAACTGCAGGAATAGCGAATCTGCGAGCATAATTTCCATCTGGGATAGTTTATATTACCTTGATAATCCGCCGAGCTGCAGGGGTCCTAACATGGAACCTCTCATCAGTTAACATGGCCAAAGGCATGTTTTCTGGAGCCGCAAAGTAAGAGTGAAGTAACTGGTTCCATTATATCACGATATTTCTTATACAAGTACCGAGATGAGCTGATGAAATGCCACGGGTGTCTAGCACAGTCCTTTATGGAATGATGAATCTTAATTAGGAACCATGAGGGTGCGTAGGCTCTTAGAATGAATATTATCAAAGTTAGCAACTCATTTGACGGGTCTGATGTAGATATATTTAACCTCAGTATTCGAATTGCAGTTGTTAGCCAGCGGGCCAAATTCAACGTTCCCGGTTAGCTAGATCTGAACAACAAACGCCAGAACTAATGGCTTTGCAAGTGTCTAATAAATATTTCCTATCTGAACTGAGGGTGGTATAATCAATGTCTGGCAACTCGCATTCAATACTATTAAAAGCAACAGTTGAAAGCATTTGGCTTCCTTTTGAGGTTTCGTCCAATGTCTCCGATGTAAGATGTGGGGCCAGTTGACTTGTCGTCTATGGACTCAAATAGGTGTCGTAATGGAAACTCATTGAAATGAAGTAAGCAGATGATCCATTGGACTGGTCTCTGAAGTTTCAATTCAAACCTGCGAATTACACCATTAAACACTCTTGTGTTCACTACAGTGCCGTCACACCCGAAAACAATAAGGTTGCTAAAATCCTCCAATAAAGCACTTGTCATGTATTCGTAAATTCTATTAGATATATCAAGGCTAGATCCACTTTCAAATGTAACATACCCCATGTACGCAGAACCATGTTCCAATACAATACAGCAATGCGCTTCTACAATTGTTCTTTGGAACCGCTGGTCCTCGAGTGTTTCTGATGCTAAAATTTTGTCATGCCGTCCATCAAAATAAAGGCCAGGTAGTGTGGAAATTCATTTCATTTGACTTTGAGACCATGTTTTTTTTGTAATTTCTCGGTTTTTCACTCCATATTTTTTTTCTCTGAATCGGTTTGGGTTTAATATCGGATTAAACCCAAATCTTGCATAACACTCGATGTAATAGCAGCCGTGGCTCTGTTGGATACACATATCTTTAACTGACAAGAACTGTGTTATCCAGTTTTAAACGCACATTTGTTCGACTCTTTTAGCAAAGCGTCTAAACAAGTCTGTCTCGATTGTGCACTGTGCAAGAAGTAAACAATTGTACAGAAAAGTACCAAAATGCGTCAAAATTTCCAAAATTTCCAATAATTTTTAGTCAAATTTTCGGTTTTTTCGAACCACTGAGGTGACAGAAGAAATCAACCTACAGTTTTGAGATTCCGCACGCTTTTTAATGATGTGAGTTCACAACTTTTCCGTACTACCGCAAAAAGATCTAAGAAATTTCGATACTCCCTAATCGTCAAACCTAAAAAATCGGCGATTTTTAGCCATGCCTGTTTTCAGAATGCCCTGAAAAAGTAGTATATCCCTGCTAGATCGTCATATCTCACCGCTCAATATTTAGTAGCTGGACAGCAGGAGTAATATTTATTTTTAATACATTTCATTCTACTTTTAAACTTAAAAATCACTCTCCTGAAAAATCACGTTTTTTTTAGATATCACGTTGTTGAAAAGAGTGAGCGATATGTGCGAGTGTACCAACTATGATATACATGCGGAACAATAAACATCTGATTTGTGAAATTAGATCAGTCTAATACTAATTTCTTTCATTCTTATTCACTATATGGCCTCACTGACGTATCCTACACCTTGCGGCAGTGTCACGACACAGACCAGTCCGGCGTTTTTTTTTTAACTTTTCATATGCATAGACAACAACAGTTAAAAATGTAGTGCCAGTTGGAATATTTAAATTTCATTGATGCAATGAAGAACTATCTAAGTAGGGATGCCCCCACAACTTATATTTGGAGTTACTGAGAAAATGGTCATCAATATGGTACAAATACACTCTTTTTGTCTGAGAGAGATAGTACTATTTTCACACAAACTTCAAAAAACAGCTATTCAGATTCAATAATCCTCCAGTTTAGTGCTGGAAAGGTTACGAAAGCTTCGAAACAAATAATAACCTGCTTGTGTGTATGTGAAATTTATATAAAATGTTAACCAAAAAGAGCTTATTTCAACAAAATTTATCAAACTTATTTTAAACTTTACTTTATTCTTAAACTTATTTTAAACTTTACTCTTTGTTCTTAAACTTATTTTAAACTTTACTTTATTCTTAAACTCTTATTTATCCCTTACTTTATTGTTAAACTTATTTTAAACTTTACTTTATTCTTAAACTTATTTTTATCCAAAATGCCTTAACTACAGATTTGACAACAAATATTTTACTACACAAATTTAATGTACTGAATTCATTCCTACGAACTGATTCTATACACGGAAAGTAATTTCATAGTGCTACTTTTAATTGAGGAAAAATGCCAGATGGAAAATTCAGCAACGTAATTCCCTTAAATGCAATGTTCTGTTTCAACACAAAACCACAAAAAAAAGACGAACTTTCATCCTTTGTTTTGCTTTGATAGGCTGAAGTCTTTCATTTAGATTATGAACAAGCAATTTGAAATATAACTAATGATATAATTGATTTTGATTCCCATTAAGAAATTCCACCTTTCCCTTTCGAGTGCAATGCATCATCTGATGCTCTGATTACACCGAAGCCATATCTTGAAAAGGTGGAAATGAAATGTATACGTTTTCCCCTTTGTCCATCCGCGAGCTTGTGGTCGGTTATTGATCTCACCAAGACTTGTACCCGCTCACCTCTCCATTCAGATGCACCCACACACACATATCGGAGTACACATACACAACACCATATGCTCAAACACTTTCGGTCTCCACGTACGAGGCAGGCTCATTAATTGTCATGCATAGCATCGAGCGGTCAAGTGTGCAGTTGGCTCTTAATACTTGGCGAGTTTTCAGAAACGTCGGCGTCTCTTAATGGCGATAAAAGGTACTTTCGGTTGCCTTGAAGAGTCTCTCTCTCTCTTTTGGGTTTGTAGAACCATCGTTCCGATGAATATCTAAGAATCACAGAATTTTATCGACGAATTAATGGCTTGAAATTTCCTCAAAGGATACTATGCGTTGTATGTGTAATGTGTACACGTTGTAGGAATATATTCTCACGTGTGTAACGAAATCTCTAAATAGCTTCGTATAATAATATGTCATATTTTAAAACACCATACATTCCTAGATTAAGTTGTTTCAAACTCGTGAATTTGAAATTACTTATAAAATCGTACCACTTTTCAGAATAAATTAAACAATGACGGTAATCTCAAACTCAAATACAACCTGTTGAATCAGAAGAACACGTTCAAAGTGATAGGTTGAAAATTATAAAATTATACGTTCCTTGTACATACTACTATTTTCTATCCAGATATTTTATTGCTTATATCAGCACAGCTTTGTCATGAAATTGGTATTGAAGTAGTAAGGTAATGGAACTAAAATATTGATTCTTTTGAAAAATGTATTTACAGTTAAACACGTAAATTAAAATTCATCCTTCCTTCAATGGATCTTTAAATATTTGTGGGTGACTATTTATTAGGCGAGTCACAAAGGCAACGAAAATGGTACGAGGACTGATATTAAGAATATTAAGCAATATTTATTTCAATTCA
Source organism: Metellina segmentata (assembly GCA_947359465.1). NCBI lineage: Eukaryota > Metazoa > Arthropoda > Arachnida > Araneae > Tetragnathidae > Metellina > Metellina segmentata. Next base: position 57,761,472 of record OX375875.1, read on the forward strand.
AATGCTGTGTTTCATGAAATAATTTTTTTTTATCAACAAAGTTACTAATAGTTCAATTTTATATTTCAATATTTTCACTCAAATATTTCCCGTGGCTGTTAGCTAATGTTTGAAGCTAATAATAAAGATAATATAAATACTTTTTTTTATATTCTACAATATTAAAATATGCTAATAAATATTTTATCTTTTGAGAAAAGGACTTCGGTAGCATGACTGAAATAGTAACGTATTAGCAACGGAGGGTTCTCAGTATGAATAGAACAACATATGTCCGTATACAAAGGGGCTAGTGCACGTTAAATATGTTATGACCTCAAATGTCCTCACGATGCCATGGTGTGGGGGTTTCGTGAGTGTGGTGTCATGTCAGGTGTGATTTCGTCATTCGACCGTAGTACAAAATTAGGCGATGTCCTCGGATATTTCCTTCCGGATTGATGTGCTGGGCCGTCTCCAATAGCTCGTTATGTTGCTCCAGTGGCACGTTAATTAAAATACCTACTTACCTACCTTTTAGGAAAATATGATACTTATTATGAAACATGTATTTTTTTATCACGTTACTAGCATTAAGTTACAGTTACCAAAGCACCCTTTTAGGACAAAATAAATGTTTGGTTCATATTACGCACTGAAATTCATACTTTGCTTATAGCAATAAAATTATTTTTACCTTTAGCAATAAAATTATTAAGCAGAACATTTGGTTTGTGTTTCTTATCCACGTTTAACACAAACCAAATTAATGCAGCTAAACAGTAGTTGTGAATTACATTTAAAATATGAGAAATCTGTAAACTTTATTAAATTTCGGAAGCACTTCTACACGTATGGCAACACATTAAAATCACTTGCATATCTATACAAGTACCATGATTCATTCTTAATCTCATTTTATTAAGATGACGAATTGTTTTACAGGGAGTCGGTCAATTTCACGTACAATACCAAAATCTTTACATTTTTGCTCTGTAACAAAGTAATTATTTTCCAAGTTTTCAGTTTAATTCGTCACATGCGAATCATAAATCATACGAATACGTCTCCCACTCCAGCTACACTTTACATTTATAGGCCCGTGGACTACTTAAAATTCCATAAATTAATACAGAACGTAATTACGCTAACGAAATGTCCCAACCCCTGCACATTTCAATTTATATTTTAAATCGAAGCATTAGTTGCCACTGATCCGGGTGTCATTTAAAACACTCTAAACATTACGCATTTGTTTGTTCTATTAATTGCATTTTATTTTGGAGGAAAAGAACAATTTGCATCCTTCCCCCTTTTATGTCTGCTCCCGCAATTATTTCCCAATAGCCAGAGCTAGACAGATTAGATATTTCGTGAATAATATATTCCTTCCTTATCCACTGCGTCACAATGAATACGACTTGGCACCACAGCAGCCTCTACTTCCTTAATTCCTTCTTTTACAACTGGGAGCCAGACTCATAAATTCAAGCTTCGCTAATGAGAATTTGGATAACACTTGAGGGCAAATTGATATTAGATCGCTTCGAGCTACTATTTCAGATTAGAGCTTTTCCAGATATTCGATAGCGAGAGAATTTCCTTTTAGAGGAGATGGCATTTGATATTGTATTTAAATTTGACCCCGTTAGCATTTAATAAATCGTTAGGGTGTGTAAGCGCTGAGAGGGATTTTAAAGTGCTAGATTTCGGTTTCGCTGAAGGAGCTAGGTTATCAGACGGGATTTATCCGAAAATTTCTCCCTTATATTACGTTGTGTTTTGAATAGAGCCTAGAAGGATCTCAATTGGTTTATAGTGTGGTCTGTCATCCGAATAAATCACGCAAGATATTTGTTAAGGGGAGTTAGTACCTTTTAGACCTTGCGTTGCTCGCGAAAACATACTTTTTTCGATTCATTATAAGTAATTGAGTTTTTTATATTGTAGTATAAAATTGATACAATTTGAAGATAATTGTATGGCTTTTAAAAAACAGCAGTCATATTTGTAATTAAAAGTATTTTTTTATATAAAACCTAGCAAAACTTATATACATAATTTCTTCGTTTTGAAATTTACCCACTTAACTTTCCCTCAAGTTTAAAAAAAAAACTAATAAACGTAGAGTTAAGAAATTTTGTATGGTTATTCTAAAAGAAGATCTTAGTTCTCTGAACTATGGATTTGTGTATGAGAGCTATAGTTTTTTATTTATACATCCATACATAACTAAAAAAATTTCAAAGTTGACTTATTTTAATACTTTTAATTTTTATAAATATTTGTACTTCAAATATCACAAATTCCTTAATTCAAAGAATTAAGACATTCATTTGCTTCAATTTGGAGCAAACATTTGAGTTTTACAGTGCATCTTTCAAAAGTTATCTTGTGGGAAAGTTAAGTGGGTAAATTTCAAAACGAAGAAGTTGTGTATAACTTTTGCTAGGTTTTATGTAAAAAAATATTTTTAATTACAAATATGACTGCTGTTTTTTAAAAGCCATACAATTATCTTTAAACTGTATCAATTTTATACTACAATATACAAAACTCAATTATTTATGATGAATCGAAAAAAGTATGTTTTCGCGAGCAACGCAAGGTCTCAAAGGTACTAACTCCCCTTAAACTCTAACTCACGCTTATAACCATTGTTTTCGAGGTTCCTCATGAACTTAAAGAAAGCTTACAGTGCATGTTTTCTTATGGTTGTTAGGAGTAGGATTCCTGAGAAGAAAATATATTTAAAAATCATTGAAGAGTGATTTTGACACTTAATCGTGACATTTTGTAACTCCTCTATAACATGCTTTTATATTTAGTTATTTATAACTAGATTATTATAACCATTTTTTTTGAGGTTCCTCGTAAACTTAAAGAATGTTTACAGTACATATTTTCTTTTTATCTTTCGCAGTACAATTCCTGAGAAGAAAATAGACTTCAAAATCTTTCAAGAGAGATTTTGACACTTAACCGTGATATTTGGTAACTCATTTATAACATGCTTTTACACACATATTTAGTTAGTTATAACTACATTAATATAATTAATAATTTATATTTCAAGTAACTAATCATTAGAATTTATATTAAGCATATAGTATATGTTGGATATTCTCCTTCTCTATCAACTGTTATAATGTAGCAAATCTTTCATATGCAAATCAGGTTAGATTTTATATGAAACGCCCATTTAATAGATTGGTCAGAGCTATACATATAAAAGAAGTTAGTTTATATTATGTTCTACCAAACTACTACTACTACTAGTTTATATTATGATCCAAATGCTAGATTATTTGTATATTATTTTATGAGTTGCTGTTCTACTGTAAAGTTTACATTTTAATAAACTTTGGCTGTCTATTTGTATACTGTGTAATACTATACATCCTGCACATTGCACATTTGCTAGATTCTTCGCCCATTTACATAGCAGTATAAATAAGATTATCTTCTTGTTGATATCGAACATTATCCATACATCAACTTTTTATTTACACATATTTCTTACATCAACTACTTGTTTCAAATAATAGAACTTTCCTTGTAGATGTTCATTACTTGAAGTGTTTGGAGCAGATTGGTGAGACTTGCACCATAAAACCCAACCCAACTAATATTTTATAAAATGTGATTTTTACATTAATTCCTTTATAAAACAACCTTAATGCTAACACCTTATTAATAACTGTTATTAAAATTGTATAATAACTTTATTAAAATGACTTTCGAGCAGTCGTCGAACCTAATACATCAATCCTTTATATCACAACCTATTAACATTTTATTTAAACCGTGATCTTTATATCAATGATTTTATAACGTATCTTACATCAAACAAATTTTTATACTATAGAATTTTTATTCGACCTACAGTCATAATATTAACATATTATGTCTAACATGATATCCATACCAACTCCGTGTTCATAACATATTATACATCAACCGCTTACTTATACCGTAGCTTATCCATTAAGTCCACAACCTTAAGATTACCTTCTTATTCATAAAGCACAACTTATACTAAAGACGTGCTTAGTTTTACAATCTAAAAAGTACTGTATCAGGTTCGGAACATTTAAGTGCATTAAACCTAGCTTAATTGCATCGAGCGAATAAGCCAAGTGGATGTAGTCCATACAAGGGAAATTGATTAAGATTGAATAAAACCGATGAAATACGTCTTCCCGTGTCTTGCCTTAAATAACGCGACACGTGGTTTCCTAAATTGCAGCCATTTTTTAACTGAGATAATACCACTTCGTGACACGGAGCACTTTGCCCTCGAACCTGTACTTATATGTCAGCAATGATAGATAACTACAGGTTTTGGATAATCCAGTTCACGCACCAATCAACATGGAGACTGTCAGACTTGTTTCAATCAGAAAATAATGCTGAAAAAACTATAAATCGGAAAGGCATGGTAGGTGTACAGGCATGTAGGGTTAATTTTAGTTCGCTCAGCTTTCTGGGAATCCACATAATTTTTGCAAATATTGTTCAGTATGATTACAAATTATGATCCAATCATATTTTATAAACCAAACCTATCTTCAAAATGTTCGTCAATATATATTATCATATCCTGTATACTATACGTTATTGGTTCAACAAGAATGCTTTTAGTCTCATGAGAGAAATTACACCAATGCAATATTTACTACAAAATCCCAAAAATAAAATGTAATGTTTATAACTATTAAGCAATAGGGGCTATAATATGTCAACAATATTTCATACCTACAGGATTTGTATAATCCAATACACGCATCAATCCAGTTGGATATTGCATGTTTGCAGGAGCTATGTATTTTTAATAATATTTTCAGTAAGATTTAAATTATGGATCAAATATGACACACGCATTAATCATATTTTATTAGCCAGACATTTTTTAAATTCTCATTACGTACGGTTCTATTCGTTGTTGGTTAAATTAGAATAGTTTATAGAGTAATACATATTAGATGAACTACCCCAATATCGTCACCTGAATTCAAGAATTGGGTAAAATAACTTCGTGAGGTTTGAGATAATGTGGAAAACAGATTCCGTCAATCCCAGTCTCATATAACTTTTTACTAGCCAATAGATAGAACTAAAATTGCCAAAGAGTTGTCTAGTGCATCCATTAAATATCTACTATATCACCTCAACTTTGCTAATTTAACTTTCCAAGTGGTTTTGAGGAGATATCTTGTCCATCGAGGTCTGATCAGTTAAGTTAGTTTCGAAATACCTATTACTCCAAGTAGAAATGAAGATATATGTAGGAAAAGCAAATTGCCCCTTGACCAGAACTAGTTTAGGTTATGAACAGGTTTCTGATTCAGAGGATGGCCAAAACAGAGCAGTTTTTCGACGCGAAAGTTAGCCCCCCATGAGGTTTAAGAATAACCTCAAATACACCATTTTCTGTATTACCTAGTCTTTCGTCTAGTAAGTTACCATTCAGGTTACGATATAATGTTAAGAAGACACAAATCGATTACCAATTTTATGGAAAAAATGCTTAGAAATAGCAGGAATCCATGTATTTTTCTTCCTGTTTCTTTGATACGAAATCAAGCAAGATGCTAAATCGCAATATGCGTGTTACAATACTTTTCACGTGATAATGTGAAGAACGTATTCGTCTTTATTATAGCATGGAATTTTGCTTGTGGTATTGTGTTAATTATATTAAAAGTTACATGTATTTATTGTTTCTTAACTTAAAAATAAATGTCTTGAAAAGTATCTTTAAAATGATATGAAAATTTATATAGCAGACGCTAATATATTCAAATACATAAAGATCTTGCGTTACTCTGTACTTCAAAGAGATAAATGTAGCAGGGAATGTCTTCTCTGTGGTTCTCTCTCTCTCTCTCTCTCTTAAGCCCTTATTTTCATACAAATTTCATTTCATTTCAAATTACCCTATTGGAGGAATTGATAGCCAATAAGATAAACTATAAAAACGAATTTCTCTTGTACATAGCAAGCTTCAGAATGTATATGGTGAATCAGATATTGTTCCACTTGAGCTAAATACTCCAAACGCATCCACTAAAAGCTAACTTAAGATGCGAATACTATCGGTTTACCTTCACAATAAGAGTTTTGTTAACACAAGAAAAGAGTTGAGTTTAAGTTTCCATAATTTATATCCCTATTATACATCCATATATTTCATCCATATTTATTCCATCAGCATTGTGTAGTGGAAAACTATTCAAAGAATTATAAAACCTTTTTCTACTCTGCTTATTAATTTTTCCGTTTACAGAGCAAACTCGAAGTATTTCTCATTCTCTGAAGATACAAATGGTTTATGAATATGACTTCTGTTCCGTAATGCATGCAAAGTAGTAATAGATATTGTGAAGTCATCAGACTTCATTCATATTTCCTGTATTCTGACAAACTGTTGTAGGTTTGATTATTCTGGGCTCAGCAATTGCTTGTTGAAAAAGTATGTAACCATCATACCTTTAGAAAGAACCTCACTTTTATTGCAATTCCAATAGAGTGTTCCCCCAACTTTGACTTCAATTACAATCTGCACTGCTTTGGGCATTGTACTTTGAATCAGCTTTCTCAACGTAAGGCTTGTCTTTTAATTTATTCACCTTTCAACAAGGTAGAATATTCCGACGGGGAAATGGGGAGGGAGCATTGTTGCTCGGTTGGAAAATCAGTAGATTAGCAACTGTAGGGTTGTGTGTTCGAAACTCGATCCAACCAAATTTCGTCGTGTAGGTGGGGACTGGTACTCGTTAAACATATATTGGCCTTAAATGTCTTTATGTTGGCACGGCGTGGAAATTTAACAGTGGTTGAAAATTATGAATGGTTATTTTTTTTATCTTTCGCTTCGGTACTCAAATCAAACCGTCTCCAATAGCCTAATGCTCAATTCCAATGTGACTTTAATTCCACTAACCGATGTCTGGACAGTGAAACACAATATGTTGGTCAGACGTGCGACCGAAATTTATAATCCGCTCAAATCTGTTAAGAGGATACGGGACCCAAAAAAAGACTTAGAAATTTGAATATTACGAACAAAACAACTTGGATTTAAAAAAAAACTGTTTGTTCTATTCTGCACCCATCAAAAGTAAAAATTTTAAATTATGATGATTTTTAAAAGAGTTATAGCCATTTTATCGAGGGGACGTGGTTATTTCAGACGGCTGTCATATTTGTTTACAATGTGCAAAAAGAGCCTTTAAAATTTATTTTATTCAGAATTTTTATTTCTTTCGGTTTAATTGGCAACACAGTAGTTATCTGCAACCGAAATTGTTGTTAACGTATTTTGCTAAATTTCTTTCCCAATGTTTAAATCCTGTTTTCTCAATAAAATTTTTTTTCTGTGTTTTCCTAACTTCAAATTGCTCCTCGCGATTCAAATATCAACAGATCTATCTAATATTTTATATTTACTTTGTTTATCATATTCAAAAGAAAATGACACATGGTTTTCACTCTGAGTACATAATTTCTTACCTAATTCATCAAATGTAATTAAATTCTACCAGGAATTAAAAAAACATTTTGTTAGCGAATTTTCGAAATTTTTTTCTCAAAAAGTACACATTGTATGCAAAAAGGCATGGGTCAAATTACTTAAAATACATTTAAGAATCCTTATAAATTATTTGGAACAAATTTATCAAAATTTAAATCGCAAGGAGCAAATTGAAATGTACAATATTACATTTTTAAAAACTTCAATATTTAAAAAACATTTTGGTTAATTTTGATTAAACTTCACAAGAGCAATAGAAATGTTGTGTTTAATAACTGTGAAAGAAATTGAAAACATATGTTGGTAATTTTAAAAAAATAATATTTTGGGTCCCGTATCCCCTTAAATTCAAGTCAGGGCTCTGTTAAGTCCAGAGAAAGGAGAGAGAAAGAGAGGGCAATGGAATACGCAATCACAGCTGAACTGACTTCGCCGAAAGAAATAGCGCATAGTTATGATAATAGAAAAACAGCCAGTTTCTTTTGTACTGAAGCAATGATATTATCTAGAAAGTTTACGACTGGTATGATTTCCATGTCATCAGTTATAGAAATTAACGTTACAAGTCCGCAGTGATACACATTCCAAATCATTACACTACTACAAGCAAAATTGTCATATTGGAAAATGCACTGTAACTGGCAATGTTCGTTAGACCTTTCCCTTACCCAACAACGCCCATAGGGTTTCATCGTCGTGAAACTTGATTAATCCTTTAAATCCGTTTCCATTGAGCCAGCTTCCGATTCGAATGAGCTATGCACCAAATAGGTGTAGTTTCATATGTTTCGGAATTATTATGTTTGGAATACAGCTTTTCGGCTATATGAATTTAACTAATACAACTTCAACTGTCATACTGTAAATTCGAAAGCATGCGGACTCTTGAAATGTTTTGGCAACGATAGCATAAAATTAGTAGCGAGAAAATGTACCACACATTTCACAGCTCCAAGGTCAGTTTCGTCAGTTGTAGCCTGCCCATTCGTTTCTTGACTGTCGTGACATCTTCATGCTCCCATTTAGTAATTGCATCTGTACAGATGACCTTGGAGGATGAAATATCATAGCAGTCGCACACGCAAATAAGTTTCTCAAATGGCTTTCTGTAAGTACCAGTCTCTGAAATCCGTAGATTAGAACACTCAGTGATTTTTCAAGTCAACGCCTCCAAAGAGACTTGTTCTTAACCGTTGAGCTTCTTATACCACATTAGTACAAATCACGTGACAGGAAATTACGTTTCTATTTGCCAATCGGTGTCTTGACACTTTTCACTGCTTTGGATAAATGCCGTTGATAACCCCTCCATTCATATGTACACGCAATTTTGTGTAATGATCCACTTTCTGTGAACAATAGCAGCTGCTAATTTATACCATCCACAAGTATCTTAGTAGTTGTCCAATGACAGCCACGTTTGTCCAGTCCCCAAGCAGTAAAGGTAACACATATTAGTTTTAGACGGCGTAATTACTATTTTCCCTGAGTGTATTTATAATTTTTGTGTCAGAAAAACTTTCTGTATGCATGTCTGTTTGCTTGCCATTGTCTGCCTTTGATTTGATTCAGTTTGGCCAAATATAGCCTTTGTACTATTAAGTCTCAAAACCACTATTATCATGATTTTGTCGTAAGTTTCAATTCTACACTATTTGAGCAATGCCTTTTATTAGTCTTTTATAACTCGTCACTGTTATTTTTATACCTTTTCATCTACACAAGCTTACAAGTATCAAAATACTTAGCTACTCAAGGTAAATCTACTCCAACTGTGTTTAGATCAGTTAATTAATATGCGATTAACTTAACAGTGACATCAAAATATGTTATTTGTTTTCAGTAGCATCAAAACTTTAATCGCACTTTTATTAAGATATGTCTACTCACGATACCCTTTCCAAATCGTAATAGCTCTAGAATTTTGTATACCGACCTCATCCAAAATATTTTTATGGATCATTTCATCTGTTGCAAAACATCACTCTTGTTTCTTCTTCCTTTATCCTCGATGTACTCGAAACATGCAACAGACAGAAAAGCACAAACTTCGTAAGCATCCATATTTCCCTTCCAACCAAAAGCACGCAAATTTTGAATTTGCCTGGAAACACGCCTAATAAAAAGATGCACCAAGGCAGCTCAGAATCAAACCAACCTCTTCTCAAACTATTTATGTGGAGTTAAGCGCAAAATAAAACAAAACAAAAAACGGAGGAAGAAAACAATCCCGGGATAGACACGTGAACGCGAATTTCCGGAACTCTGCATCTGTATAAAACTTCTGTGAATACGAGCAACACAAGAACACCTCCACATTATGCAGTTTGCATTATGCATCGCATACATATATATGTATGCATATTATAAGGACTCCCATACACACACGAATGATGTACAACGTACTGAATAAAGGAATTCACTTAAAATTTCGAGGATCTAGCAAACTACGTGTTTCTTTATTCCAGATATAAAAAAAACATTAAAAACAGATTATCTGAAAGGGAGAGGTACCCGTTCAGGATAGAGAGGATAGAAGTACGAAAAAAAATGAACGTTGTTTGTTTCTAATGGATTAGATTTTACGGAATGATTCGATTTGATCCTCCTCAGTATTTGCTGGGTTTTTTTTTCGGGTATTTATTCATTAGGGGTAAGACTATATTTCTTTTTCGATGTTTGGTTGGGCGTTTCCGCTCTTAATTCGCGGTCTCACATCTGAATCTTCTTCGAATCGAATTGCTTATATTTCCAGGAAAAGTCGTTTTACGTGTTTTGGCAAATGATTTCGAAAATCGCGTTTGGTGAGGGAATTCGATTAGGGAGGGGAATTGTATAAAGAGGAATACTGTTTCAAACGTCGTTGGAGCCACTCTTTAAAGTTGAGATAGCAATGAGCATTTGAAAGAAAACACTTTGTATCTGTTCGCAATCCAGTTTCTGATAATACTTGCTGCACAAATGCTGCAGGTGCACTCCAAGAGTGATTATGTTACAATTATTCATATTATGATACGTTAGTTAGTATAATGACACATTGTATGTTTAGAGAAACTTCTGCACATATAACTGATGTTACAATAGATATACAGGGGGTTCCTGTTCGAATGTATATCAATTGTTCAACGTATTTTACGTATTCGACGAACTGATTGTATGAGCTTGCGTAATAGTATTTCATTGCATATGCTCAAATATGTTATTCAAATTGTATCATTGACTAACTATACTATTTATTGGCCCTTACAAATATATCTACTGTATGTAAAATTTAATTTGAAATGAACATGCAGTGGGATATTAAGCTCTGATACATTTGATGTAAGTTCTCTAGACTTCTTAATGAAATAAATATTTATGTTACTTTATGTGCGCAGAAATAATAATTTTAGATCACTAAATTAATGGAAACAATTTCTAATTTATATTCACAGATATTTTCCTACTCAAATTCGCTTTCTCAGTTCTGAAGAAAATACAAAATTATAACTTTGCCATTTTTAAAAGAATTAAAATTTTATAGATTGATTTTTTTAATTCTTAGAACTCTTCGTAATGCTTTCTTCCAATTTGTTTTTCTATTCATTTTGACCTGTATATTGTGCTCTATCTTCTATTTTTACAATTTTTACATGTATTTTCCACTGTCATGTAAATGGATATTTTCTCTATGACTGTAAAATAGATATTTAAGCTGGCTTAAATGAAAACATTTAATACAAATAATTCCAACTTAAGCGTTTTGAGAAGCTCAAAACTGTTGTAGCAAATATTCTATATTTTGAGTACATTTTCGAATGTTTATATGTGGTGTGAACGTTTTGATGTTAGAGAATATTGCTACAATTTGTCACATGTAATTGAATTTTATGAGAGAGTATCCAGGTTGGTAGGACTACCAACGTATTAGAACATCTCACAAGATCATGTGAATCTTTATTCTATTAAATGGTAAACAGATATATTATTGCAGCAATCTCTAAAATACTTTGTATTACCTAAAAATTACAAAATATTGTTTTAAGTTCTACCTCTAAGGCACTACAATTGGTGAAGCAGACATCTATTTGCGAAGGAGCAACCCTGTGGTAAAGTCACCAATGCTCTGAACAGATAATATCACCAACATCGATGCCCTTACAAACCAGCATTACAATTCAAGACCTGTTGTATGCCAGACATTTTATCTGAGTATTTCACTTGGTAGGGGACTAGTTGCGAAATATAACAACAAATATTGAGTACAAAAATGAAAAACAAACAAAAATATACCATAATTGTTTGTTTTTTTTAAATTTAAAACTATAAATATTTTATACTGTGTTTGGACAGAAACCTTTCGTTACCAATTGATCAAAAATACTGAAAGTGATGTCTAGGAAGAGTATTTTATTGTAAGCGTAGGTATTGGCAGTTCTTTTGTGGTATGGTATATGGTCATTGCATTGTTGTGGTTTGTTATATGTTCTCCATAAGTGACATTTGGTTTGTTTTTGTAGTACAATTTAACCATTTCGCCAAAGAAAATCTCAGAGAATGAATTCCGAATTTATTTCTGATAGTAAATTGGTCAACGCAGATTATATTAAAAGTCTAACGTTGCCAAAATGGATCTAAATTACTTTTGATGGCAATCCTACACTATATGGACAAAAGTATTTGTACACTATGTTTTTTTTAAATGCTTTATTTTCTAATTAGTAATAAAGCAAAAGAAGGGGTAGACCCTTCTTTTGCTTGTATTACAGCTGCAACAAGTCGAGGCATACTTTCCACAAGCTCTCTGTAAGTCTGGCAAGGAATAGCTAGCTATGCCTCTTGCAAGGCTGTGAAAAGATACTGTTGTGAAAATGGGCGTGAAAGGTGGTGTCATACTCATCGCTGCAGTCTGTTAAACAGATCGGCTCGATCGGATTGAGATCAGGGCTCTGAACAGGCCAATAATCCAAGTTCACCTCATTTTCTGGAAAAAGGTTCAGCACACGTTTCGCAGTAATACACTGATCTCGATCCTGTTAGAAGAAACAACTATCATCGCCGTAGTATTGTCATAGTCTAATCAAGGGCGAATTATCTAGATATCACGTCAGCGTTCATGGTACCAAGTGCATAAATCAATGGTCCGAGTAATAACAAGAAAAACTACCCCACACTAAGATGTATCTTTTTCCTAATTTCTGCAGTGTCCAAATACTTTTCCATGTAGTGTATAAGTACCATGGAAGAGCATTAGATCAGCGGGTGTAAAAACTATTTACATGTGTTTGTACTGAATTACTCTAGAGATCAAAGTTTTTGTGATGGAAATTTAAAAATAAGCTTAAAAATTCAGATATGTTTATTTCTGTCTCAGTAACTATGGACAAATTTATCCTACATCAACTCTCAGGGTCAACTCTAACATCGCACCTTCGATTGCTATTTAAGCTGTCTGAACAATCTCTATACTCACTTTGCATTCACTTTATTTCACGTTCATCTACAAGGATCTCGATGAAATATTTGGTCCATAAAGATCTGGTCAGTTTTGCTATTGACGACATACTTCGTCAAAGTTTGACCACCATCAGGGAGTCGGTCATTGTGAAAGGAACATTTGAATATTCATAATATAGGTACAATATCCAACATATATCGCACACAGGCATAAAAAGTAACACAAGTAAAAAAAATAAAGATTTTGATGTTATGTTGTTGCAAAATATGTATGAGGTGCCCCAGAGTCTTATATTACTGTTCTATATAATATAATAGAAGTTACCACCATAAATACCTATCTAAAATTTAAAAGAAGCTCGTACTATTTCAATATAAGTGTTATGGTATCCTTTAAGTTGATGTTTCTCAAATTCTGCAATTTTGAGTTGCGTCACTCTTCTTCCGTGGTTGCGATTTGTGTTTGCTAACCGGTTCTACTGAATAGCAGAAAAACTGTATGATCACTATATCAGGAAGTCACCAAATGTAACCGTAAACTGACCCAAGACCGTAAATAGGTTTTCCAATTTAAAGTTAGATTTTGTTTTTTGTATGCGCGTTTAGTCAAAATCCATTCACGCATAAACGAAACGTACCGAAAATAACGTCATTGTACACAAAAACAAGTCTAAGTGAGGCTTATTAAAGAAAAATGTTTGTTATGCAATGAAAATTTGAAAGAAAGCTTAAGAAATTTAATATATTTGTTCCTGTCCGGATGACTAAAGATAATTTTACCTGGCAACAACAATCAGTGTCAACTCTAACTCCGTTTTCACAATTGCAATTTAAACTGTTGGCGCAATCTCGATCATCACTCCATCCACTTTACTTCAAAAGCTGGAATTAAAGTGCACGGAACCTCTAAATACTCTCTTACTACTACTCAACAAATTCTTAAATTGGTCAGAATGTCTCCCACAGAACAGGAGATGCCGAGAAGCCTTACAGAAATCCCCCGGCGCGAAGCACTGGCGAATTGCGAGTAAATTACCTCTTATTTTTCCCTCACGTGAAATTCTAGTCGCCTACATTATTTTCCTTTTCCCAACTGACCACGGGTGGAAGAAGCAAAAATAAAGAAAAGAGTTGCATTTTTATCGACGTTAAAGCTCAACTTAATGCGCACATAAATTGTGATTTATGCCACTTCCTAAGGCTCGATGTGATTTTGGAAGCGAGGAATTTTTGCTTCCGTGAGTGCTGGGGGGATTTGGATGGGGGAATGCAGATGAAGGTCGCGAAACAAAACGCTTACAACTGAATTGTCGCTTGTATCGAATAACTCTGGAGTCATTTCAAAGTCATTTAAGAAAATAACATGTCTTAAATAAAGTTATAGCATTTGAGTTCAGATTACTGTAAATAGTTTGAATTATTTTAATGCTTATACCTTGCAGATTTCTAAACGCTTGGGCATCCGCTTTTGTAGTTTTGACAGAGGGAGCAAGTTTGTCGCTTTCTCTTTTATAAATATATTTTTTAATATAATTTTAATATATATATATATTGTAGCGAAACTTATTCACTTCGTCTGAAAATCGAGGCTCAGTCGGTATTGCACCTTATTGCGAATCGGAAGGTACGGAGTTCCAATCCCACTAGAGGCAAGTGGCCTAAAAGTAGATTTCATTTTAAAGTTTCCTTTCTGTTTGTTTCTCACTTCTTCAGTAATATACTTATGTTAATTTCTAGAACTTTCGAATTCTCGAATGTTCGATTCATTTTCGGAAAAGGTATAAAAGGAGTATCACTCAGTTCAAGTGAATAATAAAGTCTCGAGTTGGGATCAGTAATCTTTGTCCTCGATTGCCTTTTGCAAATATACACGAAGAGGTTAGCTTACCTATAATAAATCTACACGACAATATATATATATTTATATATATATATATTTATATATATATATATATATATATATATATATTTATATATATATTTATATATATATATATATATATTTATATATATATATATATATATATATAATATATATATATATATATTTATATATATATATATATATATATATATATATATATATATATATATATATTTATTTATTTATTTATATATTTATATATATTTTACAATTTCTTGGGTTTTAAATTGTTTTTTAATCGTTAAGTTACCACAAAACAGTTATTATTTTATGCACCTAAGTTTGAAAAGTTCTAATGCTAAACTTACCTAGAACGTCCGTTGCTTTCTTCCCACAAGAAACACAAATTTCTCGGTTTATCGCTACAAATAGTTTCAACGAGATATCTTGTACACACGTCAAAAAAAACCTCACCCAATCGTAATTGCACAATTTACATCGCAGAACAAAACAGAAGGTAGAAATCGATAGAGATTAATGTTTTCTACAAATATCAATATTTAAAATTAGTCTAAAAAGCAGTCTTCATATTAAATTGGGTGCTTGCTCCGATAATATCATTACGAACCCCCATCTGTTATCACAAATTTGGATTCTACACACAATTTCAGGTAGGAATGAAAAAGTTCATAAATTTTATTGTATTATTCTACTGATTTGTGACTGTTTGAAAATTAAATCTCCTAATGGTAAATTGGTGTTTCACGTTTTTTGTTATAATTGCTAAAATCATTAATTTTTCTTAGAAAGTGTTTTTTCATCCTTTGCTACCCAAAAACCCAAACACAATCTATAAACATTTTAACTATCGAACTAAATTTACTATTTTTTATCATATATGAAATTAATATTCATAAAAATTATGAATAAAAACATAAGCAAATTTGGACACCATGTTATTCAACTGTTAGTAAAACATCGGAATTCCCAATTTCAGATAATTACGTGCATTATTAGTACCGCAGTGAGACTGTTTGCAAAATTCGATGATTATTATCGGTATTGGGGATTGTTCCCAAAGTGAAAACAAAAATGTCTGCCAACAGATGCTGTGATTCAATCAGAATGGATTATGGCTGCTTTGTCACCATCTTAATGGACTCCACACCAAGGCGCTTACAATAGGTCATTGCTGTGACGGCCACTACACGTTTTCATGAATATTTATAATGTGATTGAACTCCCAAAATTTATATGCTCCCTCAATGGTTTTTATGGATGTTCTCTGTTAATTTTACGCTATTCTACATTAATATTTCAGCAAATCCGCTTGAAATTGTGTGTAAAATCCAAATTTGTGATAAAAAATTTGAGTTCGTTTTGAAATTATCGGAGCAAGCGCCCAATTTAATATGAAGATGGCCCCTGAAACAAATTTTAAATATTGATATTTGTAGAAAACATCTCGACGAGGTATCTAGTGTTTTTGTCAAAATTTCATCATGATTGTATTACATTCAACAAACAATCTGCAATTTATTCATGGATGAAATATCTCGTCGTATCTACTAAATAGCTTTCGTTCATCATCAAACAACGACCATGTAAGTAGCAAATTAAAAACGCCCCTTCAAAACAAAAAAGTAAGTCAGTCTTAATCGCGTGTTTACATCTAAGTTTATCATCGTGTGTAATTATTATTCCGCTTACAAAGACGCCATACATAAATGGTTTTTAGTTCTACAAGACACAAACACTATGACTCGCATAAAAGCTCAAAATCCCGAAGAAATTGCAAATATGTTGCGAGAGCTATCTGAAAATGAATCTGATGGTGATAAAATCTTCTGTTCCGATTTATATTCCGATAAAACCAGATTATCTGAAAGTAAATCAGAACCTGAAGAAAATGGCAGACGAGATGCTGATATTTCTCAGAACAATTTGTATTTATACCATTTGGGATAGCATAGAATTGATAATGTATAATGGTTGACTGAATGATTTACGTATAGATATATTTTACGTGATAGGTAACAGTTTTTCAATTTTGTAAAACTAAACGCCAATAAGCCTGTTATGATCTTAAGAGCCAAAGTTCCAAATTTATAAAAATAAGAGGAGATTATTTATCCGAACTTCAGTTAATGGAAAATAAAAAGGGTAATTTATATGCAACCATCGCATATATACGATGTAGTGTTCGCTCAAATTAAGGATGCGCGGAAACTGTGTCGAATGAATATTTGTTATCATTCAATTATGAATAAGACACGTATACATTATGAATTTAATCATTAACTGTTAAAATCTGAAAAATATTGTGTTTTTCATTAAAATAACTCATTTTCTTTAATTTTCAAACTTTTATTACTTAATTTTTGTTTAATGAGTATGACAACCAATTACCTGTTTCTTTTTGTGCAATTAGCGCTCATTAGAACAGAAACCATTGGAAAAAGCTCAAAGAAAACTAAAAGAGAAACCCAATACAGAAGCGATACCATAAAGGTAATTTAACTATTGAAGCAATTTATTTAAAGGTACCGAAACTATACCAGCGAGTAACGAGAGTGCCGGCCCTAATAGAATTAATTATTTTCTTGTGGAATCAAATTGTAATTTATAAAAAAATATTTATGCTAATGTTTGCACACGAATTAAAATCAAAACATCTAATTTTTTATTGGAATAAATTGCTTACACTGTAAAAAACATCTTCACTTGTAAATTAATTCATTTTGTTGAATTTTCAGCTG
The DNA here is from genome assembly GCA_947359465.1 of Metellina segmentata. NCBI lineage: Eukaryota > Metazoa > Arthropoda > Arachnida > Araneae > Tetragnathidae > Metellina > Metellina segmentata. Next base: position 57,779,047 of record OX375875.1, read on the forward strand.
ATATGTATACAATAGCAGGGCTTCGGATCATTCCTTAACTAACTTAATTTTATTTCATAAATTTACTACTCACAGGAATCACCCTCATTATCAAGATTGATTACCTTGATTTTTTTATATTGCCGTATTGCTAAATATTTAAAAGCATTTTAAATTACAATAAAATGTACAACCATTATTGATTTTTATTGATCTTTGAAATTAATGTGACCATAATTGGGAATTAGAGTGAAACACTAAAATACCTAGAGATAAGCAACAACTAAGGTCTGCTCTGTACACGGTTTTATTATTTACCCTCTGAGGAGTTGATACGCATATATTCATTCTGTAAACTGTCGTCATTTTTGTATCACTTCTAACAATTTTTACCTACTTGATCCATAGAATCCTTAGCAGGATTCTTTCAACCAATAGATATGGTTATAGAGTTGTGTGCAATTAATACTACATTACTTTAAATTATTGTGTCAATCAGTGGTTTAAATCTGTGACTGACACGTGAGGACTTTTATTGAAATACATTTAGAATGCCTTTTGAAAAGGGGTAATAATTTAAATACGAATCGAAAACAAATTTGTAACATGCCACTTGAACAAATTAAATGTTAGCAAAAAGGCGCATCGTATTATTTGCTTGCCTATACTCCTTATACACTCATTGCCATAAAAATGTGCGCACAAAGAAAAAGTCGTCAAAATGAAACGAAATTTTACACATGTAACTACTACTTTGATATAAGTAAGTGATTAGAAAATCAAAGAAAAAGGATCATTTATTGCAGAAAAAAGTACAAATGAACGGAAGTTTTAGTACTCTGTTGGACCCCCTCTAGCGCGAATGCAAGATGCGATACGAGTGGGCCTTGAGGCATTCAAGTTCCGTATGATGTCCCTAGACATCACCACGTTGCTGTTCCACAGTTGCTGTAAACGAGCCTCTAGTTCGACCAAACTCGTAGGGTGTCCAACTTGCCGTCCCAAATGACCCTAGATATGCTCGATTGGTGACAAATCTAGGGATCGAGCAGGCCAGGGAAGGGTGGTAATGTGGCGGAGGCAGTCTTTTGACATCCTTGCTGTGTGTGGCCGAGCATTGTCTTGTAGGAAAATGGCTCCTAGGAACCCTGCCATGAGTGGCATCACATGTCGCTGAAGGACGTCATCCGGGGCCTCCACACACCAACACGATTGTCAACACTACTCAAATTGAATCTAGATTCGTCGATGAAGACGACCGGGTTCCATTCTGTTGCATTGCAATCTCGTCGTGTGCGACACCACTCCAAACGGAGAAGTCGATTGGTGGGTGTCATTGGCAGTACACATAATCGGCGCCGCGATACCAGATTTCCTTCAGCCAGGCGCTTTGCGTTGGTTCGAGAAGACACAGGGGCCCGTAGTGAAGGTGCTGCCTGTGTCTGGATAGCGGCCAATGAGGCAGTTGGCTCTACGCGTGCGCATCGTATGATGTGACGATCTTCTCGACGACTGGTCTGTCGAGGGCGTCCTGAGCCTGGTCGCCGTGTAAATGACGTCTCTTCTGTTCACTGGTCCCAACACCTTCTCAGAGTAAAATCCGAACGGCCTACTTAACGAGCTACTCGCCGAGCTGACCACCCAGCTTCCATCATTCCGATGATTCTTCCCCTCTTGGACTCTGACAGCTGATCATATTTTCTTCGACGGCGACGTAATGGCATGTCTACCTCAGCGTTTCCTTTGCAAAAGATTAAGTACACTCAAACAAGCTCTGCTTACCTGTTTTATACACCAAGGAGAACGAAGTTCAACGGTCAATTTTGCCGGATGAAACAAATTTTTATGTCTAGAAAATCAGTATTATTGTTATCTAGATTGTTTTTTTTGACATTAATATACATGATAAACGCAGCGATTTTAAATTTACAGTCATTAAATTAATATTTTGGGACTCCAATATCTCTAAAAGAATATACTACAACACAATTGCTGGTCAAATGGTACGTCTCAAAAAAATTGGTAATTCTGACTCAAACTTTTTATTATAATGTAAATATCTAAACAACACACTTCTCAATAACAAACACCCGTATTCATTCTTTAATAATATTTTTGAAAGATTTATTAATATCAACACCTACACAACAAATGAATAATTATTTTTCGTAATTTCTTCAGAGCCATGGGAGTTACTATTTTTGAATAGGGGCTGGGGATTTTAATATTATTTATATTTATATTTTTCTGCATTTTATGGACTCGTTGCATCGGAAGTATGGTTTTAGCATATAAGTTAGATTGTGCAATTGACGGCATTTGGTGGTAATTTTTAGGCTTGTTGTTATTGATCTCCCCGCTGCGGCTTCGGGTTTCATTTCGTTTTGTTCCTGCTCTGTTTTGGTATTTTGTTTTGTTTTTGTTTTACTTGCTTTTTGGTGGTGTTTGGGGGAGTGTATGAGCAATTTCTTCAGCCTAATGCTGCTCATATGTCGAAAATACCATTTTATGTTGTTTGGGTCAGGCTCCGCCCTGATGACGCCCTGATCCACCAACATTTCTTCATTTTTTTTAATCATTTTTTAAGACTTTTATTGCATAAATGTATTTGGAAATTCTTGTGTTCTTGAAATTATATTGCTTACCATGTTATGGCTGCAGATTCAACGCGCTTGTATGGGTAGTTTCGAGTTTCGGTTTCTGGTTAATGCACCCCGGCTGTTTGGTTATTTTTTGTTATTTTGTGTGTGTTATGTTACTGTTATTTTGTATATTTTAAGATATTATATATATACGGTATACGATAAAAATTTCCTCGGGAAGCTTTAGTCTATAGCATAACTACAGATTTACAAACCGAAATCAACGAGCAATGTAATTTGGTTAACTACGAGTATTCTGTTCCTCGTTCTGTTTTGAAACATAAAAAATGCACATGATGACATAAATTTTAAAATGTTAAACCAGTTAAAATAAAAAAAAATTGTCATGTAGAAGCTCAACAGTAGTTTTTACTTTCAGGCCTTTTTACTTAACTTTGTAACTTTTATATGCAAACATTAAATTATTCATAAGACGCATTTCAGAAAAATCTTGAATATGAAAATCGCAACATGCAATCTCGTAAATAAAACTGTCAACTCTAATTTTAAACATTCATATTCAGATAACAATACACAATGAAAATAAAATGAAAGAATCTTTGCAAATTTTTATACTGGAATTAGATATTAAGCAAAATATTAAATTATTAAATATTTTTTATGTCTGAAATAGTAAATTCGCAATACGTGATCATTTGTATAATTAAATTACACCCAAAATAAAATATTTAGATGGAATTTAAACCAGGAACATCGTCAGATTACTAGTGAAATGACAATCAAAATTTTCAAGCTTTGAGGTGTTTTAATTTAATGGATCATATTGTGGTCTTTGGATTAACTATCGAAGTGTTTGTTTATGTGTGTCCATTTCTGTCCTTAAAGAATAGATGTCTTTTACAGAAACAAAGTAACAAAGTGAGTAAATCTTGATTAGTACTATTTTCTCCACTACTTTCCTCAAAACTATGTTTTTAATATTTTAATGTTTAATTTGTAAGCCGACTATATATTGCTAACATAAATTACTATTAAATTTGTTACAAGCTAAATATAGTAGGTGTAGGTATTCTACTCTTGAAAATTACAGACATATATTCCCTTGAACTATGCCAAAATACAATGTAAAATGATTTCTCTAGATAATTAAAGCAAAATGATTTGCAGCGTGGTTGTTAAAAATAGAATTGTTCTAAATTAAAATGGCACTCACGACTTGAATGCTCTCAACTGAAAGGAAACATACAACAAACATGTAGTTTTGAAAACTTGCAAGTTTATTATTATTCTTTTTTTATTCATTTACTACCGCTTCTTGCTGCAAAAGTTACACATGGGAAAACATTCCATTCCACTCATTTAATGACTCTGGTGAGATCACGTGGTTTCGTCGCGTCACCATAGTAACCAGTTGACCTCAGGAATAAAGATAAGCCTTTAGTTTCATAACTCTCCACTTTCACATCGTATTTTTTCTTAAAAACTAACCACTCAAAGTTTTGATACACCTTATGACTACCTTCTTTTTGCTGAGCCTTTTTCCTTTTCATCATTTTGCTTGGTTTCTTTTTTGAATTGGAGTTATTAGTTCCTTTACAAGTCGGGCAGAACACAGTAGAATTTTCAGCCGGATCAAAATGAAACTTGTTCAACCGAATAAGGCAGCGAAATTGACTTTTGAAAAATGAACTCTAAGGATACTCTGACTATTTCTTTAACGGGAAGACACTGGGTGTATAACGTTGTTTGACGTTACAAACTACAATTTTGGAGGGGAAAACTTGGAAAAGAAACCGAATCGATTCTGTCTAACAAGATGTTCGACGTGTTTCGTTACACCATGCATGCAAGCCATGAGTGCATTGCTGCAGAAAGTGGTGCGGGAGTTCCCTAATTTAATTTTCAAAAAAATGTTTCATTGTGAAGTTGGATTGTTTTTAAAGTATCAAAATGCCGCCTTTCGACAGCGTGGTATTTCCTGAATGTTTTGGAATTTTCCAACTCTCCAAATTAAATTACGGTATGTGTAGAAAGAAATATATAATTTAAAATTTAACAGTTTATAAGCTTTTTGAGCAAGTATATTTCACTGAGTATATAAACTACTTAAAACACAAAATATCGTTGACTTACAAATGAAACAACACCAAACTCGAAATTTCAAATACACTGACCTCTTTAACGGAGACATAGGACTTATAGCGTTGTTTGACGTTACAAACTGCAATTTCAAAGGGGAATATCGGAAAAGAGAAACTGCATCGGATTCTTTTTAACAAGATCTTGTAGGAATTGTGCTGCATAGTGAATGGACGTTATGAGTGCATTACCGTATAAAAAAATGCGGGAGCTCTTTAATTTCATTTTTAAAATTGTTTCGCTGTAGGGTTCGATTATTTTCAAAGTATGAAACAACAGTATCAAAAACCGCTTAGTGGGCAAAGTGGTATTCCCTACATTGTTTGGAATTTCAACTCTACAAATTGCTTTAAGGTATTCATAGAAAGAGAAAATATAATTTTAAACCGAAGAATTTCACTGTAACATTTTACGCAACAATATTACTCCGATAAACTGCTTTAAGCTACATATAGTTCGCATAAGTAAGTAACCCATCACAAACGGTTGGTTCGGCCGTCTCGGATCAGTTCAGCTTTAAATGCTTCGGCAAACTCCAGCTAAACTTTAACTCATTGGGAACGGAATTTTTGGCTCGACTTAGAGTAGGTAGAATCCTCTGAGTTTGTGTAACATAGGTTCTCGAACCTCTCACGCAGAATAACACTCAATAAAATCAAAGATGTAATTCAAAAGACGTGTATAAATTTGTAAATGAGTGAACATGAAATTAAACATTCTGGAGTGAAAAATAGCTTGTATTATTGTTTTAAAAACGAATATGGTAGATTTACAAGTAGCAAAAAGAATATGCGAGGCATATTTTTATGCTACGTTTATTGGTTTTATAGAAAGATGTGACTATACTAGGGAAGGGATATTTCAGCCAAAACCATACTGAGCTAAGCCGTACTGAGCATAGCTGACTGTTTATAATATGTTACCTTTCATAGAAATCAATTCATAGTAGGCAATTCAACAGTAAGAAAATTTGTAGCTGATGAGCCGAATAGGTCATTTGTAGAGAATTACTAGTTTTATAAGTGAAATACACCAGGCCTTGAAATAGATTTTTTAATACAGGTATACCTTATGCACGTAATTTTTTAATACAGATGCACCTTATGCACGTAATTTTTAAATTAGGTGCATAGGTTATATTCTAGGAGCACATTTAAATAAAAGTAATTTAAGAGCATTAATGTAATGCTAACTATTTTATTAGTTGGGTATGTTTAGATATGTTAGTAGTAGATAGTAAATAAAAATACTTAAGCATCTAAATTCTCCCTTCTTCGGCGCAAGGCTGTCGCGACAGTCACTTCAACATAACTATTTGGAAAATGTTTCGATCATCGGAAAGTTCAAGTGGCAGTGGCACAAGGAAATCTTCCTCCTGTATAAACTCGTTACGTCCCAGCGATTTTGCTTTCCCGTAGTGCGTAGTTAGGGATTTTAATTACGTCTCTTTGGAGCAAGAGGGGTCGACACAAATATTTTGTTCAAACATCAAAATAACATTAAACACGTCCCCCCTCCTTTTTTTAACGTGCACCTAGCGGGAAAAATTTGGGTGAAAAATTTTATTTTCATGTGCACAGTGCACCTGTGCACCCGGGTATTTCGAGCCCTGAAATACAATTTGTTGAAATATTGGAGTATGAGTTTTTCAGTTATATATTTCTGTCTCTCTCTCTCTCTCTCTCTCTAAACCATAATGGATAGTCTTTAAACATGTGGAGTTCCCTGTTGTTTTTTATTTGCTTCGAGATTATATTTCTTGTGATACACACTTAGAAAACGCATCAAATAATCAATAAATGTGCATTATTTGTATTAATTTAATTAATAAGTTAAATTTTCAATGTATGAATGAAACAGATGCCAGGAATTTGACTTTGCCTGATTTGCCATATATAGCAAAACATAATTATACTGAAAGTGATTTTCTGTTAATAATTGATAAATTGAGTAAATACGAATTATAATGAATTATTGTTTAAATGAGAAATTTGCACACAATTCGCATATTGCTTTAAATTTATTATTTATTTCCCTTAGTATCTCCTATAACTTTTTCTTTTCACTTAGTGCATTTTACATGTAAACCGATGAAATCAAATAAATTGCCTTGTTATAGCTTAAAAGACAGTTGTCGAAATTGTATTTCTGGATTGAAATGTATTATTAATTTTTCTAATTTAGAACCAATTTTTCAAACTACATATTACATTTAATTATCAAATTAAATTTATTTTTCTGTGTTCTTATATCCATCAAAACTACTCACATATTTAACTAAAATATTGAATGTATTCTCATAAAATATTCATATATATGTGCAAGCACTAAAATTTCGTTTAATATCATGTACGAACATGCAATTATACGTATACTATTTCTGTATTAATGATTAACAAATAGTCTAGACGAACTATCTCTTTTTCTTACAACATATTTCATTGTAAAAATGGTTTCAAGTAATGTGTTTTCCATGTTATATTATATTTTCACCAAATATATATATTTAGTGGAGGAAAATTAATTTTATAAAAAATATTTGACACTGACAAACACAAAATTGCTGTTACATAGTGATTGTGACAACTATTTGAAATGATGATTAATATTTAAAATTCAAATAACACATGTTTTTAAAATTGTTAAACAGGCTGAGTTAATAAATAGCATCGGGTATGAATATGTAAGGATAATAATACTTATATTGTGTTTTAGTTGATTAAAAGGTTTGAATCATCTCAATACATTATATTTTTTGGCTAATTAAAATTCTGCGTTTTCGTTTCTGGTGTATGTATTAATTTTTAAGTAATTGGATATATTAATTTGTAAGAGTAATTGGATGTATTAATTTGTAAGTAATTGTGTGTACTAATTTTATTTAACGTAGTTTGAGGAACGGAGATTGTATTATATTTAATTTAATTTACTAATTTCCTAGTTGAACTGTTAATTTTTATTAGACAAAATTTATGGACTCTGATTCCTAATTGGGCTGATAATCCTTACACTGTGACATACTTCTGTTATTCTTCATAGCTCTCACATTTTTTTTCATTAGAAAAATTAGGCCTGCAACTTACGACGGTTGCTAAAGCTCATCGAATGTCTATCGTTAAGTTTATGTTTGTATTCATGTGTCTAATTTGCAGTGCTAGTTAAGGAGGATTTTTAAGTACGAGTACGTCTGTTACGGTAAACATGTTATTTATAAAAGTAACTACTCCCTTGTAAATTTAATAACAACAGGTGGGGTTTCGCAATGGTAGCTTTGTTTACTGTAATCTGGTTTTGTCATGTGTAGGACACTTATGTACAGAGGATGTAAGAACAATAACATGAACAGTTCAAACATGGAAATGCTGCGTTTTTTACTCCTGGACATCAAAATCATTGTAGTGCATTACAGTTTTTTCGTACAACACTCGTGATTGCATCGGTTGGTTGAGATTGCTAGGAAAAAGTCCTTTAGTTAACAAGGTTAAAACTGGTTAGAGTTCATACAAGAGGAAGATTGCGAAACGATTATAAGCCTGTGAACTGTTTTAACATGGTCATTAGGGTTAACATGACAATGTAAACATGTTAACTCTTCCACACTTGTAATGCTTCTTTACTAAATATATATATATCCGAAATAAGTTTTTTATCGGATTCGAATATGACGAAATGAGCAATTGAGAATAGTGGAATTTATCCTCATTGTCTGCTTGATATTTCTTTCCTCCTGTAGGTGAATAAAATATGAATGCATTTGTTTTACACAAACGCACATGCACCATTCTAGTTGATTTCCAACAAATTACTAGGAGTTACTTTATGGATTTGACAAACCCATTGAAGCTACGGTATTCCCTGTCTCTTTATATGTTTCACTAACCTACGTGTCACAGCAATCGAGATTACAAAAATATTGGGGAATGGTAAGAAGCGAATATGAAAACAAAAACAATTGATGGTGTCTTCTTCTAAGCTTGGATAAGATGTGCTCTATTTTTGTGTGCCAAAAAGTGGTAAATTATTGCTAAAATTTAAAAAAGTACTCTAAGTAAACATCTAATTTTGGATGTATAAGGTCATGTAAAATTGGAAATGCAATTCACACAAAAGGCGTACGTACACACTAGGGATGCGACATCGATGTCGATGTTTTCAAAACATCGATGTTTTTAAAAAAAACATCGATGTATTTAACATCGATGTATTTGTGTCGATGTTTTGGTAACATCGATGTTTTATTTGTAAATGAAAAAAATACCGTTACAAAAATTTTTAAAATAACCAAGTAGCATAATTTTTATAATCAGCAAATTGAAGATACTTTTAGACCAAAGTGACAAAGAATGAAGGGTCTGAAAAGTAGGGATGCGTCATCGATGTCGATGTTTTCTAAACATTGATGTTTTAGAAAAAACATCGATGTTTTGCTGTCGATGTCGCATCAATAGTTGGTAAACCAGTTTTAGGAAATAGGGAAACAAGTTTAAATACACTGAATTTTAAAAACATCGATGGTTTGAGGACGATGTATTATCAACATGGATGTTTTAATTTTCAACATCGATGTTTTGCTGTCAATGTCGCATCAATAGTTGGTAAACCAGTTTTAGGAAATGGGGAAACAAGTTTAAATACACTGAATTTTAAAAACATCAATGGTTATCAACATCGATGTTTTGCTGTCGATGTAAAATCAACACAAGTTGGTAAACCAGTTTTCAGAAATGGGGGGAAAAGTTTAAATACACTGAATTTTAAAAACATCGATGTTTTTGGGTCGATGTGTTATCAACATCAATGTTTTAATTTTGAACATCGATGTTTTGCTATCGATGTCGCATCCCTAGTACACACTAGAAGATTTTGTTTTAAATTTTAACTTTAAAAATCCATTTCTTTCACAGTTGGTCATTGGTTTAAGCTTAAAACAGTTTCAGTGAGAAAAAAATCGTAATTAACTAAATAATAATAAGTTTAATAAGATATCAGGAACTAATTAGCATGTTTTTAGAACAGTGATATCACAAATTTTAAATTGTCTAGAAATACCATTCTAAATGGAAATTATTTCCAGATGTATTCTTTGTGTTCTGACTCTCAATCAAAATGCTGGAGAGAAAAGTTTTTCATGTTGCATTTTTTTCCACAAGGATGCATAAAAGGTCAAGATATTTTATGGAAATATAGGGTTTAAAAATCTATATTAGTTAAAAAATTTATTTTTTAACAAAAACATCTTATTGATGGTCAAAACATCCACTGTATTATATAGATTACAATGATACAAAATAATTATGATATATTAATTTATTGTTGAGTTATCACTATTTGAACAAAGCATCGTATTGCAAAAATTTGTTTCTTCAGAAATGGAGTTTAAAGTTTTGGAAAGATGTATGTTAATGGTGACAGTACCAAACTAAAAACCCTTGTAACTAGTAAACTATTTCGAATATTTGCAAGATCTTAGCATCGTTTGAAAGATAAAGAATTAAAGACATTTAGAAACATTTAGAGGTTTTCAGGTTTTCTAGTGGGTTATTACACTTTAAGAAAATTCAGCGGAGATATACAATACTTGGGTACTGTTCATTTTAGATGTTGAATACTACAAGTGTCTTGAAAGTACTAACACTTTTGTGTTGTTAAAGATCACTCATATGAAGAAATATTTAGAGGGGAATTTCATCCTCACAGATGGTAAGGTCGTTGTGATGCTTGCATTTACTGGTATTTTTAACCCCGTGGTGGTTTTCTCAGCGTGGTAACTCGTTATTAGCAAAGCCATTGGCTGATCTTGATGAGCGAGATATACCTTATCAGTAAAACACTGATCCATCCTTGGTCTGGTCTTCATAAAAATATTAGCAATACCTTTATGACGATGTACATCGTCATTTGCAAAATTGGTCACATCTAGATGGACGAGATATCTCGTCGAAACTACCTGAAATTTAAAGTTGATAGGTGAAAGTGGATCAGATTTTAAAATACTTTCAACAAGGTATTGGTGTCCACTATTTTGAAATGATTAATTTTTATGATACTTGAGAAAGTGTTAACGCTATCCGGATCAGATTAATACCACAAAATAATTTTATTAAATAGTAATTCATTAAACCCGTTTAAAACAACACATATGAAATGTGTAAATACCAATTTCTTAACCCTCGTTGTTAAAAGTATCGGATATATTGTTTCTATACTCAGTTCTAAACAAATTTGCATCGTGAAATTTATTTTACTGCTAGAAACCTATATATGTAGAAACCTATATACCTCTTTGACTCTGACATTTTAAACTATAATGCTATAATATACCTTCGACGATGCACTGAGCTTAGCTTTGTAGAACAACTTTTCGAGTTACAATTTTCTACACTGTAAGCAGTTTTATTATTTTTTTAATTGTAGACCCTAAGAACTCCGACAATAGTTTTTAATCATTCAGGATATCAGTTCTACTAATCTGCCCCAGGGTCGCAATTCTTTTCTTTCTCCCAATCGAAATAATCGGGACTCAGCGAATATACGTCACCTTCCTTGTTTTATTTCTATTCCAACCTTAGGTCTCTGCATTTACTAAAGTAGATAAAGAGGGCTGTCTCATAATTGTATCAACTATTAGGTAGATAAAATAACTATTAGTTGTTACACCCAATCTAATAAGTAATAATATAGATTGATTTTATTACATATTGACATAATATTAAATGGTATTGATAGGTGTTGATATGTATAGCCTTATGTGAATACTCTTGAACTCAGTTTTTATATCAATATTATGGCGTGTGGCATTTTTCAATCAGGGATGTGATAGTTTTAAATTCCACTATAAAAAATGGATGAAAAATTAATTCGATGTATCGATATTCGTGATTATTATCTTTTAAAGCAAATACATTCACTGGTTGATTAAATAGCGAAGAACGTAATGTCTTACGAATGAGAGGGGTTTTTCTGTAAAACTGCATCTTTGTGATTTGTGGTAGATCAGAATTTATGTATTCCTCATTGGTTAACCGGAAGTAAAATCCTCGTCTTCCGGTGTTCATTTCTTTCACTTAAAATGCCTCTCGTAGACAAGGCAAAAGTAATCGATTATAATTATTCAGAAATCATTGTTCTTTTGACCGAAATTTTTAGCAATGTTTTATTAAAATCATTGTCTTTAGAAAGCTTTTTATAAGTAAATTTCAAAAGAATAGTTTCCACTAGTAAAGTGAATAGCATCGATCTAATGTCATAAAGGCACATTTTTAAATGTCTGTATATATTTTTTTAACATTACTACATTACTATTCTTCCGAACTCGGCAGTATCATACGAATTTTCTCCAGTCTAATTAACATGCATATTAAACCATTATGGATGTTTCAATTTCAATTATAGATTCGGGTTTTGAATGGAAAAATAACGTATTAGTGTAGAATTATTTATAATATAATTGTTCAACTGTAATCTTTCAATAAAACGCATATTTTAATTTGAAACAAAACCAATAAATATAAGCTTTATTGATGTTAATCATTTTGTAAATAATACCTATGGCAAAATTTAAATCTGAATAATCACAAAGTAAAGTTAGCTAGCAGTCCTTATTTTAAAATTTTTATTATATATGTTTTGTTTGTTCTTGTGAAACATAATTCTACAAGCATATGTAAGGCATTCAGAATAAGAGTGGATCAAGTTCATTCTATAATATTTTGAGATACATCCAGATGAAGTTTCTTTTTTATTGCACTTTTTCTATTTCGACTGCTATATACTGTCATTTTTGGAACCGAATCAACTAGGGACTTCATTCAAAGATGCACCAAAAACATTAAACTTGAAGGAGTTCGGGTGCATGATTATCAAAGTTTGACCAGAAAATGGACAAACATTCAGAATTACATACATTCAGGAAATGAACTTGCATCGTTAGCGGGGTAAGATATTGGGTAAAAAATTGATTGACTGATTCATCTATTACGACTTAGTAAATAATGGAACTCATAGATGTAACAGTAGCAGATTAACAAACGGAAAAGAAATTTCAGTCAATAAAAAAATGTTTATGAAAACCAATTGATGAAAAACAACGTATTTGATTTTCAACTTCAAATCTGCATGGGAGTACATTAATTCCAAAAGTAACACAATGAAGTACTCATAAAAATATTGATTTATCTGCAAAGTTAGTTTGTAGTTTTTTAAATTAAATGTTTCAGGTTCTTGTGTATTACGTTTCAAATATTCGAAGAATTTTAAAATTTTAGAAATACATATAATGCGTTCAAACATAAAGAATTATTATTTAGATTCTGTAAAAAGTATATTTTTGGAGCACATTGTCTAAAGGAATTGACAAAGTAGTTTATTCTGAATTAATTTGAAACCGCAGTATTCTGTCAAACTTTCACAAAGAGTATTCGTTTTTCAGGTTTCTCACTTTATTTCCTATCTAAAGACCACAAATTCGAAAATTGAAACCCGAGCTGCACATACTGTGTATGTTCGCTACCTTTATTTCCAATTTCGTCTCCTGCGCTTTCTAGTTACGAAGTAATGCGAATAACAAGCTCCAAAGAATTTCATTTTATTAATATATGTTTTAGTAATTGTTATCTAGTGTGGCAGAAGAATAGGTGGAGGTAGCTTAGTTGGTAGAACCGTGGATTAGCAATCTGATTGAAGAGAGTTGGAAACTCGATCAAGCCAAAGACAGTAGCGCTTGTGTGAGCTGTGCAACTCACAAATATTTTTTACGGTTAGATGGTTATTTCCACTGAAATATCAGTCACTTTCCAAATCACCACAGGTAAAATGTTCTCGCTGTCATAAACACGACCTATATTATATATTTACATCGACGACTTTAATTTTTGTTAAAATACATTTAATATGTATGGATGTCATATTCAACATTTCCGTGATAACATCTGAATAAAAATTGCACTTCAATTGAGCCAGTATGTATGTCTGAACAAAAGACGTTTCTATGAATATTTTACGCGTTTACAGCACAAAATCGACAAAACCGCACACATACAAATCAATGGATAATGCGTTCAAACAACTAATGCATGCAAATGTAAGGATAATTTTAAATTCACCGATGACATTTACATACTGGGCGCAGAAGTTTCGCGTACCCATCTCTACACAGTACCCAGCGACTTGTAAATTAACAGATATAATGTCCGTCCAAAATCTTTGAATTCGAGATATTTCCGTCAGCTCTTAATGCACGCTTCTCTGTTCCTGGAGTTAATGGACATGAGATTCCATTTTAGTATAATATGAATTTGAATTTCAAAGACCATGGCATGCCTAATCCTGTGCTGAATTTAATAGTAAACTGATATTTACGGCGGATGAAATGGACACAATCTCCCCAAAATGGGCAGCGTTGATAGACCTTACCTCAGATTATCTCTGACAAGCATTCGGTGGGATGCCTTAGCTTATGATGGAACTCGACCGATGGAGATTGTATTATTATGGAACACAGTAACAATACGCACAGGGAGCTATTTATGGAATTAAGTGAAAATAAAGACCTGCTTTCTTGGTGGTGGGACATCCTTCAGAAATTAAACAGGCGTCCAAAAATTAAGAAAATTGCAATATAAATCTCATTTCAAGTACATTCTACGAAGTTACTCAAACTTCAAACGAATATTCTACAAGCTATTTGGAATGAAATGCGGACATCCACTCGCCTAGTGGAGCTACTGCGTACAAACAAAATGTTTAGATGAATTGCAGGTATTGTAAGTGCAAAAGCTTTTTTCCTCTATTAAAAGAAGCCTTATAATGAATGTGTTGGCTGCGGACCCTAATCCATCTCTTATAATTTACAAATATGATTTCCACAGACTCCCTGAAGCAATAATTCCCATTAGCACACTGGAGCACGTCTGATTGTGCGATGCTTGGCGTTGGTGTGCAGGATACAATGCGAAATCAAATATCATTTCAAGCATGCTCTATTAGTTTGAGGTTGCGTAATCTTACTTGATACGAATATGAAGAAAATAGAACGTAATACGAATTTGAAGAAAATAAATAAGATTGTTTGCTGTAAATAATATTAATATAACACTAACTTCTTAAATATTTCTAAAATTTAAATGGCGTAGTTATGAGGTAACATACTTTAAACAAAAAGCATGAAATTTAGAATATCAGAGAACTAAAATATAAAATGAGTGTAGACCGAGGAATTCATGTAGGTCTCTTGTGCAGCTTCAAAATGTGTCATGTTCCTTATTGTTGGTATTTTTGAATGAACCATAATCAGGGTAGACTTGGAATAGCTACTATATGGTATGCCAATCCAGTTGGAGTTCGATTGATATCCAACATACCATATCTAATGAAAATAAAAGGTGAAATTTTATATCAGTTTCAAATGTATGTAGCTATATTTACAGAAAAATGTTAAACTAAGTGAATCATGTAAATCGTTTATTGTCAATAAAGACGGTTTAACTTACTAAACAATACTCTTCGAATAGGGTTATAAACAAATTAATTTTATACCATATACTGGAAGCTTTTCGAACAGTTTTAAATATTTTGTCTCGGGGTTACCTTCACATTTATTTGATCACCATTAGGGTGAAGTTTAACGTTTAATCCAACTAGATTTGATCCATAAATAGTTATAGTTATATTCGGAATTCATTCTTTGAAGTTGTATTCGCAAAGTACTGATACTGTTCGAAAAACAAGCAAAAGTGTCGTCATGTTCGGGGAATAGGTACAGGATACACATATCGCCGCCAGAAGCGATATCATCACGTACATATAACTTGGCAGTATGCCTCTCATGGAAGTGTTAAATACGTGTTTTAATTTGCTTATCCAAACAATACTGAAAATATATGAAGTCTATAAATGTTCGTAAAGGGTCATTTTATTATGCAGTCAGGGCTTACAAACCCCAATGGGTTAAGAAGTTCCTAAGAATAAAGAGTTTGTTTGCATAGGATTATGGCAATGATGTAGTATAATTTGTCGGTACATCATGATAATTTAATCCTCAAAGCGGTTTTGAAGAAGTATATCGTACATCAAGATAGGGAGGTTTTGCCATCAAGATATGGACGTTTTGCTAATAAATTATACCTCTTCAACAAAATATTATCGATTGTTTTTACGATGACGAGATACAGATCTGGTCTAGTTTTTTCTCGAATTGACGATTTATCTCATCCATTACGATTAGGTCATTTTTCTAATAAAGTGATAACTCATCGATATAATCACTAGGAGGGTTAAAATCATTTTATGTTGGTAAAATATATTTTTTACACATAGACAATGACTGTATATATTAAGATATGTATTAACTGAACGCAATGGTAATATACTAAGTAGATCCAGTACAACAGCCATGCCCATTCATCAAACAATAATTTCCAAAATATCATTGATTTCGTTTCAGATTTATACATATTTTGTGTTGCTCGCGATGTTATTACTTAAACTATCCAATAAAACAAACTAGTTCTATTTCAGTGAGGCATTATTCTATGCGGTAGTTAGCAGTATCCAACAATATTATATTCCAGTTTCGTATTAGCAACTGCTAAAAGTTAATATGAAATTGTACAAATACCTAATTCCACAGTTTGTTTCCAAAGTCTTTTGAATATAATTACCTATTAAATTAACCATTATTTAAAGATTTGATCAAATAAAAATATATTCTATAAGCGCCATTTATTTTTATGCTTTTGTTTCCATATATTAAAATTAGATGTCATGTTAAGTTACATTGATATGACGGTTTTATATTAGATATTTTGGGTTCATAAAAATGTAGATTAGGCTTTCTTAATTTACTTTAAGTTAAAGAAAATTTTACGATTAGCCCTAATGGTGGTGTTCTCGGCAAGTTATTTCGTCGTTAGCAAAACTGACCAGATCTTGATAGACGATATATCTCGTCATTAGCACAATTGCTCAGATTTTAACATAGGAGATATCTCTTAATCAACGCATTTGCTCAGATCGTGATGCACGAAATATCTCGTCTGTTGGAAAATTGCTCGGATCTGTATGGAAGAGATACCTCGTCAAAGTCACTTGGAGGAAAGAATAACATAAGTTAGAGCCATTTTCTTGATTAATATTTGTGCGTGCTTGTCCCATACGGACATGGGTTACCCCACTGTGGAAAACCCCAGCATTGGAACGATATTTTCCTTCACGGCATAATAACTCTACTTGCAAAGAAACAACATTTACAGACAGCAATAACCAATTGCTGTCTTTTGCGAAGGATTACAGAAAAAGGGTCTAGTTTGGTTTTTATATATAACATTTTAATAGGAGTTCTCTCTGATAAACTTCGTTATCGTGGCAGTGAACCATTGGGATCTGATTTGTAGTAACAGATTTCTGATCTGCTGGAAACATTGTGTGATTCTAGTCTTTTTCATTTCTCGCCTGCGGCATGGGATTACACTGATAGAAGTAATCCTTCAGGATATGATTACTTATCTTTGGTTTCCCTGAGGCGTTATTCGTTTTGATGTCTCTTGGATTGGGTTGGATTTACTTTGCTACACTAAGGCTAATTAGTTTGGGATCTGCGAATTCAAATGGATTTCGATCAGCTATGATCAGTCATTTTGGAAATTCAAACACCAGATCTTATTGAACCTAGGGCCTGTTGATGTCTTACGGACTATAAATAATGAATCCATTAGGTTGCACTAAAAGAGAGGTTACAAGATAGTCCGATTTCTGGCATTGTTTTCAATAATGTTTACTGTATTTAATTCCGCTTTAAAACGGTCAACCATTTCAAAAACCTTTATGAGATATTAATAATTGCATAACTTTTGTAGATTAATGGAATGATTTCGTAATACAAATGTTCCATTAGGATAAAGTTTGTGCAGTTTGGAAGCACCTGCTCTCTAATCCAACAAATGACTTTATTAGGTTACATTCTCAGACACATGCAAAATTTGTTTACCAACAATGCATTACTATCCAAAACATTCTCAGCATAGCTTACTGATTTCAAACCCAATTTAAGGGTCTCGAGAGAACTATAGAAAGCCTGGAAAATATTTCTTAGTATTCAAAATCAAACTACAGCTTGTCAGTATCCCTCCTTTTACAAATGAATCCGAATTAAAGCAATGCATCCTTCCCTACCTGAATCTAGGCAGAACAGTTTAGCGGAACCTTTGATAAACAGTTCCATGAGCTGACATATGCATACATTTATATCGATTGTCCATTCCAAATGTTACTTTTGGTTAATGAGTTCTCCGCGTTTTGAGTTACTGCCACAGACATTCTCATTGGGATATTCGGATGATAAAAGGATGAGTTGAGTTGTTTTCCTTCTAGGAACGAAAAGCAATTTCATTTAATATAATAATTGTGGCCTTACTTATCCGTTTGACGTATGACTTAACTTGGGAAAGGTAATGCTTAATAAAATAAAATGTATCTCAGTAATGGGAAATGCAACACTCAGTAATTAAATATCAGACTTTTAACCAGGATAAAAAAAGGTATATGCATTTTCAAACTTCGTTTACAAACTATCTGAAAGTTTTATTTTAGAAATCCTGAAGCTGTAGTTACACCAAAGGTGTCACCAGACTTGACCACTACAATTAACACACCACTACAATTAACACACCACTACAATACTACAATTAAATTTGCACGAATCTCTAATTTCGAAAATAATTGGTATCAACTTAATGTTTTAATGCTAACATGCATTTTGGATAGTACAAGTTGATATTCGAGATCAAAATAGCTTGAATTATGGATAGTTTAAAATAAAATCTTATAATGTTTAATGACTGCATAGCATCTTCCTATAAATATTCAGAATAATTATTTAATCATAAATGTATTACTATGTTATATTAATCTTTTAAATAAACTAGGATGAATGATTTTTTTTTATTTTCTATATGATACCAATACAGTTATTATTAAATTCATAGTTACAAAAATATATGAGTATAAACATGCAGTTGTTTCAGTAATTTGTCAAACATAAGAAATAAAACAAATTAGTTTATTCCTTTCACCATCTATTTATTGAAATCCAGTCCTTTATTCTAAGTTTGAATAATTTTGACGTATATATCAAAGATCATCCTAAAATCCAATTAGAACTTCTATTAAATAAATTTTTTTACGGAAATTTTGCGTTTTAAATATTTATATAAACATGCAGCAATGTTCATGGTAAGCTATGTTCACCATAAATTACGACAAACCACGATCTTATGAAATGTTTTCGGGAAGTTTAGAAATTATTTGGCCATTTGACCGGATTACGAAACGCATGGTCCTGTCGGTTTGTACAACAAACAAAAAACTTCGATGTAATCAAGACCGGTGTAACTATTTTTAGGATGTGGAAGTACACAAGTATGTGATGTACAAGTACTAAGAAAATATTAATACTTTAATTCCCAAATACAAAGTTTGAAATATTAAATAAAAGAAAGCTATTAAATTATTAAGACTGTGTTTATGTATGTACAGTAATTTATTTTTATGTAATTATATCGCAGCAACAATAATTTTATCACATAAACCGTTGATATTGCTATTAAAATATTTAAAAGCTGTAGACAGACACTTATGCAAATGAGAAAGGCATTTTTTTATTATAGACATGATTCTTTTGTGGTAATAATACTTTTTAGTTTGACTGCATTACTACAGGTATTATCTACCACAGATAGATTATTTACATAGATTTATCATAGATATATAGATATTATTTACCACATAGATATAACACAGATGTTAAGATAATTTTTTGAAGAACTGTACAAACAATTTTATATTAGTTGTTTCAATTGTTAATATTAAAATTATTTAGAAATAAAGAAAATCTGCTCGATTATAATAGCTTGATATGTAATTTGTATATTTTAATTTGATTAGGTTTTACGTATCTCTATAAACTTAGTAACAGTAATGCTAAAAAATTAATAAAATTGTTTACTAACGTTTGACACAAGATTTGCAAGTATACGTCCAAACCGTTATATATCCGCTAATATTTCAAGTATATAAATTTTTCTAATAAAATGTTTGTTTCTGATAAATATGAAGTTAAAATATCCAATTGAAATTTAGTTTACATAATTTAATATTAAGACACTTATGAATTCAATGCATAAGTTGTATCCATAGAATCTAAAAAGGCAAACATATACCAATGCTAAGAGTCTAGGCGTCAATGTATTGCTTGGAACCTAAATAAACAAAAAAAAATAGTCCAATGTTCTGTCTGAATGTGTTGCATAACTGAATTCATAAAATTAAAAACTAATAAACAAAATTATTTTCCAAGACATCAGTTGTAATCTTATCCACTGCATCTGTGATCTGCTTTTTACAATGAATACTAATTATTGTAAGCTGTTAATCTCAATTTTGTACATCCCTGCAGGAACAAAACATACTAGAGTTTTGAGTCGGGTCACTGTTGAAGAGGATTTTTGAAAATATATAGTAAACTTCATCCTTGCCTTTTCATAAATAAAGTTTCACAGACACACTACGCATATCGCAATCCGGCAAGAAAAGTGTCACAGCTCAAAAAGTAAAAATTTTCATGTTATGTCATTGAAAAATATGTATGATTTGCCCCAGCGTGTTATATTACTATTTTATACAATATAATAGACATAGTATATTAAGACATAAATACTTACCTAAAATTTAAAAGAAGCTTATACTATTTCAATATAAGTTTTAAAGTATCCTTTAAGTTGAGGTTTCTCAAATTCTGCAATTTTGAGTTGTGCTACTTTTCTTGCCGGGGTGCGATATAATTTTCTCAGAGGTCAGAATGATTTATGACACGGAAAACAAAATTATTGTGTTCCTTTAACAATGAAAATGAAGTAGCTATTTTGAAACTGAATGCAATTATTTAATGCATTTGATTTTTTCTTGTAAATGTTGTCAAATTCTGTGAAACGAGTTCTAGTAAATGTCGTCAAATTATTTGAAACGAGTGCTTGTAATTTCCCAATTTCATAATATGAAAGTTCCATGTATACAGAATTTATACTAAAAGAATCTGAAATAAAATAATGAAATGTGTCTGTCCACTATACCGATCCAGAGTCGTAAAGTAACCATCAAAGTTTCAACTTGTCTAGTTTTTATTTCATGTTACCTTTCCCCGAAAGAATATCATCCAGTTTCTTTTAAAGTGAAACTGACGAGAAACGCATAGATATATAAATCTCAAAAAGTTTTCTTTTCCGCGTCTGTTTTTTGTCTTTCATCATCGTGGAAAAGGTGGCTTTCAATTTCTCAAAGTCTTTTCTCCAATTTCGACTCTAAGTGAAGTGTTTTTTTCTGAGGTGGCATTTAATAATTCAACGTCTTATTTGATTTTTTATAGAAATGCTTTTCCTATTTCGCTTTAGTTAGATATAAAGAGCGATGGGTTCAGATGGAAAAAAGAAACACACGTAAGTTTGACACACAAAAAACTGCAAAATGAAGGGAAGAAGAGAGAACCATTTTCAAACTCCAAGAGAAGTAAAACGTATTTCATTTCTTTGGTTTACTCTTGGTGTACAAATTGAAAACAAAAAAATATATATATAAGAAATACAAAATGTGAAATATTTTCTCTCTTCTCAGTCTTCGTCGCGTTTGTTTTAGTTAATTTCATTTTTTGCAGCACAAATTCTTAGTTACATTTTTTATTACAGTCCCTTTTGTTTTTGCTAACATGCGTCTGTCCCAAACAATTTAGGATGTGGAATTAATTCCCCAGATGAAGAAGACACGGAACCAAGAAGAAAAATGGATGGGGATAAATAAATAAATAAACAAGAGAGACGAGTTATTCTCAAAGTACTCAGACCGTCACGTTTTAATAATTCAGGTAAATAAATAATACTCCTACGTTTGTCGGTGAAAAGCAAACATTTGTTGATAATAAATTTTTAACCAACACTCAAATCTTTCTCAAAGAGCGTTTGTCTTCGCTAATACCCACTTCAAAATTTTATATGGAAGCCTGAAGAGAATTGTCTGTCATCTCTCCAAGGAACTCTGAAGGACGTAAACAAGAAATATATTTTTTATTATTTGTTTAAGTAAAAGACATTTAAGTAGTGTGTTGTTTCATTTTTATATATTTGGAAGAATGTTATCTGCTTATTGAATTCTCAGCTCGGGAACATGATGTAATTGCATTAAGGATTCTTTGTGAATGCTTACAAAATTGTTTTTATTGAGCTAACCCAATAATCAAATTAATTTGTTTGCGCTCAGAATAGAGGGTTAATCAATTTGTTTCTAATTTACATAGTAAAGAACTGTTTAAATGTATCTAGGATTTAAACATAACCTTTAAAATTCTTAATTATTTTCTACGTGAATTGTTCTTGATCCAAGAAATGTTGTTTGATTTGAATTAACCAGTACTTCATGCACACTTTATAATGGATGACACACCTGTGAGGAAATAATCGCGTATATGCCTTGGTCCCTGAGGCCGAACCTAATTCATCTGGAGATGAAGACAATATCGGATCAATTTACCGGTGATTAGCGTATCAGTAAGATTGCAAGAAATATTGTCGATCGCCTTTTGGTTTGCATACAAGAAGCAGACTTGCTAGAAAAATGTAAGCATTTGTTAAGAAACCTGGTGGTTTATGTTCGCATAAAAAAGTATCCTTTGCAAGTTAACCTTTTCACATGTTCGTCAAATTTAGAATGGATGTTAAGGGTATTTCGTCAAGTTTTTAAGGCTGATTCGGAATATGTGATCAATTTTTCGCAAAACCCATTTTTAAAGAACCTACGACCCCTTAAATTCACGAGTTGGCAACTTCTTGGCGAAACTTTTCAAACCGTAAAATTTTTTAAGTATTTTCTTCCCGTTAAAATCCACTTACCACTTATAGCACGAGTGAGGGTTCTCGAGACTAAAAAATGGAACATTTCTAAAAATCAATAACTAAAGAATGTTGCCATACTCATTCCGCTTACACTTGAGAGAAAGAACATTTTTAATTTTACCATTACGTGGCAGACGATATCAAAAGAGATATTAAAAGTTGGCTAAAAGAAACAATTTATTCTTTGTTAGAAATTCAACATATATAATCGCTAAATTTTTTTTTTAATGTGAAAATATTTTTTTCTTTCTACATGAACATGTTTGTTCAAAATCTGTGTTACACGGAATTGACGCCCATAAAGCCATCACTATTTGTTAAAATCACCATGTGTTAAAATTCTAAACTGTTTTTCCATTTTGAGTTCAAGTTATCTTTTATGTTTAATTTTAAGTTAATTTTTATTTATTTCTTTCAATTCAAAAGTACTGGAATATTTTTGCGTATGTCAAATATTTTAAATAAATTGTTTAAAACATTTCTCTCACATTATTGAATTTTCTACAATGATAAATGTAATCACGTAAACGGTATTCAACTATAGCAGCAATTTCCAGATCAGGTTTAAATAAATAAAGCCGTGAGGAGTAATAAAGCTTTCCCCTACGATTACGTGCATCCAAAACGCTGTGATTTCAAGAAAGAGCGCTACTATTATTTTTGCCGAAGGTTGACAAAATATTAAGGGATCGCCATGAGTCGTAAAGAGAGTTTTGCTAAAAACTAAACACATATTCTGTATCAGCACTAAAAACAGTACAAAATGTGCCTAGTGTCAACTCCAAATACGACTTACATGTGAAAAGATTTTCTTGTTATTAATGTGTCGTTGCGATTAGGCTTCATAAATTAAATGGACTAGCAAAACAATAAAAAGTATTCTTTATTGATGTTCAGTGTTGTTTTGTAAACGTCAGCTTTACCTTGGTATCCGCTGAATCATAGCTAGAGATCGGTGGCATCCTGTTAGATGAGGTAAGGATAGACTTGCCAAGAACATGCTGTCTTCTGACCGAAGGATAGAACTCGGCATTTAAGTTGGATAGAGTCAGGAGTTGACTTTGTTGTCACTCGTGCCTCTCAGGGACAGCCCAGTTTGGTCTTCCTCAACTAATTGTTTCTCCTCCTCGTCTACTTTCAAGGCAACAGATGGCCGTTGCCACGTTGATCAATGTCCAATCGACGCACCGTAGTCAACTTGAGCACACCCAGTAAGTCAGTTCTAGATCATATTGTAGCATTACTATTCTTAACGGAACATGAGCACGAACTCATTCTTTACGGAAGAAGAAGACGTACGGTAAAGCGAAATGCCTTTTTCTTACACATAAAAACAAAAAATAAAAATAATTAATTCTTAAAAATTAACCCAGCAAGATAATAACATAATAGTAGCCAACCGTTGGATCAAAAACCAAGCTTTCCAAGCTCTCACTAGTTCTGAGCAATGGACAAAATCGTTTCCCTTGGATACCCATTCCCTTTTGAACAATAGAACGGTGTTTTGTCCTTCCAACGAGATACTTCTTCGAAACACTTGAGGATTAATAAACTGTGGACAATACAACGGTAATGAGACCAATTTTACACTTCTTGGAATCTCCTTTTAAATAAATTTTCCATCACATTTCATATCATGCTTAGTATCCAAGTGCACAATTAAAAATACTCTCATTAATATCATAGTTTGTGTGTGCTTAATACATATAAAATCAAGAATAACGCTTACAAGTACACGATAGCCGATAACCCCGCGCTATTACGAGCCGCGGTAGCTCAATCAGTAGAGCATCGGGCTCTCATCAGAAGGGTTGTGGGTTCTGTCCTCGGCGGAGCCTGCAATTCTGATGATTGCGAGATCGGCGCTTCGACCAGGCTAAAGACCGTCGTGTTCACTAATGGTGACTGGGGCACGTTAAATAGGTCGTGGTCACAAAGTCCCCCATGTTCACATACCAAATCAATACCTCTGGGGGTACCTGATCAGGGGGGTTATAGGCCTCTGATTGGGATCTAAATTACGATATGTGTGAGTGAACGGATGTATGAAAGGGACCTTCCTGTAAAACGGATGTGTCATGTATGTCGAGCAAAGACGGACATCCAATGGGGCTCAATAACATGGAAGGCGCACCCACTTCGCCTCTTGCCGTCTTCGACGGGCCTGGCACTCTTTTAGTCTGCCAGTGTAGGCATGAGAAACAACAACGACAGCCGATGCACGTGTGTTATAAAAATTATATGCATGGAGAGTTTGCTTGTGCTTACAAAAATTAAAATATGTTTCCAAGCTTTTTAGGTTTTTTGTAAACTTAGTCTAGTTATATAACAGTGAAATACCACAAAATTATGATCTAAACTATATGTATAAATTAAAATACATTTGATGACAAACTTTCACCAAAAAATGAAACATGAATGCTATGACTATCTACTGTCGTCAAATAATGATTGTCTATAGTTTCAATTTCACGTTATACTTCCCTTGAAAAATAGAACACAGTTTTTTTTAAACGAAATTAGGTGAAAAAAAAATTTTAACTATAGATTTTAGTTAATTACATTTAAACAGACTTTTATACACGAAATCCGAATATGAGAAATTTTTAAGAGATATAAGAAACTAGAATATGTGTTAATAATTATCAACAAAATTGAGTTCTTCAATCAATACAGAAAGCAATTGAAAAATATGTCTCCTGTGAAAAGTGTTTAAGATAAAATACTAGCAATGCACGCTAGTTAGGTTAATAAAAATTATTTGATCATCTACCCTATGACTGCCATTAGCTGTTATTATACCAAAATTGTATTCAGAAATAATTTTATTCGATACATAAAATTTAGTCTCGCAAATCCTTTAAAGATAGTGACTATGAAAATCCAAAAAAAAAATCAACCATATAACTTTTTATATTCAAGTGAATAACATACATATCGATTTAAATCTTCAAACTTTTGACAGTTCTTAGTGAACTCGCTTTTGCTAGCACTGATATAACTAAACCCCAATTTAAATAGAAATAAGAAATTAAAGGTGGTTAAAGGTATGAAGCACTATTAACCTCTTAAGAACAAAACTAGAATTAGCTAGTGAACTTACTCATTACAGTAACGTAAACTCATTACATTACGGACCCGTTATATATGCAACTTGTGATCAAATAATTTGTAAAAAGCTTTTACACAGACATCAAAACGTCAGAGAGGAATCACTAACATGCTTTTACTGAGGGATTCCGCTTGGAAGAAATATTTTTCGATAAGATAATGATTTCTGGCATATCGACTAAAGACGATATCATCGCTGAAATACAACTATAAGAAACTGAACAAAATATTCCACAAGAGGACAAGTCAGATCGAACAATACCCACATACTCAACGATCTTTGAAATTCCCGAAAGCACTGAAGTATATGAGACGGTGTTGAAAACCGGTAGTAGTGAAGGGTATCGTGCTATAAAGCTTATCTGAGAGCCACAATAGCCCAGTTGTCATAGCAACAGATAAGCAACCAGAGTTGCGAGTTCGAAACTAGTTCAAGCCATAGACCGTCGTATACAGGAGGGGTGGTACACTTCAAATCTCTCTTGGATTTAAATGTACTCACGTTGACGTGGTGTAGATGGTTATAGAGTTGGGTGTCACCTCAAGGTGTTGTTTCCGTCATCTGACCGTGGTTCGAAAATACGAGGCATTATCATTGGCTCTTTCCCCTCAGGATTGACCATTTACCGTCGCTAATAACCTGTTGTGTTGCTCCAGGGCGACGAAAAATTTAGAGTTGATAGGCCCGGCTTACACATCCTGTTTTTCAACATGCGGAGCCACTGCCGCAACGCAAGAGCGGTCTGGGATACAAAATATTCAATGGAGTAGTGCACACTAGGGATGCGACATCGATGTTGACGTTTACAAAACATCGATGTTTTTTTTTAAAGCATCGATGTATTGGGGTCGATGTTTTTGTAACATCGATGTTTATACTTGTCGATGTTTTATTTTTAAATGAAAAGAGTACCGTTATAAAGATTTACAAAATAACCAAGTAGCATAATTTTTATAATCAGCAAATTGAACATACTTTTAGACCAAAGTGACCAATGATGAAGGGTTTGAAAAGTATGGATGCGACATCACTGTCTTCTAAACATTGATGTTTAAAAAGAAACATCGATGTATTGGAGCCGATGTCGCATCACTAGTTGTAAACCAGTATTAAGAAAAAGGAAAAACAAGTTTAAATGCACTGAATTAAAAAAAACATCGATGGTTTTGGGGCGATGTATTATCAACATCGATGTTTTAATTTTGAACATCAAAGTTTCAAAACATCGATGTTTTGCTGTTGATGTTGCATCACAAGTTGCTAAACCAGTTTTAAGAAATGGGGGAAAAAGTTCAAATACACTGAATTTTAAAAACATCGATGTTTTTGGGTCGATGTATTATAAACATCGATGTTTTAATTTTGAATAGCGATGTTTCAAAACATCGATGTCGCATCCCTAGTGCACACTTGCTTCCGGCGCCGCTGCTGCGACGCACGTCCAACTTGCGTGTAATTTGTACCACAGTTTCCCACGGCGAAAACGCTTCTCCATTCTGAAGTACCTTGTTTTCATATATAAATGGAATATAAATAATAGTTAATAAATGGTTATATCCAGTAATGTCTAATTATCGTAAATGGCGCGAAATGCGTACTTGCGTCATTTCACGCTTATGTGTGCATAGTTGGGCATCGTTGGCGCAGCTTCGCCGCACGTTGAAAAACCGGATGTGTGCCCGGACCTTAATGTGCAAACTATACAAACATTCTAGTAAACGGTAACAAACCTGGTATTCGAGTATATTCGAGTAAACCTGGTATAACTGCTCTGGTTCTTTGTTTAAATGATCCTGGGAGCGAATCTCTGTTTAGTACATATAGTTCCACCCTACTTACATAGTAATTGATAGGATTATTATGTAAGTACACAGGCTAAAATATGAGCTGTCTAATTGGAAGCTGTGAGATACAAAGGATTTCAAACACAATATTTTAGAGCAATAGATTACTTTTGAAAGCATAGACAAACTCAAAATTGACAATTAAAGGCAGAACTTGTTCATCATCTGCTCTTCATGAGGGTATAGGCCGACGAACGGGTTTGGTGGTTATGGTGTGATACTCTAGATAGGAAGGCTCCTGGTTCGAATACAGGTCAGTGCAATGATATATGTAAGCGTATGGAGTAGAAGTGACTGGTTCACATTAAATCTGTCATGGCCAAAAGTCCTCACGCTGGGTTGGTGTGGAAGTTTGGAGAGTGGGGTGCCAGCTTAAGTGTTGCCTAGTCATCTGACCGTGGTTCAAAATTACGCGGTGTTGTCTTCGAATCTTTTCCTTAGGGGATTGATCCCGGACCGTTGTCAATAGCCCGTTCTGTTGCTCTAGTACGACGTTAATTAAAATTACCTAACCTCATGGGGGTACAGATTGTTGTTTTAGAACAAATCACAAGCCTTTTAATTGATTTGGTGAGAGCAGTGACAGTTGTATAAGGCGCGATCAAAATTGTTCCGTTTGAGTGCGTGGCTGTAGCGTATATGCAAATTAATGCATCGCCGATGCGGGTATATTAACACGGACATAGTGGCATGGGATTATTTTGGCATTCGTTTATTTCCGAAGTGTGCGTAGAAAATGCTGAAACGTTAACAATGAGACACTGACTCAAAATCCAGCTTTTGACGTGGATGTGCTTAGTTGTTTCGAATACACTTTGAGTCACGGCCAGTCTAACTACTCTTGGAACTAAGAACCCAACCGTCTTATTGGAAAGGAATCTAAGAATAAATAGTAAGTTTGTATGATATTATGGAAACCCGATCTTTACGAACTCCGACCAATTGGTCGTCTAGTGGTAAAAGTGCTGGCTACTTTATCGAGACGTTCTTAAACGAAATATGTGGTAAGGTACGAATGAAGTCCGTAATTTTGAACCACGGTCAGATAACAAGGTCCGCACATAAGACGGCTCCCAATTCACAAAATTTCTTCACCACGCCTATTGGAGAGTGGGATGCCAGATCAGGTGTGACCGTGGTTAAACATTACGTCGTGTTGTCCTCGAATATTTCCCTTAGTGGATTTATCCGTACCTTCATCAATAGCCGTACGTGTTACTCTTGTACGACGTTAATAAAAACTACCTTACGTTACCTAGGACCTTTGCCAATAACCCGTGTGTTCATCGAGTGTGACGTTAATGAAATACCAACCTATCTTACACAATACCACAATACGCCAACGTCATGACGTATATATATATATATATATATATATATATATATATATCATAAAATATACAAAATAACATAACACACACAAAATAACAAAAAATAACCTAACAGCCGGGGTGCAATAACTAGAAACCGAAACTCGAAACTACCCATGCAAGCGCGCTGAAGCTGCAGACATAACATGGTAAGCAATATAATTTCAAGAACACAATAATTTCCAAAAAACATGTAACAAACGTCTTAAAAAATAATAAAAAATGAAGAAATGTTGGTGGATCAGGGTTTCATTTCGTTCTGTTCCTGCTCTGTTTTGGTATTTTGTTTTGTTTTTGTTTTACTTGCTTTTTGGTGGTGTTTGGAGGAGTGTATGAGCATGTTTTTCAGCCTAATGCTGCTCATATGTAGAAAACCCCATTTTATGTTGTTTGGGTCAGGCTCCTCCCTGATGACGCCCTGATCCACCAACATTTCTTCATTTTTTATTATTTTTTAAGACGTTTGTTACATTTTTTTTTGGAAATTCTTGTGTTCTTGAAATTATATATATATATATATATATATATATATATATATATATATATATATATATATATATATATATATATGAGATACGGAAGGAAAAGGGGTGTAATCGACCAATATACCATTCTCCTGCAAGCCAATTTAAATAGCATCATAGAAAAAATCATTTTTAATTATGAAACTTGGTATGGTTTGGGAGCCAATTAATGTCAACTTCGTTCCCTAGCTCGTGAATAGCGTGCATCTTCACCTTCGTGGTGTGTCAGAGGCTCATTGAGAGTATTATGTATTTGTGTTCGCATTGAATTCGCATTATTTGAGATAAAAAATACTCCCATACGACGCAATCAGTGCATCATTCTAGAAGTGAACGACTTTGCACTCATGTGAACGACTTTGAAAGAGTTCACATTGTGAAATTGCGTTACGTTGAACACGTTAGCCTCATCGATAAATCGCTCTACATCTGGTACGCGCAACGACTGCAGTGACAAGGTGCTGGCAGCAGTGGCACAGTAAAGCATCAAATACACGTCACGAAGGCTATGATCAGCCCAAATGTGAGAGCGGATACGAGAAGTGAGACAAACTGAAACTACCTCACCAGCTTCTTTATCGACCATTTAATGATGCCTATTGTTCACTAGAGAGTCTCTTCCAGGCACGTCTCCGGTTAAGGCTTCTCTTTTTGACTACCTTACTTCGTCGGCTGCGTCTGGAGTAGAGCCGAATCTAAAAGTGATGGACAGGCTCGAAATCGCAACATACCATGTTTAGTGACGCCCGTGCCGTTGCCTTGTTACCCGTTTATGTCTTGACGATCACCCCATTCGTGTATGGCGGAGTGCCGTCCAGATCTTCCATCATCAGTTTTCTGATGGCTCCCTATACCATTACACCACTTTATCACTGTAAGTCCTTGTGTAATAGGAACCATCACTTCTGACATCGTATATCCTCTCCTAGTGGTATTAAGTACGTCTTTGATGTCATACTGCTATTTACTAGCCTATAACACCCCCATACATACATTTCGACTCTACCAGGTATGCATCCATGCTTTTGAAAGCTGACCAAGCGGTATAGTGTTTAAGGTGTTAGCCTCTATGTCGGAAGGTCGCTGGTTCGAATCCGGGTACGGGCATGGATGTTTGTAAGAATATTGTGTAGAGGCGGCTGGTGCACCTTAAATCTGTCGTGGCCGAAAGTCCTCACGTTGGGTTGGTGTGGAAGTTTAGAGAGTGGGATGCCAGCTCAGGTGTTGCTTCGTCATCTGACCGTGGTTCAAAATTACGAGGTGTTGTCCTCGGATCATTCTCTTAAGAGATTGATCACGGACCGTCGTCAATAGCCCGTTGTGTTTCTCTACTACGACGTTAATTAAAAATTACCAATTACCATGGTTTTGAAACCATTATGTATCCATATACTCACATATCGTACTTCCATTGTGTTTATTTGTAATTTCCTTGTTAATTGCACCGTACCCCGCGTATAATGCGTTTAGAGCTGCAGAATATTTTGTAAATGTAGAATATTTTGTAAATGCAGAATGTTTTGTAAATACAGAATGTTTTGTAAATGCAGAATGTTTTGTAAATGCAGAATGTTTTGTAAATGCAGAATGTTTTGAAATACAGAATGTTTTGTAAATGCAGAATGTTTTGTAAATGCAGAATGTTTTGTAAATGCAAAATGTTTTGTAAATGCAGAATGGTTTGTAAATGCAGAATGTTTCGTAAATGCAGAATGTTTATCATAATTTGCCATAATATAGTATAGGTACTCCATTCGATTCCATGCAACGCATTAATTTGGCATGTATATCGCATGACAAGGGGTGTTATAACTAACTTGAGAACTTTCTTATCGAATTCGAATATAATAAAGGGATCCTCTGAATTTTATAGTGTCATACACAAATTCTTTGTTTATTTATGTTCATCATATTTTATGTTTCATTCCGATCGAACATTGCCTTTGGGTTTCAATATTTTTGCTTCTCTCCCTCCCCCCTGAATGAAACGAATGTAAATATTCGTTTATAATTTGTTTTATTTATTTCATTATTTATGAAAAAAATGTATATTGCAGAACAAAATTATTTTTTATTTGGAGTCATTAAAATTTATGTAAATTTTCAAATACGCCATCATAATGTGGCGTAACTTACGCTACATAGATACCGGAATATTTTCGAAATTCCCTTCTTGATAAATGAATAACTTTCTCGTGAATTTCGCAGAATGTCACAAAATATTCATCAATTTTTAATATTCATTGCTATACTTATACAGCAATTACTATTCCTGTTCGTTCACTCGTACACTTATGAATAATTATTTGTCGATAACGATGAGTTCTATGAACTGTATGAAACTGGATAGATTGGTGACATAAATTTACAAACTACCAGACGAAGATATTCGGAGTATCTGATCGTAAATGTTCATTACCGAACTCAATTCTGCCAGACTGTTTTTTCGGTGGTATAAGATTGTTAAAATTAATGTGTCCATAAAATACCATTTTATTAGAACATTAATTGAACTAAGTTTCATATGTATTGCATGTGTCATTCAATTCCGATTTCAAAATTTGGGGAAATTCGAAACATGAATGCTATTGATAAAATCATACGTCTTCCATGCTTTATTAGAAGATGTTATCTGGATTAATTTTTCTATACAGCTCAATCAAGTTGAGAGAGATATAGTGTCATATTTCTCACTGGTCGTATAGTTGAAATTAAATATTAACAGCATAAACGTGTAAGCTGAAACAAAACGGGATGCTAAATTGCTAGTGACTAAAAATATTATGAAATTAAATCACTTAGTAATGCGAAAGTTCATACAGTATTAAGAAAATACGAACGCCTCTTCTGATCGAAGTATGGACCTAGGTGACTTTTGAATGGAAAAGATCATGTTTAGACATAGTGTAACGATTAGTTTTAATTCTTTTGAATTTATCCGAGACTTACACCTCATAAATAATTCACACGAGGTTTTGAGTGTGCTTATTCTGCCAAATTGTACTGCAAGACGGGTAATTAGTGCGAGAAAAGTGGATACGAAACCATTACGAATGCATGTGCCTAAATAGGATTTGAAACCAGTATCTGTTGAACCGAGTACCAGACAGCATTTAGACGAGTGAGAATTGTATTCGATAACAATCATGTTCAAACACAAGTCTCACATTTTAGTATTCTCAGCGAGATTGGTTGGTTTTAAGGCACGTATGCTATAGCACACTGGCCTCATACGTCCTAGATATGCCAAATACAAGGCCTGCAAAGTGAATTAATCACACGTGGAAAGTTTAACTGACACATAATAGGAAAATGATACATCCAGGGACATACATACTACATGCGAAAAAGATGGTGACACGTTGTATTGATGTTTTAAAAAAATCACCTTTAGTACATTTTTGGGTCTACATTTAAAAAGTCCTAGTATCACGCTGGAGTACGATTTTAACGTTTTGGTGCTATTCCATAAATTCAATTACCTCACACTACCACATCAGGTGTTCTTGCACTAGAGTTTATGTTTCAGACGTGTTCCGTACTATGAAATCGAGGTCGATTACGTAAGCAAAGAAAAAACGATCTTGTAGTTCTAAGGTCTCCTTCAGATAGCGGACCAACTAATAAAGTTTCTTTCAAATCCGAACGGGACTTCGGCGTCGGTTCTTGTGTTTCATACTATACGGCTGCGATATTTTACATTATTGCACAATAAGTAATTGTGTCACTATTTATTCACGGTCATACTTTCCACACCCACCGGAACTCCAGTCTAGTAACAAGATCACGCTATTAACTAATTTGCCTATCCATCTCCGTCCACTCTACTTGCTGGAAAAGTTTGAGATTAAGACTAGTCGCGTAATTTCTGACTCCTTGATAACTGGCATGTTACTGCAACTTTTGATTTTAAAAGTTGCCGTTGAACATATAGCTATGTAAAAAAATCAACTCATTTTTTTACGCTTGGGGATTTATTTCAGACGGTCGCTCTATTGTGTTGTTCTAGTATAATGTTAATTAATTACCTACCTACGCTTTTAATTCGCGAGTCGTTTAAACACGTGTAAATTCAGAGGTACTATTCGATGGGTAAAACCTTCGACACTCATCAAGAAAAAATCGGGGTAGTCCCGATTTTTAGGGTTGCGTCTCGAACAATGAAATACATCCCCCTAATCTCAAGATGTTAGTGAAGATTGTCCTTTCCTTCCGTGAACAAATGCTTCAGTTGAGCGAGCGTTATCGCTGATAAACAATTTTTGAAGTACTGAAAAATCCGCAATGTAAATCGAGTGTATTAAAACCGTTTTATTTATTCAAATGAACTGTTCCCTAAAGCGAGTATTTGTATAAGAAACTTAAGATCCTGTAAAAACACTGACCTAGTCAGAGAAGTGTGATTGGAATAAACAACCATCATCCTGCACAAACTATGACAACTTTAAAAAAAAAGACTGTGATGTGATGAATTACGTAGTTTTGGATATCATTTTAATGTTTATTTTTATTTACTGACAACTCTGCTCAGTTGACTTAATGTGTATATTTTACACTTTCCAAAATAAACAAAAATCTTGAAATGTTAGAACTTATACACAGTCCATTCACATTATTGTGACCACCACCTACTTTCGACGTCAACGTGAAATAACCAAACACAAAAGGCAGGGGGCAGCACATTGCAGTGGAGTGTATATAAAGGATGTCCTAGGGCATCGGAAAGCATTTCAATCGTTGGCGTAATGCAGAAACGTAGCGTTTTATCCGACGTCCAAAAGGGCATGATTATTGGCTTTCGGGCCAAGGGTGGAAGCATTTCGGAAACGGCCAATTTTATGAACTGTTCGCGTACCGCCGTGGTAAAAGTATACCGTAAATGGCAAAATGGCACTATCCAAAATCAGCGGCTTGGCACATGTGATGCACCACGGGCTGTAGATGACAGAGGCGAACGAAGGCTACGGATATGAGTTCGGGCAAATAGACGTGCAACTGTTGAGCAACTGACCGCCCAGATGAACCAAGGGGCTACCAAGAGTGTATCCTCAACAACGGTTCAGTGAACGTTGTTTCGCATGGGCTTCCGCAGCAGACGCCTGGTTAATGCACCTGTGCTGACTGCTGTTCATCGAAGGCTGTAATTTTCACGCCAGTACCGCAACTGGACGTCCACAAAGTGGCAACAGGTGGTTTTTTTTATGCTCCATAGGACAGATGGACGTTGGCATATACGGCGTGAAACGTCTGAAAGGAAACACCCTGCAACAATTGCCGGACGGATCCATGCTGGAAGAGGGAGCATTATGGTTTGAGGAATGTTTTCTTGGCATTCACTGGGTGCACTCATCATTGTGGAAGGCACGATGAATCAGCACAGGTACGCATCTATTCTTGCGGACCATGTCCACCCCTACATGCGAATTATTTTTCCTCAGAACTATGACATCTACCAGCAGGACAGTGCGAGGTGTCATGCAGCTCGCAGTGTATGTGCGTGGTTGGAAGAGCCCCAGGGTGAGTTTACCGTACTTCCCTGGCCAGCAAACTCACCGGATTTAAACCCAATCCAGAATCTGTGGAACCACCTCGATCGGGTTGTTCGCGACATGAATCCTCAACCGCGTAATCTAGCGCAGCTGGCCACGGTACTGGAGTCGGCATGGCTCAACATCCCAGTGAACACCTGCAGATACCTAATAGACTCTCTTCCTGCACGTCTAGCATCAGCTCTTCCAAAAGTGGT
Source organism: Metellina segmentata (assembly GCA_947359465.1). Lineage (NCBI taxonomy): Eukaryota > Metazoa > Arthropoda > Arachnida > Araneae > Tetragnathidae > Metellina > Metellina segmentata. The sequence continues at coordinate 57,814,294 of OX375875.1, forward strand.
TTTTCTAGCTTTTGACAGGTGGTCACATCACCTGTGACTGGACTGTGTATTTGGTAGGTAGGCGCAACAGAACGTGCTACTGACGACGATCCGTGATCAATTCCCCAAGGGAAACATCTGAGAACAACATCGTAATTTTGAACCACGGTCAAATGCCGAAGCCGAAGGTCTGAACTGGCACCCCACTCTCCAAACTTCCACACCACGCCAAGGTGAGGACATTTGAGGCCACTGCAGATTTAACGTAAACCAGCCCCCATTGGATTCAACCTCGCAACCCTTCAGTTGTTGATCGGTTACTCTTCCAAGACGAAGGAGACAAAGATCAGCCTTCATCGTAATTTTAATTTTGGATCCGACAAAAATGGATACAAAAACATATCACTCCGCTTGCTTTGTAATTTTACTTTTGAATCCGACAAAAATGGATACAAAAACATATCACTCCGCTTGCTTTGTAATTTTACTTTTGAATCCGACAAAAATGGATACAAAAACATATCACTCCGCTTGCTTTGTAATTTTACTTTTGAATCCGACAAAAATGGATACAAAAACATATCACTCCGCTTGCTTTGTAATTTTACTTTTGAATCCGACAAAAATGGATACAAAAACATATCACTCCGCTTGCTTTGTAATTTTACTTTTGAATCCGACAAAAATGGATACAAAAACATATCACTCCGCTTGCTTTGTAATTTTACTTTTGAATCCGACAAAAATGGATACAAAAACATATCACTCCGCTTGCTTTGTAATTTTACTTTTGGATCCGACAAAAATGGATACAAAAACATATCACTCCGCTTGCTTTGTAATTTTACTTTTGAATCCGACAAAAATGGATACAAAAACATATCACTCCGCTTGCTTTGTAATTTTACTTTTGAATCCGACAAAAATGGATACAAAAACATATCACTCCGCTTGCTTTGTAATTTTAATTTTGAATCCTACAAAAATGGATTGTTTCTATACAGATTGAAGACGCTTAACTTTTACGCTGCGGAAGGTAGACAATTGTTACCAGTAAGTTTCCGTTTACATCAGCGGTGTGGTATCGATCTGTGTCCGATGGATGTTATCCACCTTTTAAGTGACGGCTGTCATCGATAACCATTTACAAGCTGACAGCGGATGACCTTTTAGAGGGTTCCTCCTATTGTTCGGTACCCTAATATGTCGACCGTGAGGTGTGAACGCTTTAGGAAAAAGACAGAAGGTCGCTTCGGTGATACGTAACTCCGAACGATACGCTCCACAATACTATGAAAGGAAAACGTCAGTTCTGAATACCACTAAAGGCTCTATCGCTCAAGTTGAGTAAGTAGGTAAGGGGGTCGGATATGCAGGCGAAATAGCCATTATGTGAGACGATTGAAAAAAAGGATAAAGCAGCGCAAGGATAAAATGGCTTCAAAACACACTTAGGATATAATTTTTAAAGTTTTCCGCATTAGGGCCACCTAACCTTCTCCAAATCCCCTCTCCAGATTGGGCATCAATGTCCCGATTTGCAACTCTGGAAAAATAGTCACCGTAGTAATTACGTCTTCTGGGAAATACGAGTATATACAGGGTGGTCCCGAATTCATGGTACAAACTTTAATGGTAGGTACAGGACATTGTAACAATGATTTATTGTATAGGAATGTATAGTCGCAAGTGACGCGGTGAGGCGAAAACAGGGGAAATAACGGCCGAAAGGAAAAACAAAGATTTTATTGAAAGCGTTGTTGACAAGTGTCATGTTTACAGTAATTGTTCAAAATTGCGTCCACCAGTATCGATACATGCTTGACAGCGTCGGTGGAGCGATTGGCGTACACGTTCAAAGATGCCTGGTATTTCACGCACACCTGCAGCAGCTACAGATAAGCGAGCGACGAGATCCTCATCTGAGTCAACTGGAGTCTCATAAACAAGATGCTTTAGATGTCCCCATAAAAAGTAATCGAGGCTCGATAAATCGGGAGATCGGGGTGGCCAAGGGACTGGTCCACCACGCCCAATCCATCGAGTACCAAACGTGGCATTCAGGTAATTCCGTACATCAATGCTGAAGTGTGCTGGCGCCCCATCGTGCTGAAACCACATGCGGTTACGAATGGCGATCGGAACATCATGCAGCAGTTGTGGTAACACTTCTTTCAGAAAAATAAGATAGCTTCCGCCAGTGAGCCGCGTGGGTAGTAAGTATGGGAATACCAGAAATATGAAATACCAGGCATCTTTGAACGTGTACGCCAATCGCTCCACCGACGCTGTCAAGCATGTATCGATACTGGTGGACGCAATTTTGAACAATTACTGTAAACATGACACTTGTCAACAACGCTTTCAATAAAATCTTTGTTTTTCCTTTCGGCCGTTATTTCCCCTGTTTTCGCCTCACCGCGTCACTTGCGACTATACATTCCTATACAATAAATCATTGTTACAATGTCCTGTACCTACCATTAAAGTTTGTACCATGAATTCGGGACCACCCTGTATTTTGTAATACTCCCATCTTCGATAACATTTCGTAATTTCTAGGTCGAACCCAGTTTCGATGCCGAAATTGCGAAATGTATGTTATAATTTAATCCCTAACATCAAACTCGAAATTATTTGATTCAGCCTTTCAGGATTATGCGTCCCAGAATGTTCTCACGTTGGCGTGGCGTGGTAGCTTGGACTTGGAGTGTGCTATACCAGCTCAGGTTCTGCTTGATCATCTGACCTTGGATCAAAATTGCTTGGTGTCCTTGAATCATTCCCTTCGGCTTGATCCCAGAAAGTCGTTGTTGCCGCTATTGGCAGGATGGAAGATAATTGGATTACCAACCGGAGTGTTGCGAGTTTGAATCCAACCAAAGACCGTCGTGTACAAACGGGATTGGTGCACTTTAAATCCGTGGTGGCATGAAATGTCCTCACATTTGCGGGGTTTAGAGAGTGAAGTGCCAACTCAGGTGTTGCCTCGTCATCTGACCGTGGTTCAAAATTACTTGTCCTCGAACCTTTACCTTTGGGATTGATCCCGAACCCATCGCCATTAGCCCGTTTGTTGTTCCAATGCGAAGTTAGTTAAAATGCCTATCTACCTTTCATGATTGATCCAGCACCTTCAGCAATAATCCTTTTTGTTGCTCCAGAGCTACCTTAATTCAAAAAGTATGTAGACAGCACCAAACAAATTAGTCACCATAATGTGGAAAAAGGAAAGGTGAATGAAAGCAGCAACCTATGTCAAATGGAAGTACTTAACGTCATTGTGGATCAAGGGAATTGAGAGGGGTCAAGTAGTCACATTGATTGAGTGTAGAATGAGTAGACTTGCTGGAAGTGGTCGGATCATTCGCTATGAAACTGTATTTTGTTGGGAGTGGAACAACCGAGAAATGACAGAAACTGGGTGTATTGGGGTAACGCTGAGATACGAAGGATTAGAAGAGGATGACTATAATAGAGCGAGCTTCGTGGGAACCCCTAGATGTGAGACGGTCCAAATATAGCGAGTTGATGTCAGCGTGCCTAAAATAAGCCTGTTTCAGCCAGAGCTCGATGACGAAGATCACACTCTCGAACTTCCCATCTATTCATATATGAAACTCATCATACCTATCTATAATCATAGTGCTTCCGCGATACAACATGTAACATAGAACTATATTCACAGGTTTAGTTATTTTATGATCATATTGTTTAGTTCTATCAAACTAATTTTGACTGTGGCACTTTCATACCATGTGACAATAATGTTGATGTTCTTATGCATACATAATTTTTAAAAAAAATGAAAAAACTAATATTTAGCTTTTAATAAGGCATTGCAAGTCTCTCCCACAGTTAAGAAGCAGCTTCTATAAATTTTATAGAAATATATTCATGTAGGTAGGTATAACAGATAATAACGTCACGCTGAAGCTACACAATGGGTTATCGGCCAAAATCCGGATATCAATTTCTATCGGAAAGATCCTAGGACAACCACTAGTAATTTCAAGCAAATGTTACAACAGATTTAACTTATATCAGTCCTCGTGTATACGATGATCTGGCTGGACCGAGCTTCGAACTCGCCTCCTTCTGATTGCTAATCCGTTGAACTTCCAATTGTGCAACCACCGGCCCAGAAATGGATTCAATAGGACTGATAATTTAAGATTTCAGGTGTTTCTCCTCTGTTTTTCACTGTAACACACTAAAAACACTAAAACCAGTAGTGAAAGTTTTGTAATAGAGACCATTTATTACGCAAATTGTATGAATAAATAACATCTCATCAATCTTCTTAGTTGCAATTTATTCTCAATACCCACAGTTGGCTAAATTGGCTACAAACACAAGACAGACAACGTCAGGTAATGGACCATACAATTACTTACTGGATACAGGGTAATTCCGATGCTACGTCTAACTGACATATGGTCAAGTAATGCCTCGATGTTACTTTTTAATGTGAAGTTAACCCTATGGGCATCACCTGATTCCCGCACAGTGTGGCTGTAGGAACGTCACGAAATTATAAAGCCGTGTAGTATGCTGTTAACCTACAACATAACTTGAAAAAAAACCAGAAAATAATACACTGGATACGAAACACAAAAATGGTTATAAATCATGCAAGGTATTTAGGAAGTTAGTTGAATCAACGTTATACTGGAGCAACACAACATGCTACTGGCGGCGGTCACACATCAATCCCGAACGGAGGATCGTAACAATTTTCAATCGTGCTAGATGATGAGGTCGTGTAAGAGAGACAACAAGTTGTAGAAAGGACATATGCCTGAAAACTCCTCAAATGTATAACATGATAACTCTACTGGATATCATGTTCGACAATCATACTTCACATAATGTGTGGTACTTGTTTGGTAAATTATACATACAGGTATTCATCGGCTGTTCATGCAAAAGCTCTCTAAGGTTTAACCCGTCGTTTGTCGAGCTCTGAGCCTTCCTCATATTTTACTTAAGAAGAACAACATATGTTTGAAATATTTCCTACAAAAATTACCTTTAATGAAGGTGACTTTCGCAATCTTCTCAGCAGTTTATTATAAGTTTCGAAAATTAATGAAGTCTTACTTTGAAAGACTTTGCTATTGACGGCGGTGGACATCCTGTGAACATTTCACCCACCAAGCCATCACCTGGTGATCAAAGTAGCGTAGTTTCCACCTAATTCTACATGCAGCTTTCTTTTCTTATTGGTACACCTGTGTATTTGCATACTTTTGTGAACAATTTTTATTTTTATAGGACACCCTGGAGTATAAGCTATGGATGATGTTAGAAGCAGTTATTGGTTGAAAAGTGACGAAGTTTTTGACTATAGAATGCAAAATATTCACATTTTAGTCAAGTAAATATTTAAAGTCGTATTCTACATACTTCTGTGAGAAACGTTATTGTGAGAAAGATTTCCATCCGTGATCACTGGCCTCGCTCACAGTATAAATATTAACAACTGGTTAGATATAGGTAATGATAATGGTAATTTTTAGTTAACGTCGTACTAGAGCAACACAACGTGCTATTGACGACGGTCCGGGATCAATCCCTTTAGGGAAATATTCGAGGACAACACCTCTTTATTTTGAACCACGGCCAGAAAACGAAGCAACACCTGAGGATTAGTGATAGGTTTTTTGCGAGTGTGGTGATATACATCAGCTATTTGTGTGCGTTTTATTACTACAGATAAACGCACAATTTTATTACTACAGACTCTAAAAAGTAAATTTTAAACGTTTTTTTTATACATAAATATAACATGCGTGATTAACAATTCGTATTGCTTAACAGTACAGCTCAATTTGTTTACTAACGGCGAAAAGGGTATTCACTGAATAACAGCATTTCCTATTAAATGTAACTATTGCAATATAATTGAAAGCTACTTTTAGACGATGGTTGTATCATTAGAGGCATGAAACTAGGTAATATGTGACATGACTAATGATGACCATTACTGTTATATAATTTGAACCAATTTACCCTTAATTATTATTAAATGCATGCCCTTCTTATAAGTTAGATGTCAAAGTAAAAGTCAGACGTTTTCCTTTTTTGATAGCACTGATTATATGACATCGCACAACAGTCCCCAATATCCACATTCTTTGACGATTTATGCTAAAAATGACCATATAACTTAATTACTCTGTAGTAACAAATAAGAATAAACATTTTAACCGTGCACAAAACTGGAAAAATCTTCAACACAGTATTTAGAAGAGAGTTAAATGTCGCATATATACCCATAGTTTTCTGAAAATCAAAACATATCAGATGACTTCTCTCACGTTCCTAAGCACGTGTATTTATTAATTCAGCAATTATACGAATATACAAAATATACTAAAGTATATGATAGGAAAATATTTCTTTTACTGTAAGGAGTACCTCTTTATCGATTACTTGCTTTTAAACAAATATTTGAAAGTTAAATTTAAGAGTTTATAAAGGTTCAATGAATATTAATTCTGCACAAATGATGCAAAACATAAATTCCTATAAAATTTCTATTGACTTTATATATTTATTAAAAAACTTAAAATGCATGTAAAACCGGACATTTGTTTAAAGAAAAATTTTACAGAGACATTTATTTTAAAATAATACAATTTTTCCAGTTGAAATAATGCTAGATCAGACGCTCAAAAGATAATTTTTCGTCAAACTTTAAAGATATTTTAACCGTTTTGTTTTCTAATATCCAAACTAAATATGTGTCTTTTGAGGGGTTAAATTCAATGATACCGAATTTATAAAATTGTATAGTTGCTATATACTTCTCACCACATCAAAAAACAAAACTCGTCACATTAACATTGTAATACACAGCCTTGCATAGTGCTAGTTTGTTTACATTTCACAATTTCACCAAACGCATGTTTTCCCAGTTATCGAATGATATGTAATGTTATGAGTGGGATGTGTAATCACATTTATAAAAAAATATAATGTACTTTAAAATCAGATTATGTATTCAATTTTTATTGAAAGCCTTATAAGATAGTGTAGAAAATCTTTAATTTCAATTTTTTTTAGAAAAAAATAAAATAATATTTCCACACATTAAATAATCTAATGCATTTTCTTATTTTAATCAAAGATTAATTTAAATTTATAGTTTGTAAAATGTTCTATCGTACGTTCTTAATCTCACGGTAATTGCTGTGGTGTATATTAATTTCAGAGAAAATGTTTATATCGTACTTATTGATATATCTCGGAAATTTAGAAGTATTAGAAAGGTTTGAAAACCTCACAAATTAATTTATTTTAAAAGAAAATTATGCCCAAATTATGGCTTTTTTAATGCTCTCAGCATTTGTTTTTATGATATGTTCAAGTGTGTTATTGTACACACATAAAGTATACTGAAGCTCCAGTCTTGGAATAGCTGAATTCATTTTGTCATTAGCAAATATTAAATCATTTTGCATCGGTACTGGCTTTATACATTTATTAACTGATACTTGTGAAATAAGTAATGAGACTTGTAAAATTTCAATTAACATTTATGTATATATTTTTACCCATGAATTTCAATAACATGTTACGCGTAATTACGGAGTGTGATATTTTATTTTATGTGATACGTAAATACATTTAGCATAAAGTTCGTAAGTTAATATCTCTCGTTATAATGAAACTGAGACTTCCAAGTATCTCCTTTAGTACAGTATACATAATCGTATAAAGTAAAGCCTCACTTGTTTCATATGTTGAGCAATTGCAAATTGGAAAAAATGCACACATTTCAAAAAGTTGCGGAAAAATGTATATTTAAAACGAAATTTCAAAAGTAAGTGCTAACAAAGATAATTGACATTTTGTTGCAGAATATCAAATCTTATTTTCTAATAACGTGAATCTAAATTTACGTTTTAGATAGAAAAATCGTTCTTTCACTTTTGTCGGGGGGGGGGGGGGGGGTCACGGTCTCTTAACTTTTGTTGAAAAGTATATGACCCTACCCTTTCTCTATACTATCACGTGGGCTCTATTACTATTTGTAGATCACCTTATTCATTGACTGTAAGAAATCTGTTATAAATGTGAATGCGTATTCAAGCTGTATTGTTATTTTAATTTCTTAAAATTTTATTCTAGTATAATATTGAAATGTATTTATTATAGTATTTCTGATGTTAAAATGAAAATCAATTATTTGTGTGCCATAAATAAACTACACGCTACATCAAAGAACGCAATCACAAAAAAAAAAAAAATTTTCTTTGACACCCTTACCTTTGTTCTAGATGTTCATCGGCTAGTCCAAATAAATAATATTCTATAAATGTTCCCTCTCTCTGGTCCAAAGAAAATATTCTCAAGTTCTCTCTACGGACCTTGGACACACAAGCGATAAGAGTAGACGAAGTCCAATCGCTTTAAAAACCTAAGCTCCTATCAAGTCGTTTCACAGGCGGAGCAGGTTTCCAACTGCGACCGCATTTGGGGAGAATCACGGATAAAGTGAGAGCGAGAAACAGACTATCGGACCCATTCTGTGGATGCCAAACATCCGACACCTATCCTCAACTGGGATGGTAACTATCGCCATCTAGTGGTGGGGAAAGGAAGGTCGCCGAAATCGATGGAGGGAGAATTTCGGAAAGGTTGTCTATTTTTTGTTTCCCATCGCTTTTGTTTCGCGCTTTTTTATTATTATTATCGTTCTCTTTTGTTTCTTGTCGCTGGATTAAAACGGTTTTGAAAGAAAAAGGTCTCTTGGAAAATGTTACTTTGAACGCTTTCTGGGGATTCGAGCAGATCGATATATTTGTGTTTCCCCGCTTTGTTGAAAATTTGCATCATTTTCGAATGGAGTTAAGTGTTCCTTATATTCCACGGATATTGCTAGATGAGGAGGAAATCGGTTATGTTCGGAGTTGAGAGCTTGTATTTGCTTTTCTTCCGATTAGTGTTTGCTGTAGAACTCATAAAAGGAGCCGTTCGGGACAGTATTAGTTGTAACGTTGGATCAAAGCATCTGTTCGTGGAAGTCAGTGAAATAAGCCAGCAATGAATGCTTAGATTCCGGGTATTTACCAAGTCGATTTTTAAATTTGCTCTCGACATCGTGGAACAATTTTCTATGCACATATCTTTAATTTTACAGCAATTGTTTAAACAAGTTTAAATTTTAAGTATCAGCTTTGTTTACTTTAATTTTAATCTTACAGGTAAATGTATTATTATTCGAAACAAATATCTACTTTTTTCAAATTTAAGAAACAAAAATTGTTAATCGATGAAGAAATTATACAATTTTAGTGAGATTACTTTAAATAATATATGTTGGTACTGATATTAATAAATAAATATTTGAAGGAAATTAGGTGTAATTTTTGAACAATTGATTAAGAAAACAATATTAAATAGGGAATATCAACTGAAATCAGTCTAGTGAAGAAAATACTCTAATATTCTAAATTCCAATGAATGTGGATACTATGAGGTTAAAATTAACCTCCTTTTTAATGCCTTTACTATATACTGTAAAGTTTTGTTACTTAAATATAAATATTATTATTGCGAACCTACTGATAATGATTTTTCTGAGCTATAAAATATCTCAAATCAGAAGAGAAAGAATTATGCGATATCTTTACTTCGAGCTGTTCACGGGTGATAAAATACACGGCAGCCAAATTTTTGTGTAATTAGGTCACAAATTTCAGATATTAATGTCACTGAAATATCAATAATCCAATGCCTAGGAATTATATTGAGGAATAAAATATAATTCTAATAGGAAGTAGCATTATATAACATATTCATTGATTCTAAACTATCATAACACACCTCTAAGCCCTAAGTCTTGGTCAAGCTATTATATAGTAAACGTCCTTGGGATGACAAACGAACTCAAATAACCTTTTACGAGTGTACTGTTTTCAAATAGATGCAATTAAATTTCTTCATCAGCTGTGTAGAATCTATAACCTAAATGTAGTTCACCAAATATTCGTTTATCGGATTTCACATTGATAACAAATTACATTGAATCATATTGAGTGTGACATGATTCTCTGGGTAAGTCAAGGTTAGCACAGGTCGCAAGTGTCTTAGACATTTCTAAAGTGGAATGTATTCCGAATGGTGCATATCTAAGCCATATTGAAATTTAAAACAACAAATCCAAACAATATATTTATCACAATTGTATATTTATAAAACGCCAACCATTGAACCTTGTTTTGAAAACGAATTTCATCGTTCTTCCAAGTCAGAAATTCCGTTTAAGAATAAAATCAAAATTATAATGACCATATGCATACGTCATCCACCGCTGTATTTTAGCGTCCCATTTACCCTTGAACTAGCACACTTGCGTACATTTTCAAATATGTTTTTAATTAATCGCATATAACTATATTGTGGTGTAATATATTTTGAAATAATCTTATAATTTATAGTACCTATAATTCCTTAACTAATATGGTAACTTTCTGTATTATCTTTTTTGCACGGCATATAATGATTACTATATAAATATACAGCGATACACACACTACGAATGTGATGTATAGTATTTTCTATTCGACTTCGAGCTCAGTTGGTTCACATTACCATCTAACCATGGTTCAAAATTTGAAGATATTTCCCTTGGATCTTTCCCTTCGTGATGGATCCTGTACCGTAGCTAATAACGCGTTGTATTGTTCCAGTGTGGTATTAATTCAGCTATCATTTTCCCTTGAATTTTTATTATAATTAAAATGCTACAGACGCTTAGTAATTTTTAAAATGCACTTCTTTGATTTTATTTAAATGTATTGAAGTATTGTATATGTGTGTAAGTGTATACCACTGTAGGGCAATATAAGGATGCGCTAATACATGTACGCCATCATAAAAATAAAAAAATAAAATCTCATTAATCACAAATTTTAATGGAAGACTTATTTTGCTGTGTATGAAACTGAAGACCACTATTCTACATTGATTATGGTGCCATTGTGTCACGAAGTGACAAGCATAGAAGTTCAAAAGCCAAGAGACAAAATCTATCCACACCATACTTCGAATGAAGGAAATATGGAAAAAGATCATCTCGGATTTGAACTTAATTTTGGACATGGGGGTTAAAAAATTCAAGTTCAAAAGTTACTTTTAGGGAAGGAATGTTGGAGTGTAGAAGAAACCAACGGAAATCGTCTATTCTGAGACAGAAAACAATAGAATATAAAATAGCAGAAACAAAATAGTGGTGTTTAGTTCGTCTGAGAATAAGATTTCTTAAAAGGCTGTCTGAGAAAGAATTTTGTGGTAGTCTTTCTAAGAGAAGGAATATCAAATGCGATAAGAGAAACCATCTCTCAGATGTTGTGTGGGTGTTACCATTACAGTAAGAATATTGAGTTTCAGAATTTAGTACTACTCTTCTGAGAGATGACGGTTTAAATGAGAAATTTAAATTCTACCGATACCAAGGAAACCAAGTCTTAGTCAATAAGTTTCTTTCGTCTCTCCGTGCCTTTCATTTATAGTTCTCCCGTTCCGTTCATATAATATGGCCCTAGGTACTGTATATACTTACATTTGGGTTGGGATCAATTTATTGGGAAATGTTAAAAGCTTATCTTACTACCTCGATTTATGAACATAAGCCTTTGTTATTCCAAAACATGGAATTGTTTATATATAACAATATGTCTCACAGTTAGACAAACAGTTACATTTATTTGAACAAAATTATCACCTTCCTGAGTTAGAATATAATTGAACACGAATAAAAGAAACTATAAAGCATTCAATGAAATTAGAGATACCAGAAAAGTGGTTGCACAGTTAATCTCCGTGCTGTTCGCTAAGGACCAGAAGAAATTGTATGAGGAATATACGAAACAGCAAGGCAACGGGGATAATGCGAAATTTCAATGGAAAAGCTTTGAAACACACAGTGCTATAAAATCTCTAGCACTGCATATTTTTCTCCAATTTTTTCACATTAATAAACTAGTTAACCCGAGTCTACGAAACGGATTTACTGTGCAGTAGTACATCTATATATATAATTCTCTTACGTGGCACGCAAAAAAGACGTTATTTGTCATCGCGTTTCGGCAACATTGTACGATTGTTTGTTAACCACGTAGCCACGCGCCTCAATTGATTTTATAGCGATATCGGATGAAATTTTATTGAAAAGAAAATTTTAGTCGAGCTGTTGCAGTTTAGAATTATAAATCAAAGAAAGCGGAGGATCATTTCAGTGCCATTTAAAAAACGGTCCTTTTCAGGGCCAACAATTATAGTTCAATAAGACGCTTGCGCTATAACTTTCGACAACAAACTCAATGAAAAAGTGTGGGTGACTCGAGGGTGCTGGAAATGTACACAAACAACATACTGGGTATTCAATTTCCAAAGCAGCGCTCACATTTCGAATAAAAATTTGATGAAAGTTTTCATTTGAATTCTGATTCCAGGGTACTGTTTATATTTTCTGTAATATAGCAAATTTAGGTTTGAAAAATATTTTTTGGAGTATCATATTTTGTAAACAATCCTTTCTGCTAGGACACATGTCTTCATTGATGCGAGCGAAGCGAGCATAGGTTCTCGCAGCGAACCAATGAGGATTGCTTTGCAATCCTCTGAGGGTTAGCGAGCTTTAGCGAGCAGGGGGCGGGCCCCCTAGTACAATACTATAACCCAACTCTACCATGAAGCACCTTTTGGTAGCAAAGTTGCACTGTTTCATTTCGGCTTGATAAATTCGTGACTGACAGATGTGATTTGAACAAGCAAAAATTTACAACTTCGATGGATGGTCCACGATGGATAGTTGAACCACCAATGCGGTGCTAATCAAGTACCATGAAGTACTTTATGGTAGACAAAGTTCGCTGTTTCATTCCGACTAGCTAAATTATCCATAGATCTTGCTGGTTGTTCCATGAATTGAATAGCTTCGGTCGCAAAAACCTTGAGTCTTCTATCAACAGAGTTCTATGGAAACGTGTATTAAATTTCCGGGACTAGATATTTTGGAGCTTATGCACCTATTAAGTGTAACATGGGTTTCCAGAACACTAAGTTGGTTAGTTGAGTTTGCAAAGAACAACTTTTCTAAGTTGTACCAATTAGACATACACACAGGGAAAGCTTTACTGACACAAAATTGATATACACCCGGAGAGCAATCCAAATTGAGTCGTCACTAATCAGCAGATTGCTGAAGAAGTGGTAAAAACTACATTGACAGAACTTCGTAGTTGATACTCTCAATATGATATCACCGAGCATAAGTGTTTTGCGAGAGAAATTATTTTTTTCCTGAAATTGCATTTCTAGTCGTATCTTATCTTATGCAACAAGCTATGGATAAAAAGCAGAAATACAGAATATCCTCCAAACTCATTTTTTAACAATAGAGGTAATTTTTAATGGTGAATTCTTGTTCTTATAAAATATGTGTCTTTGAAAGGAAACACATTTTCCTTGTCACCCATCAATAACATATGGCTATAAATATGAACATTTGATTTTACAATTACAAATAAAAAATAAGATGGCAGTAATTGTTTTGTTTTCAATTTCATTCCATCTGTACTCTTGGGGCATTTAACACCCAATGCCATTTAAGCACTTATACTTCCATTACCCGTTTATACCATTTAATTCACCAAATGGTTCGAAGTGCACAAAATTAAAAACCTATCCGCTTTTCACTTAATATCTCCGAGGAATTTGAGATATTTCAGTAAAATAATGAAGGCCTTTATGCACAGATTTCAGAAACAAAAGACTCATTACAACACCGTCGCGCTCATTTATAATTGAGCGAGAAAGCTTTCTCAACCACCTTCTTTTCAGGAGATAGCCTCCCAAACCTTTTAATTGCCAATCAAACACATCTGCTGTACTTTTTTCCGGGTTCCGGTTGAAACCTCTAGGATTCTCGGCATTCCGAAACTTCTTTCAAAGCCGCGGTTAAACAAAGGATCCAAACGCGGAACGGGGTGGCAATCAAATATTTACGCTTGGAAAAGAATTTGTTTATTTCATGATGTCTAAGTAGTTCAATCGCTGAATGCTCATCGGAGTTGTTTGTATGCAGACTGCAATTCAGTTTTGCTATAGTACTTAAGAATTTGAATGGAAATGAGCGTATGAAATTTTAAGTTTGCAAAGTAATTCACACTTTTTTGAAACGTTAGGCAATTAACTATTAATTTAAGATAGTGAGTCTATTCCATTCGAGCATGATATGCTCTACATTTAATTTGTTTAAAATGTGAGTTAATGTATACGATATTTTGTATTCAACATTCACGATAGTTGTCTTGACGATGTATCTCGTCAACGACGTCTTCTCATACATTACATCATGTCAAAACTGAGCAGATCTGGATTGAGGAGGTGTATCGTTATCCAGCAAAACTGGCCATGTCTGGATCTCATCATTATAAGTAAATTATAAGATTAAGGGAAGTTAGTACCTTTTAGACTTTGCGTTGCTCGCGAAAACATACTTTTTTCGATTCATCATAAATAATTGCGTTTTGTATATTGTAGTATAAAATTGATACAGTTTAAATATAATTGTACGGATTTCAAAAAACTGCAGTCATATTTGTAATTAAGAACATTTATTTTTATAAAACCTAGCAAAAATTATACACAATTTCTTCGTTTTGAAATTTACCCACTTAACTTTCCCACAAGATAACTTTTGAAAGACGCACTGTAAAACCCAAATGTTTGCACCAAATTAAACACATGAATGTCTTAATTCTGTAAACTAAGGAATTTGTGATATTTGAAGTACAAATATTTATAAAAATTAAAAGTATTAAAATAAGTCAACTTTGAAATTTTTTAGTTATGCATGGATTTATAAATAAAAAACTATACCTCTCATACACAAATCCATAGTTCAGAGAACTTAGATCTTCTTTTAGAATAACCATACAAAATTTCTTTACTCTACGTTTATTAGTTTTTTTTATACTTGAGGGAAAGTTAAGTGGGTAAATTTCAAAACGAAGAAATTATGTACAATTTATGCTAGGTTTTATAAAAAAAAATATTTTTAGTTACAAATAGGACTGCTGTTTTTTAAAAGCCATACAATTATCTTTAAACTGTATCAATTTTATACTACAATATAAAAAACTCAATTATTTATGATGAATCGAAAAAAGTATGTTTTTGCGAGCAACGCAAGGTTTAAAAGGTACAAACTCCCCTTAAGATGACAAAATATCGCTTCATTAGAAAAAGTTACCAAATCTCGATGGACAAGATATCCGCTGAAACCATTTGGAAGGTTAGCTGAACAGCCCGGTCCAGTTCTTAGTTAAGTTATTTAATAGAGTATACTAGCATATTGATGTAGTATTCAAAGATTTATTGGTTAAACTAGTAAATTATTTATTTATTTTACGTGAAAAATGGGATTCATAAACAATTTGTAATTTACTGTATTGATATTACTCGTGTAATTAAATTTGTATTTAAAATATCACATCCTATACAAAATTGTCATTAAGTTTTGATACAAAGGTCTGCTTTCATGAGATCTAGATGCCATGGGGCATATATACATATTTGAGAATTCTGTAAGTTGGTTGTTTTCAATTACTACCGGAGGTCTGGAGCGATTGGTATGATCCTGTGAAACATAAATTTTTTAATACTCCCACTTTTATTTTCCAAGCTGTTATGCTAAGATATATTTAAGGAGGTTTCTCTCTCTCTCTATTATTAATTAAGATACCATACTGTAATTGTGCTTATGGTAATGTAAATTCAGTTGCAAAATACCTCAGGCACCTTAGTGCTGTCCTCGAGAATGTGTATTTATCTTTACTAGAACGTATCTACTTACCAATATACTGCCACAAGCAATTGCTTATTTCCTTCATCCAATTTCATTTTGTATTCATAAATAAATTATGTATTTATTTGAATGTTTTAAAATCTGTCCTTGTTTTTTGTGATAAATATTTCTGTTAAGATCAATTGCTTTCGATTTTTTTAAATATCCAGACTTATTTCCCACTAAAGACGAAGTAACTCGTATAATTTTTCGCAATTAAAAATTAGTTGTAAATTGACACTAAAATTACTTAAGCTTGGGTTATTAACTGTGCATTATTAAAACAGAAATGCATATAATTTCTTACTATCGACACTAGTGATTCGAAAAAAATTTTGTTAGATATATCACTCTCTGTTTAAACTCTTTCAATAAAAGATATATTACAATTTATTTTGTCTTTTTTTTTTACCCATTTTATGCTAAAGTGCATAAAATATTTTATCTGGACTTGTTATAGTTGCATAAACCCAGTAGAATTACAAAAACAAAGTGGTTCTATATTATATTGAAAAATAGTTATTAATATAAATATAGAAACACGAAAATGTTTATCAATTAATAACTTAATGTTGCACTAAAAATAATGCTCAAAATAAGAAGCAAATTGTTAGCTATATATATTTTATGTTCCGTTGTATTTGCTAGAAATATACAATTTTACTACATTCATTAAGAAACTGAATACATAAATCCGTATCCCCCAATATTTTAAAGTATATATAGAATCATGATAGTAGCTGTGGGATGCTGAAATGTGGAGCAAAATGATTTTAATTTTATTGCAGCTATAATCAGCATTCTTCGTTACATCAATGTATAAACACAATGCAACGTTAAGCCTATATGCAAACATGTTAAATATAACACGTGCGCTTATATTATGACATATATCAGTTTAAACAATACAATATATTTAATTTCTCATACAGCAATTTCTTTCGAAATTTATTTTTAACTACACTATCATTATCATAGCAATAAGCTTGCCAAAATTAAACAAAGTAACATACTTCGTAAGCTTCAACACAAAAGTAAATATTTGTGTGTTACTTAGTGTCAGCTCGTCATAAAACTGTAAATCTTTAAAGTAATCATTTTCTGTAAATAGTTTTTACTTCTGGTATTGATTGATTACTAACTATTCATATATCATATTATCTCAGTTCTGAATTCGTGATAAGTATTTGTGTTTTCTAAATGTAAAGTTAATGAATCAATTTACAATAGAAATAAAGAATTTTGTTATAATTTAACTAAAACTTGCTGCTTTAATATACAATGTGCCATTAGTCTCAGCGATACCAGCGTAATATTAATCAGAAATCCACTAGAATCAGAATTCCAATAAAAAACGATCTCAATGTGTGAATCTGCAGTATAATGACCTCTATAGATTAATTCTACCCGTGTTGAGCTTGTAAAAGTACAGTACTAATCGACGATATGGAAACCCATAATGGCCGAAAGCATGAAATTCCACCAGGCCCAGCGACATCAATATCAAAGACCGAAAACTATGTATTTCGTATCAGAAATCCACTAGAAACAGAATTCCAATAAAAAATCGATCTTAATGCGCGAAACTGCAGTATAATTACCGCTATAGATTAATTCTACCTTTGTTGCGCTTGTAAACGTACGGTCCCAATCGACATTATGGAAACTCACAATGGCCGAAACCAAGAAATTCCATCAGGCCCCCCCACATCAATATAAGAGACCGAAAAGTATGTATTTCGAATCAAAAATCGACTAGAACCAGAATTCCAATAAAAAATAGTGCTCAATGCGTAAATCTGCAGTGGTGAGACTGCTATAAATTAATTCTACCCTTGTTGGGCTTCAAAACGTACGGTCCCAATCGACAGTACGGACAGCCACAATCACCAAAACCAAGGAATTCTACCAGGCCCAGTGACACCAATAAAAGAGACCGAAAAGTATGTATTTCCAACCAGAAATCCCCCTACAACCAGAATTCCAACACAAAATCGATCTTAATGCGTGAATCTGCAGTATAATTACCGCGATAGATTAATTCTACCTTTGTTGTCCTTGTAAACGTACGGTCCCAATCGACGTTATGAAAACTCACAATGGCCGAAACCAAGAAATTCCATCAGGCCCACCGAAACCAATATAAAAGACCGAAAAATATGTATTTCGAATCAGAAATCGACAAGAACCAGAATTCCAATAAAACATCTAGCTCAATGCTTAAATCTGCAGTGGTGAGACTGCTACAAATTAATTCTATCCATGTTGTGCTTCAAAACGTACGGTTCCAATTGACAGTACAGACAACCACAACCACCAAAACCAAGGAATTCCACCAGGCCCAGCGACACCAATAAAAAAGACCGAAAAGTATGTATTTCGAATCAGAAATCGACAAGAACCAGAATTCCAATAAAACATCTAGCTCAATGCTTAAATCTGCAGTGGTGAGACTGCTACAAATTAATTCTATCCATGTTGTGCTTCAAAACGTACGGTTCCAATTGACAGTACAGACAACCACAACCACCAAAACCAAGAAATTCCATCAGGCCCACCGAAACCAATATAAAAGACCGAAAATTATGTATTTCGAATCAGAAATCGACAAGAACCAGAATTCCATTAAAACATCTAGCTCAATGCTTAAATCTGCAGTGGTGAGACTGCTACAAATTAATTCTATCCATGTTGTGCTTCAAAACGTACGGTCCCAATCGACAGTACAGACAACCACAACCACCAAAACCAAGGAATTCCACCAGGCCCAGCGACACCAATAAAAAAGACCGAAAAGTATGTATTTCCAATCAGAATATCAAATGTCACCCGCATTCCTCTCACAAATTACGACTACCATGACAACCAACAACCAACGATCATTTACATCCGCCTCGCTTCTCGGAAGAATGCGTTCCTGATTTATTTCTTATACACTCATCCCGGTTTTTTCCGCCGTGCCATCCAACAGTTTTATGGGAGAAGATTAACGCGTATGTCGAAGTCATTTTTGTCAATGGCTTTCTCATTAAGATCGAAACCCCTGAGGCCACCCTGGCCCTCAAAAAAAAAGAAACATGAAACAATGAGTATGGATGGAGAGAAGACCGAAAAAAATCGAGCCAGTGGTAGTGGAGAGGAGAATTATACTGCGTGTTCTTCGGGGAAGTAATGTCCAATATTGGGCTACAAAACCGAAACGCATTGTCTGGAAATGACTCCTGGAGAAGTTATATAGCTTGTTAAGTAATCGTTATTGATTTTGCAATAAAGTAACTTCTCCCCACAGTAACAATGAGTGTTAGGACTCAATAGGTGGAAAAAATTGTCGCGTGCGCTTTCGAGTAGGAAAGGAAGTGGTTGGACTTGGTATAGCTGGAAGTTGTTTTAGGCTTGGAATGAAATTCTCTTCTTGTAAGCCGAAGATAAGTGGACGTTAAGAAGGTTTTTTTTATAGAAGATTGTGCGATTTCTCCTTAAGCGGTGGGTTTTAAAAGGGATTCATAACAAGCAATCCTGAGTATTCTTTGTTTTTGCAACGTTCAAGGAATTCGCTTATAGTAATAGAATACAATTTTAAGCAAAATGATATTAGAACACATCAGGTATATGGATGTAGCGTGTTGAATACATGCTTAATTTATGAACGAAGCAAAACCTTTAGATTTAGTTATGAAATTTTACTGTGCTTTTTTTTTCCACCATTGTAAAATAAATTATAAGAATATTTTAAGGGCTTTGAAAACCAATACCCTCCCTTCAACGATTACTATTAATTTTTCCTCGATGAACTAAATTTATCAAGTAATTGGTCAATTCAAACAAATTAATATTGTTTGGAATTTAAACACATACTGTATAATTTTCACAACCGTAAAATAAGATGTAGAACATATATATATATAAACACAAAAAATAAATACATTAACCTCAAACATATTTCTAATTAATGTTTCCTTTCCTTTTTCCTTCAAGTAACGAATCTAGAAGATATTTGGTCACTCCTAAAACAACAGACATAATTGTTTAATTTAAATATTATCTGTTCGTTTCAAATGTTGTAAAATGTCGAAAACACATTTTTTTAAAGAGGGCAATTTACAACTCCATCTTTTTAATATGAGAACACTTCACACGGCTAAGAGAAACCATTATGTAACTGGTCACAGCAGCTGGTCTAAAAAATTGAAATTAACTTCAACAATATATTTAGAAGAACATTCTAAGCATTATAAAATATATATCTTCACCCATTACTTTCCATTTTATAATGACAGTATAAATATAATATAGATGTTCACTCCGAAATATAAACAATATATATAATTTGGGGATGTAGAGAAATTATTTTTTCACTATTTAATCAAATATATGACCGTATCTAAAATATTTTTAAACAAGAAAAATACCTTTCCTCTTTTCTCACTATCCGTTCCATAACGTACTGAATTATTAAGTTATCGATCACACCAAAACAATAGACATGATTTTGGAGATTTAAATTAAACTCCTTTTTTCTGAACGCTGAAACAATTTAGGAATACGTTTAAAAATTTAAAAGTATTTAAAAAATAATAATTCAGAGGGACGCGCAGTGGATCTATAATGCAGATCTTCGTTCTGAAACCAATAGATAAGACTATTTCGATTCTTAAATATAAACTGTATTTTGTGTAACTATGTAAAATTGACTATAAGACGTATTAAGAAAATTAAAAGCATTTAAAAAATAATTATATTTAACGATTTCTATCTTCTCCATGACGTAGAGAATCTGTAATGTAGCTGATGTTCCATTAAATTCCAGTTCGTCAGAGTATTGTGCAGTAAAAAATCAATGCTGCACTATTTGAGAAAAACATGATTTACCACTTAAACTTTCATTAAATTTTCCGATACCAAGAGCTAAACTAAGGTGAAAACTTTTAGATGATCGATTTACGGGAAAGCCCTTTTTAATGATTTCAATATTAAATGAGATAGGTAATTGTTCCACGAAATAAATATTCTTCTAAGTTCACATTGATAAAGTAGAGAGGCCAGAACAAGTTTTGTATACAATTAAAATTATTTATTTGTCATTTATCTCGGGACATATTAGATTTAATATGAATTTAATGAATCCACTAAGTTAATGAATCGTTTTAGCATGTAATATAGCACGTATAATTGGTATTAATATCTTAATAGTGCATTGTTTTTTATGTATTTTGTAAATATGTAAGAGCAAATAATGTTATTCATTAAAAGAACAGAATAATAAAAATAGAAGCTATCTTAAAAAACTGGTAAAGTTGGGAATTATATCGTTCCTCAGTTGATTTGATCTATTTGTTTCATTTTAAAAATAAATTATTTACATCTATCACTAATGACATCCGCATTCTATATTATTGTATTGAACGACACAATACCAGTCGAAGGAAATGTATAGTAAAAGAAAAATTTAGGTAACATACCAGCTTTCTTGCTCTTCACACGAGTTTAAATGACGATGTTGAATGAAAAACTGAAGTTGTAGAACCGTTTAATAAACCTCAATGTTTACTTCGCATAAAACTTTAATCTCAATAAATAATAAAATCTTTCAAACCTAATTCCACTTACTACTAAACAAGAGAAAATTTTTTGACATTTCAAAATCGTCATTTCCATCTATCTTAATTTTGTCCTCATTACTGCTTTTTGAAATTTCCTTAAGCAGAATTATCCAGATATAGGTAAAATTAATCTATGAGTTATAATATCCTAAATGCAGAGGCTATATTTTTATTTGACTTCAGCAAAATAATATACTAACAGTGCTCAAATAAAAAAGAAATATAACAATCTTTAAATTTAGACACACGATTTAAACCTACGTTTAAGAATTACTAAATAAGGAAGTCGGTGCTCCTATTAAATTTAAAATGTTATAAATACATTATAAAGTACATTATAAATTTGTTTTTAAGTTTATACATAAAGTTGAATTTATTAAATCAGGAAAACTGACTTATTATTTTTTAATTTGAAACAAACAAATGCAATTCTTAAATTTAAACATAAGCTAAATGTACTTTTAATTTCAGTGCATATCTTAAGATATTTAAGTACAATATATAGATAGATATAATTTAATTACATAATTTAAACTAAATCCAACTTATTGAAATGCAAAGATTTAGAATAATTTATCTAAACGTTTATATTCCCATTTGGACAAATGATCCATGAACTATAGGCCTGCAAATGGCAAATTATAACCAAATAGAACTTCAATACTTACTGAAGTTAGTTGGAATAATGTTGAAATCTAATATAACACAATCACGCATATTTTATACGA
The DNA here is from genome assembly GCA_947359465.1 of Metellina segmentata. Lineage (NCBI taxonomy): Eukaryota > Metazoa > Arthropoda > Arachnida > Araneae > Tetragnathidae > Metellina > Metellina segmentata. The sequence goes on from OX375875.1 coordinate 57,836,466, forward strand.
GAATAATTTATCGCGAAATAGTTGAGAAAGTGAATACATAAACATAAATTTACAATTAATATATATTTAGTTTAACTTCATTGTATGTAACTCATTAAAATGCAATATTTTTGGATCACTTATATAAACATTTAGATTTACATTTCTGTAAAACGAGCCGTAGACTATAAAAGTTTAAAATGGTCTGACCTAGCTGATAAAACTTGAATACTAAATCCGTTTAACTCAGGAGAGCGTTTAAATCAACGAACATAAATCACGGGTTTTATAGGAGCACAAAACAGTTTAGCACAAACACGTAAAAGAATGCATAAAACTTAAATTGCAATGGATTAATAGTGTTAAAAAGATTAAATTGAACGTTAAGTGAACATTTCTCCTTTAACCCATTATGAGGAAAAGCTACTAGTTGGAAAATAATCGCTTAATCTTTCATAAACGCTTAAATTTCGACAACTGATTAACTTTTAGGAAGCTTGGTGCTCTTATATGCTGCTTACATGCCTTTTGCTGGGAAATTCTATTTCAGTTTCGTCAATTTATTTCCATCCTCTTAATTATTTTAAATCAGCAATATTCAAAGTGATGACAGTAAATGAAAGTGGTTCTTTGAGTTAAGTACATGGTGTATCTTAAAAGGAAAGCGAGCGTATTTTCTTATAAGGACACTTGGGATTAAGAAAATAAGTTATATTTTCTATAATCCCGAGAAATGAACGAAAATTAACAAGAGATTAGACGTTACAAGTTTGTTTTGGTATAACGACTGCTTCAGTAATAGGGTTTGTCTTGAAAGATTCACCCCTTCTTATTGTAAAATTTTAATACTCACTTTTATCTATAAAAACATTATCACAAATGTAATTAAATTCAAACACTTGTAAAATTGCTATTTTAGACCAAAGAATAACGATACATGATACCTAGAATGTCGCAAGGTGCCGTGGGCTTAACACTCTTAGAGAGAGTATAGAACCAAATGAGACGGATGATTTTAGGTAGTAACATATGTGATACACTATTACTCAAATTCAAACATTGTATTACATTAACTTAGTTGTTGACGTAAAATTATTCTAACCCTTTGAAACCAGTGTACTACGGTTAATGTTCGAGTGTCGCAAAAAAACGTTGATCACGAAAAGTTGACTAACTTGAAAAACATAAACGTTACATAAATTAACGATATCGCGTTCAATCGAACATGGAACAAAGCATGTTTTGAATAATCAATTATCTTGCAATGACGTCATAGGCTGATGCAATCGCAGCACAAAGGTGAGTCATCGAAAATAAGCACTGCCACTCACATTATGTATTCTAGCTCCGGCCTCCTTTCTCAAAGTTTGAAGTGGCAGTTGTTTCGTCACCTTGTATCTGTTATTTTATAATAAAAATAAAATCAAAATATTTAATACTTGTTTATATATCGGACTTCGAAGTAAAAAATCGAAAAAATTCAAAACGCCAAAATATTCGCAAAAATAAACTCTAGAAGAATTATAGAAACATCAAGTGGAAGAAATATTGAGATGCGGAATCCAAGATGATCCGGACCTCTGATACTGAATGTCAACGGGCCTACAAGGTGAACAAATGCCTGAAACGAGTGCGCCAATACTTCCACTGCTCAGTTCGAAGCAAATAGTATATAAGATGACTTGAACTTTTTATAATCGAACAGTGGAGTTCAACCTATAGAGGTACGTAATGATTCACAGCATCAAAAGCAAGTACGATATATGTGCGAGTGCATCAATTGTGATGTATATGCGGAGCAATTACCATTTGATACGTCAAATTAAAGAATTCTATTATTTTATTCCTTAAAGGTCCATTTTCTACGTGTTGCTTTTTTTGTATTCCCGGCATCTATTTTATTTGTGGTTTTGTTTGCAAGGTCTCGCACGGTAATGGTAATGGTAATTTTAGTTAACGTCGTACTAGAGCAACACAACGGGCTATTGACGACGGTCCGGAATCAGTCCCTTAAGGGTTTCGCACGGAGCATTTACAATTTTTGTAAATATGAATTGACTCGAACAATCAACATCACATTTTATGGAAGTGTGAACAATTGAGTTGTTTGCATTCAAAACCGGTCTAATCCATTTTCTAAATTTTACAGGAAACACCAAAAACGTTTTACAACCACGTATCATGGGTTAGATGTTTTTTTATTCAGTTCTATTGGGAATGAGGGATATCATGAAGCATTTAAGGCATACTTTCAATGTTCTAGGATTTGCAGGTTACCTAAAATTGAAATTTTGGATTTAGTCGTTTTTTTAAACAATCCGGGTCGATAACCATTTTTTTTCGTGGAATAAGTTCCAATTACTCTGAAAGTAATTGCCCAGACCAGGTTTTATTATTTTGTAAAACTAGCTTCAATAGAAAAACAAAGAACATATGTCTGCTCAATTCTGATTTCAGGTTTAAAAAAACAAAGTACTAGTGGACTGGGGGGGGGGATCAGTTCATATTTTGAGTGAATTTCTATTACAATCGAGGGTAATATCAAATACACTAATATTTTCACGTTATAAGGATAGAAAATAAATTTATCTGTTAAGACGTAACCTCGACTGACAACCTGTTATCTAGAACGATCATCGACAGGACTGCTTTTAGCGCCTAGACTGGAAACGTTGGATTGAGCAACTTTTGATCTAATCCATACTTGAAAACATTTGTAGACTGCATTGAGCCGCTTTATGTCTATACCGCTTTGCAAGGTCATGTCGTGTATTGAGAAATTGCGAAAAATGAAAAATCAATTTTGTAAAAAATGTGAAATGAGCTGGTTTTGAAACTAATCTCCTCATTTCCTAATATTGTAGACAAACTATTATTTATTTGGTTTAGATATTAAAAAAATTATGATATCTGAATATTGTCATACTAATTTAAGCATCTGCTCTTAGCGTCACAGTAAGCTGTCGCGAAGTGAAATGATCGCACCGTCTCGCATCGTAAATGTCGCCAGTCAAACCTTACCATACATTCTGTGGGAAAAAAAACAGCTTTTAATTTTTTTACAGAAGAAAGTTTGGGCAAAAATGTTTGGAAACATTGAAAATAATCATGGATAACAATTTAGCTTCTAAAGATGTGATATTATCAACACGAGTGAACGATTTTTAACTATATCACTTCAAGTGTAAACATATATTTACAGGGTTACCGCCCAACTATCGAACATTTTCTGCTGCTTCTTCTGTGTAAGTAAACTCATTATATATTAAACCAGAGAAAATTAAATACATTTTTTTCTGTACGTTAATAATAATATGGAAATGAAATAATAATGAAATGATACTTTCACGCGCGCGATGAGTTGCTTTCCTAGAATATGAACGTTACTTTACCATCAACCCACTCCGAAAGCTTAAGCCGCGTTTACACCTGAATTGCGAACACGTCCCCTCCCTCCAAACATCGTAGACATTTTAACAATCGGCTCTAATTTTATCGTCAATATCTCGTATTGATCTGGCGATTTGGCGTGTTTGTAACATCAATCTTCTGGTCAAAAATGAACGAAATATTCTACATTTACTTTACAAATATAATTCTTTAATTTGTCTTCAGCAATAGTGTATATATACGTATATATATATATATATATATATATATATATATATATATATATATATATATATATATATATATATATATATATATATATATATATATTAATAATTTTTCGAACTTTGTATACCATGTTTTTCCATGTAGTGTCTGAACAAAATATTTAAAAAAATTTTTATAATTGTTTTAACCAAAAATCACGAAGACAATTTATAGTACAAACTTTCAGAAGTTTATTAATGCAAAAATGAATTAATTTGTTATAAAATATTTTAAGATATATCAGATTTTCCCAACGTCACACAAGTGATATATACTTTCAATAAAAAAAATTTAAGTTTTGAAAATATAAAATAGCTTTATAATTGCAAAATACAATGTATACCTACAGAAAAAATTTCAGAACAAAAACTTTAAAATTGAAGATTTTATAATTTTGAGTCCCGGACCTCCTTAACTAAAACATTTTTAAAAAATTGAACACATTCTTCATTTTATCAGATTGACCTGATGCAGACATATCACAGGAAATTGATATTGATGAATATTCTGAAGAAAGTACACTAGAAGACGATGATATTGACTCTTCCATTTATGAGAATATTTAAATTTTCTTTTAAATTATTAATGTTTTTAATATTTATATATGTCATACCATATTTTCCGCTTTTGAGAAATAACAAAATAAAACAAAAAATGTTTCGTTTTGAATGGTTTTCCGATGTTTGTTTATGTTTTCCCAACTAAATCAATTTCATGAAACTGAAGTATGTTATAGTATGAAAAGTAAGGTTTAAAAATATCCCATTCCGCTGGCTCGATAGTAGTAAAAAAAAAACCTTGAGGCTCAAATATAATTTAGCACGCAACCACTTCATAGCCTCAGCTGAAGGTCTTTCCACCACTACTGAGCCAGCTGAATATTATTTTCTTTATTAATACCTAAATGACTATCTCGTGTCAAATTTTCGTCCGGTGTAACATGTTTTGAAAAAACAACTTTTTTTGCATGTTCTGACCCCCCCCCCCCGGCCTACACCCACCCGAACTGGACCAGCTGATATACGTCTCCTAAATCATCGCTCCAAGACTAATTACTGGTAAGAAAATCAGCCGGTGTAAAATAATCACCCTCCAAATGTCGCTTCCTCCCTGACTATTACGTTAGAATCCGTTTCTTCCAATATTTTTAAAATTGTATTGCTACTCTGACATCAATTACGAATTCCTATAAAGTTAAGGAATCATTAGTTTAGTTTAAAAGACAGATGCAGGGTGGAACCTTATAACAGGTTGACATATAACAACCCGGGTTCTTCCCTGCATTACTTTTAAACACTTTTCTTGTGTTTGACCAATGTAATTTTACCTGTGATTCTTCTTTTCAGCCTATCAATACAGTTTTTCAGTCGTAGAATGTTTGTTCTGAGGAAAACGCAGTTCTTCCTACAAGGAAATTTAATGACGCATAGAGGATGGAAAATTCCTAAATCTGGAGAGAAAACTTTCGTATACTCTATTAATTGACATATAGAAGCATTTTCATTTTCACACGGTTTCAGTCTTACCTTTGAAATCAAGTAAATAATGAATGTTATATACGTGTATGGATATTGTTATAACTATTTGTATGGGAAGATTGTTTATTTTAAGTCTACACAGTAAGTTTTCAATTCCCCAACTGGCCACTCTAGAAAAACATTTACGAGTATAATTCTAATTCAGATTCAATATGATTGTATTGAAGAGTCGCATTATTCATTTTGTTCAGTATTGAAAGGTCGCATTTAGTAACTGTAATAGATTCTCAAATATGTTTTCGATACAATGATCCTCTAAAATTTTACACGAGATATCTAGTCCATCTAGATAACACGAATTTTTCAAATATTGAGATATATCCTCATACGGATATTGCCAATGTTTTATGATGAAGTAAAAAGATCTTGTCAGTTTTCTTTTAATGACGAGATTTCTAGTCCATCAAAATCTGGCTAGAAGGCTAATTTTACTTTTAGTTCTTTTTTCTTTACTGTGCGCACAATTTTGTTGGTATTGATTCCAATACACCTTCCATACATGTTTTCCGTAGATAAAAATATGCTACAAATATTGTTCTCCAAAAACAAAAAAATTCATTTTAGAATTTTTGATATCCCGTTTTTATAATAAAAAAGATTGTGGTGTTCTTACGTTGACTTACATCGTTACAAAATCTTCTCGTTAGTAAACTTCACTTTAAAATTAAGGGAAAACTATTAATAGTCGAAAAAAAATATGCAATCATGACACTTTTCTTTAAACATAGGAAGAATGCGGTAACTAAAAGTACAAATACAGAACCTATAACTTCTAATATTTGGATCTAAAATACCATATCAAGGTTTTGCACTAATCATATCGCTTACATAAAAATTGAAATTTTTTATTTATTATTTCAAACAAATTAAACTCTGTTAAAAAAGTTATATACGCGATGTCGAACAACAGTATAATTATGAAACTACATCCAAAAAATTCTATAGCATCTTCATTTCAATTATTTTTGGTGTAACTATTAAAGGCACTATATATTATGAATATATGAAAATTAGAAGCTGGTAGTTATACCGGGTAATAAAATTAATCAATTCATTCGTCACAGTACAAAAAAAATAATTTTAAATACTAGTTTATTTGATTTCCCTTAGAAGTAAATTTTACATGATTAAAGCTAACAATTTATAGGAGTCCATAAGGAAGTTTTTGAAAAATCATTTTCATGATAGACACACAAAATAATTATACTAATTATAATAATATATATATATATATATATAAAACATAAAAATCGACGCACCAAGAAGGAATCATCCGATTGCTTTGAAATTTCGTATGCAAAAATGTTTTGACCAAATATGCAAATGATTAAAATTTGGTGTCCAGTGAATGAATAGTGTGATCTCCAGCGCATCGGAACTGCGCATCCAGCAGATGCATATAAGGACTTGTTCTTGAACTGTTGTTAAAATTTTCTGCTGCATTGCTATTTAGGATACGTTTTAACGACTGAAAAAATGTCTCGCCGCAGGATTCGAGCTCATTACGAGCAACTTTCAGAGATTGAAAGAGGTCGTATCATTGTATTGAAAGAGGCAGGTTGAGCAAATCGGAAAATCGCTCGTCCTGTGAGTCGAAGCGATGCTGCGATTAGAAGATACTGGCAAGAGTGGGTGGACAGTGGCAGATTTCAGCGTCATGATGGTAGCGGTCGACGTAGGGCCACAACAGATCGCGAGGACAGAGTGATTATTAGATCACCTGTCACAGCGCCTGATTCATCGCTATCAACCATCAGTCGTGTGACCCACACACGAGTGTCCACCATGACCATTCACAGACGGCTGAGAGAGTGAAATCTACACTCGTACCGACCGTTACGCCACCTGCCACTCACGCCTGCCCACTGTTGAGCCAGATTACAGTGGTGCTTGGCTCGATCAGGCTGGAATGATGCTGACTGGGATAGTATAGTCTTTAGCGACGAATCCCGCTTCCAACTGTGTCCTGACGATCTTCGAAGACGTATCTGGAGACGCCCAGGTCTGCGTGCCGATCCTGCTTTCACTATTGCACGCCACACGGGCCCTCTAAAAGGAGTTATGGTCTGGGGTGCCATTTCCCTTGTAAGCCGGACCCCTTTGGTCGTCAATAGAGGTACACTTACTGCACAACGATACGTTGACGACATTCTGAGACCTGTTTTGCTACCGTTCCTTTCGCAGTATCCTGGGCTTATTTTTCAGCAAGACAATGCCAGAAAACATACGGCACGCGTTGCTATGAACTGTCTTCAAGCTTGTCAAACACTTCCTTGGCCAGCCAGATCACCAGATTTCTCTCCCATCGAGCATGTCTGGTATATGATAGGAAGGCGATGGGATAATGGGATAACTAATCATAAATATACTTTGTATTGGTAATTAAATTTGCCTATCATAATTTTACTATAGCATTTATTTGTAAATGTTCAATGAAATTTATACTGTTCGCTGTGTATTAATGAGAATAGATAATAACATTTCACTTATTGAACACAAAAGACAAAAGAGCGTTTCTAACAATATTAATATACATTTAACAGTACATTTACATGAAAGACATGAATAATCATAACGAAACGCGCATTTGTATCTCTTGATCTCGCACAGTTGTCACAATTTACAACTAAAAGCGCACAAAATTTAGAAATGTGAAATTAATTCAGAGCGAAAGAAACAGAAAATATCACTGATCACGCGATCTTGTTCATTCTCGTTTCGTTGAAAAATATCGTCTGTCTCAAATATTCCGAAATCGTTTTCATTGCGCAAAGAACATAAATAAGACTCGAAATAAATGAAGTATTAGAGATGAAATCCCATTAAAAAATATAATTTTTTGAAGAATAAGTACTTTTTCAGCAGTACTGGTAAAACAATCGAAGTAATCGCAATATTCAATAGACATTCCAATATTTCCGAAACTACCAAATTATAGTTGATTTAAGTATGCTTACTCAGGTGTTTTAGCATGAAACTCATCTAAATATACCAATAAAGACATGTTTAATATTGCATTCACTAAACTAGTAGATAATGTATAACATAAAATACACTGCAATCAAATATATGGAATACAATTCATTTGATGTGTACACAAACACACAAACACAAAATCGCGCATAGAACAGAAAGACGGACAGACAGACTTTCGCAACCAATTCCACTCACTAAATGAAGATAAGTACTCACTGTATGCAAATTTCCATGAAAATATCTTAAAACGCGTGGACGAGTATAGGGCACAACATACATACAGACAGACAGACAGACAGACAGACGGACAGACAGACAGACAGACAGACGGACAGACAGACAGACACCAAACGAGAAAAAGGCGGATTCGGCATCAGAAGGGTCCAAAACGGATAGAAAACTTGAAATGGGTCGAAAATATTGAATGTACAAACAAACACTCCATTCTTATTTATATAGATAAGGTTTAGGGGATAAATATATGTTTTTATGTTCAAAAGTTAGTTGTTCAAATAATTTGTAGAAATGATTTTATAAGAATATAATATTGTTTTCTTAATTTCAAATAAGTGAGAAAGGGGTTCCTCTTTTGTTTTATTTTAAATACATAAAATGTAAGTAAAATATTTTTTTCGATTTTTACTTACTTCAAGCTTAGTCGAATACTTTGTGGCACACGAAGCGATATTGAAATATTTCCCAATTGATGCAGTTAATGATGTAATTTTAATATGCAAGCATTTGTACTAATTTAAAAAAAAAGTAAATCAAGTTGGTTATAGCAAATGTCAATAATTTATATGTTGTAACAAATACGAAAATAGCAATTGATACCCATGAACTATCCTTATGCAACGTCTACGTATATATCATAGTATGCATATGTGTATATATCTCATTACGTATATACTCAATTTGATTGAATATAAACACGGGACTAGTACCCTCGAAGCACAATAGATAGTGCAAACGGAATATTATTAATAATAGATGGAAACTACTCACATATAATTTAAAATCGAAATTACTCTATCTTATGCGTCAAAATATTTTTCAGTTAAATTTAATAGAATATCAATTTTATAAATATTACATATTTCTATAAACTGATCATTATAACTGTTTCAGAACTGTTCCTTTTAGAACAATTATTCAAGCCATGTATAAATTTCTCAAATTCCCTTAAGAAATCAGTTTTTCTGAATAAACATGAAGATGGAAATGAATTTATAATTTTCACATATAGTGAACATAATTTTTTAAGCGGAATTACAATCATTGTTACAACAAATATACTAAACAATATAGATACGTTAAGTTCCGAATTGCTAAACATAACAGGGCATGATTCATATCTACGGCGATATATTTGTCTGATTCATATCTACGGCGAAAACAATTCTGTTCTTCGTTTTAAAACCGCATTCACTTCGCCTACAAATTAATAATGGTAATCTAAGGTAATATTTCCCAAAAGCTTCAAAGCTTCTACCATTGTGCAAGTAAATTTGATCTGCGTGACATTAACAGCGGCATGCAGGGGAGCTTAAAAGACCCTTCATTGAAAACAATAGCATATGCTGCATCCAAATATTCCAGCTAACGTGAAAATTGCTGCTAGCAAATTAATGTGACCTTTCACTGGGATTAGCGTGACGCTTTTTAGTTGATACAGTTATCGACAGGAAACACGTTCGCAGCATAAATTTATAAAATACTGACACTATCTTTCCAGTTAGCTTTGACATATTGAGGTCGTTAATTTCTCGGAGCGTTTTACTGCAATTTCACGTCAGGAAACTTACAGAGTGCAGAATATTTCAATATGGGTAGTTGCAATATATTTGTTTTTAATGAGTTTCGATTGTACAAAATTTACTAATTGAGACTTTTGGGTAAATTAATCTGCATTTCTTTTATTTAAATCTTACTAGGAATCGTTATTCGCGTATAAAGATTATCGATCTGATTAAAAACTATTCAGATGGGTCAGTATTTTGTATTATGTTGTTCATCGCTGTATAGTGGGTAAAAACGGATTAGACATGAAAGCGTTAACTTCATATGGTTCCAAAAAATCGATTTAAATGCGTTTATTTATAATTAGAATTATAATAATAAAATTTAATTGTGTTATTACACTTTTTGAGTTACCTCTCTTGTTAACTATTTGATAAATAATTTTTAATCTCTTCAAGATCGGGGTTTAGATAGTCAAGCACCAAATAAACTGTTTAAAATCGTACACGTAAAGTAAATCGGTTGTAACGAATAGATGGATGTCTAATCCGAAGACCAGATACGATACTCAAAATATTTGTATTCTACCCGCAGACATATCCCTCATAATATTTATATTATGCCCGAAGGCCAAATATGGCTAGTTAGAAAGGATTATGAGGTCCACAAGTTAGATACACCCATACGGATCTGTTTACATAACCCGCTAGTCAGATATGACCCTTCAAATATTTGTATCAGGTCTGCAGTTGAGATACGATCTATGAAATTTGTGTATAGCGCAAATACTGTTCTCCATAAGGATTCAACTGGCCTTCAGTCCAAATTTGGCTCCAAGGATTTTTATTAGGTTTGTTGATCAGGTCTGGCTTTTCGAATTGGTTTATATGGCCCGTAGTCCAGATATGGCCAAATACGAGTATATCCATTAAAAAATATTTTCCATATCAGCCATTTCATTGCAAGTCAAACACTGAAGTCCAAATATATTGAACTAGCCCACAGATCAGACGAGTCTCTTCGAGCAAGTTTAACATAATAACATTCCAGATATGGTAGTCGAAATTTTTTTTAGTTTTGTTTTTGTCTCTGTGTAATGGGAGACTCTTTAAAAGTGTAAGTCGTAAGTGAAAAAGACGTGTGTTCATTGCCATTACTTTCGAAGGTTTATATTTATTTTTCCATCTTGCTCTAGTTGCCATCTCTTCAAACGTATAAAAATCTTTACTCTATTAGGAATTACACTTTCTACTAAAATTTCAGAATTTCATTTTACGGTAACAAGAATTTATTTTATTTTAACTAATAGAATTTTCAAATAATAGAATTTGATGTGTTATTCCGTCGAGTCGGTAATAAATATTTAAGCTGAAATTATTTATTTAATAGATTAACTAAAGCGCAATTAATTTGTGTTATACTTTTTCTCAATTCTTTATACCCTTCTAAAAACAAACAAAAATCATTTGTTATTATCGCTTATTCTAATCTTTCAGAATTTAATATTTGTTACCAGCAGAAAAGCATCATAGGGTAGAATTGCTTTACGTTTAATTGTATTGGTGGTATTATCATTTATTTTGAGTCATGTGTATGCGATATTTTTTGTAGTTTGTATCTATCACTAGATAAATAATTTTTTTTGTAAACATAAGTAACCTAAATTTTAATGATAAATTCTTTTGTTCAGGTAGCAATTTGGCCTCATGAATTTTCAATAATTTTAAGACAGTGTAATTAGTCCTATTTACTTCTTAGATATACTGGTGCTTCAAAAAAATTTTGAACTTATTATCTTTCAAGTTTCAAAACCATATTGCAATAAGTGCCGATCAGGCAATCCCTGACCACCCACCAGTAATATATATCATTTCCCATATTTCTCGTTAAACCTAGCACACTATTTAATTACTCAGAAATATTAAATATATGTTCTTACAGTCAATGGCCAGTTTTAATAAATGGTAACCAATATGGACTTTACTAATGTCTCTTTCTTGATGATAAAATAAATCCAAACGTTAAATCATTAGGATCTATAAGCTCACAGTAAAGTGAACCCGTTCGGAAGAAAATGTCTCAATCATAGTTTCATCTCAATTCTGTTTCTTATTTTGAAGACAAATTTTGATTAAAGAAACAGAAATATCTGTAATCGCGATAGACATTATTATCTTTCCCATCTATTTTAAATTTTAGTTTAAAAGTGTGGTCCACAAACACATTAGTCACAAAACTACACGTGTTCCAGTAGTTTTCTAAACATGTGAAATGCCGGATATTTGACAGATTTTGAGCTTAAATTGAAAGTTAAGATTTCTTCAAAATATATACAAGAAATAAGTACAAAATATATTGAAAGAGCAATTCCAAATCAGCCCTAGAGGAATTGATTTTTAAGCAATGAAAGCACAAATTGATCAATTACTGGATAGTTACCCTAGTACAATATTTATGAATCGTTAATTCAGCATTTTCATAGCAGTGCTTGCATTTAGCAATGCACGATATCGCTCAACAAAATATGTGCAATGTTCGGAAAAAGTTTGATATATTACTGGATATATGATGAAATAATCTAATCATATTGAAACATATACAATAGGTCAGAAAATTAGGCGTTCTCTTTTCTTGAATTTCTTAACAATATAGTTGAAACCATAGTTAAAAATTTCATCACCGACAAGTTCTGTCTTTGTATATCAATATCGCTTCAAAATAACTGAAAAATATAAAGCGGTCTGTTATGTTTTTGCAAAAAAGCAACATTGAAATTTCATTAAGAGGATTATTTTTTTACTATCGTTTAAAATATTGTTTATTACTTTATATAGTGTAGTAATTAAAGTATCGTAGAAGCGCTAACATCATGATTAAAAAAAATTACGATTTAAACGTCTTTTTATTAAAAATTAATGTTATAATAACAATAAAACTGAAGACATCAAACATTTATGTCAACTCATTTGTTTAATATAGTGATATTCTACATTATATGGGATAGTAATTGATATATTGAGCATTTTAACTTCTTAAGGTTTCAAATATTGATCAAAATGTTGTTATGTAAAATAAATATCAATAGCGTAATAAAAGTAACTTGTGTGGTTAAATTTCCTTACGGAAACACTTATTTGTTTTACTTTAATCTTCAAAATTACTATAAGGTCTTAAATATGGGCTTATGTTGAATCAAAAATATTACTAACAGAGATATTTTGCTTGTTTCTAAAAGAAACGGGTTCTAAAAATAAAAAAGTCTTATGAATAATTAAAGTTTGTAACATCAAGATATTATCTTAACGATACGACAAAAACTACTTAAGTCGCACAATTTCATGTTAAAAGAATGAACTTAACTGAAATTGGATTTTTTTTACAATCGTCTTCAATAAAATGTAGGTTATAGATACATTAGTGAATATACGATTTAAAATATACAACATAAAGCATGGTATTGGTTATACCTAAGAAAGAAACCTGATAAAATTTTTATGCTAAAATATGTTATTATATCTACATAATAAAGCCAGTTTAATTTTGAATTTTTATGGGATAAATCTGTTTTCAAATTGAAGTCTTCCAAGCATGAGCTCGACCCATTTCTGACCTTCTTGACGAATGTAATGTTTTATAGGGTTTTTTCACGCAATGGAAAAGTTATTTAGTTGGTATGTGTGCTGTGGGGTAAATGCATACTACTCTAAACTGAAATCTTGTAATGTTCAGAGCTTTAATCCTTACATGCTCGAAATATGAAAATATGCATTGCATTGTCTTTAAAATCAATCGTAAATGGATTTCGAATGTGGATATAACTTTCTACTGAAAGACGTAACTTGAAACTAAAATACACTTTTCAACTCAAATGCGATTTCCAGAAACCGTACATTTTATATACTTTAGAATTGTAACATATTCCCTCACACGGTGATTTTATAATAAGAATAGTGTACAGAATTTGACAGATTCATAACTTTTTCATAAACTTTTCCTGGTACAATCTTAACCTTCCTAGTAGTTTCAACGAGATATCTTGTCCATCAATGTCTTACAATTCTTTTAATTGATGAGATATCGCATCATGAAGATTATAGACATTTTTTGTCTCATGACGAGAATTATATCTGGTAATGTCTCTTCTCATGAGTTGTTATTGTCCTCTCACTCTTCTCATTTCTCATTGACCACCAAGATTTCGATGAAGTTATACGTCATCGATACAAACACCACAAGGAGTGTTAAGGTCATTTAAAAGGTGGAAGGCAATAAAAAAACAGAATAAAATGTCTATTAGTATTCTACTGAAATCTCAACACCATAATTCCAACGACAAGAGGGTTAATGACCACACACACACACACACACACATATATATATATATATATATATATATATATATATATATATATATATATATATATATATATATAGTTCACTCTTAGCATCACGATGTCTCCGAATCGCGTAGTAGTGCACTAACACACTTCCATACACCTAAAGATTAAATAACCCATCTATTAGTTGAAAGGGAGCTGAAAATGTTTCCATTGGTCGAGAAGTTAGGAACTGGATGTAGGTCATGAATAGAAGACTTCAGGTTATTCGTGTGAACATCCAAAGGGTTAAGTGAATTGTGGGGTAAAACAAACACTACCCTATTCGGAAATCTTGTGATGCTCAGTGTATTAAAATCCCAACAGTTTCCGACGAGGCCCAACTAACGATAATATCCATTTCAGTTTGCCACGTACTTATCAATAAAAATTAAAATTAAATTGTTTTTTCATTGGCATCATCACGAGTTTCGAAAAAGTAACCAAACTAATTTGGAATTAACGTACCTGATTATCAAACTGGGCAAAACCTTTGATTCTCCATTTTAATAATTCCACTATTCTTCTCATGGCTGTCAAATATTTCAAAACCCTCGCGTCACCGAAGAATAATAGCACCAAAAAATGCTTCATTAACATCACAAAAGTTCGAAATTCTATTTTCTACTCCGGTCGTCGAAGATTTACTTCTTCCCATTCATCCTTTCAAAGAGGATAGATTATAGAATAATAGATCGACTCAGTCCTAATGCACACAGCCTACAGAAGAATAGACTTTTAGAATAGAATTTTTAAATAAAGGTTTGCTTTCAAACTATTTAATGCAATGCAGCATTGTTCTGTGTATAACATGGGATATGTGTTTGGTAAACCTTCGAACAAAAGAAACGATAGTAATAAAATGTATCCGAAATCGTCATTCTACCAAATATCGATATGTTACCATTCGCACTAGTGTGTGCTTACTTAGAATTGAGCTCTAAAAATAAATAGGGTGTTGGTCAAACGTTGGTTTACTTTTGAAAGCTTTATGATTAAAACAAAATGTATAAAAATTTTCGTTAATACCTATGGGAACATACTGTTTCTTATAAAATACTAGTATTGGTGCTCATTAAGTTTCGTTATAAACAGGAAAGAGATTATGCAAAAAATAATACGGAAATAAGTGTACAGAAAAAACTGCTTAAATTTGAGATTTTGCTCTTATTTTCTGTTAAGTTTTGCTATATTCTGATTTGCATGTATACGTAACAATGCCGTATGTTTATTTAAAATATTCATTCAATTGAAACTATTACTTAGATTCTTATTTAAGATATAATTAACAGAAACGAATTTTCGTTTATATCTTAGTCACTACTTGTCAAATCACACAAAAGAAGGACATTTCCAACCTGACCCTCTCCGATTTTCTTAAACCTTCGTAATTTCGTTACCCATCTACAGAATTAAAATATAAGCTATTTTACCTCAATATGGTTTTATTTATACTAATTTTAATTTTGATGAACTAGATGATTCGTCAAGATTCTAGATCTATCGATTTGCTAGTATCTCTGAATTTGATTGCTCGATCGGATTACATAAGGATTTATTTTGTAGAAAAATGTACGTTTGTAATGATGTACAATATAACCATATGAGTCATCATTCTAATTTCAAGGTAATTCAATTTGATCCTTCTTTCAATTTACAAGAAAAAGTAAGTTTAATTTTTTGTAAAAGGTATATGGTAATGTTACGTTATTTAACTTCGCACTCTGAAAATTTAAAGGTGGGACACAAGTGGGATCATTATCAAGTAATAATCGAAATAAAGAGTACATACAATCAGTACTCATACACGCATATATAGTAATTTGAATTAGTTGTTCTATTGGGATTTTATAGGGCTCCTTTTGTAATTAATAGTACGTAATTTAGTAGCTATTACATTTCTATTATACTCCATGATACTGTAAATTACCTTTTTCAATTTAATATCATTCAATTCGACCTTGAATTACAAAGAAATTGTAAATTTAATTTTTTTCTACAAATATACAATATACACTACCCTACAATAATGGAACGGACGCATGAAATCCGAATACTTGTTTTTCGAAGTATAGCCAGGAATTTTTGCATGTTGTTTCTGGTAAATTGAACACCAACGTCTACATAATCATTTTGGACAATCTGGTTCTTCCCACGCTCTGGAAATTTTATGGAATGGACGCATGCTACTTTAAGAACAACGCTCCGTGTCATGTTGCAGCCTCAGTCAAAGAGTGGTATCAAGATATGGATGTGAAACGTAAAACGTCTTACATGGCATTCTCTGAGTACAGACCTATTCAGCATTCAACATTTGTGGGACGAGTTAGAGCGACGCTTACGGACCAGATAACCTCATCCGAAATCTACAGCTGAGCTGGCGACATTCTTGCAGCAGGAATGAACACAAATAATCATATCTGTGTATCAAAATCTTGTTGAAAGTACGCCTAGAAGGGTTGCTAGTATAATTGTAGCACGTGGGGACCATCAGTATATTAAAGTCTGTATTCCATCATGTATTCTTTCCCTTATATTATCGCATCTGGCTGCCCGGTCCATTATTGTAAGGTAGGTATGTGTTGAAGGTATATTTTCATATTTTCTTCGGGAAAGTTTCATGTTTGTACAAGGAATGATTGATGGAAGCAATTTTCGAAATAAATAATACTGTATAAAAACGCATTAATACCACTATCTTTGACCTGGTTGCTAAATTGAGACAAAATATGGGTAATTTTATATATTACTGCATAAGCCTTTTAATGATTTATTACTGTGGATTACTTTTCAAATGTGAAATAATTCAATTTGACCTTTCAACCTGAATTTTGAAAAAAATAAAGTTGTTCTAAAGACTTTTGCCACATATGAAAACTTAAACGGACCTTTGCCGAAATGCGTTATCTCAGAAAAAAATTACCTTTGTCGTAAACTCTTCTAACATCGAATGCAATTAAATATTCATCCTATTTTTAGTTGCTATGTATAAAAAGTAGTAAATTAAAGCAACTCCATTCAAGTTATATTTTCTACATAATTTCCTATATTTGTTTTATAAATATTTTCTTATCTTTTCTATCAAAACGATATAAATAGACTTTTTTGTGTTCGTTATCAATGTCTTCGTTAAATGCGTTTAAATTCGTATTGCGAAAATATAAAAGTTACAATTTAAAAATTATATACTTATAAAAAATCACATTTAAGGTATCGATCTGGTGTAAAATTTTCCGCAGATTTAAAATCCGCTGAAATTTTCACTCTATCTTCAACGATCGCGAAGATAGGAACTTGGTCAAGAAAATAAAAAAGCCTTTTTGTTTTGTTTCTCGAGTAAAATAAACCACGACAAATCGTATGTGTGGAAATAAAATGAAAGCAGATGGTGAATGATTCATCACTTAAACGATAAAGTTTGAATGGGTCAAACTTTTCTTGATCCACTAAAAAGTTGATCAACACTATTGAAACAAAGGTTCACTGCAATTTTCAGTCAAGTTTTGTTGATAAACTATAATTGGTCATTTCGACTTGATTCGTGAGAACTCGCCGTTAGTTATCATTAGAAAGGTTGTGCAGGGTTTTTTTCAGTAAATCTGTATTCTACGAATCCCCAAAACATACTTTTACACTATATAACTGTTCCTAAAAAATTAGCTTCTGAAAGTCAAAATGATTCAATAATAGGTTAATGGTACTTTAAAAAATGTTCAAATATGATTCTATGAAGTGGAGCTTAATGTTGTAATGGGTTTCAAGTTCGGGGAACTTACACATTGCAACAATATTTAATTTTCACAATAATAGTAAATATTGTAGTGCATTTTATCTGAACCATTAAATACTTATTGGTAAAATGAAACATCACTTCAGCTTTCACGTACTGCTACATAAATACAAGGTGATTTTTTTTTAACTGACACTGTTCAGAGCCACCTGTAGCTCGATCTAGTAACCAAAATGACTCCAAACTCGGTATGGAGACTAAAAATGACATGGGAAGTAGGTTCCATGATAAAAAAAAAATATTTAGTTCCAAAAATCGGCGATATGGGTATTTAGGGCGCTGTCCAATGTAAAAAGTGTAACTAAAAAAGAAAAATAATAACACATACAAAATTACAGGCAAATGTTAAGCTTTATTCACCACATTCACTTATTCACATAGTAGGGGAGAACTCGCTGAAAGACTTTCCATACTGTGGAAAAATTCATGTCCAATTGTCGCACTACACCCCGGTAGCTGCTTCTACCAGCAATGGTTCCCTGTGATCTGCCGACGATTGCAGTTGCAACATCTGTTATCACCTCTTCTGACACAGGTTTAAGTCCCCCTGCCTGCACGAATTGTCAGTGACCCTGTTTCCTCGAACTTCTTATTCACTCCTTTAAAAGCATTAAGCGATAAAGGCCTCTTACGTAGCTTCTGTCGGGTTCTAAACTAACGAAGAGCTGTGGATGCAATGCACTGATTAAGATAAAATTTCTTCACAGGTAAAGCATGTTCTGGTAATGTGAGTCGCATATTCACTTGAGCTGTCTCACTTCAGCTGATAATATTTTTCGGAGCTGTCTGCATGTATTCATAGCCCAAATTACTGGCGCTGTTGTCACATACGAAATAATAAATTTGCATTTTGCTTTGATACCCGTATTTTATGCTAATTCTCGGTTTGGAACGCTACAACAGAGTCATAAATACCCCTATCGGTGATTTTTGGAACTAATTTTTTTTTTCACGGAATCCTATTTCCCATGTTATCATTAGTCTCTTTACCGAGTTTGGTGCCATTTCGGTTGTTAGATCGAGCTACAGGTGACTCTGAATAGTGTCAGTTTAAAAAAAAATCACCCTGTAACTAGGGAATAAAGTACCTAATGGTAGTTTCAAAATTAAATTTTCAAGAACGGCTTACAGCTTATACAAAAGAAAGTCTGTCAGAACAGGCTGGATACAAATTGAATTCAAAAATTTTCCTTCGGATCAAACATTTTGAGAAATTGATTTCCACTGTTTTTTCTTCCTAACTGAATTTTCAAACTGTTTTCTCGAAATAAACCACCAGAATACAAGAAAAACCACGACCACTCAATCTTCAACACATATCTGGTTACGCGTGAAATCTCAATCTTAACAGATAAATAATAACGGTAATAAAAAACCTCCCTTAATCCAATTCACGTTTTCAAACAATGGGAGATTCTTCACCGACTTTGAAATTGCATTGACAATGTCTAAGTTTTCCATCGGTTCCAAACAGGTTGCTATGGAAACTCAAGTCCACGACTTGATTTTCATCTTCGTTTCAAAGACTTGGCTAATGGATACAGGACTCTCTTGGAAGAAACCGATTCGATTTCCGAGAGTCCTGAAATAAATGTTGAATTTGTGGAACGGATTTAGTGGTGGATCCGTTCACTGCACACTTAAGACTGTGATACAAGCATCTATGCTGGTTATTTGAAACCTAAGAAATTAACCAACGTATTTAAATGACTCACTATGAAAACGTGTTTTTCCAATTAATTAATGTTAAAAAGGAGTCATTCGCCTTCTTTATATATTGTAGAAAACACAAATGGAGATTAATTATAGAACTAAGGATTTCGTATATTTATTTCGATTTATGTGTGGGTGAAACATAGATTTTTGCCATCTTTCTCTCTCTAATGTCATCATTTCGTATTTGGTAAATTAATATTGTGGAATCTTAAAGGTAGGGGAGCATTGAAATACAATTTTCTTAAATATTCTTTACATTGTTTGCTGAACTTTTATTTAAGTATCAGCGATACAAAGTAAGGATTATATTTGTATCAAATGGACTCGTCTTATGCTCATAACTAAGTGATATACCAAAATAAAAGATGCATCGCTTTTGGGTTGTTAAAGCATGCGATTAAAACTAGTTTTTCGAGGTGTGGATTGGTACAATAGTACTATTTGGTAATCTATCGATAAATCAGTAAGAAGAAACTTAAACATACAAGTGTAGGACAAACCCTAATTAATTAATATGTTATGTACTTATTAATTAATATGCATAACGTTTTGGCACAAAAATTACACCAAATACTTTCGTAATGTATAGTATAAACATACAAATCTCTCGATATTAAGAAAAAGTTACCGCTGCCTCCACCGCAGGATTGAAAACTCTCTTTATTTACTCGATTCTCAGACAGTTTCCCGAGGAAGGTCAGATCAGGAAATAACGAGATTAACATGGTTTATTCAAATTAAACAAGGAACAAGATGGAAAATATTTTTTACTGATGCGGTTATTAGTTTATGGTGAATTAAGTGTTAAAGTAAAAAAAAGGGAAATTACTTGCGAAAGAAGTGTTGGTTTGCTTCGCAAACCAAATTGGGTTGCGTAGCAATCACCGAGGGTTTGCAAGGGTTAGCTTGCAGGTGGCGAAGCCCTCGCTGTGACATGATGGACCAGAAAGTAAGATCTGGATTATAGAAATTATTAAGATAATTTTGCCGTCGCAGGAGATTGACTACGAAAGTAGTGTTGGTTTGCGAAATAAACCAAAAGGGTTTGTTTGGCAATCTCCGGGTGTTGGCAAGCATAGGAGAGCAGGGGGCGTATCCCCCTAGTATTATACATTAATTCAAATCCGTTGACACATTTCTAACGTTCATGTATGAAACAAATAATTTAGGACAACGATAATAACTGTAGATTATGTGAACTGAAAAATATTATTGCTTGAAATTCAGTGATAAGAAACAGCTTTAAACTATCTAAAAAAGCTCTTTCGACTGAGTAACTCCACATTCCTTTTTATGACTGCTAATAACTAGTACTAATACTAAATGTTTCTATTTTCGACTACTCATGATATGCATTTAGTGTTTTCATCTAGAAGCTAACTAATATCGTTTATTTCCACCAGTTTAACTCAGGACATGTGTTGCATCTTCTAGTTGAAAAAGTGGTCCTCCTCTTAGTCTTTCACACTTGATGTATTTGATCATGTTTAAGATAGTTCTCTTTATTTTTAAAGTAAGGCATCATTTAAAAAATATATGTTACTATCATAAAGTTGTCTGTAAGTACTAAAATTGTTACCTCGGAAATAAGAACTAAATTAATTGGGCAATATTTTATTCTTGAAACTAATAATACAATGTCTCCAATTACTTCAAAGCAACAACTACACGAAAACTGTAAATACAGGACGCAGACATTAAATCGTGTTAACTATAGATAAACATTCACTGACTGAGGTAGCAACTTCCACTAATTTATTCTAGAACTAATTCTTAAAACATTAAATAAGTATTACTTTATTAATCCAGCAATCCTTTAACTATTACAGGATCAAGGAACATTACTTCAAGGACCTCTTGAGAGTTAAAAAGAGTACGACGAGGTCTTTATAATATAAAGTTAAATATAGACTATACGTAGACATTAATAATCCTAATTTACACGTAATTTAAGAATTGGGGGCCTTTGGCTTGTTGGGTTTTCATTATAGCAAAGGAGTCATATTTGATCAAGCTTTGCAAACCTTAATAAAGTAAATAAAATATTTGGATTTATGTTAAATAGATAAACATAAATGAGCATTGATAACAATTATAAAGTTCTTAAAGATAACATTGATTGTAATGAAATAAAATAAACATTAAATATTGTAAACAAATTTATTGATTAAAATACACTAAAATAAACTTTAAAAGTGAAACATTAAAGTGAACTTTAAAAGTATAATAAGGAGAACAAGATATACACTGTAATCTTAATGTGGACAATGGAGTCGGTTCTACCGATTAACTGAATTGCGTTTGGTTTTATGTTTCATAGTTTCAATACTGAGTTCACTCAACACTTCAAGTTCGTTTCTTAACTTACATTTCAAATACGTAATCTATGAGAACAATTCCTCACACAAGTTATGGGAAGACCAACTAAGTTTTTAATTCATTTTCTTGTGAGTTTAGTACAGTCAACCCTCACATAACCAAAAGTCACTAAAATGTACTTGTGAAAACATAATTATCAATAAACTATCTGCTGAAATCATATAAAAATTAATTTTATTCTAGCACAAGACTGAGGCTCAAAAGCCAATTGAATCATTATACACATATTGCAAAACAGCAGCAATATCCGTAAAACATAAAATCTGTATTTTTAATTTTATTTCAGAAAAACAAATAAAAATTCTTCTACATTCTGCAAAACTGCCACAAGTGTATATTACAATAAATGGAAGTTGAAATTCATGTAGGGGGCAGTTTTGCAAGATACCAAATCCATCTATTTACCAGTTATTTTTACACATAAAAATAAAAAAAAATCATCTTTCAGTTATGGTTGCATTGCAACTGGTGCTGGATCTCATGATCGCAAGTCACTGGAAAATAATCCCTTAACAACAAGTGAAGTTTCTGTAATAAGCATCTATATAAATAAGAATGGAGTGTTTGTTTGTACATTCAATATTTTCGACCCATTTCAAGTTTTCTATCCGTTTTGGACCCTTCTGATGCCGAATCCGCCTTTTTTTCGTTTGGTGTCTGTCTGTCTGTCTGTCTGTCTGTATGTTGTGCCCTATACACGTCCACGCGGTTTAAGATATTTTCATGAAAATTTGCATACAGTGAGTACTTATCTTCATTTAGTGAGTGGCATTGGTTGCGAAAGTCTGTCTGTCCGTCTTTCTGTTCTATGCTCGATTTTGTGTTTGTGTGTTTGTGTACACATCACATAAATTGTATTCCAGATATTTGATTATTATGTATTTTATTTAATACATTATTTATTAGTTTAGTGAATGCAATATTAAACATTTTTTTATTGTTATATTTAGAAGAGTTTCATGCTAAAACACCTGAGTAAGTATACTTAAATCTTCCACAATTTGATAGTTTTCGAAAAATTGGAATGTAGTTTGAGTATTACGATTACTTTTATTTGCTTTACCAATAATGCTGAAAACCAATTATTTTTCAAAAAAAAATTTTTATGGTGAAATTTTAGCTTTGATACTTCATTTATTTCGAGTCTGATTTTTATTCTGTGCGCAATGAAAACGATTTCCGAATATTTGGGACAGACGATATTTTTCAACGAAACGAGAATGAACAAGATCGCCCGAGCAAAGATATTTTTTCTGATTCTTTCGCTCTGAATTAATTTCACATTTCTAAATTTTGTACACTTTTAGTTGTAAGTTGTGGCAACTGTGCGAGATCAAGAGATAAAATTGAATCACAAATTAATATCTTTAGAACAATTTTTTGCGACATCTTTTATTTTGTTTTATTTTGCTGTTTCCTGTTTTAAATATTTATTATTTTAATACATGTGTTTTCCTTCTCATCACACGCAACAGCACCACAAAGTATTAGACTTAAAAATGTTAGGTAAGTCAGTATAAATTTTCAGTAAATTTTAAGTGTAGTTATGCCATTATTGAAAGAATAATGCCGTTATTTGAAGAATAAGTAAAAAAATATTGTTTTGTTGACTATGAGTGCGAGATCACTCGCCGTAAATCGTAATTTTAATTAATTGAGTTGAACATGAAAAGAACTTAAGAAAGGGAATTCCAAATCTCCCTCAAAATCGTCTTTTATAGTAGTAACCTTAGTATCACCTTTCGTCATTTTGTAGCTTTGTCATACAGCAATTGTGCGATGTATGTGAAATGTATAACATGAATGGATATGCATGTGTAGGATTTGTGTCCAAAGTAAGTTGTAGAATGTAGAAAATATAAAGATGGCGAAAGGTGTTAAAATAAATTTTTATTCTACAAAAAACGTAAGTCATTATATATTTTGATTATCTCTTCAATCTAGAGTAAACCAATTCAAACCGAGTAAGGTCGGGTATTTTGCTAGTTTGTAATAAAATCCTGCAATAAACACACGTAATAAACATGTTAAGTATGGCATTTTAGAATATAAAATAATTAGAGAAAATAAAGGAATATTATATTTTTTCCACAAAGTTCACCTATTTATAGCGACATCGTAAGCGTTTTTGACTCTCCCCAAGTTGAGAACCACTGCTTTAGATAGCATAATGAACTCAATGCTACATCATGTTATAAAATGGCTTAATTAGCCCTCGAACACCATGAAAGGATCTTGGAACTAACTCATAAGTCAACTCTCTTAGAACACGTAATAAACATTTTTAAGTACCGCATTTTAGAATATAAAAGAACTAGAGAAAATAAAGGAATATTATATTTTTTCTAGAAAGTTCACCTATTTTGGATACCGACATTGTAAACGTTTTTGACTCTCCCCAAGTTGAGAACCACTGCTTTAGATAGTATAACGAACGCAATACTACATCAAATGATAAAATGGTTTAATTATTCCTCGAGCACCCTGAAATAACCTTGGAACCAACCCACAAGTCAAAAGACATGGTAGTGTATTTCAAAATAACGCATGACTGTCATTAATATTCTTTCCTGCTGTTAGCAAGGCAGGAAGCCATAATTTTCACTGCGACTTCTTCAAATAGCAATTAAATTTTTACTTCATCAAAACAGACGGGCATAATCTTGTTCAAATGTTATTGAGTAGGGTTATTGGATAAGGACACATGAGAGTGTGGGTTCAATCTGGCAATGCTGAGTACTATATGATGAGATAAAATCTGTCCAAGAATACTAAGTATATTGATCGGCAGTCGCAAGACACTCTAATTAGCGATGTCATTTCTACGCTGCATAGGCGACCCCAGATTCCCTAAATCAAACATCGCTTTCAACTCTAGTCGGCCCGAAAATAACAGGATTGTAAACTAGCGAAATTATTCAATGACGCTATCTTTAAGACTCTCAAATTAAAGAAGTTCGTTAATCAAACATGGCCGCCGCAGTCATTAAGCCTCGCGAGCCCTCAAGGCAAATTTAAATTAGGCATTAGAGGCCTCCTTCGAATATTTTAAGATGCAAAGTCCCCTTCCCGAAACAGAAAACCACGCACTTAGGGGAGGAAACGCCAAGAGGTGCTTAAAGACCTAAAGTTGGTCGGTCTTCCTTTTAAGCACACTGTAAGATTTTTAATCTTTTCTTATTTATATTCACATGCGGGCCTCTCTTTTATGTAATTGTACTCTGGGTGTTTGGTGTCACTTTGATGGACTTCCTCTGGAGGCAAAGCCTGCCTCTTTTGTTGTAAAATTTTCTCCATTGAGTCGTCGAAGTTCTGTTTTTGTTAATAGTACTCCGCTTTTTTTTTCTTTTCACGCTTCTATTCTTCTCTATTAAAGGCTGGGCGAGGCACGTTAATTGTATTTTTTCCTTACGTGCTTTCGGATGCGTAAAGACTCCCAGAAGGATTATTATTCTTGATGTTCCAGAAGGGGGAGGGGATGGAAGACAAAGAACTGGGGATTGAGAATACGCACTCGTAAAAGACGCCCAGAGTTCCGGAACATAAATGAGCCGTGTTGTATGTGGTGTCGTAAATAAGGGTCTATCTCTGCCTATCTCTTACCCTGGACTTGGATAAGAGTCCGTGTCGTTTTGGCCTGGATATCATTCAGTATGGGTTATCTGGCATGCGTCCGTTTTTGTTCGTTTCAATATAAGACCCTGTTTTATTACTTTTAAATTAATGCATGCTTATTTCAAGCATACATATTCACCGAAGAACAGAACGGAGATTAAAAAAAGAATACAATGGGAAACATACATTTTTTTATTTAGTTAGTTAGAAAAACTTGGGGGACGACTACAATCTGGCATGCATCCGTTTTTGTTCGTTTCAATATAAGACCCAGTTTCATTACTTTTAAATTAATGCATGCTTATTTCAAGCATACAAATTCACCGAAGAACAGAACGGAGATTAAAAAAAGAATACAATGGGGAATATACATTTTTTTATTTATTCAGTTAGAAAAACTTGGGGGAACGACTACAAAGTTTTTACTTTTGTGAGACAATACCAAGTCAAGTGGAAGAAATCTTAGTTTCTGTCCTTGTGCTTTTGGAAAGAGCGGATACTGTTCAACGCAATGTAGAGTACAAATTAAAAATCCTTGGTTTCTATCATTCCTTGATTTTTATAGCTGTTTCTCTACTACATAGTGTATGTTGGGTGAAATTTAAAATGTGTTTATGTTAAAATTGTTGCTTTCATTCTGACAGTTTGCATATTGGCTTTTGTTCTACTTTGTATATCGTCACTCAAAGTACAAAGATTGTATGTCTCAAATCTGAAGTTTTCATGAGAGAAAAAAAAACTAATCGTTTTCTTCATGACTTGATTCTATTTCGTTATATACATTCCGTTGTAACTTTTACTTGATCAACTGATGACATAAGAGATTTGACCCCCAGGAGGAAATAACAAAAAGCCATGTATAGCAATAATAAAAGAAAAATTGAATTTTTATCATTCAACCATTTGCACTTTGAGTGGCGATATTATAAATACACATTAATATAAGCGGGGTGTATGTTGGATACAAACTAACAAAGCTCATGATAGCATATTAGTGTCTAAAAGATAGGAGCGCTAAATTTTCAAACTGATTAAGGGAATTCAATTCTGTTTTATCATTTTACTTTTATCTTATTCTTATTAAATCAATTATTGTGTATTGTAATTTGCTAGAAATAATGAGTGCATGAACAATATTGCTCGAATAAAGCTTTAAAACCAAGTAACACATTCAACACTACATCTCCCATATTGGAGATCAAACTCGTAAAGAGCTCTCAAGTACTTAAATTTTGTATGAAAGACAGAAAGGACCAAATGAATTCATTTTAAAAACATAATGTTGCTTGTTTTATTTATTGATTTGGTTGATTTATTTATTAATTTGCTTTATTTATTTTTTGATATGCTTGATTTATTTATTGTTTTGCTTGATTTATTTATTGAGTTGCTTGATTTATTTATTGATTAGCTCGATTAATTTTCACTACTAGATGATGTTAGCGTAATTTTACTATTATCATAGGCTATTTACATATATAAGTGGTCAATATGTAACACATTATGAAAACAAAATGAACCAAATAACGATCCATGAACAAGGTCAATTCTAATACATATATATCTGAAGTACGTATCATAAAATCGTAAAAGTATTTCAATCCCAAGAAACTCTATAATGATTTCATCACGTAAAAAAGGCACTCGAACTCTTACAAGAATTCCTCGGAGCCTTTGACGGAGTGTCTAAAAAATGGTACAAAACACTGGGAACTTCTCAGAATACCGCTGAGAATTTCCAAGGGCGGAATTTGAAAATGTCACTTGGGACAAAAAAAGGTTTAGTGGAGAAAAAAATGCCCCCGTTAGAAATTTCCTCTTCAGTGATGACAAGGCGTCCACAAGTTTATTGCTAAGGGAATATTGCGAAGTCACCCCTCACAGATTTTCCAACATTCTTTCTAAAGTTCCATGCTTTCTTTGTTTGTGGTGCCCCTTTGTGATTCCTTTGTTACTACGGTTTTTCAGATACTACTTGAAGAAAGTTCTTTTGTTCTTGCGGCTTAAGTGGCCAAGAAGGTATTTATGATAGTTTCCCAAAATGTTAGAGATGACCTCTGTCAGTTTACTAGTTGCTTACTCTAAAGTTGGTTTTATCTCGTATTTTTTCCTTATATAAGACGCCTGTCAACCTTTAAATTTTGGATTCCGTATACTTCTATTAAATAGGATGCTTTTATGAGGTTATGTTAATTTACTCTCTACCAGTCAGTACGATTTATTATCTATTTATTCTAATTTCACGCTGAATCATAACAGTCAATTTTATAGAAAAATGTTTTAGATAATTTTTTAGAAAACAGCAAATTTTAGTAGGCAAATGTTTTTCTCTGTTTAAAAAACAGCTGTATTCTATATAAATTAAATGCAACAAATCATATCAGTGGCGTTAGCAGCGTAGAAAAGTTATGAGACCCAAGTATAACATCATTTGAATTATACTTATGAGTGTTTTCGGAACACGTTTCTTAATACTGTAGATACTTTTTGTTAATACAGTAGTTACTGTTCTTTCATACAAAAGTTACTGTTTGTTAATAATGTAAGTACTGTTTGTTAATACTGTAAATACTGTAGTTGCTGTTTGTTAATACTGTAAATACTGTAGTTGCTGTTTGTTAAAACTTTACTTTCTGTATGTTAAAACTGTAGTTTCTGTTTGTTAAAATTGTAATTTCTGTTTGTTAAATTTGTATTTTTTATTCGTTAAAACTGTAGTTTCTGTTTGTTACAGCTGTAGTTTCTGTTTGTTAAAACTGTTATTTCTGTTTGTTAATAAGTAGAGTACTGTTTGTAAATAAGAATAGAATTGTTTGTAAATAAGTATAGCATTGTTTATTAATAAGTAGAGTACTATTTGTAAATAATTCTAGTAATGTTTGTTTATAAGTAGAGTACTGTTTGTTAATAAGAGTAGAGTACTGTTTGTTAATAAGTAGAGTACTGTTTGTTAATAAGTAGAGTACTGTTTGTTAATAAGAGTAGAGTACTGTTTGTTAATAAGCATAGTTCTGTTTTTGAAATAAATATATTTTTGTCTGTTAATTAGTAGAGTTATGTTTGTTAATAAGTAGAGTGTTGTTTGTATATAACTATAGTATTGTTTGTTTATGAGTAGAGTACTGTTTGTAAATAAAAATAGTAATGTTTGTTATAAGTAGAGTACTGTTTGTTATAAGTAGAGTACTGTTTGTTAGTAAGTAGAGGACCGTTTGTTAATAAGTAAAGTACTGTTGGTAAATACGTAGAGTACGTTTTAGTAATAAAGTACTGTTTGTTGCTACGTAGAGGTAGAGAACAGATAAGAAACATTGGCATGTTTCGAGTATACATATTCGCAAATTAACTATTTGATTACATTAATGTATAGTTAATAATTTTAAAATATATAATACCCAACAATTTACTGAAATTAAATATTAAATTATGCTACATGGTTCATTGTATTTTAAAAATCGTACTAATTATTTCAATAGATCAAATTTTTGAATTTCCCTTAAATATGAATTATTATATTTATTCCTTTTAGAAATGTCTATAACCCTTAATAACTGTTTTATTACAATGAACACATACAAACGGCCTAGGTAACTTCATACGCATTATTATTCGAGTGAACAGTATGATTATACATCACTATAATATAATCTACATATTTGTAGTATTAATCCATTGAGTTTGGGAACCCCTAGAACTTTGAACCCTAGTATTTTATAAAACTACTGTACTATATAAAATACCATAGTAAAATCTTTTTTTTTTAAAGTTGGATACCACAATTAAAAAAATATATATATAACACACCGACAGAGGAGTGCGCAAGAGCTCAAACTATCTCTGGAAAGTATATACTTATATCATTCAAATACGCAAATTAACGGAAGAGCAAAATAAAAAGCAGGGGTATCAACCAGAAAACAAAAGTGAAAACGAAAGTTAAATATAACCATGAAAGCTACAGAAATAGCATGGTAAGGCAATATAATTTCTAAAACAAGAGGAAATTCAAAAAATAAAAACCAAAAGGATTTTATTGAAAATGAAAGTGTTGAAGGATCAGGGCGACATCAAGGAGGAGCCTGACCCATACAACACAATATGGTGTTTTGTATATATATATATATATATATATATATATATATATATATATATATATATATATATATATATATATATATATATATATATATATATATATATATATATATATATATATATATATATATATATATATATATATATATATATGAATGCGTGAAAGACAAGCCTAATTAGCATTATCTAATCTAAAGTGATCAAACGGTTCCTGATATGCAAATTAAGGCGTTAAGTTATCCAAGGGTGAATCAAGCGCTTTGCGTAAAGTGAATATCTCAGAGAATTTCTGCAATACAGCTTTTGATTTCAGTATGTAAGGACTCAAAACGGTTTTGTATGGCTCTGAAGTATCTTTTGGGAGAATCTGTGAAGTGGCGCATTATCGGCCGTTTAGAAACAGAGCAGACAATCATAAAAGCAGCGAGATGTGTGAATATTTCAAGACAGACAGTCTGCACTCTGGAAACAATTTCAGAACTCTTGAATTGTTGTAAGGAGGCCTGGACAATGTCGTTAACGTAAAAGATCTGCTTCTCAAGATCGATATATGGCAATAACTGCCCGTCGTAACAGGAAGTCTACTGCTCATCTGTTAAATAAAGAGCTTGCAGTCGCCACGGGCACTGTAATAACACGGGCAATCTATATACAAAAGGCTTAATGAAAAATGTATTTAAGCGAAAAGCCAAGGGTATGTGTGTCTCTGTGTTTAGAATTCAAGAGGAATCGTTTTAATTAGTGCAAAGAACATCAGACTTGAAGTCAACGCCAATGGACCAATATTTACTTTTCTGATAAATCGAGTTTTAGTATAACATCTGATTCTAAATGTTTTTACATCTGGAGGGAGTCAGGAGTGTGAAAATTTTGGAATGGGACCGTTTTGGTAGCGCAGGTGCGGAGCGTAATAATTATCGATGCACTTACCCTCTACATGTTTTCAACAGTGGACGTGTGACCGGTCAGAGGTATCGAGATTAGGTCTTAGATCGTTTTGTAAGACTTTTCAGAGGTACATATGGGTCTACATTTTTTATTTATGGAGGTTAATGCTCTTCCACATCGAGCAAACCTCGTTGGTGAATACCTTGAAAATGAAGCTATTGAGCGAATACCTTGGGCAGTAAAATCTACTAATCTGAACACGATAGAAAACTTATGGGACTACTTTGGGAAAACAGTTGCATGAATACATCCTCCTCCTAGAGATATAAATGCCTTGAAGGCCTCATTGCTGGAAAAATTGAACTTAATTTCCCAGACTGTGTTTAGTAATATTAAGGTCAGCATGAAATCACGTTGTGATATGCGTGTACAGGTCAGGGATGATCACATTCCATATTAAATTAATAAGTCTTAATTGTTTTCTGAGTTATTCTTTTTTTAACTCTCCTTGTCACCTGTTATTACCATTTTTATTGTTTTATGCTACAGTGTTAAATCATATACAATGTTCTTAATTTTTTTTCTTTTCTATTTATAGGTTATGATATGTCTCATTCCATACAAATTCATAAAATTATTGCTCACAGTTTCTGAGAAATCCGTGTTTCTATGCTTACAAAGATCATTTTCGACACCAGTGTAGTTACGTTTTAAAACGTCAACAAGTTACCTGACAAGATTGATATTTTCTAATTGCATGACTAAATGCAATTAATGCACATGCAGATCATTTTTGTATTAATTCATAATAAGGTGCTGAGACCTTATTATACATCTAAACCATCTATATTTCATCAGTGACTTGATAAGAAAGCACTCCGGTACGCATATAATAATGAGGAACAATTCATTTCAAAATATTCTTAGCATTATATAAGGGTATTATTTATCTTGACACATCGTTGTTTAGATCAGAGCTGATTGAACATTTTAAATAGTTCTGACGAGAGAATGAATTTTAATTTTTAACAGTGGATGTGTTCAATGTAAAAAAATGTAATGATGTTTTAAGATGAATATTATAGACTGCGGTGCTTGCTCAAGTGTTGATCGCATCATATGGTAGTGTATTAAAGTTATGAGGCATTGCTCTCAAATCCTACCTTTCAGAATTGATCCCCGACCTAAATTCAACTGCCTACTTCGAGAATATTTCGCAGCATACCATACCTTACTGTAATTAAGAATAAATAACATGTATATATTTCAGTAATGCTATATAAAAAGACAAATGTACCTTATTGTCGTGAATTTGGTTCAAATTGGCGTCAAATTGGTTGTTTTGACTATCTCGAATGTTATATTTTATTTTAGCTGGTAAAATTGTCACTCATTTTCATTTAAAATTCCTTATCTCTTGCTATTTTAGGTTGTTATTGATTTAAATAGATATACCAAATATACGTGCATTATTTTAATATATGCAGTACGTATATTAATAAATGCAGTACGTATATCAATATATGCAGTACGCATATTAATATATGCAGTACGTATATTAATATATAAGTACATTAAGTTTTAATACATGATTCATTCAGAAAAAATAAGACAAAAATTTCAAAGATACATTTGATTTTACTTAGACAGAACTTCAAAAATGAAATAACACGGAAAATTTTCCAGTAAGCAAAACATGCAAACCTTTTGAAATGTCAAGCATTCCGAAGCGCAAAACTGACTGAAATGGAG
Organism: Metellina segmentata; assembly: GCA_947359465.1. Classification (NCBI taxonomy): domain Eukaryota; kingdom Metazoa; phylum Arthropoda; class Arachnida; order Araneae; family Tetragnathidae; genus Metellina; species Metellina segmentata. Next base: position 57,868,967 of record OX375875.1, read on the forward strand.
TGGGAAAAAAAATCTAATGGGCTTTACCTTTGAAGAGAAATATATTCCTTTTGACCGCTTTTGGAGAAAGAGCTGTTATTTTGCTGAGTAGCATATTTCCTTTTATGCCTGGATTCAATGATCGTGTCGATTACGATTTATCAAATATTCATGTATACAATATGATGTGGGTGCGATCTATCAATTTGATCTAAAGGTCATTTGCAAAGCCTATACCTAAACAATCTTTGCTAGGAGTGGTATACAAAAGCTATGTTTTTCTCTCTACATTGGGTATTGTTACAGTAAATCCCTTTTGCATCATTTAAAATTATTTATCCATCCTTATGTATTTTATTTACAAATGCTCTTATATTCAGACATATCAGTTATTTAGTTAATAGAAATCAAATTATTATATTCAGTTGTTAATGTACTAATAAGAAACTTCTACTTCTCTTCATAATCAAAAAACATTTCAAGTTGTTTCATGTGTTACTAAAAAATATATTGTTTACTTGTTGCAGACAGATTGATGTTAAGCAAACACTTTTCACACTAGGAGAGTGTGGATTTATAAATAAGTTTTTAGCTTTAATAAATTTTATTAAGTCATGAAAATTTGTGCGAATACACATTAGCGAGGTGTATTACAACTGTGTAACTATAGTTTTATTAATTCAACCGGTGTGAAAAATATATGATTAGTGTTACACTGTATTTTAATCCCTATTAATTAAAATTACATTATTTTATTGCTTAATACATGAAGATACATTTTTTGGTTCTGAATGTATTTACAAATTTCTTGTTTTTAATTCAATTTTATGATATAATTATGTGATACACGTTGATAGTTTATATAATATTTGATTATTACGAAGTTTCTAAGATAAATATATATATATATATATATATATATATATATATATCGTCAAATAAATTGTGTGTAGACTTGCATGAAAATGGTTTAACCTCATAATATTTGATAATCTTCCATGAAGTGTATCTAAAAAGTAAATTTATTGTTAACTAATTTTTACCCATACAGTTTTCTATCAATTGTTAATTCTTTTTTTTTACAACTTTTAAATGCGATTTAAAACTATATCGTTTTTATGGAAATGTACACAGAAATGAATGTTTATTATAATAGTAAAGTAGTAATGCTAATATATCACAGTACAGTAGAAAGTAAGTTATTTTGTAAGTTACAATAATAAAGTAGTAATAATAGTAAACTAGTTTTTATTCAATAAAAAAATATTCCAATGATATTTTTACTAACGAAATTCGAACTCATTACTGAGATTGTATTTGGAAATTTTGTGTTACTCCTGCGATAAAGAAGGTTTGGAGAATAAGTTAACATGAAAGCTTACAATTCTAAGCAGATGTTTACTGTGAGACAATGCTAAACTAATAATTCCGCTATAAACTTCCAGAAAAGAATATCGTCAACTTTTCAGTTTAAGTGATGGACACAGCTTGAAGATGCTTAATAAATTTGCCCGGATTGGTAAGGTCTTAACCTTTTAGAGATAGAGTAAAGAGAAACACAAATGTAATCCTTTGCAAGGAAAATACACTTTTAGTAAGCTGAATGATAGACGAATATATAAACACTATGTAACGTAGATGGCTCACTGCGCTAAATAGTGTCGTGAATATTGCCTAAATCGTCTCAGAACGTGTTTCTTGTTTGTACTGGTTCTTTACCCGACTGTAGCAAGTTTATTAAATATGACCAAATAGAAGTTCAAGTCTAATGTTGTGAATAATCTTGTGTACACTTTTTCGTCTTCAACTGCTGAATGACCTTTCATATTACAACAAGGTGTCCAAAAAATTTGCCACCTTTGCTACCAAACTAAAATATGACATGTTGTCACTCGTATCTTGCAGACTCTGCCTTACTGATTCAAATAAAAATCTTGATTGCTTGTAGAAAGGAAACTTTGAGCAGTTATTGTTCTGAACTGGTGAATTTACTGGTAAAGATTGAATTTTTTTAAAGTTTTAATGGAATATGTGATTTACAATCCATTAATCTTATTTATAATCTTTATTTCGTTTCTTGTTTAGATAAAACATTATGATGTCGCTACCAATCATGTACCAAGTTGAAATAGTGTCGTGAATAAAATTACCTCAACAATCAAAAGGAATACTATTTTTTACCTTTCAAAGAGCAAAAGCCTATGTGATTTTTGTAGGTAACTGTTTTATAGATTGTTAACAACTAAAATATAATGTTCCCACAAAACATAATCTATATATATAAAACACTAACGTACGTGGACCCAAAATCGACGATATTTGTGTATCGTGGAATGGCAACAATCAACGTAAATAAAATAACCCAGATATTTTGAATTATTGCTCTTTTCAAATAGCCGAGGTCAATTTCTCTGCAAAATGAGGAATTAAATTGTAATATTTATGTTTGAACTGACTTTTTATTTCTTCCTTTGATGTAAAAGTAATTTAAAAGTAATTTTGTTACCCGGTATCTGGACACGTCAGAATTAATGTTTACTTTTTAATTTGATTTAGAATTCCGTGTTTGGGTATTTGAGTTGAATGAGAGATGTTGCGGACATATTTGAGGATTCCCAAGTATTATAAATATGTGTTCCTTTTGTTAATAAAGCATTGTCTTTGTCAATATCGTTGAAAAGTCTTTTGTCGCATTATTCTATTTCACAATATATTCAGGAAGTCGAAATTCAACACGTTTAAATAGATACCTACGTGTTTTTTTTTCAGAATTTTGCATTTTTTCAAGGATTGGAATTTTATTTTTGTTTGCATTATGTGTTCCGGTGTATTACCTATTGCATAATTATTATTTAGGAGTTAGAATTTAATGATATGTCTATTTCCTGCAAAATATCACTAGACATGAGTAATTTTGTAGCGGTATATGTATTTTTCGACCAACTTTCCTTAAATATTTGATTGAATACACATTGATTTAAAGAATTGTTTCATAAAAATAAATAAAATATACAAATCAAAACATGTTTAATTACGGTGTGTAAAAAAGTTTAAAAAAAAGCACTATTGCACACCGCCGAGCGCTAGCCGACGCAGCCCGGCTAGTTTATTATAAAACACGTAAAGTTTAAGACAATAACATTTTGTAGAAGTATACTCTTATTATAAAAGAAATATCACCCATAAAATACCACTGTCCGATTCTTTCGATAAAGTTAATCGTGTACTTTTGTAACAAATCATTCCAATAACAAAGTATCTATTACAGGCTTATACATTCAGTACGCCATGATTGACGATGTCGATTTAAAACTATCAATCTTTTCAGTTATGTATGGATTTTTTTTTTGTTTTAGTCTATCATATGTTTTAGCAGACGTGCTTAATCATGCTTATCACGATCTGTAACATAATCTGTCTATTGATTGAGTTATTCTGCAGTATAAAACTAAGTTTGGATTCTATGTTAAGGTAGAATGTAAAGTCAAATTCTTATAATTCTGAGCTTTATAGCCATTTACAATAGTAAATGGCTATAAAGCTCAGAATTATAAAATTCCATTTTACATCTGTAGAATTAATCTAATTGAGATAAAACGTGGAATTAATACTGTACGGTGTCTAGGGTGTGATGAATATGTGAAACTGGATGACAGAGATAAGGACAAACACAACATTAAAATATTCTAAAATTAGTTGCATATTAAATTACAAGAATTATGACACAGCCTATAAGCTTTCATATGTATAAGTTGTATTGACGGTGATCCATTTGAGCATGGAAGATTGTTTCTCAGTCATATTCATAGTTCTGCTCCGTGTGCTGGGCACGACATCTGGTGGCAGTATAAGACAGTGGTGTGCACGCTTTTTCACTTCCGTCCTCCATTACTCCTTTTGTGTACTATTTTGTCGTAACCCTTGAATAGACAGTAAATGTTTCTTTAATTTTCAACATAGTTAAAGTTGAATTCTTTTTGGGATTTGCGCTTCTGTTTCTGCCTCTTATTAAAGCTCTGAATAAAATACATTTTTAAGAAACAATTTTTTTTATTTATGCATATATGTATTAATATTTTTTTAATGAAACATACTTTCCAAAACCGTTCTCACAAAGAGCTCGTGATTGCTTCTATGTTTGTATATGTATTGTGAATCGCAACCCTAAGTCATCCTCTGAATCCAATCGAGATTGATATTTTGTTTTGATGGCAACTAATTTCGAAAATCTGGTATCACATAAGTAGGTCGATGCAAACTGAATCAACATTTTAATTGCCTTTTTCTTCAAATCGGCCCATTCGTTTCCAATCGATAACTAAAATTTTTGCCAAGTCAGTGACGAAAATTGAATGCGCAGTGTTTCGAGGCTTGAAAAATCAATTAACTGTTATTTTTAATTTAAAGATATATTGGAATTTTTTTTTTCATATCAAACGAAAATGGATCATATATCTAACCTAGTTTATTTTGTAGACATTTTTCGAACCTTTTCGAAATGTTGTCTCCCAATTTTATAACTTGACGGGAAATGATGTTTTTAAATGACATGGAATCTAAATCACATTCTTTAGTAAATTTTGAAAAGCGTGTGAACATTTCTGTGTTGTTTTTGTTCAATTCTCCTTCCAAATTATCAGCTTATTCATGAAGGCTTCAATTTTGCTGATCGATATTAAAATGTTTGTACTCACTCTCTGAAGACTTAAATTCAAATCGTAAAGTTTTCAAAATTGTCAACCACGTAACTGAGGTTTCCCAGTCAATCTTTACTATTGAATGAACTTGCCAATATATATGTTTATTTTCTACCAATACATCTCAATTCAAATATACGACGGTATGCAGCAATAATTTTTCATATACAGAAGCCATCTCACTACGGATTATTGAAAATAGACGATTGTTTAAGGATGTCTTAATGTAATTAATTACTATAAAAGCATCCCGTAATATCTTGTGCAATTCTTCATCAATGTATTTTGCACCAAGACCTTGTCTATGTATCATGCAATGGTTGAATACTATATGGGGAGCATTTTCTTTAAGTAAGGTCATTTGTTTCAAAGTACCTATTAATAATTTCAAGTATTTGCCATCCATTTGTTTTTTTTCTTCCAATTTTTAAAATATAAAATATTATTTTCTGATATATTTTCTTCATAAACATATCTCAAATAAACAAACAATTGAGACGGTTTAGTAATGTCAGTAGTTTCGCCAAGCTTAAAAGCAAATACAGAATCGTTTTGAAATCGATTTAACAGAACTGATTCCATATTGCGTGATATGACGGAAATTCGGGGAGGTACGGTATCTCTTGACAACGGTATCATTTTTAAATCGTTACCATATTATCAAAAGCAGTATATAAACCGAATGCACTTGAATGAATGTAAGAAGCAGCATAACCAAACTACTGAAGCGCAGAAGGAAAGAAGTACATGGTCCTCCCTGTGATCACAGTATAAAGACTAAATATAGCAGGGAGTATAGCAATAAAAAAAAGCACCTAAATATAGCGCCTAGATTGAAAAATCAGTAGTAAAAATGACCACCACTGCTAAACGTCAGACCGACCAAAGTTGCATATGAATCATCCCACCAGAGAGTAGGTAACGGACAACTCAAAGTGACTTATTATCTTTTATAACTATGTCTGTTCGCCTGCCCGTTTGCGAAGTATAAGTATTACATATTAGTAATTTTATTCGTAAAAATATATAGTTATTTTTGTACAAATAATATTGCTTCATTTCACTATTTTACTTGTATCTGAAACTTGTTGAAGAAAACTCTTATATTTTTTTAATGTAGAATAAATTTCTCTGAATTTTGCGACCCACAAAAAATTTACTCGACCACCAGATGTTTCAGAACCCATGAATTATGCACCACTTGTATAGGGATGGATTCTACATTCATATTACGTAGCTATTTACCTGTTGCTTAAGAGATATATAGCACAACTCAGCAGATCTGTAAACTGAAATTATCAATATAACGATCTAATTAACATATTTATATTTATACTGCATTTCCGAATCATACAAAATTAAACAACTTGCTTATCTTCAAGAGTTGGGACTTGAAAATCTTCAATATTTGAAATTATGTAAATTTTAATTTTTAGGATAAAATTTCTTATTTTAAGCAATTTGATTAATTTTAATCTCAACCATTAATAAAAAGTCCAACAAAATATTTCATTTTAATATTTTAGTACTGAAACAAACATAAATTTGTCTTACAATTAATGATTCAGTATAGTGAAATTTCAAGAATTCCAAGTTTTTGTAATAACCATAAATTAGTTTAGCTTTAAAATTCTTATATAGGTATATTATTTCTTTTATGTGACAGTATTCCAGTATATCTGGATGAAAAGACACACAAATGAAAGAATATCGCATATAAGCTTCATTGGAAAAAATTATTATTTAAGTATTCGTAATTTAGCTTCGTCAACAACATTTTCTTAAGAAATTACATTTTCGTTTGAAAATACTTTAATTACATAATTTTTCAATTTTGCATCGAAATTATTTAGGTGAATATATAAAGCTATTTTAAACACGGTTTTTAATTTCTCGAAACATGTTTTGATTTCACTTACGCATTTTAAATATGATAAAATAAAGTTTTTAATTCGCTTAGGAATTCATACTCATTTCTCCGCTAGGCAAACTTAATTATTCCCAACGTGACATCTAAACGTTTTTGACCTTCTTGACGAATATATTTCCTTGGACAAACCGCCAGTATGCGCGTTGTGGTGAACCATATTCCTCAAAAATATCTTAACAGGTGGGGTTAACAATATTGGTTTGTTAAGCATATAATCCAAAATGCTTTATATATCACACTCATTTTAACGAACTAACAATTTATGAACAAACGCCATTTTACGAATTGTTATCTAGTCACGTGCAAACATAGAACACATTTTAAGGGTTACTTAAAACGTAATTTTGACCAAAATTCGGAAATTTGTTTTATTCTCTCATATTAAAGCCCAGTTTCTTAAGTTCCAGAACCTGAAATAGTATTAAATCTAGGATAAATAGAAATACAATTATAGCAATTTTAGTATTACTGTACGACAGAAATCAAAACCGGGAGTACGATTGAAATTACCGGAAATTTAGATGTTTTCCACTAATTTTTCAAAAATAAAAATAATTTTAAGCATACATTTGTTGAAACTATTTTCTACTATCACGCCTCAACATTTTACATCAAGTTTCGATGAATTTGTGCGAAGAATTTGGCAATAGCAAAAAACACAAAGGTAAACTTTTATGCTTTTTCTGGAAAATTCAATTTTAAGCAAATATTGCACACGCGTAACATGATTTCTCAAAAAGTTTCTGAGATATCCCTACGAAATTAAACATTATGACTTATTAACATGTGTTAATGACAACATACTATAGGTTTAGCTGTGCAATGCATACTTTTTAATTTAGAGCTGTTTAATTTAAGCAACAAGTAGACATTTTGTTTAAAATTAAAATTTTAGCTACATATAACGAGCGATATTTTTTAACATTCCAATATATCTCTTTGATTGTAGTATATTTTCGTCACGAATATAATAGGTATATGGTCCTGCAAGGAAATTAAAATTATTTAATAGAAATTTATACAAAGCGTTAGCCATATTGTAGTCATTTTGATTCAATTTTACCTTAATTTGCCCAATTGACCAAAAAATAATGAGTCGGTGCATTATTTTTTGCTTTATTTCATAATTTCAAAACATTATCTAGTATGAAAAATGTTTAAATTGTGATTTAAGAGTCGTTTTCAAAAAAAATTGTTCGTAGCCTAGTCGGACACCTTAAATCACCTCATACCTAGTTTTTTGTTTTTATAAAAAAAATCCTTGATTCCTTAGCGTTCCTTAAATAATACGACCTACATTCAGTGACTGTGAATATATATCAATAAGCTATAAAGGAAATAATTTTGCTTCATCGAAAATTAATTAATTCTCCTAATTGTATTCATCAATTGATACAAGCGCAAAAATTAAAAAAAAATGACTTCGCCGGATTTATTTCCAAATTTTATTTTGAAATGAGAATTCATGTGTAAACTAGAGATTTCAATTTAAAAACAATAAAAAAAAGCTGATCCTTATTTTTAACACTCATTTGTCCCTTCATATCCCTTATTATCACAGTCCATTAGTGTTTCTCATCAGTCCACTGCCCCTAACCCTAAACAAAGAGAATCGTGGAGTCATATCTTATTTTTTCTACCACTCCCTTTCTGCTGAAAAACATGATTGATAAAATATGAAAAGCCCTACTAGCGGACCCTACAAAAGTGATTGATTCTGGCAACATGGCTTCCGAAAATAAGAAGAGGGACTTAATGGGACCCCTCCCTCTGACCCCCCGGGTTCCCCCTCCCTCCACAGGGGGGAGGACATCAAAAATCGAGACCTGTGAGCAGCAACGGATAGGCAAACTCCACTAAGTACCAGAGAGAGAAATTGATTTAGATGAACACAAATGTACAAACAGGAGCGCAAGCTTTTTAATTATGTATCGTATCAGTTATAGATCACTTTTTTTCTCCCCAGATAGCTTTATTTTTTGTGGATAATGATCATGGTGTGTGAGTCTCTGTTTTTTTCCCCGCAAACTTTCACTAATACTTATTTCATCGATTTGCAGGGGCGGGGAGATTTTGGTGGTTTTTATCACGTTTTTAAGACGTGTAGACGTGAGGGATGGAGAGGCATTTATGAATGTGAATAACAAATGAGGGTTTGGAGTCGTTTTTGGAGCGAGGGATCGGAAGTGAGAGGTTGACTGCGTGGTTCTTTTTCGGTTTGCTGCAAATCAATTTATCGGTGTACGAATTTCTCTTTCCGACGGGTGAGTAAGATACAAAGCAGCTGCCATTGCGAAACACATATCTGACTAACATACAGTATAGGTTTTCTGCTCTTAGAAATAAAGTATATTGGAATTACTTTATATATTTCAGTGGAGGGTTAAAATTATAACAAGGTGAGTTTCATTGAAAATCCTCAGGACTTGATTATCCTAAGATACTATCAAAAAGGAACTTTTTCCTCACCTTCATGTTGTATATATATAGATATATATATTTTGGACATACTTTGCCAAACTCAAGATAAAAAATCGGATATATAATAAAAAAATAAAATGAAATGAGTAACGTCATAATAAAATGAATACTATATAAAATTATATGTGATGAAGGAACCCAATGTCATGTGAAAAGCTAAACATATTTGAATATGTTTTCTCTCCAACCGTGTCTTCTAAAGTCAAGGTATAAGAATTCAAATGTTTAAGTCGTTGACTATTGAAATGAGAACATTCTATTAAGTTTTTTGTGTTTTACAGTTAGTGGGAAAATGCAGTAATTGCAAATAGGATGATCTTCTCCGAGGAGGAGGTGTCTATGGATTATCCGAGTATGCCCAATACGGAGACGTGTTAATATTACTTTATGTCTATATATTTTGTTTTATATTTGTCTATTATATTTGGTTTAATATAGTGGAGTTTGTTCATTCCATTCGTTCTGCCGTTTTTCTTCGAAAAATTTGTAAATGCTAAATTTTAAGTCACGATAAGGGATGGTATGGTTAATATTATTTACGGTCGATTTGGTGGCTTTGTCAACTATTTCATTAACTGATTTAACTTGATTTTCCTAATATCCCAACGTGAGATGGGATCCAACATAATACCAAGTTTTTTGAAGAAAGATGATACTTTTTTTTTCAGTCACTCCAAACAATGGGATGACTGGCATGATCAGGACATTTCAATGACTGTAAAACACTTAATCAATCTGTGAAAATGATGCATTTTTTATGGTAATGATCAGATACATTTCCTAATGCTATACATATGGCAATTATTTCAGCGGTAAAAACAGAACATGAAGAATGAAGACTGTGAAGGGAAACCATCAATAGTGAACCCATCTCCAACATAGTTTGCCTTTTTAGATCCGTCCGTGTGAATTTGTATAAAATTAGAGTATTAAAATATATACTCTTAAATGAGTTGTTGGTAGATAATATCAGAGGTAACTGCTGTACAGAAATTTTGGAACAGGTTTTGAAATTTAAAATAATGATTAAACCAAGGAGAGAAAGTATGAAATTTATTCTTGGTGAAGTAAAGTGAAAAAATTAATTTCGGATCCGTTTATGAAATCCAGCATTATTAACTGGAATGTAGAGATGAAGAATGTTTTTGCTTGATAAAGGCGTTTTAAATATGAACTGTGATGAATGGTATGCTATGCCTGATGAGGGATTGAGATAATTCTAAAATAATATTATAGGGACAACAACTGTCACCATAAGTCCAGAGAAGGTTCAAAAACGTCCTCATATAAGCTGCTTACGGATGAAGTTTATAAGATGTTCAGAAGTGATGGATAGAGGGGCATTTAGGAACGTGAATAACATATCGCTGTTTGGAGTTCTTTGTGATGTGAGTGATTTTGTGACTGTAAGAGATTGACTCCTTGGCTTGCTGCAAATAAATTTTATACGATTTTATTTTGCCAATAGGTGAATAAAGTACAAAGCAACTCTCTCTCTGCTATTACAAAATACCTAACTATGACAAAATTATGGAGATAGCATATATATATATATATATATATATATTGTATAAGCCCTGAAATGTTTCATGTACACATTTACGCGTATCGCGATCTTGATATGAACACTATCTCTTAATTTCCACGTGGAAAAAAATAGAGTATATAGGGGTCCAAATTTTTAAAATTTGTATTGAATCAATTTCTACTCTGACCCAGTCATTTTTAATTTTTAAACTATTCATAATTTTACCTCACATCTCCAGACATTGAATGTTTAAACATTCATTCGTTTAAACAATAATTTGTTTAAACTTACCATTGGTATACTTTAAAAAAAAATTCAATCCAAAGCTGTTTAATGGTATCGTATTTACTTCATATTAGGAGTAAGTGTATACCATGTTTACTTGGATTGTTTTCCATTTAACAGAAAACGGTCCAGAAGGGTTTACAGAAAACTGTACAGATCTGTTTCCAAAAAACAGTTCTACAATTTACCGTTTGTGATTTGGTAGTATTATGAGTGGGTCAAGATTATATAATTTAAATGCATTTCCAGCATGTGGCAGCCCAAACTTTAAGCCATAGACACGTTTTACATCCAGTGGACAGGTTAATGAATACACTTGCTCTACGCCACCCTATATTTATATAGTACTAAAATGAAAGTCAAGGACGGTTTGGTGAGATTAAGAATTAGGAAAGCCAGTTTATCCATTCTTCAAGTAGTTGCTACGTGGTATCACGTCCATAAAGGTTAGGTGAATGAATACACTAAAACTACCTCACCCTATATTTATAAAGTATTAAAATGAAAGTCATGAACGGTTAGGTGAGGTTAAGAATTAGGAAAGCTAATTTAGTAATCCTCCAAGTAGTTACTACGAGGTATAACGTCCATCATGATCAGGTCAAATTTGCTAATAACGAAATATCTAGTCCATGAAAAATTGATCAATTCTGCTTTAGGTGAAAGTACAAAACTCAAGAGGGAAACGAAGATCCAAGTTTAAAAGAAAGATGTCCCTCAGAACTGGTGATAATTATGAACAAGTGTTCGTGCAGGTCACTGCAGTGCCGTTTCGACGTGAAATAAACCACTAGAAAGGTAAGGCGTATGACAATGACATTATGAGAATGAATTACGAGTAATGATCCCAAGGGTTATACATCGGAGCTGCATGGATGTTTAAGTCAGATGAGATTTAAAAGTATATGCAACGCAACAGAGTGCTTGAACGATGTACAATCATTCTACTCCGGTTAATCATTTAAGGTTTCTGCGAGATGTATTTAATAACCCTGTATTAATAGTGATTTTGCGCCCGGGAATTCGATCGAGAAATTAAATGCAGATAAAGAAGTGTTCCGTAGGGGAGTGTTTGAGGAATTGGATCACAGAGTACCACTTTTCTAGTTTAGTTCTGGTCCTTGAATACATGTGTTACAATATGCCCATAAATCCCTCTCTAAACGTTTTTTCCCGTTGATCCACATCTGACGATTTTGTATTTTCGTACAAAAATACTTTGTTTTCTGAAAGCTAACTACTGTATTGTAAGCACATATTTAAATATGGTTATGTTCTATTAAAATGTATATGTGTGGATATACAAAATTGTAGGTGTGACATATGTAACCTCCGGAAAACAATTCAGGTTATGATTTCGCCGATAAATTGTATGTGGTAAAAAATATTATGTATGGTGCTAATTTAATAACGAAATGGTAACAAATAATCAATCTAAAACAGAAGTTGCATTTTAAGTAAATGGAAAAAACTCAGTGCATCTTAAAAGTAATTCTGTAAAATGATAATGCCAGTAACTTGCGTAGCCGAATCACATCTATGCACAAAACAGCTAAAACTCAAATAACAGGTACCTTAAAAATGTGGCTTCTTTTTTATATTTAAGTATAAGTGGAACTTCTTTTATTTGGCTACCTCATATGATCCTTCTGAATTGGTACATTTGTTTACCATCTAAAATTACTAAAAGCCGGTCAAATTGATCATTCTAAAGAAAAAATTACCGAAGAGTGACACACCAAACCACTTTCTAAAATTACAATTTCAAGCAACGGAAAGGATTCATCAAGTACGAATATCAATATATTTTTTAATGAGGAATGTTAAAAAAGTATTTTTTTAATATTAAAACTTCAACAATACTCATGGGTTTACAAAAAAAAATATCTTCACAAATGAGACATCTGAGTTGAGATTGATGTTCCTAGATATAAGGTTCTGTCGCTATTCTATACATTTTAAGGATCTTCACTCTTCAATAATTTACTTCGTTATTCGTCCATTGTTTATCAGGGGATTTGACTGTTTGAATATTATGTGTTCAACCGCTATGAATGATTCAGCCGGAAAATAACTTTCTAATATACATTTTCTGGTTCTATACCTTCTATAATAATTGGTTAGAAGTCTTATAATTTTGTGTCTTTGTGTCCAATTATGAATCATGTTTCTTTTTTAGTTAGATATTTATACGAACCTCCAAGTGGTTTCCCAGAGTTACAGCTCAGAGGGAGCGGTCGTATAGGGGGTGGTACTATCGAATTATTTCCAGTGCCGCCTTAGTTTTCGAATGTTTGGATTATTAGACTTACCTTGTTATAAATTTTTTACCGTATTCGATTGAGTTGTTTTCAATGGTTGTGTTGGACACAAAAGAGCAATAGAAATTGTATTCTTATACTGGGATTGCTTGTAAAACATGTAAAAGTGTGGCAGCCATCTTGTGTAAAAACTCCTGGTCGTGTATGTTGGCATTTAAGTTGCAGGTCATGTTGAAATAGAACAAGGTAAATGTCTGTTGTCATGTTTTTCACTGGTTTTAATTGATTTTTTCTAGATTTTAGTGAGAAACTACAAGAGGAAGTCTAAATTATTAAAGCATACGACTGAGAAAATAGAGCCGCGGTAGCTCAGTCAGTAGAGCGGCTGACTCGCATCAGAAGGGTTGTGGGTTCTGTCCTCGGCGGAGCCTGCAATTCTGATGATTGCGAGATCGGAGCTTAGACCTGGCTAAAGACCGTCATGTTCACTAATGGTGACTGGGGCACGTTAAATAGGTCGTGGTCACAAAGTCCCCATGTTCCCATACCAAATCAATACCTCTGGAGGTACCTGATCAGGGGGTTATCGGCCTCTGATTTGGATCTAAATTACGATATCTGTGAGTGCATGAATGAATGTATGAAAGAGACCATCCTGCAAAACGGATGTGTCAGGTATGTCGAGCAAAGACGGACTTCCTCCCAATGGGGCTCAATAGCATGGAAGGCGCACCCCCTTCGCCTCTTGCCGTCTTTTACGGGCCTGGCACTCCTCCGGTCTACTAGTGTAGGCATAAGAAACAACAACAACTGAGAAAATAAACAATGCTGTAACTGTTCCCATTATTGATAAAAAAAAGTTTGATCGGTTATTGGATGGAGTCACTGAAGGTGAATGAGAGCCCAGACCTCCAGGATTTGCATAGTGCCCACAAGCTTCAGATGACAGCATGAATGTAGTTCAGGACAATTATTCCAAGCAATATCAGGTGGAGAACTTTGTGGTGGTGAAGTATGGTTCCCGGCAATATCCAGGAAAAATAGTGGTCATTGAAGGCGATAAATTTTATATTTCCATAATGGTGAAAACACACATATTTTGGAGATCGCCAGAAGCCTCCCACACAACACAATTTTTCGCAACAAAATTTTGCGAAAATTAAAGCTACCAATCCAAGTGGACGATCGTCTTACTCTTTTGATGGACACGAAGCCTTAAAGATTTCTATTTTGGTTTCTTAGTTTTCCTTAGTTTGGATTAAAATAAGTTTTCAAGTGATTAACTAACATAATTGCCTATATCCTATCACAATGATATACTACGCCAATTTACCACACATAAGTGATAAGTTGGCATGGTTTGAACACTTTCGTAAACAATATTTAGCGAGTAATATGTACTATTTTAGTGATGTTTTCATCATTATTTTGTAACCAAGGGGTCGACAATCAGCATCATTAGCTGAGAGTATTACTGAAAATAAATTAAAATTTAAAACAAAAAACTATGCTACCTAGCCCCGGTCTACCCTACATAGAGTAATTTTCAAAATATTTTAGTCTTCAAAATGCGTTAAACTATATGACAGAATTTCGTCAATGAGATAGTGTATATGTTTGTACAAAATGCGTTGCATTTTCAATAAAATGAACCAGGTCACCTATTCTAGCTCTGACTGTGTTTTAAACAGTTTCTTTTGCATGCTGTCTAGAACCATAAAATTTAAAAAGCACTTACAGAAATGTCAAAGGAATTGGGTGGATCTGTGAGGTGGTATTGTCTTGCAGAATATCACTTTTTATGTTCAGAAATATCTACCAATGTTGAATATTTGAGAGCCCTATTGTAACAAATCGTACCATACAAAGTTCGTAAACAAATTGTTTTCAGACAAAAATATACTTGTAAAATATAAAATGCTCTGTAAGATCTTCAGTCAATAATGAAGAAAATTTAAATTGTAGAACCGATCCGCTTGTATCTGCATTAACGTGGAAGGAGAAGAAATTCAGTTATTGTGTCCAGCATAATATGTCCGCTAGCAATAATTTTCAAAGGCTTTGTGGGTGCTTTTTAATGATCTCCTATCACAAAAATTAGCCTTTTTAAAATTTTAATTGATCTTGATTAAAAAATTTATTCTTTACCCCAGCAACACACCATTGCTTGTCAGCGAATGACCCAACTTTCTATTTGTAAAGGCTCTTTAATGAGTTTTTGTGTATACCTTTGGCTAATATTGTGGGCAATGGATTTCTTTCTACAGACCAAACATTTATAGCTCTTATCCTCCATAGCTAAATGTGTATATATATAGATACATTGATTCACATATATCCACCAATGTTGGAATTTTTTGTCATAACTACGGACGGCTTAACTTCTGAAGTTGTCGAGAAGCACTCTCTTCGTCAGTCACCCAGTCTCAGAATCTCCAGAAAAGCTGAGCTATCCCGAGAAAGTCCCAGTTTCTGCCATGTGACTGTTGGTCCACCCCTAAAAAATTTCAAGAAAAGAGTCAAAAACAACCTATAAAATAATGAAAAATTATGAAATTTAAGATTTACATCATGTGATTACGTTTTGTTTGTGTCGGTCTTTGTGTCTATCAATTTAAATATTTTTCCATTAAATTAAATTTATTTTTACTTTGTCAATTGTATTTAGAAATTACATTACACAGTTTATTTAGGTTTTTCTGTATGACCTCGTCTAACCTAAAAATGTACTCATAGTTCATACACCAACTGTCAACCTGATCAAATGACTGTACGATGTGCATATTTTTTCTGCAAACTACTATTAATTTACTAAGTGATGTAATTTTGCATCATCAATGCGACAGATACCTACATAAGTTTTTAAGATCTAATTTCATCGATTATTTTCAAATTATGTATTTAAAGTGTAAAACTATCTTTAAAGTACTTTGTGGATGTTGCATACATGTACAGTTTAATTGAGTTCAATAGTGTGATCATAAAAAGACTAAAACTAGTTCATATGTATCTATTGTAGTATTGTTATCGCGGGAACATCATGGAGATAGATAGATTTAGTGAGGGGTCAAATATGAATAGATGAGAAGTTCAAGAGAGTGGTTATCATCGACTGGTGTCTGGCATTTGGCACTGAGGTACCGTTTATTCAAGAGACGCTGTTGTCATGACAACTCTACGAACTGGGGATAACTACGGACGGCTTAACTTCTAAAGTTGTCGAGAAGCACGCTCTTCGTCGGTCACCCAATCTCAGAATCTTCAGAATATCTAAGCTATCCCGAGAAATTCCCAGTTTCTGCCATGTGACTGTTGGTCCACCACTAAAAAATTTCAGCTTAAAACCAGTGTTGCGACGAATTCAAAAAGACTCACTCCACATGCAATCACTATGGCAGCATGATTCCAACCAATTCCTTATACTCTAAATGACGTAAGTCCTTTCATTTGGTACGAGTTTATTGCTTTTATGATGATTTATTTATTTACCATTATGATTATTTTGCTAATGATGATTGATTAAGATGTCTAGGAATTATGAAAATCGACCAGAATACCAATCTTTCTTTTATTACGTCAAAATATTTTATAATTTCTTAGCCTTTCAAACGATACCAAGACCTTGAAAATATTCGAAAAAGTTTTCTAGTTACAAAGATTTTCGTTAGCTAATGTAACCATGAATCGACAAACGTTATACTCGATTTCTGAAGAACTGTGTATTTGCAATAGGATGTTTTGTTCAAAACGTGATAACTCCACAGTGAAATCACCTATTATAGTTATTTTGCATTATTATGATTTGTATAACACATTGGATGTTTTGAGCTCTCAATCAGAGTGTTTAGTCAAGATATAGATTTTTAATTACTTCCTAAATGTTACAATTCTCAAAAAAATTTTAGATTTTTTACACTTCCTTGATTAAAAAATTGTAAAAATATCTTTTCTTCTAGCACAACTTGATGAACACGAAGAATACTATTCAGAATCATTTCCAACAAAAAACATGCTAATTAGCTAATTATATATTAATTATATTATCAAGTACTTGCACAGTCTGATTTTTCTCCCTGAAATGAATTCAAGAATACACCAATTACCTAAGGTTAAAAAAAATGGATTTTTAAGTCAAAATTTTAAAGAATATATATTTTAGTGCATACGTACGCCCTTTAATGGTTATTTCTTTATTTATTTTTTATGATGATGATTTAGTCTGATTTATTCTTATCTTTCAATTTTTAACTTATCATGCTATGGTCATATTTATTTATAAATGTTCAAATGTCTTTTGTTCCATACTACAATTACAGACGCAATACCTGATTAGAATCGTATAGCCACGTTATGTTATTGTCTCTCCAGTTAACTTAAGAACTGAAAAACAGTGCATTCATTGGTCATTTAGTCCGCTTTTGAAAATGTCATTAATTTCCAAATCGTATTAATTTAACTACAAAACATGTGAAACTTAACCCTAGCAGTTATGGTACAAAAATACACACACACTAAACAAAACTCTATTACTTTTATGTATATGAAGTAAATTTGTTGGAAAACCTTATCAACCATTTAACCCGATCAGTTTAATTAATAAGCTTCACAAGCAAGTAATTCGAAGCAGTAAAGAAAACGCTCAGAACAGCTATTGAAGATTTTCATTCAGAATTCACCATTACAGAGAATATTGGTATTTTCCAAATTCTAACGATGGCTTATTAAACTACATAACATGTGAAACCTATCAAATTAAACGTTTACAGTTCATTTATGCTCTCTAAAAATACAATACTACTTGTTTAGTGCATTATGTAAAACCGGGGGAAACCTTATCGACATTTCAACCCAAGATTTTTAATTCCAACGCCACCGCGTTGAGCAATTAAAAGCACACGAATATTACAACTCGAAATAAATATTGAAACAAGCATAGAAATTCATTATTACATCACACAGGCACTTCTAACCAAAATTCATTGAAAATTTACTGTTTATCAATATCGGTAGTTTCAAACTTCCCTAACAATGGCCAATTATTAGAACTCTAAATTTGAGCGAGAATAAATGCACTCAAAGTAAATAGTAATATTTAGTAAATTTATGTGCACTCTCTAAATGCAGTTTCTGTATAATTTTTCTGTAAATCACGTAAAACCAGTGGATCGTATCAGCCTTTCAAACCGAGAATAAGCACAGTCAAAACCATAATTTATGTTTGTAATTTACAATATTTGTGTATTTAAGTAGTTTTTGAAGACTAGCGAGGGCTAATTAGAATACCTAACGTGTAAAAATTAACCAATACAAATGTTGATAGTAAATTTATCCTCACTAAATATAGTTGCTAGATAATGTTCCCGTAATTCACGTAAAACTGATGTAAACTTTGCCAACCTTTCAACTGGAGTGTTTTAATTCATCAACGTCAGGCAACTAATTGTAAGCATTAAAACCATTCAAAACAAGTATTGATAATTCCCATTGGTAACTTACCATTTTAGTTTTAATAATTAGTTTTCAAAACCCAACGCGCGAGGGCTATTCAGAGTACGTAATGCGTAAAACGTATCACATGCAAATAAATATAAAAAATTTATGTGGCACTAAATGCGTAATAAACACCTTATCAGCCTTAAAAGCCGATTATCTTAAATACTTAAATACAGATTTGTCCCAAGTAAGTAACTAAAGACACTGAAAAAGCTTAAATCATTGTTTTCATTGGTAATTTACCATGTTTGAAGATTTCGATTGTATTTAAACCTTATGAAGTGGAAATTAAACAACACAATCTATGAAAAGCAACCCTTACCCCTTCGTGGGAAATAAATTTATGTTCACTGAATATAGCTGTCATATTCCATATCTGTAAATCACGTAAAACTGGTGGAAACCTTATGAACCTTTCAACCCGGGCATTTTAAATTCATGAGCCTATCGGTAGAGTAATTAAAAGCGCACGAATATTAGAGGTCGGCGGAAATATTGAAACAAGCGGAGAAATCCATTATGACACCACGTAGCCAACTCGAACCAAGACTCGGAAGGTTACACTATACCCCCACTGGGTTTGTCAACAGACATGTGATTACAATCCAGTCAATATTTATTAGACGCGTGAGATGAGGAGGAAATTGCTTTCAACTTGCTCATTCACACAGAGCGAATGCGTTCTGCAATATGCATGTCAACAGAGGTAACCGTCATAGACTGATGTATGATTGGGAGATGGATGGTCACTTGGCTCCAAATTATTGCCGATCTCATCTTGTTAGGATTCGTATATGATCGCGCTAAATATCGTAGGAGGGGCAACTGAATGCTTTTCTGAACAGATCAAATTAAACTGGGATGAAATTCGATAGGATGGCGATTCGGTACCTACTCTTCCGTGTCTTAAAGTGTTATGGGTCGACTTCGTTTAAAAGTTTGCATTTCGATGGATGGATTTTGATTCATCGAAACATTGAGCTTATGAAAGACCAGTTTGAGTAAATTAATGAGAAATTGTCTAAGGTTTTTCAATTTTCTTGATGACGGTAGCTTAGGATTTGCACTGCAGTGTTTGGAGTAATTTCAGGAGGAAGGTCGAACTTCAGAATTTTGCTTCTACAGTTTACTAAGACAGGCTATGTGTGTGTTTTTATTTTCCATTTACTACTCTCCTGTATACTAAAGTGCTATCAGACGTTATGGGTTCAAGTTCACATATTTTAGATACAGTTTCAACCACCGAGACAGTAAATTGATGAAAGACAGTTTAGGTTAATTCATGAGAATATTTCCAATTTAAAGAAAAAAGAGAATTGCGATTTACTATCCTGAGTTTTGAGTCATTTTAGGTGAAAGTTTGTTTTGTGGAATAGATTTTCACTTCGCCAACTAACCCTAAATTTTCAAAAGTCCGTTTATGCCAAATATTTTGCTTTTTATATTTCCCTTTTTAATTTATTGATTTAGGATCTATTCTTTTGGGTTTTCAGGTGTTTCAGATGAAAATTTACGTTTACGTTATGAATTTGGATTTCCCGGGAAGCTGAATGTATGAAACAGCTTATGTGAGATCATGAAAGAACCATTTAAGGTTTAAAGAATTTTCATTTTCACTTTCATTTTTAAAGTTTTAGTATGATTTGGGATTTAATCTTCCGTTTTATGAATCACTCTTCAGGTGAAAGTTCGTGTTTGTGTGATTGATTTTCGCTTCACGAAACACTGAGTTTATGAAAGACAGTTTATGTCACTTTACGGTAAAACCATTTAAGGTTCTAATATTATTTTATTTCCAGTTTTCTTTCTAAGTTTCAGGTTGATTTGGAATTTGCTATTGCGTGTTTTGAGTTAGTTCAGGTGAAATTTCGAGTTTGTGGGACATATTTTCGCTTTACTGAGTTTATGAAATATAGCTTAAGTCAATTTATGAGAAGAGTAGGGAGAGATTTTTTGGACTGTTTAAAGCTTTAAGATTTATCAGTTTTCTATTTTTACTTTGAGGGACTTGGGATTGATTCTGCTATGTTTTAAGAAACATTTCAGCATTTTGCATGAAAGTTGGCGGTAATAAACTCCCTTTTCACTTCTCTAAACAATGAATTTGTGGTAGGCAGTTTATGTCAATTTAGAGGAGAAGAGTTTCAGGTATTGTTATTTTATTGTCTTCAGTTATCGCTGTAAAACTTAAATAGATACATGAAATTGCAGATGAAGGATCGTTTGACTGTTTTTTTTTGTACTGGTTAACCCTCCTCGTCTAGACGAGGTGTCAGTAGAAAAACTGACCAGATCTTAATCTTGACATCATAAAAACATCCGTAATATATTGATGACGAGATATCTCGTTACTAGCAAAATTGGTTAGATCTTGATGAACGAGGTATCTCGTGAAAAACACTTGTAGGACTATAGTAGTTCAAACGAGTGAAAAGAGCAAACTTCGTCTTATAAATCTAGTGTATATCATTAGTACATGTACCCGAATGGTATCATATATAACAGGGGTAGGGTGGCCACACATGAGGTCAATGATATCAACATTCCTGTTTTTAATGCATTACAAATAGCCACAAAATAGTTACATAGTAATAAATACACAAATTTAACATAATATAATTAATATGGTTACAATAGTTTATCCAATTCTTAAGTGCCATGTACAGTACACATATAAATAAATATAATTAAAAGAAAGGAAATACAAAATAATTAGTTTAAAATTTTTAAAATAAAAATAAAATCTGTATAAATAAGAATAGAGTGTTTGTTTGTAGGTTGAATATTTTCGCTCGATTTCAAGTTTTCTATCCGTTTTGGACCCTTCTGATGCCAAATCCGCCTCTTGCGCGTTTAGTGTCTGTCTGTTTGTCTGTATGTGCCCTATACGCGTCCACACGGTTTAATGTATTTTCATGGAAATTTGCATTCAGTGAGTACTTATCTCCATTTAGTGAGTGAACGTGGTTGAGAAACTCTGTATATCCGTCTTTCCGTACTATGTTCGATTTTGGGTCCTTGTGTTCGTGCAGGCATCACATGAATTGTAGTTTAGATATTTGATAGTAAAATGCTTTATTTTATACATAATATATTAGTTTAGTGAAGGCAATATAAACATTAATTTATTGTTATATTTAGATGAGTTTCATGATAAAACACCTCAGTATGTATACTTAATTCAACCATATTTTGGTAGTTTTGGAAAATTTTGAATGCGTACTGAGTATTGCGATTACTTTGATTTGCTTTACCAGTAATGCTAAAAAAGAATCATTTTTCAAATATTTTTTTTATGGAGTTTCTGTTATATTTTACTATTTTATTTATTTCGAGTCGTATTTTTGTTCTTTGCGCAATGTAAACAATTTCCGAACTAACGGGAATGAAATGGATACTCGTGTTTCTTTCGCTCTGAATTAATTTCGCATTTCTAAATTTTTTGCACTTTTTAGTTATAAGTTGTGACAATTTCGAGGTGAAGAGATGTAAAGGAATCGCAAATTAATATCTTTATAACAACTTTTTCCCAACATCTTTTATTTGTTTTATTTCGCTGGTTTTTGTTGTTGTTGTTTTCTGTTTCAAATATTTATTATTTAAATAAATTGTGTTTTTTTGTGAATTTTTAATTGTTTTTAAACTGTGAATTTGAACTGTGATTATGCCATTATTGAAAGAATAATGCCGTTTTTGAAAGAATGCCGTTACTGAAAGAATGCCGGTACTGAAAGAATAATGCCGTTTTTGAAAGAATGCCGTTACTGAAAGAATGCCGGTACTGAAAGAAAAATAATGATTAACAAATCGGAACTAGAACTTTTCAAACATAAGGAAAAATATATTTGTCATAAAGACAGTAAAATATTACGAAATTTCACAATGTCGCATGCCGGATGCAAGAGTGCCACAAGTAAAATATTGTTTTGTTGATTGTAAGTGCGAGAACCACTCACCGTAAATCGTCGTTTTTATTAATTGAGTTGAACATGAAAATAACTAAAGAAAGGGAATTACAAATTTCTGTCAAAATCGTCTTTTGTAGTAGTAACCTTAATGCCACCTTTCGTCATTTTGTAGCTTTGTCAAATAGCAAGGGTGCGATGTATGTGAAATGTATGGTATGAATGCATATGCATGTGTATGATTTGTGTCCAAATTAAGTGGTAGAAAGTATAAAGATGGCGAAATGTGTTACAATATTATTTCATTCTACGAAAAACGTCATTATATATTTTGATCATCTCTTCAATCAAGAATAAACCAATTCAATCCGAGTAAGGTCAGGTATTTTGCTAGTATATTATTGAAAAATATTAATAAAAAGGATAACATTCAATTTAGGCTTTTGATCAATTCATTGAAATAGTGCGTAAAATTTGTTTAAACCATCCGCAGGAATTCTTGGAAATGATGTTTGGTCAACTGTGAACGATATTTCAAATTCACAAATTTCAATGTGGAATACAAAGATTCACAGCAATATGTTGTACCGAAAATTTCAATTAGGAGTCAATCAGCTGTCTTTAAGTGTGGATATTTTGATTATGACATCAGTTTCCTAATTTGAACTATAGAAATAGATTTGTGCTGTGTTTGCAATACCTGATCCTCTTTCATTTCTACTATAATTAAAAATCCATATTCAATAATATCACTATTAAATGGGTTCACAAAATATACAAATGTAGATTTCAAACTCTTGAACCTAGCTGTCAGAACAAGCGCCGACGAATCTTAGAAGAACCTATCAACGCAACCGAAGATCAACTTTCGAAGCGATAACGAACGACTTGTATATTTCACTAACCAATTCAACGAAAAATCTACTATCGAAGCGATTACGTACGACTTGTACACTTCATTAACCGTTTCAACCAAAAACCTGCTAACGAAGCAACTACGTACGACTTGAATGCTTCACTTACTTGGTCAATTTAACAAGTTTCGTGAAAAAAGTTCTGTAATAATTCACAAAAAGGATTTAAATTTTCAAAGGGAACCGCATTTAAGTCAACAAAGAACCGAATTTACCTACCACTGATAAAAAAGAATCTTGATTATCAATAACACTCAACGAATCTTCGGGTATGAGTAGCAAGTTTCTAATTAAAATCTGTGATCTTCAACATTCGCTTTCGCATACATCAAGGTGTGAAAAACTTGCATTCGTCTTTCGGTATGCTATCCTAATTCGAATTACATGCTAATAGATTCCCTCTGATGTCTCTCTTAGTCATCAGAAATTTGGACTAACAATAATTATGCCTAAAATTGATGCGTCATTAATAAAAATATTGTTTCTCAAAATCAATCAACACATACTAAAATAATTGTTGTATTGTAGTTTCTATATTTCCACGTGAGTTCATTTTAGATGTTATTGGAATTGAAAAATATATTTTATCTATATAAATAAGAATGGAGTGTTTGTTTGTACATTCAATATTTTCGACCCATTTCAAGTTTTCTATCCGTTTTGGACCCTTCTGATGCCGAATCCGCTTTTTTCTCGTTTGGTGTCTGTCTGTCTGTATGTATGTATGTTGTGCCCTATATACGTCCACGCGGTTTAAGATATTTTCATGGAAATTTGCTTACAGTGAGTACTTATCTTGATTTAGTGAGTGGAATTGGTAGCGAAAGTCTGTCTGTCCGTCTATCTATTCTATGCTCGATTTTGTGTTTGTGTGTTTGGGTAGGCATCACATGAATTGTATTCCTAATATTTGATTGCAGTGTATTTTATTTTACATATTATCTCTTAATTTAGTGAATGCAATATTAAACATTTCTTTATTGTTATATTTAGATGAGTTTCATGCTAAAACACCTGAGTAAGTATACTTAAATCAACCATAATTTGGTAGTTTTGGAAAAATTGGAATGTCTATTGAATATCACGATTACTTCGATTGTTTTACCAGTACTGCTAAAAAAGTAATTATTCTTCAAAAAATTATATTTTTTAATGAAATTTCAGCTCTGATACTTCATTTATTTCGAGTCTTATTTTTGTTCTTAGCGCAATGAAAACGGAATATTTGAGACAGACGATATTTTTCAACGAAACGAGAATGAACAAGATCGCGTGAGCAGTGATATTTTCTGTTTCTTTCGATCTGAATTAATTTCACATTTCTAAATTTTGTGCACTTTTAGTTGTAAATTGTGGCAACTGTGCGAGATCAAGAGATAAAAAGGAATCACAAATTAATATCTTTAGAACAATTTTTCCGACATCTTTTATTTTGTTCTATTTTACTGTTTTCTGTTTTAAATATTTATTATTTTAATAAATGTGTTTTCCTTCTCATCACACCCAACAGCCCCACAAAGTATTAGACTTGAAAATGTTAGGTAAGTCAGTACAAATTTTCAGTAAATTTTAAGTGTAGTTATGCCATTATTGAAAGAATAATGCCGTTATTTAAAGAATAATGCCGTTATTTAAAGAATAATGCCGTTATTTAAAGAATAATGCCGTTATTTAAAGAATAATACCGTTATTTAAAGAATGATGCCGTTATTTAAAGAATAATGACGTTTTTGAAAGAATAATAATGTTTAAAAATCCAAACTAGAACTTTTTTAACATTAAAAAATTCGTTATAATAATGACAGGAGAAGATTGCAAAATTTCATAATGTCGCATACCGCAGGCAAGAGTGCCACAAGTAAAAAAATATTGTTTTGTTGACTATGAGTGCGAGAGCACTCGCCGTAAATCGTAATTTTAATTAATTGAGTTGAACATGAAAAGAAATTAAGAAAGAGAATTTCAAATTTTCCTATAAATCGTCTTTTATAGTAGTAACCTTCGTATCACCTTTCGTCTTTTTGTAGCTTTGTCATACAGCAATTGTGCGATGTATGTGAAATGTATTACATGAATGGATATGCATGTGTAGGATTTGTGTCCAAAGTAAGTTGTAGAAAATATAAAGATGGCGAAAGGTGTTAAAATAAATTTTTATTCTACAAAAAACGTAAGTCATTATATATTTTGATTATCTCTTCAATCTAGAGTAAACGAATTCAAACCGAGTAAGGTCGGGTATTTTGCTAGTAAGTTGATACATTTGAAATTTTTAGATACTGTTTCAATTTCAAATTTTATACAAGATTTAAGATATTTTTATTCAGATATATCAAAATTTAACATGTTTATTGTAACATATTGTGTCAGGGTTTTGTAAATTTTTCTTCGCTTGTTTGGTTTAGTGATTACATCATGTCTCATATTAGGTTTAACGTTTGATTTTTCATAATTGTTTCCTTAATTTTGAATTTTATTTTTCTCCAATTTTTTATTTTAATCTGTTCATAAAATATGGTTTGTAATTTGAGGAAGTAATTTATGCAATTTGTTAGGCTGTCTGCAATTCTTAACTACAGATAGCAATATAATTATTTCAGAGTTGCACCTGTTTTACATTCCTTCAAAAAATAAGTGGACTTACCTTTTCCATTTACCAATTTTTTTACTCTACTTTGTTCCCTTTCTCTCATATATTATATATTGTTATAGTTTAATTTCAGTATGATGAATACTTTGTAGTATCTATTAAGATATTATAATGATTACTTTGATTTATTTAATATTATATTACGTGGAACTATTTGTGATATGTAATATTATTATGTATATTATATATGCGCGAAATGCTTTCTAATATTTAACAATAAACATATTTACAGTAGAGTAACTCAAAATAATTTTTCCTCGTCTGGTAATTCAAGACACACAAAAGACGTAGTTAAGAATCATTTTACAATTTATTATAACAATATTAGCAAAAATTTATTCATGATTCAATTAACTTGAATTAAATTATAGCTTATAGATGTGTTGAAATATTTACAGCTTCAGGTTATGATTATAAGCTGAATTTATACACAAATAAAAATTATGTTTAAAACTGTAGTTCGCATCTACTTGTACCTGAAGGCACAAAACAATAACATTCTCCGTTGATGAAAAAATGTTTTATTAAGGTACATACCGTAGTCTCTTAAAAAGAATATGCTTATGGTGTTGATGGGAAACTTGAATTGCTGAAAAAGATAATGCGATCGAAACGGCTAGACAGCGAAAATTACAATTGCATCAATAAATGAAATTAAGCTAAGCTTCTCCTGCACTTTGAGAATGATATGTACGAATGAATTATCTACATTTGGAACACTCCTCGGAGACATTATTTCCTTCGAAATGTTGAGATATAATTCGAATTCATAATTCAAAATGGAAACTAATCTTAAAAACACTGTGCCGAAATGCGTCGATTATGCCTGAATTTTCAAGAGAAGAATAGATGAAAAGGAATTTTTCTCTGAAGTAATGTTTTTCATTTTAACTAGAACTTTAATCATATTTTGATTTGCTTGCTTGATGAATTTTTTTTCAACCCGATAATAGCTTTTATTTTTTAACTTTATTACTCTCAAGCATGACATTCTCAAGAATTGTTTATGTATACGAATTCTAAATCTTTCAGCTCAATGTACGATTAGAAATCACTTGTAATTTTGGAAAATAGATTGCAATGAATTACATATAGAACTAAATTATAAATATTTCATGTTTGTATACTGTATGCATTTCAAGTTTAAACACATGTAAATAATTGCACACATTAGTTTTTATTTTATGTGTAATGATTCAATAAAATTTATTTTATTTCCCGCAATGGCTATTGATAAAAAAAAAATTAATACCTTTAAGTACGTTGACAGCATCTAAAATGTATTCTTCTATAATTCTTACGAAATCTGCGACTACAAAAATGATCAAATTTCTCACTTTTTAAATTTCTAAATAAGACAGCAACTTTATAGTACTCTAAATATAAAAATGCCTCACTATTTGATGACCCCCCACCATTGTTACCAAATCCCAATATTGTAAACTGGACAGGAAACAAAATATTATATAATTTAATGCTGTCATTGTTTCACATTTCATGTAAATTCTTACAGGCAGCATATAAGTGTAAAACTGATGACATATTGCTTACTATCATTTCGAATGACATAGGTTTTAATGTTAAATTCATTTATGTTGTGTGATTTTTGTACCCCTAAATGAGAATAAATCTTCCTAAATGTAGAATACATAATTTAAATTCCTATTTTAAAATATAATCACTATTATAAGTCAAAGTGGCAATACATTTCCACTTTAAGTACTTTTCATAAGCTCTACAGTACATCAGAGCAATCCCTATTGTCACAGTATATAAATAGTAATTTTAAAGTTAGCATAATTTCTACAGTTGAACCAGTAAAAAAAATAAATTCTTACAACTTCCTCTTTTTTAAACGAATTCGTGTTTACATTACTTATGATGATGAGACAGTTGTACGTATATATATAAGCACGCAATACAATACCCATTTGTAAAAAGATCTCAACGGAAACACTAATTTCTTCATACCGTTCTCGAGCATCACAATGCTTGAAAAAATTCCTGCAGAATGAATATTATTCTACAATTGCTCCGAAATTGAAAATGTTCCGAACGCCATATTGTTTGCCTTTCTACTCTACTCTCGTGACACAAAGGCATTTACATATTCTCAATAAAGAAAATGTCAGAATCCAATTTTGAGACTCAAAGGAGTAATAGTAATTTAAAGGACATATGAAACGAGGAAAATATTGAACTCACGAGGGCATAGGATTTGCAATAAATGAATATGTGAAACACACTCGTCTAGATTTTTGCATCAGCTGTCAAATCACTGTCTTTTCTATTTGCTTTTGACTCCAGCGTACATAAGACCTTTTTTCAACGTTGACTTATTGCATTGTCCTAATATTAGTCTTCACTTTATGTAAGGAAGCGTGTAAATCTTTCGAGAGACTAGGGAATTGGAAAGTGCATCGTTTTTATGAGACATTTTTTGTCGAGCTAAATATAGTTGGCGTAAGTGTCTAGGACGGTCTATCTGAGACGAAACGTATGTATTTCCTGTACGTATTTTGAAGGGAAGTCAATTGGTTTGTTTTCTAACATAATTTCAGATAGCTGCACAGGATCTGGAGGATGTTACGTGGAAATTGTTTTTTAAAAAGCTCGTTAATAAGGGAGGGCCACCATACGTTATCAAAAGCGCCTTCTATATCAATGGAGATTACAGCGGTGTACTTTTTAGACTTAAAATTTTTACCAGTGATTTTCATAAGATTGCTTAGGGCATGCTCAGTTGAATTACCTTCTTGAAAGCCGTATTGATTTGCGTTCATCACATTCTTTGTTTTCAAGTGATAATTTATTATTGATTGCAGTAATCTTTCCAATGTCTTTCCCAAGACAGGTAGAAGGCAAATGGGTGTAAAGGATCTTAGATTTTGAGGGTCTCGTCCAGGTTTGTTGATTAAAATGATCTCACCCTTTTTGAAGCACTTTGGGAAATGTTTGAGTCGAAGACAGGTATTGTAGAGTTCCAAGATGATATTGGGAATAGCGTGGTAGACAAACAGTTTCAAACAAAGGACACAATAGCACTAAAACGCAGAGTTCAACTTCAGAAAAACTTCTATAACATGTACATAAACTGGGTAAAAGCCCACATTGGCGTTACCGGGAAAGAAAGAGCCGACCAGCTTGCTAAAGAAGCAGCGACGAGAGAAACTGATTTCAAAGTCTTAGTTAACTCCCCAAGATTCACGCCAAACAGCTAATAAAGAAGGCAGCCCTGCAAAAATGGCAGGAGGACTGAGACACTAGCGAAACGGGAAGGAAAACCTTTACTTTTCATCCAAAAGTCAACCCAAAGAAAGAACTGTGTGGATCATACCTTTCTATACACTTCATAGTTTATTCCCCAGTTACCTATGTAGATTCAACCTAACAACATGAAGCAACTGCCTTTGCGGACAGATAGGGACGCCGTATCATTATGTTTTCAACTGCCCAGTCTCGTGCCCTCATCAATTGCCAAAACCTACAGATAAACATTAAAAGACATAGACAATTAACACAGCTATAACAACCAGTCCCAAGCAAAGATTATACAAGTCATGAAGTTCCTGTCGGAAAATATTGACCTTCGCAAACAATAGCCTCGAATTTTTTTTAAACTTTACACAATTAATCTAAGCAGTGTATCCATAAAAATCCACTTTTACCTGTCCTATAAACGGGGGGTAAGGGGGGGACTCCTGCGGTGCCAAAAAATATGATTTCAGCTCCAAACTAGTATGTATTTTTGGTTGTCTTTAAACATGTTGGTTTTATAATTTTCTTTATTATTTTTCCTTCTTGAATACAGTTACTTGTTTTCATGTATGGTTTTTGTTTATTGTACATGGGGTTTTATTTCATTTTGTTCTTTGTCGATTATCAAGTTATCTGATCCTATTCAGTCGCCATTATGCATGTTTGTGCTTACATATTTTGCACTTCACTTGCCTTCCATCTTTCTGTGAACATAAATACATGTTTTATATGTATTTTGGATTGTTCTTATCTTCCTTATCCCCAAATCTCCTCTGTAAGGCGGACTATACAGCTCAAAGCCGCACAGGTGAAAGAGTGTCCACCTATGGTGCAAATCCAATACAATACGTTCTCAGCACTTCACGACTAAAAATACCGAATACATTGCGAAGTAATATATGATAGTTGATTGGAAAACACCATTTAGATTAAACGCTAAACATTATGAAAATGGTAGTAAAGTATATTTTAAGGTAACCACTATACGTTACACATGAGATCATTTTGACAGCAGAATTAAAATCTGCAGATCGTCTGGTTTATAATCTGACCTGATATTATCAATACGACAATGCATTGCATCATGAAAATAAAAAGTAGTTACTCCCCAAAAAATTCAGTCAATGAGTTTCTGCTCGAAGTCCTATGTCCAGTAATGTATTTTTATAGTTTTATTTTAAACTTAATAATTCTTCAGTTTCCTAGAATATTACAATTTACAATTGTGTGTGGGGGAATAAGCTATGTAAAATACAGACACTGAGAACGCAAAGCTGTATAAAATGCCCATCATCACTCATACAATTTTACAAAATAATTCGAAATTATTTACACACAATTTTACAAGCACTTCAAAAATATTTGCATCATTCATCTCGGAGGTTATAGAATTACGTATATATGACCTTCCTAATTATCTCAAAACTATACTATGAGGTATCTTACAGTACCCACTTTTAAAATTTAGCAACATGTAAACGAATCGGACCTTTTGAAACAGTTTGTTCATGACCAATGGCCAATAGCTTCCCGATACAAATGTTTTAGAATCACTGAAAATCTAACAATTCCACAAACAGTTACAAGATGTGAAGATATCAGCATGCATCACTGATAAGTATGTATTTGAAGGAAGAAAAAAACAAAAATCAGTGAACAATATACTGACATAAAAGCAATGGCTACATAAACAAGCAAACGTTCTAAAGCTATTTTTATAGCAGGCTAGCTATAAAGAAGATATATTGCATACATAGCTCTGCGTTACCGCCATTACATACAACCAGATATACCAATGGATCTGGCGTCGCCTGAAGTAGCTTCCATTACTCCTGTTATTCTTACACGGTAATGGTCAATTTATTTATCTGATGGACCTCCATTATTTCCGCATTTTAGTGCGTTACTTCTATTAGTTTCGCATGTAGCTCATGTTAGCCAGCAACATGCAATGCATCTATTTACACTCCCCACATTACGATTGCTGGGGTAGGTGGAGACAAGAACATTTATCTTTGGTGTATGGCGTGATAAAAATTCTGGAAATGAGTCATCGTACCAGAAGATCAAACAGATATTGGATACACTTTTCTGTGACTAAAAATATAACTTTCAACATCGATTGAAACATTGGTGTAAATGGTGTACATGTGGTTATGATATTGCAATAGCTCTAGTAAAATTTAAAGAAATGGAGAAGTAGTAGTAAAAGCAGTTTGCGTATCGCACATATGAATGAATGTGACCTATACTTGCCTTTCATAGTCAACAAATTTGTAGGTGAATATCAGATATACTAATAGGTTATTTTAATTAATGTGATTATGGTAAATAAATAATAGTGTAAGTTTACTAAGATTATGAAATTAAATAGGATATAAATAATAAGTAGGGCAAATGGAAGCCCAATGGTAGTAACAATTTAATTGCTTATTACATATGGAAACTGTTCATTAATTATATATGTATAGATAGATAGGCAATTGAAATATGATATTTATTATACCTTTAAAATAAAATTAACGAGAATTCATGTGTCAGAATTGATGTTAAATTATTCCCTATCATCGACAAAAATATATCGTACCGCAAAAAATATTAAAATATTATTTTATACATTTTTGTAATAATTACTATTTATTTTATGACTAAACATCTATAGTTGTTAATGAGCTTAGTATAGTTTAATTTAATAAAATGTATGTTCGAGACAAAAAAAAATTTGTTTTTTTTGTATACTTTTTTATCCACGTAAGTACATTCTTCAAAAATTTCAAATTTCTCTCCTATTATTAAAATACCCCATTATATACAACCAGAGTAGTAAAAGTATTTTAATGTTAACTTAACCCCAAATAGGGAATGCCTTTCTGGAACATTCTATTTAATGTATTATGTAAAGTGTTTTTAGAGAAGTTAACTACTTTCCTGTCATCCATAAAATATTATGCAATATTGCAGACACGTGGTAATACATCAATAATACACATAAAGAATAAATAAAATTGGAGAAAAATAATCAAAGAATCAATACATAATATTA
The DNA here is from genome assembly GCA_947359465.1 of Metellina segmentata. Lineage (NCBI taxonomy): Eukaryota > Metazoa > Arthropoda > Arachnida > Araneae > Tetragnathidae > Metellina > Metellina segmentata. The sequence continues at coordinate 57,901,391 of OX375875.1, forward strand.
CAACTAAAACATGACAAAATACAGCAAGTGTTAAAGGCTAGTTAAGATATTGGACGTAGAAACAAATTTCCCCATGGAAAGTAAAAGTATATTGTTATTATTGGTAAAATTTTGAATATTTAAGGGACTAATTTATATCCACAGTTTACAAGTTGTCGTAAAAGATTTTTTACGATGTTAAGAATACACACTTTATTTATAACGCGTTAAAAACTTTACATTTATTATTTATTGTATTCTGTGTAAATATCATGCTAAATTATTCTAACCTATCAAACTACCTTTGAAAAATAAAACAAACCAATATTGTAAGGTGAATAATTATATTTGAATAATTTCACTCGATGCGACCCATTGCATAATCAAGATTAAAGTTGAAATACTCTCCCGAAGATAGTGAGCTGAAAATTTTCAAAGCATTAATAAATCAGCCCATAATTGTTACCTGAAATTGTTCTATCCAAACACGACAATATTATTTCACCAAAAATTAATTTCGGAACACATTAATAGGCAATTTTCCATCCTGACATAATCTAACAATTGAGGGTATTATACACATTAAGGAACCCATCGAGTAGTTTCTGAAAGGTCAAGATACTTTGTAAACTATTGTCTCCCTTGTTCTTGAAATCGACCACATTATGTACATAGACACAGTCATGTTCCTGTTGTTGATCTCTGACTTGATTAACTTCTATCAAAGGAAGCGTTTCCATTTTAAATGGTCAATTTAAATACTCGTACTCGTATAACTGACCATTAGTTAAGAATGCCACCCAAGCCTTCTGGTCATTCTTCCTCTTACTTTCAGATATGTTTAGATTTAAGTGATTCAAAATTTTCACGTTTACAGTTTTGGTTTATTGCTCAATGATCTCTTCTTTCGCAATACGAGTCAAGAATCAGTAGAATACGTATGATGTGCTGAGTTCTGTTAAATTGCGTATTTCAATGCCGTTCTTGAAAAATTAATAATTCCAGCAACCTTATCAATTAGGCCGACCAACCGGTATAGTGGTTAAGGTGTTAGCCTCTAGTTCGGAAGGTACCCGGTTCGAATCCGGGTTCCGGCATGGATGTTTGTAAGCGTGTACCAGCTCAGGTGTTGCTTCGTCATCTGAACATGGTTCAAAATTACGAAGTATAAATTGTTAGGGGCAATGATCGTCCTCCCACTGGGTGCTCCTTCACAAGTGGCCATCACTTCCGGCCTTGTAGTGGCCAATGACTTAGGTCAAATGTTCCCGCTATTGGGAAAAAAAACCTTATCAATTACAATAAATATTTTTTATAGGTAGTATTCAAAAACATAATTATTTCGATTTGTGAAAATGGAAAAGTACATTGAGGTCACTGTAAACAGTGAACTGTCATGTTTCTAAAAATGTAATGTGTTGATAAACTATAATTTAAATTTTCAAGTCAATAGAAATCAAACATTTTTTTAAATACACGGCGTTTTCTAATTTGTGAATGAGACATTTATTAAGCACTGAGATTCTTATACGAAACGAGTATTTTTAAGTTCTAAAAATTATAGAGGATCAACGGGCTTTAATTGTTTTTTTTTTGTAGAATAAAATTTACCAAGAATGTGAAGAAGAATACACAACTTAAGTTCCAAGCATATGTGCAATTTATGTTTTAAAGAAATTAACTCTGACCTCATTTTTTGAAAGATAAATAAGTTATGGTACTTACCATGAGGTCTAACGTATCGCTAATGCAACTAAGGTGACAAAATAATAATTGAAATTGTATTTGCTTTAATTAAATGATAAATCTTTATAATGTACAGTTTCAGTAGAAATCTGTAGTTATAGTATAATTTGTAGAAACGAAGATTTGACTTATTTTACATTTAAGCATGTATGGTTGGTTACTTTTTAAACATCCAACCTTTAATTTCTTAGTTTGTTTTTATTTAAGAAATATATTTAAATAGCCCCATTAGTGTTGGAGTGGGTATTAAGGATGCGACATCGATGTCGATGTTTTCAAAACATCGATCTATTTAACATCGATGTATTGGGGTCGATGTTTTGGTAACATTGATGTTTATACTTGTTGATGTTTTTACGTTGTCGATGTACGATTTGCAACCGGAGGGTTCCGAGTTGGAATCCAAGTAAAGACAGTGCAAAAAGAGGGCTGAAGCTCGTTAAATCTGTCGGAGCCTTAACTTTTACGCTTCAGCAGGTAAAGAATTGTTCCTACTAAAATTTCGCTCACACCAGCTGCATGGTATATATCTGTGTACTGTGGATGGTATCCCCTTTTAAATGAACCCTCATTTTGTTCGGTACTCTACGCTGTCGTCCGTGAGGTGTGAACGCTTTGAGGGAAAGGCAGAAGGTAGTTCCGGTGATATCTCTCGAGCGGCAAACTAACGCCACAAAACACTATGAAAGGAAAGCGTCAATCGTAAATGCAACTCAATACACTATCTCTCAAGTTAAGTAATTAGATAAGAGGGTCGGACATGCAGGTGAAAGAGCCATTCTGTGAGACGATTGAAAAATTCTAAGCGCAGCGTTGACGTGGTGTGGAAATTTGGGGAGTGAGGTGTTATTTCAGTTGTGACGTCATTACCTGACAATAATAAAAAAATTACAAGTTGCTGTCATCGGATTTCTCTCTTGGGGTTCGATCGTGGACAGTCGCGAATAGCCCGTTGTGTTTTATCAGTGTGAAGTTAATTGAAATACCTACAATACCTCACTGCAAACAATAGGTTGTTGGAAAGCTAAAGTAAATTTACGAACTGTCTATACTGCATAAGTTTTGTGCTCACACATATTTATTACAACTTATTGCTAATACTTCGTGTTTAAACGAACTGGTTACTTACTAACTAGCAATTCAATTTAAGGTTCAAAACAAATTTTACTTAATTTTACTTTTTTAGTACACATGAAGTTGAAGTGTTCTCTTAAAATTCGGCAACTGAATAACGCCTAATGTCTAAGACGTGAATCATAGTAAAACACAAAAGTTAAAATTTCATGTTTTACTTTATTTTGTAATAAATATGCAAATAAATATTTCAAGTAGACTTTGTGACTTTTTAATCTTGCTAAATATTAAGATAAACATTGAACTAAGTTAAGTTAACTGATTTGACTTAATTTAATTCCATTGTCTTCAGAATAAAGGCCGTTTACTAATCACGCGTCTCCATATTCCCCAGAGGGTCATAGATACTTAATAAATATGACCATTTCGCTAGCAAAGTGAGAGTCGTAGACGGCACAGGTTCAATTCCCGTCAAGGTCGATTCCTCTCAGTCTATATATCTCTCAGTAAAATGTATCGTATTTATATGTACATCGATTACAACCTGTTGTCTGTGTTGTGTTTGGCGTAGCATGGCCAAATATGGTATTTGTGTCATAAAACTCAACCTAACTCTACACTATATTATTCCCTTACCTAAAAACAACATTTTGCAAATTTCAGAATTTTTAAGAACTTTTCCAAGAGTTTTCCTCTTAAGTGTTTTTAAAAGCAATTCCAAGAAGGCAATACACACTCACTACATCCCCCCACAAGTTCTACACCACTTTCAGTCAAAAATTATTTAAATAAAGAAAACAAAAAATAAACGCCACGGCCTATAAATACGCAGCTCTAATCCTATTAGAAAAGGACATACTGATAAGCAGCGAGAAACGAAACCCCAGAAAGTAAAAGAAACACAAACTCCAAACCAAACGCAGAATAAAATAAGAGCGATATACGAGCATTTTCTCCTTACCACAGCCGCAACAGATTTTTTGCTGCGTCCCCCAATCGTATATTTTGCTAAACGATCCCAAAGCCGAAACACTAGCAGACACTTACTCTCTGGTAACTGTCCCAGAGACGCCATCTTGAAAACTAGTGTCGAAATTTAAGAACTTTTTTGAGGCGTTCTTCTCCAGTTCCTAGCCGTATCGACTTGCACAACTTCACCATTTACGGTGGTATTTTTTCAAGGTCTCTTCTGCTCTTCTCTCTTCACCCTCGTCTTCTCCCTTTATTATTTTCCCTTCCTTTTTATTATTCCCCCTTTCTTAAGAGTTCGTTCTTTTTTATTGCAACAGTTTGTTTCCTTCTCCAAGTACCAAATCCTAAAGAGGAAAAAATGAAGAAAGGATTTTTTTGTTGTTGTGTGTATATATATATCGGAATGGTACTGTACCGAGTTTTTCGTTTCAAGCCTGGAAAAATGGTGTATTTGGTTTCATTTGTGATGTTTGGTAAAGTTGGGCTCGCTCAAAATAATACGTTTGACATACAAGCAGGACTTGGATTTAACTGTTCTGTATTAGTTTAGCAATTGTTAACTTTGAAAAATTTCACATGTTGACAAGTTTTAAAAGCTAAGTAAATTCATTGACAACCAGGAATCTATTCATACTTTGGCGAAGCACTTTTACATATTAAGGACATAGACCTAATTGGTACAATTAAGTATAGGTATTACAATCCGTGGTATATAAATGAGAAGTATAAGGATTTGAACTTGAAAATTTCGTTTTAAATGGTTGTGTTTGCATTTACATGTATATGGAAAGATGTACATTCATACGAGCAATGGAGCATTGAATCGTTTAACATTGTCTCTTGTATTTATCTGTTATTTTACCAAAAAAGTGTGTCGATAACGCATGCCATTGAAGATGCTTAAAATCAACTTTTCACTTGGTAATCCAAGATTCAGTGCAGTTGTGCGTTGTAGATGTCATTATACAAATACTTTTTAATTTATTCAGCATAAATTTTCGTATAATCTATTTTCTCCTTCCATTTCCAATTTTGTACTTTTCTCTTAAGCCATCTCATTTGAATATTACTTGTTTCAGAGATAATAGATCCTGAAATAAGACGACCCTATCGCTATATCAAATTAACCACATATACTTCCCCAGGCTCCCTATATTAACACTAGCAGCCCAGGTTTTAAATTACAATGTACAGTGCTTAAAATTGAGTTTCTTTTAACATGATTAATTAACCGAGAAACTATTGCACTGGTTTCTTTATTCTAATGGTGAGTGAGAACATCATTTCAGTGCTCAACCGACTCATCGAATACTTGCTTTTTTTTTAGTCAAAAACATATAGGGTGTCCATAAATTATCTTTACAATTTCAAAAATTTATTACAAAGGCAAATGAAAAGACATATAAGTGGAAAATAATACATATTGAGACGCATTTATTTAGTTCATTTTTTGTCTAATTTAATACACCTCTATATAGGCACCATTAGTTGCACGAAGCATTTCAAGACTTTACTCGATTTCTTACAATGTTTTCTGTACTACACCCTCATAAATAGTGGCAATGACTATCCTCTGTTTTAGATTACTAATGTCCCGTATTTTTGTTCGATACGCCACAATATTGGGGACTGCATTTTCGTGAGGTTCGAAATAAAACCTTCCAGAACGGTGGAGTGGAAGGGGTGGCTCATTTCTCTGGCTGCCTCCTACTCCAGATATCACTCCCCACGACTTATTTATATGAGGATATGTTAAAGATACCGTGTATACCATTGCCATGGCATTGCCACCATTGCTTAGGATATGCTGCAGCAAAAATGGCAAGATACAGAGTACCGTCTTGATGTGCTTCGTGCAACTACAGGTGTATTAAATGAGGCAAAAAAAAATACATGCAGGAATTACAAAGGGACTTTATGGACACCCTGTATACTTAAGGTGTAAACCCTCCAAGTGTTTTTGACGCGACATCTCGTCCATTAAGATCTGAACTATTTTGGTAGAGACAAAATACCTCGTCATCACGATATTGCCGAGTTTTTCCGATAACGAGATCAGGATCTGGTCCGTTTTGACGAGATATCTCGTCCATAAAGATCTGGTCAGTTTTGCGAATGAGGATATACCTCGTCGAGATAACTACTGGGAGGACAAAACATACCAAAAGGGTACCGAGCATATCAAGGGAACCAAAGTGTCATTAAAAAATATGGATAACAGTATGAACCAAATTAAATGCGAAGAAAATCAATAAATGAGCTCTGAAATAAGATTGTTCAAGGCGCTGATAAGACATGAAAGGTAATAAATAACACTCAATAAAACAATGAGGAAGTTTCTAGAATGTTTGACTCCTCCCAGTCACCAAAAGACAGCTTCGATTATATGCTTAATTTGGAACTCTCAAAAGATTTTCCAAATTAGGATTAGATTTCCTAATTTAAAGAGATGAAGTGGTTTCGGTATATTTTTACATTTAAGTACATTTAGTATAATCACTATATCTGATACTACTACTACTATAACATTTTCCTTCAAAAGAAACGATGTAGATGGTTTTCAAAAGGCTGTAAAGTATTAGCACCTGGTGTTTGGTTTAAGTGGATCTCACATGTTCCCTGTCTCTCAAGTGCCCTTTATTCTCAAATGTACACCCACGTGTGAAACTACAGTTAGACAGTTAGTTAGCTTTCGGACTCTGTCTTGATCAGACGTCTCTGTAGTAACTGGATAATTTTCATAATTAAAAATTCATAATGCTTTCCTCATTTTCTAAAATTTTAACCCATGTGTTGTAATTTGAGTGTTCTAATAAATGTTAGTTTAATTGTCCATAAAAATTTGGAGTAATCAATTCTGCACAAACAAGAGATTTGGTATGAGAAGTGGGATGGAAACTGGAAAGTAGAAAATGCAGGTAGGAACAACCTTTTATTAAGGTTCTGGCTTAACGGAATTTATAGTAAAACACAAAGCCTAAATTGCTTTGGTTTAAAATTTGTAACTGTCAATTAAATTATACTTTGTGGTTCTTTAAACTATTGTTTTTTTATGAAACTTCGTAGAACTGGATTAAGTGCATTTTAATGTTTTTTTAAGTATATAGTATCAAAGTGTGATAAAATTACGATCAAAGAAAGCCAAATTGAAAGTGAGTGCAAATTTAAATTTAGTTTCGAATTCAGGGAAATTTTTCTGTGTTCTGTGTATCTAACAATTTGAAAACAATCAGATATTTTAAATTACACATGAAAATTGCATCGAATCTTGTGTAAACGCTACGAGTTTAGAATTATTTTGTGCCATAGTTGAGCAGTATGAGTTTTTAGTGAAATATTTCAAACGAAACGCGCGAAATTTCTTCGCTTTTATGTTATTTTATAAGCGGAAGAGAATGACTAGATTACTTGTACATGGAAATTGATTTTTGGTAATGGAAATCGTATCCCTTGTAAAATCCACAATCTTCCAATGCCCTAATAACGGTCAAGAAATTTATGGATCCAAGCCATTCCACTCTAAAACACAAACCTCAAAAATGCAAGTCGCTGTCAAAATAGAGGAGAACGAACGCGTGACGTCTCCCTCTTTCAAACGCAAGTGAGCTCTTTAGAACACTTCAGAGTATTTTGCCAAGCACTCTGTCAATCCGTTCAGAGCGCTAACTCGATTGAGCCACCTTCCTGCAGGCTGACAGGGAGTGAAACGGACCCGACCCTCCCCCTCAGGATTCCCAAAACCCCCAGGGCTGCCATAACTTCCAGAAGGAAGATTAATCCTCGGAGGCCTTGACAGATCCTCCGAGGGTGATGCCAGGGGCCTCTCGATTGCTATTCAAAAATGGAACTTTGGCAGACGGAGCGACGTCATCATTTATCAAAGGATCTTCCCGAGCATGACCGTTGGAAATGTTTGCGCCCCAATATAAAATGCATGACCGTATAACAAGGCGGACAACGCCCTGGCAATATTCCTGGTTCCGATGGACGATAATGGTGCACGCTCCAGCGGGTTTGGTAGAACACTGGAAAAGTTGTTGTCCGCCCGTGTGAACTTCGGTGCCCCCCCCCCACCCTCCCCGACGACAGACATCACAAGTGCTGGTGGTTGAAATTAATTGGTGCAGAGTTTTAGTTCGAAGTGAATAGCTGTTGATTGCAATTAGTCACTTGAACTCAGGTCTTTGCGTTCTTGGTTTTAACCCTCTGAGTTACACGAGGTTCCTGAGTAGTATTGTCTTCCCCACTGCGCACATAATGGCAAAATATCCACGCCTATTGGTTGAAAGATTCCTGGAAAGATGATACTGATAAATAAAATGTCAAAACTGGTTAAATGTCATGAAAGGAACCCTGCAGAACTGATTTATATGAGCGTGAATCCCTTAGAGGTTTTATGTGGATCTGATGTAAATTCAAGTATTTTGGTATCAAATATTTTACTTACTGAAGACGTAACTTGTGCTGTTATTGGGAATCATTTGGCGCACATTGTTTTCGGCTCTAATTGTGAAATTGTTAATTGCAATTAGTCATTTGAAGTGTTTTGCGTTTGTTGTATTGCTGTAGATCTGTTATATATTTAAATTTCTTGGTATCAAACAATTTTTTCATTCAATAAATTGCGAAATATGATGTTTGTAATTAATTGGCGCCGAGTTTTGGTTCCACGTAAATAGTTGTTGACTATGCATTTAGTCACTTCCACTGTCTTTTTACGTTTGTGGTCTCACAGTGAATATTCTACTATATATGCAAATTCCGTGATACCACAAATCTTTGAAGAAATTGCTGGCAAATTTTGGAAAATATTTCCTATTAACCTCATACCTCATGTTCAAAGAGTTTTTAATGCAAGGACACCGTTTTGTTTAGGTAGATAGGTAGGCATTTTATTTAGCATCGTACACAACAGGCTATTGACAGCAGTCCGGTATCCATCCCAACGGGAAGGATCCGAGCGTTTTGTTTCGGAGCAACTTTTAAATGCAATTTTTAATTTAATTATTTTGCTTATTCAATTGATGTATTTGGTTTTCAATCCCTTTAAAATCCAATTAACACAACCAATGACCATGAACGTCAATATAATGGAATGTATAAGTGCAACAGTTCAATAATGACTATTATTGGTGTTTTTTGTTAAAAACTTAATTAATCTAAACTTTTTGATAAAACCAAAGCTCATTTCGTCATCAGTGGATGTGTCAATCTGGTTCATGGTTTAATGGCTCATGGTTTCATGGCTCATGGTTTCATGGCTCATGGTTTCATGGCTCATGGTTTCATGGCTCATGGTTTCATGGCTCATGGTTTCATGGCTCATGGTTTCATGGCTCATGGTTTCATGGCTCATGGTTTCATGGCACATGGTTTCATGGCTCATGATTTCATTTCTCATAGTTTCATGGCTAATGGTTTCATAGCTCATGGTTTCTTGCCTCATGGTTTTATGGCTCATGGTTTCATGATGGCTCAAGTTTTCATGGAGTTCTCGCCAAACTCCCCGTCTAACGTCGGTGCAAAACACGTTATAGCGTTATTCGTCTTACCACATCACCTTTTATAAATTCTTAGATATCAAGTTATGTCTTTCTCGATAACATTGTAAACGAAATTTAACGTTCCTCACAGAAGCTAGACGTTCCCTCAGTGTTATACAATTGCCCAATGTAGGCCCTTTTCTGCCATGCGACCCGTGATTGGAAGCCGATCATGGTCTTGATTGATTGTTTTAGACCCACAGTTTCTTCTTTTGGACAAAAACTTTATACTCTCTTTCCAACATTTAAACACTTAAAAACGCAGTTTTCGAGAACCCTATGAGTTCTGTTTGTTTCCTGACAAACGAACCCCCAAAAAGAAGTAATTTTTAAAGTGTAAAAAGTATGTTGTTTTCCCTACTCTGCTCCGTTTCCTGTGAAATGTGAACATGCACAGCATACTTCTAACACCATTAATTTGATTAGGTGTCACCCACTTTATAGACTCATTTTGTATAAGAACGCCTGCAACCAACTGCATCCAGCATGAATATATACTGGTTTCTAATCTATTGACCAATGTGCGTAAATATATTATATATATTTTTTTATAAATTTGAAAGTATTTTGCAACTGAAAAAGAATCTGTTTAAATTTCTGAAATATGATCTTTTTTTTATTGCCGACTGCTACAATTGTATTCAATAAAGCATTTTTTTCTGCATAGAATTAATGCACACAACTGTAATTTCAATTAATGTATTGCTTGGGAATTAATTAATTGAAATTCACATTTGTTTCGAAATCAATTTATATATTCAGTGAACACCCACTCTTGCTTGTAATAAAGTAAAGGTACTAATATTAATTTATCAGTTATATTATAATTATTTTTTGATACTCCACTAAAGGCTAAAACAAATGTAAAATTGAAAATGAACGTTTTGTTTCGTGGAAAATTTTAAACACGGTATGTGAACAACGCTATGAAAATGCTGCCGAAAATTTAGAAAACACTGCTGATTAGATGATTATTTTCCCTTCGTTTTTTTCCACATAAAATTTTAAAAAGTACTTGATTACAAAAATACTTGCATAAAAAATAAGAAAAACAATGTGCTTTGTACTTAAAACGCTATATGTTACTCTAAAAATGATTGTAAACTTTGGAAATCTCATCATCCAAAAATGAAATAACACAATTTGAGCGATTGCAAATTAATAAAATATATAACATTCCAAAAATCATCGACTCACTTTGAATGAAACAGTTTTGTATCTTTATTCATTTTATCTCCATCCATACATTAATTGTTATTGTAAGCATAAATTAGAGATTGCAAAAGTCTAATAGTAGATTAGAAATTGAAATTTTGCAAAAGTGTGTTGCTGTTATTTATTTTCAAACATTTTAAATATACTTTTATAATATATTACTGTGTATAGAAATGTTAATTTAAAATACTACTAAAATGTACGGAGCTTGTGCTCGTACATCGAAAGTATTACCCACAATTAAGAATTACATACATAAATACTCATAACCTAAGATTGTTTAGCAGAGAAGGTTCCCTATAGACAAGAAAACTAAACATAGCCATTTTTCCTATTGAGCCATGGATTTTCTAACGAGTGTGTAACAAAACAATTTCCGTAAATCGAAATTAACAGTGTTTGTTAGGAATTATTTTCAGTTTTTATAAATCTGGGAAGGTGGGGCGCAGTGTCACACGGGGTACAGTGTTACAGTGAATTTCTTTTTAAAATGGTAAAAAAATTAGCTTTAATTTGTTTGAAATCTTGTTATCCATCTTGTCTTCCAGAATTCCATGCGTTTTGGAAGAATTTGCAACAGTAATTTCATATTTGTGAGCAAATCTCTATTTTTGCATATTAAAAGTAAAATTTTGTGTTTGTAAATAAGTTCTCTTTATTCATCAGTGGTGTTCTTATTTAATAATGAAAAATATTTCAGCAGTAAAGCTAACTGTGTTTAGGTCCTGTTGAGTTAAATGGACGATCTAAATTCACATTATGTAGTCAAAAAGATTTTCTAACACGCTATGTCATATGGGGTACAGTGTTATAGAAAAATGGGACAAGCTGTTACATCCATAATTTGTCCAATTTACACATTAAAAACAAGGATATGTTCCACAGTATAAATTTTATTACTCTTCTAGCTCTGAATTTTTCTTTTTCATATTTTTGATTATAAATATAAATGATAAAATAAATAAATCGGCTAATTTTTTTAAAGCTTTTCTTGTCATGTGATGTTTACAAACCTTTCGTTACATGATTAGCAGGTTTTTTTTAGTGTTGGATCTTAACTGATACGACAGTTAAAAGTATGATTAAAAAACAAATAGCCAAGAGGAAAAAAGCACTAAACCCCAAAGAGAACGAAATTCCCAAGAAGCGAGCCAGTGAACCTGAAGCATAAGTCTACCGAGTTATCATCAACACAAGATTAAGATTCACCATCTTATGCTGATAGGGATAAAATTTTTTTGAGAATTGCAATCAGACGTTTCTGCAGACGACAACAATTAACAATGATGATTACGTTATAGTTGAAGCAAGACACCTTAAATAACATCTAAATCCACTGTATTGGGGGAGTTGTGAATCAGAACAATGTGGATTTTAATGTAGTGTACGTCAAAAGAATATTTCCATCTTATAAATTTTTACAAACAAATGAAGTTTATGCATTTGAAAAATCCCAACTCATTGCAGAACCTTCTCTCCCAGTACAATCAGAAGTGACAATGAGAAAAGCAGAAATGCTGAATTTCTCTGCACTTCATTCTCTATCACAATCTAAAATAAGTTTACATCTTATTTAATCTTATTTTATCATCTACTTTGTAATTTCCTCACATTTGTGTTTTAATCATATTTAAAGCTGTTCAATTATACGCAAATTAATCAAAAGTGGTACCTTATTTTAAGCCTGCTTAAGGAATCATTATATACCTGTATATTTCAGTTAAAATGAATTTTAATAAAAGCATATTCTTTATATTTACTGTTACCACTATTACGTAATACTGTATCCCACAGTGTGTAACACTGTACTCAGACAGTGGGACTCAGTGCTACAATGTACATCAATACCAAAAACATTTAATTCTGGATATAAATGTTGCTCTTTTTATTTTAATGATATGTAAGATGTGTGTAAGCGATTACATAATAACACTTTAAAGCTTTGTTTGCTTCATATAGATGTGTATCTTGATGTCACAGCTGAAACCTAAAAAATTGTTACACTGTGCCCTACTTTCCTCTATGTTTAATCGTTAATTAAGTAGATGAATAATTTTAGTTTCGGTCACAAATACTTTTTTCCAACTTTTCAATATTCCAGTCTTAAATTATGCCACCTAATAGCACTGAAAAAAATTATTCTAGAGATAATTCGCATAAAAATTAGTTCAATAGTTATTTAAATCATACAATTAACATCTAACATCATCTTACGAGATAGTTCTTAGTGTTTTTTTTCCAAAATGTAAATCGCAATTGTTACAACTTTTCATCCTCATGTAACAAAACAACGACCGTATAACAGCAACCTAACATAATAATCAGTAGTATACCGATAAAATGGTTTAAAATATTAAACATTTATCCCATAAGGGATTGATATTTTATTGCTTACTCAGTAATCCAATATCAGATATTAAAGGAATGTAGTGTTTTATATCGTAATGTATTTTTCGTATTACACAGGTTGACATGAAGAAGATTATAAAGAATATCCGCGTAATATAAGTACTAAAACGTTATGATTCATATTTAAAAACAACGGTATACAGTATCGATTTCAGTAGCATTATAATGCATTTTCGGATTTCATATATCTCTATGATATTTTTTATTTCCAGATTAAACTCGAAAGCTCCTTACCAATTATTTGTGCATTGCTTTCTGTTTTTATTCCAATAAATCCCTACTGCACCAGGAAATAAGGATACTTCGCAGAATTAAGCTTTATTCTTCCATTTGAGGAAAGAAATCTCTCAGTTGGCTTAAAGGCATTTTATGCATGTATCTTCTTGATCAGTAGTAGGCTGGTACATTAGACAAGATTCACTATCACGAACTTAATTGCCGTAAAAATAGGACTTTTATGACTCTTAAATTACTCTTTCGACTCTTTTATCACAGTTAGACCTCGCAAGCAATGTTTAATTCAATTCTATATCGCTGCATAATACTATTTGCGATCGCAGTTCAAGAGTTTGTTTGAAAAATTAAATTTATTGCTCATATAAAGGGCGCAGTTTTTTACATTTTAATGGCAAAAACATGTTCTCCGAGATGCAAGTCTAGTTACTTACTTTTAAGATTTAGGGCAGTAATTTGGGATACTTTGATAAACTATGCTTTATACCTTAATGCTATAAGAAATATCACATTTGAAATTAAGAAGCTTAAACACAGAGAACGTTAAGAATACAAATCTGAAACCAACATACTAGGAAGTGATAAATCTTCATTAATCTTTTTAATTAAAATGTAAACATCATAAATTAATTTAAGATTCATTCCATTACTTAAAACTTTTAACGAATTAAAGAAATATATTACGTTATTACTTTAATTAAAATTTTAGAATAATAAAAGTAATTTCTCATGTCTATAAGAAAGATGTAACCAAGTTAAAACAAACAACAAAATGCATGCATGTAACTAATGTTTTTAGTTTGTATGTGTATTAAAATTATTAAATTAATAACATATTAACGTAACATATTAACATGGTAGAATAACATAACATATTAACATTACATATGTTGTTGTCTTGTCCATGGATAGAACACTTCAAATAGGGCCATGCACGTTCCGCACAATCTCAGCTATTTTAAGGCAATTGTCCGAGTACAGGTCCTCCAAGGGAGAGTCACTAATTTGTTAAATGCTCGCCAAGATGCCGGGCAAATGTTCGGGACTTAATTCTGTATCACAGTTTTTACAGCTGGGATATGTTCTTGTTCCATCCGGCTGAATTTTCATTCCCCTAAGGTGTCTAGTCCTCAGTCTTACTATGGCTTTGGCAAGTGATCTGCTTGTAGTTAGTTCACAGATCTGATGTTTCAACTTGATGGTCTTGTCCTTGAATTTTGATTTTGACACTTATTTATGTCATTAAGGGTAGTACATCGGCTGCCTCATTCCCTTCTATACCGACGTGTGTAGGTATCCATTGTAGAATGCATTGCTTGTCCATAGCATGGAGTTTGTCCAGGACTCTGTGAATGTTGATTATTTGCTTGGTGTAACCCTTTTGAATCGCCTAAAGGGCAGCTTTACAATCGCTGAAGATTATTAATCCTCCAGTTCTCTCAGATTCCTGGAAACAGGAATATATATTTAGGGCTTCTTGGATGGCTAGGAGTTCACATGGGTAGTTTTATGCAATTTTACCAGCATCATGTTTAAACTGTTTAGCAGTACCGTCTGGTAAAATAAACTTGATAACCGCTCCTCCATTTTCCAAAGTTTCGCATGACGATCCGTCAGTAAAGGCACCGACAAAACCTCTACTCAAATATGATTCGATGGTACGAATTCCTTTATCTCTGATGTTAGAGGTTAGTTCTTTTTTGGAGCATGGTTCAAGAAGATTAGTTACAATTTTGGTATTTTTGGGAAGAAGAGAGTGGAGAGGAACATTACATATATTAAAATTTTGTATCGGTTTACTCCAATTATGTATTTCAAAAAAAGTATTTTCGTATATCAGTTTCTTTGTTGAAAGCCTAACATCAATAATTTTAATCTGAAGGCTGTTTGAATTTGAGAGAGAGAGAGAGAGAGAGAATAGGGATTCTTTACATTTTAAATCTTTAAGTACTGTTATGTATGAATAAAAATTATTATTCGTCAAAAACCTTTCATTCTAAATTATTTGAATTCTTAAATGTTGCAACTAAAATAGTTAATTATCAAGTTCGAATTATTTTCGGGATGGGAGATTCTCAGTAAAAAGAAACACCGAAACATATTAAAAGTGAAATTATCTTTTAAAGTATTCTTTATTCTCCCGCAGATTCAGAACAGTTTCATAAAAAATAACAAACCCTTACAAAGATTATATTCTTTTTCGTTTAGTTAGTGAAATATTCTTTTAAAATAAACCAATGTCTTCCTCATAGATAAATTTCCGGTCGAACTTTCTTTGATCAAATGGAATTCAAGACCAACCAATTGCAACCGGCTAACCAGGATTTTATTTAGAAAAATCTGATCCCTCCGAAACGAAAAAGTAGCCACGAAGTTTTGCTGACCAGGAAAGGAGAATTGGGAGAGTTACTTTCTTTGGAATCGCAAACTTTTATTTCCTTTTTTACGACCAGCGATCGTAAAAAGGCAGAGGATTCTTGTTGGGCAAATTCGGTCTCGATGCTTGCTTTATTGTTCATTTTATAGCGCCAAAAACATGTATAGTTTGAAAAACAGTAAATGAACATTCCATTTGTGTACACAAGAGTTCGTATTAAATAAAGAACATACGGCCTTAATTCTGTTTCAAGTATCTCATCCTTTATATCCGTATGACATATTCATCGAATATTCATCATTTAGTATGTTTTACGTATGTTCACTTCACCTTTAAGCTCTAAACTAGACAAGTCCTTTGTGTGTGCTCTGAACTTGATATATGAAAAAAGTATTCGAATAAAATATGTACAGTGTAGAACCTTGATTATCAAAGGTAATGTGGACAAAAAAACATTTCAGATAGCAATGAACTCGTAGAACATAGATGCAGTAACATATTACACGAAATACAGTAAACGTTTACAGTACTACATGTTACTCACCCTACTAATTTCTCTTTATCTTAAGCCTAAGTGATTTCTACAAGACATCTCGTCAATAAATGTCCAAAGATTGCTTTGACGCGGTATATCGTCATTAAGATACTGTTTATTTTTTGTATGGTGACGAGATTTAGATATGGTCAGCTTTCGTCTTATGACGATATATCTCTTCATCAAGGTACTGTCGAATTCGTAAGACGAATTCAAGATCGGGTCAGTTCTCTTCTAATGACGAGTTATCTCGTCCATCAATATCTGGTTAGTTTTGTTCATACATCTTCGAAACTACTAGAAGGGTATTTTGCTTTGCAGCACTTTCTTGCATCTTTGGACAAAGTGTACATACTCGTTTTCGAAGCTAAATTTTAAACATGAAGAGAAAACCTCTTTATCAAATTAGGCTTGGATAATACCATACTGTTAATCAGACAAAGTTTCTACTTCATTGAATGAATACTCTTCCCTATCACAGTTTGAAATATTAACGTTCTTATATTCAATGGTATTTTGTAGTTCTGAACTACTAAATATTAGTTGTATTGCGACTTAAGCATATTCTTTTACTTTTCATAGACCAACTCGTGAATTATCTTATCCATTTTACTGTATTCTTCAGTGGAAGGCAATCCTTATCTCTACTATTATAAAATGAAGTGTTTCTTTGTGTGTGTAGTGTCTTGAGGAATCTATGGCAGGTACAATAATGAAATTTGGCACACAGGTAGTCCTATTGTTTTGCGATTTTTGTGTCCAGCCTCAATATTAAAATTTAATACAGAACAGTTTTTAATTATTTTATTTGCATATTAGTATTTTTGTTTTCTTTAGAAGGACAACAGTATAAAGATATCACATATTTTAAATTTATTTTTCCCTTTACTTTTTGGAGCAACGATTTCAGCAGACGAACAAATCAAATAAACAGTTTTAACTGGAGTTATGGAGTTCGTGTTTCTTTCTCCTGTATCGTTAAAGATAGAATAAAAATTTCAACGGAGATGGAATCTGCGGAAAATTTTATATCAAATCAATACCTAAAAATGTGATTTTCTAGAACTAAATTAATTTTTCAATTGTAACTTTTATATTTCTTCCAATATGAATTTGGCCGCCGCGGAGAATTTGACCTTTGCGATCGTTAGAGATAAGATTAATTAATTTTGATATCCTGATCAACGGATTCGAGTCAAGCAAAACAAATAAAAAGTTGTAACTGGCGTTCTTCAGTGCTTTTTTTTTCTATATCAGCGATCGTTAAGGGAAAATGAAAATTTTAACAGATTTGAAATCTACCGAAAACTTTACATCAGATCGATACCTTGTACATTTGATTTTCTTTTAATGAATAATTTTTCAATTGAATATATTTTATATTTTCGCAAGAGATTGTGACGTCACACCTATTTTATCTCATCGCAATTAGAATTTGGCCGCATTTGACAATGACGAGGCCATCCCGACGTTGCCTGTGGTGATGGATTGCGAAGCGAACCAAATCGGAAAGCGTAACAATCACCGGGGTTGGCAAGCAGTGGTCACACCAGATCCTACAAAAAGAACTGTCACGGACAAAGAAAATTTTGCGTTAGATTAATACCTTATACATTTTTTTTCGTTTAATAAATAATTTTTCAATTGAATATTTATATTTTCACAAGAGATTGTGACGTCACGCCAGTTGGATCTGTTCGCAATTCTAATTTGACCTTATTCCACAATAACGAGGCCATCACGGCGTTGCATGTGATGTTGGTTTGCGAAGCAAGGCAAATGGGAATGCGTAGCAATCACCGGAGTTGGCGAGCGATAGCAATCAGTGATCACACTTGACCCCACGAAAAGAACTGTTACGGACAACGCCGTGTGGGCCTCGCTGTGGCTACTTAATTATGCATCATTATTACAGATAAAGTAAATGAATACTATATTACACTTCAGTTACGTTTATATTTGATGGATATGTTATTTGTAATGATTGGAAAATGTACCTCGTAAAGTGATCTAGCGAATGTATTTCTTTAATTAAATAGGCAGTTTGAGAGATATCGTGAATAGTAGACTCACTCGCAGACTCATAACTCACACAACATTCAACATTCACTATACATTCAACATTCACTATACCTTCAACAATCACTATGCATTTAACATTCACAAAACATTCAACATTCATTATACATTCAACATTCACTATGCATTCAACATTCACTATACATTCAACATTCACTATACATTCAACATTCACTATACATTCAACATTCACTATACATTCAACATTCACTATACATTCAACATTCAACATTCACTATGCATTCAACATTCAACATTCACTATGCATTCAACATTTACTATGTATTCAACATTCACAAAACATTCAACATTCACTATACATTCAACATTCACTCATTCAACATTCACTATACATTCAACATTCACTATACATTCAACATTCACTATACATTCAACATTCACTATACATTCAATATTGACAAAGCATTCAACTTACGAAACAACTCAGATTTTAAGAGAAAAGAGACGATACCCTAGTATCGTAAATCTAAATTGCAATAGGTACTTCACAATTCATATCAATGTTATATAGAAACATTTCTTTCTTTTGAAAATATGTTTTTGTGACAGTGTTGCTCTAGTTTGGTTGTTTTGACCAGACAATAAATTTTTGCAGATATGGAACAAAATATTTCAAAATTCTTACTGGTCCACCAATTCTGGATCTAAAGCAAAATTTAATCGACAAATTTCAAACAAATTAGGTATGAACTGATGCATAATTTGTTCAAATGTTAGATAGATAGAACTAGTTTATTGTATTTTATTTTTATTGTATATGTGCTTAATTTTTTAAAAATTCAATAATAATCACTGCAGGCAAGGCAGCGCAAGTTTAATCCCGAACTTTTAGTACTCATATTGAAGCAATTACTACTCTATCACATTAATATATCTTATTTTCGTATTTTTACCACACATTTGCAAACCCTTTAATAATATATTTACTCTCTTATTTATTAAATTTATTATTGACATAAATTTGAAAATTACTTTCCAAAAATTGCTTAGCCCAATAAAAAATGACTTACCAAAAAAATTATCCAAATATTACTTCCAACATCAAGAGGAACATAACGTAATAAGTAATGGGCAAGAACATAACAAGAATGAAGTTCATGATTTGCACTTACCCAATCTGATATAGCAAGTGCTTATCATAAACTGTGTTCTTGTTCACAATACACAAAAAAAAATGTGTTTGGGCGCAAGAGCATTTAATTTCACTCGTGCCCTTCTTTGGCATCGAATAGCTCTATTGAAACTCGAAATTTGCGGAAGAACACGTTTTGCAGTATGATAAAGAATTCGATCGTTGGAAGATACAACCATCATCCCCGTATTCTGCCTTGCCATAGTAGCCAAATTATGCAGAACGTCGAGATACATGTCAATGTTCATGGTGCCAACTACATAAAGCAATGCGCCGAATCTTAAACAGGAAACAAAAAACACACTAGGATGGATCTTTCTCCAAATTTCTGCAGTGTCCAAATACTTTTGTCCATATAGTAGGGATGCGACATCGACAGCGAAGCATCGATGTTTTTAAACATCGATGTTCAAAATTTAAACATCGATGTTGATAATACATCGCCCTAAAACCATCGATGTATTTAAAATGCAGTGTATTTAAACTTTTCTCCATATTTCTTAAAGCTGTTTAGCATGTAGTGATGCGACATTGGCTGCAATTCATCGATGTTTTTTTATAAAACATCGACATCGATGTCGCATCCCTACTTTTCAGACCCTTTCACCCTAGGCCACTTTGGTCTAAAATTATGTTCAATTTGCTGTTTATAAAAATTATGCTACTTGGTTATTTTTAAATTTTTTTACGGTACTTTTTTCATTTAAAAATAAAACATCGACAACGTAAAAACATCGATAAGTATAAACATCAATGTTACAAAAACATCGACTCCAATACATCAATGTTAAAAACATCGATGTTTTTTTTTAAAAAACATCGATGTCGCATCTTTACCATATAGACAAAAACTGGCACGATTCTTCCTTTGCGCCAGTCTAACAACTTTCAAGGTACATCAGCTCTACTGGCTGTAGTCTAGATATTTTCTTGGTGTGATTCTTATAATTTTCAAGGTACAACTGTTTACTGGCCTTAGTCTAAATTCTTTCTTGGAGCGACCAAGGTACAACTGCTGCACTACGTAGTCTAAAGGTTAATCACATACATGTTTTACGCATTCAGTACTCCTTTACCTACATTACTCTTTGTCTTTTGATAGGATGAAGATATCAAATATTCTAAGTTACTATGGTTTGATTTAGCTTCATCCTCTACTGATTGTGTTCAGTTTTAATAAAATGTTCTTTCTCGTCTATATTATGTTAATGCATGTGTTAGGTATTCAAACTTTGATGTTAGGCTTTTAAGTCAGTTAATATATAAACGGACGGAATATGAGATCTTTATTATGATCTTGTATAGATCGAAAATCTCTGAGGGTCATGAGATTTCAGAATATTGCAGTACTCTATATTTCTGCCTTTCTCTCACAGCACACATAGTGATTACAAAACCACACCAATAGGTTAAATGAATCTTACAAGATAAATTGGTCAATATAGTAAATATTGATCTGAACACGTGAAGGAAAGATTACAGGTTGCAGAAAGGATATGTGCACGTAGATCTTTCAGATAGGTAAAAATGTTTATTGTAGAAATCAATTTTAAATTCCAAATTCTTTTCGTTGTCCGTTCTATTCCACTTAAAAAATTTATTATTTATCTCACAATTTAATTACAATTAAAAAATTACATAAACTACATACTTATTTAACGCTCCAGTTCCTTTCGGTGAGATATCTCTTCGCGATACGACCAACTTCGCAATCGATGAGATTTCGCGATATGACCAACTTCGCAATCGATGAGATATCTAGTCATCAAGATACTGTCGATTTTTTGACAACGAAGAGTTCACGATCTATCCAGGTTTCTTGTTATCACGTGATATTTAGTCCATCAATATCTGTTCATTTTTCAAATAACGCGATATCTCTTCCATGAAGATCAGGTCAATTTTGTTCTAATAACGAGATATCTGTTACATAAAGATCTGGTCAGTTTTCTTCTAATGACTGAAGTTTCGTCCTCCTACTTCTGGTCAGTTTTCTTCTAATGATAAGATAACTCGTCAAAAATATCGCCAGGAGTGCTAATATGAACTCTCATTGTAAAGGGAAATTAAATTGCAGAAATTATTCACATCGAATCAAAACACACCTTTTTAAATTCTAAGTCGTGTGTATGAGAGAAATCAGTGTTTCATGAGAATCTTCTTACACGTTTTTCCAAATTATTATACGATAATTCATACCTGTCAGATTTTAAGAGATTCTAAATAATAAAATTCCTTGTGGGGTAAAATTTTATAAAAGTGTTCTAAAGTAAGACAGAAAGCATATACTATCGCTCGCACAGTTGCGTAGTTGTAATAAATGAATATTTTAAAAGTCCTATTGTATCTACTCTGTAATGCTCGAATCCATTTTATTCCGTCTGGATTTCAAAATTGTGAAAACATTCCGCTTTAACACTAGATTAAAAAACCATTTGAAAAGAACACAAAATAGCTCATCTATATTTTCTTGCAAACCAAGCACCCACTATTTTGTCAAGGAAAAATTCTACATATATATCAGAACGCTTTCACGAAAAAAAGTAGGATATATAGGCCCCTCAAATATTACATTTGCAATTCAAATAGATCCTCGGTTATATTTTGAGAAGAAAGGTCCGAGAAAAAAATATGATATATGCCGTGTAAGTTGAGCGCAGTCATGCAAGAAGATTAGGAATAGAGTTTATGGAGTTTATATGCTTAGAAATGAGATCAAAATTTTAGCATTCTTCCTTCTTTTCTCGTTTTATTGTTATGAGCTTGTGCAAATTCTTATGGTATGGCTGTTCATGCATATCCCTGTCTGTGTTTTCTTTTGTTGCAATCCAGATAAATTCAGTCTTTTTATTTTTGTGTATGCTGGTAATGCTCAAAACTTTTCATGTGATAATTCCTAACTGTCCGACAAGAAAAATAAGCTTCATCCATGTTACTAAGGTTAGGGTAAAATATGAGATACTTTCATGTTTCAAATTAGAAATGAGTATGCAAATGTTGAAGTGTTTGTTAAAAATGGTACCTTTGTTACATGAAGGTATATTCTTAATGTATATTGTTAGGTTATGTAATTTTGTATCTAGATGTGGAATAGTTAAAGTGCACATTTCAAGTTTTTGTATAGTTGTTTGATTGCATTTATCTAAACTTCCAAAGTTTTTTGGCCTCAAGGAATCAGTATTTTTCCTCAAAGCTAATTTGTATCTAGATTTGTATTCCGATGCTCCAGGTGCATCGGAACTGCGCATCCAGCAGATGTATATAAGGAGTAGTTATTGAACTGTTATTGAAAATTTCTGCTGCATTGCGATTTAGGTTACCTTTCAACGACTGGAAAAATGCTTCGCCGCAAAATTCGAGCTCATTACGAGCAACTTTCAGAGTTTGAAAGAGGTCGTATCATTGGATTGAAAGAGGCAAGTTGGGCAAATCGGAGAATCGATCGTCATGTGAGTCGAAGCGATGCGGCTATTAGAAGATGCTGGCAAGAGTGGGTGGACAATGGCAGATTTCAACGTCATGATGGTAGCGGTTGACGTAGGGCCACAACAGATCGCGAGGACAGAGTGATTGCCACTCATGCCTGCACACTGTCGAGCCAGATTGCAGTGGTGCTTGGCTCGATCAGGCTGGAATTATGCTGACTGGGGATGTATAGTCTTTGGCGACGAATCCCGCTTCCAATTGTGTCCTGACGATCATCGAAGACGTTTCTGGAGACGCCCAGGGCAGCGTACCGATCCTGCTTTCACTATTGCACGCCACACGAGCCCTCAACAAGGAGTTATGATCTGGGGTGCCATTTCCCTTGATAGCCGGACCCCTTTGGTCGTCATTAGAGGTACACTTACTGCACAGCGGTACGTTGACGACATTCTGAGACCTGTTTTGCTACCGTTCCTTTCTTAGTACTCTGGGCTCATTTTTCAGCAAGACAATGCCAGACCACATACGGCACGTGTTGCTATGAACTATCTTCAAGCTTGTCAAACATTTCCTTGGCCATCCAGATCACCAGATCTCTCTCCCATCGAGCATGTCTGGGATATGATGGGAAGGCGACTGTATCCGGTAGGGAATGTTGATGACGTCCGACAATTTGAGTGAATTTGGCAAGAAATACCGCTGGAGACCATCCGGGAGCTTTATCGGTCTATGCCACGCCGTGTGGCAGCCTCGGTGGCGGGTCAACACCTTATTGAGCTCGTTACTGTAACTCTGAAATAAATCATTCAATTGTTCTGAAATTTTAAACATTTTCTATTATGTACATAATTTTTCTATCCACTAATATTTTTCTCCATCGGACAACTCCTTCTTGGTGCTTCGATTTTTTTTTGCCATAGAGTGTAGTATGGAACAAATCACCATGTTAGCCGAACGTTGAAAGTAAACTAAGCTGAAGCGCTTGATGTATAAGTAGGAATCTTACAGTAAACAAAAGTATGTGTCGCTAAATGCTAACACATTTGCTTTTTTCTTTTGACTTTGAGAATGTTGCACGACCCGTTAAGGTTTCCCACTTACAACTGCAATGTCACCATAAAAACATAAAACTTTGTGCTTTAGTCAAAGTAAAAATAGGGTGATCACAAAAATAATTTCATCTATTTACGTAACTCTAGAGACAGCAATGTTTTAAGGATTGTGATGAATTATTGTAAATTAGTTGTTTCAATGATTCGGGCTTGAAATTAAAATAGGTAAAAATACTCTAACTCTTGTGTTTACGCTTATAGCTCATGAATAATTTCTGAAATTCTTAAAGTCAACACCAGTTTATTTAACTCTTATAGTGATTAACACAATGAAGTCATAAGAGGCAATACAATATTATTCCTCCAAGCCAAAAACAATTGAAAAGGAGCAGTTTCGAATGCAGAACATGCAGTGGTCACCAATTGTAGACTTTTTATGGGCTGAATTGTGAATTTAAAAGTGTAATTCCAACATCGATTTTAGTTGTAGAATAAAAGTTTGTTATGTTTGTATGATCTATTACATGTGGTCACAAACAATGAAAATAATTTTGTTTTGGCTAGTGAAAATTTCTGAATTTGTGAGTGCCTATAGTACCTTCAAGAGTTGGAATACGGTCTCCTAAATGGATTTTGAGCGCTTAGTCTGAAACAACTAAATAAGGATTTTCCTTTCATAGGTATATGAGCTTTATGATTCTATGAATATATTGTAAGGGGTTGAAGACATCCGAGGTAATGTAAAAACCATTTTATTTACACATATGTTAGATAGCACAGATACAGGTTAACGCAGCTATCCTTCTAGCATATAGCCTTATATCATATCCAATCTATACGATTTTCCATTAATGAGAGACCATAGGTCGCCTCATTAGCAAGAAACTAATGGCAAACGGTCCCACAGACCTGATCATATAGCTAACCACACGATGCTAAACGTTTAGTAACTTGTCTCTTATACATCATTCCATTCAAACAGAAGTCAGGTACATTGAAATTGAGCTCCAGTTCAATACGGAAATGTTCGGTTCCTGGGGGTTCTAGATTGAGTTTACAGGCTGATTCTTGTCAAACAACTCTTGAGAGAACTTGAAATTCATATCAATTCCTAGAGCTCGAGGTCTCGCATTGGTGTTACGGTTTCATAGCGTATGCACGTATTTTGTTTTTATATACATAATTTTGGCATAGGAACAAAGATAGAATGTTGAATTCTCAGTCAACAAAGATGAAGTACGAAAACGAACACCGTGGCATATTTTTATGCTTGAAGTGAATATTGTATTCAGGCACGTCGTTATTTAAGATCAGGTGGTGCATGAATATTTCGAAAATAAAGATACTCAGCACGTAAAGGTTGTGGAAATATACTTGTATATTATCTCAATAGAGTATATCTTGAGATACAGAGTAGGAATGTCAATTTAGTACCAAATTCCTCAACCATCAAATATACTAGAGGTAAATGCTTGGATACGAGAGGTAATCGTACCATTCGTAGTGCACAAACACCCTCTAAGGTTTATCTGTTAAAAATATGTATACCTTTTAGGACGTATTGTTAATTACATTATTACAGCAATCTGCACTCGTGTTTCTACCATCTTTTTGCTATGATCAATAATTTTGTTTTTTCGTATAATTTATTTTTATTATTTTAGTATGTTTTATAAATTCTGTTAGTGATATTTGTTTTAATTTGATCCTTTTGATTTTGCTTAGTTCAGAAAATATAAGACTTTATATTTTCTTCCTTACGATCAAACTTTCATCATTTTCAACACAGTAGGTATTACAGATAATCAACCGTAGTCTCATTACACAGTATAAAGCCCAACAACCGGAAATGTAGAACACCAGAGCTATATAACATTAAATTATAATAAAACTGTACATAGAGCAAAAGCAATTGAAAAAATTATAATAACGAAAACTTTCTTGTGATAGACTGGCATCCAAGTGGAGCAAGATTGGCTACGCTTTTGTGGATATGTAGTGCATCAATTTTCAGATATATATACACAGCTATCAGTCTCATTTTGTATGGTAAAGACACTTCGAAAAATACATTTATTAACTGATTAATACTTCATGTGCTACTATATGATACATGCAGTTAGAGCATATAACAAAAGATGTGAAAGGTAGAAAAGAAATGAAGATTCCATCTGATGTAAAAGTGATCGAACCTTCAAATAGCTTGAATGAACGCCTTCCCTATTAAAGTCGAACGTTGTAAAAGGGGTCAAAGTACCTGCCATCCATCCCTCTGCATAGGACACATTTATGTAAATAATAGGCACTAAAACGATGCAAACGACCAAACTTTTCTAGTATAATGTAATTTTTGTGTGGTTAAAGCTTTTTTTTTCATTTTGTTCTTGGGAGTCGGAATTAAAAAACAACAGTGTGTTCTGCAATCGAAACTTGAATAGTAAGGAACTCGTAAAACTTACGTACACCAAGAAATTAATGAACGACTTTAATGAACTTCGCTTGCTAAATAAGGTGAAACACCAGCATCAGTCTTATGAGATACGATCCCACAAGCAAGGGAGCAAACTCAATGGACGGACGCATGTAAAAATTGCAAAACTTCATAAGGCGGACCCGAAGCCAGCTCAGCCTTTTTAGCCTCCCACTCCAAATTAACGGTCTCTAAAAATTTCCATCTTTTAACCCGAGGATAAGTTACAGGCTCGGGGAAATAGATGCATTTGTACGTCGTTAAAATGCAAATGTGACTTCGATTATATGATTATCCACCACCTTCACCTCAAATATCGGGGTTTTTCGGAAATTAGATCCGGGGAAATTTAAACGCTTCTAGATGAAGAAGAATAACGAGTCATGAGGTAAGGAGAAAAGATCGAAATTGGGCAGCGAAAAGTTGGTTAATATCCACTGTCGGCTCGATTAAAGATTCGAGACGATATGAGATTTCGTAATGGAATTTTAATTACTGCCCTTTGCTGCTAACTTTCTTTTGATTTTCCCATCAGCTACAATAATCTGGTTGGTATGGTGGAGTCTGTTAGAAGAGCTTGTAATTTTTGATGTTATTATTTTTCTGGCATTCTTTTTTTTTTTTTTTTGTTTAGAAAGATGGATAAAAATAAGTTATTTATCTACTATTAAGTTGGGAAAATTCTTTAGTTTTCGTTGGAGTGGAGTACAAATATTAAAGGGAAAAAAATGGCTGATTCCGGAGAGATGTTCTAATTTTTTATTTTACTCTTTGATTTCTGTAGGAGGATTTTCACGTTTTTGTTTATTTCTACTCTTTAAATTGGAGAGAGTACAATTATTTAAAGTAACTAAGATTTTGTAAAATCTCTTTTTGTTTGTATATATTTGAAAAGCAAAAACGGTTCTCCATTTTATAGTATGCTGCAACCCGTAAAAAGTTTGTAATTTTTAAAGTTATTATCTATCTGGTCTCTTTTTACGTTTTCGGTTTTTAGTATGAGATGGATCAAATAAAGATATTTATTTAATAGTATGCTGGGAAACTTTTTCTCTTTTGTTTTCCTAGTGGTGTATATTTGAAAAACAAAATAAATGTTTTTCTTCTACCGAGTGGAATGCAAGAAGCTCGTAAAATAGTGTAATTTTAAATGTTATTAGTTTTCTGGAAATTATGTTTTTTTTGGTAGAAGGATTACTGTGTTAATGTCATTTTTCAAATGGATAAAATGCAGTTATTTATTTAGTTTTGAGTTGTTAAATTTATTTATTTTTGTTTGTAATATTAATATGAAAAGGAAAAAAAAATTAGTATGCGTTTCTCTTTTCTCTTACACTTTCTTATATTGTATTTGGTTCAAAAAATTATTATAATTGAAAAATAAAAGCGTACGAGAAAGTTACTGAAATTTAACAAAACTTTTCTAAAAGGAGAAAAGTGTTAAAAAATATGAGACTTTTTGAAAAGTGTAAAAATAGATTCATTCTTTCTAACAATGCTTTTGCTATTACAGATTTTAATAAAAAAGAAGACTTTCAGGCAAGTAAATAGCCTTAAACATACTTAAACAACTCATTTAAAGAAGACAAGATAATTATTAGTAGTATAATATTACATTTAAAAACAGTGTATGTCACTGTTTTCGTCGTCATAACACTTCGAGTTAATTGGTATCAAAATTCGTTGAAATCACTAAAGTACACAATTGCATTCGAAAACAACTCCAATTACAGCTTAAGCCATTGGAACACTTAACTACGAGCCCATTCTATATTTGAATTAAATATCTATTTTAATGTTATTGCTCTTTCCATTTCTGAGTTAGATGTCAACATCTGCATTTGTATAGCTTTGGCCGATGTTGATTATTTTCTCTCTTCTTCAGGATGGTAATTCATGGTCTGAAGAGCAGCTGCTATTGCAGGGCAGGTGGTCATTTAATGATGTATGAGTTAAACGGCAAAATAGTTGTTACAATATCTGTTCATTCAGGTTTCCATCGCAGTTATTTTCAATGTCTTATAAATATCCTCTTCTCAACCTGGATATTATGGTGGTGGTATTTCTACCGTTGTTAATTCCACAAATTTATTGTTTCATTTTAATTTTTTATATGAATTCGAATTTTATCAAAGCATTAGCATCAGTAAAAGTTGCATATTTCAATTGAGTACTTACTAAATACATTTTGTTTTAGTATTCAAAATAACAATATGCAAGAGTACTGGAATACTAAGCACAAAATCAGTACACCATTACACTCAAATAAAAGGTACATATTTGTTCTCGGAATCTGCACCTCTTTTCATCTCGCTATGTGCTCATTTTTTATTCTTCTCGAAAACACCGTTTCCTTCAAGAAAAGAAATTTAAACTCGAATATTTCCTACAGACCGCCCCATCCTTTCCTACTTGTTTGCTTTTTTATGTCGCTTATGCTGCATAGTTACTACTCTCTACTACAAAACTCATAAATAATGTAGAAAAAAAAATAATGCACTCGACAGAATGCATAATTAATTTCAAAGACACATCCAAATTTATGTATTTTTTTTCCTCTCCTACCCTTATCGTGTGTGCGTCTGTCTTCTTCCCTTTCTATATATCCTCGACTCCAGCGCAACTTTCAAAGTTTATAATCTCAGGGTGGAACAAATGAATAAAAAAGCGGAATTTTTCGGTACGAGTGAAACAAAAATACATATAAATCACTAAAGGGAAAGTCGTCGGCACCCATTAGTAACTCAGGAAAAGAACAAGAAGGAAAAAATAAGAAAACAGACAGTAATGCTTTGCGACAATGATTTTTTTGTGCTCTTCGAGTCCTGCAGTGTCTCTGTTGTTTGTAGAATACATTTTCTGTAATTATTTGAGGGGATGTCTAGCAACTGCACGGCGGAGAGTCAGTGACGCACTCTCTTAAATTATCATCGGTGTGATCACAATTAAAAGAACTTGAAGCACCTCATAGATGCGCCGAATGCTAATATACTTGTCTATACTTGTATCTCAATTATATTTGTAGTTGGTACAGTCGTATGTTGCACATTGGAGTAATGAATTTTGTAGAATATTATATATGTAGTATATGTCATCCTTTCGGGAAAAATGTAAATTTTAATGAATTACGGATGTATAGATACTGTTCTTTTGTATCAAAATTGAACTGCTTTAGGAAAATTTTGACTGTCCTATCTAACTAATAATCCAATGTTCCTGTTTATTAGCACTTTTGTCATGCGTAATACGTTTTATGGTTACATAAGGCATCGTGATGTCAGTATCAAAGCTCTGGAGTCATGAATCAATTTGTAATATTATGCATATAAGTGGGGAATACATTAGAACATCGATTATCGGAGCTTCGGTTGAGCTAGCAGCTGGTTATACAAACAGAGGTTATCGTAGATGCCCCGAATGCAAATATACTTGTCTAGACGTGTTTCTCAATTGTACTTGTAGTTGGTACAGTCGTATGTTGCACATTGGAGTCATGATTTTTTGTAGAATAGTATACATGTAGTATATGTAATGAATATAAAAACTTGAACACAGAAAACGAGTTATTTTATTTTCATATATGTACATAAACTTCTAATTTCCTATTATGCGAACAAATGAATATTATGAATAAATGCGTGAATTAGTTTGATAATCGACTTTTTTCAAATCATAAACTTCCAGTATAAGCACTTTAAATAATCTATAGTAGATATATTCTGCTTTATCAAATGTAATGCCTACTCTGTGTTCTTCAGGATAATACGTACTGATCGGTTTAAAATTATAGATGGTAAACTCATTAAACTTAAAGATGATTATATATATATATATATATATATATATATATATATATAATTATCTTTAAGCAGACGGTATGATTATGATAGCCTAAGATTTAATTTTTCTTGGAATAATAGAAAAAGCACTGAGAGAATAGAAGTAAACTTTTATCTAAAAGCTCATTTAAATTGAGTTTGATCTTGCGAAATTACGTTTCCACAATTCATAAAGACTTGCTTGTTATCTTTTCTTTAGTTGTTGACTGTACTATTTACTTGTGTTTCCTCTTAAATTTTGTTTCACTGTATTGTTCTTAATTTCAGAATGTCCAGAATTTTTTTTCTTAAATGGAAATCCGTGTTTAGGTGAAGTAACCTATAATTAATATTTAATCAAAAGCTCAGTCTAATAAGCATCAGTTTCCAACTTCAGGCGTTTAAATATCCAACTATTCGAAAGCCACATTATCACTTATTTATCATTGCCACTTATTTGTTTAGAATTGTAAATTTTAATAATAACCTTATTTTGTAGACTATTTTTATTCATAAATTAACTGTCCAGAAGGGATACTCAATTTGCTTTACTATGAATACAAGTGGTTTAAAACTATTCACATTTTTTTTTCATTTTTACATTGGTCTTTAAGATTAAATGATTTTACACGGAACTATAAAATATATCTACATTTTTCATTTATACGCATTTTGTATACGTAAGTTAAATTAAGCATACACGTGTTTAAAGTTTTATAGTAACTACTATATGCGTTTTAAAAGCTCTTTATGAAATTATATTTTGAACTAATATAATTTTGAAATTAATTATTTACATTCTATATTTAATTAAATGTAAAATAAACAGAACTGATTTAACGTCCTCTTTTCAGGGTAAAAGTTTGTCAAAAACATACATACTATAGAAAAACGACCAGAAAAATTCAACATTTTATCGTCCTACAAACCTTACCGAACAGGAATTTGTTTTAGTTTTAAATAAGTATTTAGCCCCCTTTTTATAATACATTCCACGAAACTTGGAGGAGTTAATGTTCATCACATCTCCTTATTCCTTCAGCATACGCATCTGGTATGACCCTCACCTTCGTTCCCCCTTCCATGTACAAGATAGAGGCGTGTCCACTTCTGACAACTAACCACCCATCGACAGCACGTTAATGAACAAAGAGACTAAACTCT
This sequence comes from Metellina segmentata, assembly GCA_947359465.1. NCBI lineage: Eukaryota > Metazoa > Arthropoda > Arachnida > Araneae > Tetragnathidae > Metellina > Metellina segmentata. The sequence continues at coordinate 57,932,637 of OX375875.1, forward strand.
ACTGGGGCCTATATGATTGGAGAAGAGTACAGAAGGGGGAGGGGTTTCTCTTTTCAAGGTTAGATGACAGACTCGCAGAAAAGTCAATGACCTGACGTTTAAAAAAAAAGTTTCATTTTCGATTTATTTCAAATTTATTGTGGATAGCTTTCGTGGATTTGTTTTTGTATGATTAATAGAAATAAAAAAAAAAGATATGATCTATTAAAGTAATTCTGGACTTAAATATAGATGGCGTTTTGTTTTCTGATCTGGAAATGGAATGTAAGTTATCGTTTATTCCAATTTTTTAAATCCATTTTCTCGTCAATAATCTTGATGAAACGAGGAAACTATTCTGCTCAAATTCTAAAAACTGTTTATTTGGAGAAAAGCACTTCCCAGAATTACAATCTACAAAAATGGGTTGCATATTGAGAGATTCAATTAAGACATGTTGAAAAACTTAGCAAATTGTGTTTTCGAGTGTAATATTTATCCTTTTTCATACCCAAACGGTTTTTGCTGATTTTAGATAATTAATAGAAATTCTGAAAATGTACTAATGAGACATATTTCTTCGTTGTTTCTGAAATTAAATATTGCATACTAGTGACAATTTATAAATATTGAAAGTCATGTTTTGCGATATTTCAGTAGATACTCTAATGGAATATTTTGTTTCTAAGTAATACAATTATTACCAACAAATGTCGGTTAAAGTATATTTGCATATAATGTGTTTTTTATTTGAAGTTTTGTTTACTACTGGTCTGTCTAATGACTAAGTAAATGACTAATACGGCGTCAAAAAAAATCATTGTACGCAAACTTTGGTCATTGATTCTTCTAAAAAGATCCATAAGCCGTTAAGTAGATACTGCCGTAGATTATTCGGATTAATCGACATTTTCATATTATTCGAAAAGTTTCGTTGCCAATAGAACTTGATCCTTATCCTGTTAGATCGAAAGAAAATAAGTGTTACCACTTTTTCAGATCTGCTAAGGGATCATGAGTTGATCTGGTAAACAGTGTTACTGAAGCGACTCTATATGGTTGATGTCTGTCCTATAGCTTCTTACTCAGTACCGACGTCTAACATGTAAAACACCCAGTCATAATACTTAACCCGGCATTAGTCGCGCCACTTTTTGTAACGTGAGTAGGCGCGCCGGTCTTTTCGACCAAACAATTTTTTATAACAGATAGAAACTGTTTCTGGAATAACCAAACACTTTTATGGATACATATCAATAAAAAGTATTCAAAAAGTTATTTTTAAACATAAATCGCGATGGCAGTCGAAGTGGCAAATGCATAAATTCTAGAAATTAATTTAAAAGTATGAGAAGATAATGTGAACAAATAAACATACTTTTATGTAAAATTAAACAATTAAATTTTTTTTAAATAATTAGTCATGAATTATATATAATAACAAATATTTAATTATGATTAAGAAAAAAGTGAATTTATATTTGTGAATTTATAAATATTTTTTACTCTATTTCCAATTCTGCTCAGTCAATTTGAGAACACACAGTACAAACTGTTTGTGTGTGTTCCCTGCAAATATATTTGCAACAATCGAGATATGTTTGTTGCATTTTTTGATTTTTTGTGTTGCCAGCAGCAAGCTAGCACAGAAAAAACGTGGAGAAATGAATATGCACTCTCCTTCCTATTTGGACTAACGTCAGTAGGCGCGCCGAACTTCCCTTTCGGATACCATAACTTCCAGAAATTTCACAAGAATTTGACCAAACGGGGGGAAGTGTTAGAGGACACTTTGAAGGTCAGCTACACAATGCCATTCCTCTTTATTCAAAAAGTACGGGAAGATACAACAGAAAGAGCATGCACTTGTGGGGAAATGACCAATGCGCGACTAACCGCGGGTTAATTGTCGCCTTGTAATGTGCGTCGTTATCAGACAAAATCAACGAGCTTTCGGGTAAAGAAAATGAAATACTTGGTTCGAGATAACTTGCGCAATAGAGGTGCTGTCACGCATACAATCCTACTGGATTTTTACTACTTTAGGGTACCGACCACTAGTAGTAAAAATAAAGTAGGAATGTATGTATTGAAAACTCCTCTATTGCGCAAGTTATCTCGAACCGAGTTGTATAGAATGATTCGGGGTTTTCGCGAGTCTTGTTCTGTTGCTGTTGACACTACCAAAATTGTTAGAATATACGTGTGAAAGAGTGTAGATTAATTGTTATAAAAAATATATACTTCAAAGATCGAAGCATTATGGTCTAACAAGAGACCATATTATACATTGTTAACTCTCCTGGTGGTTGTTTTTCCGTGGTATCCCGTCATTAGCAAAACTGACCAGATCTTGATGACGAGGTACCTCGTCATTTGAAAAATCAGACCAGATCTTGATATATTCTTTACCAAACCTCAGCAATATCTCGATGAAGTGAAATTGCTGATTTATCTATCATCAGCAGCAAAATTGGTCATATCTTCATGGACAAGTTCGGAACATGTAGTTTCTGGTTCATGATGAGCACATGAATCACAGGTGTCGTCATGTTAACAGCATGTTACTTTTCTCTGAAGAGTATGCGGCTAACGGATGACTCAAAGACAAGTACGGTAGGCGGAGCAGGGATTTGTCTTCACAATAATGGAATTACACCCAATCCATGATCAGGTAGACTATCAAAAAAAAAATGTAGTGTTCTTCAAGTAGATGTAGTATCCTATGTAGAGGTGCCAATATTAGAGGTTCATTTATTTCATTTTCAGCAATCACTCAACTTCCCTCATATACCACTTAAACAGTTAAATAATCTAATGACTGAAACAGTTGCATAATCTAACTTGAAGGAATAATCTTATACAAAAATACAAACCCACCTGCCTTTAGACATAAAATAACTATATCTCATTGCTTTATTAAGATTCAATTCGGTCTCACATATACAAAGAAACAGATACAAAGAACAAATAAAAAGATATTATATCTAAACAAAGAGTTAACGATAGAGAACATACTGTGAATATTGGCATCAAAAGACTAACGTGCCCTCCTCAATCAGGCATTCAAAAAGGTATTACTCGTAAATTGTATGTCAGACGGGGCAAGGACAGCCTACCATTTAGTCAACTCATATCCACAGTAGATGTCCCCAAATCGAAGACCAAAGGATGCTTGAGTATTTCACATGTCATGACGTATTTCTTAAGTACTTATCTATAGGTTTGGACCCTGAGGGGCCCATCTCCTTCAAACGTCTACGGGCTTCAAGGAGGATATTCCGAGAGATATTTTCTTTTCCCATGGGGCTTATTGTCTAAAGTCGCTATGCCGGGATATCCACGCAATCTTTATACGTATCATCCTACTATGTTTACTGATCCCTCTTTCCCCTTTCAAGATATTTTTTACTTTACATTGTCGTGAGTTTGGCGCAGCTTTGCCAAACATGGCCTTTGCACAATAAAACCCCAAAATAACAAAGGTACAAACAACACCGAAGCACATTTCTAGTCTGATAACTTTCAGGGCACTTTAATGGTTAATGAAGGACACATACTGTCCCCCACAGATACAACAGAAGCCATATCTCTTAGCGGTTGGACTTAGTGTTCTACTGTGAAGGAATGAAGAGGTTTAGCGGTTTTCTATATAAATCTTATAGGTTCCAGACCTTAATCTTTTACTATAGTTTTATATACGTTTCCCGCCAAGGGATGTTCGTAAAAGTACTGAATCTTCACTAGACCTACCCCATGCTTAAATTTGTAAGAAACAGTTCATAGAAGGTAAATACAAAAAAAATATTTGGAAAAAATTAAAATTTGCAGATAGAGTAGGAAATATTTTTATGAAAAATAAATTATTTAATTATTCGGAATGAAAGTATTACTTTTTCTTTGGTAATGTATGTTTAAAGTGTATTGGGATAAGGTACACTAAAACATTTTGTTGTGAATATGGAAGCAAAAAAAATTGTTCAAAAATGAGTACCGTTAAATCCGGCAACAAATGGAAAGGAATTACTGTTGATGAATTGAAAATGCATCGTTGTGTCTGTTTCAAACCTTCCAAATGTGGTAATAACTGGTGATCTACTTCCTCTAATGAAGTCAAGAAAATAACTTGAAATCAGAACTATCCTTCCCTTTTGACGTGGTCTCTGTACCGACGGGATATAGCAAGGGACTGGTCATATACCACGATAATGCATACGCTAATCTATACGATGCGAAGAGATATGAATATTGCAACATTCCGCAGTATACCCAATTGCCCTGAGTGATTTTTTTTATTCAACCCAAACTATTCCAGACATTTAATCTGTCTACAAGACTGTTCTCATCGCCAGGCATGAGTGGTGGCATATATATACTATGGTAAAGATTTTCTGTGTAAACAAACGAACCAGACGGTAAACAGATACTTTTCTTTCCGATACTCAAATCTCTCTTGATACCTTGACGTTGCATTAAAATTTATAGGTTCCGTGAGGTTCAATCTAGTTGTAATTGACCAACCGACTATCATATATAAATTCAGAATTTATTATTTGAAATTTTTACTGTCAACGTGCTGAAAACGAATTCGTATAACAAGACAAATGACGTAATGTCCTGAATACGTACAGGAAACACGTTCCTCCGCAAAAACACTATCATCGTTTTAGCTTGACAGAAATATCCTCTCATAAGAACATAGCTCGAATTTTTGAGTTTGTCAAACCGATGTAAGTTTTGATTTCCATTTATTTGCTGAATGTGGACTCTATTTGCAAACTTACATACTACTGTGATCAAACGGTATCCACAATGTTTCCTTTAAAATATATATAGTAGATATCGTTTGCAAACTTTTATAAAATATTTTTACGACTTATATAAACATGTGGCAACAATCAAGGATTTATTTTATTTTATCGTCTGAAGATAAATTTGTTTTTAATAAGAGAATAATTTTCACATCGTTGATTTTCCGAAATGTCGAATGAAATCTAGCAAAGAAAATGCATTTCATTTAGTTTCTGCAATAGAATTTATGCTACAAACACATTTGATATGTTACAAAAAAATTTTACAGACGACTATTTATCAAAAATAACAGTATTTGATTGGTATTAAAAAGTTTAAAGAAAGTAGAAAATCTGACGTTTTTTTTTTTTTTGGTCCACTTTGACTTATGATCAACCTATCATGTCAGATAATTGGTGCTTAGTGATCGTCGTTTAACAATAAGAGACATTAATAAATACGTTTTTATATTATTCGTCGTACCGACAAGTCGAAAACGACCTGAATTATGGCGACATAACTCATGGGTTTTGCATCATGATAATATGCCTTCTTACAATGGCATTATTATTCGTGATTTTTTGACAAAGCATTCAACAAATACGGTTCCACCATCTCCGTATTCACCTGACATGGCACGGTATGACTTTTTGGAATTTCCACGGGTGAGACTCCCTCTCCATGGTCACCGTTTTGAGCCCATTGTGCAATAAAAGAAAATTCAATACGAAAGATGTAGGGTTTCACAAAAACGACTTAAAGGCATGATCGGAAGAAACGTTGGCAGAAATGCATTGAAGTCGAAGGAGATTACTTTGAAGCAGATGTTAATAATTTAGATTAATAAATTAAAACCTTTTGTTTTACATCAGAGAGCATGTACTTTTTGATCACATTAATATGTACAGTGCACACTGAAAGAGTATTTGAATCTCAAGTAAGTCAATACAAACGCATTTTTAGTTTGGCGTTAAGATACACCAATAGGATAAACTCAGATGCTTTTTTTCAGACATACCCTGTGGACAACGGGGTTAGGCATATTTCTATAAAAGCATACAAAGTAAGGGTACAAAGAATGGAGTGATATGCTAATTGTAAACTCAATTTTATTCAATGGCTGTTTTAAAACGTATAACAACAAATTTAAAATCTAAGGAATTTTATTGTGTTTTACATATTGCGAACTCATGGTGTTTGTATAGGTTAATAAATGACAGCTAAAATTCAATTATGTGTAGACATGTACGCAGTTCCCTTCCTAATAATATATATATATATATATATATATATATATATATATATATATATATATATATATATATATATATATATATATATATATATATATATATATATATATATATATATATATATATATATATATATATATATATATATATATATATATATATATATATATATATATATATGTGTGATGTATCTTATTTATATTAACAGTATATTATTGAAAGTATTCACTTGATTTTGATGCAGCTTTAGATTGGATACAGGAATTTTACAATAAATTTAGTTATGTGCCAATGATCTTTCAGTGACATGGATATGATATAATCACTTATAGAATTCTATTAATACCATCCAGAAACGATTATTTGTTTATTTAAATTGTTCTCCAAGTATATGAAATATTAACACTTTAAAATCAAAGTCGAGTGTGTACGTTCGGGGAATTCTTCACATTGCATCAACAATAAACACAATTGTTGTTTATTATGCCTACAGTGGCAGACCATCGGATTGCCAGTCCCCTCGTAGACGACAAGAACCGAGGGGGGTGCGGCTTCTATGCAAGTGAGCCCCATTGGGAGGAAGTCAGACTTAACTCGAAATTTTAGCCAACAGATGGCAGAACATCCGTTTTTACGGAGAGGTCACATTTTCACGACATTCAATCATCCTCAGGCACACGGTTGTAATTTTGATCATCCAAACCAGAGACCATCTAATCCCTGGTTCGGCACCCCCAGATGTGTTGATTTATTATGGGAACTTGGAGGACTTTGTGACCACGACAGATTTTTCGTGCACCAGTCCCCTTTAGCGTACACGGGAGTTTTCGGTCGGCTGGCCTCGAACTCATGATCAGTCAGTCACGAGCTCGACGCTCTACCCACCAGGCCACCCGGCCCTCAGATAACAATAAAACAACAAAGTATTTCCATTTTAATATCCGTAGTAAAACGGGTAAATCGATTTTTGCATGGTGAAAATTAAGAAGTCTAGATGTTAATTCTGAAAACAGAACGATAAAAGTTTGAAGCAAATTAAACTATATCTTCGAGAGCTAATAACGAATTTCGTCAATATTCTATCAAACTTATGTGATGAAAACAAAACTACATTTTTATTCACATTCAATGATCTTAACATATTATATTGAAAGGAATGTTGCATCTAATTCTAAAAATTGAAGTCAAACAAATTTATTTCAACTGAAGCAAGTTTACAAATTATGCGCATATATTGCTTACACATTGTTAACTTCAATCTCCACTGCTCAAGTTCATGTTATTCTATTTTTGCCTGAGAACATTATATTACAATGAAACTTTAGTTATCTTTTTAAATTTTATATGTGTGATATTTATGTAATTAATTATGCACAATGTTCGCTAAAACATTTAAGATATCATTCGTTTAATTTCTAGACAATTTAAATTTTGAAGAATATATTCCAGTTATAAATATAAAGAAGTGGAATATATTATGAAAATAAAATAAAGTAGGAATATAATTTAAAGATTTTCCGGTTAATTCACATCGCGTTCAACCTCAGAAACTATTTAATATATCTGGCAATGAAGTAAAATGCAAACCTATTAGCTCCAAGAATTTATTAGTTCCCTAATTAGCAAACTCACTATTCACTTGTTCGCTGATGAATAAATAACTAATTATTCCAGTGGAGTCTATTCCTAATTTGCATGAATTAAACATACAAAATGAGGATTTCACTCTTGACTTACTAATTTATTAATGAAAGCTTTGCGAGTTCACTTTTTCAGTTGCAAGTAAATTGATCGTATATGATAGTAGCATTTAACAATTTAATTTTAAAGCGATATACTTAGATATTACAATCTTAAATTCTACTACTGATGTACATTAAGGAGGCAGAAGATTTTCAAGTTTCAATTTTTTCAGGCACCGGTTGTAATCAAATTTACAGACTATTTATTTTCTACTAAAAAGACTATATGAAGTTGGGTTCAAAACTATCAAGTTGTACGAAGATTATTACATAAAATGTGGACAAAAAATTTTATTAAATTAACAAAATTTATGGGCTCCATGCACGTTATACCAAGCCGGAATGATACAGTGTAACTTATTGTCTACCAAAAAATATTTCATGGTAGAGAGAGAGATAATTGGGTTACACTTATATTTATATTAACCAATCGTAAGTTAATTTTTGGAGTGGTAGTTACACTAGCTACACACATTAATTTTACATATTTCTGATAACAATTTAATTCACATAATACTTTATATGCATATACATAAATACAATTAACTCAAACTGGTAAATGTATCACTAAATCGCAATGCAAAAACGAACATTTTATACTAAAACCATTAAAGTAAAGTTTAGTATTAAATATTAAGCAACAATAGACCAATAAATAAAGTCACGTGAGGAACAATTTTAAGACTAAACAACACGATCATGTGAATCAGACAAAGAACAAAAACTGTTCTTTGACGTCTGTAGAAAGAGAGAAGCAGCGGAAACTCTTCAAAAGTTGCTGAAGAAACAGAGTAGTGAAAAGGTTTGAAAATCTAAGGAAATATGAGCTGTGGTATTACGCGCATGCAAGCGATCCGAAAATTAACTTTTATTGTGCGCTTTCAACTGCTACTGAGAATTTAAAAGCATTATAAAGTCTTTAAATATTTATTAAACATGTGCAAACTATAATATGAATCAATGTAGTTTTAACTATGCACACACAAGCTTTGATGTTGTGAATGTACTTTTTACTACGCAAGTGCAAACTGCAACCATGAATTGGAATGCAATAACAAAATATTAATTCGGAATTTAGAAGGAATGAAGTCGATGTTCTTTTTAATTTGGTGCAATCCTTATTTTTTTTAAATAATTTAATGTTTTTCTAAAAAGCGTTATTCTTTATGTATGCAACTGCAACACTTGTCTACAATTATTTTATGAAATACTACTTTTCTTCCATGTAATGAAATGCAATAAAAAAAATATTAATTTGGAATTTAGAAGATTGGGACTAACAGTGAAGAAGAGGAGATCGCTGTTCTTTGTAATTTGGTGTCATCCTTATTTTTAAAATAATTTAATATTTTTTTCTAAAAACTGTTCGTTTTCATGTATGCAACTGAAACACTTGTCTACAATTATTTAATGTAATACTACTGATCTTCTTACCAACCAAAAAGTAAGAGTGAGTTCATTTCCAAGTGAATTAGTAAACGACTTGGGATCCCCACGCTATATCCCTACGTGAAATATGCACAGTTTATTCTGTATGGAATTACTTGGTTAACTATGTCTATTTTGAACTCCCAATGATGTCCGCTCAAGGCCACAGAAGTAAATTTTTAATAGAAAAAAAAACAATTTTTAATCAAAGACTCAACAATAAGAGACAAAATATTTAAAGAGCCCAGCAATTACAAGAGGAAGAAGGAAGCAAGTAAAGCTGACAAAGATAAAAAAACTGTTATGAGACGAATCGAAACTGGAGAGGAAACACAGTCACGACTTGTCTTTTTAGGATGAACAATTCTCAAACAAAGTTGGGTAGGAACGGTAGAACTAAATAAAATGTTCACTATAATTATTTTCTCTTATTTATATGTTATTATAAAAACCACAAGTATTGAATATTTTTAATCGCCTTCAAATATTTAGTCCAAAAAATTTCTATATACAGTTTTCATTTAATCCAGACATTTTCTAAGATTTGAAAAGTGGAAGCTTAACCACGAACATTAATTGTCTTCATTGAATTACTTTAGTCGTAAATTTATCTTAAACACGTATTATTTATTTTACAGTTCAGCTATCTGTTAAAAACAGATGATAGCATCGTGATATTTTTAATAAAAACTTTTAATTTAATTTGAAACTATAAGATCAGTTGCTTCTAAATTATATTTTATTTTTTGCGCATTACATGGTTGTTTACTTAGTTAAATTATTTTGTATAGATAAAAAAGCAGATTAAAAAATCTCTTTTACTACTATGCTACTTATATTGGCTGAGATGTGAATGAAGATAATTGAAAAGACTGCTTTGAGATTAATTCTAATTAAATAAAACAATTACGATTTCTTATTTTAAAAAATTGTCTTTAGCATTAAGTCAGGTAAATTACATACATATTTCCGAATGTCTTTATATCCTTTCAGCGTACATGTGAATGCATATGTACAGTTCATTTGGTAATAAAACCCAAAATAAATCGGGCTATGTTCTTGTAATTTAAATTATTTTCTGCTTGTCTAGAATTGTAAACCTATTTTATTATTTCTGTACACACAACGATTAAAAATACTTCCTTTATAAACCTTTGTTCTATTTTTTCACTATTTTAGATATAACAGTTGTTTTAAAGTCAAACCAGTATGTCATAAAAACAAACAGGAAAAATGCGACTACGTGAAATAAAAAACCGAATATGTCAATTGAATCGTATGCTTTTGAATAGATTAACCTCACACCTGGCTAATAGATATTACCTCGAAATATTTTCATCAGGCCTGCAGTCCAGATACGACCCTCCATATACTTTTTTTAGGCTTGTTTTGATATGATCTTTTATAAAATACCTTAGTTGTCCCGTAGACCAGATATGGCCCTCGAAATATTTTTATCTGGCCTACAAACCAGATATGGCCCTCGATATATTTATATATCTGGAATTTATATATCGAAATATTTATTTATATATCTGGCCTACAGACAACATACGGCTCTCCCAGCAGGTTTATCGAAACCTCTGATCACATACGGCCTTCAATGCAGTTTTTTTTTTTATCAGAGGAAGTTTTAATGTAAATAATCAATTCAGGCTCTCAACAAAGATTTGTTTTTCTGCCGTCCATAGTCCTATTTTATTCTCTATAACAATTATTATGGGATTGGGAGAATCCTAAAAATGTAGTTTCTTACTGTTTTGGAAACTTGAGTGTTTAATCTCATTGACGTTCAACCAACTATCAATGCATCAATTCAGAATTCATGCTACAGGATAAAGGGGGATACATAAATCATTTAAGAATGTCTAAAGAAAGTAGTATTATAAGAAGGTGGAAAACGCAAGTGATGTTTTTAAGAGTTAGAATAGCTTTTGTTTTATTGCAGTTTGACTTTGTTACTCGCAGATTGCATCGTAAAGAGCCATCTGTTTTAGCAAGACAGCGACATTTTCAGAAAATATGTCAAATTCATCATCAGTCTAATTTTTATTACTTTACACTAATTTATTATGTTTATCAATTGAAATTCTCTTGGGGAATATTTAAACCAAAATTTGATTACGACCCACGACAAAACGTGAGAATTATGCTAAACTAAAAACAATCTAAGAATGACCAAAAAAAAACAGTTTATGTCAATAAAGCCGGTAGATCACAATTATAATTTATGTCTATCTATATAAATAAGAATGGAGTGTTTGTTTGTACATTCAATATTTTCGACCCATTTCAAGTTTTCTATCCGTTTTGGACCCTTCTGATGCCGAATCAGCCTTTTTCTCGTTTGGTTGTCTGTCTGCTGTGCCCTATACACGTCCACGCGGTATAAGATATTTTCATGGAAATTTGCATACAGTGAGTACTTATCATCATTTAGTGAGTGGAATTGGTTGCGAAAGTCTGTCTGTCCGTCTTTCTGTTCTATGTTCGATTTTATGTTTGTGTGTTTGTGCAAATATCACATGAATTTTATTTTAGATATTTGATTGCAATTTGCTTTATTTTATACATTATCTATTAGTTTAGTGAATGTAATATCAAACATTTCTTTATTGTTATATTTAAATCAGTTTCATGCTAAAACACCTGAGTAAGTATACTTAAATCAACCATAATTTGGTAGTTTTGGAAAATTTGGAATGTCTATTGAATATTGCGATTACTTCGATTGCTTTACCAGTACTGCTGAAAAAGTAATTATTCTTCAAAAAATTATATTTTTTAATTGAAATTCAGTTTTAATACTTCATTTATTTCGAGTCTTAATTTTGTTCTTTGCGCAATGAAAACAATTTCGGAATATTTGAGACAGACGATATTTTTCAACGAAACGAGAATGAACAAGATCGCGTGAGCAGTGATATTTTCTGTTTCTTTCGCTCTGAATTAACTTCACAATTCTAAATTTTGTGCACTTTTAGTTGTAACTTGTTGCAACTGTGCGAGATCAAGAGATAAAAATGAATCACAAATTAATATCTTTAGAACAATTTTTCCAACATCTTTAATTTTGTTCTATTTCACTGTTTTCTGTTTTAAATATTTATTATTTTAATAAATGTGTTTTCCTTCTCATCACACGCAACACCACCACAAAGTATTAGACTTAAAAATGTTAGGTAAGTCAGTTTAAATTTTCAGTAAATTTTAAATGTAGTTATGCCATTATTGGAAAGAAAAATGCCGTTATTTAAAGAATAATGCCGTTATTTAAAGAATAATGCCGTTATTGAAAGAATAATAATGTTTAAAAATCCGAAATAGAACTTTTTCCAACATTAAAAAATTCGTTGTAGTAATGACAGGAGAAGATTTCAAAATAGCACAATGTCGCATACCGGAGGCAAGTGTGCCACAATTAAACAAATATTGTTTTGTTGACTATGAGTGCGAGAGCACTCGCCGTAAATCGTAATTTTAACTAATTGAGTTGAACATGAAAATAACTTTAGAAAGGTAATTCCAAATCTCCCTCAAAATCGTCTTTTATAGTAGTAACCTTAGTATCACCTTTCGTCATTTTGTAGCTTTGTCATACAGCAATTGTGCGATGTATGTGAAATGTATTACATGAATGGATATGCATATGTAGGATTTGTGTCCAAAGTAAGTTGTAGAAAATATAAAGATGGCGAAAGGTGTTAAAATATATTTTTACTCTACAAAAAACGAAAGTCATTATATATTTTGATTATCTCTTCAATCTAGAGTAAACCAATTCAAACCAAGTAACGTCGGGTATTTTGCTAGTGTAATATAAAAAAGATAAAAAAATAGTAATAACTCTAACTTCCATATTAAAATATAAATTTTTCAAAAATAAGCTCACAGTAAATTCAGTTTAGTAAATCAGGCTAATAAATTAATCTACATATCGAGTTGAATTTCCACAAGGATGTGAAAAATGAATACAAATTGAAACCTATGTGTTTCACATTTAAAAAAATAATATCTATATAAATAAGAATGGAGTGTTTGTTTGTACATTCAATATTTTCGACGCATTTCAAGTTTTCTATCCATTTTGGACCCTTCTGATGCCGAATCCGCCTTTTTCTCGTTTGGTGTCTGTCTGTCTGTCTGTCTGTCTGTCTGTCTGTATGTTGTGCCCTATACACGTCCACGCGGTTTAAGATATTTTCATGGAAATTTGCATACAGAGAGTACTTATCTTGATTTAGTGAGTGGAATTGGTTGCGAAAGTCTGTCTGTCCGTCTTTCTGTTCTATGCTCGATTTTGTGTTTGTGTGTTTGTGTAGGCATCACATGAATTGTATTCCAGATATTTGATTGCATTGTATTTTATTTTATACATTATCTAATCATTTAGTGAATGCAATATTAAACATTTCTTTATTGTTATATTTAGACGCGTTTCATGCTAAAACACATGAGTAAGTATACTTAAATCAACCATAATTTGGTAGTTTAGGAAAAATTGGAATGTCTATTGAATATTACGATTAATTCGATTGCTTTACCAGTACTGCTGAAAAAGTAATTATTCTTCAAAAAATTATTATTTTTATGGAATTTCATTTCTGATACGTCATTTATTTCGAGTCTCATTTTTATTCTTTGCGCAATGAAAACGATTTCCGAAAATTTGGGACAGACGATATTTTTCAATGAAACGAGAATGAACACGATCGCGCGAGTAGTGATATTTTTCTGGTTCTTTCGATCTGAATTAATTTCACATTTCTAAATTTTGTACACTTTTAGTTGTAAGTTGTGGCAACTGTGCGAGATCAAGAGATAAAATTGAATCACAAATTAATATCTATGGAACAATTTTTTACGACATCTTTTATTTTGTTTTACTTCGCTGTTTCCTGTTTTAAATATTTATTATTTTAATAAATGTGTTTTCCTTCTCATCACACCCAACAGCACCACAAAGTATTAGACTTAAAAATGTTAGGCAAGTCAGTATAAATTTTCAGTAAATTTTAAGTGTAGTCATGCCGTTATTTAAAGAATAATGCCGTTATTTAAAGAATAATGCCGTTATTTAAAGAATAATGCCGTTATTTAAAGAATAATGCCGTTATTGAAAGAATAATGCCGTTATTTAAAGAATAATGTCGTTATTGAAATAATAATAATGTTTAAAAATCCAAACTAGAACTTTTTCCAACATTAAAAAATTCGTTGTAGTAATGACAGGAGAAGATTGCAAAATTTCACAATGTCGCATACCGGAGGCAAGAGTGCCACAGGTAAAAAATTATTGTTTTTTTGACTATGAGTGCGAGAGCACTCGCCGTAAATCGTAATTTTAATTAATTGAGTTGCACATGAAAACAACTTAAGAAAGGGAATTCCAAATCTTCCTATAAATCGTCTTTTATAGTAGTAACCTTAGTATCACCTTTCGTCTTTTTGAGCTTTGTCATGCAGCAATTGTGCGATGTATGTGAAATGTATTACATGAATGGATATGCATGTGTAGGATTTGTGTCCAAAGTAAGTTGTAGAAAATATAAAGATGGCGAAAGATGTTAAAATAAATTTTTACTCTACAAAAAACGTAAGTCATTATATATTTTGATTATCTCTTCAATCTAGAGTAAACGAATTCAAACCGAGTAAGGTCGGGTATTTTGCTAGTAATGACATAAAAAATAAGTTCAAATCGAATGTTTAAATTTAGCTTTATTTTAATGATATTTGCTACGCATGAAAATTAAACGGACTGTTTTCGGTATACGTTATCTAACAAATAAATCTTACCTACTGTCCCTTTTGTCGTAAACTCTTCAAAACATCGAATAAGATTAAACATTCATCCTATTTTTAGTTGCTATTTGTATAAAGCAGTAACGTAAGGCAACTATGTTCTGTCAAGTTATATATTTTCTACAAAACGAAATAAATAGCCCTTTTTGCATTCGTAATCAATATCTTCGTCAAATAATGGTTAAATTCGTATTGCGAAAGTATAAAAGTTACAGTTGAAAGATTATTTATTGATCAAAAATCACATTTAAGGTATCGATTGGTGTAAAATTTTCCGCAGGTTTGAAATCCGTTGAAATTTTCTCTATCGTTACCGATCGCGAAGATAGTAATAAAAAAGGAGATAAGGATAGAAAAACCTTTTGTTTTGTTTCTCTAATAAAATAAACCACGACAGATCGTATGTGTGGAAATAACTTGAAAGCAGATGGCGGATGACTCATCACTTGAACGATAAAATTTGAATGGGTCAAACTTTTCTTGATGCACTAAATAGTTGATTAACTCTATTGAAACAAAGGTTCTCACAATAGTTTTCATGTAACTTTTGTTGATCAACTTTTGTATTATTTTCTTTCCTCAACAACCTTCAACATTTGTTCTATTGAATTGCTGCAGATAATTTATTATACGAATGCAACCATGTCTGCAAAAAGCATTTACAGTGGGTCACCGATACATTTTCGTATTTCACGTTTTTCGTATAAAAGCGGAACATTATTTCAAGTAGCAAATAAAAATGTATTGTTATTTTTTTTTTGAAAATAGCTTTGAAAATAGTGTTCAACAAATTTAAGTTTATATTCTGATCTTTCATTTGCTTTTGTTACTATTTTACTTATTTATTTTACTTTCGTAACATAAAGAGTTTTTTAGTTAAAAATAATCGTCATTTAATAGTTTTAAAAACGAATTATTGAAATAATATTTTTCTTTTACTTTTATAGGCCCCAAAAGCATTTTTACTGAAGGAAATTAATCGAAACTATAGATCTAAACAGTTATTAATCAGTCAATGATTGGTCACCAAAACAAGGACCAATTAAAATATTATTATGCAGTACATTTTTCTCCAGCTCCTTAAATTACAGTTATATTACAACAGTTACATTAAAACAATGTTTCAAATAGTTCGTTATTCTTTATTTTTGGTGTACAGATGCATCGAAACACACTAAACAATTTCAATAAAAGTGTAAAATCATATCAAACCTTAGTTTTAACAATCACAGTATTAAAGTAATAAATTATCTGTACATTGCAATGATTCACAGGAGGCAAGTGGCAGTAATAGGTTTTAGAAATATTGTACTATATAACTCCTTACTTTCAGAAGCAGCAACCAACGAAAACCTATTGCTTTTATCCCACAGTACACACATAATGACCATTTTTCTTGACTAACAGACTATAATGGTCTATTAGTTAAGAAAGTTAATACTGTTTAGCAGACGTCATGAAGGAAAAACAGGTTCCAGAGGATTAACAACTTTACTTTATCAAATTTAAAATGAATAGGTGACGTACGTCAAATCTTGTTTTAATGAAATTCGAAATCATGTTTAAAAATAACATTACAGTGTATAATTTGAGTAGAAAATTGAAATATTTAAGTAATTAAAACATTTCAACGCTCAAACTCAAATTCTGAAGAAAAAGCGTGGTGCAGGTAGCGAAGTTATTAAATCGTTTTAAAGCATAAAAGTGTTATTCCTTCTCTTAAACGTCTTTTTATTCAGGTATAAGTGAATATTAACACATAACTGATCAATATACCTATATAGGATTTTGAAGCTGAACTAATTTAGAAAAATTACAAAAATTTGGAATACTTGAAATTTTACTGTTCTAAATTATAAATTTTAACTGTAGATATCGTGCAGAGAACAACAAGTTGCAGAACTGGTATATGCGTGTAAAACCCGCAGAGGGTTAATTACAAATTTTTAAAGAAAGCTAATTCGGGATAACACAATGTGCAACAGTAACCAAACATAAGTTCCTAGAATTCATTTAGCCTCAGGACGGTCGCTCTATGCTTCTGGAAAAGCACACGGTCTTTCATCCCAAACAACAACATTTCAACCAAAGCGATTGCCATAGTAAAATCCTCAAGGTCATACACATCGATTTAGTGAATTCTTCCATGTTACACTACTCAAATACAATTCCGCTTAAGGTTACAATTACACAAACATCGTTTCGTTCTTTTCTCCATCGATTGTCGTTACGTCAGATATCTAATAAATTCCGTCAGTCGCTTGTATCCCATAATCTCTTACATACATTTTTATGCACGTCTAAGCACCCATAATTGTACACGTTTCATGCGAAAATAGCTCCCTAAGTCTTCTCAAAAATTCAATCAGTTTCCATACCGAACAACTCGCTAAAAAATAAAACACGAATATCAATATCGCAATGACAATGTGCCTGAAGTCAAGTCAAAAGATTTCGCCATTTTTGTTCTATTGACAATTCCGTTTGACGGCTGGGTGGGGTTTGTGGGTAATGTATTTTTCCATAAAATTTATGACCCCCAAATGCAAGGGGTATCTAGTTACATTGTATAAGGGCACACGAGTTATGATAAACCAATGAAATGGAAAATTTTGTTCGGTATGATCCAATCTGGTTTTAAGTTAACGTTTCTTAAACCAGACAAATTATTCATTTCCATTAAAACCTTATACATATACATAAATTGAAAAATTATGCATACATTTTTATTTTTAAAACGCATTTGAATATAAGTACTAATTGTTGCACTGTGTACACAACTAGGCATTCATATTTTTACTTTATAATACGCCCTTCTACCTTGTTACAGAGACCCATCGTCTTTTTCCATGCTAGGGCCAGGTGTACATGTTCGAAAGTCCTGATAAACACTGATAATAAATATCTTGTGCGATTACTTCATACCACGTGTGCAAATGTGATGTCAAAAAAATAATTGTACGTAATAAAATAATATGCAGCATTATTACATTCGGTTCACAGGGCAAAATTTGACTACAGCCTGAATGTGTGTCGTGTAACTATAAAAGCACGAATGGAACATTTTTAGTCCAATTGTTATGTTATTGTATTGTTATTGTCATGGCAAACGTTTGGAGTATTTCTAGTCATTTTCATGTAACACAAATTGTCTTATGTGTACTGCTTTGCTAAATACAGTGTTTTAAAACCCGAGGAACCATTTGTAAATATACATGGTTCATTTCCGACATTGACTCTCTGAATATATACGAGATTTAAATCATGTTTTGCAATAGCAGATAATAATTTAAAGTAGAATTGTTGAATGCGTTCACTTTTTCATTTTTTTCGTATCCGCTTATTACTTGGAATAAATATTTTTATGCCAAATTAAAAGTATTTATTTCTTTTGCGGTATATTTCATTTTTTAAATCATGCTTAAGGAAATATTTAATTTTAGTGGAATGAGGTAAGTTAATGTAATTTAGTCTATAATTTTTGCAGTTAATTCTTCTAAAAGTTAGAATTTTGAAATAAATGTGAGTTTTATTGAGTTAACACAATTTGACCGATGTCTAGTCACTGTCCTATGTTTCCTTTACTTCTTATGATGTAGAGTTTTCCAAACTAAACACTCACTTCTGATTTTGGAAATTACCTCGAATAAAGTTTGGAACTTCATAGTTTCTTAATAAGTACATGGTAAAATTGGAATATATCATTGATATTTGAGTTCAATAAATTATACCCCGAAACATATAGATATATAATAAAATTATAACACATTTATGCTGTTTTTGTTTATGTACATAATTGCCTCTATGCTTCTTAAACAGTAGCATGTACTAGCATTATAATTAGAAAATGCGTTTCCTAAATAGACCTCTAATTCATTTATTATAACAAACATTTAAGTTATAATATTTTCCATAAATATTGAATGAAATATAATGATTAAACATTAATTGAATATTTATATATTTTTAATCTGTATTCAATTTAATTACTTAAATGTTTTTTTCAAATTGTCTTTTAACACTAATTTAGATTATCACCTTCATTTTCTGTTGCTTCCGTTTCTCTTTTTACTATTGTTTTCAAATAGTATAAAACTGCTTTAAAAATATCCGCTTTTAATTATATTTTCTTTGAATTTCACATCAATTAAAAAAAATTTATATTACATAAATTAAATTAAATTATTAATTGCACACGTTCACTGCACTGTGCATAAATAGGTAAATAATTTAAATATTAACGACTTACCTAATACAAACATGTTTTATCGTATTATCTGACAAACATTTTTAAACTAATAAATCTAGAAAACGGAATTATTAATAGTGAAATATGTTCGTAAAATATATTTCTCTTACAGTGGAAGATGTCTCAAAATAGGTAATTTCAAATCTTGAATTATAGTACTTATTCTATTGTAAAATATATAATGTCATGGATGTAATTTATTCGTTTATCTGTTACTATATTATTTTGGGTGAAGATGAAATATTAAATAATTATGAAAGAAAGTAGTAGTATGTAGTGTCAATTATGGTAACTCGCTTTGTTTCTTCCTTGCATACGATGGTATTACAATCCTTTGGAATTAGAAACAAATTTCCACTAGTTGTCTAAACGTCCCTTGCAGTGCTGTTCATTGAAAACAAAAATTACTGAATATGCAATAAGGATAATTTCATAATTCATTCAAGCCTCATGATTTTGTCCTAGGAAATTAGTTTTTCCATCAGGTATAAAATACATTTATATACTTCGTTAATCACAGTTTACTTTTCACCTTACTGTATTTTCGTTTTGTAATAAGCCATTCTATCATTTTTTTATTATATTGTAATCCTATATATGAAATCTGAGTTAAAACTTGTATATTATTAACATGAAGATCTTTGATAATATTTTTTCTATTTTTTAATGAAGCACTTATTATCAATTATGTATTCATAGTCATTGTTACTTAAAAGGTTTTTGTGTATAATATTCCTGCATGAAACAACAATGTTGCCTATTCCTACTCACTACTCTAATCTACACTAGCTATTTATTTCAAACGTATAGTTACTTGAAGTAGCTGTGTTATATGAATCCGTAATCATTTCATGTGGGTTACGAATCATTGGTGTATTATTACAGAACTAGAGGTGATTGTTAGAGAATATTAGCCTCTCATGTATGGAACTATTGATTTCAATATGATTAATTATGATCTGAATATCAATTATCTAAACTTATGAGTTTGGGATTGTCGTTGGATTCGTTGTAAAATGATATGTGGATCGTGTTGAATATAATTAAATGCTTTGAGACTACAACGTCATTATTTTATGTTGACAAAGTAGAATTAAACAGATAATATCCTAAATATACGACCGTATTCCTTAGATATCTTGTTAAGGGATAAATTTTAAACTTTCAAAAAACAGGTCATCTAAATCATTTTCTCTATAAATCAATCTCAGCAAAGTACTGTAGCAAGTGCTGAAAAGAAGAAATGTTTGAAAGAAAAATTGCGAAATTGTAACTATGACAAACACATGTACCTGTATTTGAATATATTCTAAGATATGTACTTAAATTATATAAAAGCACAGACATCTATTTATAACGAGTACAATTATTTGAAGCGTTTAATCTATTTTGTATGAATCGAAAAATAATTATTTTATAAATTTAATTTAACATCTAAGTATATTATAATTAATTATTAGTACTATTTCGTAAATAATGCTAATCAAACAAGCAGAAGGCGGTCAGTATACTCAGTCACACTTTTGTATTTCCGCATAAATCTGAAATCTATTATTTGATCAAATACATTTTTTCCTAAGGCTTTTACAGTTCATTTTTCTCCAGTAGCTTTCAGGAAGACAGTAACATTTCACAAATACATTCGGATATTCACTATTTCCATTTAGAAGGAAATGTACAGTTGTATTAATGAATCCATCGTTGATTAATTTCATGATGAAATATATGTCTTCTATCTGCTTATAAAAGTTCACATTTTTCCTGTAGCTATCACTAATAAAATCAAACATTTATGTTATTGTATTATTGAATCTATCTGTGCAAAATTTCGTTTGTATCTTATTTTTAATTTATGGGCTAAAAACAATTTCATTTAGTAAATAACTGTAATATTATGCGATTGCCATGTTGCAGCATTGTGGATATCATACTGTAGACAACTACTGTTAAAAAAGAATGCAACTTAATAAAAACAATTATGGCTCTGTGTTCCTAAATACTAAAACGCGAGAAACATTTAGTTTTATATCACAAAGAAAATTGCAGAATGAGAAAATGTTTGCAAATTATAGTGCTTTTGTACAAAGTGCGTAATAGTCAGTTACTGTAAAAAGTGTTAATAACATGAAATATAAATGTTACGAAATTTCGTAACAAATATTTTAACTCTTCTTTCAAAACATCTACTCAAATATAAATGAATACTAAACTATGATACACTTACAGTCTTTTCTGAATATTTATGATGTTGTGACACCATGAATATGTTAAACTCTACGTATGAAAATATTCCACGTTTTTCATACTACACATAACTTTTGAACAAATTAACAATGCTTTCTGTAATATGTGCACAAGAATCTTGAAATAGAAAAAAGTGCATTCAACTGTTATGAAAAGCAGTACCAATATTATAACAAGCGAAGTAAAGTGTAGTTTTGTCTTAATGACGACCCTTTAATGCATCTTATTACGACTGCTTCATCTGTAGTAAAAAATGCCAATCTCTATGCACATAAAAGTCTTCCTTAAAAACTCTGCTTAATATATACACATTAATTTATTTTCAAAAACAGAATATGCTGAACAAATTATCGAGCACTCGTGTCCAACGAATTCAAAATATCTTAACTTTAATGGAATTAAAGTTTAATATGCTGCCATGCATACAAGTACCGGAATATTAAGGAGTAATTAGTACGAGATGTAAGATGATTTAATGATTTCCGAATTCCCATAGTTCGTGATCACATTCTAGATCGTCAAATTATTGCCACAGAGTCTGACCAGAGGTTGACTCAGGTACTGACATCGTCATCTGACTGTTGTTAGAAGTTACGATGTGTTGTCATGAATTCTTTCTCTTAGGGATTATTAGGTCCTCTCCACATCTTTACTAGTCTCAGTACCAGATCAAATAAATCCGGTACTGGTGTGTAACGAGTAATTTAATTCCGTTGTGTATTCGATTTATTATTTGAAAAAAATTATACGTTTTCTTAATTCTTTTGCAGTTTTATTATTTCTGCTATTAAAAAAGAAAGTGTTTGCGTGTGCCTATATCTCTGTGTGCAGTGTACTGACGAATCTATGGTTTTTACAATAATGAAATTTGACAAACAGGTAGTTCTAATTTTATGCGAATTTCATGTCTTGCCCTAATTTTAAATTTAATCTAGAACATTTTTTTAATAATTTATTAGTTTTGTTTCAGCCTCCGGGTTTATTCTTTTGCTGAGCTGGCGTCATAGCTCCTCGATTGAAGAAATAACAGAATGCATTTGGAACCATGCCAAGTTATGACGTCACGTTTTGAGAAAGAAAAAGAGACCTTGCTTCTTTCTTCTTAACGGATTTCCGACTCTAAGGTGTTTGGGTTCACTTTGTTGATTAGCATAACTTACTTGCAATCGTTTTTATTTTCTTTAAATAAATAAGTTTACCATCACAACCCTTGTCATGAAGGGATGATATGGGCCTCATTCTTAAAATTATTATTTTTTTATTTTTAATGTTTTCTGTATAAGTAAGGATGAGAAAGGAACTGCCAAGGGCAACATCGTTATGGCCTCCTAGTAACAAATAATATTAAATCTAGCTTTTTAAACTTCAAATTAAACATAACTAAAACTTTCCAACTTCCCCACAGGTCTCTTTATAGTCTTGCATTAGTCAAGAATCTATGTTGTAAATTTTAGTTATTAAGTGGTTTGTTTGGAGTAAAGATGACGCTTGTTTTATTAACACATACAGATCTATTCAAATGCATAAAAATGTAGAAAAAATATCATTAAAAGTTTAATAACATAACATATTATCCTCTAGTTGACGGTACTACGTTCAACGGTGTTGTGTTACTTTGGTGATGATATGGAAGGTACACTTCTCAATCTGGTAACCTGCCGAATTAATGTGGGAAAGATCAGAAATATTAGATGACTGCATTTTCCGCAACTTCAACAAAAATATACTATTATGAGAGTAGTACCGAAGATAGAGATTTACCTTATATCACAAAAAATATACTACAAAATGATATCAAGATATGGTTAGAAACGCTCAACTATTGAACGCACCAATCTTCTAATGAAATAAGTGAAGCATGTGGCAGTAATAGCTTTCTCTCTCTGTATATATATATATATATATATATATATATATATATATATATATATATATATATATATATATATATATATATATATATATATATATATATAACAAAAAAATCGACCACACCAAGAAGGAGTCGTACGAGGGAGACAAAAATTGGTAGATAGGAAAATTATGTACAGAATAGAAAATGATTAAAATTTCAGAACAATTGAGTACAGAGTTACATTAACGAGCTCAATAAGGTGTTGACCCGCCTCTAGCCTGGATGCAAGCTGCCACACGGCGTCGCATAGACTGATAAAGCTCCCGGATGGTGGACACTCGTGTGTGGGTCGCACGACTGATGGTGGAGAGCGATGAATCAGGCGCTGTGACAGCTGATCTGACAATGACTCTATCCTCGCTATCTGTTGTGGCCCTACTTTGACCGCTACCATCATGACGCTGAAATATGCCATTGTCCACCCACTCCTGCCAGCATCCTCTAATGGCCGTATCGCTTCGACTCCCATTACGAGCGATTCTCCGATTTGCCCAACCTGCCTCTTTCAATCCAATGATACGACCTCTTTCAAACTCTGAAAGTTGCTCGCAATGAGCTCGAATCCTGCGGCGAGGCATTTTTTCAGTCGTTGAAAGGTATCCTAAATCGAAATGCAGCAGAAATTTTTAACAACAGTTCAAGAACAACTTCTTATATACATCTGCTGGATGCGCAGTTCCGATGCGCTGGAGATCGCACTATTCATTCATCGGACATCAAATTTTAAGTGAAAACATTTTTACATACGAAATTTCAAAGAAATCGGATGATTTCTTCTTGGTGCGTCGTTTTTGTTGTTATATATATATATATATATATATATATATATATATATATATATTTCTTGCCACGCTTATCAAATAGTCCTACATTGGTATTCAGGCTTAGTTCCATTTCTACATGACCTTAAGCCGGAGTTCTTCAAGACGAGCGATCGGGACAAATACTATGAAGCTGATAGAACAGGCTTCTTCTATGACGTTAGAAAATCAATGAGAGCAGAGGGAGAACCGAAAGCTCCACTCTGATCAGCAATTTTTTATAGTTAAATTTAAAAAACACTCCATGTGTGCGTGTTTCGTTGGTTCTTTGAAAATCTGCTGCAGATCCCAGATTAAAGAAATATATGGGTCGGGATCCAATAATTGAAACGCAGTGAAAGCGAACACAGCCTTTGCCTTACAGTCGCAGACTACGTGTCAGACGTTAAAAGGACATTCGTTTCGACTTTCCGTCGGGACCAGAAATGGAGATAGTTCCCATTACCTTCCCATTCAACGTCTGGAACGCCCAATCATTACGCGATGTATCGTGATTTCCGCAAATTTCGTCGCAGAAACGAACGCAAAATGCGATAACGTTTTCATTCCCCCTGCCCCGTTTGATATGGGATATGGAAATGTAATATTTTTGGAGAGACACCGGAAATGTCCGTAATAACCCAGGCGTGTATCGAAACGTCCTCTTTGATTCCAACCTTAAAGCCTCGTTTAAAAAGAAAGCGGTAATTTGTACTTGGGAGTTGTATTTAAAACTCGGCCCCGCGTGTTGAGAGCGGTGTTCGTGTTCGTAATAAATAGCGAACCGATCGCATTGGTTGTGATAACGAAGGGGGATATTGAGAAGCTGGCGAGAAATGTAATAGAGTGCGGGAAAATGAAGGTTAGGAATGGAGTAATTTCCTACCTTTGCTATTTCTCCGACAAGTCTCCGGTGCGAGATCAGTTTCGACGAGGCTTGGTTCCAGTGGAAATTATTTCGTAAGTTCTGACAGTGATTTCGTTGCTCGATATTCACGCTCGGCAATTTTACGATGACTCCAGTCAAATGCGGAAGACCTCTTTATTTACCAAGGCCTGATTCGTCATATATAACTAACTCTATAGCTAGTTGGATATTTTTTTATTAATTGCCATGTTTGGCCCGGCTGCGTCAAACACGAGGCAAAAAACGTTACGTAATTTGCATGCAAGCAGAAAGGACGTTCTACTGATTCCGAAACACACGCAGGGATTAATGTAACACTAGGGGGCCCGCCCCCTGCTCGCTAACGCTCGCCAACCCCCAGAGGATTGCTTCGCAGTCCTCATTGGTTCGCTGCGCGAACCTATGCTCGCTTCGCTCGCATCAATGAAGACATGTGTCCTAGCAGAAGGAATTGTTTACAAAATATGATATTCCAAAAAAATATTTTTCAAATCTAAATTTTATGCTGTTTTTCAGAAAAGATATTTACAGTACCTCTGAAATCAGAATTCAAATGGAAACTTTGAGCAAATTTTGACTCGAAATGTGAGCGTTGATTTGGAAATTGAAAACCCAGCATGTTGGTTGTGTGTACATTTACCCAGCACTCGAGCCACCCACTCTTTTTCATTGAGTTTGTTGTCGAAAGTTGTAATGCAAGCGTCTTGTTGAACTATAATAGTTTGCCCCGAAACGGACCTTTTTTTTAAATGACCCTGAAAAGATCCTCCGTTTTCTTTGATTTCTATTATTTACTGCAACAGCTCGACTAAAATTCATTTTTTTTCAATAAAATTTCATCCGATAACGCTATAAATTCAATTGAAGCGCGAGGCTTTGGGATAAACAAAGAATCGTACAATGTTGCCAAAACGCGAAAACAAATAACGTCTTTTTTGCGTGCCACGTAAGAGAATTATATATATAGATGGTCCACTTACAGATTGCAAGTTGCTAGCTTTTTCACTGAACCATGGCTAACTACCCTACCTATACGGTTATGAGAGGGAATTTAAGTGTACCGATTTATTTATTAACAAATACCAGGAGTTTTACAACTAAGTCATTGTGCAATATAAGTGACTAAACATTTGCTATTCATTGTTATCCTAGAAGTGCATGAAGCAGAACTACTTGAATATCTAAGACCATTTATAAATAAATGGCATTGATGCTACCGTGTCGAGTACAAGCAAGACAACAATCACAAGAAAAACTTGAATTGGACTCTTTGAATCAGAAATGCACCCTTAAGTCAGCAATAGTTCCAGTGTAAGTAGCCAGGTGGAAATCAATTATATTTCCTCTACCCAAATAATCTCACATGATTCATATAGGAGTTACCTTAAAACGTATTTCATTACCATTTTGGTGACGTATTTAATTACGAAAAATAAATTAAATATTCTCACGTTTGGAATATGTGTAAAACGTACGTACTGCCACAGAAGCACTACCACCTCCAACAGTAAGCTTGGCAGAAAAAACCTCTTACACTTGCTGAACAACTTTCTTTTAATGTAGCGATATGAAATCAGTGTTCTCATTACACTGGTCAACAGTGAAATTACTTCTTAGATGAAAGAACCCAATCCCGAATGATTCCAACGTGCTGAAAACGAATATTACCCTTAAAAAAAGTTGATTGTCTCTCTTTGTAGAGATATGGACGTTTTGTCCCTTATAAGTGCTGTCGTGTAATATAATGCAATTTAATGAGATAAATACACGGAGACGAAATTGTTTGCGGCATATACTATTAACCCTTTACATAAATAAGTTATTTTACATCATAAACACCAAGTTTCTATTTGCAGTTTCGCGAAGGTGATTGTGCAGGAGCAAGCATTAATTTATTTATAAACGCGATACGAGTAGGATCCTTTAATTTCGTCGATACTTTTTGAAGCTCTAGCATACATGCGTCCGCGAAATCCAAACCGTCAACGTCAGCATGTGATAACACTAAGAATAATGACTTTTCATGTTTTGATGAAACATCTGCGCCACACAAACTTAGGTCGGATGAACTGAACAATCTTGTTCGGGATTTGGATCTGTCCAAAAGCAAGGCGGAATTACTGGCCTTGAGACTTCAATAGTGGAATCTTTTTGAACAAAATGTCCGAGTAACTTCATTTTGCCCTCTTCATCAATCTTTAGAATCTTTTTTTGAAAAAGAAGAAAGCCCTGTGTTCCCGTGTGGTATTGGTGTCCTACTACAAGAACTAGGATTGCACATGTGCCCTATGAATGGCACCTGTGTATAGGCATGTCAAAACTGAGTCTCAAGGCGGTTTTGCGGGAACCAACTTCCATCCACACCTATAGGAAATGCTGTCTAGATGAATGCGACTTACGGCAATCTACAGCTGCTATTGGAGAGGATTAACTACAGCAAGTATGATTGTCAAATCAGCTGACCTACAGGTAGTTGCTTTGTAGCAGGAATATACAAAGTACTGATGTTTTCTTTGTTTATGGGATAGCAGAGAAATTAGTTTGCAATACATCAAGAAAGACTGGTCTTCGAGAGCATCTTTAAGCCTGGAGAAATGAATGTATAGCACCCACCATTGGTAGAACAACACAATATCACCATTCCTCACTAACACATGAAGCTCAGCCTTATCAAAAACTTAGTAAAACATATTAGATAGAACAAGCATTCAAGTACTTGTATGAAATATTCCCTCGTATCAGTAAAGCCAAAATTAATGAGGGTATTTTAGTGGGTCTCTAATTAAATAGCTCTTCAGAGATCCCAAGTTTGAGATAGTTCTTCAAAGTAAAGAATAACAGGTTTGGGATGCGTTCTGTCAAGTGGCTAACAACTTCCTGGGGAATGTGAAGGCCGAAAACTACAAGGAACTGGTTGAACTATGTTGGCTTTGTTTCATGATTTCGGCTGCAATGCTTCGTTAAAGATTCACTTTCTTGACTCCCACTTGAATTTCTTACCTAATAACTGCGGGGAAGTCAGTGATGAGCATGGCGAACGTTTTCATCAGGACATTACTAAGACGGAGCAACGGTACCAGGGTAATAGTTCACGTCAATGCTGGCTGACTATTGTTAGACGCTTATCAGAGGTACTCCCCTCGTCTATCATAAACGATAGGACAAAAGAAAACAAAAGTTCTCAGATTGGGGGTATTGTTATCATGTATTATAATATTTATATTCATTTTTTCTCAATAATGTGTATTAATAAAAAAAAAACGTAGTCAATTCAGCTTTTTCTTTGTCATATTCGTATTCAGCACATGGACTAATTTCAGAAATGACTATTTTCACCTCGAAGCAGAACATTTTTGAAATTTTGTTGCCCAATGTTATCAGTACAGAACAATTCGTGTAGTAGGTACAATATGCTGAAATATTGTCAATATATATAACCGTGCAGTCTTGAAAGGATAAACATGAAAGAACGAAGCAAACGAAGCTAATATTATTTAATAAATACCTGGTCTGATATTTACTTTGTATTATAGTATATATTTATAATGTATAACTCTATTCTAAAAGCAATTTTACCACTAATTTTTTTTTACTAATTAAAAATAAAATAAAAATATTTAATTGCATATCACCTTTAAATTTTCCATCTTTAAAACGATGCCAAAAATATTTTAATTAACTTTAAGAGCCTTGAGTTTATTGCTAAAATATAATAAAAAACATGTATCTAAATAAAAAATATCAGTCATGTCTATTCAAATATTCGACTCAAACCTCTTGGTGTTTTATGCAAAACAACTGTTTTATTGAAATCAATATTAATCAGAGAAGACAATTTTTCTCTTGGAAAATGTTTTTGAAAATTGCAACCTTATATAGTTTATTGCTACAATATAATAGAAAACATGTGGCTAAATAAAAAATATCAGCCATGTCTATACAAATATTCTACTTAAACCTCTTGGTGTTTTATGCAAAACAACTGTTTTATTGAAATCAATATTAATCAGAGAAAACAATTTTTCTCTTGGAAAAATCTTTTGAAAATATCAACTATATCTCGAGAAATTAAACTATACACAGAATTAATTGGAACCTCAATACATCATCAAAAATATTCCTTTTGCAATGCAATCGTCATATGTTCAGATTCTGACCTATTTCTCAAGTATATGATGCCTCAATCTTTAAATAAAATGAATTCTTAGAATTAGAAGTGTACTCCAGAAATATTTCCAATGGAGTTAAATTAGTCTCTAATTAAAAGTGAATATCACCTTTGTAAAAATTGAACAAATAAATGAAAGGAATATAGATTGAATAATATATCTACTCACACTGTTAAAAGCTTTAAATGTATAATTTATTTTTAAAGACTTATTCGAAATTTGCTCTGAGAATCTCACCCCCTCTTCTGTTTAACGTCTTTGAAAGTGCCCGCCTTCACACACAAAGCGAAATCGCCTCTTCAAAAAACACCCCTCTCTGCATGTTAAATACGCCTCATTACCAACGTCTTCAAAACAATGCTTTTTAAAATTATATATTCATTTTCATGTTCTCAAAGCACATTTGAAAAACAAAAAGCTTTAATTAACATAAGCGGACGAATTTCCACCATAAACGGAAAGCGGTACCAAAAGCAATTACTCCTTTCAACTCCCCGAGTGTACCAACATTAAGAGATTAAATCGGTCAATAATTAAATAAAACTATAACCGTTCTGAAGACGCATTCGCCATCTTATGAAATCGGCTTACATGCTCGTCTTCGGCTATTGGATTTTTTTCACACTTCTTCTTTCCGTCCCGCTAAAAGGCTGCTGTATTTATCCCTAATTTAATATATATTTTTTTTATTTTCAATACCTTGAAATGCTATTATTTCCGTGAGGAGATAATTAATTTTATTGAATTATGGAATGAATGTCCTTTTGTGTTTTACTTGTCTTTCAATTTTTTTTGGGGGAAAAAACAACATGTGCCGCATCCAGTTTCCGAGGATAATTTTTGTGATCGTTCTGGATTTAGTAACAGTGCTTTTTTGAGAAAAAACTGCGTGAAGTTGGATTATTTTTATTGAAAGGCTGTGTACTAAAATTACATTTTAAAAATGTTTCCCTTTGAAAGCGTTTTGTTTGTTGCTCGATGTTTTTTAAACGAAGCAAAAGTTTTAATAGATTAGAATCTTGAATTTAAAAAGGTGCATTGCATGTTGTTTTGCTTGTTGTAAAAATTTTACCCCTTCTCTTTTAGTAAATTTCTTAATTCTTCGCTTTATTGTTCTTATAATAAAATCTGTGAAAGCATTTTGAATGTAGTTTGTCCAAGAGTAGCTGCTTTAAATAATAATTAAAGGAATAACTAACTAGATCAAGTAAAACAGGAGGTAATTATATTTAACGTATTAGTAACATAAATTTATGTAGAAAATTAAGGAAACATAATTTACAGCTTGGTCGATTATTGTGGTACTAGGCGCTACTTACAGTAAATAAATGTTTTGGCTAAGCATTATTTTAATAACTTACATCAATTAAATGACAATAAAATGAGATTTCAAAACCATTAATCTCCATAGCACCTTTGTGTAGCTCTTTACTTTCAAGGGATTTTGAATTCAAAACGTAGAACTACCATCAGGGTGATACGAAATATGTTTTTAGAAATCGCTTTTGCTACATGGTAAACAATTTACTCTTACCTTTAAATAAACACATGCATTAAAAAAGTTATTTAACGTTTTAAGTCCTCTATTGATCTCTAAATAATGGCAAGACATACTAAAATTATGGAAACATTTACTGTGAAACATGAATTTTAAAATATTATTATTTTAATTAATAATATCTAATAAATATATTTGGAGAACAAAGAGGAACGTACAACACTTTTTCTACGTTAGTTTTATGTACTTTGTACCAACAAAGATTGAAATAGCTATTCAAGATGAAAGGAACTAAATAGTTTAACCTGCATGGATTTACTCTTACGCCACGCTTTCAAATTTTACATTTGAAAAAACATTGTTGAAGTTACAAACATTTAAGTAGCTAATACCATCATCCACTCCTGTGCTAAAATTTTTAATACATTTTAATTATATTCTGCTTTTTAACCCGTTAATTCAGTTAATTCTGAGAGTAATACAATTGAACATGATTCTCCAGCACAAATTCAAATATATTCACTTGCCAATATTTTACATTTTACGTTTTAACTACGGCTTTAGATATAACAGGTGCAATTCTTACAACTTTCAAAGTACAATTGCTGAACCGACCGTAGTTTAAATTCTTTCTTGGCGCAATTTTTATAACTTTCAAGGTAGAACTGCCATAGTCTAAATTCCTTCTTGGCGCGATCAAAGTTTCAACTTTTGAAACGGCCGTAATCTAAAGGTTAAAAAAAGTTTGCATATTTTTTAACTCTTAACATTTGTATGGAAATGCATAGTTTTCCAGCAAAATTTTTAAAATATCATGTTTGGTAGAGAACTTATTGCGTCGAATAATTATTTTTAAAGTATAGGCCAATATTGGAAGGTAAGCGGCGCGTTTTCCTCTTATTGCAAATTCAAATTCGAAAAAAAAAATTTTTGCAAATCTGAACGGCATGCTCCAATGTACAACTTTAATGGATTATTTTAGGCAGCCGATAAATTGGTTCATGTAGTAAGCAACAACGACTTCATATCATCGATGGAATGCTGTATTTTGGAAATTTAAGAAAATTAGTATACGTGTTCAGGACTATAAAGAATATAAAATAAAGTGTCATTTATGTAACTCCGTAACTCCATAACACGACCTAACTCGACTAGAATATGTCAACATCAGATTGAAAAAGTAAATGGAATAATCACTTTCTTTTTTTTCGTAGAACAGCATTTAGTGGTTAGAAAAATAAATTTGAAGCACTTTTTTTATATTTTTATAAATTTTACAACATATTTAACTATTACGCTGCTGAAGATGGACAATTGTTGCCACTAAAATTTCGTTTACACCAACGCCATGGTATAGATCCGTGTACTGTGGATGTTATCCCCGTTTTAAGTTACAGCTTGCATCGATCACCATTTATGAGCTGTCAATGACTGACCTTCTAGAGGGTTCCTCTTTTTGTTCGGTACCCTATCCTGTCGACCGTGAGGTGTGAATGCTTTGAGGGAAAGGCAGAAGGTCGTTCCGGTGTTATCTATCTCACGCCAAACGATACACCACAAAATACTATGAAAGATAAGCGTCAGTCGTAAATACCACTGAAGACTCTATCACTGAAGTAAGGTAATTCGGTAAGGGGGGTTGGACATGGAAGTGAAAGAGCCATCCTGTGAGACGATTGAAAAATCTAATCGCCGCAGCGTAAAGATTAATCCGTAAATCGTACACACGCATATACATCCATATCATATGTTCACAAAGAGGAACCTCCAATAGTTCGTTGATGTTTACAAAAAACTGCAGAATTAACATCAAAGATCGATTAATGTTTAATCAATACATTACACGACGAAAGTGATACGTCTCTCATAATCAAAAAATCACACAATTCGTTGTGTGACCTAATAAAAATAATTAAAACTCAAAATATGTCAGTGACTACACATGCCCCAATAATTTGATGACAATAAAAAAGCTTTCTTTAGAAAGCCTGGGTAAAACCATCAAAGTAAAAAAAAATGCCCTTTTTGATTCAAAATCAAAAGTTTTGCTAAAAGATAGTCATTTTTAATCAATATATTATTTCACGACAGCTGTTATACGTCACTCGTATTCAGAGTATAATGAAATCAGTTGTATGACTCAATAAAAATAATTAACACTCAGAATGTGGCATTAACTGTACATACTTCAATCATTTGTTGATATTAGCAAAGAAAACACCTTCCTTACAAGGCCACGAATAAAACACCAAGTTAAAAAATACACATTTATAGATTCAACATGAAGGATTTTGTGATAAGTTGTTCGTATTCTAAGGATCATACAGTCCATTGTGCAATACCACAAAGAGAATGAACATTGGAATATAGCAGTAACAACGTAGTGGACTTCTTATGCTTTGCTGATGTTAACTAAGAAAACGCCTTCCTAACAAAGCCACGGATAAAACATTAAATACAAAACAATACACATTCATAGATTCAACATGAAGGATTTTGTGACAAGTTGTTCGTATTATAAGGGTCATACAGTCCACTGTGCGATACCACAAAGAGAATTAACATCGGAATATAGCAGTAACAACGTAGTGGACTTCTTATGCTTTGCTGATGTTAACTAAGAAAACGCCTTCCGAACAAAGCTACGAATAAAAAATTAAATACAAAACAATACACATTTATATATTCAACATCAAATATTTGGTGATAGGTTGCTGGTATTCAGAGAATCAAACCATCCGCCATGGAGAGAACCAACATCGATATACGGCAATAACTACAAATAGCGGGACTTCCTATGCCTTATTGATGTTAACAACGAAGAAACGCCTTCCTTTCAAAGCTATGGGTAAAACATCAAAGTCAAAACAATGGGAATTGCAGATTCACCATCAAAGGTTTTACTGAAATCCATGAATTTCAATCAATACATTATTAAAGGACGACTGTTATATGTCGCTCGTAATCAGAGAATCATGCTATCCGTTGTGTGAGCCAACAAAAAGAATTAGCACGCGGAATGTGGCAATAACTGCACATTGCAGGGCCTCACTCCATTCGTGTCAATCAAGCCAAATTCCCTGCGCTACCATCTTCCCTTAACTAAGCATTCATTAGCCAGGTTAGGAGTGTAATTTGCGACTGTTATTAGATTCCAATCGGTCTCTCAGATAAGTTACGAACAGCAATGCCGCGGGCTTGTTTTGACTAGTCAATACAATTGCACCTGGAAAATAGATCCGGCTAATTAGCGGTCGGTACTTCGCTTAGAGGAGGATTCGCTTGCTCACATCCGAAACTATGTCGCAGAATTGGAAGGTATGCCATTTATTTTAACAATGGAAACGCATTTATATTGATAAGTTGATAAAACCGAAGCAAACAAGCATCAAGTAAGCTACAGTCTATTGAATAAGAGAGTAACTACTGACGGGAGATGATATTATTATTATATAAAGTGCTGTTCATTTTGGGCCTTCGTCTAGTTGCATGTTTTGCAAATTAGCGATAAAAGCAGGAATTGAAAAGTAAATCAGTATCCCTTGGAACTTTGCTTGGTATAATTCATTCTTACCAATTTGAGTTCATAAAAATTGCATCCACCACTTAAATTTTCCTGCAATAGCATCGCTAATAAGCAAATAACATTTCATTTAATGTAAACTTTCTATAACTAAAACTGCTTTGATGGCAGGGTTTTTATTTTTATAGGTTCGCTTTTTTCAGAAATATGTTTTGAATGTAATAAAAGTAACTTTGGCTGTTATTTTGTACTCAGATTACAATGAAACGCTTTTCAAAAATTGAAATATTAATTTCAACTATACAGTTGAAAGCTTCAATTATTTCAATTTATTCCGTCTAGGAATTTCAGTGCGTTTTTACACAAAATCCGGTTTTATTGCCACATAATGTTCAATCATTTCTTAAATATTGTATCGTGCTTTTCGCCTAAGGCTCTATTGTACACAAATCATTTCCTCTTTTTCTCCTAATGCATTTGATGCACAGTTTTAACAAGCAAATTTATTGCTAATGAAGCCTTCGTCTGGTTTGGTTAAACCATCTGAACGACAAACCCACATATTTCCGTTCTTCAACCTACCATTTAGTAGATTTCTCAGCATGATTTCTAACAATTTTTGACGTTGATCTTTCGAGTCAATCCTGTTATTACTTGAAAATCATTTATGTGGTTATCTAGTCATTATCTGTGTTGTAGTGTAAAAAGGTCTTACACAACTGGAATAGCTCATAGTGCTAAAAATGAATGGATAACTATTACATGGGCAACGACCCTATTCTGAGATATTCATTTCACACGAACATCCATACAAACGACATCTATATCCATTGTGTGGAGCCGACCAACCGGTCTGGTGGTTAAGTTGTAGTTTCTGGTTCGAATCCTGGTCAGGATATAGATGTTTGTAAGTGTATGGTGTAAAGGCGGCTGGTGCACCTTAAATCTATCGTGGCCAAAAGTCCTCACGCTGGGTTTGTTTGGAAGTTTGGAGAGTGGTGTGTCAGCTCAGAGGTTGTCTCGTCATCTGACCGTGGTTCAAAATTACGTGGCGATAGACCGAACGGCTTAGGTTGGGACGGTGGTAACTAGTTGAATATACATTGGGTGGAATCATACTGAACCATTACATTACTACGTGACCTGACAGTTCAAACGTTACTGCAACATAGACATGCAGATCGTACATTTGTAGTCCCCATGGAGTCTGAACTGAAACAAACATGTTGCGTTCGTAATACGCTACAAAAATGGCGCTTAATTGATTCTTTTCACACAAAAATAACGACTTAAACAATTTTTGGTACAGCTACAGTCTACGTTTATGAGCGGTGGCAACGGCTTTGGCAATTTTTTTGGCTCACTTCTAAAGTCACCAAGGAAAGAATTATTTCAAAAATCTCTTTCTTTCAAAATTTTTTCTTTTGACAACGGAAAATGAAAGCTTGAAAACAAATTTCAGAACGTTTTGAAAAAAGTATATTTTTTAAAACTTTCACATAAATAAATAAGTTTAAACACATTTCAAAACACAATTGTTAACCAGCAGTAAAGCTAAACTGCAAATGTTGGGTGAGAAAACCCCGACACATCACTTACACTAAATACATTGGGCATGTTTAAAAAGAAAAAGATTTTTAAAAGAAAAAAAGTAAGAAATAATACAATACGGATACATCAGAACTGTTCCGAGAAAAAATATTATTAAACAAGAATATTCCACAAATGGCGAAAAAACAATACATGTCTGTACTCTGCCGTGAAAAAAAAATTATTATAAAATAATAATTCCACAACTGTAGAAATACAAATAAATGAACCAATGGTATCAAAGAAAAAATTTAAAAGAACCAATGCAATCAAAGGATATTTTAAAATCAAAATAACCAATGGAAGCAAAGAAAACATATCAAAAGAACCAATGAAATCAAACGACTTTAACGGATTTCGGAAGAACTTTCTAGAATATTCAAAAGGAAAATTGAAAGCTACCGTTTTCCGAGGTTACCATGAAAACCACAATAACCGTAAAGACAGATGGATTGCCTTAATCTACCGTATCTCGCTACTAGAAGTATGCTAAAAAAATCGACAAGGTCGGTGCCACCGCTCATAAACGTAGAGTGTAGCTGTACCCAATTTTTATTCACTTGCATATGAGGCTCCAACAGTAATACCTTTTTAGAGCAATTCCTTTATTGTGTTTTTAACAGTTAATATTTCATTTACAAAATTTTCATATAAGGTATATGGGGAGGGGGGGCAGCAACACACACACACAAAATCTTCAGAAAAGGTATATGGGGGCAGTAACACATTCGAGACAGTCTGATATCAATCCCGAAAGAGAAGTACCTAGGCGAACACCTCGTTCAGATGGCAAGGTCAACACCTGAGCTGGCATCCCACTCTCCAAACTTCCACACCAAGCCAACGTTAGGACATTTGAGGACATGACAGATTTAACGTGCACATTCCCCACTTACAAAACAGTTTTAGGTTGGACCAAGTTTCCAACTCGCTTACTTCCGCTTGCAATGTCGAGATGCAACCAACTGGGCGACTGAACTCCATTCATAAGATAGTTATAAATAGCGGTAATTTTTTATGCAAATCCTTCAAAGGGATGGTACCCGGTTATGATATTGAATTTAATTATTTTACTTTGAACAAGAAAATGCACACAATTTAATATTAATATAAAAGAAGAATACTTTCTATTCCTATGCGCTAAAATTAAATTTTCCGCAGAAGTTACTTAACGCAAAAGAAATGTGTCATAATTATTTAAGGACGCAATTCACACAAGGATTTCTAATTCAAATATCTTCTACTTCGGATCCTATTCCCTCCTATAACAAACCAAGGAATGCGAACAAGAATTAAATATGTATCCGCAGTTCATTAACTGGGGAGCTGCTCTGTAACTACCAAAGTGAATTTCTAGGTGTCTTCTCAAAAGAAATTACACCGGCTCCGGGAAGTCAAATTTGGATAAGAAAGTGAAGAAACCAAGAAATAAATGAGAAACCGCAGAGTGAAAAGAGAATGTGGAGTGAAATTAAAAATTTAGTCACTAGGAGGAGGAGAGAACCCTCATTCTTAACTGACGTTAGAATTTCTGGTCCATTTCAACTGGTGACATCTTCTTTCTGTTTCAGACAAAATGAAGTGCCTGTCCTTTCGTCTAATTTCCCGCAATCCATCTAAATTAATGTTCCCCTGTTCGTACTTCATATAATTTGCTTAAATTTTTGGAGACGAGAAGTAATTTTAGGATTTTTTAACACGTTTCGTCACATATTAGTAAAGAAATGTATCTTGGAAACATTAAAATTCATCTGTAAAGGGCCTACCATGGCTCAATGAATTTGCCTACTACGTTAGCAACCTGCAAGTTGGCACATGTTCGATAGCTGTAACTTACTCTGGGTTTATTTATATTTCGCATCAGTACACTTTCCTTGTGTGTGCACGATTATTAATAGGCATATTCTGTCTTGTATTTGACAGCTTTGGCAATTATGGTCATTGGGCATAAAACTCAACGAACTATCCCCCTGTTGATGGAATAAAAGGTATAATTTTATGTATGATAAAAAATATATCATAGCAATTAAAGAAGCACTTGCTTTTTTCCACACGTTTGACCCCTACGCATCACTAAGACGACGCATGAAGTTGGTACAATCAACACAGTATCATTAAACACAAATACAAACATAACGGAATTCACAATATCTACTAGATTTAGTAGTTAGAAATTTGTGGTGGGCTGCGTCATTTTTCCGGCTTATCAATAACGGACCGACCAACCGGTATAGTGGTTAAGGTGTTAGCCTCTAGATCGGAAGGTTCCTGGTTCGAATCCGTGTCCGGGCATGGATGTTTGTAAGCGTATGGTGTAGAGCCAGCCTGGTGCACCTAAAATCTGTCCTGGCCGAAAGTCCTCACTTTGGTTTGGTGTGGAAGTTTGGAGAGTGGGGTGCCATCTCAGGTGTTGCTTCGTCATCTGACCGTAGTTCAAAATTACGAGGTGTTGTCCTCGGAGCTTTCCCTTAAGGGACTGATCCCGAACCGTTGTCAATAGCTCGTTGTGTAGCTCTAGTACGACGTTAACTAAAAAAATTACCTAATTACCAATAACGGAACCACGAGTTTTTTCCGGATAATACCGTACAATTAATTATACGTTTATACCTATTGGGTCGTGTGTTATTACGTGTGTTCGTGAAATATTTAGCAGGCACGAGAAACACATTTTTGTTACGACACCGTTTCATTACGCTAAAACTTTAAAGGAGAATATTTACATAAGCCTTTTTTCTTAGAACAGCAACATTTTATTTTCTTGTAAGTTCATCAAGATAAACTGCGTGGTCACGAGGCGAAGAGTTTTCCCACGAATGGATAACACGCACGACGTCTTCTTCTCCGCAGAGTGGATAGTCTGTTACCTTTCTTGGACTCGCGCTTGCATTCACTAGGTGGAATAACGGGTATTCCTTCACGCGCCTTTTGGTAGTCTCGCAGGTTGGAGAAAACAACTTTACTACGCTTTTCTCCAACTTCTTTTTAGTAGAGCGTAACTTTTGCGTATCGCTACATACCTATAGGCCCGATGCACACATCCGGTTTTTCTACGTGCTACGCGGCACCGAAGCCCAACTATGCACATATGACCGTGAAATCACGCACGAACTCATTTCTCGCCATTTGCGATAAATATTCTTCGAAGAAAACGTGTTTATTTCGCTTACTTGGCGTAAAAAAATATATTTTGAAACAAAATAGACGTTACTGGATAAAACCATTTAGTAATTATTTTTTATATTCCATTTGTTTATGAAACAAGGTACTTCAAAATAGAGACTCATGTGCGCCGCCTTGGGGAACTGCGTTACAAATTGCACGCAAGTTGAACATGCATCGCTCCAGCGTCGCTGGAGGCATGTGTGCACTGCTCCATTGGATCTAATGTATCTCAGACCGCAATTGCGTTGAGGCAGCGGCGCCGCACGTTGAAAAACCGGATGTGTGCACCGGGCCATATCGAGACACCGTCTCTATATAAAGCATACGTACAAATTCAAGCAGTACCTGTGACGTCACAACTAGTCCTATCTCGAAGCTGCTTTTATATATATTTACTTATATCATTCAAATACGTAATTTAATGAAAGATCAAAATAAAAATAAAAATCATATATATTAAACAAGAAAACGAAAGTGAAAACGAAAGTTAGAAGAAAAGTTAAAACCAACCATGCAAGCGCGCTGAAAGCTGCAGACATAGCATGGCAAGGAATATATTTTTCTTAAACAAGAGGAAATTCACAAAATAAAAACCAAAAGGAATTTATTAAAAACGAAAGTGTTGGTGCATCAGGGCGTCATCAGGGAGGAGCCTGATACATACAACACAAAATGGTGTTTTCTACGAATATGAGCCGCCAAATGCTAAGAAATTGCTCATATACTCCCCCAAACACCATTAAAACCAAATAAACAAAAAAATATACAAAAAAAAATTGAAATAATAAAATTTTAATCAAATCTGCAGCAGCATTCGGGAGACCGGCAACACAAAGCCAGAAGATCGCATCAAATGCCGCAACTCACTTACTTCAACAAACCGCCAACACCAATGACATATATATATATATATATATATATATATATATATATATATATATATATATATATACTATAATTTGTTATAGGAGGCGTTGCCACTACTCGCTAAGATAAGAACTGCAGTCAGTTCAGCTAATGGCTTTAAGTAAAATGTATAGTTATATAGATTAGATAACTCACTCACAAAACGTGTTTATGAGTAGTGCCTTGCTGTTTTGGTGGTACTTGAAAGTTAGGAAAACAGTGTTTAGTTTCTGTTTTAATGCATGCAAGAAAATTTTTGCAATGTTTTAGGCTTTTTAAGTAGGAGCAAAAGTCTACCAATTAAAACCAGGTCATAATATGCATTATGTATGCTGCAGGAGTTTATATTTTTTCTTGTCCAACGTCTGATATTTATTCGGCCAAGAACAAAACTACATGAAACCTGAAAGTGTCACTAATTTTCTATCCATGTGAAAATACTACTTTTTAAATGTATCATGTAATGTAAAGTGATGTACAAAATAATATTATATTTGAATTCACATAGCGTACAAAGTGTGAGTCCTGTCCAAAACTGAATGATAAAATTTATGTGTATTGATAAAGTTTTACGTATTTCATATTTTTTGAGACTTATAGTATGTTTTTCTGTGTACTTATGAGGTTAGGGGCGTTTGACTCAAATATTCTTTACCCTAAGAAGGGAAAGTCACATGCCTCAAGAAGCTAATCTTTACAATAGTTAATTCACATATTTTAGCCGTAACGTTTTCTATTCAGATGTCAATATCGTGCCTTGTTTTTTATCGTCGTGTATATATTTTTTGTGTCGCGATATAGGTTTTTTTATCGTCCTGTGTGTGTATTGTGTCTAATAACTGTGTGCGTGTGCTCATGTGTTAATCTTTAGGTGTAACAGTGATAGTGAAGTGTCTTGTGTAATAAAATAGTGCTATTTCCACACATTTTATTTTTAAGGAGCCAATGGACATTTTATCGACATTACCAATAGCAACCAGCACTGGTAATTGTGAACATGTTTTGGATTTGATAATCTGGAAACAAATTTATGTTTATAATTTAAATTTTTTGTCTATAAATGTCACCTGTTTGGAATAAAGAATGTAAATGTTATAATTAATCCTGACTAAAATGCTTATTGTGCGATTTTTATCTGTAAAACATTGTGTGTGATAGTTAGAATTTTATTGCAAAATGTTAATACTTACTCCACGTAGCCTATACAAGAACTCATGTAAAAGCTTAAATTATCTAATTGTGCAATACATACTTATATGTCTTGCAACCCTTTTTTTCACCATGTGTATAATTACAGGGCATGCTGGTGTATTGGTGGATGCGCTGATGTTATCGTTTATTTTGGATAGGTACAGTGAGTTTTCTTTGGTTCTTTAAATTTTTAATCTCACGACACACTAAGGTATTGAATTTTTCAAATTTCTTGAGGAACGGGAGGATATTTGCTGTTTTACGTATCTTGTCGCGGCCTTATGTAGATTGAAAAGGACCTATATGTATATACGTTTTAATTTTTCTACACATCCCCTACCACTTTGTGTTTGCAATAGGCATATTATAGCCCTACCAAAAGCTCGTTTACGAGTCGGTGAATCCAGAGAAGGGGTGGAACACGACAGGAGAACGTTTGCAAAACAAGGGCATAAAAATGCCAATGCATACGTCGTCTTCCAATTGAGGGTAAGAACAGGAATTATGCAACCATTCAACTCCGTCGGAGGCACAAGGAAACGTTTTTTTGGGCATTAAAGGAAGAGACAAGGCAACTCAACACGTCTCAAAAGAAGGAGTTTATGTAATCACTCAGTCAGATTGGCACACACTCTTACTAAAATCCCTGACCTGGCATTGCAGTCTCCACACACATGAAGTGTGCTGTCACCCCGCTCTCCAGAGACACCTATTGTAACGTTAATTGAAAACGTTACATTCATCACCGCACCTACACCGAACCTAAAAATTACACAGACAACACCAATTTTCATGGATTCACCCCCTGAACTCATCGAAAAGAACGCTTTCTGAAACTCACTCGTTTTCCCAACGGAAAAGTACAACGCTACAGGCTGGAAACCCCTTGCATTCCTTCTTCCCACAACGGTCGAAGAGACGGCCGATTCCGAGAAAAAGTGGGCAAATTTAGGGGTCAACCCCTTGCCAACTTTCATTCATAGATCCAATTATCAAAAGGGTAATTAACTTCATCAATTTTGATCGTACGGCTTCTGAACATCTGTCAAAATGTGCTTTAAGACCTTATGGTCATTTTGATAGTTGTTTCTAGTCGATATGATGAAGGATTGATTTTATAATCCACTTTATTCAATTTCATTCATTCAGACCCAGGACGGACGCAAAGTGGGGTTGCCACTTGGCGGTTTCTGGCTGGATTTCGAATGGAGATAAACCATCAAAAATTGAATTTTGGCAACATAATTGGCGACAAAATCGCAGTTTCATTCATCCCATAAATACAGGTGTTGGCGGGATTTTCCTCAGACTCTCACTTTTCACCAACGTCAAAGGACGTAATTGTTGTTCTGCTTGGATTGTTCGGGGTAACTAAGTGGATCGTAGAATCGAAGGGAAGTGTTTGAACGAATCAACTCCTGTGGAACATCCCTTTCAACCATCTAATCTTCCTGGCTGATCTCTCCTGTTCAACACTTTTCTTTCTTCAACAATCCTTTGTATTGATCCTGCAGTTACCTCCAACTTTTTTTTCAATTTCTTCAAGGAGTGGAGGCCCCAAGAAACACCGTCCCGGTGCGGTTTCTTCTTCATTTTTCCGTGTATCAACTTCTTCGAGGCCCTACTCCGACAAGGATCTCAATATTAAGAGATTTTCTTATTTGAACGACGCACATACCCCTTTAAACCACAACAAAGGATGAGCGCACAAACCCACGCCGATGTGAAGGTGAAATAACATAAAGTCTTCTTCGTATTGGAAATAAAGAAGTTGTTTCCACTCTCAATCATCTATTTTTTGTTTCTGGATCATCAACGTCACCAGCCAAATCCTATTATTTCTCCCCATAACTAAATACTGGGAAGTGGACGTCGTTTCCACTGTCCCCATTGCATTTCTAATACATTTCAAGGAATCTACTCTCATCGGTCTCCAAGTTCGAATCCGGTTTCCTCATCAAAAAAAGGACTCTCCTCAATACTGGGAAGAGGCCGTCGTTTCCACTGTCCCCATTGCATTTCTAATACATTTCAAGGAATCTACTCTCATCGGTCTCCAAGTTCGAATCCGGTTTCCTAATCAAAAAAAGGACTCTCCTCAATACTGGAAACAATTTCAGATAATGTCATCTTGAGAACCACAGGTCGTATCAACATATTATTTTATCTCTTGATCTTTTATTGAAGAAGTCACCTTAATCATTTTTATGGGAAACCTAGGGTTATTGCTATTGAAGTCCTCTTGCTAATACTTTAGTAAGTAAGGAATCACTTCAACTCATCCTAAGTTATCATAATCCCAATTGTCTAACCATACTATACTATACTACCGATTTACAACCAAAAAGAGATAAGACAAAAATATCATCATCATAAATTAAAAATATGACACCTATGGAACATGAAATCCAACTCACTTGTTGACCTCCTGATGCAGAAGAATAGGCCGTCCCCCTTCATCTAATCTTGAATTCTCCTTTTCTTTAATCCCTCTTTTCGCGACATAATAGGTCCCACTCTCAGTACACCAGAAAGGATCCTGTCGTCATAAGTGTTTAATAAAAATGCAATTTTAATTGATAAACCGCTTATCTCCACTTATTTAAGGGTATGTTGATTTTCTTGTTATTTCCTAAGTGATTGTCAACAGTTAACTTACAATGAATAGCCAAAAAATTATGACCACCTTCTCAATAACGCGCTCCGCCTCCTTTGGTCTGCAAAACAGCTGCAACTCGCCTGGGCGTAGATACCACAAGTTTTTGGTACATGACTGGTGGCAAGTTGTACTAAATGTCTAAGCAGCGGTCACGCAAAGTCGAGATATTCGGATGTGGTGGTGTGTGACCTGTGAGCTGCCGCTCACCCCAAATGTGATCTATCGGATTAAAATACAGAGAGTTAGGTAGACAAAACATTAAGTGGAATTCATGAACATGCTCCTCAAACCACTCCAACACAATCCGAGCCTTGTGACATGAAGCGTTGTCCTGCTGGAAGTTTCCATTTGCTGTTGGGAAGATAGACGCTATGTAAGGGTGCAACTGATCCGCAATGATGTTCAGATGGTTCGTAGCATTCATGGTCTGTTCTACCACAGCTACGGGTTTCAGAGTCACCCATGATAACGTCCACCAAAGCATAATACTTCCACCACCAGCCTGTGTATGACCTGCTGTACAAAAGGTGAGCAAATGTTCGCCTGGCAGA
Source organism: Metellina segmentata (assembly GCA_947359465.1). Taxonomy (NCBI): domain Eukaryota; kingdom Metazoa; phylum Arthropoda; class Arachnida; order Araneae; family Tetragnathidae; genus Metellina; species Metellina segmentata. The sequence continues at coordinate 57,977,002 of OX375875.1, forward strand.
CGGCGTACTCTGACACGACCATCGACGGGATGAATGAGAGATCGGGATTTATCTGTCCAGGCAACTCTCTTCCACTCATACATGGTCCAGTCTCGATGTTCCCGGGCCCATTGTAGGCGTAGTTGACGATGATGCTTGGTCGCACAGTCACTCGAGTGGGACGTCTGCTGCACAATCACATATCCGACAGTGTCCGCTGAACTATGTGTTCCGAAACACTTGCGCTTGGACCTACATTGTATTGGGCTGTCAGCTGAGCCACTGTCTCGAGACGATTTATCTTTACCAAGCGGGACAGTCTCCGACGTCCTTTTTCTTTGATGACGCGTGGACGACCAACACCTTGTCGTCTACTGCTGGTGTCACCATCATTTATACACTTCGCATGAATACTAACAACGGTAGATCGTGAACAACCTACCAGTCGTGCAGTTTCGGTGATACTCGTTGGAAGTCATCGGGCAATTACGATCTGCCCTGTATCAAATTCGCTTGGATCAGCAGCCTTTCCCATCACTCGCAAAAGTAAGTGCAAGAATGATTACTTACAATCTCCGGCATCAGTTATATACCATTCTCACTTAATCACGTGCCCTCAACGTCATCCAGACAAGTTCATTGAAAAATGTGGGGATAGTCATAATGTTTTGGGTCGTCAGTGTACATAAGGAGGTCAACCCCTGGTTACACTATTCAATTATTTTCTCTAACTATTTCGATGATGTTTCATCCAAACGCTTAACGTAAAGTTTTATTCTAAATCAATATTGAGTTTCAACAGGTAGGAGGGGTTATGGTGCACCCCAATATACTTGAAAAACTTCACACCTTCAATGTCCACGGATGTGTTGCCGCACACAAACCAAACATCCCCACATCCAACAAAGCCGGCAGACTCGCTTAGTGTTTGCAAAGTCGCCTCTGGACTGTGGACGATTGAAAAACTATTTTATGAAGCGACGAGTCATGCTACACGCTCTTCCAGTCGGATTGGCGTGCTTGCGTTTGGCGAATGCCAGGCGAAAGTCTGTTAACCGAGTGCATCGTTACAACTGTCAAATTCGGCGGTGTACTTGTTTGGAAGTGTTTTTCGTCGTATGGCGTGGGACCTTTGCATGTTGTTCCTGGTAAATTGAACGCTGACGCCAACATGAACATTTTGGACAGTCATGTTCTTCCTACACTCCGGCATTTTTATGGAATGGACTAATGTTACCTCCAGGACAGCAATGCTCCATGTCATGTTGCAGCCTATATCAAGCAGTGTTACCAAGATATGGATGTAAAAAGTCTTCCCTGGCCTGTCTCGTACAAAAGTCTGGGTCTAAGCCCAACCGAACACTGTGGGATGAGTTAGAGAGACGCTTACGAACCAGGGAACAAAGTCCGAAATCTACAGATGAGCTGTCGACATTCTTGCAGGAATGCACAAATACCAATAGCTGTGTATCTAAACAGAAGTGTTGCTAGTCTAATTGCAGAGCATTTTGGATCATCTCCCTATCTAAGCAAATATATATTGACCGTTTGAGACACAGCCATCAAATGCAAACTGCTAGCTAGGTATACTCATAAGGTTTGTGTTACTCTCGAGGGGAGTGATGTAGGAGATAGCGAGCGTGTCACGTGACTAGTCAGTGAAAATGGCTGCGTCTATAATGGTAAAGGCGTGTTGTGTTCTTGAATTGAGCAAAACGGAATCTGTCACCGTTTTGCATCAGTATTTTCGATCACGAATTGAAAAACAACCTCCAACCATAAAATTCACAAACGATTGGTTTAAAAAATTTGAAACAATGGCTGTTTGTGCAACGTTCCAAAGACCAGGACGACCGAGTGCGTGTATCTGCAGATGTGGTCAAAAACTTTATTTATACAATTGGATTATAAATTCGAAAAACTTTATTCTCCAATTGGATAGTGCACCACCCCACTGATCAGGAGATATTCGAAATTACCTATATTAACATATTCACTGATGGATTCAACGAAGCGCGCCGGCTACAGCATGCCACTAACTTAATAGCTACCCAGATGCCTTGATTTAACACCATGTGATTTTTTGGGGGTCTACGTAAAGGATAACGTAATTAACCCTACTCTTCCTGTTGATCTAGCAGTTTTGAAACATCGTATCGCAACCAGTATCACTGCACTTACTTCAGATACACTAACACAAGTGTAGGCAGAAATAGGTTACCAGTTCGATGTGTGCAGTGTGAGAAAAAGCGCACACATACAACATCTGTGACTGTCTCTAAAAAAACATGAAACATTTACATACACTTCTGTTATAGGTAACATACGTATTGATGTCATACAAACCTGTTAAAAGATTGAAAAATACTAAAATAAATAATTTTTATGTTGATCATAATTTTTTTTCGAAGTTATTTTCTGCTTTTAAAAATTGTTTTCTGTAGTTATTTTACTTAATTTTCTTCGTCTGAAACCTAGTCTTTTTTTTTGTCATATTAAAAGATCATGTAAAAATTGTTAAGTAGAAAGAGATTAAATTTGAAACGTATATCGTAAGTTCTATTTATTTTTTAAGTACAATGAGGTCCAAATTTAGTTTAAAAAACATATCTCAGCCTCCCTTTTTTATAAAATATACAAAGATTGAGCGCATCTCTTTAAAACTTTCAATCTAACAAAAGATAAATGAACTGCTAAAATTTAAGTTCACGTCATTTTATGATCAACCACGACTGGTAGACCTTTCGTTTGTGACATCATGGTTACGTACGTGGAATTTAGATAGAGTAGGTATTGCCTATACACGCATTGAATGCGTCATTTGATAATTATGTAAATGTTACCATTTCATGATTGAATCGAGCTCAGCTGATCACACAAAACACATTGTCCAGCGGTTCCGAAGCGATTTAAGGTTTGCACCTATAAGTACTGCCCAGATTCATGCTTTCATTGTCCGTTTCATCTGTAGCAAAGTCCGCTAAAAACTACAATTGCAGCAATAAATCCTACCATCTTTTATTCTAGATTATTTGTCTTATTGCCCGTTGTGTTGCTCCAGATTGATGGTTCCACACATTTTTCGTTTCACATTTCTCACTCAGTAAAACTTAATAAAAAAAACTGAACCATGATACGTGGCTGTAAAACGTTTTGGTGTCTTCCGTAAAATTTATGAAAATTGATTGAACCTGTTTTGAATCTAAAAGCCTCAAATTATGAAAGAAAGTATCAGTGTTTCTTTTAACTTTTCTTATCATCATAAGAATCTTTTACAAAGTATTTCTGATAGGTCGGTTTAGTTGTTCTATTCCTTCAATTTTTTGCTACACGAGATGTCTCGATGGTATCTATAGAAGCATTATTAGATCTCTGACTACCATATAACTTGCTGTCTTCAATGATAGACTTCTAAAAAATTTAGCCTTCTTGACCAATTGAATCTTTGCCATTATCCTTTCTGTATATGTTACTGTTTCTAATATATGTTACTTTTTTCTAATATATGTTACTGTTTTGTAATTAAGAATATTAAATTGTAAATAAATTTTTTTAATCGAATAACTGTAACTGTATATAGTATCACATTCATTTTCTTAAGATCTATTGTATTTTTATTTCTTAATAATGGAATATACTTTTGCACACACATTTAAAAAGACATCTGTAATGAACAAATATTTCCTTGCTCTATAAAACCAGACCGACCAACCTCGTAACTAAAATATTTGTTAAGAATTAGAGTTAATAAACTGTTTTTATTGTTTTAAAATAAAGTGGATTTTTATTGTTTTAAAACTGTATTTATTGTTTTATAATACAGTGGATTATTTGTACAATGCAGTGGATTTTTATTCTTTAACAACTGATTTTAATGTTTTATAATGCAGTGGATTATTTTTAAAATATAGTGGATTATTCTTACAATACAGTGGATTATTTTTACAATATAGTGAATTATTTTTACAATACGGTAGATTATTTTTACAATACATGGATTATTTTCACAATACAGTGGATTATTTTAAAAATACAGTGGATTATTTTTACAATACAGTGGATTTAAGTGACTTAGCTGAAAGCAGGAATTTCAAAGCAAATTAAATCTGTGTTAACATATTCACAAATTAATTTCTTTTAAACGGATATATAAACAAGAGGCAAATGTACTTCGATAAAAAATAACATGTAGAGTTTTAGTTAGACTATTCATTGTTACGCGACGATTAATTGGGCCAACGTGTAAAATTTAGTTTACGTAAAAAACATCAAATTAGTAGTTTTTACTCCTAATTATTACACTAGGTACGAAGACAATAGCAACAGCGAGATAATTTTGGATAATATTACTTGATGTTTAAACATTACCGTCACCAAAAAGGGCCAGATTGCAGATTTAGCATAATTTTAGGCGTCACCAATTTGAACATTACAACAATCCGAAAATTCCTTTTCGTATTTTATCCGCATTACAAGGTGGTGTTATTTCTGTTCACTACATTATTTGACAATTCACAGTAAGGTGACAAAAAATTGAATTTTCGCCAAGGTCGTTAACTTGAATTTTACCGAAGTTCAAGTTTAAGAAAAATCCAGCCAGCGGATTGCGCAAAGCAAAACATAAAACTCTCACAAAACCGATACGTAGAGCTGACTTCAGTGTTCAGACGGAAAATCCATACCAAAACTGCAACAATCAAACTAATCTAGTAATCATATTTTTCTCTCTCAACTTGTCAAATGAAATTCCGAATACATAATGAGCATCTTTATCCAATCCCATTCGATAAAATATATCCTCGAATAAATTTTTGCCGGCACGCTAAGCAATATTTACGGCTTTCGCATAGCTTTTCTGAATAATTTAGTTAGCGTTCCTTAATTTCCGAACATTAAGAAAATTGCTTTTCGAAAGGCCTCCGAAACGGGAAACTTTTCCTGGCACACAATCTAGATTTATTGCCGGACTTCTGGTACGGAAAACTTCGCATATCAGCGTTTATTTCTTAGTCTTTATCCTACCCCCCCCCTCCAAGATCGAGCCATAGGGTGTTCGGGACTGAGATTGATATCCATCGGTGTCAAACGCATGCGACACCATTGTAAATGAAATGCTGTGATCCCGATTTTTTCCCTACCCCTAACGGCATTTGCTGTAAAATTAATACGTCCCAACGTTTGTTACCCATACGGACTCGGCAGGGCTCTCTCGGATATTAATTTCTAATAGCGTTATATGACTGAAAAAACACCGGAATGAATAAATAGATAAAGAAGAAGTACGGCGGAGACAAAGTGCTCTTATAATTCCGTAATTACGCCGGGGCCGTAATTAATCTTCTTTTCGTGAAAGCCTTCTTGCCGAGCAAAGTGTTCCCCCGGCAATTACGAAGCGACAGTCGTGAGAATTTTGCTTTTCAAAAGCTTCTCGGGTGACAAGGGGGTCTGCGGAGGGGACGTGATGGAATCAATAGCAACATGGGGTCGTGGGTGGGGGAGACGGCAAGGGTTAAATAAACAAGGCTTAATTTTTATCGAAAGAAGTTTTCAAAGTCATTGCAGTTTTTGAATTAAAAAGCCTGCCGCCTCAGGAGTTTTCCTTCTCGATTTTGTTGCTTTGCCGCGGCGTTTTAAGACGTAAATTAATTTGGCAAATATTAATACGCGGCCGTTGTGCAGGTTGCGGTTTAATTTAATGGGCTTAATTACTGAACAAACAGCTCCGAAATGTGTAGGATGGTGTTTTTATCCGCCGCATAACATGTGTGCTGGAATAGTTTGAGACAACATTCTATTAGGCTTACACGAGTGTGGAAAGTATCGCTCTTTGATTAAAGTACGCTAAGCTAATCCTGAACAAACTCGTAACTTTTCTCATATTCTTTAAGTTTCTAGGATATTTTAATTATTTTGCTGAGCAAAATAATTTTTCCGTATCATAACTATACATAGACTGTAATTTAACCTGGGGTGGCTCATTTTTAGTCAAAAACCACGCTGTAATGGTTAGCTTCTGGTGCAAAAATCTGTTCCAAAAGGGCCACCAAATATTGTTGGATATTCATTCTTTTTGGAGCAAATAGCGTAGTTTTGTCTTGATCAGGAAACTCTTAATTAGCAAAACTGACCAGTTTTTAATGGACAAGATGTCTCGTCATTAACGCCAGATCCTGGACGAAATATCTTGTTGAAACTATTTTGTGAGTTAGAAGAACCAAAAATGGAAACCGATAAAAATCCCTAACTTCAAATGATTCCAATGGGTGTTACATAAATTCCATACGAAAGTTACTTCATTTCTTTAATAACATAAATTCTTTAGTTGTAAGTTATTATTCCGTTAATGATAGAAATTGAATCATCATACATATTTACAAATATTTCTTACGCAAAAATATTTCTGATGCAAAAATAATTATGATGCAAAAATATTTCTGCATTTTAGTAGAAAAAATGACCGACGCGCCCAAATAAGCTATTTTATATTTATATCCACCAATCACTTCATGTTAATAAAAATTACAACAGAGAAAAGGACCAACATCCTTCTGTCTCCAATGGTCTAAGCGAATCAAAACAATTCAAGTATTTTTGTTCAATGTGCAAAACATTAAAAAAGTAACATAAATTATTCAACCAGTTTCTGCCAACAACTTCCAAAATGGACATTAGCCCATTTTCACTTTCGTTTTCACGGGTGGAATACACCTGCTTTTTATTTTGCTCTTTCGTTAATATGCGTAACGAAAGTGAAAACGGAAGTAAAAACTAACCATGCACGCGCGCTGAAAGCTGCAGACATAGTATGGTAAGCAATATAATTTCTAAAAGAAGAGAACCTTCAAAATAAAAACCAAAAGGAAATGAAAGTGTTGGTGGATCAGAGCATTGTCAGGGAGGAGCCTAACCCAAAAAACACAATATGGTGTTTTCTACTGATCTAAACGCTAAGAAATTGCTCATATAGCTGGTACAGTCGTGGATTTACAAGCGGAGCGTTGTGAGTTCAAACCTCGATCTAACAAAAGACAGTCTGATATGTGGGGACTGTTGTGTGTTAAATCTGTCGTGGCCTAAAATGGCCTCATTTTATCGTGATGGGGAAGTTTGAAGTGAGGGTTGCCAACTAGCAGGTGTTGATCCTGCCATCTAACTTGTGTTCAAAATAACGAGGATTTGTCCTTGGAATTTTCCCTACTGGATTAAACCGAGACAGTCGCTATTAGTCCATTATACGTCTAAAATGACGAAAATTTAATACTAATTACCTACTCCATATGAATATGAATACTCAGTGACTACAGTTATTGGACTTGAAAATAATCTTAGTAACTTTTACAAAACAATTAAGTCGTCATGTATGATCCTGAATATCTAAATTATGTACTCTGAAGTTCGTAAATTATATATGATCAAATTAATAATTGAAACTAGCTTACATGCATTATGTTGTGTTGTACAACATTCACTTTACTTGTATGAGAATACAGTTTACTAACAATTAAATGTTGTAATATTAGCTTTGAAATGGATGAATTATCACCCTGGCAATATCAAATGAATCAGATGCTAATATATATAAATGTATGCTGTCACGTAAAAATGATTAAGCAGTTTAAGGTGCAAGTAATTTCCTTTTATCATCGTGAGATGCGAAATGAGGTCCCCTGCTTTGAAAGGGTTTAAGATAGATACATAAATGTTACAGGCATATTAAAGCCAATGTATATACATATTAGATCATTTGATAATTTATTGCTTTCAGACATACGGTAAGCAAACCTTGCGTTGAAAACTAAAGCTAATTACTTTTTGTAATGTGCATTAAAAATGTATACGGGTATATCTATAAATATTTTTCCTTAAAATATTTTTAGCGTGGTGTTCTTCAAATGTTAAACATAATGCTATTCACAAGATGGCAGTAACAGATCATGCCTTCAGAAATATTTGTGTATTATCCTTCGCAATTATAAATTGAAATGATGTATCCTAAAACTTTGTAGAAGCATCTTCTTATTATTCTTACTTATCTCAGTTGTTATAAACAACATACATCACGTCTATTAGCCAATTAGGCATGAGGCCCTAAAGAACCAGCTCAGAATGGTGAATAAGCTGAGGGACAGCTTATTTAACAATTAGTACATCTGAGTATATCAGCTACCGAAGTAACAGACGATTTACTCGGACACAGCCTAAAATTAGTTGAATTTCGAGGTCTGAAAGCTTGCAACTCAATTGGATCTTCATTGGTTTCAAATATTTGCACGAAATTCTAGAGACGGCTGTCTGGTTTTGTTACGGCTGCTTATTTTACCAAAAGAGGGATAAGTCTGAGTACAGACGATTCAGTCATGAATCGGAGTACTTCAATCTTGTTCATGTACTTAAATTTTCTTAGCAATTTCTTCATATGTCAGTCTGTCACAAGATGGTAACTCATCTAGTTTTCCCTCCTTAGACAAAAGATCGGCGGTTTTGATACCAATCAGACCAACATGTGGATGGATTCATTGGAGATACAAAAGAAAAAAAAACACTTGGAATGCAACGATGGTAGGGACCAGAAAGAAGAAGTATGACTTTGATTCTGTCGACTAATATATATTGAGTCTCAAGTGTACATTAACTCTCTGAGCATCGTGCGATTTCTAAGAAACGCGAATATTGCCTTTTCCCCAAACTCTCTTAACCAGGTAATAAGCGATTGGTTAAAAGAATCCTAGGAAAGATTCTATGGGTAAAAATGTTTTATAAATCATGGAGGGAAGACTGCAGACTGACTAACGGATATACGCTTTTGAATCCCTTATAGGGAAAATAAATAAGCAAACTAAAATAAAATCTATTTTTAGAAATGTAGAAAATAATTATGACTTTCGCCGAACAAGTTTGAGCATTGGTCTGATTATAATAGAAGCGTTGTGAAAAAGTCAAAGGTTAATTTTTAATTATTCATTGAAAATAATCTATACACTATAAATTCTCAATAACATTTATGAAAATTTCTTGGACTATAGTAGTTTATGTTCAGTAGAAGTCTAGACAGTAAATATTGAAGTACTTAGACATACAGTTCGTACCACAAGTTTTTAATTGCACATTAGAAATATCAGAGAGATGTATATGTATTGTGCGGATATCATTGATCAAAGGGGAATTTATGGTAAACTATTTTGGTGAGTGGTATTCAACGACTTTTAATGTATGGCATTTGGGTACTGGAGGTGTCTAGTTCGGCTGATTTTCCACGTAAGATGCTAAGAAGACGCGGGAGATACGGCTCAAACTTTCATTACTGAGAACGTGACATCACATGTCATGCACTCTTGCTTCTACAAGATCTGTGTTCCTTCCCCTGCGAAATTTGCTCTTCTTGCCGGACTGCACCCTCAATAAAACCCACCTTCATAACCAATGCAGCAAGTCCACTCATCCCATATAGTGGTTGTTTAATCCCTCTCAATTTCTTAGTCACAGTGACTTAGGTACTTCCATTTTGTAGTGTATCACGTGCTACTAAGAAATAAGATCCTATTTTCCATTCCTCGCACCATGGTGGTACGGATGTTAACCTTTAACTGCTTCCATGGGTCACACAGATCCCGAGTCCTTTTTGACAGGTCGTTTTCACCCTTTAAAGTGAATATTGGTCCCTGTCCTATTCAGTACCTTCCTACTACGTCCAACAGAAGCCATATTCCAAGATTGTCTTGCCTGCTCCAATTATTTCGGGTTTTACACTATTTGCATTTCCCGCGTGGTCTCTTAGACCCCTTCACAGCATTGGCGTTACCGTTCTTGTTGAGTGAAATCGTCTAAGTTGGAGTAAGGAATTTCAGCAGGGAGACCAAAATGTCAACAAACTTTACTAAAAAACGACCTGTGTATCGTACATTAAAAGAAATTTAGGATATTGTTGATAATTGGTCAGAAATAGAGTACTGGGACGGTGAAATTTCGGTTAACATTATTGAAAGCGAACACGAAACACAACAGTTTTACAGTTTCCAGGGTTGAAACATCCTGCAAAATTAGGTCTGAAAGCTGAGCCTGAAGAGACATGGAATCTACTTAACTTATATAGTAATATAAAGTGTATATAATGTTAAGAATTTAATTACCTAAATTTAAAATGTGTAAACAATAAACTTATTATTTCCGGAATCAAATATGTACCAGAATACGAGCAAAACGACAAATCATTCACTGGTGGTTCATCACGGTTAAATTCACTGACTGTCAAGAACATTTATTGAAAGAATGCATTCATCCTCCCTTTTGATATCGATTTCTCGTGACGTCAGAACGGGAAGTTTACATAAAATTCAAATGTGTTAAAATCACGGGAATCTTTGCATTCTACTCCAAACCTGACAGAACATCCGAAACGTGGTCTTTTTTCCCTCACATATATATACGTATTTTTTCACTGCTGAAATGGAGATCTTTTTCCACGAACCTTAGCTGTCAACACCAATGATAGATGTGACCTGGAGAACTTAAAAGAAAAGAGCTTCCTGCAATAAACGGCCTGCTTTCGCCCCTTACTTTCAGTCCATCAAAAATAAGGCACAAAATGACAACTTGGCTCTTGCCGGGCGTTTTTAAAGTCATCCATTATAGAGATGTCACTTGTTTTGTGCGTTTTTTTCACGCGCAGTTTTGTTAACGCTTCTTTTAAAAAAGTTGAAGCTTTGAAACGCTATTCCTTTTTTTCGATTTTTTCATGAGTTTAAATTAATCTTTACGTGTTTTTAATTTTGTTTTCATGTTGTGGATATGAACACCATGTTTTCCTTTTCTTTTGGAGATAATCTATGAACACAGTTATTTATTAGGGGAGAAATATCAAAGAAGAGTAGTTTAAAATCGGGCAAACAATAAATTAGAACACGTAGTAATTCATTAAGTAAAAGCAGTTTCAAGTTAGCTCAAGAAAAAGTCTAAGGCTGTGAATTTTTAATAGGCATGTATGGTTAACTTCTTAATGAAGAAAAACGATCTGTCATTTTTTACCTCTTTTGAAAATTACCTATAATATATTCACAAGGATAATTAAGTAAGAAATTTTTGCCCAAATTACGTAATGTAACTCACGAAGAGTCTAAAGCTGATAATTGAAGTATATATCATTATCGTCACCTTTCATAATCAATTTAAATGTAACATCACATGATGGTATAAAACAATGGATCTTGACATATTATCTCAATTTTTGAGACAAAAACTTTCAAACTTTTTCTTTATTAACATAGGTTTTTAAATCTCTTTAACACAGCATATTTCCTGCTATTTATTCATGCTACAACCATACTATTGCTAAACCATTGAAGTGTACAAATACAAATATTATAAGTCCATCAATTCATTAAAATATGCGAGTACCTTACCAAACTATCCTACACAAGGCCATAATTTGAATAATGTTTCTTAAATTTAAAATTTCGCATAAATCATACGTAAATTTTATATTTCTGGATTAATTTGTTCAGAAACTAATTAAGCTCATACAAGAAATAATTTACTTTTCGCAATTCCAAAATTAAGTCTAGAGAGATATTTCAATTTCATCTCAACTAAAGGCATTGATTTAGCACACAAAACTATGTTTCATATCATTAATATGACTTGTACTAAGAGAAATTTACTTTGCAAAAATTCTAGAAGCAATTAAATATTCGAGTTTCATTTAGGTAACATATAAGATGACAATATGTTATTTAAATTCATCCAACGTACTGATACTACATTGAAACATTAACATTACAACAAAATATACATCTTGTGTGTTTCTAAAGTATAAAATATAAAGCAAATGTTAATAGTTTCATTTGAGTGCGGAAAGTAAAATAATTTGGAGCCCTGAAACTAATTTTACGTTTTGTTAAAAATAACTATTTTTCCGAACCTTTTAGGGTAAAAAAAATTATTAACGTTCCATTGAAGTCAAAAAATTGTAAAATAGAAAAAGTGGTTTTAATAAGAGCTGTAATTCTTAAAGGTACATACACATAGGTAAATACCAAACAAAAACTCCATCCAACTTTTAGGAATTTCTGTTTCAAGTTATTTTTGTTGATTCATATTTTTAATAAATTATTTTAGATCCATAGAATTCTGCTAAACTCTCTGAGATTTAATTTATAGCAGAAAAAATGTAACTTCTGATCTTATTAGATTTATAGCTATCTAGGTTTTGAGTAAAAAGTATGGTGAAGTATATGTGCTCTAAATAGGTTTTCTTGGTATTTTAATGATATATTTATCTAGCACACATAAAACTTTAGAAACGTCACTTTTGATCTTTTTTCTTCTGAGATAATAATAACTTTTATAAGTGATATAACCAGATCATGGTTCAGTTTAAATATTTTTCATGACATACAGTTGTTCATAGCTATCAAATACAAAATTTTGAAGAGACAAATAATTTCGTCATAAATCGTAAAACTCTTCACCACCAAAATTGATGTATTCAATGAAGATCATGTTTTAGATGTTCTTTCCCTACGATAAAAAAAACCCACTGTCAATTCTATTTTTAATTAGTGTTCATTGACATGTAAATCGAAGTACCGGTTTTGATGAAGAATTAAGCTCGCCAGAATTTGAAATAGGATTGTCATACTTAAAAAAAAAGTATTTATAATGATTAATTAAAAACTTTCTTCCTGTGGAGTAAATGTTTTATTTGAATCAATCTAAAGTGAATAGTCTCAAGAAACCTCTAAAAGAAGCAAAATAACTAGAAAAGGATAAAAAATTATTAATTAATATTGAATTCATAAAAAAAGTTATTTTTTGAAAGACAATATTAGGGTTTAGTACTCAATAACTAAGAAAAGCATATCGTCAACCTTAGAACACTTTTTAATATTACTTTTTGAAATGAATGCAGCTAGAATCTCTTGATGTAACATTATTGATTTTATGCTTCAAAACTATAAACGATGGAAGCAATAAAAAGCTCGTATACTTGGACGACATAAAACCAATGACTTTAAAATGTAATATTAGTTCATAAGGTTCTTTCATTTGGTTGTCACTGCATCTTACATATATAAATATTCAAAATGGTTGGGTGAAATACGTGGAGCAAAGACAAAGCTTCGTCAAACACAAGACAGACATCGTCAAGTTATGGACACATACAGGAGGAAAACTTTTCTCACACATAAGAGAGAAATATACACAGGGCCAGTTATATAAGTTAAGCGTTTAGCCTGTATGGTCTTGTATTTTTGAAGAGGGTTATAAAATCTCCAAACTGTCTCAATTAAATTGTGCACCACTGTTTCCGCTAATTTAGTTGTTTATGACGCCAGTGACACTGGAAGATAATCTGTGTTTTATATTCTACTTTCCAAACTGACAATTGTTCAGATAGAATACAAAATAGGTGACTGACCATGGAAGTTGCTTGATTTAATATTGATGATCCTCAAGATATATATTAACATTTCTACAGTGAGTATGCCATGAGTAACTATCTTGTTTCAGCTGTCTATCAATCAATAAATCACAATGCTTGCTTGATTTACAGGCTACATCAGCAACGTTTTCAAAAAACGTTACTGTGAAGACCAGTATCCAAATACTTACTGATGAGAATTTAAAATGTTAAGATAAAGATTGTTTGAAGATTAATATAATGTAATAAAAACTAAGTTTAAACCAGGGTTTTTTCTGGGCAATGTCTTTTATATTTGTCCATCGTCCTTCAGTTTGTCTTTAAGAAGTGTAGTAGATGATTATGTCGTGAAATGGTCTTATAAACATGGTAGTTTGATGTACTTTAGGGTTCGTATGCGACTTTTCTTCAAAACTAAGTTAATTATAGCATTGGTCTGTAGAAAGTTCAAACAAATTTGAATTTTACAAGAAATTCGTCATTTTTAAGCAGTTATTATGCATAAGCCCAACAAGATGCGGTTTAAAAACCATTACATCTATGTACGGTAATTTAATTAAAATTAACCCTTTCCCTTATACCGACAAATTTAAGACACGTATACAATCTCCATAAGTTTATCCGTAATACAACTTTCATGTCAAAAACAAGTCTACAAAGAGAAGGATTCGAAATAACTAGGGATTCCTTTTCGGTCAGATACGGAGCTTGCTTGAATCCAAAAGTATTACTACTAAATCTGAACAACAGTCAGCCTGACCTGACACGAAGCCATTGTGCGGTCAATCTTACTCGGCAACAAAAAGAAGCCCCGACGCAATTTATACAGTTTTTAGACTTCCTTCGATTTGTCAGGAATACTTCTGTGAACATGAAGTCGTCTGAGTGTCCGGAGTTTCGGGGCAATGTCTTTTACATTTGTCCATCGTCCTTCAGTTTGTCTTTAAGAATTGTAGTAGATGTTTATGTCGTGAAATGGTCTTATAAACATGGTAGTTTGATGTACTTCAGGGTTAGTATGCAACTTTTCTTCGAAACTAAACACATTTTTCTTCCTTCACGTGTCTTTGTCCTTCAATTTAGTTGCAGCACTTAAAAGAAATATTATTTTTATCTTATATAGTAAATTCTTGAGGAAATTGTAACATAGAACATGGTACTACTATATTGAAAGTTTCGTATTTTACTACATTCATTATTGTTTAGTTATATTTGTCACAGTATTATAAGAATAAAATATTTAAAATTTAGTCGATTCCCTTTTCCTTCAACAATTCAAAACACCGAATTCATTTTTGGAGCTCATGAATAATTCCCAGTTAATGATTGAAGGTAAAGGATAAAAGTTTGGTTGTAATGTTTAAAAATAATATGTAGTTAAAAATATGCTACTTATAATAGCTACAATGCCGCCATTACAAACAAATGAATTTATAGTTTGGGGTCCAAAGATGTATTTGCAATACTGCCACAATTGCTGATTTCAACAGATGGTAGTTGTGGTAGTTATGATTCAAATAGAAACATGTATTTTTCTAGTCCGTCTATACTTAAAACTATAAATTCAGTTTGTGTGCTATGACTGTAATGCAGCAGCTGGAATATAATATGTCAAAATCCACTGTACTTCAACTTTACCTTAAGGGACTGATTCCGGACCGTCGTCAATAGCCCGTTGTGTTGTTCTAGTACGACGTTAACTAAAATTACCATTACCATTGTACTTCAAAATATAAGTTCGAGTTATTTAAGCATTTAAGAAATTAAAAAAAGAAACATTTACTAGAATAATTTAATTTTTTCCATCCCACTTAAATTCAACGCACTCTGAATGTAAAATATTTATAGCTTAACTACAAATTTATTTCTAAACGATTCTGTAAAAGACCCCATATTGTACCCCCGTTAAAGTTTAGTTACAGTTGATTAACTTGATTTTCGTATACTATCTAAATTTTAAAATAACAGGTGTGTTCTTTTTATATTGTAACATGCAATTTACTTATATAGTAAGAAAATGTCTATAGGAAACTAAAAGTAGAAATTTAAGCTCTCATAAGCATCATTAATGTTTTTAGTTAAAAAGTCTAAAATGTCGACGTTACTTTATTTTAAACAACAATCTTGTCTTTAATTATTCTCAAGTATTTTTAGGCATGCAAATTAATTTCAGTTATTCTACGAAACAAAAGATAGTTTGAAAGAGATTTTTTTCATATTATAATCTTTTTTTCTCTTTTTCTTTTATGTATCAGTTTTTAAAGTTCTAAATAAATCTAGATAAACGAAATATTCGATATTCAGAAGCTTTGAAAGAGGTTTTATCACAAATTTAAACACTGAAGAAAATTAGCATTTTAATCTAATGCCCTAAAAAGCAATTTTTTATATGTATAAATTTTTTTCATTATATGCGACTTCGAAAAAAATATAACATTACGATTATGTATATTAAAAAGAGAAAATATAAAAAACATACTACACATGGATTTTTATTCAAGATTTTACATTTCGCAGAGTTTATATTAAAAACGAGAGAACACCAAAGACACAATTAAAGGGAGCATACAGACAAACAAACATGTTTTTACAGATACAAGCACTTCGTCTTTATTACTTTCTGAATTATTCTAGCTTTAAAATAGAAATATATTAATACGCAATAAAAGTTGAAAAAATTATTCTTAAATTATACAGCAGTATTAAATCATAATAATGCATATTATCGGTGTATTTTGAACACATTTAGCGATCATTACAATATTTATATTATTTTTCATTGCACAAATTTTTATTGAACTTAATCAAACTGTTTCAATGTTACTTGATGTTTCATTTACTTTATCGTTTCATTTTCATACACTTTATAAAAAACACATTTCAATTACACTCTATAACAAAAAAATCGACGCACCAAGAAGGAATCATCCGATTGTTTTCAAATTTCGTATGCAAAAATGTTTTGACTAAATATACAAATGATTAAAATTTGGTGTCCAATGAATGAATAGTGCGATCTCCAGCGCATCGGAACTGCGCATCCAGCAGATGCATATAAGGAGTTGTTCTTGAACTGTTGTTAAAATTTTCTGCTGCATTGCGATTTAGGATATCTTTCAACGACTGAAAAAATGCCTCGCCGCAGGATTCGAGCTCAACTTTCAGAGTTTGAAAGAGGTCGTATCATTGGATTGAAAGAGGCAGGTTGGGCAAATCGGAGAATCGCTCGTCATGTGAATCGAAGCGATGCGGCGATTAGAAGATGCTGGCAAGAGTGGGTGGACAGTGGCAGATTTCAGCGTCATGATGGTAGCGGTCGACGTAGGGCCACAACAGATCGCGAGGACAGAGTGATTGTCAGATCAGCTGTCACAGCGCCTGATTCATCGCTATCAACCATCAGTCGTGCGACCCACACACGAGTGTCCACCACTACCATACAAAGACGGCTGAGAAAGCGAAATCTACGCTCGTATCGACCGTTACTCCACCTGCCACTCACGCCTGCACACTGTCGAAACAGGTTACAGTGGTGCTTGGCTCGATCAGGCTGGAATGATGCTGACTGGGGTCGTATAGTCTTTAGCGACGAATCCCGCTTCCAACTGTGTCCTAACGATCATCGAAGACGTGTCTGGAGACGCCCAGGGCAGCGTGCCGATCCTTCTTTCACTATTGCACACCACAGGGGGCCTCAACTAGGAGTCGTGGTCTGGGGTGCCATTTTCCTTGATAGCCGGACCCCTTTGGTCGTCATTAGAAGTACACTTACTTTACAGCGGTACGTTGACGACATTCTGAGACCTGTCTTACTACCGTTCCTTTCGCAGTACCCTGGGCTTATTTTTCAGCAAGACAATGCCAGACCACATACGGCACGTGTTGCTATGAACTGTCTTCAAGCTTGTCAAACACTTCCTTTGCCAGCTAGATCACCAGATGTCTCTCCCATCGAGCATGTCTGGGATATGATGGGAAGGCGATTGCATCCGGTAGGGAATGTTGATGACGTAGTCCGACAATTGGAGCAAATTTGGCAAGAAATACTGCAGGAGACTATCCGGGAGCTTTATCGGTCTATGCCACGCCGTGTGGCAGCTTGCATCCAGACTAGAGGCGGGTAAACACATTATTGAGCTCGTTACTGTAACTCTAAAATAATTCATTCAATTGTTCTGAAATTTTAATCATTTTCGATTTAGTACATAATTTTCCTATCCACCAATTTTTGTCTCCATCGGACAACTCCTTCTTGGTGCGTCGATTTTGTTGTTGTTATAGAGTGTACTTTAGAATAAGCCTTATCTTTAAAATCTACTTTAGACAGTCATCAATTCTCCAATTCACGTGGAGAAGTTAGAACATTTATATTTTCAATATATTTAACCTTTCTTTTGAGATTTAGGGGTAGCAAGCCTACAGAACATTAACCCTCCATCGGGCGCAATATAGAACCAACGTGTTCGGTCGCAATGCGCCTGAAAGGCACACATTAAAGAAACGCAAATGTATACTTATTAATTTTAGTTTTAGTATTCTAAAAGTAATCAGTGATCTTCATAGGAATTTTTAAACAAAAAACAATGAATTTCGTTTAAAAAAAAACACATTTTATGTTTAGAAAACATTAAAAGAAAATATTTCAGATCTAGCACTAAATTGACTTAAATATCCAGGGTAACAAGTTAAATAATTTTGTTAAAAATTATACATTGTAGTGCAGAGTTAAAATGCCGATATTCACTCTGAGTCATAGTACTTCAGCTTAAGTTCAGCATAAGAGGGTCATTGGCAAACAGCACAGCACGTTCCGCAGATGATATTTGCATGAGCCAAGTAGATTGTGACATTTAATGCATTCATAAATTGTTATCCTTCTCAAACCCATTTCCTAGGTACAGATTGAGCATATACGTCTGTTGAGAGGTTGAATTTTCTGGAACATCTTTGTTGTGTTGATATTTTTTCAGCCAAATTTGGAGATTGATGGGGATTCCAACTGTCTTCACACTTCTTTGACTTGGTTCTCCAAGCACCAGTTGGTGGGCCAATGATTTTAGGAAAGGTCTTCTACGACATGGTTCTATCTGATTGCCGAGGTAAATCACTTGCGAATTGATGCCACTTACATTTAGCATTGTAAGAAATATGACTATTGGCCAGTGCTTTACATTTCGGCTCTCGTTATAAGTGGCATACATTTGGTCTGCAGTATCAACGCCACTTTTGATGGAATTGTAGAATGTGATGATCTTTGGCTTCTATTGCTCTCCAGATGCAGGATCAATTGCACTGTCTATATGAAGCGAAGACACTAGAATCACACTGTTTGGGCATTCTTAGCATTTCTTATGACTCCAGGAAGATGAAAATCGAACATTGTGAGCACCCTTACGGACCCTTCTCGTCTGCGGATTTTTGGCCCATTTGGTAATTTTATCTTTTCCCCAAAAAAAGTTGGGCTCTGACTCTGGTTTGTTTTTATCTTCAGTAACCTCACCAAATGCTCCGTTTCTGAATTTTCTCTACGCTCTTCCACTTTATCGTGATAATCGATGTCACTCTCATCCCCCAAATCCTCGTTCAGAGTGGGGTCGTCCTCGTCGACATCTTCCAACAAACGCCTCCACACTTCTTCCAGATCATTCGGTTTAGACAAATCGAAGAATTTCCGGAACATATTAGCGTAAATCCTGAACATATGAAAGAAAACACTATCATAAATACATGTTCGGTCGCCATGCACCCAGGAGTCCAGGCTGGAATATCTACATATTTACGGTAAAAGCCACAAATTGTGCATAATGCAGTCATGGAATTAATAAAATAAACACCTGTGTTATTAAAACGAAGATATTACGTACCTTTATATGTGTAACGAATTCGGGGGCAATGTGCCTGAGAGATCAGAATGACGCTAACTGATGTCCACGAAGCGGGCGAATAAAATTAAAAGGTTGGGTCCAAACATCCGGTAAAGACAAGAGACAACTCGAATAAGCAGATTTCTATCCCTTCTACGAGAGAATGGGGGAACGTAAACGTCAAAGCTGTGCCTGTCAGGCCGGTTGCGCCAGACGTAGTATTAAGAATGTATGCTAGTATAAAGTTTAATTCAAAGATGGCGAACGCAATACTTGAGTTAGTCCCTTTCTTCCTATGCCTGCATTGTATAGGTTAACTAATTGTTTGTTCTCAAGTTTCAATCAGCCATGTTATTGAGTTACATTACGAGGTTTTTTCTCCCCAAACTCATCCTATAACATTATTCTTTTATTGCTCATCTTTAGTGTTTCATAAAAGAATGTGTGTTGTATAATAAAATTCCATCTGCAAGAATGGTGACTGCGTTCGCACAATATTCACTGTTCATCCTAAAATAGCCAACATTACGTCTGGATATAATGTTGTTTGAACAAGTTTTCACACACTGTCGCTTCATCCTCCAATGTAAGAAAACAGTTAAAAGAAATGACAAATTTTAAGGCACATATATAAATTCCAATGTGTGTGTTAGTGTAAATTTAATCATTGAAAATCGTTAAAAACATTTCTAAACGTTTAAACGTACATTTTATCTCAGCTTGAATATCTAGTTCCATTGGAATAGATCGAGTTAAATTAAACAATTTCGGGGGATTTTCTCCTTTTTTGCTAATATTACCGTTGTTTTTATTTTTTACTCACAAACTATGTAGCCAAATAATTTCGTACTTTTCATACCTATTTACTTCCGTTCAGATACAGTTTAGTATCACGCATCCTAACTAACTCTTCTAGACTATGACGCAACAAGAAGCTTCATGATTCCTGGTTGGCATAATTTCAAATTTCCAAATTGTCTTAAACAAATGAATTGAATAGCTTCATGAAAATGTTTGAGGAATTGGTGACTTGTCAAATACATAAAAAAAACATAGCATATGTAAAACACATAGCATAAAACATAAGAAATACGAATTTTTGAAGTAACATGCCGTTTTCCTGGTTCCTCAAACAATAAAATGTTTGTTATAATTATTTCCAAGTCGACCAATCCAATAGTTTTATAGATATCATGGAAAAAAACACTTAAAAAAGCTGTTCCAACGAAAACGAGTTTAAAGTTTCAGTACTGTAAACGAAATCGGTTTCAGTAACTATAGTATTTGCATGTAACTCTGCAATATTCCTTTCATACTAAGTTATATAGTTGAATTTACGTCACGCTGGAACTACACCATGGTCTATTGGTGACATTCCAGGATTATTCCGAAGGGAAAGAAACGAGGACAACACCTCGTAATTTGAAGCATGGTCCGTTGACTAGGTCACCACCTGAGCTTTCTCTCTAATCTCTAAACTTCCACACCACGTCAACAAGTGGACATTTGGAGCCACGACTGATTTAACGTGCTCCAGCCTCCGCGTTAACTTAGGCACTTGCTTGAAACGAGATCCAAACCTGCCACCATCTGGTTGCTAATCGGGGAATCTACCAACTGGGTTACCCCACCACTCTCAATCTAAACGATTGAGCACATTCCTCAGAGCATGAATCTTAATTACCTTCGCCATTATAATACATAATCTTAAAATTAATTTAATAAATTGAGGTACATAAATATCCTATTCTCTCTGTGCTCCTATTCAATAGAAAATACTAATTAAACAAATTTAAACTAAACACCTCAGGCTTCCATCACTGCCTCTAGCGATCCGTATATATCAAAACTTTATCCAAACATAAGACAGACGAAACCTAATTTGTCATACCGGAGAACATCTCATAATCCCCATGACATCATTTGCACGTGCCAATGACATTGATTTATGACATTAATCCTACCCCAAGATGCTTTAATAAGAGATTGTGATTGGCTTAAGACTGTCCAATGAAGACTCGGTAATTGTTATTTGAAGGTTAAAAGCGGCCATCTTGTGAAAGTAACGTAGAGCACCAGCACCTTCAGTAAGGGTAAAGGGGTTTAAAATTACCACGGCAAACGACAGCTTAATTAAGGATTATAAGCGACGCAATATGAAACCGTGAGAATCTCAATGTAAACACCGGGTGCATTTGTGTGGGGTAGTTTACTTTTGCAGTAATTCGGTTAAAGCTACCAGGGTTGATTAAAAGTTTCTCACGCTTAAGGAGTAGACAAGGCATACTGCTTACAGCTCTAATCTTTTCTAAGGTTTTTATATGTCTAAACATACTTTTATTTCAGAGCTATTTTTATATCATTGATTAATTCTAATACATTCGAGATAGTTGTTTCTTTCTTGTGAATATTTAATGAAGTACAAATATATGTAGACTCAAGATCTATCACCGAATGTGTTGTACTGTATAATTGCATTAACTATTGTTCAATAATAAAAATATTTCAAGACGCAATACACAAATTCTGTTGTGCAAATATATCATTTTCAAATGAACTTATGTTTGCGAGTTTTTATTGCTTATCTTTTAGTAACATCAAAAGGTTTTTCGAACTAAAAACCATTGCATGAAAAATATAGGTTTTTGATAAATTAATTGTGTCACCTGAGTTTTTAAAGAAAATTCATACTGCAGTGACAAATAGTTATGAGAGTGTTACAGAGTTATGAGAATCGTTATATAGTGTTATAGAATCGTTATATAGTGTTATAGAATCGTTATATAGTATTATGAGATTTGAAACTGTTTCGGTACCAATTTTTATATTTCTTAAAACTTTCGTATCTGAAATAACATCTGAAAGTAATTGAATTGAACAAATTTAAGAGAAAATTAATGGAAGTGCTTCTTTAGACTTTTTAGAAAATCGAATCTAAATATGAATGACTTAAACATTTAAAAATATCTGTTATACTTTAGATTTTAGAACTTCAATGTAATATTTGTAATTAAGAACACCATTTAAATAATTAACTGTATGTTATATTTAATAATTTATTATACAAATTTATACAATGAACACCATTTAAGTCGTTAACTGTATAAGTAAGTAAACATTAAATTTACTACTGATAACCATTTTTTCATTAGCAAACTTTGTACTTTGTGTCAATTAACATTAGTGCTCCCTGTTATGTAATACCCCAAAAATAACTTGTAACTGAATAAATAACACCTCTAAAATTATTTACACCACATGTTACAATTTCTCATTCATAAACAACACTGAACTATTTATTTCTGAAGTAAGTCAACGATTTGCCTTCTTCCTAATAACCCCATCGGTTCAAATTGTGGTTGTTATTTACTTTTGCGTTTATATTTCATAATAAAATTAGTCTTTTGTAAATGTAGGTAAAATGCATAAAAATAAATGGTATAAAATTTTATAGAAAAAATTGTAATTAGAGTTCAATCCTTGTATTTTTCAGAAGAAAAGGAAAACTTTACTTACCTTCAATAGAGCATTTACTATAATATATGAAGAGTAGATAAATTATTTCTTCTCAAGAAAATTGCAATACCAGGAACTGATGATATTGATGTGTCGCTTTTGTTATGTAGAGTTCTTTATACTTTCAAAATATATTATCAATGAAACATGAAGAAGCAGTTTTACAGTAAGTCCTGAAATCTAAAAATTTTTGCAGTATAGAAATGAAACTGAAATGGGATGCTGTTACTAAAGTGCCAAAATTGATTCAAATGTGCTTATTGGGTAACTGATTGTCACTGAAGATATTTAAAAATATGGATTTAAGCTTAGCGGAAGTTTCTGAAATATGCATGGTACCTTTACTTTTGCTATTTAGTAGAATTTAGGTCAAATACGCTTTGCTTATGATCTACGTATTTAATTAGAATACATTTATGAATATTAAGGAAATGCCGCGTGGACACCATTAAATAAATTCCATAAATTTCATTACAAAAATGTACTTTCTTTAGATTTTAAAAGATTTTTAAGGAAAAATACTATTTAATAAGATACTCTATATAAGCAAGAAATATTAACACATTAGTAAAGTGGCGGCCAGGTATGCCAAAGATAATGGGGATGAAACTGAATTACTTGCTATTAATTATTTAACTGATGTAAATTTATTTCAATCCCTTGGGAGTTTTGCTCAAATTAATACCACTGATAATCAATATGTTTTTAAAAACGGTAATTTCCGTTATTTTAAATGAAGACACGAGAGAAAATATAGCGATTTAATAACTAATAATTTACACATCTGTTCTTCTAAAAACATAAAATTTAATCCATCAAGTGGTAACATCTATTCCGTTTCTCCGGAATGATGTTTTGATAAAAAAAAATAGAGTCGTATGGGGAATATAACGTCTTGTTTAAAGGTTGTAATCCGCCATAACATACCTAACAATGCCCCAAATGTATTAATTTGAACAATCTGAATGCTTGCATCTGTTAATCTTTTACCAAGACTAGTCACATAAAAAGTTAATTTAAATATTATGAAATAATTAAAATTTAGCAACTGTTCCTAAGAGATAGATTACTTCTATAATCCATGAATCCACGAATGATCCACGCTATTCAAAAATTGCATTCTCATTTGCTCGCCTATTAATAATATCTTAAATTAATTTCGTTTTAAGCTACATATGCATCGATTGCTGTTTTTGTAAATTCTGTAGACAACAAACATGTTCATTAGATTAAGTTTCGTGTAAAATATTTTAACTTATTGACTAACTATAATAATTGCATTTAGAATGTTAAGTATTTTTGCTTAAAATATTGCTAGTAGAAATACAAGCCATTCCTAGGGGGGGGGTCAATTTCGAGGATATTCGAATTGTAAAGTATGTGAAATGAATGCTACCGAAATTCTTCTGAAAACGTCATAAAGAATGCGATAAATAAATGCATAATTGAGTTGAAAAATACAGTATTTTGCATTGTAAGCGTTGGTTTTATAAGAGCATACCGCTTTTGAGTAGTCGTTACCGAAATACAATTACTGTATTTTATCAAAAGTAAATTTTTTTCCAAAAAATATTTAGCTGAATGGGATTCAAAATCCAAGCCCCGCTATCTTTAATTATTCTCGTATAATAGTTTAAGTCCTATTCAATTAAATTTATCATTAATAATTTAATTTTGAATATCTTTAACAGCCATATTAATTAACTTCTAAGCATATTTATATAACTATGGTATGTATCCAAAGCACATACTGCATACTCGATGTTCCAGAGATGATTGGATTATTCTTAGATTAATGTACTTCATTGATTAAAATTTCATTTCATAGAACGTGATGATATTGTAAGTAATCTCCAATGTCCTCGGGTGTAACAAACTGGTTTTACATAAGGGTCTTCATTTCACATAATGAAGTTTCGTATCTTACCTGGTGAAACCTTAGCATTTTTTTTTGTTCTTGCATTATAATATTAAGTATTTTTATACTAGAAATCATGCAGATTTTGAGATTTATAATCCCTTTTATAATTTAAAAGTGAATATATTTCAAAAGTTCAGAAAACGTATTAGGTAGGTAGTTGTGTTTATGTCGTAAGTCGTAATATTGCGTTACCAAGGGCTATTGGTGAAGGTCTGAGATCAATACCGAAGACAACAACTCGTAATTTTGAACAACGAAAAAGTATTTTGAATTTTTTGAAGAGGCTACTCATTTCTTAAAATATAAGAAAATAATTTATTACATATTTTATAAGTCTTGAATTATTAATAGTAAATCTTTTGCTGGAAGCATTAAAGTTTTTTTGAGACTAGCAACGAATTTTAAGATGTATTCCATGTAATTAAATTCTACACTATCTGCCATCGATAATTTAACACTATGAAGGAAGCACACAAGTTTGCATAAGTTTGCTACACGAGTAGATCGTGGTGATTATGCGACATCGACAGCGAAATTAAAACATCGATGTTGATAATACATCGCCCCCAAAACATCGATGTTTTTACAATTTAGTGTATTTAAACTTTTCCCACGCATTTCCTAAGACTGGTTTAGCAACTATTGATACTACATCGACAGCAAATCATCGATGTTTTTAAAATTCAGTATATTTAAACTTTTCTCCCCCATTTCTTAAAACTGGTTTAACAACTATTGTTGCGACATCGACAGCAAAACATCGATGTTGATAATACATCGACCCAAAAACATCGATGTTTGTAAAATTCAGTGTATTTAAACTTTTTTCCCATTTCTTAAAACTGCTTTAGCAACTAGTGATGCGACATCGGCTCCAATACATCAATGTTTTTTATAAAACATCAATGTTTTGAAAACATCGACATCGATGTCGCATCCCTACTTTTCAGACCCTTCACTCTTGGCCACTTAGGTCTAAAAGTATGTTCAATTTGCTGATTATAAAAATTATGCTACTTGGTGATTTCATAAATTTTTATAACGTTACTTTTTAAAATAATAAAACATCAACAACGTAAAAACATCGACAAGTATAAACATCGATGTTACAAAAACATCGACTCCAATACATCAATGTTTTTTTAAAAAACATCGATGTTTTGGAAACATCGACATCGATGTCGCATCCTTAGATCGTAGAAGGATATGCAAGTTATTAGCACTGTAGAGTGTATGCAAATCATATACTTCAACAAAGCTCCTCGTAAACAGTATTAAAAGGGAGAACTTAGAAACGGTTTTAAGTATTGGAATTATATTTTTTCGCTCTTTGTATAGGAAGTTTAATTGTGCCTCATCGAAAAATATGGCAGTTGAAGAAGTACCTTTCAGAGGTAGACCCAATGAATATCCGCCGCTAGATCTTTGAAGTTTAAGGTCATGTTGTCGTCCCTTATTTTCATGGTTCTTGCCTGCGGACAGTTTCCAACAGAGCAGTGCACGACTGCACGTGGAAAGTAACGTATAAAAATTCCGAAATGTCCACCAGGGTCAATGAGGAAACGCATTTATTATTCGCATTTCTAAACGCATATGAGGACAGTTTTCAACAGTGCAGTGTACGACCGCAAGTGGAAAGTAACGAACAAAAGTTCCGAAATGTCCACCAGGGTCAATGAGGAAACGCATTTCGTGCATGGCCTACCCGTTCACCAGGTTTGTCCCACATCAAACACGTTTGGTCGATTACCTCCTAACAACAGCACACCATAGATCAGCCACAGCTGTAAGACTTGGACAACGTGTGGAACAGCATAGACTAAACATACCACAAAAACACATCCAAAGCCTATTTATTCCAATGCCGAGACATGTAGTGGCAGTCATTGCCGTCCATGGAGGTTACATGAAGTATTGATTTCTTTGCGTCTTGTTTGAACGAAGATTGTAATATCAATCATTTCGCCCATCCTTATATCTTATGCCATTTCTATAATCGATATAGCTTTGATATTCTTTGTACATGGTGTCGTATGATCGGTGCCGACATTGTATATAAATGCATTAGATAAAGTGAGTTCTAAAGCTGCGCTACTGATTGCTAGGAAACAACTCAAGCCACAGTTTCGTACTTGAGAATATGTAGCTGTATAAAGCGGATCTGTGTAAATTGCAACTTAGAAGTATTTAACAAAAATGTCAAATGAGACTTGGAGCAATAAAATAATAAATTTTAACAAAATGTGTGACACATATTTTAATACCATTCATTAAATACGTGAAGGAATATTTTTCTTTAACACTATCAATAAAATTAAAATTAAGTCAGTGGGAGATCAGAAATTAGATTACAAATATCAGAAGAAAATTTAAATAATTATTCTAAATGGAACTTACCATTTTTAAGTTTAGTAAGATAAATCTCAATCTTTAGGTGTTTACGTTTTATAATTATTTAAAAGCATCGATTCAAAACGGAGTTTTTTAGTAAGAATAATTTTTTCGCTCTAGATAACGGACCTCAAATTCCTACAAATATCGAAAGAAAAAGAAGTTATTAAAGTAAAAAGAGGACTAAAAACGATTTCGAAGTACTCCATGCTTGTTTTCTTGAAGTCATATTTCTTATCATAAGTTCTACCAAAGTCAAAACCCATTTCATGCCTATACTCTATTTTCCAAAAAGTCTTTAAAGGAGCACATCCAATTTTCTCTTAAATTCGTTCAATTCTGTTTTATTCTGGCTTCGTTGTATACGTTCGTATTTTAAGAACTATCAAGATTTGTTCGGAAACATTTCAAAACCATCAGACTCACCAAACCTAGTATTTTTTTCTCAATTGCTTGAATTTCCTTTATAAATTTATTTGTTACAGTTAATTTGTTAGTAAACTCGAACATTTTCTCACACTATTTTACGAATTATAACGCCATTTTCTGTTGAGAAAATATAAATAGTAATGTTTCTTCCCATACTGGTAAACAAATGACAATTTGGAAGTGTTATAACTGTTCAACACATTTTGAGCATTGTGTCTTTAAATATTTGTATTTTTCTATCACAGTTTATTCCCTAAATACAATTCATTGGTTAAGTCACTTCGCTACTGAGGGATGTCCCTCCCTTTACCCAATTAATAGACGCTGCCTAGTGTTTGCCGTTATAAGACGTTGCTAAAAGTTACGAGCTCGTACGAAACATTCTATTAACATGCATGTAATAAAATGATTTTACAATGTCTCGAAATGTATGTACACATTCCCCACCCAACAAGTAAAATGACCTGGTTCCACCATAAATTAAAAAATATCAGAATAACCATGATAGTTAAATACGTAATAGATAGAATTTATAGAAATTGTTTGTAAGCGTGAATTAAATACTGTTACGATACAACAGTTTTAAAGACGCTTTAAATAAGCAAATAAATAACTTTAAACATTCATGCTATATTTATATCAGGTGATCCCCTTTTCTCTTCCCTAGCCTTATAATTGTATTCATGGCAATATTCGACACATTTTTTGATTAAACGAAAAACATTTAACTGGTCAATCTACCCTCAATAAAGTGACTGCCATGAAGAAGGTTATAATGATCCAAGTTGCCACTGCTCCTTGTAGTCCATCTCCTGCTCACTGATTACAACCATATTCCATCTCTACCATTATCTCTTCTATATCATGTTTCCCAACTAATCAAAGATATCGCTGCTCACTGATTACAACCATCTGCCATCTCTACCATCACCTCTTCTATATGCATGTTTCTCACCTAATCAAGGATATCGCTGCTCGCTTATTACAACCATATGCCATCTCTACCATTATATCTTCTATATCATATTTCCCAACTAATCAAAGATATCGCTGCTCACTGATTACAACCATCTGCCATCTCTACCATCACCTCTTCTATATGCATGTTTCTCACCTAATCAAGGATATCGCTGCTCGCTTATTACAACCATATGCCATCTCTACCATTATCTCTTCTATATCATATTTCCCAACTAATCAAAGATATCGCTGCTCACTGATTACAACCATCTGCCATCTCTACCATCACCTCTTCTATATGCATGTTTCTCACCTAATCAAGGATATCGCTGCTCGCTTATTACAACCATATGCCATCTCTACCATTATCTCTTCTATATCATATTTCCCAACTAATCAAAGATATCGCTGCTCACTGATTACAACCATCTGCCATCTCTACCATCACCTCTTCTATATGCATGTTTCTCATCTAATCAAGGATATCGCTGTTCGCTGATTACAACCATATGCCATCTCTATTATTATTTCTTCTATATGCATGTTTCCCACCTAATCAAGGATATCGCTGCTCGCTGATTACAACCATATGCCAACTCTACCTTTATCCCTTCTATATGCATGTTTCCCACCTAATCAAATATATCGCTGCTCAATGCAGAAGTCGAAGCTTAATATTTATTGTTTGTGCGAAGCAATCCTTGCATTTGAAAGTGGATGGAGATTTATTGATATTAGTCATGTAGTATTTATCGAGGTCCAATAAATATTAGCTGTTTGAGGCTCGGCTGGTTTTGAAAGGTCTGGTCAGCATGGAGAATACAGATTTCTATAAATCTAAAGACTCGTTCAAAAGTTTGTTACTCATCCCTATCCATTACAACAGTGGGATTTTGAATGCAAATTAAATATTTTTCATTGGCTCAACTGTAATTTTTTATATTAAAATAGGTTGAGGAAATGTAATATTAATAGCAATTAAAAAGTGAGTTGGTGGAAAGTACTTGATTTTATTCATTGTGTGTGTGTGTTTTCTGAAGTAAAAAAATATCAAACTTATTGGACAGAAAATGTATCGCTGTCAGGTATTTTTCAAGAGCATTTGATCAGACCTTTTTGAATATGCAGATACAATAATTTAACGTATTAATATCATAAAGTTTCAAATTCGTAGAATTGTTAACATTGAAGATTATTTACAAAGTAAGAATTGTTACTTGATTTCATTCATCACTACTATATCTGGTAGTACTGAGTAGTTGCTTCTGTTCAATAAAAAAATCCTTCAGTTAGATAAAAATGGTTTTACATGATGAAATAACCAAACAAATAATTACAAATGGCTGTTTATGTTCTCATTTCTCTAACTTTCAAATAAATATGTTAATGCATATGAAATAACTCAATTGGAAAACACATGAAAACCTCCTTTCTAATTTTATTTCAGATTACTTTACCAAAGCGATTATTAGTTTTTGGCCCAACTACGTATATTCCTTTCATAGCGTTGACTTACTTTTATTACAAGATCCATATACATCTAAGATGTAACAGTCAACTTAAACGGGGACCTAATCTTAACCTTGCATGCGAGGTAGGTCACACATACACATGTGGCATTAATATTTGACAGGACACTTAATTTATAAGAATAGCCCTATAAAGTCATAGCTATAAAGAATGAAAAGATTAGTTTCACGGTAATTACAAATTGCGGCAACAAAGAAATTCGCCTCGAAACATGGCGTGGGGAGGATCTATAACACTCAAGTACTTTTTGTAACGAGAAGAGAATCGAAACCGTGATTTACTTTCCTTAAAACATGACAGTTTTCTGGCTGCAATGACTGACACATCTGCAATTATTTTGTACTTTTACTAGGAATACAATATGGCACTCTTAAGTTAAACATTCTCAATTACCTTTACGGTTATTTGAAACAATGTTTTTATGGGTTAACTGATTTACAACCTCGTAAAATCCCAAATTTAGAATGGATATATGATCTAGATATCTTAACGTAATTAAACCTCGTTCTATAGACATATTTTGTTAAGTGGTCTTGAAAACAAGTTCGAAAAATCGCTATTCACGTAAAAATTGTAGTTAGGTTTACTTACATCGCTTATCAATACTAAATACATACATTTTCCTCTTATAAGAGAGCTACTGAAAACTGAATGTTCAATAAAATGCCACATAAAAAATGATAAAAATACAACAGACAGAATTTATACATAAAGTATACTTAGAATTATGATAGAATACTAAGTACAAAATCGATTATACTGAAGTTAACGAAACCTATGCGATTTAACTACGATATTTTAGAAATGATTAGATGTAGTTTATTTTTATATTGGTCAAATCACACACACACACACACACACACACATCAGTTGCTAATAATATGTATGAAAACTTTCCAACGCTTTATGACGTAGTTAAAGTTTTAACATTTTCAAGTCCTGCTAATTAAAGTTCAATTCATCCTTAAATAAGCTTACATGTCAATGTAACACTTGACATTTTTAAGGTAAGTGTTGAAATGAAAAATGGAAATAAAGGATTCGTTCTTTAACATTTGTTTACCCTCTGCCCGTCTCCAGCCTATCGGCCATCAACCCCTTAACATAAATCTGTAGCTCTCAGTTTTGCGAAGAAGGCTAGCTTAGATTTAAACAACTAAATGCGCTAAGAAACCACATCGTCCCTGAAAAAAGTTTAGAAATTAAGATGTTTGAGAGCGAATGTATTATGGTGCAGTAATTAAGTACAATACAGGCTAGATACAACCTAAGAAATTTCATAACTGTCACCATGACGTGTACTGTAATCATGATATGGAGTGATCAAATAGAAAACAGAAGGACTTACGCCATGACATAAAATTATCCAATTCCAAATAGTACTTACGTCACCGTACATAGTTAAAAGGGACGAATCGAATAACCACAATAATTTTCTATGTGATAAATGTATTTGCTGGCATTGATCCACGCATTGATTTTGAAGCTGGGTTTTATCGTGGGCGAAGCTGGCAGGATTGGATTGGATTTTGGGGTTTTATGGCGCAAGGTTCAAGAACGGACAAGCTGGCAGGATAAATATTTTTGAATGGGGTAAATTATTTAAACGACTAGAGAGCAAGACATGTGATGATCGTGCTCATCGATAAACATAAAAATTTAAAGTTGTAAAATAAATAAATTTATTTCCCTTGACCCTATAATTATTACGATTCCCCCGAGAAATTCAAAGTCTCTCCTACTGTCGGTGTTAAAAACCAGCTTCGTAATTTATGCTCTGACCAATGCGAGCAAGTCTACTAATTCCATGGTCAATTTTTGAGGTACTTTGACCCCTCCGAACTTGTTACAGACACAGTGACGCAATCCTTCAATATTTTATTAGATCCATGAGGGCCATGAGGGCAACGAAAGGGCGGATGTTCTGGCAAAAGTAGCAACAGAGAAACAGTACATCGACAAGACACAACAAATGGACATAGAATACATCCGGAAACAAATTAACAAAGGAACAGAATGGGAATACTCAGAGAAGGGAAGAGTAGTCCATACAGAATACAAGGACATATCACAGACGAGACTTCTAGGATCTTTTGAGATCAATCAATTTATCACTGGTCACGGCGTATTTGGACAGCACCAGAAACGTTTATTCAATAAGGAAGACAAATGCGAATGTGGAGAAGGAATTCAAAGTGTTGACCACGTAATTTACGACTGCAAACTGTGGGAAAACATAAGAAAAGACATATTTCCCCGTGACCACAAAAAAGTAGAAATAAAACTACTTTGGACAAGTAAAAAGTCAAGACAAGGCCTTAAGATCATAGCCAACTGACTTCTTGAAATAAGACTAGAAGATCTCTCATAGCCCATCCCATGATAGTAAGTGTAATTTTATTGTATTATTGAAAAACATATAGGCAGCAACGCGTGTACTGTGCGGGTTGCTCACAACCCAAACTGCACCGTATGCCTTAGGGCGGGACGGTTTTGATAAATTAAATATTTTATTAGGTCATGGTGACCTACGGCCATTTAAAATCGCTTTCCTATTCAAAGCGAAATAATATCCCACTATTTATTAAAAGAAAAAGAAAGGGAATTTGCACTCATTTCGAATTTAATACCATACCGATGATTGTGTGTCACCCCCATCCTGCCATTTTCTAGCATCCCATTTAATCTCAATATCATAAGACGCTCAATTTCGGATTGCCTGACAGACGTTTCAATTGATATCGGTAAACAAGACCCGGTACCAGTACTGCAGTATCGACAATCCGAACTTTTGATGATTCAATACGGCGACCGGCGTGTTTACGCACCATCATACCAGCTCCAAAAAGGGAACCGCTTAATCGATTATGATGCCGAGAAAAGAAACGATTTCTGTTGTTTCCATCTCCTTCCAAATGACACTCCTCCCAGTGGAATTCAGACGATAGCGAAAGATGGCGGATAAAAAAATGGCAACACACACACAAAGGCGATGCAATAGAAAGGAAACGCATATCGAAATATTTTATTTCTTTTCCCTCCACCCTGATTCCTGTGTTCATGTATTGAGAAACTCGGGAAGGAAGAAAACAGTCACAGGTGTCCTCAATAATTTGCCTCCCTTTGCTTCCATGGTAAAGATGACAGTGCAGGATTGCATTCCGATTTTATTAATCCAAAGAATGCGCAAGCCGTCGCAATCCGGTTCCTGCTCAGAAAGGAGTTGAGTTGGCAGAGAACCTGGGGCATGAAAACTTTTTTGTGATAGGATTTGCTTCTGGATCTGAGATTGGTTGTTTAAGGAAACCTTTACTTTCCAACATTTGCTCTCAATACTTTGACTACGGGGATGAAAATCCAGACAAAAGTTTCACCAGAAGAATGAATTGCAACAGTTGAATATTCGAAATTAAAATGACCAATGTAGTTCTAGAATATTAGAACTTTTTCTTTGGATGGCTAGTTTTGAAATACCAGAATTTGCTTTGAATACCAGAGATTTGTTGAAACAACAAACAAGGATCGAACAAACATTATTGCATTGATTAGTCTTAGCGGAATACCTACGCGGCATGTTTTGGGTAGACACTAACTTCAAGAAGCCAGATCATTCGGTGCCTCCAATATTTTACTGATCAAGGCCAGCGCCCAAAGTATTAAGAATAATTATCAGGACTAAACTGATGAAATAGGTAGTCAAATAAGCAGAGCAACGTCAAGATAGAATAGGTTGTCTGAATGTTGTATCAATTATCACAAGTGGCCATTTCATAGAGCCATCACTCTTAGGTCTTCCAATTGTTTAGGGTAGAGATCCAAGTTAGATAGAGACCTATATTGAAAGACCACAGTTATTAACTGAGCAATAAATCATATTAGACTGTACTAAAAGTGATTGTTTTTAGTACTTATCACGATTCATTCCATATAAAATGAGAAAAATAGCACACATCCTTATGCCTAGAATTACTTTTACTTAAAATTAGATTGTTGTTTGTTGAGAGTGGATTAGATGTGTGTGTGTGTGTGTGTGTGTGTGTGTGTGTGTGTGTGTGTGTGTGTGTGTGTGTGTGTGTGTGTGTGTGTGTGTGTGTGTGTGTGTGTGTGTGTGTGTGTGTGTGTGTGTGTGTGTGTGTGTGTGTGTGTGTGTGTGTGTGTGTGTGTGTGTGTGTGTGTGTGTGTGTTTTGGTTTTACGGCTTTAGTTGGATGTTGGGTGACATTTAAGCGAAGTGAGACCGTAAGTCGATATTTACAAGGGATGAAATTTCAAAGGTCATTTACGCATTTCAGATAACAGTTATTGAATACTGTTGTTTCATTCCCGAATCAATCAGAATATCAAGAACAAGTTCTTTCATAACATCAATTCTAGATCAAATTCTTGAAATATGTGTTTATTCAAAAACGACAAAAAACAACAACATCTACATCAAATATATAGACATCTCAGTGTACACACAACACATATTATTCAAAAAAACTTTTGCATTTTTCCTACATTGGACATACCAGACACTGAAAATAAAATTTAAGAATGCTCTTTGAAAAAGTGTGCAATGTTAACAATATGGAACAAAAATTAGAGATACAGACGCGTTTCGAAAAATTCACGGGTTTACCACACACAATTCATCCTATATATTTTTTATTCTTCAACATGGCAACATACATTCTCTAAAGATCGCATTAATTCTCCTACAGTAGCTGAATAATCAATCGACATTTCAGATACTGGAAATAAAATCAAATAATCACCTGCAAAATAAAATTTTCAGTCATAGTGTATTTATAGTTCACGGCACACATTAGACACAGAAACATTAGTTTCGACAAAATGAGGCATTTACAAATCCACCTCATATTTCTATTTCACACTCCAATGATCACATCCATTGTCCATTGAACACATTAATTCTCCATTGATCACGTTAATTCTCCATTGATCACATTAATTCTCCAATAGCTAAATAATAAATCAGAATTCGAGACTGAATTACAGGAAATAAAATCTAAAAATCTCAATTGAAAACAAATACTATTTAGAATTACTGTAATAATCCACAACATAAATTATACACACAAGAGTTTCAACAAAATCAGGAGTATACAAATTTCCCTCACATTTATATTTCATTCTATAGTAATCATATTTATTACTCCAATGATCGCATTCATTCTGAAGTAGTAAAATGATTGATGAACGTCTAGATACAGGAAATAGAATAGGAAAATCCATTAAAAAATTCAATCGTAATACAGTAAGAAACACAAATTAGTGCAAATTAGAGTGCCACAGTGCAAATTAGACACACGAATTTCCGTCACATTTATATTTCATTCTATAGTAATCATATTTATTACTCCAATGATCGCATTCATTCTGAAGTAGTAAAATGATTGATGAACGTCTAGATACAGGAAATAGAATAGGAAAATCCATTAAAAAATTCAATCGTAATACAGTAAGAAACCACAGTGCAAATCAGACACACAAATTTCCGCCACATTTATATTTCATTCTATAGTAATCATATTTATTACTCCAATGATCGCATTCATTCTGAAGTAGTAAAATGATTGATGAGCGTCTAGATACAGGAAATAGAATAGGAAAATTCATTAAAATATTCAATCGTAAGACAGTAAGAAACCACAGTGCAAATTAGACACACAAATTTCCGTCACATTTATATTTCATTCTATAGTAATCATATTTATTACTCCAATGATCGCATTCATTCTGAAGTAGTAAAATGATTGATGAACGTCTAGATACAGGAAATAGAATAGGAAAATCCATTAAAAAATTCAATCGTAATACAGTAAGAAACCACAGTGCAAATTAGACACACAAATTTCCGTCACATTTATATTTCATTCTATAGTAATCATATTTATTTCTCCAATGATCGCATTCATTCTGAAGTAGTAAAATGATTGATGAGCGTCTAGATACAGGAAATAGAATAGGAAAATCCATTAAAAAATTCAATCGTAATACAGTAAGAAACCACAGTGCAAATTAGACACACAAATGAGTTTCAAAAATATCAGTTTATCAATTTACCCCATACTTATGCTTCATTCTCCAGTAAACATATCTACTCTCCAGTTATGAAGTAATTGATCGGTGTTCCAGAGACACTGGGAATACCGCCCACTAATCACTTACACCTCTCAGAAATCAAATGTTTTTGAAACGTCCAATCAAATCTACACCTCCAACATTCTCACAAAACATGACGAATCGCTTAGGAGAAAAGAAAGACAGAATAAATTGGTGTGAAATCCCATTTACTGCTTTGTGCATGAAAAGAAAAATAACGCGAAAAACGCTATAGCGAAACAGAAGATCCTCTTGTAAAGTACTAACACACAAGTAATGGCACCATCAAAACAAACGTGAAAGTAAAAACACGAAACGTACATCTCGTTTTGTGCTGTAAATATAAAATGGAAAAATGAACTAGAAGAGAATGGAGATTCTTGACATATTTTCCTGTTTTTCCTGTTTTGATAATAAAGTGAAAACAAGTGAGCACATCTGGAATGCTTGTCTGATCATATATCGGTTGCTATGGAAACGAGACCATTTTTCAATAGTCCGTGCTCGCTGAAACGATTGCAATTTTTCGCTTTGTTATGTATAGGAATTTTTTCCACTTTCTTACAATGCATTACACTAAAATTTAAAGTACTTTTTTGTTATTATGTTTGAAGAATTTTCATTTTGTGCAGTTCTTTTTTTATCTATGTAAACCTGTGGAATCACTGGAATGGCTACAAGTCGGTTTATAACTAATGTGAATCAAAGTCGCACTTTGGAATTCTAAGAGTTTGGATAATCTTAAGAGTTTTAAGTGTTTTTAGACAAGACAGTAGCAATAAGCTAAGCAACTGCTGCATCTTAGCTGGTAAACATATTACAATTAACCATGGTCTTAGCTTAAATATTAAAAAAAAATAGTATTTTAATTATAGCATAACTATCAAAGTTCAGGCAGAGTAGGAAATATTAACCTAAAACGCTTGCTTAAGATATATATATATATATATATATATTCAATAATGAGTGGCGGTATTCCCAGTGTCTCTGGAACACCGATCAATTACTTCATAACTGGAGAGTAGATATGTTTACTGGAGAATGAAGCATAAGTATCGGGTAAAATGATAAACTGATATTTTTGAAACTCATTTGTGTATCTATTCAATAATTGAATTAAGAATATATATATATATATATATGTGTGTGTGTGTGTGTTCAAATGCCAAAATGTTATAAGTCGCCTTATTTTTAATTTTTCGCGAGAGCAGTTAGAAGATTCAAGATTCAACATGTGGTTTTTTGGTTTTTGA
The DNA here is from genome assembly GCA_947359465.1 of Metellina segmentata. NCBI lineage: Eukaryota > Metazoa > Arthropoda > Arachnida > Araneae > Tetragnathidae > Metellina > Metellina segmentata. The sequence goes on from OX375875.1 coordinate 58,014,369, forward strand.
CTTATTACAATTTTCTACCTTTGTTCTCTCATGCACTGAAATAAAAAGACTTACGACATTTTGCCACCTTCTCAACATTAACAAACCAGACTCCAGGATGGAACGTACTCAATTTTTTGGGAAAAGTGACATAACATTTTGCCATCTGAGCATAGAATTAATTCCGATAATTTTCCACGGTTCTAAGCAGTCTTAAAGACTGCTAAAGTCTAAAGAAAGTCCTGAAGCCAAAAAAACACTGGTTTTCTTATTGTATTTAAGAAACAAAAATATATTCACTGTTTTCAAAAGCAATATGCATCAACATAAAAGGATTTTCAGTGTCAACCTCAAGACAAGAATTTTATTTCCAGTCTTCCAAAATGGAAAATCAGCAGATTAGTTGGTTTTGTGTTCCTAGCTGTGGCAAACACAAGACAGACAACATTATAGTAGAAAATGTTCTGAAATGAATAAAAGGAGAGGTTGTGTAATAAGTAGTGAGGTGAAACAAGATAATGATCCCTTGGGTATTCCGGGAGCCTGAATCTCGAGTATACTAAAGGTATTAAACCAAACTAGGGGGCTTGCCCCCTGCTCGCTAACGCTCGCCAACCCCCGGAGGATTGCTTCGCAATCCTCATTGGTTCGCTGCGCGAACCTATGCTCGCTTCGCTCGCCTCAATGAAGACATGTGTCCTAGCAGAAGGAATTGTTTACAAAATATGATGTACCAAAAACATATTTTTCAAACCTAAATATGTTACTGTTTTTCAGAAAAGATAGTACGGTGGAGTGGTCGTTCACGGTAAGAAGGCGATTTGTCGCCAAATATGGTAACCTTCACCTTTGCCGGATTTTCTACACATCTGCCGTTTTTGTTATGGTAACCCTATCTGCTGTTACGGAATTCGGCCGCCATCTTGATTTGGCGACAAAAATTAGTTGGCGACAAACGTCTTACCGTGAACGACCACTCCGTCGATAGAGTAGTAACAGCTCATTAAAATTTCCTTTTTTTTTCCAATAAACTTTCATCGATAACGCTATAAATTCAATCGATGCGCGAGACTTCGCGATAAACAAACAATCGTACAGTGTTGCCAAAACGCGATTACAAATAACGTCTTTTTTGCTTGCCACGTAAGAGAATTATATATATAGATGGGAAAAGAAAAGTAATTATCGCCGGTCGGCGTAGACATGAGACATCATCTACGAAATTTGAAACAAAAATAGAACAACCCAAAAGGAATAAAAACAGGCAACAAAATATAGTCCTACCATTCAGAAACGCCGCAATGTCAAACATATTTGAAATCTGTTGTCAGGTGCAGAAATAGCGGCAATCCAGATATTATTTAATTCGAGGCTAAATGGTAGAACAAAGAAAAAAAAGTGTACATAGTATGTCTATTACAACACAAAAGTTGTGTACACGAACACAGTCATTTTTATACAGTAGAACTCCAATTATCCGAATCAATTGGGACCGGACCCCATTCGGATAATTGGATTGTTTCCGAAAAATGGTCTAGTATATATTTTAATTAATGACTGTATGTCAGGCCTCGAAATATATTTTTTAATACAGGTGCACCTTGTGCACCTAAGCTTTTAAATTAGGTGCACAGGTGCGCCTAGCGGGAAAAAATTAGGTGCACAATTTTATTTTCATGTGCACAGTGCACCTGTGCACCCGGGTATTTCGAGCCCTGCTGTATGTACGTTGAAAATGTGAGAAAAAAAACTATTTTTAAACAAAAAGAGCTTTTAATTAAATAAATTAGAAGGCAACACTGTTACATGTTAAGCGTACTTACAAGTGCTATACATAAGTACAGTATGTACGTACCGTACTGTAAATGAAAGTCAGTGCTTGCTGAACATCTCGGTCAAAGTAAGCTGTTTGACTGTCTTAATCCGTTTTCGGGCAACCAAGTCGCGCATCCGCTTGATAATGAGAAGTTGCATGTGGTCACACTCGGGCTTTCGCTCCATCCACTTCAACGCAGTTTCTAAGCAGGCAAATTCTTCACTAGCAGATGGTCCCGTGTCTGCTTCAACTTCCACAATAAGGTCATCTTCTTCAACGACACTTTCTTCTCTCAAATTTTCAATAAGTTCATCATCATTTAGAATTTGAAACCCAGAATCATTATTTTGCAAATCGCAATAAGTTTCCGTCTTAATTTTTTTTCTGAAATTCTGAAAGCGATTCGGATAGTTGGAGTTCGGATAATTGGAGTTCTACTGTATTTAAATATGATCAATGTTTCAATGCGATAAGTAAAATTGTTCAAAAGATATTGCTATAAAGTAAAAAAGCGGGAAGACACAGTCCTCATTGAACCATGAGGTTTGAATCGTAAATACTATTCGGCGGTATACCTGGTAAGTTGGTCGTTGGTGAAATAAAACCGGCGGGTGTTTGTTTGACATTTATTTAACCAGTTCTGGTGGATTCATAACAGTGGTGTTAGAGTGTGGGCAACGTTTGGTTGGTGCCGGCTCCACTATAGCGACATTATGGATGATGGGTTTGTGATCGCTACAGTACTGGACAAACGGCATGGTGTCTATGCTCATGCTCCTGGCAAAGGTAAGATCATGTAGGAAGAAGATGTGGGTATGTATTCGACTTGCAGCTGTGGTAGCTCGTTGGATGGTCCAGCGACTTCACCACGTCCGCGCTCCTGCTTGACCCGCTCCTTCTTGCATCTTCGGTAAGCTCTAGATATCTCAACACTTGTCATAGGTTTAGATTTCATTGAATCATTTTGTACGTCTTGAACATCTCTTTTAATTTGTCTACGTATTACATGCATCATTTGAAATTTAGAGTGATATCCCGGCTTCATAGTGAAATGTTTGGCAAATCGTTACTTTCCACTCCACATAAATTTCACACAAATGATTTAAACTATCAAATGTAAGTTTATACACCTTGTCGTTCTCTTTTATTTAAGCACGCACTCTACACCAGTGGTCCCCAAACCCCCGGGCCGAGGACCGGTACCGGTCCGTGGATGAAATGGTACCGGGCCGCCGAAGGAACATTAAATTATTTCCATTTTATTTACTATGGTGTATTTTTCTCGGGTTTGTGCGGTTCTCATCTATGAAATGACCACTCAAATTAGGAAGTGGTAAATCAGAACTTAAAATTTGTTCTGTTACTAGAGCTTCAATTATGATTTCTGAATTCTGTATGTCTCTATTTTCCAATTTTGACAAATGTGACAACTGTTTTCAAGTTGGCAGACAAAGTAGCTGCCTTTAAAGCCAAGCTGAAGTTGTGGAGACGGCGCGTGAACAGAGGCATTTTGGACATGTTTCAGACATTAGCGGGGATTTTAGGCGAAACTGAGCCTAAACATTCATTCTCCCAGTTGGTGCACGATCACCTGTCTTTGCTTTTAAAAGAGTTCGAGCGATACTTCCCAGCCACAAAAGACCCACGAACTAGTAAGAAATGGATCCGCGACCGATTTGTCAATAAATCAGTCGAATCTAGCAAGTCTGTGCAAGAAGAAGATCAACTGCTGGAGATTGAAAATGAAGGCGGAATTAAAACTACGTTCGAGGCAACAACTATGCCGGTGTTCTGGATTAAAGTCATGGCGGAATACCCTGAAATTGCCACCACAGCACTTAAATAACGATTGCCATTTCCGACAACCTGTCTTTGTGAAACGGGGTTTTCTGCAGTGATAGCAACCAAAACAAAACAACGGAATAAACTGGACCTAATCAACACACTTCGGGTGTTATTGTCTCCTATTACCCCCAGATGAAACCATTTCGTTGCAAAGAAACAAACTCAGGGTTCTCATTGATTTAGCGTTCTAGTAAGTTAAAATGTTAAATCACTTTATATTCATCTTTTGGTGTAACTGTATTTAATTTGAAGGCATGTTTAAATACAATTAAATTAAAATTATTGAATCAAAACAATCTAAAATATAAACAATCAACGTCCCCCCCCCCTCAGCGGGCCGTGTTAAAATTATCAAACGTTGATCCGGTCCGTGGCGATAAAAAGGTTGGGGAGCACTGCTCTACACGACCCGTCGTTTAGAACTGAAGTTGCAGCAGAAAAGACCAGCGTATGCCTGAAATGTGACTCATTTCCCCCCATCAAGTGGTTAAAAGGTCAGAAGGGGGAGTGGATTGGTGGTCAACCCCAGGCGACGCGGCCCACGTTCCTCCAGAAGATGGTAGGTCAATTATCCCCATAGACTGTTTCCCTTGGAGTTATGGGGCTTGGAGATATCAATAGTTTTGTACGCGTAGGCTTTTTCCGATAAACTCCATACATTTGTCTAAGACCCCCGGACTTATTTTGAAGACGTATTCACGACAAAAAGGATAATTAAAAATAAACTGATTTCGTGTTTGTTTTTATACTTCGTTCTAAAGAGAAAACTATTAAGCTGTATCAGAGTTCACGTAACGTGATTTTAAACTATGTTCTCAAAGGACTGGTAGATGATGATTTGCGTGGTCGGAAAAGTCATAGCGGTTGGTTCGCTTTGTTGAAAAACCAAACTTGTAATCATAATTCCTGCTTCTCTTAGCTTATTGCTAAACTTAAAAATTGAAATCTTAAGTTTAAGGAATTTTATGTACAAGAGGGATTTTCAGTGTAAAAAAATTACTGGAGAAGCATAAGTAAGCTCTGTTAAGAACAAATTTATTTATTGCCGTTATGTCGATAGTAGACATTAATTATCATGACAGTTTATTTACGCCTAGCAGTTTTGAGGTTACCGAAACACTAGTGTCCTCTCCAGTTAGATTTACAGAAAAACACTTAACAAATTAGTATATATAATATTTAGGTTAAAATATACAATAATCTAACAAATTAATAATAATCTTTCATATTTATTAAGTTAAATCTAGTAGATATATGGTATGGGTCTTTAGCTTGGTGTTATCGTTTCGTTGCCAAGGAGGAAATAGGAAGTCTTCAGCCTTTACTTTACCCAGCAAGTGGGAAGAAAGAACCGGGTGGAGTTGTCGTTCACGGTAAGAAGGCGATTTGTCGCCAAATATGGTAACCTTCACCTTTTGCGGATTTTCCTCACATCTGCCGTTTTTGTTATGGCAACCCTATCTGCTGTTACGGAATTCGGCCGCCATCTTGATTTGGTGACAAAAATTAGTTGGCGACAAACGTCTTACCGTGAACGACCACTCCACCAAAAACCGTACTGTCGACTAGTTTTTAAACACTTTAAATTAAAAACATACCAATAATCACATATGTCTGGTGTAACACATTAATTTGAAAAGATTATCTAACAACACAACTCCAAGACTGGTATAACTAGGCTTCTGCAATGCATTACATGACAAACCACAATATTTCAATTAAAACTAAAGAAAGCAATGAGCCTAGAAGGATTGGATTTGAAATACGTACAAGGAAAATGTTTGAAAGATGCCCATTTTTTGTCGGAAAAGGAAGTGATTTTCGCTTGTGGTTCTTTCATAAAAACTTGTAGAACTGATTATCATCTAGAGACTACCATTGCTGGTCCTGATAACGGTATTGGATGTATGATCGCAGACTATTCTAAGAATATTTTAGCTGTAAGTGATCTATCTGAAAATACGCATATTTATGTCATTCACTATCCAAGTTTTAAAATCACTTCAAATCTACAAAATGACAGATTTTGCTCTTATACATATATGAGGTTTGCAAAGGATTACTATTTGTTTACTGTTGAAGTCGGTCCTGATTACAATGTAACTTTGTGGAATTGGAAAACTGAAACTGTAGTTACAAGTATCCCTCATATTCTAACCTCAGATATAGCTATAAATGAGGCATTTTCAGTGTACCCCTCTCTCGAAACCTTGTCGTGCTTTCAGCAAGGTCACATGATACACTTTTACGAGTTACACGATATATGTAGCAAAGTTCAGCTGAAGAAACGATGTATGTATATGCCTCTGACTGAAGATAAAGATGGGGAAACTGCAATTACCGGAGAACAAGTTGAGAATATAAAATTAAATGAAAATAATTGGACTTCATGGGGTATACACTCTGAGTTATTGGGAAATGTCCCAGCAAGAACGTATTGTGAGGGATTGTCTGAACCAGAAATAGTGATGTTCTATGATTACTTGATGAAACAGGAAAGATCCCACGCAGTTTGTCATTGTTGGCTACCAGACAAATGCCTTTTGATATCCTGTTCAAACGGATCTATTCTGAGAATAAATTCTTCTCTAGATAATGAAAGTATTTTACAATGTTCAAATACATCTGCGGAGGATTTTAATAACGAGAATGTTATAACTGCTATGTCCTTAAACTCTACTGGTATCTATGCATCCACAAAATGCGGAAATATATTCTTAGTACGGAATATAACTGAATGGAATGCTATGAAATTGATTTCCATAAATTGTTCACCAATATACACGAAGTTTTCTCCAAGCTTTGAAAATCTTCTTATAGTTACCAATGATGGAATGGTACTTCTGTGGGAAATTGGGGTAAAAGAAAACAATGTGCTATGCTTAGATTTAAATACAGATAGTTCTGCTGTGGTTGGGATTTTCTCTCCAGTTACTTCTTATTTCATTACAGCCAAAGAAAGTGGTTTGATTGAATCATGGGAATCAATAAATTGTTCGCAACTAGCAAGTGTTTACGTTGGAGAAAACATTGCGGTGATTGATGGAAGTTCTTTGAGTGGAATCGCCTTTATTGCTGCATGCAGCTCATACCTTTACGTTTTAGATGCATCTGACATAAGCTCTTTGAGAATAATCAATGTTCTTCGGCCTTGTGAAGAGCCTATTGTAGACATATGCGTTGAACCTTATGGAAGATTTTCTGTATTACTCTCAAAAGATAATAAATGTTTCATAGTTAGCCTTCTACCTTCAAATTCATTCTCAATACTCGGATATTTAACAGTTCTTCATGATATTAAAGACATTTCTATAGTCAGTAGAACGGTCGTAGAATCAACCTTCGTGTACATACTATGCCAAGCGGTAGATGCAGATCATGAAGATTGTAATTTTCTGTTCCACGTCGAACTACCTGAAGATTTTAGTGTAAAATTTGAAAACTATTGGATGGATGCATCTTCTATACTAGATATGCAAAAGCTGAAACTTCAGGAAGTTACTTTAAGTCGGAGTATTACCAGTATCATTGCCCACCGCAAATACGAACTTCTTCTTTCTGTACTACATAATACTAGACTAATACATTTGAATATTGATTCTGGCATTGAGAAAGAAATACATTTTAAACCATTACACAACAGTGTTCTTAATTATTTAACACTCTCACCGTCTCATCAGAAATTGTTGGTCATAACTGATAGTGGAGAGATATTATCAGGGAAAGTTGAGAAATTAGATGATAACACATTAAAGACAGTATTCAAGACATGCAGCAACATATCATGCGTTAAATTTTCACTAGATGAAAACCATCTTCTCATTGGGAGAAAAGACGGAACCATAGCATGTTACAGCTTTTTACAGTTATTGCCTGTGAGTCAATCACCGTGGACAATGCATAACGAAAGTCGTAAAGAACAGGAAACTATATTACTCTCTAATTATAAAGAAATGAGTAAAACTGAACTGTTTCCTTGGGTATCATTGAAAGTGAATGAACTAAACAGCGAAACAATTCAGGACCTGGAAATTGAAAGAAGAGAAATAGAAAAATGCGCCAAAGTTCTTGCGAAAGATTTGAAAACTTTAGTTGAAAATAATTCTTTAAATGCATGTGAACGACAAATTGATAGTGAAGAATTCATTTTTGATGATGAAATGCGATTACAATTGATTGAAACAAGGGAAAACAGGTTGGATGATCATAAGAACACATTGCAAAAGCAGATAGAGGAAGGGTTGAAATCAATTGAAGAAATAAAACATACATGCTTAGATTCTATGTTGGTAAAAGGTAAAACTTTAAGATCCTTTCTACATGGTAGAATTTTATTCAACTATCCATTTCCAACACCGTTTCGTGATGAAATAGCTATTACAAACAGATCAATAAAATTTTTATTCGTGAACAAACAGTTAAGGAATTTAATGAAAGGAGAAAAACTTACTAATACTGATTTAAATGCAGAAAATTTAGACTTTATTGGTGGCATTGAAAAAAATTGTGAGAAATTCGAGCAAGAAGTGTTCCATCTACAAAATCACGAAGAACGTGTAAATTACATTTCGATTCTGAAGTACATTATATTTCAGAAGAGATTTGATTTTAATAAACGCTTTGAAAAGCTGGTTGAATTGAAGAAAAGTACTAAGAACACCATTAATTCTAATAACAGTCGAATCAGAGAAATCTTGAAAATATTGGAAGATGATAATTTACCTGAACCGGATGACATCGAAGAAGATAGCGAACCTGACGTACAGGTCACAGAGGCGGAAATTGAACAAGTTCTATGTCGTCTTAAGCACGTGGAAAAATCAGATTCACGACCTAGCATAGCAGAGCATTTTCTAGAAGACTGTTGGTTAATAGCTAACTTGAACCCAGTAGTCACAAAGTACAAACCAAAGCCTTCGAAAGAGATTATTGTGAAGCTGAAAAAAGAAATGGAAAAGCTATTTAAGAACTCAAATGAGGAGCTGGAAAAGTATGAGATCTTTCACAATCAAATAGTGGACGCAAAGCTAAGGTGTGATTTAAGTATAAATCGCGATGAGCTACAACTATTTCTTTTAATTTTAACCGCATTTAGCATTTCAATCTTCAGAACGTGGGAGCAAGACTGTCGGAAGCGACTAAAGGACTTACAACTGAGAATAGAAAGTGTGCAACCCCTAATCCTAGAAATGAAGGCTTCTATCTCAGAGTCAAAGGCTATTAAAAAAAGCACACTGAAGGAAGCTTCTTTAATAGACGATGAAGTATACCAACTCAGCAGAATTTCTAGAAACAAGCAAGCGTTCTTAGCCGAATATGACAAAAGACCCATCATTGAAAACGAAAAAGATGCCAAAAACCCTCACCACAGCCCGATGCTTCGAGAATTATCAAGAGGCTGTTTCAAGGATTTGAATTCCTTCAAGAACAAACCGGCAAAAGTTCCTTTTAACTTGTGGAAAGAGCTGTGCGTTCTTCGGGAGAAAAAAACAGAATGTGAAACAAAGCTGCAGAAGAGCGAGCTTGAGATTCAGAAGTTCGTGTCAGAGAAAAACCGCCTGGAAATTTCGCAGGGCGATTTGAGGAAGGTGGCTGAGAACAATATCGCTCACATCCGGGAGCTGCACTTTAAGCGCTTGAGAAGCACTTTTGAGATTCCGTCAGTTGTTAGCGTCACCAGCTCGCAAATGGAAATAGCCTACCCCGATGAGTTGGATTTCGGGCGAGTTCTGTTCATCAGGAGACATCACCTGGAGGCACTGAACTCCATGCTCTTCAACGCAGGGGAGGAAAAGTTATCTGTGATACAGAGAACGGCGAAGGGTACATGTCAAATTGAAAGAAATCAGGCGAAACTGAGGAGGAGGATTTTGCAATTGCGGGACACCAAGAAAGATGTCGAGACAGTGGTGGGTATGTCCGTTGGCAGGGAGATCCAGAACATACTCGAAGATCCAATTGCATATGGAACCCGGGGGAAAATAGATACTTTAGAGAAATTATCCGATTTGGAGAAAGGAGAGATCGAACGGCAGATGAAACAAGTGGCCGAGAACGTTTCACGCATTGAAGAGAAGAAGAATAAAATTCGAAAGGGAATGGAAGAAAGAATGAAAGAGATTAATCTGTTAAAGGGAAACTTGGATGTACTACGGAAACTTGGAGATAAAAACTAAAATGGGAAGAATAACTTATTTCTGAATTATATATTTTATTCTAATATTTCTTCATTTAATTTGCTTCATATCTGTTATCAGGTTAATGTATTCTTTTCAACAGAAAAGTACTTCTTGTTAAATTCTTCAACCTCCTTAGAGTCACGAGATTCTCGAGAATAAAGACTGCAAAATCGGTTATATTGGTAGAAAGAATCCTAAATATGAGGAAGAACTAATTTTAAAATTAAGATTTAAGACGAGACGTCTTACATGCGAGTGTATGTTACTGAGCCCAAAACAAACATAACATAATACAATGAATATTTATATGTGCATCCATTTGTAAATTCGAATACAATTCACTCATACTAAAGCAATTAAACTGTATTTGAAAAACATAGACTAAAACTTTTCTAAAAGAGTTAGAAGTAAATCATATGCATAAATCGTTATTAAATAACTTCACAAAACAAATAATTGCAAAAGGCTTTACTAAAACAAGTTGGGGAACACAAACATTATAGGATTCAAAAATCTCTAATATTATAAAAGGAAGTGTTTGTTTATTTGTTTCTTGCACGCAAAGTCCTGAGGAATCTAGAGCACTTACAAAAATGGGATTTAGCACACAGGTAGTTCAAAGGTTTTGCAATTTTAGGATCGCGGCGAATTTTAAAATTCAATCTAAAACATTTAAAAATGAATTTAATGAAATGTAATTATTAGTGTTTCCTTTGGAATGGCAACAGCATAAAAGATCAGATTCTAAATTTATTTTTTCCGGGTTCATTTTGCGCGGAGGAAGGATTTCTCAGCAGACCATAAAAAACAAAGTTTTAACTTCAGTTATGTAGTTATTCTTTCTATCTACTAAACCGTTAAAGATAGAGTAAAAATTTCAACGGATTTGAAATCTGCGGAAAATTTCAAAATAGATCGATACCCAAAAATCTTATTTTCTTGAAGTAAATAACATTTTAAAATTAAATATATTTTATATTTTTAAAAGAGAATGTGAATTTATACCAACATTCGTGATCCAAAAATAATCAGATTACATTTCCTGCCCTCTTACGATTTGAGCGAAAGAAAGCAAAGAAATTTAAAAAACATTTTGGCTGGCCTTATTTAGTTCGTTTTTGTAAAATCGGGATCGTTAAAAATAGATTAAAAATTTGAACGGATATGAAATCTGTTGAAAATTTTACACCACATAGAGACTTAATAAGTTTGATTTTCTTTTAATAAATAATTTTTTAAATTAAATGTTAATATTTTCGCAAGAGATTGTGTCATCACGCCGAATTCCTATTTGGCTTGTGAAGCAAACCAACACCACAGGCAACGCAGTTATGACTGTTATCCAATTTGCGAATCAAACCATAGTCCATGACATTCATAATTTGCTTCACGAAGCAAACCAAATTGTAACTCGCAGGGAATTCATTCCGGTAGGCTACGAATTTCCGTTTGGTTTGCGAAGCAAACCATCCACACGGCTTACGCCATGATGGATGTTATAGAATTTGGCCGCTTTTGAGAATGACGAGGCCATCACGGTATTGCAGGTGGCTAGCGATTCAAACCCTACTTCATAATATTCATAATTTAATTTGTAAAGCAAACCAAATTGGTATTAGCAGGGAATTCATTCCAATAGGCTATGAATTTTCATTTGGTTTGGGAAGCAAACCAACACCACGGGCAACGTCATTATGGCTGTTAACCGATGGGCTACGAATTCGTATGGCAATTCGTAGAAGTCACCTGGGGTTAGCTAGCAGTGGTCACACCTGACCCCACGAAAACAACTGCCACGGGCAAAGCCGTGTTGGCCATGCAGTGGCTAGTCTTATGTATAAAAGCGTTTCAAGAAAAATATTACTGCAGCAAATGTCCATATTTTTTTCTGTTTCGACAGAGATAAAAACAAGTACATTAAATTTCTGTATGTAGTTTGAATTACTTCGAAGAGCAGCAACATAATAAGATATTGGTGATGGAGTAGAAGAGGAAGATACGAGAACAACACTTAGTAATTTTGAACCATGGTCAGATAACGTGGTCAACATTTGATCTGCCAACCCACCTATATAAACTTCCACGCCACACCAACATGAGGACATTTGAGGTCACGACAGATGAAACGTGCATTAACCCCTTCATATATGGAAAGTGTTTCGTGGTGTTGGAAATTTTTCCAACTCCTAACACTCATGTTGCGTAAAAACAACTCTAACAACTGAGCAACAAAAGATATGTTAATTAAAAGAACTAATAACATGTTTTTTTTCCCGATTCCAACTTGAATGCCGTAATTGAAGAAAATGGCCCGTTGTGTTGCTTCAGTGAGACGTTACGTATAAGACGTAAGTCACGCATGTGTGGGCCGAGGAACACACTCTAAACTTCCAAGTGAGACTTGCATAAAAAATCGCTGTAAATGTGTGTATCGTCGTTTGATAGCTGTAAATGATTGAAGTCAATATGCCTCGCCGTTAACAAAGAGTGCCATATGAGCAACTAACGGAGTTCGAAAGGAGCTGTATGAACAACCACCTTATTGATTTTTGACATTATTTTTGTTTTATTCCTCTGTAAACTTGATTGTTTATTTAAACCACTTTAAATGATACGTCTAATAAATTTCATTTATTTCAGAGATGATTTTTTCATAATGCTGCAATTTTCACAAGTAGTAGTGTATTTAGTTGTATTCTACAGCATTATTTTTGGTCGCGGCTTCCATGCCAGCATTGTTTCGTTACCCACATGTCCTAGAAAATATCTTGATCTCTTGAAGTTACAATGCTGTTTCCTTTTGGAATACGTCCTGGATTATTTTAATGAGAGAATGTATGTGCATTAGGTTACTCTGATCGTGGATTTTGAACGTCGTTTAGTGTTATACGTGAAAGAAATCTCTTCGCAAACCGAAATGTATATCGATCTTCACACCCTTACCTTCACTAAACTTAATACTTGAAAACTTTACCCACATTTATACTTTTTTTGCTATGAAACTGTTGATTAACATACTCTCACCTCACTCTTTGCACTCCATCTCTAACTTCAAAAGATAAGATAGAAACTCAAGTCCCGATTCATATAACAAAGTATAGTTAAATTATGTTTCCCAACTGCCCACATCAGCTATTTCGAAACATTTTAAACAGTTATTACTGTTATTTCCGTGTTTTCATATTGTTTCTCTAGTCCTTACCATTGTTTTTATGGAACTAAACCCTACTGTTACAATCATTAAATCCAACCCTTCAAACACTTAACCATTTTGATCAATGTCCTTGATAAAACTGTTAATCATCAAGTTCTTAGGATAACATCTCTAGCCTTGACAGATATAATGGAAACTCGAGCCTCGAGAGCTATAACAAATATAATTAAACACGGAGGCCCGCCCCCTTCTCGCTGACGCTCGCCAGCGAGAGGATTGCTATACAATCCTCATTGGTTCTCTGCGCGAACTTAACTCGCTTCGCTCGCATCAATGAAGACACGTGTCCTAGCAGAAGGGATTGTTTACAAAATATGATATTCCAAAAAAATATTTTTCAAATATAAATTTGTTGTTCTACAGAAAAGTTATACAGTACCTCTGGAATCCGAACTCGAACAATTTGAAATTCAAATGAAAACTTTGAGCACATTTCGACTCTAAATGTGAGCGCTGCTTTGGAAATCGAATACCAAGCATGTTGTTTGTAAGCTACAACAACTCGACTAATATATATTTGTTTCAATAAAATTTCATCCGATAACGCTATAAATTCAATTGATTCGCGTGGTTCCGTGGTAAACAAACAATCGTACAGTATTGCCAAAACGCGGTAAAAAATAACGTCTTTTTTGCGTGCCACGTAAGAGAATTATATATATAGATTATATTCCCCAATAGTCCCCGCCAGCCAAAGCTGAGATGCTCTCTCTGAATTCAAGTAATTGCTATTTTCGGGTTTATTTCTCTTCCTCGCAACTCCGCAATGAGATTAAATAAATATGTTTAATACATAATTTCATCCAGCCTCTCCTCTTTCCTCTTCAACGCTTTCCGCCCGTAATCAATAATCACACGAAAAAAAACGCTGCTTTTTATACACTTCAGGCACAGCCCATTCAAGCTCCGCCGACGATTCAAGAAAAGAAATATAATTTTAAAGTACTCCACGCTGGTCATCTAAAACAAAATATACTGGCCTCAAACTGCGCCTTTATGACCCACGATAAAAATTTCCTTTTCTTTTTTGCCACTCTCGTTTCGCACCATTTAAAAACGTAGAAATATACCACCTTCATGTGTGCGCGCCCCTCTTCCCGAGTAGAAAAAGACCCCGAATGTGAGAAGAAAAAATGGCGTCTTATCTTCGTTATCCAGGCTCTTTGATGCTTTTTAATGTTTTTATGTTCATGTATGTATATGGATATATGTTTTCAAATTGTTCCAACAGCTGAGGCGATTTCTTAGCGCTTTATATATCAAATGGTCGTGTTGAGATTTTATGTGACACTAAATTTCCTCTCCCTGAATGTAATGATTTCTCTTAAAAGTGTTTATTGTGTCGTACATTAAACTTAGGGGGAATAATTATCGTTCTTTATCGTCCTTCTTGTGCGAATGAGTGTAAAAATCAACGGGTGTACCGTGTTGATTACGGTCGGATTCAAAAGGAGATATTATTAATGCTATTAATAATGTTGGACATGTTCCGGCGACAATGTACGCAATCTGATATTACCATAAATACAATTAACGAGTCAGGTATTGGGAACGCCGTGGCTCAATGGGTTCGCCAACTGCTCTAACAACATGTTGTAGACGTTGCAGCCTCAATTCATGAAACTTATTTTGAGTGTATTTCTGTCCAGCGTGGCAGTGAAACTTTCCTTGTGTGAGCATATCCGTTACTTGACAACGTCTCTTGATTTGGTGCAGCATAACCAAATATGTTCATTGAGCCATAAAACAAAGGTGCAACCAGGCCAACCCACTAGTGCCACCAGGTTTGGGAACCAGTGGCAATTCCTCTGGCTCCGAATCCCGGACTGGACATGCATATCCGTAGTTCTTCGTAATCTTCTATTCTAACCATCTATCTCCTAACCTCTGGTCATGGTCTAACTCTCCCTCTTATATGGGAACAGATGTGTACAATTACTAATATTATTATCATGGATGACTTATTAAAAAATATTAACAGGACATGATTGCCCAATCATGGACTTACATCGTTTTGGTACCTGGGACAGTCCAAAGTGTGTCTTAAATAGAGGTATGTCTGAAATGAGATAACTGTGATCAATTTTTGGAATGATTAACATAAAAAGGCGTCCATGCATGTTATCGGAAGGCTCGAAAACTTTTGAAACAGCAGGAATCTAGTTGATATTTTTTCACCTTTCTTTAAGTTTTATACTCTAACATCCTGTACGACATAGTGACTTATGAAGGTAGAGTAGAGAACAAATGTCGACAAATGTATCTATTACCCTCATCTGTCACTATGTGACCCATGAGTTTTAATAGATTTAATTGCCTAAGTATCATGGAATTTAAAAAAAATCATAATTTATTAAATTATTATGGTACTAGTTAGTTTTTATTTTTGACAGAGAGATGCAACTTACTACTAACACCAACACATACTTCCATGACAAGTTTCGTAAAACACTGTACTAATTTAATTAAGTGTGGTTTTGGATGAATAGAGCAAGCCACCGAGATAACATGTCTACCCAGAATGCTCATTTTCTTATTCTCTTAGGATAATCAAGTCCTGATTATTCTCATTGAATCTCACCATGTAAATAATTTTGACCCTTAAGGCCTTGTTACATGCAATGTTCTTGAGCCATGCGATTTTAAGGTGGTCCACAGGCGTCCTCATATGCAATGATGCTGTAAAGAGTTAAGCTATGGTGTAATGTAGAGGTGTACTGATTTCAATTCAGGAGCAATTTCCTGATTTGGTTTTCTTAAACCTCGTTAGGTCGTACGCGAATGGACTAATCCAGCCCAAAGAAATGTGTTTATAAGTGTTGTATTTCTCGTACCAGTGCACACGTCGTCTTGGGATTTGTAAGTGCCAGGAGACCTCGACTGTTTTGACCAGATCTTTTAACATTTTTGTCTGCTCCTGATTCTGCTGCTTTCATAGTTGCAAGAATTCCAAACAGCTCCAACAGAAAAACGGAGTTATTGTCCTGCAATCTAGTGGACCATTGTTGAGTTATGCGCCCATCTTCAATTGAGTAGAATGCACTCACTCTTTTTTCCAATTTAGAGCAATTGGTGAAGTAGCTCATGCAGGAATGAGGTACTCCCACTTCTGGGTTTATTCTGTCATTCGAGAGGGTTTTAGCTGGATGCATAGACCAGAGTTCATTGCTCCTTCTTCGTAGTCCTCTTTGTCATAATCTGCATCTCCAAGCTTTTTACTTACTCGCGTTCTCATTTTGACACACACCTCTTCTTTTTGAAGTAAAAGATGTAATGGTGAAATTCCTGCGATTGTTTGAAGGTCCATAGTTGGTGTTGTTCTATAACTTCCTGTTATGGAGATCAGAAATTATCTTTGTATCCCATTTAGCCTTTCTTATAGTTTGTTAAATTAGGTTAGCTGTAACAAGATGGTGAATATGGCAGGAATTTCGAAAGCTGATGTACAAAACAGTGACAGAAAGAATGTTGAGTAACGTAGTGGTCTGATGTCAGATTATTTGTAGTGTTTGAATATGAAACATGGCTTTTTGTCCTAAAATTTGTACATGAGCCACCCAATTTAGCTTCTCGTGTAGTGTAAGTCATAGGTACTTTAATGTACTAGTTCGTTTAAGTTTTCTTTTTTTCTATTAGATGAAAGGTCCTCTCGAGACATTTATAAGGCGGGTGTGTTTATTTTTTCTTGAAAGACGTTTAGACCTTTATGATCTCTCCAGGTTTTTCGCAAGTCTTGAGAATTTTTGACTAGCTTACTTAATTTGGATTGGATTGGTCGAACGGTGTAGATTTGTTTCGAGAATATACACCCACCCATACACACATCCCTTTATATGTATATAGAGATAGATAATAACATTTTTTAACAGTTAATATTTTCTAAGTGGACATGATTTATTTCCAAGAACATGTTAGAAGACATCAACAGACTTATCGCAAACTTGCGAATGCACTAATTCAATAAGACATTCATTCTGTGCCGATTTCTTGAACAAAATTTTCTAAAAAATAATCTTTGTTCTGAGTAAACCGAAAATAACTATTCATAGAAAGTTTCTTTCTCGCATTCCGAAAACAAAAAGTCTGTCGAAAATTTGTTACCATCTGTTTCCAAATACCTCCTGATAAGCCCTTTCTTAAGGAGAAAAGCTGCTTTAAGTAATAAAGTAAAAACACAACCTTGTTCGGGACTTATTCTGCAAAAATAAAAGTAAATCGACACAATTGTAATCCAAATTATAGAAACAAAAAAGGACGATACAAATGAGATGTTGCGTTTAAAGCAACTTCGAACTCCGAAGAAAGCATGCAAATAATTAAGTAACTTTTCAACCTTTTTTGTGGAGATTTGTACTTTTTTCTTGTAAACTAATTAATTGAATTGCCGTATTAAGTGTTCTTGAGGGAAAGAAATGGAAATGAAAAGTTACTGAAAGTGAAAAAAAAAAAAGTTCTTAAAAAGAATTCTCAATCCTTAAAAGCAGATCTTTTTAAATTTTGCTCTTCAAAACTTCTAATCCAAATATAAGAATTCGAATGTCCATAAAAGAATGTGCATTATTTATTATTCTATTTCTTTTTGCACAAACATTGTGGCAAACAGGACATACTTTTCTGAACTACTTTCTTTTGGGCAAATCTTTTATTGCAAACGAAAATGTTGAAACAAACACGCATGGGAAAAAAGTTAATATTTTTTGTTTATTTAATCTTTATCATACATTTAAAAAAAATCAAAAGACACTTATCAAAAATTCTTCCCCAAATTTAGTTATTTTTGTTAACCTACATATGTATATCACTAACGTACGAAGCACATAAATTGACAAATCGACATTATTTTTATATTAGCGGAGAAGTAAAGAAGGAGAAGTATAATGTACCTAACTGGGGGGGGGATAGTTAGTCTTCAATATAAAATCGATCTGTTATATATAAATTTATTAATATAATTCAATGTATGAAATACTAGCTTTAATACCCTGTTATGACGGAGAGGTTTTGATGCTTCAGGCAAATGAAGTCATCGTGCTTCTGTGTCCACCGAAGTTTCGCTGAGACGTCAAACAACTTTTGGACTGTAGTCCTTTTCACGCGATTGTGTTTCTTCCTCTTCCGATTTCTGGTCTTGTGGGAGATTTTGAAGGTATCTTATATAAAAATTTTTGTATTAAATTTTACCTCTATGTATTTAAGACGACGACGTAGTAAGTTTTACATAACAGCAATTGCTGTACATTAAAATTCTAGACAGAAAGAGTTGAACAAGTTTTATGTGAGTCCAGCATTGAGAGTTTTTATTTTCAGTTTCAAAGTAAATAGGCGGATAATGTGTGTGTGCTGCAAAAGATTTTTTTTCTGTCTAATGAAGTTTCAAAAAATATTTGTCTACTGGAGACATCTTGATTAGGGAATAATATTAGAAAAATTAACTATACGCAAAATTAGAGAATGGAATTGTAGTCTTCAATACCTAATATTAAATTTTATACTTTAAGATACATTACTTTTTTATATCCCCACTTGTTTTATATATCTTCTAGTTTTATTTAAAAATTTCGGTACAGATTAATTCTACGTTTATCGTGGTGACAACGGCCTTGACGCTTTTTTTATTAGCTAGTTATGGCAGGTTGAGGCAACCCATCTGTACTATGGTTAATTCTTTTTTAAGGCAACCTCGGCAGGTGGAAATGTTCTAGAAAGTTATTTCAAAAACCGTTAAACTGTCGTTTGATTTCATTGGTTCGCATGAAGTTGTTTCTTTGATTTGTTCCATTGCGTATTTTAATTTTATACTATCCCTTGATTTCATTGGTCCTTTTAAATTTTTTCTTTTATTTCGTTTTTATTGCTTATTATAAAGGTTTTTCGCCAATTGTGGAATATTCTTTTATTTTTATTTATGTCACGGTAAAGTACGTTAAAACGTTTTCATATGTATTTCTAAAGCTTATTACTTTATGTTGTAGAACGGAAAAAAAATTTGGAAATTATTCTCACCTTGGCGACATTAGAAGAGCGCCAAAAAAAAAAAAAAACCTAGGCCGATGCCACCAAGAGAAACGTAGACTGAAGCTGTACCCCAATTTCATAGCATCAGAAGTTCTAAGCATTTGATACATACGATGGAGCATATTACAACTTTCAAAAGCTGAAAAGGTATATAATAATTCTTTTTCGGTGCACTCAGCTTCAATTCGATTTGCCTTTTTCTAATTTAATAATGTATCTCTTTCAGAAGTCACATGTTGAATTATTCAATTTAGATACTCCTTATTTTCATTCGTTTCAATTTGATTTGCGCTCACTAGTTGTTATCATAACAGGAGGCAAACTCATTTTGAATAGCAAAATCTCATTTTTATAAATTTTATAAGTTTAAAAATGTATTTATGATTTTCCTTATTCCGCATTTTTTAACTGTTTTATTTTTAAAATTAAGTTACTATTGCTTTCATTTCTGTAAGTAATCACATTGTATGTTAACTGAAATGACTATTCTAAATCTCCTTTTTTTACAATAGCATTTTTTTATATTTCTCTATCGAATTTCAATCGAAAATGAAAAATGTGTTAGTTTAATATAAAATAAACATTTCAAAGAAACCTCAATGTGTAAAGTGTAACTAAAGAATTCCTCCTTTCAAAAGATATCTGTCTTTACAGAAACAAAAGTGGATTTTACAAGTTTGTGTTATGAGTTTCAATCAAAACATGTTCAACTGAATGTATTTCTTATTCCTAGTCTTTATTTCAATAAGAATCGGAGAAATTCCACCCTCGTTTAAATTTTAATTTGTTCTACAAAGCACCTTTCTTATAGATTGACAAAATGCATTTTTTACAAGATTCACATGTTATTTACATTTCGCTAAAAGGCTCAAAATAACGTTTTCTACAGGTAATAAAATCAAATTTTATGTTACTTTTGGATTTAATGCTGGTGTTAGACGAGTTTTGTCAATAGATAAATTTCTCAAGAAAATTGATTCCCAACTGTATTTTACTCAAAAGGTATTTGCTAATCTAATTGAAACAGTAAGAATATCTTATCAAAATTATCTATTGTTACGATTCTTTTGTCATAAAAAAATACTTTTTTTATTTCATACGTCTATATAATCCGATATTAAATATTTACTTCACGGGAATTATATTGTAATTGACCTACAAAGTTTGATAACTTCTGTTAAACGATTCAGGTTATTTTTGTGATTACAATTTGTGTGTTACATAAGAAATTTTGTTCTATAATCTGTCAGTGTACTTTATATTTTTCTTCATTTACGAGGATTATGAATAATATTCCTCAGTTTAAAAAGACGTTATCTATCGAGGAAGTTCAGGATATAAACGGTAGTCAATTTGACAGACTTAAAATTAATCTTGACGACCACCATGGACATATATACACTACCCTACAATAATAGATCAGACAACAAGATGTGATACTATAAGGGAAATAATACATGCTTTAATACGTCCCCCACGTGCTGCAATTACTCTAACAACCCTTCTGGGCATACTTTCAACAAGGGTTTGATGTACAGCTATAGGTATGTGTGTCCATTCCTGCTTCAAGAATGTCGCCAGCTCATCTGTAGACCTCGGACGTAATTACCAGGTCCGTAGTTCTAGATCTAACTCGCCCCACAAATGTTCTATGGGTTTTAAGTCGGGACTCTGAGCAGGCCAGGGAAGACGTTTTTCGTCCATACCTTGATACCATTGCTTGACAGAGGTTTCAACATGACATGGAGCTGTGTCGTCCTGGAAGTAACTTTCGTCCATGCAATAAAATTACCTGAGCATAGGAAGAACCTGATTGGTTGAAGTGGGTTGTGTATATATAATCTTTTTTATGAACTTTGTCATGCATTTTTTGTGTTCTCATTTATTGTGTAGCCATTAGTTTATGTGTAAAAATATAAGTCTAAATAAGGTTTCCGAACCCTCAATCTCTCTGGCAACACCAAAAACTTTTTGTTTAGCTTTCTTACACTAATCGGTGTCTCAATTAAAGACAACGGGTTAAATATTGTTCTTCAGTATAAACCGTTACAAAGTTTATAATTTGCCTTTCACTCATTATTGCTACATAACATACCCAAATTTAAATATTGTAGTATAGTTAATGAGTTCATCATGATTTTTTCAGTTGAGAAAGTTTACTTAAGAAAGCAAATGTATTTACAGGTAATGTTCTGAAAATTAAATTTCTTTCTAGTATGACATCTGAAAGCGTTTGTTTAGGGAACTAATATTTCGGCTGGACTTATTAATGTAATGGATTATCTGTCTTTACCGAGAGGAGTGTAATACTTTACGATTTATTTTCTTTGGGTGTGCCGCTAGAATGCTATTTGTGTACATTAATGATAGTGAAATTGTACAATCTGTCAGATTTATATTAATTCAAAAAATTTAAATTTGAACTTTTGACAGGTGAGTTTACAAATAATTTCAAGTAAAACCCGTACAAATAATTTAGGGCATTATTTTCCATTACAATATATTCTAAATAAACCTGTTTCCAAAAGAAACCTTCTAAAAATTACTTTTTAAAAATTCGTTTTTGTGCTAAAAAGGGGTAGATAATTATTGTTACTAACTTTTGTAAATTAATCAAATTTATAAATACTTTTTGTCAGATCGGCAAAAAAAATTGATTATTAATTTTTGGGGCTCCTCAGAATTTTATTGAGTACTTAATATGTGCCATGAGATCAAAATTGGTTTAACTACTTTACTGCAATCTTGGAATGCAGTTATATGAAATCTATACGTAATTATAATTCCGAAACTAGCAATTTACAATAGATTATTGTTACCTTCATATGGTCAGATATTGCTTTAAAAAAATAAAATTTGTCAAAAGGGGGAAATGTACATTGAAACCTTGAATGTTTATAATCTTCCTGATAAGATAGGTTGAAATATGATATAATATGAACCTTTGAGCTCTTTCCAAGTGCCTCTACATTTTGAAAAAATTGTAAATAAATAGACGAAACAAATAAGTCGGAATCACTACGATCAAAAGGAAAATTCAGAATTCAACTAAGAAAAGATCAGAAACGGCTTCATAAAGGAAAGAAAACAAAGGGATCACAGCTGGTTTGGACGAACCACTTTCAGAGAGAGGGTAGAAAAATATTTCGATTCTTAATTTGCCCAATACCTATACTACTTTGCTTCTTATCCATCTTGTGCTAAAAGCCACATCCACCGTTGCCTAAAATGTAATTTGCATTCAAAATGAAATGTTATAACTCGGCGCATTTCAATGAAGTTCTTGAACAAAAAGGCTTTTTCTTTCTTTAATGTAAATTTGGTGCATAAAAGCATTGTAAGGAGTATTTAATATACATATTTCACAGGGTAATCGATTTGCTCTTTACATTTTGGAGCTTTAAAATGGGGTGAAAGAAAGTAATTGAGTTTTTCTGTGTGCCTTCTTTAAAACTTTTTATAATGTAGGTTTTCCTGGAATGCCCAAAAAAGCATTTGAAAATAACAAAATGGCGCTAAAAGAGAAAACATTCTCATTTGTATGTATTTTTATTATCTTTATTTTGAAATTTTACTTTCTTGAAAAAAAGCTACGCAATATTCTATCCTTCATATTCTCACTCTCGGGAAGGATGTTTAGCTTTAATTCGAATAGTTTCGTGTACTTCCAATTTTTCAGTTAGTTCTTAACATTTAACTAGTAGTATATCAATTTACCTTGTGGTGACACAACTACATAAATTAAGTTGTTATTTTAGAGTATGTATAATAGTGTAACTTATATCTATTATAATTATTGCGTTTTGCTAAATTGGTGACAGGTGGACGTGTTTATGAACAGGCACATATTGACAAACAACTGTAGATGTGCTTCTGAGAAGTACCAAATTGAGCTCACAACTGTTGCTTTTTCGATGTTAATCACTCCTAACAGTTTCTTCAAGTCACGTGATAAAAGTTACTGATTCTGTTTCTATCATAGCATCGGTATTCATTGGCGATCAGCATTATTTGGACAAACTTCCGGCTGCACTCACACTGGGCTGTTAAAGACAACACAGGACAGTCAAAAAGGTCGCAATCACCCATTGTATGACCACACATATGGAAGTTCACCCGTGATCTCAATTCAACTCTTACTGTACTTGAGAAATTGATAATCGGTTAACTAGTAGTTGCGTCTCTCGAATTCAGTCACACGTTTTGGATAGGCTTCACTACTTAGACACCACTACAAGAGTTAACTTTCAATGCAAAAGTTTTTATAGCAGATTGGGTACCCAAATCCACCATGAAGTGCTTTTTGGAAGACAAAATGGTATCTCCTATTATACTAAATCTAGTACTGTCACCAAGTCGTCACGTGATCTTATAGGAAATTGGACTTACGTCACTTTATCTACAAGAAGTTTGGAGTGTTCAAACGACAGCAATAATCATACCATTTTCTATTAGAGTACTTATCGTAATGGCAGTGTTCTGTAAATCTATAGTAAACTTCCAAATGTTACATTCTCATTTACTTTTGAAGAGCTTCGGACATCAAAATAAGACGCATACCTTCCAATTTTCCCGAAGAGTAATTTAAGAATTTTAAAAGATTCTAAACTTATAATGGTTATAAATTATTTAATAGTTTATGTTACCTCAAAATATTATTTTTGTGAGCACCTATTCATACAATATGAAATTAATTTGATTATCTTGAGTCTTTTGTTTTCTATTCTAGTTATTAAGGAACAAGTATTTGTGTTACCTATTTAATTGCCCTAAGCCATATATTTTAGGGAAATGCCTTCAAACTTATGATTATCAGGAAATTGAAACCCGTGCTTGTAGTAGCAAATACATTTTGTTATAAATACAATGCCTCGGGTAATCTAGTAATCATAGTAAGTTACTTTATGAAATTGATGGGATTTAACAACTTCCAATTCAAAATACTGATTACCATTTTTCAGTAAATACTTCACTGATGCTAGAGGTGAATACCAGGAGTTAATGTATTAATGTATAATGTCCACTTGCCAATTAATGTGTTATACTGT
The DNA here is from genome assembly GCA_947359465.1 of Metellina segmentata. NCBI lineage: Eukaryota > Metazoa > Arthropoda > Arachnida > Araneae > Tetragnathidae > Metellina > Metellina segmentata. Next base: position 58,038,465 of record OX375875.1, read on the forward strand.
TAAGCGAAAGATTCCGGATAACGCTTGCAACTCTTATAGCAAAGTTCGATTGAAAAGATTGGGATTCATTCAAAAGGTGAATCCAGTAGGCTCAATGACATCAAGACATATTTTAATAACTATTTTACAATTCATTTATGGAAACAAACGACAGGATATAAACTGTCTATAAAATTTTGAGACATCTCTCCTGAATGAAATATTTAAATTCGAATCTAACAGCCTAATTCGGAAATGCTATATCTGAACATACGACTTAATTTATGCTCGGCATCATACCCTAAGGAATAAACTTATACGGATCGGATTATGCCTTTAAACTCTGAAAGTTCTAATTAATGTTATATTTATGTGTTTAGCTCAGCATATATGCACTGTACGTAGCTTTGAGTAAGATATGGACCTATTACCATTATGGTATCTGAAATATGATATCAAATACTGCGTTATATTACCATTATTTTGGCTTAGAATTAAATTTACTGAAATTTATCGAATATAAAACGGGATTCAAGCAGTTTCATAAAACTCAGTTTATTGCTTATTTATAGGTACTGTAAATATGAATATTGAGGATAATTTACAAAATAACTAGAGAAAAACACCTAAACCCGGAATTTCTTATCCCTTAAGTATATTTGAATATAAAATTTTCTTTTATTTAAATCTGATTACTTTATTTCTCATAAAGAGAGTGTAAGATTACAAATGTATGAAACGTGCATGTAATATTATAAACGTTTGAGTCAAAGCTCTGGTCTATATCAGGGCAGAGGAAACTTCACTTTACAGGGAAATTTTAAAAATACAATCGGCTAGTATATAAGGATCCGAATTCAGACCAAAATCGAGACAAGTTATCGACGGTGTTTTCTAAAAAGCTTTGATTTAAAGTTTCTGAGAAAATGTATGCCCCTATCTTTGTAAAAGCATAAGCAGTAAGCTCATTTAACTTAATTCATTAGTCTTAAAAGTACATGAGTTTTTAAGATTAATTTTGAGAGTTTTCTAGTTCTTTGTTGAGTCTATAAAAGGTTCAAAATGAAAGCAAATGAAAACTATCGGTAAAAAATGCACGAAATTTATTTAACTAACGCCTCAAATAACAATGTATTCAGTATTTTCAGAGTTCGGAAATTCCACGTGAATACTGTCATTTCTATTAGTTCTTAATACAAGCTTTTCTAAAATTTGGTAGATGTATAAAATATTATTTTAATTCAAAAGGGAAGTCGATGTAAAATTAATTATCCAACTATATAAACTTTTATGGATAAAATAAGTTAACAAAATCATCTCGTTTTCTTTATCACTCACCTTTCTAACCTTATAGAATGTAATACTAGTTTGAAAGCAGTTCTTTCGGTTTTTTACTTGTCAATATTAGCTGTAAAAAATAAGTATTAAGACGGGTATTCACTTAGGCTGCGGTACATGAGGTTTTACTTAGTCTGAAGTAATGTTATTTGATACAGAAATAATGAAGGATGATATCTTCAACATCAAAACAAATAAAAAGTAGAATATGTTTTCTTCAAAACCCATTTTAAAATAATAGAAAAAGTTAGATTGTTAGATAAACGATTATTTCGCAATAAATTGCTACCATGTTGCTACTTTACTGACGTCACTGTGTTCACTAGAAAGTAAAACTGTCGTCACTGTATGGACTAGAAAGTAGAGCTGACGTCACTGTATCCACTAGAAAGTAGAACTGACGTCACTTTATGCACTAGAAAGTAAGAGACCTGACATCAATGTCTCGTATCCACTCAAAAATAAGAAATATCAAACAAACACAATAATTATATGAGATGAGTGAACATCAGTGGCGCATTGTCAAAGTTTTGAATATGAAACTGGGATATACTGAGGGTGGAGGGAGGGGGGGGGGGGGTGGACTAGAAAAAGGGATAGTTCAAATTTCTCCTGGTAAATGTTAGAGATTTCATTGGCGTCTGCATCATGTGACCTGTGACCCAAGTGCTCATCCATGAACCAATGATTTTAAGCATAACTTTCTGATAACCCGTGGATATCCTCCCTGGTACCGTGCAAAGACACCCTATTCATAAAACCTAAACCAAACTGCCAACTATGCATGTCCACCTCATAACATTTCTTCAATGAAATTAATGATATATAATAATATTGTTATAGTTTACCGCTGTAGGGCTGAACGAATAAGCGATTCCTGTTTAGAGTTCTGTGAAACATAAATTATTAAACAATATATTTTACTTTGCACTTCTGGTGATTTATCTTCGCATCATAAACCACCCTATAGTGACCAGCTTCTGGTGCAAAAACTAAACACTGTCACCACTTTTAGGAAAATAAATTGTTTCACCTACTTGGATATTTTTATTCTCCTTGTAGCAATAGGGCAGTTTTGTCTCGACGAGATATCTCGTCATCACCAAGATTGAGCAGATTTTGGACGAGATATCTCGTATAAGCCACTTGCAGGGTAAATGATTAGGATATCACAGTCACATCAACCTCTGTTTCGCCCTAAAAGCAGGGCCACACAGCCTGCAAGCTACTTGTTTCAATTTCCAATCCCTAAGAAATCCCTGAACTTGAGGAAAAACAATGAAGTTCGTCACCCCACGAATCCGAGAAATTCTGATTTGTGTGCGTTCACCCAATGGGGTTGGGGTCTGAGAGAGCGCGATTCATTGGGTCAATAGAAGGTTTGCCCCCCCCCCTCCTCCCGATGAGGTCGGGTCTAAGCACCCAGATTTTGGAGGAGTCCAGCAAGTGTGGACGACAGAAACACTCCAAGTCTCAGGTTAAAAACAGAGGGATGCATGTCCTTTGTGCCACTCTTTTCCGGGAATAACGACTAAAAAGACCTCTTAGGATGGTAACCTGAACACTCCAATTATGAGCTATACAATCGAGGAAACGAAAATGAATAAACAAAATAGCTATAGATCCAGGCTGTTTCCTTACTTTTTCCAACACCAGAGACGTCCAATACAGAAAGGACTTCCAGATTCCGTCGCTTTACATCCTCAGATTGTCACTAAACATTGGAGATCTTTGGGATCGAGTTTCCTCTCATCTCAATTTCATCTTTGATTGTCATCGTGGAGAAATGTATGTCCGTATTTCCATCCGATACCGATTGAGAATTCCAGTCATTCCTATCGAACCTGAGTTCAAAATTGGATATTGGTATCCAGTGTCAATGAAATTAAGGAATACACACAAGAAATTAAGATACCAATGATATTAAGAAACATAACTTGTATATTATTTCTCAGTGAGAAATAAAAGTTCACGTGTAATTCTTGACAAAGTGTTGCACACCGTTATGACGATTGCATTTATGATACTAAAGCATTATACATAGGAATCATTATCATCGTATCGATCAACCTTATGCGTCATTATCCATTATGCTTTAGTTATATATTTTATAAATTTTCCCTATAGTATTATACAGAGCCATTTAACCATATATAACTACTATAATTCAATTTAATTCACAGCAATTAAGAAACATATCTGTTAGCTTTTCAATTTATTAATGAATGAATGCTACTATATATTTAATTTCCATGCAGTTTGTTTAAGTATCATTTCACTTACATATCCAATATACTTTTAGGCTTTAAATCTGTGTATTTATATTTGTGAGGCATTTTGCTATAGTTTTTTACCTTATTTAATAATAAATATAACTTGTAAAATAGGAAATACCTTAAATTGTAACTATACTTTAAATCATATATTTATTTTGAAGTATAGCGTAAAGAAATGTTTTCAAGGAGTCAGATGATGTCAGCCAATAAGGCCGGTTTCTGTATTACTCTTACTATTCGTTCATTGTACTCAAGGGAATTAAAAATTAAAATAGGATTAGGTAATTACAAGAACAATTTATAAAATTCCTTGCTTTTCACTCCTGACGTTGAAAAAAAGAAGTTCCTAACATGCCTAATCTGTACACTGAAGAAGAGAATTAGCTACTTAGCGAAGAGATAAAACTTTAAATTCTATTTTACTTTTTATGACATCCCGTATCTTGAATTAAACGTTTAATTTTATGTCATCTCTTTTAAGGAATCAAACGAGCCATCTCGAAGAATACAAATCATTCTGAACTAAGCCCCACAGCTAGAGGACGGGGAAAAAACCTTGAAACAGAATTTGAGTTCCATCTACTCCTATGAACTAAGGAAATATATATAAAATAAAATGAAGAGAGATAGAGAGGGAAGAAAAAGACGTAAAAAAGGAAAGCGATTAATCGATTCTTCCCCTGCAATGAGTATAACCGAGCAAAGTTGAGTTGCTCAAAGGCGCTGGGCTTAATTTTTCTTTTGTTTCGAGAAAGTCTTCGAAGTAGAAGTGTTATTTCACCGAGGGGAGAAAGAAGAAAGAAAAGGGATTTTAAAGTTGGATTGCTCAGTGATCTATCACCCTCTGCCCGTAACGATTCTGCCCATTTGAGTTATAGGTGGCTCTTATATCAGCGGGATTTATTTAAAAGTCTCAAGATCTCCGATCAAAGAGTTAAGAACTTTCCTTTTTTTCCGGCCATGGGAAATAAAAGGAAGAAATCAAGAAATATCATCTGTTTAAGGAAATTCATTATGTTTTTTTCCTTTCTTTTTTAACCAAGTACCGTTGTCACTACAAAATGAGTATTTTAAATTAATGTGTTTTCAAATGAGTGTCTGTGATTGGTACATTGCGGAAAATACAAAAGTAAATAAACATCGATTGTGTTTTCAATCAAGCAGGTTTTTTTCCTTGTTACAAAAAGCGGCACGTTCTTTTGCGTCTGATTAATGATTCAGTGAATCGATCGATTGTTTTTACAAACTTTAACGGAAAAGAATTCGATTGTTGTTGTCATTACATTTGTTCTTACAAAGATTATTTATCGTTGCTGTACTGATTAGTGAACCAGGCTCCCTTGACTGCTCTAAGGACCATGGTTCCATATGTGCTTCTATAACCGATTTTTTGACCGATCAAACTCATCTATGTATTCCTAGCATCATAGCTTAACTTACAAAATTACCACCTTTCAGTCATCCAATTACTCTACTACTCTACGACATTATATAGTAAGTAAGGTAAATATATTACAAATATTTAGGCTTCAGACATCGAAAAGAAAGTGTAAATTTTCCAGAGAATAAGTTCGCCAGTGTCAGAGGTATGACGGTGCCGCTCTTAAGAAAATGGTGGTCTGAAGCGTTGGTTACGAGGTCTAATCTCATTGGCTGCTTGCAGTTTTCTAATTTCTTCAAGTGACATGTAAATATGGGCCAACTTTCTCAAATCCCTCTAGGTAAGGATGCCCTTCAAGTTAATTCCCATGTACAGTTCCAACCACAGTTCCCATGGTTAACACTGAGACAGCAACATTCTCCATAATGAATGGTTGAAGGATTATAAGTGCACTAAGTAAAATTAGCTGCTTTTAGTTTTCTGGTTTTTCATATCGACACGTAAATGCAAACAAACTTCCCCAAAGCCTTTTATATTGGAATACCATCCACAGATCATTATGATTTCCATGTGAAAGCACCTCTCACGATGCCCATGGTTAACACTAACGCTACCACGTTATCTTCAAGCAGTTCCCGAAGTAGGTCCGACCATAGACGTGATATATTAGTACTGCGCGTTGTTATTGAGAGAAGCTTAAGACAGTGTGACCATGTCGACCATTAGTCGCGTAACTAATCTGTGAAAAATTGACGTATTTGGTCGATTTGGTATTTTATCGTTTCGTTTGGAGATGTAAAATCTTCTGACAAGGAATGTGCGTGAATCCGCATTACTATAGTGTCGACAGAATTTGGAAAATCGACAGTCTACTACTATCAGATCATTGTGGTGATGGCTCACCCTTCCCCATATGTTATAACCATTTTTCATTCCCCCCCCCCCCGGATTTTTTGAAAAAGGAATGAGATCAAGAATTAGAATAGATTCCTCGTATAGTTGTTTTTTCGATCCTATTTTCGGCTTCCTTACTACAAAAATCTTGAAAGTAGAGATTGTTTTTCTCAGGCTTTTTCCCTTCTTGGTATTCTGGGGGGTTTGAGTGTTATCTTGGTAAGGGGACAGCGACCCCTCATCCTTCACCCTGTTTCATCTCTACTTTGCCCACACTGATTGGACAATTGGTGACCTTCCAAGGTCAAATCAGTCAAATCCTCCCTTTACTTACTTACTTCGAATTTGTTCGGATGAACCCGCCGTGGCCATTTTGTAGAATGTTGAGGGAATCATTGAATATAAGCTCAATGAAATCAGGAACGGAGCAATTAAGTTAAAATTAATGTTTATTTACAAGTTAGTTATAAATTTTACAGACAAGTTTCAAGATAATTGGATAGGTTAAACTTAAATTAATAGTTTACATAAGAGCTATTGTGTACGAGCAAAACGCCTACGCAAGGCCACCCCTATTCTGTCCACTCTGCTTCCTTCTTCCAAAAACACCCCGTTGGTTATTCGCGACACCCCTCCGAGGGGTCGTACACAAGTTGCCAATGTCTCAAGGGTGCTCGGGACCGGACTGTACAAAATCCATCCCCTATAACCTTCAACGTGACACTTCTTAACTACCGGAAGATATTGGCGTGATTTGGCTCTCTTCTTCCTGAGGTTTTTGTACATTCCGTTGGGATAAAGGTATAACCCCGACTGTCTTTCTCCCCCGTGCTATAAGTAATTTATTGGCGTAAATTTTCCACTCGCATTGGGGTGACCTTCGTTTTTGGCGATCCCGGAAAGAGGACGAAGGGACTGGTTTTCTCTGCTAAGGAACCCCCCTTTTTTTCAGTTAGAGAAATGCGACTCCTTGGGTTTGCGGCGGTGTTTTCACCCCAAAAACAATGATCTTCTCGTTTTCGTTTTTGAGATAGAGTGATCCTACACCTTGGGTTTGCAGCGGTTCTTTTAACCCAAAAAAAACTATGATCTTCTAGTTTCGTCTTAATTTGAGAGTATAAACTGCTTCGCTTCGCTGCTGTGACATAATCGAAATGAGTGTGCAAAAGTGTTACGTCCTTCAATTTGACTTCCCACTTTAAGGGTGACGATATTGACGGTCAAATTTGGATCAATTGCATCGCTAGTCCAACTTTGCTGTTCTTCGAGCCACGGAAATCTTTAGATCTTCCCCTGTTAGATTACATGGAATACTTATTGACCAATTAACGAAATCGACCAATTCTTCAAAGTCGTTCTCGGGTTCTCGTAACCGACCCGATCCCCTGATGAGGAGCCATGGACACTCTCTAAGGGAACTAAGGACGTCTCTTCCATAACTCCAGTATCGGACTCGACCACATTGACCAGCGGTCCCTTAGAAGAACAATAGAGAATATGATTTCTCGAATTTCCTTCGTAGTTGATTCAACAATGTACATGGCATTCCACTGCGTCAACTTCGAGGTGGCGAAAAACATTATCTGGTGAGTCCACCTTTATAAATCCTGCCTTCTAAGCGACAGACATTTAACCTATTTTGCCTTAGCCTTTCACGATACATTTTTGTTAATTATGTGCGGCCAATATATTATATCCAGATAACCTATATAGGAATTTGATCTCGAACCTTTTTTTTCATTCAACTAACCTCTTTTTCACCCAAAATACACCACAATCATCAATCAATGCGCCAATCATATGATTAATCTATGCATGAGCATTTTCTCCCCTCACTTGGACCAATAAGATGAAGAATGTTGGTTCCACCCACTGGACGAATGCAGTCAAAGGGTCACGTTACTACTGGTTTTAACCTTTACGCTGCGCCGCTTATATTTTTTCAATGGCCTCCAGAAAAGGTTCTTTCACCTGCATGTCTGACCCTTCGTTACCTAATTACCTAACTAGAGCGATAGAGTTTTGAGTGTTATTTACGACTGACGCTTTCCTTTCATAGTATTGTGTGGCGTATCGTTCGGTGCTAGAGATATATCACCAGATCGATCTTCTGCCTTTTTCTCCAAAGTGTTCACACGTCACGATCGACAGGGTAGGGTACCTAACGAAAGGAGGGAACCCCTATAAGTTCAATCGAAGACAGCTCGTAAATGGTGGTCGATGCGAGCGGTCAATTAAAAGAGGGATAACATCCACCGTACACATATAAATACCATGCCGCTGGTGTAAACGAAATTGTAGAGGTAACAATTGTCTTACTGCCTCAGCGTAAAGGTTAAACTCATGATCCTGGGACTATAAAAACGATGTCATTTCCCTCTTCTCTCTCACTATACCTTTACTTTTATATTTTCTCTATAGTCCCTACAATATCATAAAATTGTGTTGAAATTAAATGTATGCATCATCCACCAGTTGTGGCGACTTGGAATGCCTTCTTTCATAAGGTATGCACCGAAGCGGTATTCGTGCTGGGTGAGCCGACACCAAGCGTCCTAAGCGGAGTTAAGAATGCTCGGAGTCGTCTTCTATTATTTTAAGTGCCCTTCGCACTGAATCGAAATCAAATATACCGTATTTTTATTTTTCGGGGAAGGTTGGGTAGAGCATTCCCTACCTTACTTCCACCATTTTACATTCAACCTTGTTCGCCACAGGTTAATGTTTCTCTGTGTATCCTGTAATGTTTAACATACTTGAAGGAGCTGAGCCTTTTAAACCCATGAAGTAAAGAAAATAATTGGTCTTGAAGTAGATAATTGTATCTACACTACAGTGTTTATTGGGAGATAATAGTTAGCTTATTTAGATACAAGCTAACAACCCACATTTCATCATTATGTTCGCATATTTCATTGCCTAATGTTTATGCAAACTAGGTACAGTTTTAAGGTAAGCTTTCAACTAACTACTACTCCGTTATATTATTCTACATGATGAAGCTAGTTACTATTTAATTTATTCTCATGACACGTTTTCGGTTAATTTAAGGCCGTGTGCGCACATCCATTTTTTAATTTGCGGCACCGCTGCAGCAACGCAAGTGCGGTCTGAGATACATTCGATTCAATGCACACATTCCTCCAGCGCCGCTGGGGCGACGCACGTCCAACTTGCGTGCAATTTGTACTGCAGTTCCCCACGGCGCCGCACATGTGCCTCCGTTCTGAAGTACCTTCTTTTTATAAACAAATGGAATATAAATAATAATTAATAAAGGGTTGTATCCAGTAACGTCTATTATGTTTTAAAACATACTTTTTGTACACCAAGTAAGCGAAATAAACACGTTTTCTTCTATAGAATATTTATCGCAAGTGGCGCGAAATTAGTTCGTGCGTCATTTCACGGTTATGGGTGCATAGTTGGGCTTCGGTGCCGCAGTGGCGCCGCACGTTGAAAAACCGGATGTGTGCACCGGGTCTTAATTAGTTATTACATCACTAATTAATATATTCTTATTTGATCTACAAAAGTTATAATGTCTTTCTGATTTAACTTTCCTCTATCTCTTCTGTCTTGCATTTAAGTTACATGGAAAGTCATTGTAAATTAACGGTCTGGTTACGTCTAAGAGTTTTTGAACCTCTTAGGGTTAGATTAAGGTTCACCTGAACACAATCTTGTAGACTGTTGTACTTTCTTGGTAGACATAAGGAGTCTAGATCTCAAAAAATTCTTAAACATCTCAGACCAATGAAAATGTCATTTCTAATCTATTTTGATGCGGCCATTGAGTGACTTATCCCGAATGTATCGCATCTATCAAATGTTAAAGTATCCAGTTTGAACATATCCCTTGCTGTGATGATGTATGTGAGTTGTGAAATACGCAATCAGAAAGACTCTTGCATCAGTCAATTGAACAGGTAACGCAACCAGATGCATTATTACATCACCTATTAAATCGAGACCCTAGCAACAACAAAATTCCTGTCAGAAGGCCATCTTTTGGATGAAATAAACCAATGATGAGCCAGCCAGAACTCGTAGCGAATACACCTGCACAGGAGAAAGATCAGAGTCAGAGAAAAGTGATGCAGGTGGTGAAGGTGTCGTTTGCATAAACTGACAATTAATTAATTCTTACAAATTTTCTTTGTATATAGCTGCATCTGTAAATTGTTAGATCCAATTAAAATTGCTTAAAATGATGAGAACTGTCGCCTCCAATCTATCAAGTCAAAGTACCGGGCAACTCGTTCATACTGTTTGACACACTTTGTTGTTCTCAAAGTTTTAAAATACACTCGCGTCCAAAATTATCTTTACATACCAAAAATAATTATATTCCTTGAAATACCCGATCGATGTAATCCATTTTTGCAGGGAATGCGTAAAAGACATACCTAATTAGAATTATACAATCAAAAGTGGTCAAACGGTTTCTGATATGCAAATCAAGGCGTTACGTCATCCGACGGTGAATCAAGTGCTTTATGCAAAGTGAATTTCTGAGTGAAATTTGGAACACAGTGTTTGATTTCAGTGTGTAAGGACTTGAAACGGTTTGTTATGGATCCGAAATATCATTTGGATGAATCTGAGGAGTGGCGCATTATCGGCCGTTTAGAAGCAGGGCAGACAACATTGGAAGAAGTGAGATGTGTGAATATTTCAATATCGGCATTCTCTGCGTTATGGAAACAATTCACAGATCTGAAACTATTGTATGGGGTCGTAAACGTATAACAACTGCTTCTCAAGATCCATATATGGCAGTAACTTCCCGTAGTAACAGGAAGTCTACTGCTCGGCAGTTAAGTTCAGAGCTTGTAGCCGCTTGTAACTGTTGCATCATGGCAAACTGTATACAAAGGGCTTAATAAAAAAGGCTTTATGCCAGAAAGCCAAAAATTTGTGTTTCACTGTCTTCACAACACGAGATGGATCCTTTTAATTAGCGCAAAGAACATCAGAACTGGAATCCACACCAATGAACCCATTTTCGCTTTACTGTTGAGTCGAGGTTTAGTTTAACATCTGATTCCAAGCGATTTTACATCTGGAGGGAGTCATGAAAGCTAAATCTTCCTTGGAACAGTATGGAAAGTAACCGTTTTGTTAGTGCAAATGTGATGGTGTGGGGTGAAATAAGGATCGATATATGTAAGCCCATACATCTCTGACCGGTCACAGATCCTCTCTTCTTCAACAGAGGATCTGTGACTGATCAGATATATCGGTATGTGGTCTAAAAATGTTATGTAAGACTTTTCAGAGGTGCAAATGGATTAGATTTTTTAATCATGGACGATAATGCTCGTCTACACAGAGCAAATCCCGTTGATGAATTCTTTGAAAATGAAGCCATTGAGCGAATACCGTTTCCAGTTAAATCTCCTGATCTGAACCCAATAGAGAACTTACGGGACTACTTTGGAAAAACTGTTGCACGGAGACATCCTCCTCCTAGAGATAAAAATGTCCTGAAGACCACATTGCTGTAGGAGTTAAACCTAATCCCCCAAAACGTGGTTGACAACATTATTGCCAGCATGAAACCACGTTGTGATATGTATGTGCAAGTCAAGGGCGACCACATTCCATATTAAATTCATAAGCCATAATTTTTTTCTGAGATAATCCTTTTTTTTCTTCTGAACGCTTCTTGTCGTTTTTAAGGATCCATGCTACATTTTTATATCAAATGCAGTACTCATAAATTTCTTCCTTTGTATTTAAATTTTATGATGTTAAGTCTTGCTTCAGACAAATCCATAAAATTACAGTTCACGGTTTCTGAGAAATTAATGATACTATGCATGTAAATATAATTTTAGACACCAGTATATATTTAAGGTCATGAATAAAGAATTGTATGCCTTGAACATTGCATACTTTCTGAAATCTTGGAAATATATCCTAATAGGATTATATTTATTATTTATATTTGATGTTTACTAGATTTCGTATATAAAAATTATATTAATTTATTTCAGTGACATGTATTCTAGTGAATTGGAATTTAAAAAAAAGTAATAATTGAGGCACATAAAAATAAAGAATACAGGAAGGTGAATAGAAATTAAATATCTACAGAGGCTGTACGCACATATTTTTTAGACGATTTTCGTTAGCGGTAATAAAAAAACGTTTGCTGCAAAAGAAATAATTGCAGTTGTACTATGTTTTTAAAAGTCAAAATTATCGTCTGCGGCTTGAGAGGTTATTTTTTTATTCCAAATGGCGTTTTTAAAGAAGCAGTGGTTCGAGGGCTATATTTATGCTCTTTCCGAACAGAAATATTCATATTCCGTTATCCAAAAACGATGGGAGAGTCATGGTTTTGTGATATCTAAAGCGTCGATAGGTGATATCGTGAAAAAGAAAGGGAAAAAACGTCAATTGGAGCCTCAAGTGGGAAAAAAATTCTAAACAAGTAACTATGAAGAAACGGACATCTTCGACTATTGGAAAGGTACGTTGTTTAATGTTAAAAGAAAATCCCCTTAGTCAAAGGACAGTTGCAAAATCACTAAAATCCTCGGTGTCCACTGTAAACAAAATGATAAACGTTGATTTAAATCTTAAGAAAGCGAAAAAACGCAATGTGCATCGTCTTTCTCCAAAGCATATCGCTGAACACAGGACACGCTGCCGAATTCTATATGAGAAACACTTATCCAAAGAAAAATGGAAAAAAATTGTCACAATAGATGAATCATGGGTGTATTTAAATGATTGCAACAAAAAAAAGAGTCATTTATTATCATAAAAGCAGAGAAAAAAATTTAAGTTCATGGTTCACAGAATCGAAAGAAAGTTTTTCAAAGGGATTCATAATTGTTGCTGGTTTTTCATATAACGGCGAGTTAAAAATAAAGAGAGTGGGAAAAAATGTCAAGATTAAATCCATATACTATCAGGAACATATTTTATCGCCAATTTTTCTGAATGAAATACCATCGCTTTACCCACAGTGCCATCAATCTGTGGAACTCCATCAAGACAAAACTAGCAGTCACACATCAAAATCCACTGTAAATTTCCTAAAAGAAATGGAACAAAAAAACGGTATCCAGGTCATACCCTTCACTGATATCCCTACTAAATCTCTCGATGTATCACCTATGGATTTTTATGCTTTCGGACTTTTAAAATCTGCATTATCCTAACGTCGTCCCACAACCCTTACAGGACTCTGGAAAGCTGTTCAGGAGGAATGGGATAGAATACCTCTTCTGACTCTTCAAAAAGCATTATTATCCTTGAAATTACGGTGTCGAAAGATAGTTCAGAATAAGGGCTATCAAATAGAACATTTAAAACACAAGAATTTTATGTAATTTAGTTATGTGAATACAATATACATTGTCTAAAAAATGTGTGAACAGCCTCTGTATTATGTTGCTTTGTTATTTTTGGTTGGTTTTTTGTAATCAAAACTGAAGTGATATTTGCTTAAAATAAACGGAATACCTACAAATAAACACAAAGTCGTATTTCATATAAGTCAACAATTCAACGGCATTATAAAGTGCATTTAGCTGAAGGTAAGTAACAAGAGTGCTATGTATGCCCAATTTTTAAAAAAAAGTAAATTTCCCCACCGTTTTTATTTAAGATGCATGTTGCATTTAAAATACGAAAGAAAGGACTTCAAAAGAAAAATACGCGAATTATTGCATCAAAAGCAACAGTACCCCCTCTCCGAAATCAGAATTTTACCAATAGCTCATTTTTAATATTTCTTTACTGAAAGAAATATTCAGTGCTGTCACAAAAAAAAAACCTTGCTTCTTTCGATGATGAGAAAATCGACAAATTCACAGTCGAAGCGAAATTGAAATACACTTCAGAAAAGTAAATGCTACTACTCCAACTGAGGTTCTGCAAAGGAGGAAAAAACATGCTGAAAGGAGTATCTCTGGGCACAAAGTCACGTGTTTCCATTAAAGCCAATCGCAGTACTCAAAACAGCTTCTTGGAAGTCTCAGATTCCGAAAATCAAATCAAACCTTGGCGAATCGAATACTGTCTGAAAGAAACGGCTAATGCAATCATCTTTACTTGGCAAAATGTTTGAGCACTTCACATACAGAAAGCTGGTGCTTGCTGATCTGAAAACTATTCCTAGAGAGCAAATAAAAGCAAAACGGTGAAAAAAATGCAATTTTAAGGAACAGTTCGTTTTGTTCATGTTAATAAAGTAATTTTTGAATAACAATTTACTGAAAGACTTCTTGTTTGTAAAATCTAAAATGTGATCTTATTTTAATGTCTCCCGGAGCTTTCTTTACACGCATAAAAGCACATGTTGATACATTAAGCTATTTAGACTTTTTTTTTTTTAATTTTTTTTCTAAAAAAAAAAAAAACGTTTCACTAAATTTTATTTCATATTAATTCAACGAAGTCAAGTTGGGTGTTGTGCTCTTTATAATCTTGATACTATTCCTTCTAAATCTAAAATCTAAAATGTGATCTTATTTTAATGTCTCCCGGAGCTTTCTTTACACGCATAAAAGCACATGTTGATACATTAAGCTATTTAGACTTTTTTTTTTAAATTTTTTTTCTAAAAAAAAAAAACGTTTCACTAAATTTTATTTCATATTAATTCAACGAAGTCAAGTTGGGTGTTGTGCTCTTTATAATCTTGATAGAGCTTACAATTTTTTTTTTCATTATACTATTATTATTTTTACATGGGTCCACATTCAGTTTTTGTAAAACCCCACAAAATACGATTCCATAGAAACATAAATAAATAAATTCATAGTTTCCAAACAGTTTGTGATATAAACTGTCAGTTAATTTTCTTAAAAAGTAGTTAATAAAGTAGTCAAAGGAGCAAAGAAAGGACCATAGAAAATTAAAATTGTTTTTTCCAATTAGTTAAAATTTATTCTGTTGAACTAGGATTGAAGAGCGTCATTGAGTTTCAGGAAAATACATATTAATTGCATTAGTGGAAATATGATGCTATCTCTCAGCCAAATTCTTTTGAGATGCTTTCGATTGCTTTGTAATTCCGTATGCAAAAATGTTTTGACCAAATAGGCAAATGATTAAAATTTGTTGTCCAATGAATGAATAGTACGATCTCCAGCGTATCGGAACTTTGCATTCAGCAGATGTATATAAGGAGTTGTTCTTGAACTGTTGTTAAAAATTTCTGCTGCATTGCGATTTAGGATACCTTTCAACGACTGAAAAAATGTCTCGCCGCAAAATTCGAGCTCATTACGAGCAACTTTCAGAGTATGAAAGAGGTAGTATCATTGGATTGAAAGAGGCAGTTTGGGCAAATCGGAGAATCGATCGTCATGTGAGTAGAAGCGATGCGGAGATTAGAAGATGCTGGCAAGAGTGGGTGGATATTGTCAGATTTCAGCGTCATTATGGCAGCGGTCGACGTAGGGCCACAACAGATCGCGAGGACAGAGTGGATTGTCAGATCAGCTGTCACAGCGCCTGATTCATCGCTATCAACCATCAGTCAAGCTACCCACACACGAGTGTCCACCATGACCACTCACAGACGGCTGAAAGAGCAAAATCTACGCTCGTACCGACCGTTACGCCGCATGCCACTCGCGCCTGCACACTGTCGAGCCAGATTGCAGTGGTGCTTGGCTCGATCAGGCTGGAATGATGCTGACTGGGGATGTATAGTCTTTAGCGACGAATCCCGCTTCCAACTGTGTCCTGACGATCATCGAAGACGTGTCTGGAGACGCCCAGGGCAGCGTGCCGATCCTGCTTTCACTATTGCATGCCACACGGGCCCTCAACAATGAGTTATGATCTGGGGTGCCATTTCCCTTGATAGCCGGACCCCTTTGGTCGTCATTAGAGGTACACTTACTGCACAGCGGTACGTTGACGACATGCTGAGACCTGTTTTGCTACCGTACCTTTCGCAGTACCCTGGGCTTATTTTTCAGCAAGACAATGCCAGACCACATACGGCACGTGTTGCTATGAACTATCTTCAAGCTTGTCAAACATTTCCTTGGCCAGCCAGATCAACAGATCTCTCTCCCATCCAGCATGTCTGGGATATGATGGGAAGGCGACTGCATCCGGTAGGGAATGTTGTTGACGTAGTCCGACAGTTAGAGCAAATTTGGCAAGAAATACCGCAAGAGACCATCCGGGAGCTTTATCGGTCTATGCCACCCCTGTGGCAGCTTGCATCCAGGCTAGAGGTGGGTCAACACCTAATTGAGCTCGTTACTGTAACTTTGAAATAAATGATTCAATTGTTTTGAAATTTTAATCATTTTCTATTCTGTACATAATTTTCCTATCTACTAATTTTTGTCTCCATCGGACAGTTCCTTCTTGGTGCATCAATTTTTTTGTTATAGAGTGTATATATGGATACATACATATATATATAATATATATAATATATATATATATATATATATATATATATATATATATATATATATATATATATATATATATATATTATATATATATATATATATATATATATTATAATATATAATATATATATATATATATATATCTTCCAGGAGGCTGTATAAGATCTTATCTTCAAGCAAGGTTCTCACATTATTTTCGCATGCATTTCTACGTTTCAGGTGCCAAAGCATCTCACAGGCCTACACTACTACATTTTCCTAGCCTGAGGTTAGCTTTAAAAAAATCGTAAATTGCTGGTCAGAAACATGGAGAGATGTTTCTTCTAATAAGTCACAAATTCTATAAGAAATGTTAATCATGTTTTTTGCATCATCTGAAATTAAACATGTAGGCATAATTTGTCTAATACGATGTCACACAACAGTCATATAAAAACTAAGGGACAATTATTAAAATTCTAGAGGATTAATTATTTTTTCATGATTGAAATATCTAATCATCTCAATTGAATCAACTTTTCAAATTACTACAGCATTCTTTGGAGCAAAAGGTCATTAACTCTCAAGATCCATTATAATACATATCAACATTTGTTATGTGTATAAAATTATGTTTTAAATATTCAGTTGTATTTGATCGGTTTGTGTCTCTTTTAATTTCACAATACTCTTTTTAAAAAGTTATCTGCATTGAAAACGAGTGTTAAACATGAAAAATTATACATAAATTCCTAATATGACGGCTGGACAGTGAAATGTGCTACTTTTAAAAAGGTGGAGTAGTGTAATTATTTCAACTACTCTACTAACCGATAATCTTCCACTTTAATAAATATTTCATCCGTTGTATAAATTTTTCTCACTGAACGTCTAGATTTTAAAAGCTATAGAATATACCGATTTAGTTATCTTTAATCGCTTTCCATACTTTAAAATAACCATTGACGGATTTCCTTTCGATTCTGATACACTGATTTTAAATTCGTGGTGTCATTTGCTTATTTGTGTACAAAAATTGTCACATAGATTTTTCGTTTAATGAACATTGACCATGAGGTCACTTCTAGGGCATGCAATGAACATCTTGACACGTCACGGGAGGCGAGTTCAACCCATATAGACGACATACACTCTAGGCACAACCTAACCCATAGAGAATTGGCACATTCATTCCAGAAGAACATACGTGAATTATCCCGAATTCAAACCAGGAAAGAACGTATCTCGACACAAAATCTAAACAAAACAACCCAATAGCCACATACTCATTTCCGCTTTTTAATCTTCCAGGATCATATTTCAAGCATTTTATGTAGAAATCCAGAAGCCAATACCCTGACCAATGGGCCGATATTGTAAGCAACATTAGTTTAAATATGTCTCTGTTTCACACAAAATTACTAATTATTCATCAATTCCTGAACAAGGTAGCTTATAAGAAGTGAAAAAAATTCTTAAATATCAAGAAGTTACTGGGGGTATTCGTAAATTACCATTGTTATTTACCTAATGAAGTGCAGAATATGTGTATTTAAATACTTCGTATGAAAGAAATGAGACGTTTTTGGAATGCCACATGTTATTTCCAACGACACAACGCTGGAAAATCAGCCCCCACAATGCACTAGAAAACCAGCCTCACTATCGACAGTATCCTTCATGACGTCTGCAGCGTCTGACGAAGCAAATAAAAGCCAGCGCAAAACGAGCACTCGCCCTCTCTTGACTTCTCCCCCTTGACCCGATATGTGTTTGGTCGCGTTCCGTCGCGTGGCTTCCGTGCCACTCCAACTATGGAGCCAAATTGATAAGTATTAATTTAATCTTTTTTTTTTCACTCCGTTGAGTGTAGATTGTGTATTTATTGGAAGAAATGTCCCAACACTACTCTTCCAAATATACACGATCTTTTCTCCGCCGTTAATTTAGCCCTAATTTCCCTTTAGCCATTTTTCCTTTTCTTTAAGTTCTAGTTCTAATTTGATAATTATGCATTTGTGTTTTCCCTTTGTAACATAGCGAATAAATGTGTCGTTCTTTTTTTTTACTGCCTTAATAAACTTTCGTTGTTGTTATATAAAACCATGACTTATCTTTTGTGTTTTCACCAATTCTCTTGGTGAGATTTGATCACCCATGTATACCATGTTTTTACATTAATTCTTCGTAATTAAGATATCAACATCTCCTGACCTGTAATTCATGTACAGGGTTCAGTGAGATTTTTCTTCTAAATTTAAAATACACTATATATACGATCAAAATTGGTTAAGTTGTGGACCTTAGTTCCAAACCTTCATTTTCTATAATTAATTTAATTGTATTATTAAAAAGGACACAACTCAGACGTACAGTGACATAACATAAATGTTTAGTGTGTACAATTATCCGAAATGTTACCGAAATAACAAAGATCTACATTCAAAAACATGGCACAAATCTATTCCTATGTTATGACATTTGAAAGACATATTCATACATATGCCGATTTTTTTATTAATTTGTCCATGATATAAATTGTAAATAAAAATATGTAAATTATTTCTACCTCTTCAAAAATTACCTCTTAAAATTATAATAAAATATCTATGCGTTTATAAAAAAAAATCTTAGGAATTTTGCTTGATCAAAACAAACAACACGTTTTTAGTTGTGGATTTCAAGAGAGGTATTTCCCATGCATTTCTTTAAAGTAATAAACTATCGTTATTCTCTAACTACGGAAACGAACAATTTTCGCTTGGTTCTACGTTTCTTCAATAACAAATTTTTAAGAATAGAATTTAAACCCCGGAAGTAATTTTCTAAAGAATAAATATTATTTTTAAAAGAAATATTTATCACGACACATTATCTAAACAAAACAAACCCTTAGCCACATACTCATTTCCGCTGTTTAATCTTCCAGGATTCATTTTTCAAGCATTTTATGTAGAAAGGTTAATTTACATAATCCTAGATAACACACAGTCAATTATGTGAAAATAAATTGAGTGCAAGCGCCAAGTTTCAAGGAACTTAAAAATGACTAACATCATATCCTTTACCTGAACAATGTGCCCCGAAATACTCTGATTTATGAACTTGGGAAGTGTAGTTAAATATATTCTAGAGGCTGAAGAAAATATGAATTATTTTCCTGGGGGAAGTATTTAGTTTTATCAGTGTGCTCTCATTCTTCGGTAGTGCAGTTGATTTCGTTACTTTTATGCGTTAATAGCAATTATTTTATTAAATGCATCCCTTCAAATGAGATATGGATTTTCACCGGTCCATTATCAATTAGTGTACTTTTCAATTAATCATGGTTGTTGCTTGTTTTGAGGAGAAACTTGCAACCATGGAATGGCTTTCTGTGGTAATTAGTATCAAAGGGTATCTTCTGGATGTTCAAAACATTATTCTCTGTTACATATTATACCTCACTAATATAGATGTAATTTTTTCTACCACCAAAATTCAACTTCAAGATATATATTCGGCTGTCAAATATTTTTGTATATAGACACAATATTCCTGTCAAATGTGTATTCATTTGTTTCCACAAATCTTCGAATGAGCTACGTATATGACAGGTACAAATATATTTGGATGCATATATAGCTAATATAATTTGAAGCATATATAGCTTATAGTTGGATTTCTTTTATGCATACGAAGATAGTCAATAACTATCCGCAATGCAGTAAATTATGTTTCTTTTGGAAGTATTGCTGTCGCGTACGCTACACTACTGCTTTCTAACACGATAACTGTTTCATACACAAAGTCTAAGCAAACAGGGCGTGTATTTTTTATTGGCGATGGGTGGGATGGGATTTTTGTAAATTTGGCTGTGAATGGTTTGGCAACGAGGTAGTGGGTGCTTTAGTGATGTAACGGTGGATGATAGTACTTTGTTAACAGTAGTAGTAGTAGCCATCATTCAAAGTCACTCAGTAGCACCTTGGAATCTTGCATAGTCTAAATAATCATGGCTCCATAATCTAAATAGTCATGGCTCCTTCGAATTTGTAATCGAGTCGCGTAGTTTGGAACGAGGCTTAGTTATGTAACTAATTGAGGTACTGAAGCCAGTTAAGTTATTCATGCCAATAAAGGAATCGCTTCCATAACTGGCATTTTTACACGTATTATGGCTCTAATTTCATCGTTTGGCGCCTAAACGTTAGTAGTGATAACCAGTTGGTAGAGGTGAAAACATTCGCGATGATCGAAATGCAAGATTTTGCCTATGACAGCGCACCATACCGTTTCTAAAATCAACTGATCCCAAAATGACTGCCTTCTCGTTATAGATGAAGTACATCCTCTTATATCAGAAACACATGGAAAGCACAAAGCTACATGTGGGAGGATCGCCTTTTTTACATTTATGTGAGAGGCTTATCAACAGGCGCTTTGCTGAGAAGAAACAGACATAGTGAAACGAGGGATGTGATTGAATGGATTGACTAAAGCTAACCTAAAGCGGGAAGAGTAATTGTCGCTAATTACACCAGTGAAACAAACTTTAATGATTCACGAATCCATATTGAAAAAGTGATAATTATTTTTCCTCCAGCAAAGGGCAAGTACAGACATTGTGTCTATACCAGTTCTAGTGTTAGACAGACAGCTGGTAAGGTATCGATCTTGTCGCTGCTGCCTTTAAAGTTGCTAGGTCAGTTCCAGTGTCGCTGCAGAGACGTCAACTACGTCGCTCAGCTCTTCTTTTGCACCACAGCTAATCGTTTTGGGATCTTTTGTGTATCTATGTGCATACCTTTTAGTACAGTATGGGGACAATATTTAACCATAATACAATGTCTATGAATGTATTTCAAAGAAAAATATGTTGCAAAAGTGTTACTTATAACCAAACAACTTTCCACTATTACAACTGACAAATATAGCTATGCACTAAGGACAGTCTGTCGTTGATAAAGTGGTCAGAACTGAAAGAAATGGAGCTTATAATTGAGGCGTTGTGGAACGCAGGGCTAATTTAACATTGGGCTTAAAATGTGTTTTCCCATATTTTGGTTTGTTAGGCAATAGAGAACAATGAAATTAACTTTTATGTTGAGTTCGTCCTTTCTAACCCTATAAAAGTAAAAACTCCAAATTTAAATGTATTTTTATGGAAACCAGCATTTGTTGATTTCGACCTTCGTATCCGCAACGCCTCAATTGTTTCTCTTACTCAGTCGAAATACCTTACTTTGGATGAGATGGATATAAAAATGTTAGGTCAATACTGTAACACGTACGATAAAAAAGAGGGAATTATACTGAAAATGACTTCATTGTAATCTGTCTATTTTAATTGAAAAAAGTCTATTTGTAGTATTGCTGATAGTTATTTATCTATATTGTATGGCAAAAACCTTTAGAAACTTGGCTCTCAACGAAACAAATAAGAACACTTGCATATGCTCTCGTTTAAGAATTATTCGCCAAATCTAGGGGTTAAAATGCTTAAAGAAGATAGCAACTATACCGATCCCAAATGATTCAGAGCATCTCATTGAAATGTACAGCTCACTCTTTCCACATGTGTTTCAAATAGAACGTAAAAGCAAGAGTATATGCTGGTGTTACATTACAGATGATTTTCATCTTTCTTTTATAATATACCATCCCTGCGTTTCTAGCAAGGAGTTGCACGTGACAGTTCCAAAAGGTCGAGAACATTGGTTAAGGGAGAAAAAAAATGCTAATAAACTCATTTTAAAATGCTCTACATTAAATTTGAAAATTCGGACGACACAAAATTCACAAAAAATATTAGGACTACCTGTGTGCCAAATTTTAAAGAAAAAGTTTAAAAACAAAAAACTAACGTTCGCCAACCCCCGGTAATTGCAAAACCAATCGCAATAGAATGTATTGGTCCGGTGCGACGTTAATTAACTACCTACCAGAAAAAATCGCGAAGACGATTCCAAAGGACGTAAAAGTCGTGACGTCACTGTCTAATGTGCCCGTGTTCGTATTGCAAAAATATAAATGTTACAGTTGCAAAATAAAATTATTTATTTAAAGGAAATCAAATGTAAGGTCTCTGTCTAATAGAAAATTTTCCGCAGATTTCGTTGAAATTTTCAATCTATCTTCAACGATCCCGATTTTACAAAAAAGAACTAAACAATAAGTGTTATCAGTAAGTGTGACAGACCTAAGCTTTAGTCTAAGAAGTAGAATATAGGAAAGAGAAATAATCAAACTATAGTAAATTAAATTCTAATAATAAACCTGCCGAGCAGCAATAATAAATGAATTTTCACTTAGTTTTCATTCATATTGGATCTTTCTTTCTGCTGACATTTCAATGGCAGTGTGAAATGTATATTTCTGCTCTTTAATCTATTGCACACCACAAGAATAAGCTAACTGACAAATGCCATCAAAAACTTCACTTCCCACTTGTGTTTTTTCCAGTCAAAAATTCTAATTTTCTGTTTTGCTTCCCTTTGCTTGAATCGTATCAGCGCAGGAAATGAATCTACCATCTCTCGATACCTAAAACCAAATTCGTATTGGAAAAAATTACAAAAGTTTCAATTTAAAAATTATTTATTTAAATAAATTGATAGTTTTAGGTTTCGATTTACTGTAAAATTTTCCGCAGATTTCAAATCTGTTGAAATTTTTACTCTATCTTTAACGATCTAGGAGATAGAAAAAGGAACTACGTAACTCCAGTTAAAACTGTTTAATTGTTTTGTTCGTCCGCTGAAACTGGTGCCCGGAAAATGAAACGGAATACAAATTTAGATTATGTGATATTTTTATACTGTTGTCATTTTAAGGAAAACAGTAATAATTAAATTCCAATAAATAAATTATAAAATGTTCAAGATTAAATTTTAAAATTGCAAAAAAAAATTGCAAAAAATTTGGACTATCTCTGTCCCAAATTTCATTATTGTAAGTGCCGTCTATTCATCAGGACACTTCATACATACAGAACAGATACACAGAAAACGCTTCCTTTTATAATAGTAGAGATCAAACATTTGCTATGATACCAAATCATAATATGATACCAAATCATACTATGATACCAAATCATATTATGATACCAAATCATACTATGATACCAAATTATAATATGATACCAAATTATATTATGATACCAAATCATACTATGATACCAAATCATACTATGATACCAAATCATACTATGATACCAAATCATATTATGATACCAAATCTCACTGTCATGTTCCGCCCATGCGCATTTTAAGCCGAACAGGAGCGCATAGCTACCCTGATAGACACATGAGAAACGAGGAACGATGGTAGACACAAAAGAATGCTGAGTGTCGTCTATTCGGCTAGAAACGTAGAATGTGTAAATGATTGTTCTTATCATTTTAAGTCCATCCTGCTGTACATAGATTTTCTGTGTGTGTTGTCATTAAATAAAGTTGTAATTCATCTCAAAATGGTATGTGTCATTAACGAAGTTTTCATTACGTCACGATAGAACCCAAGCCTGATATTACGAAGTAAGAAGATGTTCACACATACTATGATACCAAATCATATTGTGATACCAAATCCTACTATGATACCAAATCATAGTATATGTTTGATATTTCCAAATTTTCTGGGATATGTATGTTCTAGGTATTCACGATGTTCTTTAAAATACAATAGGTAAAAATAGGACCTTTTAAATAAATGTATTGCGTCTTAAAGGCTCTCAAAAAATAAAATTCAGAAGAGAAGACTTTGCATATTGGCAAAATTATGATTCAACATAATGATACAAACATAGTTTTATGTGATTAGCTTTGTGTACAGTGGTTCTAGTATTGAAAGGAATAATTTAAAATCTCCGACAACGAAACCTGTTAACAGCGTTCGTCAAACCTGAAAATTTGCTATTTACCATACAAAGTTCTTTGAAATTATAAGAATGGACATGTATTATTCAAAGTCGAACAATTAATCTCTGTCATCATGATGTGATGAATAGAAAATTAAAGTTACACTTCATAACGGCAGTACGCCAGTACCAAATAGAAGGGCTTCCTGAGCTCCATAAAATTATAGTTAGCAGAGCATACTTTGAATCATCGACACCCCAGAGCCAAATACCGAGACCAGTCGATAGGTGCCACTCTCATAAACTTTCCATCTATTCATATTTGTACTCTCACTATACCTTATGACTATCTATTTGATAATATCACACAGAACCATTATGACATGCATTAGGAACTATGAACGGGCTGAATGCTTTAATGATCACGTTGTAGAACTCAATTTAACTAAATTAATGTAATATATATATATATATATATATATATATATATATATATATATATATATATATATTTGTTCTTAATAAATACAATTGGTTTTGAATTTTTGCAGCCAATGTACACTTCTACAGCACAGTCAAAATAATTAGAAACGAGACTTACACTTGTTAATCCATTAAAAACATAACTGTTACAATCAATTCATTTGAAAGATAATAATTGTCCATACATTTAGCAGACTATCTGGTTCATTTCTATAAATCAAATACAAGGGGGTACTATTGCTGTGTTAACCTGTTTTGTGACTTCTAGCGTAACTTGACAAGTTAGTCGAATGTCATTTCAACGTCTAAGTGAAAATGGTGATAAATCAAATTATATCTTAACCTGAAGTTTGAATGTGTATGTTCATTCACTTGATGGAAGAAACATTACCTGGCGCTTGGCCAGATCTGGACCTCGCTCGCCACAAAAGAGCCAATCGACTAACTAAACAGGGAGCACTTTTGCTCTCTGGTAATTTGTTAATTTTGCACTAAAATTCTCTAACAAGGAGCAATCTATGGATTTATGCTAGTTGAAGATTTATTTCAAAAATTATATTTCCAAAAATGTGATACATTTCAAATATATGTATATATATATATATATATATATATATATATATATATATATTATTTTCCATCGCATAGGTCCTAGTTTTGTTCAGTTGACCCTACAACACTCGAAAATAAATTGCTACCTTATTTGGATCACTGCAACCCGTACCGACTTGCATGGAAACATGTTCGTGCAAGTTGCGTCGCAGGGGCCGTGCTTGCTTCATTTGTCAGTTAAGGCAGGTGCTATAAGTTGTGAATTCGCACGGCTTTATACCACCTCAAGAACTACACGATCAGTCTATCAGCTGTGAAGGAAGCCTGGAGTAATCTTTACCTACCACATCTCAATCTGTAACTACTAGAAAAAGAGGAAGGAAATATTTTATCGCATCCAAGTTAGTTGCTGCTTTAGATAGATGTCAACTAAGCATAAGGGATTATGTTTATATACTTCATGCTATAGTACATGCACTAAGTATTAGTAGTAACGACTACCCAATCAACAAATCTTATATTCAACGCATTCGAACACAAATAAGAAAGGATAGAGCGGAATTCATAAAATCAGATTTTCAGAATAACGTGCCCGAAGTCGCTACCGTTCATTGGGATGGAAAATTGTTATCAGAGCTGGATATGAAAAGTTCTAAAGAACGCCTGAAGATCCTTATTTCATTTGGAGAGAAGGAGCAACTTGTTGCAGAACCAAAACTGGAGAGCTCTTCCGGCAAAGATCAAGCTAAAACAGTTTCAAACGCGCTTTATGAATGGAAACTTAATGATAAGGTTCAAATAATATGCTGTTATACTACAGCATCTATTACAGGACGCTTGAATGGAGCTAGTGTGCTTTTAGAACAAAAACTAGAGAGATAATTGCTACTCTTTGCTTGCCGTCATCATGTTTATGAACTGGTTCTGAAAAGTGTGTATGATCCACCAAGTCGCTAACAGTCGCAATATTCCACTGTTCAAAAAGTTCAGAGACAACTGGAATGACATTAATTCTAATGCTATTGAAACATGCATTGATGATTTTGCCAAATAGCATCTTTTTGACGCTACCATTAACGGATTGGTGACGTTTTATAACCATGAACTGCAAAAATCCATTATACGTGACGATTATGGGGAAGTGTTGGAACTATTTGTTATTTTCTTGGGAGGAGATAACGAGAGTACAATTAAAATTAGACCTCCTGGCGCAATGCATCAAGCACGATGGATGGCAATAGCTATTTACTCTTTGAAAATATGTTTGTTGTAGTCTCAGTTCAAAATGAACGTTGAGGACAAACGAGTGTTGCAATATGTTTGTTTATTCATTGTGGCAGTATATGTGAAATTCTGGCTTGGATGTAGTTTGGCAGTGAAGGCGCTGAATCAATATTTGCGTTTTTTAAAGGCGTTGAAAGAGTATGAAACCGTTGACAAATTGATTTCTAAAGCTGCCCTGAGCAATTTCAGTTAACACATGTGGTATTTATCAGAGGAAATAGCCGTATTATCACTCTTTGAATATAAACAAATCAAGACGAATATTGTAGAGAACTTACAAAGAGAAAGTTTACATGATTTTGGGAAGAGATATGCTCCATCGAAGGAAGATATGTCTGTATCTTTATACGGTGATAGTTTTGTTTGATATGTTATTTTAAATTCTGTTAATTTTCTTGTGATTCTAATTTTACTTATTGTTTTAGGGAAATAATTGTGATTTAGTATCCATCAAGAGTAAAAATTTGCTTTCGCGATTAAAAGTTGACAACAGCTTTCTCCAAGAAATCGTATCTTCGTGGGAAGAAAATGTAGCCTTCGTGGAAGCTGAAAAGAAGGTTTTTAGCTTTAAAGCAGTAAATGACACAACTGAAAGAGCTGTTAAGCTAATGCAAGCCTTCCATATTTTAATTACCGCAGAAGAACATAAACAATTCTTATTACGCTGTGTGCAAGAACATATTAAGATGTATCCAGACTGTAAAAATGAGACCTTAAAAAGAAAGTATTCTGAATTATTATGTAACTTTATTTTTTAACAATTAAAGGCATTACTTAAATTTGTCTTTTAATCAATATTAACCTAAGATATGCAAATATGCAATAACCTAGCTACATATTAAAATCTGTTCTAAAACGGCTATTTCCATAAACTTTGGGGCCGTGTCGGCACGGGTTAACATTAACGTAGGAAGCTAAAATTTTATATTTAAGTAAGGCTTAGTATATTAAAAAAAATTAGAGGGTATGCGTTTTGATAACTGAAAAAAAAAGTTTTTTACCCAGATAAGGGACACCCAAATATATATATAGTATGTAACATAATGACAGGAAGCTTACAATTTGTCGATTGTATTTAATCAGATGAGAAACAGTAAACATAATTCCTGTTCGGGGACAACCTTATATCTTATTACAGCGATGTCAGTATATTTGCTCATAAGTGAAATTTTCTTCTGTTTTACCTCTACCTATTTACCATAAGCAGATAACTAGGAACACACAGCAAATGTTTTAAAACCTTGAATAGAAAATTCCAACTCTGAAAGGAAAATATTTAATGGCCTGTATTAAGAAATTTTTCAAGGAATGGATAAAGTATATAATAGAATGAAACTCGCTGCTTACCTTTTCTCGATTGCATTCTAACAGATAAGAAACGGTAAACATAATTGCTGTTCGGGGACATCGTATTTTTTTTCTGATGGAATAAACCAAAGCAGTCGATTCAAATTAACGAAGAGGCTAGAGGAATAATTATTTGCATTCTCCAAACCAATGCTTCTTTTTAAAGAACCGTTATTTCTTCACTACATTTTTCGTAACTAAGCTAATTAAGAGACATCTTATTTCCTATTCCGTTCATTTCGGAGGCAGAGGAGTGCCTTTTTTTTCTTGTTCATTCTTCTCATCGGATCTCAAGTTTGAAAAGCAAAACCCGATCTTGTTATCAATAATTCGCTTTTCCGAGTTATTCTTTCGAAATTTCACTGCGTAATTTTAACTCTGCTCTGAGAAATGTTACTTTTTTCGACGTCGCTATTTGTTCTCCGACATGAGTAGTGTGTTTCGTGTTTCTTGTTTATAAGAAACGGATCGAGGAACTCCGCAAACAATGCATCTGCAAGAATAAGCTTTAATAATCGTCGAAGACGGTAATTTTTAAAAATGGAATACGGCAGCATGAGATATTAAGGATTGATTTTCGTAAAAATTAAAAGTCAGAAATAATTGCTTTCAAACAACTGTTTTTACACATTCTTTTATACCATTTTAAAATGCATACGTGGATATACTATACCGTCGTACAAAGTAGTTCATTAAAAGAAATAGTACTTTATTTAAGCTTTATATTTTAGAATAAATCGAATGAATAAATCCATCTTTATTTTCAATGTTTGATGCTGCACATTGCTGTGCTTTGAACGTACTGACGACGTTTGACTCCACAGTAATGAGGGGTGGACGACGCTATATATATATATATATATACTAGCAGACCCGGCCACGCGTTGCTGTGGCTACGGTTTTTATTATATTAACATTATTATATTAACATATATTAAGATATTCAGTTTTTGGTATCACACGTTGTTGGCTGTATTCGATTGAGAGGCAAAAGCGAGGTTTGTCTCATGCCCACATTTTAATTTGGCTTCAAGATAAAATCCGTCCAGAAGAAATCGATCAAATAATTTCAGCCGAAATTCCAGACCCATCAATTGATCAAGAACTGTTTGATATTGTTACCAAACACATGATCCACGGGCCGTGCGGTGCTTTCAACATGACGTCACCATGCATGGAAAATGGAAAATGCAAGAAAAATTTCCCAAAGCCACATACGAATGACACTATCACGGATATTGACGGTTATCCAATGTATCGCCGCAGAAATATTGAGAATGGTGGCCACACATTCACAAAGCGATTGCCGAATTTTACAAATCAAGTAGAATTTGACAATCAGTGGGTGGTACCATACTCACCATTACTTTCAAAAACTTATGAGGCTCATATCAACGTCGAGCTTTGCAGTTCTGTAAAACATATTAAATACATTTGTAAATATGTAAATAAAGGCAGTGATTTGGCCATATTTGAATTACAAAATATAAATAAAAATGACGAAATAAAACGATATCAAATGGGTAGATACATTAGCAGCAACGAAGCTATTTGGCATATTCTTAGCTTTCCCATACACGAAAGAGACCCTTCTGTCCAGCATCTAGCAATACATCTTGAAAACGGTCAACGTGTATACTTCACCGAAGTAAATGTTCTCCAAAGAGCGCTTGAGGCTCCAAAAACGATACTAACTGAATTTTTTACATTGTGTCAAAAATCTGATAGTTTTGGCCAATTCGCTAAGACATTGATATATAGTGATGTTTCACGTTATTTCACATGGAACAAATCCGGTAAAAAATGGGAGCCACGAAAACAAGGAAAACCACACCCTTCCATTACAGGCATATTCAAAGCTAAAACATTGGGGCGGCTTTACACGGTGCATCCAAAGCAACGTGAGTGCTTCTATTTACGTTTGTTATTGGTGAATGCTCCCGGACCAACGTCTTTTGAATTTTTGCGAACAGTTAATGGCCGAGTATTCAATACATACCAAGATGCATGTCGTGTACTGCATTTGCTAGAAGACAATAATCATTGGGACTTAACGCTTGCTGATGCTGCATTAACATCAACGCCCAATAACATTCGTCAGCTGTTTGCAATTATTTTGACGACATGTTATCCATCGCAAGCACAAACTGTGGGAAAAATATAAAAATTGTATGACAGAAGACATATTGCATCGAATTAGACAAACAGATCAATGCCAAAACATTGATTATACGCCAGAGATGTATAATGAAGCGTTAGTGCTGATCGAAGATTTATGTGTTTTAATTTCAAATTTACCACTTAATCATTATGGTATGCCATCACCTGATCGCCCAGCCACCAAATTAGTCGACACTGATTTACAACGAGAAAAATAATATGACCATGGTATTTTAGCAACAATTATCGTGAACAGTGAGCCATTACTGACAGCAGAACAAAAAATTATTTATGATCGCATTATGCTGCCTGTTGCTGCTCAGCAAGGCGGTTTTTATTTTCTTTGACGCACCAGGTGGAACCGGTAAGACATTTTTAATATCGTTGATTCTTGGGAAAATACGGTCACAACGGAAAATCGCATTGGCAGTTGCATCGTCAGGCATTGCGGCTACTTTGCTAGATGGTGGGCGAACGGCACATTCAACATTCAAGCTGCCTTTGAACATTCATAATAAACCAAACGCAATATGTAACATAAAAAAGAATAGTGGATTAGCTGCAGTGTTGCGGAAGAGTTCAATCATAATTTGGGATGAGTGCACAATGGCTCGCAAATATTCACTCGAAGCATTACATAGAACTATGCAAGATTTAAACGGCAATGATAAACTTTTCGGTGGTGCTATCTTACTTTTGTCTGGTGATTTCCGACAGACCTTACCGGTTATACCTCGCTCTACTTTCGCGGATGAGATTAATGCATGTTTAAAACGATCGTTCTTATGGCGAAGTGTTGAAATACTTCGATTGACCATAAATATGCGCGTACAGTTGCAAAATGATCCATCAGCACAAATATTTTCTGAACAATTGCTAGATATTGGGAACGGTAAAATAGAACTGCAACCAAATACGCAATGCATTAAACTACCAAACAATTTCTGCACTGTTCTTCAGGGAAAAAACGAATTGATTCAGAGTATTTTTCCGGATATACAGAGTAATTACTTGAATCGTAACTGGCTCAGTGATCGGGCTATTTTGGCAGCCAAAAATGTTGATGTTGACAAAATTAACTTCCAGATACAACCAGAACAGTTGTTACCAAGCGATCTGATGTCTTTTAAATCAATCGACACTGTTGTTTATGAAAATGATAGTGTAAATTTTCCAATTGAATTTTTAAATTCACTAGATATACCTGGAATGCCACCACATAATCTTCGATTAAAGATTGGTTCACCTATTATTCTCCTGCGTAATTTGAATCCACCTCGATTATGCAATGTTACGCGTTTGGTCATCAAAAAGATCACCGGAAATACTCTTGAAGCTACCATTTTAACTGGAAAGTTTAAAGGAGAAGTGGTCCTGTTGCCACGTATTCCGATGATACCATCAGAATCTACGATACCCTTCAAAAGGTTACAGTTTCCAATTCGTTTAGCTTTTGCCATGTCTATAAACAAGTCTCAAGGCCAAACAAAGGCCATTTGTGGTTTAGATTTGGAAAATCCATGTTTTTTTCTCATGGGCAACTATATGTTGCATGTTCACGTGTAGGAAAACCGTCAAATCTATTTGTGTTAGCTAAAGACAGGTTAACCAAAAATATTGTTCACCGATAAGTGTTAAATTAAATTAAAATTAAAAGTATTTATAATTCAAAATAATAAACATTATTGTTAACTTTGTAATGTACTCATTTGTTACAGACTTGAATACAAAAAATAAAAAAATTTTTAATTTATTTCTTTGTATTTATTTTTGCTCAATATCAACGGTATTAGAAAATCAATCATGGAGGTAGCCATGTATTTTGACAAATGGCATCTGTGTAAAAAAGCATGGTGGTCCCCATGACTGGTGTTCTCCTACCGTTTCCCTTGAATTGTTTACTACTATGTAATATAATAAAAACCGTAGCCACAGCAACGCGTGGCCGGGTCTGCTAGTTTAACAATAAAATCAATTAATTATTTCAATTTTTGTTTGAACACATGTGCAGTTATATCATGACGATGAATTGCTTGTTGTCCTGGTAATAGTAAAGTTTGTATCTCTTTCCAATTCGGATTACATGTGAATGTAATGAACAAATCTGGTAGGCCGTAATGACGTATTTAAGTCATTGCATCTTGTATGTATTCCTTCATGTTCCGTGGACTGCCGATGTAGCTTGAAGGTAAAATGAAAGCATTACCGATGTCATTGGGGTTTAAATTTCCGTCAATATTTCCAACAACAGCATCTCGTAAGTGAATGTAAACTTCCGATCGTAATTTAGCCTGGTTGTATCGAATGAATCGCAATCGTTCGCGTTCAACCTTAGCATACATATCAACAATGTATTGATGGAATAGCTGACGATATCGAAGGATATAGATATTCTGATTTAGTCTAACCATCAATCGGTGTGCGTAGTAGTTCATTGAACTAACTTTTTTATCTCCTTCAGCACCTAAAAAAAATAAATAAAGTGAAGTAAGAAATTAAAATTCGTACATACAGTAAGATAGTAAATAGTTAATTTTCAAATTTAACGATATTTGGATAACACTGTTTGATATTAAGGTGATATTGATCCTGTCCTTGCCAAAATATTAATGGATATTGCAGTGCGTCGTATGAACGGTGTAGATCCGAAATCATACTGACAGTGTTGTCTCGCCGTGTAATTTTTTAAAGGTCTTTTGTCAACTGGATCACCAACCATAATAACGGAAACCTCATCAACAGTTGGAGCATTGTATCTGCCAGCATGTTCACCTAATGGTACTTTGTCTGCTTTTATAACGATTTGATAGTTGTCATTATGCAATCGTGGCGAAACTCTTTTAATCAATCGAATTAGTTGATTGTGATCTTCTAAAAAATTTTCCAGCAATATCACAATTGCTCTTTCCTCTGCTTGTTCAATGAAATTATACTGGCACCGAGTTGTAACGTGCTCTTCACAATAGCCCATAAAATAAATTTGAAGAAATTTCGGATCATCATCAGGCATTGGCATCAATGATTCGATTTTATGGTACACCTGGCCTTGTATTTTGAATGTAGTTTCAAAATTACGTTCATCGGATGCGAGATCGCAAACTTTAGTTGCCCCAAATGACGTCATTTGGAAGCAAGAATTAAATTTGCGTATCTTACGCAAAAACAATTTTGAATCGTCTGACTCGCCAGCAAGAAGGGATAGTAAAGGTTCCGGCGGAGTGGGTAGAGGTGACAGCAAAACTTTTCCTGATGCGCAGCACATGCCGGGTGTTTCATTCCGAAATTTCAATGCCTGACAATATTGACATACTTTATCCATTACACCGATACCAATTTTTGAATGCGCAGAGTAGTTAATATATGGTGCATATTCGAAAGCAAGACGAACAAATGATGCACGTATTAATGAGCGGCTGGTCTGCTGCCTCTGTCGTTCTTGTACTCGTGCTGTAGCTATGTTTCGTTCTCGTGCCGCTCTTGTTCTCGTAATAGTCTGTCGCAGACGTCCGTCATGCTGTTCTTGAGATTCTTGTGCACGACCCATTGCTGTCCTGATCCTTTGAGCTGCATTTCTTGTTGCGATTTGTTCTGCCGACTGATGAGCTCTTTCAACACGTTTGCGTCGTGTCTCTCTGATCCGCTCGTTGTTGAGGTTAGATTTTTTCGGTGGCATTCGACTGAAAATAATAATTTAAATGTTTAAATATTTAAAAAAAACCACTGAAAAACGTGCTATTATGACACATTGAAATGAGGAGTGCAAAATAATTTTTAATAGAGGTCGAATAAAAATAATGAAAATATATATATATATATATATATATTTGTGCAATTATTGAAAACGTGTGAGAAGCTTTGTACCACTTTTTCATATATATTAATTAACTTTTGATCCTGGAGCCTTAAGTACCTCATAATCATCAAAATACATATATCATAGAGTGTGATTTGATGTATAGCAAATATATAATAATATGACTAAGTGGTACTACTTACATGTATATATTTTAATTAAAGATTGTTGAATAATGAAGCACTAATAATTAAAAAGCAAGAAGAATTACACTGTATTACTTTTACTATAATATGAATTCAGTTTATAATTCAGTCTAAGTAACACGTGGCCGACTATGCTAATCACTGTATTACGATAAATTTAACTTATACTTTAGACTCAGCAACACGTGGTGGTTATGCCATTAAATTGTAGCTTATGTGAAACGTTGGTACTTTCAACACAGCGCCATCTGTTAGAATACTTACTCAATCCAGTCAACAGATACCGCAATAATTTGCAATAAAATAATATCGCGGCTATAAATTGAGATGAAGGCTATCCTATCTTTTAAGTTAGATCAAACTGCACACGGTGCGCAAATTTGATTGAAATCGGTTAAGTAGTTTAGGAGTCCATAGCGGACAAACAACGTGACGCGTAATTTATATATATTAAGATATATATGTGAGACAGAGAGTGTATACTGGCTCAAAACAACTAGCATAGCACATGGTTTTAACGAAATTATGTAAATAATTCTATTTAAAACTAACGTAAAACAAAGCAGGTATAGTCTAAAGTGTATCAGAAAATAGAAAAAGAGAAATCTGTGTGCAAATCAACGTTCATGATGTCAAATACCCTAAAAAGAATATATGTTCTTAAAAATCGCGATTTCATAGAAACTTCTTTTTTTCACTGTCTCATTCGTAAAACGCAATGGTTCAAAGTTTTTTTTGAAAAAAGGTGATTTAAAAAAAAAGTTACAACAACGTAGTTTACCGGAATTCATGGCTTGACGAATTATCAGGAGACTGAAGGAAACACAAAGGTGTTTAGCAAAATCTGTTGGAGTGGCAAGGAGAATAATTTCAAGGCTGTGGAATCAATTCCAAGCGACAGTGAATGTTAGACGTCGGCCAAGGCAAGTTCGCCCATGTGCTTACACAGAAACTGATGAGTAGTACCTAATGTTAACAGCTAGTCGAGACAGAAGACGTAATGCTACTCAGCTGCAAAGACAGTTTTATTTGGTAACAGGTCGAGGTTGTCAAGTCAAGCAGTCCGAAATAGGCTTAATCAAGGAGGTGTTCTCTATGCAAGTAGGCCGATGGTGTGTATTTATTTGACCTCAAGATACCGTGCGGTCCGTAGAAGTAAGGCTGGGAACTAGGTATGCGACATCGATAGCAAAACATCGATGTTCAAAATTAAAACATCGATGTTGATAATACATCGACCCAAAAACATCGATGTTTTTAAAATTCAGTGTATTTCAATTTGTTTCCCCATTTCTTAAAACTGGTTTACCAACTATTGATGCGACATCTACAGCAAAACATCGATGTTGAAAATTAATACATCGATGTTGATAATGCATCACCTCCAAACCATCGATGTTTTTAAAATTCAGTGTATTTGAACTTTTTCCCCCATTTCTTAAAATTGGTTTAGCAATTTGTGATGCTACATCGACAGCAAAACATTGATGTTGATAATACATCGCCCCCAAACCATCGATGTTTTTAAAATTCAGTGTATTTAAACTTGTTTCCCCATTTCTTAAAACTGCTTTAGCAACTAGTGATGCGACATTGGATCCAATACATCGATGTTTTTTTATAAAACATCAATGTTGTGAAAGCATCGATATTGATGTCACACCCCTACTTTTCAGACCCTTCACACATGGCCACTTAGGTCTAAAAGTACGTTCGATTTGCTGAATTTAAAAATTATGCTACTTGGTAATTTTTTAAATTTTTATAACGGTATTTTTTTTCATTCAAAAATAAAACATCGACACGTATAAACATCGATGTTACAAAAACATCGACCCCAATACATCGATGTTAAATACATCGATGTTTTAAAAAAACATCGATGTTTTGAAAACATCGACATCGATGTCGCATCCCTACTGGGAACATCGAAACTGGACGCAACGTGATTGGAGTGTCACTGACGAGTCCTGATTCTATGTGGAGTATGACACCCGACATGTTCTGGTATGGAGATAAGGGGAACTTGAATTAACCCCAGGTTCGTACAGGAAAGGTCACAGTACATACAAGGTGGTATGAAGGAATGAATATTGGATTTTGGGGTTTTATGGCGCAAGGTCCAAAATCGGACACGATACGCGGATGGAATGTAACGGAATCAGCACAGGTGGACGTACGGACCTGCATCTTATTCGTATGCTTGAAACGGAAGCAATATAACTTATGGAGTGGCCAGCATTCTCTACTGATTTAAATCCGATCGAGCAAGTCTGGGACACACTCGGATGACGCAATGCAGCGAGACCAATGAATCCGTTGACTCTCCGGGAATTAGAGACTACACTTCTTGAACAGTGGAGCAAAATTCCCCAAAGTCTTATGGATAACCTTATCGCATTGGTGGAAAACAGGTGTGTAGCAGTCTTAGCATTTCGAGGGAACCACACACCATTTTAAAGATTCTTTACCACCTTCAAATAACACTTTTTTTACATTTATAGGTATCCAAATTAGTGACTTGGAGATATTATTTTCTACAATTGACATCATTTATTAGACTAAATTCCCAAACATGATAATTTGGTCTCTCGTTTTCGGTACCACACTTTAAAATACGTGTTCTTCCCAAAATATGTTCTTCCCATTTTATAACCATGCATGCCTGTTTAGCATGGTTTTTTCACTGTACTGCTTGCTCCCCTAATGTTTTTGACGGGTGTGTATACTAATCATATATATATTAATCACTTTCCTTTAGAAGAAATATGCCAATATTATTTCAGTGTCAAATAAACCTTTTTTTTATAATCTGTTCAATGGTTTTATAACTTCTGTAACTTTCTTTGGACGGAAAGTGTCTTACATGTATGATTTCCAAAATCCATCCATGTATTTCCAAAATCTTCAATTTTAAAATTTTTGTTCGGAATGTGTTCTTGTAGTTTTTATTGTATTTTGCAATTGTAATAATTATTTTATGTTTTCAAAACTTAAATTGTTTTTATTAAAATTTAAAAACGTCAAAATTTTGACTTTGGGCAAAATTTATATATCTTAAAATATTTTATAACAAATCACTTCATTTTTGTATTAATTAACTTCTAAAAGTAAATACTACAAATTGTCTTCTTGATGTTTGGGTAAAATAATTAGAAAATTTGTTTTAATATTTTGTTCAAAAAGTGCATAAAACACATAATATATAATGCGTTCATTTATGACAAGTAGTTTTTAAGTTATATCGATTTTTACTATTGTAATCCCATGTAACACAAGGAGAAAAAGTTCGTTTACAATTATGAAGGCTAGTTTGGTTTGCATCTGTAATGTTTATAAAAAATCGAATATTTCCGATTCTGTGACGGTAGAAAACAATTTAGGTATCATTTTATTCAGAAATATTTATATTATTTTTTTGCGATAATAACAAAAAATTGGACTTTTTTCATATTTTGAGTCCCAGATTCCCTTAGTACATTTTACATAACCCTGTTCATGACCAAACTATGAAATCTGACTCTAAGGTGACTGTTACAAAAGTCGATTTTGAGTTTCGGGTATATGATTAAGAATGCCCCTACTTCAATTCCTGTAGATTTGCTGTAACTCAGTTTGTAAAAAATGACAAATATACGAATAATATTTTAGCACTAACAGTTTTCCTGTTAATAACTTTTCCTTTGGTGGAACTCTCACACGGTATGAATTCCGAATTTCACCAACTTTATGAAAAAGGTGCGAAATAAATTTGATAAGATATTCTATCACTAACTTTTTAAAGCAAACAGATTTTAAACTATACCAAGGAACTTGTTTTAAAATTGAATTTCTTCACTTACAGACTAAGGGAAGGTACCGATTATCATTTTTGAAAAAATGAAAATCAGTTGTTTCAGAAGTGTTTTTTTAAGAAAATCATTTTTAATAAAAATTTTAACAGGTGTTATAAGTTAAACTAGGGGGCCAGCCCCCTACTCGCTAAAGCTCGCCAATCCCCGGAGGATTGCTTTGCAATCCTCACTGGTTCGCTGCGCGAACCTATGCTCGCTTCGCTGGCATCAATGAAGACATGTGTCCTAGCAGAATAGATTGTTTACAAAATATTATATTCCAAAAAAAACAACCATTTTTTTCCAATCTAAATTTGCTGTTTGCAGAAAAGATATATACAGTGCCTCTGAAATCAGAATTTAAATGAAAATTGTGCAAATTTTGACTCGAAATGTGAACGCTGCTTTGGAAATTGAATACCCAGCATGTTGTTTGTGTGTACATTTCCCCAGTACTCGAGCCACTCACTTTTTCATTGAGTTTGCTGTCTAAAGTTAAAGTTCAAGCGTATTGTTGAACTACAATTGTTGGCCCTGAAAAGATATCCCGTTTTCTTTGATTTCTATTACAAACTATAACAGCTTTCGACTATAATTAATTTTTTTCAATAAAATTTCATCCGATTACGCTATGAATTCAATTGAGGCGCGAAACTTCGTGATGGTAAACAAACAATCGCACAATGTTGCCAAAACGCAATAATAAATAGCGTCTTTTTTGCGTGCCACGTAGGAGAATTATATATATATAGATGTAGTTTGTAATGAAATCAACGTTGACATTTCCTACCTAAAAAAATGAATTTTAAGTAGTAACCTGCTTGCACCTTTAAATAGAATCTTTCGTAGTGAGAATGATGGATATGAATTACAATTTATTTAAATATACATTTTAATTGAATTTACAACCATATATGGTAGGTAGGTAGTTAATGTTGCAGTGAAGTAACACAATAGTATTCT
Organism: Metellina segmentata; assembly: GCA_947359465.1. Lineage (NCBI taxonomy): Eukaryota > Metazoa > Arthropoda > Arachnida > Araneae > Tetragnathidae > Metellina > Metellina segmentata. Next base: position 58,077,176 of record OX375875.1, read on the forward strand.
ACGACAGTCCGGAATAAATCCCGAACGTAAAGAGACACCGTCTCATAATTTTGAAATATATAAAGTGACGTTACAACCACAGAAAACAGAGTGAAATGAAACTAAAAATGGCTAGAAGAAATGCTCAAATTATATTATACATAGATTCATAACCAGAAGAATTCACTTTAATCAGAGGATGATCAAAGGACTATTCCTACGGATATCATCTGGTTAAACTCAACGCGATCTTCGTAGCTGAAGCTCTGCCCATATCGCACTCAGGAAAGAAAAATGACACAGTTAAAAATTGCAGAATTTGAGAAACATCAACTTAAAGGATACCATTAAACTTATATCGAAATAATATAAGCTTCTTTAAAATTTTAGGTAAGTATTTATGGTGGTAACTTCCCGTATATTCTATAGAATAGTAATATGGCATGATGGGTCACCTACTACATCTTTTTGACATACCATCGACATTTTTATTTTTGACTTGTGTCACTTTTCTTGTCGGGACACGATATGTCAACCAATACACGATTTAACCCCAATAGAAAACTTGTATTTTTTCTTGATAGCAAATTAGTCTCGACAGCAATATAAAAAACACTTTAAAATGATCGAAATTTATTCAGAATAATATGATTATGTAATCCAAGAACATGCAAAATCATTCATTTGTTTGGGCCTGCCTAAATTGTAACGCGGTAAAGACAACATTTGAAGGTCAAGCGTGCCATCACCTTTCCTGATGCAAACTGTGGTGGTTCTTTCGTCAGCTTCCAACTAAGGGTCTTTTTACTGGTGTGCTATGTCATTCCTGGGGGCGTGTTTTATGAGTTTTATGAGCGTGTCCGTTTATAAGAACCGTTAGTGTTAAGTTATGTTAAATTATAATTAAAGTTTAATGAGTGAAATTTTGTGTGTGTGTTCGTCTTTTACTCAGTCTATAGTGAATTACGTTAAACATCATCAAACTAACTGTGGTCCCAGGTTACAAAAGTATTAAAATTAACGAAACAACAGACAGTTTAGCGGAAGCCGTACATCAGAGACATCAAATTAGAATGAATCTAACTGAACATCCCATCCAAGAAATAGTAAAATTATAAAAAGAAGAATCTCAAAAGAAAGGATAGAATGCAAATATATACTCTACAAAAGGAAAGTTACATTGTTATAAGAAAATATTCAAAAGTTCAAAAAAAGAATCAAAGACCTTCACCTAACAAGATGCAGAAATAAAATGTCAATCACCTCACCCTTTCTACAATGATTCAATCGGAAGGATTCATCATAAATTCAAACATGCTAAGAGACATGCCTTTAACCATATTTTATTTCCTTTTAAAGTTATTCCGTTAAGAACGTCACAGCCTTGTTCAAAACCTAAAATAGCTCTGACCTCTTACATCAACTTCAGCATATTGATGAAGCTTTCAAGAATAAATCCAACGCAATAAAATTTATCCAAATTCTAGAGAAAACCAATAAACTCGAAAGCAACTCAACTTCGCAACTCAAATCCCGAACTTATAAAGAACAACAGAGGGGAAGGTCAACAACAATTTCGGAACCATAATCCTCAAAGCACACAACAATGTTAATCGCAATCCACCGATGTTTATTACCATAAGTTTGCACGTCGTTATTTATCATTCCACTACTTCTGTTAAGCTTTGCCATGTTTCTATTTTCTCCAGATAAACATTTTTATTTCCTTTTTTCGAATTCATATTATGTCAATTAAATAATATTTAGGTCGGTAGGTATTTGAATTAACGTTGCACTGGAGTAAACCCATATGCTAATTAACAAAGGTCCGGGACAACTCGTAATTTTTAACCACGGTAATATAACGAATATAACGTCTGAGCTGCGATAACGTGCCTCCTTTGGAATTAAATTACTTCTACATGATAATATTTATGTAAGTAGGTAGTTAATTAACGTAGCATTGCAGCAACATAACGGGCTATTGACGCCGTTCTGGAATCAATGCAGAAGAAAATAACCCCAGGACAACTCGTAATTTTAAACCAAATTACAACGACGAGGGGTAACACCTGAGTTGCCATAATACTTATTCAATAGGTATCAATTAATAATGGTCCAATGATAATATATACTTTTGCTGTCGTTTTATTTTTAAGGATTTTTATAAAATTTTATTTCGCGATGAGAACTAAATGCTAGTTATACGATATCTACCCTATTAGGCCAAATTATACATTTGTTATGAATAAAAAATTTGAATAAATAACTAATCGCATTTGCTTAAAATCGGGAGAGCATTTACGCAAAAACATAATGAACGTAACCAAAAAATGCAGTAAATTAAACTATTAAGAAAAATTTGTATTCTTATTTCCACTAATATCCCTCGTAAAAGTAAATACATCTTGATTATAATTTCGAAACGACAGCTACATGCATATTTATTGGCTATTTTTAAGATAATTAGGTTGCCCTCCGGACACAAAAGATAATCTCATACCCTTATTTGTTACGTTTTTATTTTCATCCGAGGAATAATTTTTACGGCCACTGTGCTTTCCCGATTGCATATTAATCATATTATAACAGGTGTTAACGACAACTATTTTTTTAAGAAAGCACGTATGCAAACAATTTTCTTCCTAATATTTGCTCTGCCTTACCTCAAAATGCCAGCCAGTGATCGATGATTTAGTGATCGATCTTAAAGACGTACTCCCCAGTCATAGGAGTATCTTAATTAGGGATATCTTACAAAAGGCCATCTGATATACACACCACTTTTTAGTTCCTGCGATAGTTTTGCCGAGTGGGGTTTATTAATTTGCCTCGGAATAACCATTTATTTCTTGCCACACAAAGGAGATTGTCGATAGTTTTTGTTAAATTTTCGACCTCTCGTTCTTTTTAAGGGCTTCGTGCCTTTTATCAGAAAGCAAATTTTTATCCGAGTTCTTATAACATAATTATAAGGAGTTAACTATTACAATGAGAGTTTTTTTTGTTAGTGAAGTTAATTTTGTTCTCAGAGGAAGGCAGGTAAATTAGGGAACATTATTTCATAGTTTTTGCCTGTTTTTGCTCCATATAGTTAAAAGGTTAATTTGGACATTTTAATTTCATAGGTGATTTCTGAGATTTTTCTAAGGATAGAGTCTAAGCAAAAGTAAGTGTTGTGCATAATTTTTGTGTTGTGTTAAACAAAAGAGGCATCAAATAATTATCATATTTCTGAAACAAGAGTCGATTCATTAATTAAGAAATTTTTGTAATCAAAATTTATACCATTTAATATGCTTTTGACTATTTCTATTGAGGAATATTAAAAGGAAATAATGAATATAATAAGAAATAAAAGAACGATATTGAAGCATCTGACTTTAACAATGAAAGTCTAAATGTTTGAGACAAATGCGAGTGAAAGAGGTAGGCAACTAATTAAATTAACATCGCACTTGAGCAACACACCAATCTATTGACGACGTTTAGGGATCAATCCCGAAGGGAAAGATTCGTGGACAAATCAGTTTTGATTCACTGTCAGATGACGAAGTCACACCTGAGCTGGCAACCCACTGTCCAAACTTCCCCACTGCCCCAATTTGAGGAAATTTAATTCCATGGAAGATATCATGTGCACCAGCTTCCAAGTACACTACGGACTTGGGTTTCTAATGCGCCAATCTTCCAACTTTACAACCACGGCCAAGGAGGTGAAATAGGCAATATAACTGGTGTTTTAAAATAAAAAATATTGTTCAATATATACATTTTGAGTACTGACAAGCAAAAATGATATCAATAAAAAATTTTTATTTTAAAACTAAAGTGAATTCAGGGTACAATTTTAAAATAAAAATTTATTCCATTCGAATTAGTCCTAAAACATTCATGCATTAATCTATAAAAAGAAATTCATAATTAAAATGACAGTAGACATAATAGAAATTAAAGAAATTGGATGGTAGTAACTTGGTGGAAATACCATAGTTAATGTATATTTATATACACTACCCTAAAATAATGGACCGGACAGCAACATGTGATAGTATAAGGGAAACACTACATGCTTTATAAGGTGGATGGTCCCCCACAAGCTACAATTACACTAGCTACCCTTCTGGGTATACTTTCAATAAGGTTTTAATACACAGCTATGGGTATTTGTGTCCATTCCTACTGCAAGAATGTAGCCAGTACAGCTGTAGATTTCGGACGTGGTTCCCTAGTCCGTAAGCGTCGCTCTTACTCGTCCCGCAAATTTTTTATGGGGTTTAGGTCTGGACTCTGAGCATGCCAGGGAAGACGTTTTACATCCGTATCTTGATACCTCTGCTTGACAGAAGCTGCAACATGACATTTAGCGTTGTCATCCAGGAAGTAACATTGGTACATTCTATAAAAATTCTAGAGTGTAGGAAGAACCTGATTGTCCAAAATGTTCATGTGAGCGCCTGCGTTCAATCTACCAGGAACAACATACAAAGATCCCAAACCGTACCACGAAAAACACCCCCAACTAGTAGTCGGATTGTATGCAAATCCGCTGGCGTCCGTTCCATTATTGTAGAGTAGTGTAGATAAACAAAAACTATCGATATTTGAAAAGTTTTTTTACTGTGATAAAAATTTAAGTTTTAAGCAAATATTAATAAGCCCATTTTACAAAAGAAGGATAAAAATTAATTTGTCCATGCGGTATTATAATGAATATTATATTTTATTCTCCATTAACAAAGATTTAATACTTATTCTACGAAAGAGCGCAAAGCGTTATTGCTTATAATGCTTGTACTTAATTTCCTTATTCTTATTTAAAATAAATGTTGCACATGACATGAAATTTATATAAAAAACACAAGAACCTCGTTAATATTTTATGCAATAATCAGTTTAAATTAATGCATTATAAATGACTCTAATAATCGTATTATCATAGATTCATTTACTACGAAGCCAACACATCTTTCTGTAATTAATCTGTTTATATTAAGCTTTATGTGAGTAATTGTATTGTACGCACAGATATGTCTTGTACATGTCTTACCAATAACACAGATAAACATTTTATTAAGTATTTTGGGCTGTAATCACTTCACTTTATAAATTCTTATTTATAACAATCGCTATCACTTGTAAATATAAGCTCCTTCGAGCACTATTATTTGAGAGTTTGGGATCAAGAAATACAGTAGAATAAAAGAATTCAGAAAACTGAAACTAAACAAGAATGTCACTTCAAGGCAAAAAATATTCTACCTATTTTAAGTCTGCAAAATTACTTATAATTCTTATGCCCTTAAAATATTAATCAGGCATATAGAAAATAACTTATACTGTTTTCTGTTATTGAATATAATTTACCATAACTTCTGAGAGGCTTTCTCAATATAACTTAATAAGTGTGGTGGTGGTATGATGGACTCTCCTACCAGTGAATATTCCAGATATGTCGTCACTTGGTTGACTCGATTTGATTTCAACCTCATCAATAATCGAATTCATCATTAATTCTTAATCTTTGAAGTATTTGTTATTTACCTCCTAACTGTACGGTATTCATGTGAGTAATAAATTTAATACGCAGATTGTTCAAATTAAAATACTATTAAAAATTGAATAAATGGCAAACAATAGATGAAATTATTTCAGACTCGCTCCTAAATTATTTATTTACTAGGTAATAAAATATTCGCCTTTGTAAAAAAATACTTTTATGCTTGATATATGTATAAGTACTTCATCATTTATTCAAACGTGACGAAAAAATTATTATAAGGGTATGAAAAGTGTATGGTATAATTACAAAAAAGGAATTACGAATCCATCTATCGTTGGTTTACGAGGTAAACACTTAGTCGTAAATCAGTTCTAAGAAAACGAGGAGGAAGAATTTCACTTAGTGTGCAAAATCGTACTTTCCAAACTGGAATCTAAATTTATGCGAAGAATAATTACTTAATAGATTTACAACCAGTCTAAATATCATCATATCATTTTCTAGGAAAGCTAAGAACTCGTATCTCGATAATCGTAACTGCGTGTTTCACTCGTTATATCTATATAAATAAGAATGGAGTGTTTGTTTGTACATTCAATATTTTCGACCCATTTCATTTTCTATCCTTCTATATTTTTCTATATTTCTATATTATCTATATTTTTCTATATTTTGGACCCTTCTGATGCCAAATCTGCCCTTTTCGCGTTTTATTTGTGTGTATGTATGTATGTGCCCTATACACGTCCACACGATTTAATATATTTTCATGGAAATTTGCATACAGTGAGTACTTATCTTCATTTAATGAGTGGAATTGGTTGCGAAAGTCTGTCTGTCCGTCTTTCTGTTCTATGTTCGATTTTATGTTTGTGTGTTTGTGGAAATATCACATGAATTTTATTCTAGATATTTGATTGCAATTTTCTTTATTTTATACATTATCTATTAGTTTAGTGAAAGCAATATCAAACATTTCTTTATTTTTATAGTTAGTTGAGTTTCATGCTAAAACACCTGAGTAAGTATACTTAAATAAACCATAATTTGGTAGTTTTGGAAAAATTGGAATGTATATTGAATATTACGATTGCTTCGATTGCTTTACCAGTACTGCTAAAAAAGTAATTATTCTTCAAAATATTATTTTTTTTTATGGAATTTCAGCTCTGATATTTAATTTATTTTGAGTCTTATTTTTGTTCTTTGCACAATGAAAACGATTTCCAAATATTTGTGGGACAGACGATATTTTTCACCAAACTCGAATAAAACGGAAACTCGTGTTTCTTTCGCTCTGAATTAATTTCGCATTTATAAATTTTGTGCACTTTTTAGTTGTACGTTTTGGCAACTGCAAGATCAAGAGATAAAAAGGAATCACAAATTAATATCCTTTTAACAACTTTTTCCCGACATCTTTTATTTTGTTTTATTTCGCTGTTTACTGTTTTAAATATTTATTATTTTAATCAATTGTGTTTCTTTCTGATCATACACAACACCACCACAAAGTGTTCGGCTAAAAGTGGTAGTTAATTCAGAATAAACCAAGTTGTAAGTGTAACTATGCCATTATTGAAACAATAATTTTGTTATTGAAGGAATAACGCCGTTATTGAAAGAATAATGTCGTTATTGAAAGAATAATAATGTTTAAAAAATCCGAACTGTGATTATTCAAACATTAACAAATTATGTGTCATAATGACAGGAGAAAATTGCGAAATTCCACAGCGTCGCATGCCGAATGTAAGAGTGCTACAAGTAAAAAAAAATTTGTTTTGTTGACTATGAGTGCGAGATACTCGCCGTAAATCCTCATGTTTATTAATTCTGTTCAACTTGAAAATAACTTAAGAAAGGGAATTATACAAATCTCCCTCAAAATCGTCTTTTGTAGTAGTAACCTTAGTGTCACCTTTCGTCATTTTGTAGCTTTGTCATACAGCAAGGGTGCGATGTATGTGAAATGTATTATATAAATTGATACGCATGTGTAGGATTTGTGTCCAAAGTAAACTGCAGAAATTATATAGATGGCGAAAGGTATTCAAATAAATTTTTATTTTACAAACAATGTAAGTCATTATATATTTTGACTATCTCTTCAATGAAGAGTAAACCAATTCATACCGAGTAAGGTCGGGTATTTTGCTAGTGTATATATATACTTACCCATACCAATCCACACCAAATTTGGTTCACTTATACAATACTTTAGACCACTACGAAAAACATAGGTTGTTGCTTTCCTGTCTTCACACCAATCTATAACATTTATCACCATAAAAAACGACACATATGTAGTCCTAAAAGTGCTTCTTGAAGTCTCAATTTTAAAATGTAAAGTTTTTTTTCTTGCAATAAGTGAATACTGAGACAAGGAAACACTTTTACAGGGTTTGTGTATTTGAGTTGGTACAAGAAAGTCTCACGGTCATATTTCAGCATTAGTAAATTTCATAAATCATTATCGTCTTTATTATTATTTTTCTGCCTTTTTTCGATTTGCTCTATTTCAGCTCAGGATGTCAAAATTCGACACTTTGCACATCTTTCGTTTTTCAGAGTTCTGCATTTTTTCATCGGAATTTCATTTCTGTTTGTATGTCTTAATCTTTTGCAAGTTTCACTACATTATTCAGGAATTAAATGAATATATTTGCATCCGTAGTAAATTGTAGAAACAATAAAAAGTTAAAACGTATGTTCTGCACAACTTAAATGATTGAAGTTAAAAAGTATTTTCTGTACAACTGGAATAATTGCATTTTGCTATGTTAGAAAAGTGATTGCTCTAATTCATTTTTAAATCAACATTTAACCATTTGAATCCGAGCAACGCCAGGTTATTCAGCTAGTAAGAGATAAACTAACCGAAGGTCGACTGCCTGCTCCACACTATAAAACCTTCGTCTTTCATCTGGTTTGTTTGTTTACACTGAAAACCGCTCTCATTGACACGCTCAATTATCAAAGGAAATGTTAATTTTCACCACTCTCCTTTGTAATAGTCCCTTAAAATTACACTAACTCCAAAATTCTAGTTGCTGCATTTTGAGCTCTTCTTTGACCATTACATAACCCTTGTTATATGAGCACTCGAAACTGCTGTTCCTGTCTCTAAGGGCTCGCATGGAACAAGAGGGGAAAAAAATGGAAATATTATCCGAACGTGCGACTGACAAGCAAAGAAAGCACTATTGATGGATTAGAACCAGTTACCATGATCACTGGGGGACTTGGCCAGTTACACTATCAAGAAACTAGAGGATTGGAGAATTTTTCCTTTCTCCTCTGCCTTGTACAGCTCTGGTCTTTTTTCCCTTCCTTATTTTCCTTTTTCCTTTATTTTCCATCGTTCCTTTTCCCGTATTTTTTCCCTTCTTGTTTTCCACGATATCGCTTGAGCTATAAGAGGGGGTGAAAAATGTAGGAAAGAGCGATATCTACCGCGCGTAGTAAGTGCAGTGTGTTGAAGCAGGAAATGGGAGAGGGAAAACGCTAGGTTTGGATTTTTCATTCAAATGCTGTCAGAAATTTGAAAATGGTTATTCGAAATGATTGAAAAAAGTTGGACTGTTTCGAAAATGTATCAGTAATATCTTTTTCTACGTACTGGTTTTTCATGGGTAACTTTTGGGTGTAGCAGTTTCGGGGAAATGTCACGTAGGAAATTAGGAATTCTCCAAACGTAGAAACGTTGTAATGTAATCTATGTAGATTGTTTCTGTTATTAGGAACTCTTACTTTTATATTACAGGGTGATTCATATGTAAACATACACTTTCAACGCACTATATAACAGTGACAATGTAAGATATTTTATGTTACCTGTAACATAAATGTAGGTGAATGTTTTAAGTTTTTTTAGAGACTGTCACAGATGTTCTATTCGCGTGCACCCTTAGTCACACTACACACATCGACCCGGTAATACGCGATACGCCATTTCAACTCCGCTATATCAAAAGGAAGATGAGGGTTGAATACGTTATCATTTTCGTAGCCCCAAAGAAAAAGTCACATAGTGTTAAGTCAGGGGATCTGGGTGGACATTGGGTTAGTGGCATGTTGCAGTCGGCGCTTCGTCCAATCCATCGGTAAAACAGAAGTTAATAGAGGTAATTTCGCTGGTAACCTGGCCAGATGATGGTTCACAATCCAATTAGAGAATAAAGTTTTCCGACTTTATTATCCTATTGGATGATGAAGCTTTTGACGACATCTGCCGATACATCTTTTCGTCCTGGCTTTGGAACTTTGCATGAACAGCCCAAAATTTTAAATGTTTTAAACCAATCGTAAATGAATTTTCTGGTTCCAGGTTCTTTTCCAAATAGTGATCGAAAGTGACAGATTTCGTTTTGCTTAATTCATGTACACAAAAATCACCTACGACACTTCGCTCGGGAGAGGAACACAAACTTTATGAGTATACCTAGCTAGCAGTTTGTATTTGGGGTGTCTTAAACTGTTCCTGTTTACAGCATCTGAAAACTGTATACGTACTTATGAATCACCCTGTATTATAATTACATTGTCATAAATGCTTATTCCAAGAAATGCCAACAAAAATTTTCTGCATTTTTTTATTATTCTCTGCTTGTATCCGGACTCTCTGCCATCTGTCGATGATCCCAATAGAATTGAAAATATATGTTTTGGAAATACAATCGACAGTATTTTTCAGTTGCATTGACGGGAATCTTAGGCAGTCCTTGAGGTTATAAGCAGTTGTTTAGTCCAGTATGTAAAGAGAACAAATAACTGCTGGTGATGTCAACAATCAACAGCTTTGTGTAAGGAATTGGCTTCCAAGTATCCAACAGCTCTGGGTAAGGAATCTCAATTCAAGCTTTATTTCTCGATAAAAATTCCAGTTTTTTTCTCCAAGCAGGTCTTTGTGTGTGTATACTAAAAATCTATTAGTCCTTACAGACGAGAAAATAAGACTCTTGATGTTACGAAGACGTTATGGGGATTTAGATTGAGACCCAAAGTTACCCAGTCTTAGCCAATTGGTTAGCTTGTTAAATGCCATACATACCGCAGAGGTTTAGTTTTTCTATACATCGATACACAAAATCATTTTCATTAGATATACTAAATTTCATTTTCTGGTTTTTATGATCTAATAACTAAACTTTCACGGTGACTTACTATTTTCTCTCATAAATACAGACAGTACCAGCTATATGGTCACCCTAATTATAAGGTCACCCCACTTATTTGGTTAGTTTTCTTAAGTCACGTCTAACTTAATAGGGAACGTGTGTTAAAGCTTACCGTTTATATAGTCATTTTATTTCCTTGGTTATCGTTTATATGATCGGTTTTTATATCTTTTCAAGTGATGTTATTTTTTTTTTTTTGAAAAAGTAGTAATTGTTGTAACATTTTTTGATGCGGGAAGCAACACAGGGAATGACCAGGAAAAAAAGTCCGTGCGACCCCGGAGACGATCTGAATTCATGCATTTACTTTCCTCCCCTTTCCCGCATTTCTCTTTTACGTTGAATCATCGTCGGCGTTACCCACCCACCTCAATTCCCTACCTCCCGAAAATCTTCTTCATCCAAAGCAAATTCGATACACCGGACGACATTAAACAACATTTTAGAAGTGAAATTTTGCTCCTGAAATGTTAAAAACTGTGATCAAGAAAGAAAACGTCAGCGATTGTCACCTTATGAGAATGTAGATAAGGCTCTTCCGTCATGGATTAAATATGCACGATCGTAAAATGCTCCTATATCCAGGAATGTTTTGAAAGAAATGTCCTTGGAATTTTCTAATAAACTTGGCGAGTCAAGTATCGTTGCTAGCAATGGATGGCTACAGCAATTTAATTCAAGGCATAACCTATCCTTTAAAAAATTGTGCGGAGAAGCTCCTGATTTTGACAGTAAGTCCTTAAAAGAATAGAAAGATGCACGTATTGTTGCGGGACATTCTCGAAAGAATTGGAATACGGTGTCACAGAAAACTATTGCAAATTGCTTCCGACATGCTGGATTTCACAGTTCTCCCAAGTCTGAAGAATTATCGAAAGACGCTGCTGAAGATCTCCCCTTAACTGAACTAGCAGAAAAGCTGCGAAATCGCGGTTATGCAGTTCCAGACAAAAATCTGTATGCAAAAATTGATGAATATATCGCTAACAGTGAAGCTTCAACATAAAATATTGTTTCTAATATGTTAAATTTGTATGACGAAGGAAGCGCTGGTGCGTATGACAGTGAATGTGAAAAGAAATCAGTATCAACATCAGATGCACTTAAAGCCATATGAAGCAGCAGATGAACATTTAAAAGCTATTAGGGCCTTAGAAAAAGTTGTGTTAGCAACCAAGTAAGACGACAATCTTGTATATCTGAATATTTTATATACGTACGTATGCGTAGTGTACCTAGATTAGTAAGGTAAGCTAATACATTTCACTAAAAAAATATTGTATATTTCTTACTGCAGTTTTTACTTCGCGAATTAATTTTTAAAATGTTCTTAAAAGTTTAATTAATTTGTTTAGAAGTACTATATTCTGATATGTGAATATAATCCTGTCATAATTAAATAGTGTAGTATTGTTCCGCATATATGGTCACCCCGCTTATATGGTATGATTTTTCTGGACCGCTGAGCTGACCATATAAACGATAATGACTGTAATAATTTTTACTCTAAATCAATTTCTATTCTGTAAATCTATCTGGATCAATTAATTGAAATAAAGTAACACAGAAAACTTGTAAATTTAGCTTGCAAATGGTTATTTTATTTATGTGGCTTGTCGTCGAAGTGTAAATCATAAGACACAAAACACAACAAAGTGCTGTATCGTTGCTAATTTTGCTAATTTATTTTTCTACATGAATTTTTTTCCTGTAACATGCAAATAAAGATATTTTACTTCAAATTTTCATTGTTTGAATGGATAATTTGTTTACTTGTAAATACGTCCAATGTGTGTATTTGGCGAGTTAATTCTGTAACTATTAAATACTTAATTCTGAAATTATCGATAAGTCAGGCGTGATATGAACACTCAATCTTATGAATCAAAATCTGAATTATCTTAGTATTCTCTTATGATAGAATAAAAATACAATTAATTTTCATTAAATAAGTTTGGTTAAAATATGATTTTCAACTTGGATAAAAATCGTTCACAAGCATGTTATTTTATAACTTTTATAACATGATTCTTCATGCATTCGTTCAGAAATATTGAGGAATTGTTGGTTGGATTTAATGGTAATAAGTTAAATTCTGATAAAGTTAAAAGTATAAAAAAAAATTAATTCACTTGTAACATAAAATACAGTTTCTAAACAGTTGCCATGACTTTGAATTATATGTCTTTTTTAAAGGATTTATCATTCATTCACAGTATTTAGGACTAAACGAGTGTAACTGTCTGTGCATGTGTAAGTATCCGTTATGTTTCGGAGCATAAAAAATAAACACAAAAAACAATGTTTCTAACGTGAATTTCGATCAGGAAACACCTTCTAACTTGCATAAAATTCATTTTTTAATTAAAAGTATTTTTCGCTTAACATATCTGAACTACTTAAATGAATTTCCGGTATATAATTGAGAGAATTGCTATCTATTTTCAAAATATAACCATTAATCTGAAAATCGTACAATACTCAAAGTATTTGTATGTTAATCATTCCAAATTATAAGCTTTTTGAACTTGCCGTTTATAATTCTTATGATTTTCAAACATTTTAGTATCAAGTAATTTTATAACACAAACATTTTAGTATCAAGTATTTTTATAATTTACAAACATTTTAGTATCAAGTATTTTTATAATTTACAAACATTCTCAATGTATTTTCATATCTAATCCATATTCTAATATTCATAACAAATTACTACATTAATCTAATAGTCATAGCTACAAACATGCTCATTCCTATTCAAATTTACATAGCTAATTCCAATTCCGAAAGTTTTATCTAGTACGTATCCCATTATTCAAATACATTTCAAGCTTTTTAATAATACTTTTATTGCTATAACGCATATATAATACCTCTCCTAACATTCATTGCTCCTACATGCCATAATATCCATAGATAGGTTATATCCTTTTATAGCCTAAGCAAAATAAGGTAGAATAGCGAAATTTCTTTATCCCTTTTAGTCAAACTCATTTTTATCCCTTATAGTCAAACTCATTTTTATCCCTTATAGTCAAACTAATTTTTATCCTATTATACCTAATCCTCTCTTGTTATTCATAGTTAATTCCAATTAAAACAATTCTGTAAAATTATATCTAATTTCTGTTACATACAGAAAAAAAAAACTTCTTTTTGTGTTTCTGTTTATAAATCGAAGAATTTCTTAACAAAATTATTGTATTGTTACATATGTATACTGTATGTGTCAAATGTGTATATTGCAATGGGGGCAAACTGATTTTATTAAAATTATTATTATAAAATTAATGCTTAATAAAAACATGGTATTGTTTCATGTGTATATTTATAATGGAGGCCAAATTGATTTTACCAAAACTATTATTGTAAAATTAATTTTTAATAAAAAAAATTGCATTGGTTACATGAGTATATTGTGTGCGTTAAATATGTATATTGCAATAGAGGCCAAACTGATCGTATGAAAACGATTATTATAAAATTAATATTTAATAAAAATAATGCAACAATATATTTAAACAAAGTTATTCCAATTGTGATCATTCGAAAAAGCAATTGTGTTCGCTCGAAAGCTTAAGCAAATGCCGAGTTTCACAATCAAACATTCATCCCTGCTTTCTTAATGGCCCTCCACTCCTCACCTTTTCCAGCCTTAACCTTTGAAGTATTAGCTTAGATAATGACTTTATGCACTTAATTAAATTCCTGAATTGGAAAAGAAAGAATTAAATATCCACTTGAGAGGAAGAGGTGAAAAAACTTCGGCGATTCGAAGAGGCGAGAAAATAAAGAGGATGCTCTTGTGAAAATAATTCGGTGTCATTAACACCAGAATGGCTTCTTGTTTGTGCCAAATGAAGCAAAAACACCCCGCAAATGCAATTGGAGTTTTCCGTAGTTTTTTTATCCAGGCTATGTGTACATACAAATGAGATGTAAAAACAGTTTTAGATCTGCGATTCTCCTAATTGATCTCATTTACGCTATCCCTGAGGCTGAGGCATCCATGATAAAATTACTCCGCGGGGATGATGAGGTAGGAATTGGAGTCAGAAGATCGCAGACCATGTTGAAATTCAGTAATTATAATTTTATGACTTCGGAAGTTAAAACGAAACTCTCGTTGCAAGACATCTAATTCGTCGCGTTGAGGTACTTTAGTCCATGAATATGTTGACATTCAGTATCTATAATTCTGTGACTTCAGACTTAAGACAAAAGCTCTTATTCCAAGACATCTAATTCGTCTGGTTTGGGTATTTTGTGTACAAAAAGTCTTAGCTAAAACTGCTTTCAACCTATCACGGCTATCTTGATGACATTGTCTCGTTAGAAGATCTATAATTCATCGAGTTCAGGTATGGCAGTCTATGATCATGTTGAAATTCAGGTATTATAATTTTATGACTGAGTTGTTGAGACGAAGCTCTCGTTCCTAGACATTCGTTTGTATGAGGTACACTACCCTACAATACCTACAATAATGGACCGGACGCCAGGGGATTTGCATAAAATCCGACTACTTGTGTTGGGAGTGTTTTTCGTGGTATGGCCTGGATCTTTGTATGTTGTTCCTGGTAAATTGAACGCCGACGCACACATGAACATTTGGACAGTCATGTTCTTCCTTCACTCTAGAAATTCTATGGAATGGGCGAATGTTAATTTCTGGATGACAACGCTCCATGTCATGTTGCAGCCTCTGTCAAGCAGTGATTTCAAGATATGGATGTAAAACGTCTTTCCTTGCCTGCTCAGAGTCCCGACTTCAACCCCATAGAACATTTACGGGACGGGTAAGAGCGACGTTTGCGGACCAGGGAACCACATCAGAAATCTACAGCTGAGCTGGCGACATTCTTGCAGTGGTATGGACACAAATACCCATAACTGTGTATCAAAGCCTTGTTGAAAGAATGCCCAGAAGGGTTGCTATTGTAATTGCAGGTCGTGGTTGACCATCCCCCTTTAAAAGCATGTATTTTTTCCATCAGACCATCGCGTCCCTTATTGTAGGATAAAGTATTTGAGTCCATAACATTGATGATATCTAGTAAATATAATTTTGAGACTTCAGTATGAAGAAAAACTCTTGTTCCAACCGATATAATGCTTCGTGTTTAGGTATTTTATGTACTATGAGAATCACTAAAGCTATCAATATTAATTGCCTCGTTCCAAGACATTTAATTCGTCGCATTTCGGTATTTTATGCTTTGATGGTTAAACAAATCTGATATCACAACTTATTGTCTCGTTTCAAGACTTCTAAATTCTATGCGTTTCGGTAGTTTATGCACTTTGATGGTTAAACAAAACTGCTTTCATCCTACCACGACCATCTTACTTGCTACTCTTCTTCGTCCTATTGATATTTATACTAGTTCCATGACCTCTGTGTACAAAACTGAAACTTATGGACAGATCCCACCTGCTTCTTCGTGAAGCCGTTGTATGGTAATTATCATAAGGCTTCTCGATATTGTTAGGCAAGATAACATTTGGGGTGCAATCAACAGGTTCACATGACTTTTTCTTCTTTTTACTCCATTTTCGTTTGTTCTATTTTTGTATTTGTTTGCTCTCTTTTTGTTCTTGGTATGTTTGTTTTTGTTAAGTTTTTTTTTATTGTTTGTTTTTCGTGTTCGTGTGTAATGGCCATTGGAAATAAAAACAAAACTCTCAAAGCATCAATTTCTCTAAACAAGTAGTTGAAATGGAAAAAAAAAAGCTGAAAGAAAGTTCCATAAATAATACAATATCACAATAAAATTTTAACTAATATAAAATTACTAATATAGGCATATCATTGTCACTTCTAAAATTCATTTTTTTAACTACAAGTGTGAAGAAACTACTGAATATTTTAACTTGTTATATAGCTAGTCTAAAACAACAAAAAAGAGAAAACATTACTTCTTTTTCCAAATAAAGTAATTGAATAATAATGAATGAAATGGAAAAGGTAAGCATTGTACGATATTAGTATAGAGAGGCGTTCTGCGTAAATATAAATATAAGAACTTTTTAGAAAACTTGCATATCAGATTTTAACATGTAGTTAACTAATTATTATTGCATTCGCAAGCTGGTGAAAAGATTTGTTTGGTGATAAAATTACGAACACACTTATTTTTCCGTAGAATACATTCCTACCAGACATGAATAGAAAGAACAAGAAGGAGGGGGGATTTGATTCAGCTTTTTTTCAAGTTGGTAAAACAAGGGGATAGAGAGGGTTTGAATTTCAATAGGGATAACAGAACATGGGGCCATGGGTATAAATTGAATAAGACACATTTTAATCGAAATTTAAGGAAAAACTGCTACTTTAATAGGGTAATAGACAGTTGGAACGCGTTGACAGAGAATATAGTTAATTCAAAAGGAGTGTACGAATTTAAGATACAATTGGATAGTCAATGGGATGAATTGGGGAGTTCATAAACAAAGGACCAGCCTTGTAGGGCTTGAGCCTGTAGCTGGTCGTCAATATTTGTATTTGTATTTGTATTTGAATAAAATGAAGTCAATAGCCTTGCATTAAAAAACTTTTAATCACTAGTTAAACAAAAAAATAATTATGTTGTCAATATTTGTATTTGTATTTGTATTTTAATAAAATAAAGTCAATAGCCTTGCATTAAAAAACTTTTAATCACTAGTTAAACAAAAAAATAATTATGTTGTCATTATTCCCTCCTCTATGTGAAAACCAATATACACATATGACAACAAATGCTAGCAACTTTAGCTTAATCCCCTTTTCTGAAAATTATCAGAAAATATGTCATTAATAAAGCTGAAGTAACTTTTTATGAATTGGAATGATGAGAAATGAATTGAAATAATAGAAATATTTTTACCACATTAATAATTAAATGTAGAAGGAATCTGATCATCATGCAAAGAAAAAGGAAGGAATTTCACCAGACAAAATATCACCACGTTCTGTCTTAGAAAAACGAGAATGTTCATATTTGAAAATTGGAACTAAGTCTTCACTTTTAAGCTTACTGTATTTTTTATATTTACATATACTATTTCTTATATTTCATTATTACATTCTCCATCTATATATATAATTCTCTTACGTGGCACGCAAAAAAGACGTTATTTGTAATCGCGTTTTGGCAACACTGTACGATGTTTGTTTATCGCGAAGTCTCGCGCATCGATTAAATTTATAGCGTTATCGGGTGAAATTTTATTGAAAAAAAAAAGGAAATTTTAATGAGCTGTTGCAGTTAGTTTATAATAGAAATCAAATAAAGCGGAGGATCTTTTCAGGGCCATTTAAAAAACGGTCCTTTTCAGGGCCAACAATTATAGTTCAACAAGACGCTTGCACTACAACTTTCGGCAACAAACTCAATGAAAAAGTGTGGGTCGTTTGAGTGCTGGAAAAATGTACACACAAACAACATGCTGGGTATTCAATTTCCAAAGCAACGCTCACATTTCGAGTCAAAATTTGCACAAAGTTTTCATTTGAATTCTGATTTTAGAGATACTGTATATATTTTTTCTGTAATACAGCAAATTTAGATTTGAAAAACAATTTTTTGGTAACATATTTTGTAAACAATCCCTTCTGCTAGGACACATGTCTTCATTGAGGCGAGCGAAGCGAGCATAGGTTCGCGCAGCGAAGCGATCCTCCGGGGGTTGGCGAGCGTTAGCGAGCAGGGGGCAGGCCCCCTAGTTTATATTAGTCTGCCTCAAAAATGCTGAATTCGCCTTAGGAGTTTTCGGAAATCGACGTTCATAATCTAACTATGGTAACATGACTAGTGTTTGTTTTTCCCACCCACGTTAACTAACCAACTAAAATTAAGCGAAATGGGGATAGATATGTTTGGATAATTACATTTAATTTAGGTGTATGGTATCCATTTATATGAATTTGGATGCTATATTCTTTATAACTAGATTGAAAAAAGATGTTAAATGTTAGTAATGAAACTCTCTCATATTAGAAAGTATAATTACTTACATTTAGAAATATTAGAAATTTAGGAAGTATATATTACATTGTGGTCTGTTAATTTTTTAGATTTCTTTTTTGCAGATCAACGTAGTAGCATACAGGGAATAATTCCTCATATTAGGTTTTTATATGGGGATAATCTTCATGTTGTCATTAAACTAAATCGAGTTTGATATGGCTGGACAATTTTATAAATAATATATGAAGTTTAAAATGAAAACATTAATTAGAGTTACAGAATAATAGCGTTAGAGATATTTTTCGATACACTACAAAATGAGTCAAAAATTGCTCCGTTGTTTTCCACAAACGACTTTTTAATGACCCAAACGTCCTTCAAAATTAATTACGGAAAGTATTTAAATGAAATTCCTTTTAATGAAAGAAATAAACGAAGCATTAAGTGAAAGTTTAATTTGCATTGTATAGTGGGTTAACTTAAAAAAAATAATAATTGCTTTTCTGTTCTAGAAATTTGTATTTGTTTCAATTCTAACTACAAAAGTTTTAAGAAAATTATAATTTGCAAAAAATTTTTAATTACTAAAGTCATGCAACACTGATTTCTCTCCCCAACATATTATGAGCCATAAAATTTCGAAAATTAATAATTTGTACAGTTATTTCATAACAATTCACAAATTGCATAGTAATTTCACTTCAATTCATTTTAAATAAAGTGATTTTTAAATTCCCACTGCATTCTTGTTGGTTAAAAATCTCTAATTACTATCGTCTACATTTCTTAAGTATTATTTTTTTAAACAAACCACAGTACTTTTCGAAACTTACGTATGTCCCCATTAGCTTAGCTTTGAACTAAACTTTATACCTGATAGGTTACTGTGAAAACGTTTAGGTATTAGGTATTTGTTCTTCACACACACAACCACTCACCCAAGCACATACACAAGCGGATTCTAAAAAAATACCTATAAATTGAAAGACAAATTTACCATACAATGTGACTGCGTCATGAGACGAATGTACCAGTAGATGTAAAAATTGAGTAATACGTAGAGTTCTTGTTGAATAAATAAGACTTCCTTAACTATTTAATTCCTTTAAAGAAATATTGTGGTTTTTAGAGCTCTTAAAAACTAATATGAAAAATATTGTCTGCTTTATAAATATGTGGCCTGATATGCTAGTGAAGAATGTTGTACTGTAAAATTTAGCCGTTATAATTAAAAGTCACTTATGAATTAACTGCGTTTATAAGAATCTAATACTTTATAACGCTAGATTGTACGTAGTTTTTTATCGTATAGTTTACAAGCGTCATGAGGTATAAAATACTTATGCAAGCAACATTCAACCCTGGTGGCCAACCTTGAAGTTATTGCCATCTTGAATAGCATTGCCGTGACCTTCATTTTCTCCTGTCAACCAGTTTTCCCAACTGTTACGCCGGTTACACACACGGCGTATTTTTTCCGTCGCGGAGAATTGACCGTCGCCGCTCACAGAATTCGAACGTTTACACACAGGGCGGTAAAATCTCCGTCGCCGTCGTACTAGTCACCTTGGCAGTGTAGTTTTATCATCGAATCAATTAACTTTAGTTTAACTGTGTTATTTAAATCATTTATTGCTGAGTGTAGTTTGATATGAACAGAGCAAATTCTAGAATAACTTTTGAAATTTATAAGTTAGAAATTGTTAAATAATATTGAGTAAAATAAATACAATTAAATAATAAAGTAAAATAAAGATTTTACTTTTATCTGTATAACTTATTCTCTGTGAAAATTATTATCATTTTTGATAACACTTCCTTAAACTTTTTCACATATAAGTCACAAAGAACAAAGATATTTTAACTTTGTACGTTCAAAGCATCCATCATGTCGTTTATTTTATTTTATTTTTAAAATTTTGCTTTACTTATAATTACTTCTGTAGGTACATAGTTATTATGACGCACCTTTTATAATAGTGTGTGGGATAATCATTTTCAAAAGAGGTTTGAAGGTAACGGCATTTATTGATACATTTAATACATAATTTACACAAACACAAATACACTTCATATACAATTAGAAAGTGACGTCTATTGAGCTAGATGACTATACTGAAGAATTTCTTTCGGTCTTCTTCGCCAAAGTACTCAGCAAAATGTTCGTGGTGTTTAACTGCTGTATTTATTTTAATTTGGTCTTTAATTGAGAGAGACGGCGATGAGTTGTAGTGTGGAAGAAGTGAAAGTTGTGAAGAGTACGAAGGCAGAGTAGTAAATGTTGGATGATTCTGGCTTGGTTGGGGTGGTGGAATGCGGGTAGGCTATAAATTTTGACTACCAACTGAGGGAATCGATGGTGGAAGATGTGGAGGTTGTGAGTAGTACTAAGTCGTAGGAGTAGGGAAAGATTGTTGAAATGGCTGTGGAAAGGTCTGTGTGCTTTTTCTTTTTCTCAGGAGGTTGTTGCCTAGAGCCATCGGTTTCATCCTTGTTGTCTTCTTGTATGATAAAACTCTCTGCAGTCTCTGTTTTTTTGTATAATTTTTTTTAAAAACTTGATTTCTTCGTTTAATAGGTATTTTCTTTTTTTGTTAGTTTGTGAGCCACTAGCTCTGTTTTCTTTAGTCCTTTTTTCAGCGTCAAGTATATGTTTCCAGCGTTTAATCGCTTCCATACCTAAAAAAAGAAAAATATTAAGTACCGTCTACATTAGCTGCATAAAAAGTAAAACAATAATTTTTTCGTTTTTCAGATATCTAGCAAGTGGATGTACTTTCACTGACCTTCATTATTCATTCAGAGTAAGAATCTCAACAGCAAGAGTGATAGTTGAGATATTGTCAAGCACTGTGGAATGTTATGCAAAGCGAGTGCATACCTCCCATTAAAAAAGAAATGTGGGAATCATTAGCAAATGGATTTGAACATACAGCAAACTTTCCCCATTGCATAGGAGCAGTAGACGGGAAACATGTCCGCATCGTGAGTCCAACAAAAAGTGGATCCATGTATTTTAATTATAAAGAATAATATTTCATTGTATTAATGGGCATTGCAGATAGTAAGTACCGTTTTGCTTTTGTGCATATTGGTAGCTATGGAAAAGACTGTGACTCGTCAGTTTTTAAACAGACTCAGCTGTGGAAATCAATAGAAAGCAGTTCAAAAAATCTACCTGATGAGAAGTGCCTACCAGGCACATGAAGTCCGAAAGTGCCATATTTGTTTGTTGGTGATGCACATTTGGACTGCATAAACATTTGCTAAGGCCTTATGCTGGGACACATTTGACAATCGAAAAGAGAATCTTCAAATATCGATTGTGCCGAGCAAAAAGGTACACAGAATGCACTTTCGGTATTCTCATCAACAAATTGAGAATATTCCATCGACCATTAAATGTCCAACCACAACTTGCTAATGATATTGTTAAAGCCTGCATTATTTTTCATAATTATGTTAGGGATATAGATGGATACATGATTGAGGATACAACATTAATTATAGGGGTGGAAGATATTCGAGGAGAGAATACTACAAGAGCAGAGGCCTCAAAGCAAACAATGTGAGAAACATTCTATGTAGATATTTTGTTTCAAGTGTAGGAAGGGTTTCCTGACAGATGTCCAAGAAATAAGGACTTTCTCATCGCCGTGACATCGACAACAGATAATTATCAAATGTGCCGCTTTCTTATTTAACACAAGTATTCCAAGATACATTTTTTCTTCTATTAATTTTTATTTATACGTAATTTTTAAATATTATTGTGATACTAGAAGTAGTTTACAAGCATAAAACTTCTTAAAAAAACGTGACATTGTTACAAATTGACAAATAATATGTTTATATTTTTACAAAATTTGTTAATAACAGTCCACCATAGTTATCATAAATGCTAAAAAAACCGAAATAAATAATTACATCCAGAAAAGATTCCAATATACTAAAGATTTTGTGCAACTACAGAGTGTGATTACTACAACATCTGGAATCTCAAAATCGAATTTTTTACACCTTCACTTTCTAGTAAATATATGTGAGGAAATATGAACTTACCAAAATCATTTCTCTCTTTTTCTTCCAACACATCAAAGTCGTTTCGAATTTCCAGGCAAACTTCATGCCAAGCGTTTCTGGTAGCATTTCTGTCCTTAAAGATGTCTAGGGTTTTATCCCACAAAACAGGCCTTTCTTGGATTAATGAAATTAAAATTTCATTATCAATAATTACGTTAATGTTCACAATAGAAAAAAACAATTGATGCTTCGACAACAGTGTTACACAAACAAAGTTCAACTCACAGCAAACGATGTCTAAACGGTAGAAAAATAGCCGTGTGTGTAAACGTGCATTTAGTCACGTACGCCACTAGTTCGGCGGCGACGGTCAAACTGCCGTCGGCGCTAGTGGCAGTTGGCGGCAGCTTGCCGCCAACGGTAAATTGACCGAGCGTTTTTTTGTCCGTCTAATGTGTAAGCTCTAATTGACTTCAGTACGCTACTGTGGGAACGGCGGCGACGGTCAATTCTCCGCGACGGAAAAATCCGCCGTGTGTGTAACCAGCGTTATAAATTATTTCTGCGCGGCTTGAATTCTTTTCACAGAAAAATATGAGCTAACTGAAAAGTTAGCCGTGTGATTTTAGTTGGAAAAGTTTAAACGACAATCTCAGCAATAGTTTCGACGTCAAACGGTCATGTACAGGATATGTAAAGGAATCAAGAAACTAGTTGGGAACGAAGAAATATAAATTTGGAGAATTGCGAAACTTATGCGTTTTGAATTTTTTGCCATTTTTATTATTGCCATATTAATAATGAAAATAATTCTCAATACTGGTTTTCACCTTTTTTTTTACATTAGTTACATTTCCAGCAGTTGCTGTGATGGTAAAGACAACATGCCGTTATTTTTGTTAACACAATATTTGCAATGATTTACTGATTAGTTTATTTCCTTCTCGAAATGTGTTCCAAATGAAGGATCAATTAGTTTTACTTACCAAGATGCTTAACGCTCCAAATGGAACATCCGAAAAGATCGGATAGATTTCTGCCTGACTTGAGGCAGATCCGAAATTTTTCGAGGAGTTTGTGTCCGAATATTTCGGGTCAACTACTTGCAGTCAGAAAATATTTCTGGATTGTATTCGAACTAAAATTTCCGAGATTTGTTCCACCCAAGTACAATTGGAAGGGGTTTGTGCGCGGCTGGATAGCAGACTTTAAATACCATAAGAGGCGAGATGTTCGTCTGTCTGGACGAGATGTTTGTATATATTTTGAGTCTATTGCTTGCTTTGCAGGAAATTTCCGAGAAGCATTCCAGCTCAACCCTCCAAACAATGTTCTCCTCTAAGAGGCATGCCCAAGTATAGGTTGGAAGGGTTTATATGAAGTTGAACCGAGATATTTCATCGAATGGAATGTCCAGGAATGTGAAAAAGTTATCAGAATATTTCGGGACTAACGCTTACAGTGAGGGAATTTTCCAATTTTTTCGAACTGAATTTTCCGTGGGTGTTCGGGCTTGCAACTTATAGGATTGAGCAATCATGAGTCTTTAAATTTAAATAATGTCCTTCAATTAACACAGGTGGCAGAATGATTCTGTTGCATGAAAAGAATTAAAACATACAACACAAAATCTTTTAAACGAGAACACCTTTACAAAACAATCAAAATCATTAAAACTTGCATTTCCGTTCCACGTTTCAAGTAAAATTGTATTTTGTATTATTTAAAAACTGAACTCAATAGGCAAGTATTACCATTATTCTCATTCTCTACAGGTACGTGGTTTACATTTAAAACTAAATATCTCAATTAAAAAAAAGTGCTTTAAAGCGTGTTACGTGCTTAACAAAAAGAAAAGTCGTAATGGTTAACTGAGATATTTTCTGATTTTTTTGCTCAGAATTAATTTTGCATTTTCAAGCGTAACTATATTTCTAGTTGTAAGTTTTCAGTTATATGCTTGATCACGAGGTAGAGAAGGAATCACGAACTAATATCCTTAAAACAACTCTTTTTTTCCGCCAACTTCAGTTTTACTCTGTTCTGTTTTTGTTTTTTGGTTGCAAGTTTAATAAATATAAATTATTTATTAAATTATTTTTCCTATTCATCTCAAACAACTACCTCATAAAGGATCCAATTTGAAATTGCACGGAAGCTAGCTTAAAGAAAGCTTTAAATGTAATGCCGTTAATGAAAGACTATTCAAGTTAGAAAAACTCTGAACCTAGGACTTCTGATATATTAAAGATTTTTTTTGCTGTAATTACAAGGTCAATGTTGCCTACTTTAAGAGTTGAGGTTTTACTTAAACAACATATTCGATACACGTTATTAAACGTTGAATTAAAAAACACTTTGTCAAATCTATCATTTTATGAAAAATCGTAATTGGTTAACTTTGCTTTAACATTCAATTTTAAAATAACTTCTTGTGTTATTGCACGTACCACTATGTGGAATAATTTTCAAGATACAATATACTTGCTTAAACATTTAGTAATACATTTTTATCAAATTAATTGTTTATACATCTAATAAAGATCGTGAAATTTTAAAATTTATAAATCCTAGTGCAAGAGTGCCATAATTCAAATAATGTTAGTAGGAAAATAAACGCGTACTAAAGAATTTGCCATAGATTCTTCTTTTTTAAGAATTAAGCTAAGTCAATTTTACAGAAAACAAACTTAAGAAATGGCATTCGTATCTCATTTTATCCTAAAAAAATTAAAAATCGACTTTTGCAGCAGTACTCTTAGTTTTGTAATGTTGTAGTAAATATAAAAAAAACTATCGAAAAGGTGATGAAACATTTTTAAAAATTTAAATGATGTTGGTTTCTTTATATAAAAGAGAAAAATGATGATATTTTGGTTAATTTTTCAGCATACAATTAACCAATTTATTCCGAGAAAGATCAAGTCATTCTAAATGTTTTTATGAAAACACAACAGTAATTTACTAAGAGTTACAATAATCCTGTGTGAAATACCGTTATTGAAGTGTCCTAAGAAACTCTTTGAGCACAAAACATTTATTCATACAACAACAAAACATATATTCATAGTAACTGAGAAATAATAAAAACTATAATCATTGATATTGAAAAATGTCGTATAAAACCTGAAAGAAAAAAAAACCAAGTCAAATAAAAACACCTGCTGTACTTATTTGAAACCGCAATAAAGTATTCTTAAAAATCCAGTGAGACAGAACTATTTTTTTAAGAGATCATAAGGAACACAATTAAGGCGTGTGAAAAGAAACCTGGTCAAGATAATTAAACATCTTATCAATGGACTGTTTTTAACCATTGATTAGAATATCCTATTAAGGGCAATTAAGATTGGAATAAGATACATGAAGCGCCTGCGTATAAAAAATTCAGTGGAGGATACAAGAGCTAACAAATGGGGTAGAATACTACAAAGTGCTCATGCTGATTACTTATTTATTTACTTTTTTCTCTACCTAGGAAAAAACTTCTGGACAAAATGAACAATATTAAAAATTAATTCATTTGTCTTAGTTAATTTCGTTTTTTCGCTTATTTTGGTGATACATAAACCTTAATTAGAGATCTTAAGTTTTGATAAAAGAAAGATTATAATTAATATATTGTATGAAGGGAATTTATGTTTCATTTTATTTTCTGTTTAAATAACCTATTAACTTCAAGAACCTCTATTAATATTTAATACCTTAGTTAAGTATTGCGTAACTCGAAACTTACATTTAACATTTTAACAGGTATTAGTCGTTAGCTGATGAGTTATTAATGATTATGGTATTCTCAGTGAAAACATTCCAAGAAAATGTTTAATTTATCGCCATCTTAAAAATATGCCTAAATTTTGAATGTTATAATTTGGTACATATTCTGGTTATTTTTAATTGTGTATCTAATTGTAACGAAAATAACAGTGGAATTATATTTTCTAAGACATACACACTAATAGTATCTAGGATGATGCAAAACAGTAAAGAATGTCTATTTCATAGTGGATAGTTCTCAAAAGGTGGGAGCAAAACACATTTCATAACTTTAAGCTATGACAGCAAGTAAATTTAAAATCTTAAAGATAATTATTTTTTCTCATTGGGTTTTTAGTTTTGTTTAGACAAGAATTAGTATGATTTATTACAACAGTTTGGAGTAAATATCCTTAAAATTATATTCTTTAGTTAACGATAGTTTGTTTACTATTTTGATCCGCAGATGGTATCATTAGTTTAAAATTTTAAAGAATTAACAAAGAAAATAATATTAAGTCATCCAGCATGTTTCACCATGTCAAAAATAAACGACCGTTATAGCTCAACACTTGAAACAAAATATGTATTGTACTTTGAACTGCATTTATTTGTCTTTAAAATACCTTTTCAAACGTTTTTAAGAATTTTTATGTGTTTTTGTTCATTTTCTTTGCAGTAAACATACTTTTCTTATTTTTTTAAAAATGCGATATCAAAATCACGTAACGATCGATATGCCGTTTTTTTGCCCATTTAATTTATGTTACGAATGTGCCGATGTCCCAAAACATAAAAAAAAACATTAATTATAATCTCTTTTCATCATATTAATAGACATGTTATCGAAAAATAAAGTGAATTTAGCAGACACAATATTAATACCATTACTAGGAACAAGTCCGGGAACGTGTAACGATCGATATCAAATGGAGAAGGCGTCGATCTTTACTTAATTTTGGACGTAATGTAACAACACTCTCAATAAAATTGTAAAGAATTTCTTTCTTTTTTAAATAACATTTTTCTTTTATTTTTATTTTCTGCTTTATGGCTGTAATGAACCTTTGAATAAATTTTTTTTAAAGGAAACTTAGATTTTTAGAACTTTTTTTCCTGATTAATTCTCTCTCTCTCTCTCTCTATAGGAATTATAACTTTTCCAGGAGTTCTCAAGGATAAAGTTATTTTATTTTATGATCATGTTTTTCTTTTTAAATGATGCGTAAATATATATAAACGATCACAAAAATCAAACAAACCCAAAATTTTTGGATTTAGTAATAAAACTTTACATATTAAAACAAATCCATGATTTGAAATTCTGGGGAAAAAATTCTAATTTTAAAATATTCAAATCTACTTAAATTTTAAAGCATTGACAATTTATAACTGATGACTGATGTGATTGTAGTATTAGTAATCATTATAATATATATAATTTCTAAAACAAGAGGAAATTCAAAAAATAAAAACCAAAAGGAATTTATTGAAAATGTCAGCAGCTTTAACCGCGCTTCCATGGTTAGTTTTAACTTTCGTTTTCTGGTTGAATACCTCTGCTTTTTATTTTGCCCTTTCGTTAATTTGCGTATTTTAATGATTCAGGGTGTCTTAAAAGTTCCCGTACTGACGATTCGTGAATTTATTATACAAAATCAATATACTTTAAAACAATTACTTTTATGGTAATGGTAAAAAGCAATTTTAACATAACGTAGGAAAAAAATTAGGACTTACATTTATAATAAATATTCAAAATTTCCGCCCTTTTCTTGAAGGCAAAGCTGAAGTCGTTTGCGCATATTTTTAGAAACACGTTTCAAGATGCTGGGAGTGACTTCTTGTATCCTCTGAGGTATGGAAAATTTCAAATCCCTTATTGTTTGTTGATTATCTTCATAAACTTTGTTCTTCAAATATCCCCACAGAAAAAAGTCAGGGATGAGCAGATCAGGGAACTAGGTCGCCAAAGGTTTCTTGAGATGATCGCCAAAACAATCTTGAAGCATGCCCATTGTTTCATTACTTGTATGGCAGGTTACAACGTCTTGTTGGAACCAAGAGTCTCGTTCATTCACTTTTAATAATGTTTATAGCATCAATTCATGCAAAATCACATATAATACGCTATTAACATCATCAAATGACAGTAAAAATGGAGCACATATAATTTACTCAGAGACCGCGATTTTGAATGTTCGCCATTTTGTTATGAATAGAATGTGTATACTATATATAAAATATGGTATGTATTATTAAAAATTGCAAAGTACAAGCCCAAAACAACAATTACTCGCCATTACTTTAATAGCTGCCATTTAATATCATAAAATAACCTTTAAAAGACACAAAAAAATATTCCGAAGCCGCCATTTTGAATGTCCGTCATTACTGTCATAGGTGAAATCTGAGATGGCCTCATATCCAAAATTAAATCTTCATATATGTAGTATATATATGTACCCCAAGTTGTATGCGCTCTATCATTAAAGGCCTATTTCCTTACAAGTTTTTTACATATCATCCGTACTACTTTCTGTTTGACAGAATGAATGTATAAATAAATAACGTCAACAAAACTTAAGAAAAAAGTTATTTCTAGGTTTTATCAATAAAAGAGAAAGTGGAACTTTCGTTTGAGTATTACAAGAAAATTTTCCAAAATAAAAATATTTATCTTAAGAAAATTACAAATATCCCAAAAAAGACTTTTCCCAAGATATAAAGGAAAGTATAAGCAAGGAGGCGAACACTAAATGAAATATTCAAACCCATGTATTGCACATTTATTTCGTATCTTTCAATACATTTAGTCCTAAAAGTTAAACAGAGTATAAGGTCCAGGGGAAAGGAAGTATTAATTAAAGTATAAAATACTTCATTCCATCATACAGGGTGCAGATGGTTCTGATTTCATCCTAAGCCTCATTCTAATCGATTAAGATCATTAACGAGTGTCTGTAAGATCAGATTATCCGCATAAGAGGTGGATGGAGATTTCTCAAAACCTCAATCTGACCAAGATGAGTATTGTTGGGTAGGGTGTATGGAATATACATAACACACAGACAAGCAATCCATATCATGATCCTTTCATTTTTTTTGTAAGGTATCATGCATGACCTTTATATAACAGCAAATAAGTTTAATAATGTATTACTAGCAACTAATTGTCCAATTTCTTAAAAGTATCTATCAGTCAAGTTGCATTTCGACAAACTACGAATTATATCCTTTCTGTTTATAGTTAAAAGATAGTACAGTTTGAAATTTATTTTTGACCTCTACATGCAACCAAAATTTGGTTTGCGACAAATGATCTATAAATTGTACCTTTTTTAAACATTTTGTAACAAAAATATAATTGTAATTAGTTTTAAGGTATGTTTTTTTAAGATTAAGAATTTAGGATGCGAAATGTTTATTTCGAAAGTATTGGTAAATAATATTTTTACATTAAGTAAAAATTAATTTCACGTCTAAGCTTACAAACTCAATAATGTATTTCATTTTGAGTTTCGTGGAATGAACTAGAATTGTGTCATATTTTGTCTTCCAGGAGAATTGCTGTCCAGGCTTTTGCCGAAAAAAGGTAGGTAAGTATTTTAAAATACGTCGCACTGGAGCAATACAACGGGCTATTGGTGACGGTCCACGATCAATCCCAGTAGAAAACGACCTTATCCCATTGTACATATTAAATTCATTAGAATTTATCACATTGGTGCACTTACTAATAAATAAAAAAAAGAAACCTTATTATAGGTGTTACTTTTTGAATTGGTCAATACGTGGAAACTACTCCTTTCCACTTCATACATCGAGTAATAACCAAAAGTTGCCTAGAAAACAACTTTATTCCATCGTGCATAGGAAATTCATTAAAATTTATCACATTGGTGCACTTACTAATAAATTAAAAAATAAAACATTATTATAGGTGTTACTTATTGAATTGTTCAATACTTGTAAAATACTCCTTTCCACTTGATACACCGAATAATAACCAAAATTAACTTTGTGAGGATTTCACACGATTGTATCGTCCTAGAACTTGTAGTTCTCGTCCATGACTTAAAAACGGTTTTTACCTCCTTGCCCAATAAAATATTGCCTCGTGATTATTTTAATCAACAGATGTAGTAATTTAGTTAGTTTATGAGTAGCGAGAGAAAAGCAATACTGCACTACTCATAAAACCTCTTGACGCTATGAGGGTTCACAGATACACAATTCACTATTACTCAATATAAACTAGCCTTTACTGCTACCACCACCTAGACTTTGTACCGGGAGCAGTATACAGACAGTAGTACCTTTGTTCATAACTCTTTGTTTTAAGCTAAATATTGAAATACTCTTGCGTTAAAATAATTTTAGTCACAAATGGAAAAAACCTTTCCAAAGCATACACTAAAGAGCCAAAATATTGTGACCACCTACTCAATAACGCGTTGCGTCTCCTTTGGCCTGCAAATCAGCTGCAACTCGCCTGGGCATAGATGTCACAAGTTCTTGGTACATGACTGGAGACAGATTATACCATATGTCTAAGCAGCGGTCACGCAAAGTTGAGATATTCGGACATGGTGGTGTTTGAGCTCTGAGCTGCCGCTCCATAACATCCCAAATGTGCTCAATTGGATTAAGATCCGGCGAGTTAGGTGGCCAGGACATTAATTGGTACCATTCAGTATGCTCCCCTAACCACTCCAACACAATCCGAGTCTTGTGACATGGGCGTTGTCCTGCTGGAAGATTCCATTTCCAGTTGGGAAGACAGACGCCATGAAAGGGTACAACTGATCCGCAATGATGTTCAGATAGTTCCAGCATTCATGGTCTGTGCTACCACAGCTACGGGTTCCAGAGTCACGCATGAGAGTGCATCCCAAAGCATAATACCGCCACTACCAGACTGTGTATGACCTGCTGTACAAAAGGTGAGCAACTGTTCGTCTGGCAGACGGCGTACCCTGACACGACCATCGACGTGATGAATGAGAAATCGGTATTCATCTGACAATGCAACTCTTTTCCACTCATTCATGGTCCAGTCTCAATGTTGTCAGGATCACTGTAGGGGTAGTTGACGATGACGCTTGGTCAACAGAGGCACACGAGTGGGACGTCTGCTGCATAGTCCCATATCAAACAGTGTCCGCTGAATTGTGTGTTCCAAAACACTTGCTCTTGGCCTTGCATTGTATTGGGCTGTCAGCTGAGCCACTGTCTCGCGTCGATTTTGCTTTACAAAGTGGAACAAACTCTGCCGTCCTTTTCCTTTGATGACGCGTGGACGACCAACACCTTGGTGTCTACGGCTGGTATCACCGTCATTTATCCACTTTGCATGAATACTAACAACGGCATATCGTGAACAACCTACCAGTCGTGCAGTTTCGGTGATACTCGTTCTGAGTCTTTGGGCCGTTACGATATAACCTCTATCAAATTCGCTTAGATAAGCAGCCTTTCCCATAACACGAAAAAGTAATTGCAAGAATGATTACTCATCTCCTCCAGCAGTAGTTAAATACCATTATCACTTATACAAGTGCCCTCCACGTCATCCAGACGAGTTCATTGAAAATGTTGGGATGGTCATAATGTTCTGGCTCGTCAGTGCATGTCTGTTGAATTATTCTTTATCTATGTATTTTTAGAAAATAACTAATATATATATATATATATATATATATATATATATATATATATATATATATATATATATATATATATATATATATATATATATATATATATATATATATATATATATATATATATATATATATATATACAGGGTGTTTCAGTGAACCGTTTCAGAACTTCTAAGAGGAGTAGGGTACATCCTATCAACTCGAAATCATATAGCAATGTGGGGTCTGAAATGCTTTCCTGAAGCGGTGTTGTACACAGAAGCACCGTAAAGAAAAGAGACCATAAGTGAGAAATCGTTTTAGTAATACATGAAAAGAAGCAAAACGTACATGGATTAAAGTAAGTGTTCGAAGTTTCTTCCACGGGCTACACAATGCACGCCTCATATCTCCGACGCATGGACATCCGAACATTCTGGAATACTCAGGCATATCTCGAATTTCTCCTGTCAGCTATTGCAATTCTTGCAACCAGCTCCTCAACATTGTCAATAGAGGTGTCATAAACTAGCGATTTCAGATGACCCCAGAAATAAAAATCAAGACATGATAGGTCGGGTGACCGAGCAGGTCAACTCACGGAACCACCACGTCCGATCCACTGCTGACCAAATGTGACATCCAGGTAGTTACGAACATCTCCGCTATAATGGGCAGGGGCTCCATCGTGTTGGAACCACATTGTCTGTTGCGTCTATGCAGAGATATGTTAATCTCTCAAAAGTTGTGGCAATACTTGCTGCAGAAAGAGCAAGTAGTTATGTCCGGTTAGACGAGACGGTAACAGGTAAGGTCCGATGAGGTGATCTCCCATAATACCGGCCCATACATTGACCCTAAATCGAATCTGTGCTGCACGACGTCGTATTGCATGCGGGTTCTCGACCGCCCAGATATGGTCGTTATGCGTGTTGAAAATTCCTTCTCTTGTGAAGGATGCCTCATCGGAAAACAACACTTCAGCAGGAAAAAAGGGATTTGTAGCACATTTTCCAAGGTACAACTGTGCGAAAGCAATACGAGGTGCATAATCCTCCGGTTGCTGTGTCTAGACACGCTGCATGTGAAACGGATGCATGTCTTCTTCTCGGAGAATCCTCCAGACTCTGCAATGGGAAACCCCGACTGCGTTTGCTACACTTCGTGTACTCGTTCTTGGATTCCCCTGTACATGCTGCAGCACATTCTGTTCGACGTCTGCAGTCCGTGCTGTTCTTACCCTGTCCCTGTCAGCTCTTTCTAATGAACCTGTCTCAGCTAACCTCTGGTGCAGTCTTGCAAAGAAATTATGACTGGGGATACGCCTCGTCGGATATCGTTCCGCGTACAAACGCTGTGCGGCTGGCCCACTACAATTTGCAGCCCCGTACGCCAAATGCATATCGGCTAACTCTGCGATCGTGTAATCATCCATCCTACTAACTTGCCGTTCTTGTGCGAAATGAAGATTCCCTACACGAAAGCTCGGGATTTTCGCACAACGCCATCTACCGTGTCAGAAAAGCATTTCTGACTGCCCATTGGTATATGATTTTGGTTCAATGAAACACCCTGTGTATATATATATATATATATATATATATATATATATATATATATATATATATATATATATAATACATGCTTTAATAGGGGATGATCCCCACGTGCGGCAATTACACTAGAAACCCTTTAGGGCATACCTTTAACAAGGTTTTGATACACATCTATGGATCTATGGGTATATGTGTCCATCACTGCTGCAGGAATGTCATCAGCTCAGCTATATATTTCGGACGTGATTCCCTGGTCCGTAAGCGTTGTTCTGGTCGGCACTCTGAGCAGTAAACATAAGACGTTTTACATCCATATCTTGATACCACTGCTTAACAGAGGCTGCAATATGACATGGAGCGTTGTCGTCCTGGAAGTAACATTCGTCCATTCCTTAAAATTGCCAGAGCGTAGGAAGAACCTGATTGTCCAAATTATTCATGTAGGCGTTGGCGTTCAATTTACCATTAACAACATACAAAGGTCCCAGGCCATACCACGAAAGACACCCCCAAACAAGTAGTCGGATTTTATACAAATCAGCTGGTGTCCGGTCCATTATTGTAGGATAGTGCATATATTGGGTTGTCCGGAAAGTTCTGCGCGTTTTTTAAGATAAATTTCAACGAAGCAGTACAAAAACATAAAAAAAAATTTATTGAATTACATACGCACAGTTTTGTTCTATGACTTTCCTGCTGCTGAAAAATTCTTTTTTCTTTTTTATCATTAGGCTTGTTTGTAAAGAAGTTGTCGAGGTGCTATTTGACATTCTCCAAAGAATTGGAACACCAGGCCGTTCACAGAATTTGAAGTAACCTGGAGAGGTGATATTCTGAGGGGCAAAGTCTGATGAATATGGGGGACTCAAAACATTTCAGTCAAACACAATAAGTCTTTGTATGGCATTCAGTGCAATGTGGGGCCACGCTTTGTCATGCTGGAAGAAAACACATCGATGATTGGTCAGTTGTGACCGCTTTGCTTTTATTTTTGCTTTTAATATTGCCATTTGAAAACTCTTTTTTTTTTCGAATTTATAGTCTAATTTTGTGGCAACAATTCATAATAATCAATTCCTTTGCAGTCCTACCATACATAAAGCCGTTTACAGAGGATGGTCGTCCAGAGCGGTCATCATCTTCGAGGCTGAAATTTCCACGCTTAAATTTATCAAACCACCTTCGAACTGTGGCCACAGAAAAATCATTGTTTCCATATACGGCACACATTTTAAGAAAAGTCTGACTGGCATTTCTTCCTTTGTTAAAATAAAAGAGCATAATATGACGAAAATTAATTTTCTGGTTTTCCATTGTTAGTACCGTAGTGAAAAAAAAATTATTCCAAAACACATGCTATAATTATGCAGCGCAAGCAAAAAAGACGACCGAATTTAAATATCTGCTTTAATCAAGGTCACTTCTTATCAAACGGTTTCAAAATAATAATAACAAAGCTAGCTTCGATTTGAAAGCGCTCAGAACATGCCGGATTACCCAGTAGAAACACTCAAGAACATTGAAAATAGCGTACCAAGAAGGGAGCATTGGATTGAAATGAAATTTAATACACATAATGATACATATGAGAGATTTACTTGATCTTAAAATCATGTAATTAGACAAATACAGTGTTCTTCATAGTGCTTCTTCAATAGTGCGTTGGACCGCCTACTGCTGCAATACATGTCGCAACACTGTCCGGCATTGAGTTGATCAGACGTCTGATGTTGTCCTGAGGTAGATGGGCCCACACATCTTGAACAGCCAACTTCAAATTATGTACAGAGTGACACGGTGGCATCTGGCGTTTCATATGGTCCCACACATGCTATATAGGGGACAAGTCCGGAGAGCGGGCCGGCCATGGAAGAATCTGAACACGACGTAGGAAGTATGCGGAAGTATGCTCGAGCTGTATGCGGATGAGCGTTATCTTGCTGTAAAATTGCTCCTGGAACACCCTTTAGGAAAAGTCCCACGTGGGGTCGAATAATGTCATCAACATAACGCTGGCCCGTTAAAGTTCCACGTACTACAATTAGAGTGGACCGGCTATCATAGGCTATGGCCCCCAGACCATTACGCCTGCTGTGCGGGCAGTGTGTCGCGCGTCATCTAGGGTGGAATTGTACCGTTCACCAGAGTGCCTCCACACTGTATGTGGTTATCATCTGTCTCCCAAACGAACTGAGATTCATCATTAAACACCAGGTTTTGCCAATCGTGGCATCACACATTGCTCTGGCTTCGCATTACTGTAAATGGAGTCGACGATGTTTCGGTATTAACCCATTAACGACCGCACTACTTTTTCCTTGAAGGAAATGAACAAAAATAATTTTTTAGACGTATTAGAGTCTAATCAAGACCAAAAAAAAAGTAACATGAAAAAAAAACTTTATTTGTATAAAAGATATAAAAATGTTGCGAAAACGCGACGTCAGTCAAAACCGACTACTTTTGGGAAAGATGAAAATCTTTGAAGCACTTGCTATGTAACGGCACATTACATTTTTTACATACAGTTATGTTTGACTACTACAGTTTTTGCATCTTTTTCTTTTGTTTGTTGGATATTTCTCGATAGTATGACTTGTTGGATCCTAGGCCACCACCATTTCTTTCAATTTACTTGCACTCTATACATTGCAACGAAATAATCAAGCAGGTCCACACCACCCATATGTTTTTCGTAATCCCCGATGAGTTTAGGTAGCTTTATAAATGCGGATTTCTTTATATTCTTGAGTATCTCTTGGCCATTGAAGATGGATTGACTGTATCAAAGTTGGTGGCCATAGAGTAACAACGGAATTTTAGTTCCAACGAAGTATTGCGATGTATACAAGCATACTATGTTCCTTATCAAAGACGAAGTCATATGTTCCACTTTGTTCTTTTTTAATTTTGATTACAGATGTAATAGGGCATTTTCCTAATCTGTTGTCACGAATCATTCCAGTGGCATGAAACCACGACTTTTTCAATTTCGACAACAACATATGTGAGGTAAAAAGTTGTCAAAGTATGCATAGTGGTTTGAAGGAACTTCGATTACACTTAAAAGATGTTTCTACTTAACCCAGATCCGTCGTTTTATCTGCATATTTACCCGAGTATATATCAAAATGATATAAGTACCCTTCAGAAGAACACAAATGCAAAACTTTATACCCGAAACCAAGAGGGTTTTTCTTTCAGAAACATTTTGTACGAATGTCTACCGAAATAAGGTATCATTTGTTCATCGATAGAAAGATTTGATGAAAAAACACACACCACTGCATGAAATTGGCATTTAAAATATTTACACACGGACGAACTTTAGCCATTTTATCTGTTTTATCCAATACATTGTTATCCGCTAAATGCAAATTCTGTTTGATAGTAATATGCATAGAGCGTGTTAGTGCTGTACGTACTAATGGACAACTGACATCTGCAACTGAACAGTAAAGTCTCTCTTGAGGAAGACATACATAGCCAATGTAAAGCAGAAATCCTATAAAACGCTTCAATATAGAAACAGAAAGAGGAAAAATTTTGAAGATTTTCTTCTCTGCATATTTTATACTTTCTTGAGTAATATGTTCCAAAAGATTCTGATTGCACAACTGTAAAAATATATTTACTGGCTCTAGATCATTCAAATTTTGTATAATTACTTCATTTTTTGCTTTTTCTATGGTTTCTTTGTCAGCAGGCATTAGTGTATACGGGAGGTGTATACTGGAGGCAAATTTCACCAAGCAATATTTTTTTTAGGTGATTTAGACAAATGTTTATAATTTTGTGATGAATCCGATAAATTTTAAAATTTTTTTGAAGAAAAAAGTTCGATATCATCAGATATATCTTTCGGTCTCGGCAAATTATCTCCTAACATGGCGTCATGAATGCATTCCTAGTCGGTCAGTAAGTTAGGAGGTCTGGAGAGGGGGGGGGTGATCACTACTATATCTGCTTGACCTTGACAGTCTTCATCCAATGAAAATTCAGAAATGTCTTCATGATCTAACTTTCATATATACTAATGCTTTATTCACAGTAAAAAATCGTTTTATTCGACATCCGTTATTTTCGGACAAATGTTCATAAAGACACTACTTTGGACTGACGTTGCGTATTCGCAACATTTCAAAAAATTCATATTTATACAAACAAAGACAAACTAGTAACCTTATTTTTTATGCCATTTTGCAGACTTATGTTTCTAAAACATAAGCGTCTCTTCATGAAGTCCTTTGAATTGTTCTGCCGTATGTGAGATTTTTTCAAAATTAGAGTAAAAAAATCGCAAAAAAAATGACAATTTTAGAAATTAATTTTATAAAATCTTGAATTGTGAGAAAAACAATTTTTTTTTCTCCTGGAGACATTGAAGCTTTTGCTAGAATATACAAAAAAAATTATGTAAAAAAAAACGCAATACAGAATAAGAAATTTTTTTTTTTCACTAATGTTGCGAAAACGCAACGTCAGTCGTTAATGGGTTAAACGCAGTACACTAAAAGGGCGCCCGGATTGCAGATTCGCTTCCTCAGGTCGTCTGGAAATGGTTTGTGGAACAATTGGCACCCCTACATCTGATGGTATCGTGGAACGAATAAATATGGGATCCACGAGCGCTATCCGCACGATCCTTCGATCGTCCCGTCTCATCGTTTTCCTGGTCGCTCCAGTCACGGTGTGCCATACGTGGGTACCATCTCGTGTCCACTGCTCCCAACATGTTCTGACTGCACACTCCGAACGATCCACCTGGCCAGCAACTCGGCGCGAACCAGCTTGCAATTTTCACGCCGATCATGAGCCCCTTCTCAAACTTGTTTAACTGTGAGAAAGGGCTTCTCACAGTTACTTGGCTTTCTTCGCTTACTAAAGGCCTCCTAGAGTCGGAATGTGATTGTCACGTTTATGCATCTTCTACTATGCGCCGGTCCCTCTTCCTGATTGCAGCGCCACTGCAGGGTGTGTGGTCATGCGCATTGGCACCAAACTTGGATAATTTGCATAGCGGATCTTACTGTACTTATTTGAAAAGTTTCGCGATTGTACCTTTCTTCCTTCGTTGTGCGCTATTTTCAATGTTCCTGAGTGTATATATGCATATATATACAAGGTGTTTCAAAATTTGACCGACAAATTAAGAGGGGTGATAGAAGGTATCAATAGGATGAAAACTTACCATAAAACATAGGGTCGCAAACCATGTTGTGAGGGTGAAAATCGCGAAAACCGAAAGCATGCTCTGAATCCAGAGAAGACGAAAGGTGGATGTCAGTTGATAACTGAATGGCGTACATTTTCCCCTCCACGTGCGTAATCACCTCGATGTTACAAACCCAAGGAGGTGGATTGGTGGATCAGGACCAGTTCCATGGCCTCCGTGTTCACCGGATCTCAATCCGTGTGACTTTTTCCTATTGAATCACCTTAGATCACTCATTTATGCGACTCCTGTGTACACACCGGAGGATCTAATAGCGCAGATTGTTGTCGCTGCGGGAGACATCAAAATCATACCTGGCATCTTCGTTTTTACGTCGTTCTAGACTGTGCAATGACGTCAGCGGTGCCACTTCCAACAACATTTGTAATAATTAATCAAATAAATCTTTTTCTAGTAAGTATTGTACTTTTGATATATATATATATATATATATATATATATATATATATATATATATATATATA
Organism: Metellina segmentata; assembly: GCA_947359465.1. NCBI lineage: Eukaryota > Metazoa > Arthropoda > Arachnida > Araneae > Tetragnathidae > Metellina > Metellina segmentata. The sequence continues at coordinate 58,116,470 of OX375875.1, forward strand.
AACATATATATATATAGGTATGTGTGTATATACAAATCTACACCGTCGACCAATCCACACGAAAATAATTGGCTCACAGGTAGCCCTAAAAGTGCCCCCAAAGCCCCAATTTAAATAAAAATCAAAAGTTTCATTTCCTGCAATAATTGGACATATACAAAGAAATACACTATACAACGTTTGTGTAGTATTTCAGTTAACACAGGGAAATGTCGCGGTCATATTTTATATGTCGTGATAGGAAACACGTTCTGTAAGGTTTGTGTATTTGAGTTAACATAGGGAAATGTCGCGATCATATTTGAAACCTGAGAAACGCCGGGTTATTCAGCTAGTTGAAAATAAATAAGTAATGCACTTTCTTCAATAACAAGATTATTGTAATTGTTTAGCTAACTATCAAATGAACTTATATAAAATAGCTAGGGTTAATGTGTTGCGGCTTCAGTAAAAGGGAAACAGTTACGTTTCTTAAAAAATCGCTCGAATTTCCCCAAAGAGCTTAAGTTCCTCTATGGTTCTTTTAGAAGTCTAACAGATGATGAGTTCAGTTAAATCCAGCTAGATGGCTTTGAGGTCCTATTGAAGAAAACTTATTGTTCTCAATCCTTTGTGGGACTCCTATTTCCATAGATAAGAAAGGGTTTTAACGGAGAAGTGGTTTTAATCCTTTAAGGCAAGCCAAGCGCAACTTTTAAATGAACAATAATAAAGGTAATGGCTGAAATAAGGTACAAAGTAGAGGAAGGAATAAGACTGAAAAAGATTCCAGATGTACATTTTATTTACTGCTGCCCAGAATCTTTTAAGCTATTTCTCTTCTACTTCTTACGAACTCATAACTCATATTGAATGGTTAGTACTTAGAAAGAATATTTTCTTGTTCCAGAGAACGAGAAACTTCACTACATCCAAAATCTCCATGGACCTCAGATATTTCGCTAGCTTGACTACTGTTTCAGGTATTATATTTCCGACCAGCATTCCTTGTTTCTTCTTACTTCAGATAATATAAATTATAATTTTATTACTAAAACTATGTATCTTTATAAAATTTAAAAATATAATTATGTAGCTTACAATTATATTTAATTAATTTTCGTTGCAATCAAACTGCTATAATGTAACCTTTAAATGCAATTAAGTTGTTTTGGTAAACAAATTCGATAAGCTAATAACAAAAAATCTGTATTTGTGCTTTTTATAAGCATTTTTAAAAATGTAATTCAATATTGGAAAGTAACTAAGAAATGTTATTCTAAGCCAATAAATTCAAAATTAAAACATCCTATTACATAAGCCTATATATATATATATATATATATATATATATATATATATATATATATATATATATATATATATATATATATATATATATATATATATATATATATATATATATATATATATATATATATATATATATATATATATATATATATATATATATATATATATATATTTATATATATATATATATTTATATATATATATATATATATATATATATATATATATATATATATATATATATATATATATATATATATATATATATATATATATATATATACTGGGTGATTCTACGGTCATGGGACAAACTTGAAGGGGTGGTACAGCTTACTAAAACATACATTTTTGTATAGAAATAATGTATGGTCGGAAGTGACACGTGGAGGCACTAACACAAGTAATGAGACATGAACGCAATGTATACAGTAAATGCTCAAAATTGCGACCACCAACACTAATACCTGCTTTGTAGCAACGAAGAATGATTGGTGAACAGTTCCAAGGATGACAGGCATTTCGCGCACACTTGCAACCGCAATGGATAGTCGAACTACGAGGTCCTCAATTGAGTCCACTGGAGTCCCGTAAACGATAGTCTTCAGATGCCCCCATAATAAGTAATCAATGCTCAGTAAAACTGGCGATTGGTGTGACCATCGGACTGGTCCACCACGCCCAATCCATCGCCCCGCAAAAATGGCTGGCGCACAATCATGCTGAAACTACATGGGATTACGAACGACAGTCGGAACATCTTGCAGCAATTATGGTAAAACCTTTTCCAGAAAACTGCGATAATGTGAGCCATTGAGACGAGTTGGTAGGAGATACGGAATCACTTCCGACCACACAGTCCTATAAAAAAAAATGTTTTAGTAAGCTGTACCACCCCTCCAAATTTGTCCCATGACCGTAGAATACCTCTGTATATATGTTACCAACTACTTATGTAAAACTAAAACTATAACTTATTTCACAATAACTAACATGTTGTCATGTAGCTAAACAATGCCATCAATTCTATTGCAGAATAATTATTTAAATTTACTATTTAATGACATTGTAATAAATAATCTAAATTCGTATTTACCATGACTAATATATTTAAGACATTGATATCACATTTTAGTTTAAATATAACTCAAGAGGGAAACTACTATATTAATTCTTAGACAAACACTTAGAGAATTATTTGATCAGAGAAAATTTAAAATTATGTATTCATACTCAAACTATATTGTATAAATAAAATTATATTTCTATCACATCAATATCAAGTATTTAAATAATTAGATTGTAAGCTAATTAACTAAATAAACACCTTTATAAGATAATACTATATAATTTTAATATTTAAATAATAATAATGATAATGATTCATTAAATTTCTATAGAAATGCTAGATTGACCAGATTAAATGTTAAATTGTGTTAACATACTTAGGCAATGCTGTTTAAGTGTAATTATAATGTATTTCATTAGATTTATCACGTATTTATGTAGATGAGAAATCTTCCAGTAATACAGTTGCATTCATAGTTTTAGAATAGATTATGTAATAAATATATTAATAATAATCCTTGCTCATTTCTTGCCCATGTTTTAAGATATTTCCTCTTTCGACATAAGTACAACGTAAGGGAAATAAAAAATATTTCAAAGTGAATTATTAGATTGATCAGTGAAAAGGAAAATTTACACTGTCTGATTGACATATTTCGTACTAACATACTTTGTAACAACAAGTATTTATCAACTGTGCTTCGTCAACGGAAGGGGTCATCGCTAGGGAAGGAAATGAATGCGACTGTGTTTGATTTCGGCACACTTGTCAAAGGTTTGAATTGATAGGATATGCTAAATCCTGGCAAGAGAGTCGCGGAATTATTCCAGGAAAGAGGTAATTAGATTTGTAAAGTCGTTCCGATATCAATACTTAATCCACAAAGAGAGACTTTCGATAAAGTCCCTAAATTTCAAGCATTCCTACTCAAGATAAATCCTTCGATGTCAGTCGTTCTAACCGGTCTTCTCTACAATATGTATTATTAGGTCTTCCTGAATAACTCAGATATTGAATTTTGAAATTGTTTCTACTAATCATGCAATTAAATAGATAGGAATATATATAATGAGCATAGATATTGTAAAGTTCCATACCTTCTCTTTTAGGTGCGAGTGACGATTGAATGGTTTGGTGTTGATGTTTGTGTCTAGTAATGTTTTCATCATCATAATAATACTGCACTTATGTTAATAATATACGCACATAGACAATTAATTCATACTATCAGTATGAATTTATGAAGCACTACTTGGGACTCTACTTGTTTAATGAACGAACTGATATAGTTAGATCATGTTTCTGAGTATTAAAACTATCCTTTTCCAGAAACAAGTCGTTATAAATCAAAGTATTGCTCATTTGCTTGGTTGTTTTCTCTATGGCGTAAACACCCAACCGACGAGAATTGCAGCAAGCAATGTTTTTTCAGTCCAGTACATTGACATACAAACACACAAAAAAATGTTTGTTGGTATATAATAGAGAAATACACCCAAAGTAATTACACGAATATAACCTAAGCAGCCTGCAACAGCTATATGATGTTCAGTACTAATTTATACTCAGTAATGCTTGGTAACTTTTTCTTGGTTGTTATTTCCTATAGTGACTTCTATTAAAACATTGAATTGCGTGATCAAAGAATGTACGGAAACGATAAATTGCAATAAATAATTAATTTTAATTACCCCATAAAATTAATGATGTACGTAAAAATGTATACACTGAATTATCTCATACGTTATTGCAATCAATTGCATCCTCAAATTTAAAGAAAAATCATATCATATTGTATTAAAGTTAGCTAGTATTTTTACAAAAGAGTATTACAAAGAGACATACTGTTGCCAAAACTATATTAACACATCGTTCTTATATTAATTTTTTTGTTTATAGGTATTGCTTTAATTAAACTTAGTGTATTATTATTGTTAAGTATGTATAAAATGTTGGATATTTTTTGTTAAAAACATTTTGTGGTAAACCTATTTTTATGAACTTAATGAATTTCTGACTTTAACTTTCGAGTTTTCTTACTTTATTATTATCGTTCAAGTTCATTCCTTATAGTTTACTCTTATAAACTTATCGTTTAGTTATTGTTTTATGATAAAAGAGTTTACAACTATTGTTTTTTAACGTATAGTTATAATCTTGTACTTAACTTACAATGCACAGCTATTAACTAAATTTTCATTTTGCGTTTACTTTATTAATTTATATTGTTTTAAATGTTTCATTATTTCCACTTCATTGCTACAATTTTACTGTGGTTATGGTATTAGATTGCTACTGTAATTTTATTGTTTTATGTTACAATAGCAAGGAATTGATATCTATATATATAATTCTCTTACGTGACACGCAAAAAAGACGTTTTTTGTCATCGCGTTTTGGAAACATTGTGCGATTGTTTGTTTACGAGCCTAGAGCCTCAATTGAATTTATAGCGTTATCGGATGAAATTTTGTTGAAAAAAAAAATGAATTTTAGTCGAGCTTTTGCAGTTTATAATAGAAATAAAAGAAAGCGGAGGATCTTTTCAGGACCGTTTAAAAAACGGTCATTTTCAAGACCAATAATTATAGTTCAACAAGATGCTTGCACTACAACTTTCGATAGCAAACTCAATGAAAAAGTGTGGGTGGCTCGAGTGCTCGGAAAATGTACACACAAACAACATGCTGGGTATTCAATTTCCAAAGCAGCACTCATATTTAGAGTCAAAATTTGCTCAAAGTTTTCATTTAATTTCTGATTCCAGAGGTACTGTATATATCTTTTCTAAAAAAAAAACATCAAATTAAGATTTGCAAAATATTTTTTTGGAATATCATATTTTGTAAACATTTTTCTGCTAGGACGCATTTCTTCATTGATGCGAGTGAACCAATGATGATTGCAAAGTACATGCTAGATACAAAAAAACCTTCTAGATATTCGATTTCCAAAGCAGTACTCACATTTCGAGTCAAAATTTGCTCAAAGTTTTGATTTGAATGCCAAATTGTTCGAATTCTGATTTCAGAGTTACTGCACAATTTTTCTGTAATGCAACAAATTTATGTTTTGAAAATAATTTTTATTTTTTTTGGAATATCATATTTTGTAAACAATTTTTTTCTGCTAGGACACATGTCTTCATTGATGCGAGTAAGGTTCCTCGCAGCGAACCAATGAGGATTGCAAAACAATCCTCCGGAAGAGTTGGCGAGCAGTGAGCGGGCCCCCTAGTCAAGAATAACGTATAACCTGTTGGCGTAACCTAGATTAGATTATCGGAGGAGTAACTGAAAAATGAAAAATATTATGCTCTGAAGAAATATTATAATATCGTAATAATCTATTTTATGTTAACTACGGTACAAAAGGTATGATGGAGGGGGGGTATGTCAATGCATTACATTTTCTTATGTTCAATGTCAAAGTTGTGAAGAATTCCGGGTATTTATAACAATATTACAAGATCAGAAATTTTCCACATCTCTTCAGATTTATCAGAATATTCACAATGATATATACAATGATTCCCTCGACTTATTTTAGTTTATTCTTAACTTTTCAATTAGTTTCGATGAAATATCTCATCTAACAAGATTTGACTCACTGTGCTAATGACGTGATGTCTCGTTATTGAGATATCGTTATGATTAGTAGATTGAGATCTGAGCAGTTTTCTTCAAATGACGAGATCTATCTCCCATCTACATCTGGTAAATTTTGATAATGACGAGATATACCTCGAGACACCACGAAGTTTAAAAAGCAGAAATCAAACACAAGTGCTTCTAGTTTTGGAACAGATAAAATGTTTATTTATAACTAAATAATGTATCATTATTTTTCAGTTAAAAGTTCAGTTTCATTCTTTTTTGTTGCAGCAAGGTTATAACATATTGGGCAGACTACTTAGAATATACTATATGCACAAAAGTATTTGGACATTGCATGTTTTTTCATAAAAAGTGCTTTATTATTCCATTTAGTAAAGGATATGCCCTCTTTTTGCTTGTATTACAGCTGCAAGACGTCGATGCATATCTTCCACGAGTTATATGCAAGTATGGGCAGGAATTACTCGACATGCCTCTTGCAAGGCAGTAAGAAGATATTGATGTGAAAATGAGTGTGAGCGACGGTGTTGCACTCGTCGTTCCAGTTTGTTCCATAATTGCTCGATTGGTTGCGATCGGGGCTTTGAACAGGTTAGTCAAGGTAATTCACCTCGTTTTCTGGAAATCAGTCCAACACACGTTTTGAAGTATGACATGGAGATTGATCATGTTGGAATAAACAACCATCATTGCCATAGTATAGGCAAGCCCAAATTAACCAGAACGTCGAGATACATGTCAGCGTTCATGGTACCAGGTAATAAAGCAATGGACCGAGTCCCAACCAGGAAAACAACCCCACACTAAGCTGGATCCTCCTCCAAATTTCTGCAGTGCTCAAATACTTTTGTCCATATAGTGCAGTAGGCATTGCGTTTGTCTACAAGTCAGTATTTACAGGTCCCATCCAGTGGCATTATAAACTTACTAGAGGGCTCGCCTCTTGATCGCTAACGCTCACCAACCCCTGGAGGATGGCTTTGCAATCATCATTGGTTCGCTGTGCGAAACTTACTCTCGCTTTGCTCGCATCAATAAAGGTATATGTCCTAGCAGAAGGGATTGTTTACAAAATATGATAGTTCAAAAACAAATATTTTTCAAACATAAAGTCGAACAATTTGGAATTCAACTGAAAACTTAGAGAAATTTTTGACTCGAAATGCGAGAGCTGCTTTGGAAATCGGATACCCAGCATGTTGCTTGTAAGCTGCAACAGCTCGACTAATATTCTTTTTTTTTTACAGTAAAATTTCATCCGATAACGCTGTAAATTCAATTGAGGCGCGAGGCTTCTTGGTAAACAAACAATCGTACAGTGTTGCCAAAACGCGGTAACAAATAACGTCTTTTTTGTGTGCCACGTAAGAGAATTATATTATAAACTTAAGAGGGAAACACTTTTATTAAAGTGAATAAACACATTCTTCGATCGTTGATTGTTTTATTACTAGGCCAATTTGTTGTTGTTGTTTCTTATGCCTACACTGGCAGACCAGAGGAGTGCCAGGCCCGTCGAAGACGGCAAGAGGCGAGGGGTGTGCGCCTTCCATGTTATTGAGCCCCATTGGGAGGAAGTCCGACTTTGCTCGACATACATGACACTTCTGTTTCACAGGAAGGTCCCTTTCATACATCCATTCACTCACACATATTGTAATTTAGATCCCAATCAGAGGCCGATAACACCCTGATCAGGTACCCCCAGAGGTATTGATTTGGTATGGGAACATGGGGACTTTGTGACCACGACCTATTTAACGTGCCCCAGTCACCATTAGTGAACACGACGGTCTTTAGCCAGGTCGAAGCGCCGATCTCGCAATCATCAGAATTGCAGACTCCGCCGAGGACAGAACCCACAACCCTTCTGATGCGAGCCCGACGCTCTACTGAATGAGCTACCGCGGCTCCCAGACCAATTTGTTATTTTGCCTAGTTCATAAGCTAAAACGTCTGACGTTTTGGCTTATATAAGTTATGTTATATGAACCAAAATGTCAACGTAATAAACATCTCACAGTGGTGAACATCACCAATCTATTGTTACCAACTCTTTACAAAAATAGAATCTTCTAGTGAAAGCCCAGTTCTCTGTGGTCTTCCTGTATCCAATCTTTATTCCTTTAATGGCCATCCAGACAGTAATGCTGACTGCTCTTTTCCTTTGCTTCTACCGGTTAAATTTACAGATATCACCAAAAGCCTACTTCTTCTCATTTGCAGAAATTATATCTTCCTGCATCTCACCAAATATTATCACCTAATTTAATTTTAAGTTTGACAAACTAGATAATAGTCGAAATCCAAAGGAAAAAGTTTAAGGCATGAATTTTAGTTAAATTAATCAAATTAAATTAGTTTCTTGTGGGTAGTAAATAACTAAATAACACATAGAGGTCCGATTAGTTTAGTACATTTTGTTAAATTCTTACAGAATTTTTGTTAATATTTAAACGAGTGAAGATTTGTTCCTTTAAATATTGATATTAATATTTAAGACTGTGAGATTTTCTCGCTTTCAAAATGATTTACATTGTACTGAACGAATCGCAGAAAATTGAGGTTGGATCAAATTCTGACTAGCAACAAGAACGAAATGTTATAGAGCAGTCGTATGTGATACTATCCATCGGGATATGCAAAGTTTGGCCTCTTGAAAATGCAATAATGCCGAACAGTTGTTATGGATTCCAGGCATAATTTATTCTACGTCATAATACTAAGTTTAAAGAGATGATTTCATAAGCAATATCCGATCTGAATAAAAGCGATAATTTTTCTTTAGTATGGGATGTGATTTTACACAATGTGGGATATGATGTGACTCTGCGAGCTGTCTTCTAAAGAACTCGAGGAAGATTTTAAAAGTCAATTTTTAACCAACTAGGGATTTACGGATTTCGAAAAAAGGCTATAAAATTAGAGGGGTTGATTAAACACCCAAGTGGTTTCGACGACATATCATGCCTATCAAGATTTGACCAATTGTACTAAAGGTGAAACATCTTGTCCTCAAAATATAGCCTATGTTTTCTTGATGAAAAGATCAGGATATGGTCAGTCTTGTTATAATAACGTATCACATCTATGAAAATCAGTTAATTTTTCTAATGACTGGCTAACTACTCAAGACAACCACCAGGGGGTTAAAACAACCTGTGTACAGAAAAAGGTGTATGCTGTTACATTTGCATATGCATCTCAAGTGTTATGTGAAATTCCCAGAACTATCTCAAAATAAATAAATATAAATACAAATGTAGTGTGTTGTTTGTGCATTGAATATTTTCGACCCATTTCGTGTTTTCTGTCGATTTTGTTCCCTACGGATCTAAAATCCATCACTTACACGAGTGGTGTCTGTCTGTCTGCTCATTTGTCTGTCTGTATGTGTGTGCTCAATGCACGTCCAAACGGTCATGAAACTTTGCATACTGTGAGTAATTATCTTCATTTAGTGACTGAACATTGTTGTGTTAGTTTGTCTGTCCGTCTTCCTGTTCTATGTTCTATTCTGTGACTGTGTGTTTGTACAGGCATCTCACAAATAGTTTTTCATACATTTGAATACTATGTTCTTTATTTTATACACCGCATTTTAGGTTAGTGAATTCAATTTTTACAATTTCTTAGTTTACATACGTTTATGAGTTTTATGCTGAAACATCCGAGTACGTAGACATAAATTAACTATAATAAGGTAGTTTTGGAAAATCTGGAATGCATGTTTAATATAACGATTACTTGGATTGTTGGGCCAGTACTGCTAAAAAAGTAATTATTTTTCCAAAAAGTATTTTTTGATGGAATTTCAACTTATTGGTTGTTTACGTGCAATGCTATTTTATGTTTCTTTCGCTTGGAATTAATTTCGCATTTCTGGAATATGTGCACTTTTCGTTGTGAGTAGTGGCAACTGTGTGAGATCAAGATATATAAAAGAATTACGAATTTCTTAAGAACAAGTATTTTACCGACAACTCTTATTTTGTTTTATTTAGCAGTTTTCTGTTTTAAATATTTATTATTTTAATAAATTGCATTTTCTTTTCATCGCCCCACACCCACACCTAGTATTTAATTCAAAGCGGCAGGTAAGTCAGATTATAGATATTTTAAATGTATTTTTGCCACTATGGATGTAATAATGTTAAAAAATTCTGAACAAGAACTTTTAAAATATTAAAAGATTATTTGTCATAATGACAGGAGATTAAGGTGGATTATTTTACGAGTTGAAAATACACGGTCTAGTCACATGAATGTGACCACCTGTCAAAAGCCAGAATAACCACCTTTGGCAGAGCGGGCCGCTTCGAGACGTGCAGGAAGAGAGTCAATTAGGTTTCTGAAGCTGTTCACTGGTATGTTGAGTCATGCCGACTCCAGTGCGCGGCCAGCCGCGCTAGATTAAGCGGTTGAGGATCCATGGCGCGAACAACCCGATCGAGGTGGTCCCACAGATTCTCGATTGTGTTTAAATCCGGTGAGTTTGCTGGCCAGGGGAGTTCGGTAAACTCATACTGGTGCTCTTCTAACCACGCACATACACTGCGAGCTGTATGACACCTCGTATTGTCCTGCTGGTAGATGCCATCATTCTGAGGGAAAATAATTCGCATGTAGGGGTGGACATGGTCCGCAAAGACAGATGCGTACTTGTTCTGATCCATCGTGCCTTCCACAATGATGAGTGCACCCAGTGAATGCCAGGAATGTTCTGCCACCTGCCTTTTGTGATTGGTTATTTTACGTTGACGTCGAAAGTAGGTGGTGGTAACATTAATGTGACTGAACTGTGTATATTTAAGCAACTTATTATATGTGTTAAAAGTTTATTGAAGTCAAATCAATTTACCATTTTTAAATGGTAACAGGTTATTTTTTAAGTTCTGAACTGAAGACATTCAAATATAAAACAAGTTATTTTATTAATGATTTATTAAAAAATTTAATTTCCAAAACAATTAAATTCGCTTTAAAAAAACTTAGTAACGAATCAAAAATTATTTTTTATTATTCATTTAAAGATGGCGAAATACGACAGTGTGGCATTCCTAATGCAAATGTATCCAAGTAAAGAACATTGTTTTGTTATATATGATTGTGAGAACAATCGCCGTAGATTCGTCATTTTTTATTAAACGAATCAAATTCAGAATGAAAAGAACTTGATAAAGGGAATTCGAAATCCTCCTCCACAAATAGTTTTTTGCAGTATAAACCTTAATGTCACCTTTCTTCATTTTGTAGCTTAGTCATACAATAAAGGTGCGATGTATGTAAAATGTATTCCGAATGGATAAGCATGTGTAGTATTTGTGTCCAAAGTAAGTTGTACAGATAATAAAGATGTTCGAAAAGGTGCTAAAATATTATTTTATTTTTCAAAAGACAAAACTGGTTATAAATTCTTATAATTTCTTCAATCTAGAGTTAACCAATTCAAACCGATTAAGGTTGGGTAATTTTTCTAGTATGAAATACACATTATCAGGCCCCCGGTGCACACATCTAATATTTCAAAGTGCATTGCCACTACGGCGCTAAAGTCCAACAATGTACACATAACCGTGAAATGACGCAAGTAATCATTTCATGCCATTTGCGATATATATCTATCGAAGAAAACGTGTTTATTTCGCTTACTCTTGGTATACAAAAAAATATATTTAGAAACAAAATAGACCTCACTGGATATATCCTTTATTAATTATTATTTATGGAAATAAGATAGTTAGTTCACAGGAAGTTATAAATGTGAGGCTTCCAGAGTTTCACGTTCCAAGTTTTTCTGTGTGTTCAGTTATAGAATGGCTCTCTTTCAGTGATTTGTTTTGGACAAGTGTTGGTTTAAACAATAAGATTTCTCAAGCTAAAAAATTACAATATTTAAGGGGTACTTTAAAGTGAGATGCGCTTCAAATCATTCAATCTCTTCCTATTAGTAATGCCAGTTTTGACATTGCTTGGGGTATTCTGAAGGAGAGAATAAACACGAAATTGTGTTTGGATTACTCAAAAGGCTCATGTTCATGCCTCAATTTAGTAATGAAAATGCACATAAATTATTAAATTTAGTTTGTAGTGCTAATTTAGATTAATAGAGTGCATTGGTTTCAAAATAGAAAATTTTGAAGATACAATTATAATTTTTGGTATGCTTCAAAAATTAGACCCAGACACAATAGAATGTTATTAAAGAAACCTGAATTTTGGTTTGTTGCAATGTTCGGGAGTGAAAGGTTAAAAATTGTAGCAGATCATGTAAGGATGGAATAGTGTCATCCTTTAGTTTACTTTCCCACCATGCTCCTGTGGCTGGGTCTAATTTTTGAATTATAACAAAGACTATAATTGAATCTGAAAAATTTTCTATTTTGAAACCAATGCTCTCTAATGAGTGAACGATTTCCTTAGCATTATCAACAATGTTTACTAAACTATGTGCACTTTCAGTACTCAATTGAGGCATGGACATGAGCCTTTTGAGTAATGCAAACACAAGTTCTCGTTTATTTGAATACCTCTCCTTCAGAAGACTCCAAGCAATGTTAAATTTGGCATTACTAATGGAGAGAGAGATTGAATGATGCAAAGCGGATACCCATTCAAAGCACCCCTTAAATATTGCAATTTTTGAGCTTGAGAAATCTTATTGTTTATACCAACACTTGCCCAAAACAAATCACTGAAAGAGAGCCATTCTATAGATGAACACCCAGAAAAACTTGGAATGTGAAACTCTGGATGTCTCACATTTATAACTTCCTGTGAACTAACTACCTTATTTCCAATTTTCGCCAAATTTTCAACACGTAGAATACCTAAATTCAATCTATCAATAGTTTCCTAGAGTTCTTGAGACTCCAGCAAAAAAGTATCGAATTCTTCGTCTTTACACAATGCTAACATTTTGACCAAAAGCTCATTAAATTTGTTCTCCAAATCTACAATTTTTGATTTGAATAAAATTAATTTTGCCTTATCTTCCCATATATTTCATATTCTATATTTTCTTTCAGTTTTGTAAGCGAAGCTTTGATAACAAGCTTATTAGTTTTCAATTTATCCATTATAATAAACAAATAAACAATACCCAATTTCAAAAAGAAAAACGAGAACTGAAATATGATATACAGTGCAATAAAAATAATAAAGAACCAAACCCTTAATCACTCCTTTTTCGTTGCAAATGCTGAGCCGCCTTCTATGACTACAGCAATAATGAAAATTGAAACACACTTTACACAAAACTTATTTCACAGTTTCGTTGAAAATGCTAAGCCGCCTTCCATGACTACCAGCAATAATGAAAATTGAAACACACTGTACGCAACATTTATCTTCTGAGCACTAGTTGAGAGAATTTCAAATACTTGAAGGAACTTGTAAGTAATAGCATTTTTCAAAACGCACAATTCGTGATAACGCACTTCAAATATCAGAAATACGTAGAAGGTAAATTCCAACCTCCGATCACTCGGACCCAAAAATGTAGAATTCTCGTCGAAGCTCATTTGGTAGTAATTTAATTCACACACACACACGACCATTGACAGTGGACTGCATAAATTTTATTGTTGAATAATGAATTCAGTCAACAATGGACAATTCTTCCCTGTGAAGAATATAACTTAAAAGGGTATTGTAACCCAGGGCAAAATCCCTCATGGATTGCGGAGCACACCGCTGTCAGCAGACAGTCACTACGGAGCACACTACCCACACGCTCAGAATACGAATACAAAAAGAACGAAGTTGGCGCCCTAAAAACTAAGTTGTTAACTGACCTTGTACTCAATGAGAAAAAGAACATAGTTCAGCTACTGTTACTCGCTTATACATATTTCTATGTGATCCATCTAGAACATTCCATCCAGAATATTCCATCCAGAATATTCCATCCAGAATATTCCATTCAGAATATTCCATCCTGAATATTCCATCTAGAATATTCCATCCAGAATTGAATCATGTGAGAGATAAACAGACTACAAAAAGTGAAGAGGATGGGAAGAAGGCTACCGAACTACTTTTCAAATTATTACGATTATACAATTTATATTGCATTTATTTATAAAAAGAAGATACTTGAGACCGTAGAAACGTGTGTTCTACGGTCTCAAGTATACTCTGTTCCTCAAGCGAGCTACGGCGCTTTGAGGAACAGAGTACAAATTGCACAGAAGTTGGATGTGCATCGTCGGTATGTGTGCACTACTCTATTGGATCTAATGTATCTCATATCGCCCTTGCGTTGCCGTAGCATGTTGAAAAACTGAATGTGTGCATAGGGCCTAAGTGTGAGTGAGGCTATTTGGTAAGAAAGCATTAAAGGTTGACTACCACAAAAGATTTGGCCCATCCTGCAAAATTGGACGATACAATTACATAATCGTAAATTTAGCTATAGCGATATACACTCATTGCCATAAAAATTTGCGCACAACAAAAAGTCGTCAAAATGAAACGAAATTTTACACATTTAAGTACTACTTTGATATGTGATTAGAAAATCAAAGAAAAAGGATCATTTATTGCAGAAAAAAGTACAAATGAACGGAAGTTTTAGTACTCTGTTGGACCCCCTCTAGTGCGATGCATTGAAGCACACAAGTTCCGTATAATGTCCTGAGACATCTCATTCATCAGTTACTGTAACGTGCCTCTAGTTCGACCAAACTCGTAGGGTGTCCAACTTGCCGTCCCAAATGATCACATTGCTCGATTGGTGACAAATCTGGGGATCGAGCAGGCCAGGAAAGGGTGGTAATGTAGCGGAGGCAGTCTTGTGACACCCTTGTTGTGTGTGGCCGAGAATTGTCTTGGCTCCTGGGAGCCCTGCTCCTGGAGCATTGTATTGTCAAAAATGGCTCCTGGGAGCCCTGCCATGAGTGGCATCACATGTGGCTGAAGGATGTCATGGACGTACCGCTGGGCTGCCATTGCGCCATGGATCAATATTAGGGGTGACCGTGTGTAGTAATATAAATATTAATCACATTAATCATAATTAATAAATAATAACTCAAATTGAATCTAGATTCGTCGCTGAAGACGACCTGGTTCCATTCCGTTGCAGTCCAATCCCGTCGTGCGCGACACCACTCCAAACGGAAGCGTCGGTGGGTGGGTGTCATTGGAAGCACACGTAATGGGGTCAGCGATACCAGATGTTCTTCAGCCAGGCGCCTTGTGATGGTTCGGGAAGACACAGGGGCCCATAGTGAAGGTGCTGCCTGTGTCGGGATAGCGTAAAATGAGGCAGTTGGCTCTACGCATGCATTTCGTATGATTTGACGGCCTTCTCGACTACTGGTCTGTCAAGGGCGTCCTGAGCCTGGTAAATGACGTCTCTTCTGTCCTCTGGTCCCAACACCCCCTCACAGTAAAATCAGAAATGCCTACTTGACGAGCTACTGGCTGAGCTGACCACCCAGCTTCCATCATCCCGATTATTCTTCCCCTCTCGAACTCTGACAGCTGCTCATATTGTCTTCGATGGCTGCGTAACGGCATGTCTACCTAAGCGTTTCCTTTGAAAAAAGATTAAATACACTCAAACAAGCTCTGTTTACCTGTTTTATACTCCAAGGAGAACGAAGTTCAACGCCCACTAGTGGCATTACGCAATACGCAATCCAGCTGCATTTCTAATCATTTGCATATCTTGCCTACATGTACCTGCATGCCAAGTTTCGTTACGATCCCACAGTTGTTTCTTGGTGCGCAAATTTTTATGTCAATGAGTGTATGTTGCTATATTCTTTTCTCACGACTTTTGCAGAGTCCAATTTACTTTCGAATAAATAATAACTGTTCATGAATCAGGCCTTATATTATTTCATTTCTTGATTGTAGCTTGTTAAATTATTTTATCTAGTTGGACACGTGAAAATCAGTAAATAATACGAAGATGGTTCTCTCTTTTTAAACCTAGAAGAATTTGTACTCGGATTGAAATGAACTCTTCTTAAGAAGAGGTGTATACAAGTTCCTACATACGATGGTCTGATTATAGCTGAGTGAGAAAGTTCAGAAGGTAAACTTGAAACATCGAAGGCAGAAACATATGACTGAAATAGACATGCATTAGGGATATGAACCAGATTGCTAAAGGATTGACAGTCCATTCCTCAAGTCTCATCATTCAATGTTCTGATTATAGCTGAACTAGAAAGTTCGAAGGTAAACTTGAAGCATTGAGGACAGAAACATGACTGAAAACGGACTGAAGGAATGAGATAAAAGTAACAACTTTGAATTGAGGATTAAGAGAGAGAGATTCGTGCGTTAAAATAATAAAATATATTCTATTCTGTGATGTTTAAAGGAACTGTGCTGAATATAAAACATTAGGCGTATACATTTAATGATGTTTTGATTATGCGCAAGAGTAATGTGATGCAGTTTTAGTCATTGATCATGTAGTACTTGATTGTTAGTTTAAATTCCTCCTCAGAATGCTAGAACTTAAATACAGATGTTCCAAAAACAACGAAAAACTAGAGTATTATGGTTATCAAAGTGTGGTCCCTGGACTCCAGCAGCGACAATGTTTAGGGAGGTAGTCAGAAAGCATTCAATATTTTAACAGTCAAAATAAAAATCATTTCAATAAAATATAAAACCGTACATTATTTTCTATACTACTTGCTGTTATGCCATCTAAATTTTGGATCTAAAACGTCAGTAAAATGCAGTACTCTTGCGTTCCTACTAACTTTATTTTGTTACTCTAATTTTAAACTGATTGATGTCTTTAAATATCTTGTAGTGTTGCAGGAATGTCGAATTCTTACTATCGGTCGATTCTCGATAATCTCTGCGGGGTTAGCGAAAACCTTAAATTTTCAAGGAGATCCTAGGATTGAAAAGTTTAAGAACCGCCATCTGTAACATTCGATTCCAATGAGCTATTAAAATAAAGATATATGTCGAATATACGATTTTCATCAGCCGCTCAAGCAAAACTGCGTTGTTTCAAGAACTGGATGGTGACTTTCATGATTTTGTCTGCCTTCACCCATATTATATGCCATTTATCTTTCGATATTCGTATTACGTATTGATGCTAATATGTTTAATGATTTATTGCTTGAATTATACCCTAATCATCCCTTTTAACAATTTTACATTTATAATAAATCATTGTTCGAGTTTATGCGTGACAATATTTCATTTATTGATTGAAGCTAGTTAAAATATCCAATCTAGTTAGACACATGGAATGTAACGACATTTTATCTAGATCAATAAAGAAATGTACTCCCTTCTTACCCCTCAACTATCCTCAATGCAGAAACATCAATCGAAACCATCAAACAATGGTCAAACCTCTTCATTGAAATTCCCTGCCATATGCTACGGCGCAATTTATTCGAAAGATTGAAACAAATGGCGCAACCCGGTTCCAAAGTGGAAAAGCGATTATGGCAATTATCGCCAAATCGCCTTTCCAACCCATCCTGCATCGGAATATAAATATCAATGATGAAAAACGTCCATTCCCAGAATGTGCTTCTCGCCATAACAAAATGGCGCATTCTTCTGGAATTAGAATCGTTAAAAGTTCATGAAAATCGTCGCTGGCAGAGGGGAATGGGAAAGAAACGTATCGAAGCATGAGAAATTGGCACATTAAATTCCCTATCCCTACTCTCTTTCATACGAGGGAGTAGTTTATGAACTTCGTCGCTCAAGCGTTACAGTCGCATGTGATGTTTTAATGCTTCGTCTTCGATGTCTGGTGCGCTTAGTGCCAATGTTCAACACACGCTGTCTGGAGACGGTGGTGGGTTGCACTCATTGAGGAATATTAAAATCTATGCTTAGGCAATGGAATGTTCTGGTATAGGGGCAATTATAGAAGTCAACGATAATGTTGAATTTTTATTTCCGAAACTGTGGCTTAGAACTTTGTCGGGCAAGTTGGTATTCAAGTATATATGCTTAATTAAAGTTATGTACCTCTCTTAAGAAGAGGAGGAACATATAAACGTGAACTCTTACTAATTTTCAGAAGGCCGACTTGATATTGTAAATAAACAGAGAACTAACTTCAATTTGTAATATATTAACGTGCAATAACTGTTTTTTTTTGTTTTTTTTTTCGATATTCAAACTGAACTGACACTACTGATCGCCTGAGAAGGAAGAAGATATAAACGTGAATTCTTACTAATTTGCAGAAGGCCAACTTGATATTTCAAAGAAACAGGAAACTAACTTTAATTTGCAATATATTAACGTGCAATAACTTTTTTGCTTTTATATTGAAACTGAACTGACACTGCTGATCGAACTCTGAGCATTTAAATTATCAGATAAATCATAGACGAATATTTGTATTCTTAACTTTAAATTAATGAATTTGTTAAATCTTAATGTAGTTCCATCTTTATCTTCAACTTGACAGAATTAACCGAAAAGTATTTTAAAATCCTTTAACGTACAATTAGAAGTTTTTTACCATACCTAGCAATAAAAAAATATTCTTTTTTTTTTTCACACACACAGCCCATCTCTAGCCTTTTCGCGTTAAAATCTAGATAAACTAAGGAAAGTTTAAAGCGAAATTACAAAATGGTTGAAGAATTTAAACTTTTTTAAATCACTATTTATGTACGATATTAGAAAAAAAAAGTGTAATAGAATAAAATATATACTTTCGAACATTTAAGATAAAAGAAATTAGAAATAAAAATACAAATTACTTCACACAAAAGTTGTTTTTTAGCCAAATTCAAACCCGCATAATCAATTTAAAACTTCAAATAAGCTAATTAACAAATAATTAGATAGGTAAAAGTGGAGTTAATTGGACCATTGCGTTGCTAATTAACTACTTACCTCCAGAAAACATCAGTCTACTGGTCAGATAAATGCATCTCTGTACAACTCAGTAATGGAAGAAGAGATATTCAGATTCCTTTTCATTAATCTTTACAGAATATAATTTCTAATTTTAATGCTATATAAATAACTATTACTTCATAAACCTTCAGTCAGACAATAAAAATACAATGAAAATATATATTTATAGATTTTTGTGTAATTCAGAATGTTAATAAAATCTTCTATTGAAATTGATGAAGTGTAAAATTATTTCAGACCTTTCTGGCTCACATTCTGTTCAGTCCCCTGCAAATACATTGACTTTGTTGATGTTATAAAACTTTTCCAGACAAATTGCAAGTGTTTTAAAAAGTTGGGTCGAAATTTATTTCAGTGATTAATCACTACTAAATACCTTTGAGACAACGTTGAAAGTTTTCTTAACCTATTTTAAGTTTCAGCTTTAATTTTAAATTATTATCTTCTAAATAAACTTTTTTTTACTACATTTTTTTATATACTTTTATCTAATTCAATTTTACAAAGGCAAACATTCGTTGAAAACAGTGATTTTTTTTTAAGCTGTACAATTTCCTTTTGTATGATAAATTGTATGAGAGAAACTGTATTGAAGACATTTAATTTTAAAACAGATTGTTGTTCCAAGTTCGGAATTAATTTTTCAAGCAGAAAAATGCCATTTGCTTAAAAGGAAATTATTTATGATTTATCACATCAATATAACTTGCTATATTTTCAATGTTGATGCAATTCGAAAATATCATATTAATGCTGCAAGAGTTCAACAAATAAAAAACATTGATAGAAAAACTGATATTGATACTACGGTTATTCAAAAACACATACACTCCTGAACTCAAAATTCGACTGCTGGAATAGTCACCTTATTATCACCTTTAGTACTTTTGTCTTATACTATACTGTGACTTATGTAAAATGGATTTCAGTTCACTTATTTTCTCTTCATATTTGCATTTTCTATGACAGACAAAAGTGATTATTTGGATCACTTTCAAAAAAACTTTTACCCGATCGAGCTAAAAAGGATAATTCTGCTAGTCAATGTAAAAAATTAGTATTTTAGGTTA
The DNA here is from genome assembly GCA_947359465.1 of Metellina segmentata. NCBI lineage: Eukaryota > Metazoa > Arthropoda > Arachnida > Araneae > Tetragnathidae > Metellina > Metellina segmentata. The sequence continues at coordinate 58,136,398 of OX375875.1, forward strand.
ATATATGGCGAAACTTAATTCCTATGATAGGGGCGAATTTTATCAATTAAATATTTGTAGATTCGTAACAAAGTCCTATTTTCCACTTCATTTTGAATGATAGTAGAAAATGTTTAGTTCTTAAGCCTTATAATATAAATACTTTCAAATCCTCAGAAACATGTTTTTCAGAATCGTATAAAAATCTATTGATTTTTTTTTTGTGTGTATTTTGTGTAATATTCTTCATCCGAATACAATGCCTATTTTGGAGCTACTACATCATTTCTATTCTGTATTATTATTTATATTAAGTATTATTTTTTTAACGCATGACGCATTGATCATGTGAGTGTGCATACATAAGTCATATTCTAAGCAATGTAAAAAAATATATCAAATCCACTTTTCAGAAATTAGATAGTAATTCCTTAATCATATTAGTATCTTCCCTTGATCTCATTATTAGAAAATAAAAAATACATAATTTTACTTTATTATCTGTCAATGACTTATGACGATTTAAAAAAATTCGTGTTTAAAACACTGCATAATCCGTTTTAAGGTCAATATTAATTGAAGCTAAATTCGTCTGACCAAACATTTGCCGCTGCAATGGATTTAGGAAACAAAATATTAGTAAAGATCTTATTTATTAAGTTCATAATCTCAATAAATAAAAGAAACTCAAGACGATTCCGTAATTAATTTATTTAATTAAGGGATTAGCCTGATTGGATAAATTCTCAGGTTTAGTGGTTGGGGCTAAAAATCTTTTTTTAATTAGGCCTGAGAATAATCTCAATATATTTACCCGCATTAATATTTGCTATGTACAGCGTTTATGAGAAATATTGTTCTTATTTTCATAACGAAAATCAGATTAATAGGATTTACATAAACATTTTCTAAGGATTGTCTTGACATTAACTGCAACAGAAAACTCATTAGTTTAATAACGCAGCTTATTGTTATTTATTCTACTCCAGTAATGTTTTTGTATTGAAGAATTGTTTTGCGGAAATAACTAGGGGGATAATTACCGTCAAAAAATTCAAAAGCCGCTTAAGGATCTTTCTACTTTTGAAATTGCACAATGCAGTATGCAAATAGTAAATACGAAAAAACAGGAGAAGTTTGTTCCTTTTTAAAACTATGGAGGGGGGGGGAGTAAATAGTTAAATATTCAAAAAGATTAATTATTGCTAGCGTTTCAATATTAAAAAAAGAATGCATTCTCAGCTTGTTTGGATTCAGTTTTATAAACTTATTTTTGAACCTAATCTCTTAATTAAACATTTTAATAAAAATAATTTGTTATTTATTTACTTACTAAATAAATTGTTCTTTTAAAAGCCACTCAAAGAACTCTTCTGTTAGGAAACTATTTTGTTTTTAGAAATGTTTTATGGATGTATATAAATGAATTGTTAATAATTATAATAAACATACATAGCTCCAAAATATTTGTTATGTATTTTCAGCATTTATTAAGGAAGTAAAATTATATTATTTAGGTATTTGAGTAACTGAATGAATTTATTTCTAAGTTTTGTATACATCTATATTTCATGTATATGTATATTGTACTGGATTACTCTAGTAATGAGAGATAGATGAATATATATTTATTGATAACAATTACGGAGAAAACAAGTATAATATTCATCTATCTTCTGTTATAAGTTGCTCTTAACATTAAAAAGACTGCTGAGTGTCAGATTATTATCCACAGAATAATTTAAACTACATAATCTATAGTTTTTGTGACACAAAACTCGTGTCCAGTCAGGATTTTTTTTTATTTATTAGTTTTGTAATGTGTTAACATTTGTTTTCACAGCTTTTTTTTTACATTTTCACGATACCTTCCTAGTTTAATCGTACTTTTAATCTTTTTCCTAGTGGAAAGTTTCACGTACGCTGTAGTGGTAAAATTTTGACAACATTTATTTTAAATAAATTTAATTTATTTACGATTATAATTACTTTATTCTTAACACTCCAAAGGGCACATATCCATGTATTCGCTCGGCAATTTGATGTCTTCCATGTATGACTTAAACCATTTTTGACATTGACAACCAATAGAATGCTTTCTAGGATTCCTTCTGCCAATTATATGTGATTATTAAGTCATTATGATCTAGGTTAAAAGAACAACGACGCTACTATAACTCTCATGAAGCTGAATAATTTATTTTCCATTTAACATGACTAAGTGGAGTTCAAGTCTGATTATTTCAAGTCCTTATTATTAATGCAAACTAAACATGACTTGACTAAGAAACTCATTTGAATACAAAACATAAAATATAAAAGACTCTTGAAAATGATATTTCATTTAGTTAAACCAAACACATGTGGATCGTTTCAGTTTAAGCGATGAAACAAACTCGGAGAGAATATTTTCTCCCGAAGGCACGTTTCACATGCTTATCCAGACGAAATTAGTTAAAAGCATGTGACAAAAATGAGAAAAAATGTTTTTGATGAATAGTTTTCCTGGTATAATAGCTGACTTTTAAATTTTACTTCAATTATCGCATATGAAGCACGCACTGTAACCTCAAAAAAAAGTTTCTTAAAACAGTAAAAGGTTATTGTTCAATGTATAAAATAGGCTTCAAATAAATCTCAGTTGACGCAAATACAAATGATAAATTGCTAAAAATTCTATTCCATGCATATACTAATTCTGTTCGGTTCCAAACCTTTTAAATTTATATACTGCCTTACAATAATTCAAAACACTTGAGAACTGCCGCATGGGAGGGATTTTAAGTGCAAAACAAACAAACCAGACGGAGATTTTACTTACAATAGTCCAAATACTAAGGCATGATACATATGGACACCTTAAAATTGTATATCGCCATTAACTATACATTCCAATTCGTAATTCCTTCTTTGAAATTTATTCTATACACAAACCAAGTGATTTCAAGTCAGAAATACGTACAGAAAGAACTTTCCCCCATAAAAACACTAAACTCCTCTATATAGATTGATTTAAAAAGGGTCTCATATACTGGAATATTTTAAGAGATTTTCGTGCACGCATCAATTTTGTACTGCCGATGTCTTCACTTGGTTCTCGGACAAATATATTTTCAAATCTGTTTCCTACTATTTCCTAACTATTTGACAATGGGCTTTATTTGGCCAAAACATCGAGACCTTTAACTGTACATTGTTCTCCAAATCGAGTCAAAGCTTTTAATAGTTACATAAACATTTTAGCATGAGACAGTTATCGTTTATTGATTTATAAGACATATATTCTGACTCATCGGTTTTATCTCAAGAATCAACTTGTACATCAAAGTCAAGTTGTAGGTATACATACAAGGATAATTTTACTGAAAAATGAGATCTAAATATTTCCAAGCTGCTAGAATTGAGACAATTATGGCCAAGGTAATCTAAGGTAGCCATTCCAGAAATGAAGAAACTCAGAACTTGATTTAAAAAACCTTGAGACAAAATTTGAAATTTCGTATTTAATCAAAGATGGCCTAGAAAATATTTCCGTCAGAAACCTCACTTTAGTATTGAAAGAGTGAATTCTCTGTCTCTCTGGTTGGAATTTAAATAAATTTATGCCTATAAGGGAGAGAAAGCTTTTTATTTTTTCATAATTCAAGTTATTTGGATAGAGATGATGTGGAAGAAAGTAATTTCTAATAGAATATATAGGACATTTTCTCCTACCTCTAGTAATCATTTATTTTACTTGTTGACAAGTTCAAAATGAGTAAGTGTTATAATTGATACTCAGTTTCAGTAAGTTGTTTGTCGGATTCCACATTAATCTCCTCAATGTCGTACAAAAATGTGAAACTATATTCCAAACTAAAAATCCAATTGAAGATCACACACCAATCTTGCAAATTCTACTTTTTAAAATAATTAAAAGACATGTGTATACCTAAGCTGAGAACACAAAACAAAATATGGAGTGCTCTCCTTTTACGACATCCCTTTCTGACTATGTTATAAAACGATGGAGAATTTCATATTATTGGCAGGGCATGATTGCCACTTGCATTGTTGTGGAAACCACGTTATTCCGAAATATGTTCTGTGCATAGCTATGGTTTATGTGGACTGCAACGACCTTTTAGACCGTTCAATATTGTCAAGACATTTTTAGCACATTACTGGAAAGCTAGATAACGTTTAAAGCAGCTGGAACCTTGCTGATGATTACTACGTTTTCCTTCTTTACAATTCTCTGACTACATGTATCGCAATGCGACTCATGGGTTTAATAGATATATTTGTCAAAGTGTATTCGTAAAAATTCGTTTAAGGCGATATACAATGATCTTGTTTCATACACGCTTGTGAGGTAGTTTCAATTTATTTTCCTTGATATTGACTTGTAGGGGAATCTGGGAAGCGTTTTCTGACACGTTTTCAGAAAATTAATTTTTTAAATTTTATTTTGACAGTTAGAAATTAATATGATAGTAAATATAATGTAGAATTTCACAAGGAACACAAATACATTTATAATAATGTGAATAATAATTTTTTTATGTGTTAAATTTATTATTTTTTTAAATATACGCAAGTGGGTCAAGCCTCCCTCTAAAAGGGCGGCTTGACTCATGGTATGGGAATTCAGATTTTGCATACAGTTGTTTTAAAACACCCGTTAGTACCAAGTTTACAAAAGCCATCTTCTATTTTACTAAGAACCAAAGTTAAAATAGTGCAGGCATCAGTTTTTGCCCTGTTTTCTTCGGGTAGAGAGAGGGGGGGGAAGGTGTAGGGAAAGGAAATGAGAGAAAAAAATTTTGAACTTTAACGATACGGAAGCCGTTAATGTGCACATTACCAAGATTAAATGCGGAAAACTCTTGATACCGTGCGTTAACGGAGCAAATGTTAATCTGTAGATTAGCTATATAATGTGCATATTAACGAGTGCTTTGTGCTTTCGAGATTTAGCGATAACATTTACACGCTGGTCGAAATCAAAATCGACGAGAACACAACTGTGAAAAGTGGTGTTTAGTTTTGTTAACGAGAATAGCTGTAGCAGGACTGAATTCCCTCCAAACGTTCTGTAGCACACCAACGCTGTTAGGGTGCGAACGCATTTCAGAGAACAGTCAGAGTGCTTAGAACGAATCCCGCTAAATATCGCGATTCTCATCGTAATCGAACTGAATTTTGCGGTGCGAGTTTACCCATGGGTAGAAAACAAAAATGAAGCATCGGGAATTCGAAAACAGACATTCACTTGAAAATCGGTCATTTTCCTTATGAGGGCCAAAATGACCCCTGTTGGCTGTTCTAGGTATTTCTTAGATTATTTAATTCAACTAGGGGGCCTGCCCCCTGTTCGCTAACTCTCGCCAACCCCCGGAGGATTGCTTCGCAATCCTCATTGGTTCGCTGCGCGAACCTATGATCGCTTCGCTCGCCTCAATGAAGACATGTGTCCTAGCAGAAGGGATTGTTTACAAAATATGTTACCAAAAAAAAGTTTTTCAAATCTAAATTTGCTGTATTACAGAAAAAATATATACAGTATCTCTAAAATCAGAATTCAAATGAAAACTTTGTGCAAATTTTGACTCGAAATGTGAGCGTTGCTTTGGGAATTGAATACCCAGCATGTTGTTTGTGTGTACATTTTTATAGCTCTCAAACGACCCACACTTTTTCATTGAGTTTGTTGCCGAAAGTTGTAGTGCAAGCGTCTTGTTAAACTATAATTGTTGGTCCTGAAAAGGACCGTTTTTTAAATGGCCCTGAAAAAATCCTCCGCTTTCTTTGATTTCTATTATAAACTAACTGCAACAGCTCATTAAAATTTACTTTTTTTTTTCAATAAAATTTCATCCGATAACGCTATAAATTCAAACGATGCGCGAGACTTCGCGATAAACAAACAATCGTACAGTGTTGCCAAAACGCGATTACAAATAACGTCTTTTTTGCGTGCCACGTAAGAGAATTATATATATAGATAATTAACATAGAAATATGAAAACTTATCACAGCACACTTGGAAGCATTTTAAGAAAATTAAACGAATATGAGCTTCGATGTTCAACTGTGTAGTCAAATAAAGCATGAGAAATTGGAAAAAGGGTCATAATGACCCCAACGGCGCTTCAAGAGTTAAATAAAAATATCAAGGGTTGGTCAAGCCTCCTGTTGGTCATGGCTCCACAGGTTCCACTATATTTACGGAACCTTATATATCATTTTTTTTTAATTTGAACGAAATTTATTCATTTTGGAAACCTACATCGAAATTATGACTACTAAGATGTCAATTTCTTCCATATCAAATTCGTAGATTATTTTTGGTGTAATGTAATGTGTCTCTTTTATGCTGACTAAGTGTAAATTTTAAAATTTTAATCGACACCTAAACCCAGTCGAATTTGTGTGTGAATTTGTTTGGAAAAGTATGCCGTCTATATCCATTATCGAGGAGTGCAGAAATAAAATGCTCTGTCCCTCGTGGTTGGGCCATCTCCTTCTACCAGCATTAAGTGGCCATTACTAAGGTTTATCCAAGAAGGACCGCACGTATCCGCATAGAATCCCATGGCCTACTTTATCAAGAAAACAACTGCCGCTCCGTTTCTTCCACATTACACGCTCCGGGTGTCACCGATAGAGGGCAGTCGTGCTTACGAAGAAGTAGAAGTTGTCTCTCCGAGAGATATTCAATGGACGCGGTGGACGGGAATCGAAACAGGCAACGAGTTAATGACCTGGAAGTTCTCGAACCGTTGACTGCTGGAGAACGAACGCTTACCAAGATAGAGGGTTAGTACCTGTCAGTCTGCTCGTAATCGAACTAATTAAGTCGAGCTTCTGGCGGGGGTGCTGCTGCTTCAGCTCGTCACGAATACGTGCCTTCCCCCTTTTGTCTTGAAAAAGAAGAAATCTCTCGTCCCCTTTCCAGCAATTTCTGTCTTTCCAATGCTGATTTCAGCATGTCACCGGCTGGAAGAGTGTTTAAAAGACGGAATCCGTTTCATTGGATGGCCCGGATTAGGGAATTGTCACGCTTCGTGTGTGAGGGTGGTCGTTTGATGGCGAGAAGTGATGATTTTTAAAAGTTTCTCTGGCAGCAGTTTGAGAGTCGGCTTTTATCGTTCCATTAAAAGAGGGCGGGAATTAATTTTTAAACAGATTGAGGCAATGGATTAAGCAAGATTCTGAAATTTTATTGGGAACATTGAGGTGGAACGTTTAAGGGAAATTCGTGAAGTTACTGTTGGGAATAAGTATCATTTTATCTGATTCTGGATTTTTCATTCGGTGTTTGAAACTTTTACTGTGCTCGTAAATGCTCAAATATTTCTTGTCCTATTATGCAGCACTTAGAAAATATTAGTGAACATAAATATCAGAGACGTTCAGAATATCGTGTATTACAAATAAGATGTTCATAAGTTGGGAAAGGTAAAAATAACTCGTATATTAGAGAACAAATGCGGAACATTATTATTCACACTTTCGAAATAAAAAGTGGATAAAAAATCACATAAAGACGTATTTTCTTTGTATTACCTCAAAAGCGAAACAAAGTTTTAAGTACAAATAGTGATTGCCATTTTGAGAGTAATGCTTGAAAACGTATACTTACATTTAATTTTTCATGCATTTTTACCAATATTCTATAAATATATACTCAACATAAATACATATTCTATAAATATATACTCAACATAAATACATATTCTATAAATATATACTCAACATAAATACATATTCTATAAATATATACTCAACATAAATACATATTCTATAAATATGTACTCAACATCAACTGAGGTGCCTTTTCGCACAACGATGACTCCCCACTTAAAAATTCTGAAGTTTATTAAGAACAAACACACCGCAGCCATTTAAAACGAAGCAATATGAAAGAACCATTCAATAGCCTTGAAATTTCCACAATGCAATATTTAACGGAAGGATACACAAAATTAACAGCACTGGAACATACATACAAGTCATGATCGTCGGTAACGCTCCATGTAAGCAGCATAAAGTCGCTTTAAATGTCAAAAGCTTTAAATGTCAAAAGCTTTAAATGTTTAAAATTGTGGTTTTTTTTCACCTCCTGTGAATTAGATTTGCCATACGAGTACTTTTCTGAGTTTGACAGATGAAAGATTGTAGTTCATCGAGACTGAGGATTATCTTTCCAAAATACAGGTGTTAATGTTGGACGAAATCAGGGCACTGTGATGTGTCTATGGGGACGATGAACATAGGAGGGATAGAGTGACTGCAGTCTCGTGACTTCATCGAACGAGAGGATAGATATCTTGTCCGCATGGCTCGTACTGCAACATCAAGAACACTTTTTCAAGAATTAGGGTGTTTCAAGTCTACGCATGTTCGATTCAACATTATGTGTAACAGAGAGGAATTTTTCAAACTTTCAATTGCTGCGACTACCTTTGTATTATGCATTGACTTTGTATTATACATTGCCGCATAGGTTCGTTATTTAGTGTTATGGTATGAAGAGCCATTGAATACTATTTCCCCATCAGCCTAGTACGTAATGACAGTGCACACTAAAAACATGAATTAATCTCTAAAGTCCTCCCTTATCTTCACCTCTTTAAGCGGCATGCAATGTTTGTCAATTCCTAGGTGTCGACCAGGTTAGTTTTCATTCATACCCCCACAGGATTATCGTACCTCAAACAGACACCCAAAGCCTTTTTATTGCAATGCCGAGACGAGTAGCAACAGTCATTGTCACCCAGGCGGCTACATAAAATATTGATTTATTCGTGTTCCACAAGTCGAATGGAGCCCTAGTTTCAATAATTTAACCTGATGCATTGTATTTTTTTGCATAATAAATATGGCTTTGTCGTCTCTTACGGCTCTGTTGAAGGTCTATTTACCACTTAGAGCATCGGTACTAAAACAAACTGTAATGGAAGCGTTGCCCTTATTTGCAAGGTAGCTGTGTCAATTTAGTTTTTGATTGTATGAGAGTTTGAGCGAAAACAGATATATATAATCAAAATTACGAGCATATTTCGATTAAGGACTGATCCCTGACAGTTGCAAATAGCCCAATGTGTTAATCCAGTGCAATGCAAATTCTGTTACCAGCCAACCACATTTTCTACCGTTAAGTGGCACACCGCAACAGTATTCGTAAAATTCAGTTGAAATATAGCATTAAAGTATTTACGCACGTCAAGGGGCATGCCCAAAATATGTAGACATCCAGCCAGGACTCGCTATTCGAAAAATTTCGGGTATGATCCCCGCTGAGTAGTAACCTCTCAGAACTGTACTTGAGTTTCACGCTTGGAGACTAGGGAATGATAGCAAATTCAAAACATTGCATAAAATAATCTCCTGAAATATGAGTATTGTCCCAAACATTTAAACGACAAAAAAAATTCAAAAATCAAAAGCATTTCATATTACACTCTATAACAAAAAAAATCGAAGCACTAAGAAGGAATCATCCGATTACTTTGAAATTTAGTATGCAAAAATGTTTTGACCAAATATGCAAATGATTAAAAATTGGTGTCCAATGAATGAATAGTCTGATCTCCAGCGCATCCAGCAGATGTATATAAGGAGTTGTTCTTGAACTGTTGTTAAAATTTTCTGCTGCATTGCGATTTAGCATACCTTTCAACGACTGAAAAAAATGCCTCGCCGCAGGATTCGAGCTCATTATGAGCAACTTTCAGATTTTGAAAAAGGTCGTATCATTGGATTGAAGGAGACAGGTTAGGAAAATCGGAGAATCGCTCGTCTTGTGAGTCGAAGCGATGTGGCGATTAGAAGATGCTGGCAAGAGTGGGTGGACGTCTTGATGTTTCAGCAAGACAGTGCCAGACCACATACGGCACGTGTTGCTATGAACTGTCTTCAAGCTTGTCAAACACTTCCTTGGCCAGCCAGATCACCAGATCTCTCTCCTATCAAGCATGTCTGGGATATGATGGGAAGGCGAATGCATCCGGTAGGGAATGTTGATGACGTAGTCCGACAATTGGAGCAAATTTGGCAAGAAATGCCGCAGGAGACCATCCGGGAGCTTTATCGGTCTATGCCTCCCGTGTGGCAGCTTGCATCCAGGCTAGAGGCGGGTCAACACCTTATTGAGCTCGTCACTGTAACTCTGAAATAAATCATTCAATTGTTCTGAAATTTTTCTGTTCTGTACATAATTTTCCTATGCACTAATTTTTGTCGTAAAAAACTACGACGACTATTTCTTTGGAACCAACCTTCATTAAACATCCTACAACGTCACACACGGATAATACAATACAACACATAAAAAGCGAAGCACGACGCTACGTGCTCGATGACAAGTTCAACACAGACTCAAAAACGTTAATGACTAGGAAGTCTTTCGCGCGCTTTCTCACACCAGAAGTACCGACGCCACACACTCTTGCCTTCTCAAAGGAATCATCATGTTTATCATGCAGGAAGGAATATCAGAACTTCACACCTTCCTTCCAGTTTTCAGTGCTAGACCATGTCCGGCACAAGGAAACTAAACTGGATGTTTCGTCAAAAAGTTTCTTATTTGATCTTATTCCAAAAAGAGCCATAGTAAATAACACAAACTGAATACACATGCATTACTGAAAATAAACAAATAAACATTCACTACACAATTAACAAGTGACTATAATACAAAATATATACACGTAATACGAAAACACGATAAAATTTAAAAATGACTTTGAACACATTTCTTACGCACTAATACTTTTCAATCTGACCATCTATATAAATAAGAATGGAGTGTTTATTTGTACATTCAATATTTTCGACCCATTTCAAGTTTTCTATCCGTTTTGGACCCTTCTGATGCCGAATCCGCCTTTTTCTCGTTTGGTGTCTGTCTGTCTGTCTGTCTGTCTGTATGTTGTGCCCTATACACGTCCACGCGGTTTAAGATATTTTCATGGAAATTTGCGTACAGTGAGTACTTATCTTGATTTAGTGAGTGGAATTGGTTGCGAAAGTCTGTCTGTCCGTCTTTCTGTTCTATGTTCGATTTTGTGTTTGTGTGTTTGTGAAGGCATCACATGAATTGTATTCCAGATATTTGATTGCAGTGTATTTTATTTCATACATTATTTATTAATATAGTGAATGCAATATTAAACATATCTTTATTGTTATATTTAGATGAGTTTCATGCTAAAACACCTGAGTAAGTATACTTAAATCAACCATAATTTGGTAGTTTTGGAAAAATTGGAATGTCTATTGAATATTACGATTACTACGATTGCTTTACCAGTACTGCTAAAAAAGTAATTATTCTTCAAAAAATTATTTTTTTTTTTATGGAATTTCAGCTCTGATACTTCATTTATTTCGAGTCTTATTTTTATTCTTTGCGCAATGAAAACGATTTCCGAATATTTGGGACAGACGATATTTTTCAATGAAACGAGAATGAACAAGATCACGCGAGAGTGATATTTTTTCTGGTTCTTTCGCTAAGAGATAAAATTGAATCACAAATTAATATCTTTAGAACAATTTTTTGCGACATCTTTTATTTTGTTTTACTTTGCTGTTTCCTGTTTTAAATATTTATTATTTTAATAAATGTGTTTTCCTTCTCATCACACGCAACAGCACCACAAAGTATTAGACTTAAAAATGTTAGGTAAGTCAGTATAAATTTTCAGTAAATTGTAAGTGTAATACCATTATTGAAAGAATAATGCCGTTATTTAAAGAATAATGCCGTTATTGAAAGAATAATGCCGTTTTTAAAGAATAATGCCTTTATTGAAAGAATAATAATGTTTATTAATCCAAACTGGAACTTTTTCAAACATTAAAAAATTCGTTGTAATAATGACATTAGAAGATTGCAAAATTTCACAATGTCGGATACCGGAGGCAAGAGTGCCACAAGTAAAAAAATATTGTTTTGTTGACTATGAGTGCGAGAGCACTCGCCGTAAATCGTAATTTTAATTAATTGAGTTGCACATGAAAAGAACTTAAGAAAGGGAATTCCAAATCTTCCTATAAATCGTCTTTTATAGTAGTAACCTTAGTATCACCTTTCGTCTTTTTGTAGCTTTGTCATACAGCAATTGTGCGATGTATGTGAAATGTATTACATGAATGGATATGCATGTGTAGGATTTGTGTCCAAAGTAAGTTGTAGAAAATATAAAGATGGCGAAAGGTTAAAATAAATTTTTATTCTACAAAAAACGTAAGTCATTATATATTTTGATTATCTCTTCAATCTAGAGTAAACGAATTCAAACCGAGTAAGGTCGGGTATTTTGCTAGTTTAACATAAAATGAATTGATAGATCTCTTATCAACGATTTCTCTAGGTTTTTTCCATCTATAACATAGTCTGTCGTTTGAATCTTGTATCAAGAGAACCACTTCAGCCCGTACTGAGAACTCAATATATCTGGATCTTAAGTTATGAGGAATGATATATTTTTTTGCCGAGTCTTTGACACATCATCAGCATACGTTGAGGCATCCTTCAGGAGCTTTATTGTTTCTTGCCAGTAAACTGTCCATGACTCACCTATTTCTTTAGTTTTCTTTACGACTAAATGTCCATCTGTTGGAGCTTCATGTGCTAACTTCAGAATGTCATTTCTACTACACTGGAATAACCAGTTGCACATATTTCGGTCCTCCGACATAACTTCTATGATAAAGTACATCTCAATCTATCCAATAATGGTTCTTGTGTCTTCTAGCATCCGCAACACAGTTTAGTAACGTTGGACATGCTAATTCTTCTTTTCGCAGCTTTTGCCCTTGCGACAAAAGAAGAGTACTTTCGGCGTTTTCGGCGCATCAGTTTAACTAATTCTTTAAGTGTTATTTCCACTGAAGTAAGTACAGCCTTTACTTTAGATTTTTCCAAGCCATCGGGAACCAGACTTACATTTCAGTCCTCTTAGGAACTCCTTCCCTTCCTCATTCAATACTGACGCCATCGAAGTAACCACAGACATGACTTTTCTGTTTGACTTACATCCGGTATCATTGACTCTTGCGGTGCTGTTATATTCACACAACTTAAACGATACCTCAAATAGAATAGAATATCAATAACGATACCTCAAATAGAATATCAATAACGATACATCATACCTCTGTGCCCCCTAAATCCAAATACGATCCTAAGGAGTTCATCATACGTCTCCTCAACCTGTTTCCCAATCAAAACTAATGTTACAAGTATTAATGCAAACTTCATTCAGACCTCTTTTCTCGGAATCATTCCCGTCTGTCTTCGAAATTTATTCACTTTTGTACAAAACCCTCTCAAATGCCCCTACTTGACACTTATAACATTTTAGAGGTTTTCTGGATACCACCCCCTGAGCTTTGCATATTCATGATTTTCCACTCCAATTCACGCATTTTTAATTCACATTCCCACTTTGCAGCAACTCTCTCGTTCCACAGAGATTCATTCTCGTTCCACCTGATCAAAAAAAATTATAGCAACCCAAGTCCCTAACGAATGCTTCCTCATACGTATCTAATTGAGTTACATTATTTTTTAATTTGGCGAGATTTTTTTCTTTAGTTCAGTAGTTAACACAACCATATCCTCTTTTTTAGCTTTTCCAAAAAACGACATAATTTGGTTTTTGACTGACATTCAAAATACCATATATATTTACAATCACAATTATATTAAGCATGAAAACAACTGGATTTTCACAATTACACTCGATAATAATTTACTGGTTTGACATTTCCTCCACAAAAATCATTAAAAATATTATAATATTGGTTTTGACACCGATTTAGAATCGCAACTGAAGCTGTTTTAATGAAAAACCAAAACTTTAATATAAAGCAAAAAAATATCGAGCAATATTTTCAGTTCCCAAACAAAAATTAAAATTTGCTCATAACGCATCAAAATTATTTATCATTGCTATAAATCATAAATTCTCATCAATTAATTAATATAATTAAAAAAACCAAGCAAACAATAATGAAATTAACATAAAACAAATTCGCTTAAGGTTTTGAATCCAGTACCATGCAATTACTGAACATTTACTTTTTACGATAATTTTAATTAAAAGCACAAAGCCAGCATACAATCATGTCTCTAATTAAAACTCAACCAATTAATAATAATTTCCTTTTCCGAAAACAGGAATTCGGAAAATAAAATTTAAAAAAATATCCTATTCAAGCAATATCATGCAAAAAAATAATAATAATAATCATCAAATAGTATATTATCCCTCTGTTTCTGTTACTTTTAATGTTCGAAATAAGTTGGCTCAGAAGGAATAAAATTCAACACTAATATTTCTTCATCCACAAACCATGAAAACCAATCTGGATCTTGGGGAAATTATAAATTTTTTCAGTGCACAGAAGTAAGTATTCTCTCATCAAATCCTGTCAACTGCTCCATGGTGAAAGTGCTTGTTGGTTCTTAAAAAACCGATGGTAGACAGTTTATTTGGCACTACACGTTTATTAAACATTACACAACGGAACACAAGAATAATACAATACAACACGAAGCTACATACTCGATGACAAGTTCAACGCGGACTCAAAAATGTTGATGGCTCGAAGTCTTTCACGCGTTTTCTCACGTCGGAAGTACAGACGCCTCATACTCTCCGTTAAGCAGAGGAATCATTCGGGAAGGTACATCCGAACTTCCAGGCAATGTACAGCGGTGAGCGGCTGTCAATAGACTATGGAAAGCCAAATATTCAGAAGACATGTGACAAGAGCATTCGACAGGGGTACACGTGCTCATTTACTGTACAGAAACCACGTTTATACACATGGCATGTTTTAGCCTATTTAGAGTCACAAGAATAGTGTTGTACAAATGAGTGATTTGCATATAAATTAGAACATATATCCTAGGTGACTTGTGAATTTTTATATGTGCAGAGAATTACATCAAAAAATTACATTACCTTCTTTGTTAAACTTGTTACTGACTCTGGATGCAGTAGTTAGACATTTTCTATTGACCAGTGTATAAATTATACATACTAAGTTCTAAGGCCATTATGGTCATAGTGTCTATATAATATACTAGCCACTGCGTGGTCAGAACGGCGTTACCCGTGACTGTTCTTTTCGTGGGGTCAGGTGTGACCACTGATCTCTAACCCAAATTGATTGCTACGAATTCGTAACCTATTGGATAACAGCCACAAGGGCGCTTCCCATGGTGTTGGTTTGCGAAACAAACCAAATGGAAATTTGTAGCCTATTTTAACGAATTCCTTGCTAATTTTAATTTGGTTTGTTTCGCAAACCAAACTATGAATATTATGAACTATGGTTTGCTTCGCAAACCAAAACCACGGGCAACGCTATGATGGACTCGCCATTGTCAAATGCGGCCAAATTCGATAACAGCCATCATGGCGTTGCCCGTGGTGTAGGTTTGCTTCGTAAATCAAATGGAAATTCTTAGCTTATTGAAAGGAATTCTCTGCGAATTCCAATTTCGTTTGCTTCGCAAACTAAATTATGAATATGATTAAGTATGGTTTGCTTCGCAAATTAGGTAACTGCCATAACGTAGGTGCCCAAGGTGGTGATTTGCAAATAGGAATTCGGCTGGACGTAACAATTTCATGCGAAAATAAAAATATTTAATTGAAAAATTATTTATCAAAAGAAAATCAAACGTACAAAGTATCTCTCTCAGATTTCAAATCCATTGAAATTTTCAATCAATGTTTAACTATCCCGATTTTACAAAAAAGAACAAAATAATGCCAGCCAAAATGTTTTTTTTCTTTGCTTTCTTAAGGTGAAATCGTAAAAAGGCTGGAAATGTAATCTCTTTTTTTTTTTTTGAACACGAATGTTGGTGGGACGTCACATTTTCTTGCGAAAATATAAAAGATATTCAATTTAAAAATTTTATATATTTAAAGAAAATCATATTTTTAGGTATCGAGCTATATGAAATTTTTCGCAGATTCCAAACCCGTTAAATTTTTTTCTCTATCTTTAGCGGTCTCGGAGATAGAAAAAAGAACTTCATAACAAAAGTTAAAAGTTTCTATTTTATGGTCTGGCTGGAGAATCATTTCTCCTCGCAAAATGAAAACGGAAAAAATAAATTTTAAATATGTTGTATCTTAATGTTGTTGCCATTCGAAAGAAAAGAATTTTAATTAAATTTCATTACATTCATTTTAAAATCTTCTAGATTGAATTTTAAAATTCGCTACTTTGTTACTAAAACACTAAAATTGTAAAACAATTGGACTACCTGTATGCCAAATCTCATTGCTGTAAGTGCATAGATTTGTCATAACTTTGCGTGCAAGAAACAAACAAGCAAACACTTCCTTTTATTATTTTAGAGACGCGTGGTTAGCCCGGTGTTAGTAGCTTTTGTAGAGTTATTGGTTTGCTTCGCAAACCAAATGGGAATTCGTAGCCTGTTGAGTAACATCCATCACGGATTCCCAATTGGTTTGCTTCGGATTGTGAATATTATGAACTATGGTTTGCTTCACAAACCATCACCATGGGCAATCGCGTGATGGTCTCGTCATTGTCAAATTCGAATTGCGAAGAGATTCGAATTGCTAAGTAACGTCACGATCTCTTGCGAAAATAAATAAATATTTGTTGGAAAAATTATTTTGTTTAAAAAAATCAAGGTATAAGTAACTTTAACAACTTAACTTTAACTTTTTACTTTTAACAAGTAAAGTAACTTTTACGCAAATTTCAAATCCGTTGAAATTTTCAATCTATCTTTAACGATCCCTATTTTACAAAAAAAAAAAAAAACTAAACAATGCCAGTCAAAATGTTTGATGTCAAAATGTTAAAAAAAAGCAGCCAAATCTAGTGAAAATACTCAGGCATCCATCTTATTTTCATACAGCCCAGCCGTAAGATTTTCTCAGATAAAACAATTGAAATATATATAACCAAATAAAGTTTTCACAGATTATACAGCCTTAGAGTAATGCGATGAATTAGACCTAAAATCCCCATGTGTTATTCTTTTCAAAATGACCATGTAGGGAGGCTAAACCTATTCCAAAAAAGAGTGGGCTGACCAGTGGGTCAAGGCTCCCTTAGTTAAATATTTTTGAAAATCTATAAGATTATTTAAACTTATAAATTAAGATTTTATTTAAATTAAACGTCTTTCAATCCCAGAAATACCTGTTCTATATACGGTACATGATACATTTTTAGCAATTAGGTCTATTTTGTTTGCATCCTCAACTCAAAAAATGCATTGAAAAAAATTGGGAGGCACTCTGTGTACAGTCCTGATCTGCACCACTGATTACAGTACTAATTATATATAACTGAATGTTATTTTATTCCTCGTATGCTTTGTTCTATAAAACAAGATGAAAAGCTCATTCCATAGAAGTTATGAAGGCAGCCGTAAAGAAAGTTACAGATGAAGGTTTTAGTATTCGTAGCACAGCAAAAGATTATGACATTGATTGGAAAACTCTGGAGAGATATGTAAAAAAATATAAATTGAGTAAAAATAAGAAAGACGTGGATAAGCAGCCTAATTACAGAACGGCGCAAATTTTTACTGATGAGGAAGAAAGACACTTGAAAGGATATTTATCACTGTCATCCAAACTACATTATGGATTAATGCCAAAGACTACTAGATAGTTGGTATGGTATATCATTTTGGAATTGCTTACAATAAAAAAATTCCCAACAAATGGGACCAAGATAAAATAGCTTCTTATTATTGGTTACGTGGTTTTCATTCACTGGTATAAGGAGCTATCCCTGCATAATCCTGAAAGTACAAGTATGAGTTCATCAATTGCATTCAATAAATTCACAATAGGCGAATTCCTAAGAATTAAAAAAAAAAAGTTCTTGAAAAATATAAATTTGATTCAGAAGCCATTGGCAATGTAGATGAACCTGAAATCACCACTGTACACAGACCAAAGAAAGTAATAGCTGGTAAAGGTGAAAAAAAAGTTTCGAAAGTAACGTCAGGTGAAGGGGGTAGCTTGAATACAGTATGTGGTACTGTGTGTACAATAGGTAATTCTATGCCACTTTTTATGGTCTACCCGAGAGTTATCCTGAAAATGAAGACTCATCTGTTTACCTAACAGATATGATAAAACTCCCATGCCCTATGCCTTCTGGTGGCACTGAAAGAGTTGTAATGAAAATACAGTTCGATTTGATTTTTCACACAATTCATACCTCTGAGATAAATACATAAATATAAATTATGGTATTACCTATACATGTTGTAAATTTTATTGCTTTCAAACGGAATAAAACATTTAACATCATTAAAAGGGATTTTTAGTACTTTATTGTATGGACAATTTTCATTATTGTTTCTAACATAATTCTATAATTTACTGTTAATAGTTTTACAATACATGTTCGCAAAACAATTTCAAAAAGTTAAACTATTATTTTAAAAATTGTGTATATACCTTAGTGTTTACATAACTTGTAAAATATATTTAATATTCCATTATAAAAATATGATTTTTGCCTGGGTTAAGCCTCATGTACCATATCGACAAAAAAGAAAAACCACTTTCAAGGTTAAAATAGTTATATTGAGAATTAGTATTTACAGGATTTGTACAGCTATAGTCTGTTTCACCCTAACTTGGCAGTACAGAAAAGACTGCGTTGACCGCATCGCAGCCGTTGTCATAGAAACTAGGGTTACACTGTCGGAAGAAGTCAACCATAAGCGACGAAATTCGCCCTTTTTGGCAAGGAGAGATAAAATGCACGTGGACATTTTATACGTTTCACAGATTTTTTATTTCTAACGGCTCTTGCATTACAGTCGTTAAAAAACAAAAAGCTACTCTATGTTAATATAAATCCGTTTTGATTTTTCTAATTGAGTATTATTTTTAATTATTTAAAAAATTATATATTATAATCCTGTGTAGGTATAAAAAGATACAAATACATCCATAATAAATAAATATAATTTAAAAAAATACAAATATAGTGAATATACATATAATAATAAAAAAATGAGACCAATATAAAAATTAGAGTTGAAAAAATAAACCTTATATGTTAAACATATTCTGAAACTGGCGGAACGGTGTCGGGTTGATTAGTAGTATATTATTAGTTTTATGAATCCTTTAAAATAGTTTACAAGAAAGTGTGCAGAAGAAACCAATCTCTTTCGTGAATATTAGTTACAATGAGAAAACTATATTTACGTTATACTTATTCATCACATGCATTTATACATCATCAATATATATAAAATATAACAACCAAATCTTTCAGTATCCTGTACAGTGTACTTTGGCTAATGTTTGTCGAAAAAATATCCTTATCGTTGTTAATTTCATTTAAAACTTTGTCCAATGTAGGAATTGCATTTGGACGGAAAAAATCATGAATTTTTCGTCGGTTGCACGATAAAGTAAAGTTGTCATATTTCATCATTCTTGTTCTTTTTCCAACGACAGAAGATCGTTTTTTTTCCTGGAGTTCTCAAAGGACTTGACGTCTTCTTTTCTTTTTTAAAAGGAAAAACAGTTCTTTTGGAAACACCAGTTAGTCGGGACACCTTTTCGACGATTTGGTTAATGGAATCACTAGGGTTTTCTTCTCGAAGTCGAGAATAAACATTCAATATGTTCCTCCGAGCTCCACTAACAATTTTCCTTGCTTTGATGACGTATACAGTTTGGTTGGCGACGTTCCTTTTTCAGTCATGTTCAGAGTATCAAACACACTCTAATAAAATAGCACAAGAGAGAAACGAGAGATACGAACGTAGGTACGCACGCTAGCAAAGACACAGAGCGAAATGGCGCAGACTTGGCGGGAAAGCGTATTTAGCTCGCCCGAAATGTTACCTTGGAAACCGGTTTCAACCGAACTAGAATTCCGTTTTAGATATATTCATTCGCTTCGGTCAAGAAATAAACGTTTTTTACAAATAAATAACCAATTATAAATGGTCAAAAATCACTGCTTCCTCATTGTAGGACAATATTTACACGTTTATATACATTTTCTTTATTTTAAATTCCAAATCAAGTTGAAACTATTTTTGATGCGGATGAACATCGTGTCTGCCTTTCCCAATGCTGACAAGTTAAGGTGAAACATAGTTTAGTTTTAAAATTAAGGACGAAATTCATCACCGATATAATACAGCAGCCTAAAGCTAAAAGTTCTCGCAATGGTATGCGGCTAGAAAAAGCCTCTGTCTCCAAAAGCATCTTTTCCCAGACAGCCTCCTCCAGTCACTTCCGCAGCAAGACCAGGAGTAGATCGGGAGAACGCTTCCCGTTGTGAACTCCCACGATTCTGGGTATTGTGATCTTTCACGATGCTACACTCCCTTATAGAGGGAGGAGGCTTGACCTACTTGCGTATGTTTTAAGATATATTAAATTAAATAGATAAAATATTTAATATTTATATATTTATTATATTTCCTATCATATTAATTTCCAATTATCAAAATAAAATTTAGAAAAGTAATTTTCTGAAAACGTGGTAAAAGCTCCCCAGGTTCCCCAAAACACTCAAAGGACATATGCAACATTTACTAATATATAATAACTGAAAACTCCTTAACCATATGTTTTCTTTTGATTACTAGAACAACGTTGCCCGTGACAGTTACTTTTGTGGGCTTAGATATAAGGTTGCCGGAACATCTCTTTTTCCGCTCGAATCTTTTTTCACTCTCTTTTTTAAGTCGAATCTTGATATGTCTTCTTTTTATGGTTGTTCACATTTTGTTCTGTTTGTTCATTATTTCAGATTGTGTTAAGAAATATGTTTCACTGTTCAAACTTTATGCGCTAATATACTCGCATTGCTTTCTATATCTTTATGTAAGCCACAGCTATTCAAATACCTACTAGATCAGTACATTGTACGAAAATCGTACGTATTATAAAAACGCATCAACGTATAATAGGAAGTTCAACCTGTAGTGTATATTGAGCTCCGTGTTAAAACGTCTCATTAGGAGATCAAATCGATAACCAGTGAGAATTTAGATTCTTGTTAGAATAATATATATGAATAAAAAATATTGCTCTTTTTATATGAGAATGACGAATAGTAAAACAAACGATTCGCAGCCGTTTTTTGATTGGTAGGAAAACTCGTTGTTGAACTTATTCACATTTTAGCATTAAATAGAAGTTGATTGCAGCGAAGAATTCGGGGAGTTATAATTATGTGTTGGTGTATTATTTACTTCTCTTGTTTGTTAGTATTTGTATTAGTTCTACCCATTGTTAAATTCTAATTTTTCGTGTTTGTTTATGTGATAAAGTTAAAGAATATAATATTAGTTGCAGTTAATTTATTAATCGAAATTCTAAACAAACTGTACATTTGGGTACAGAATCGTGTACGACGTATAGAGTCTCATTCATATATTTTAATACATAATCTTGTCAGTAATTTTTCCAGCAAGCTTATCAAATGATTGAAAACTCATTCAGAAATAATTAAATCTGGATTTTTCAAAAGAATTTTACCAAATGTTCTCTTTTCTGATATCCATCTTCTCGTTTCCCTAGGTAGGTATCTCCACTGTTAACGCTCGCCAACCCCCAATGTTTGTTGCTAATTCCCATTTGGTTTGCTTCTCAAACTAACATCATAAGCAACAGGCGATATGACAAGGGCACGTCGCCTCATAATTCCACCAAGGGCCCATTTGTGTGAGAGAAAAAATAAATTTAAAAAATTAGGTCCACCTCCACCCGACATTACACGGGCATGTCGCCTTATTGCTTTTATCTCGGCCCCATCTGTAAGAGAGAAAAACATAAATTTAAAATATGAGGTCCATCTCCACCCAACATGACATGAACATGCGCTTAATTCTTTGCACCATACCAGTCTCGATGGTAGCTTTGAATAGTTTGGAGGGTGGACTTGAACAGTTCTGATGGTGGCTTTGAATAATTATAATGGTGGCTTGGAACAGTTTTAAAAGCTGTGTCGTGTACTTTACGGCCTCATCTGTGTCACACTTAGTGTCGATAGATTTGTAAATTTGAACAATACCGAGCAATTTTTACAAAAGTTGCTTTTTGATTACATTGATTTCTTGGGGCAAGAATTGCCTTTGGTACAGCCATGCATGTGTTATCAGTAAACTGCTGTGCCACTTTTGGGAACACTGCCACTTTTAACTCTTGTGTTTTCACAATCGCTAGACATACATTCCTATTGTCCGAAGCAATGGAACCATTTCCCAGTCGAAGTAGGTTATCTGCATATTGCTGGGCAGAGGGATCACCGGTGACATGAACTCGCATGTTTCTTGACAGTCCAAGTCTGTGAATGTCATTCAAAATGTGAGAAGATTTCAAGCAAGCTTCTATTTGAACTGACCTGATTCCACGGAGAATAACCGGAATGTCGGTCGAAAATTGCCAGCCGACACCATAGTATCTCCTCCTATTGTGTCATTGTTACGCTTTGTGGTCTTTCAACGTGACATCAAGTGTTTCGAATGCACCTTTGTGGGTCATAGTACATTAAACCCACACAATAAGTTTGCAATCCTGTAGAGGCTTTGCTTTTCCCGAATTTCTTGAAATGTTAAACGTATTACTACACGTTTGCCAAATTTAACGGTAACTTGCAAGCCGAGTGAGCTGTCCTTATCCCCCCCTCCCCCGTAAATAGAGTTGTAGCAATGCTCCACGAAGCAATAGCCAGGGCAATCTTATTTCTCTGTCGCAATATAGCCAGAAGATTAATGCGAAAGGTTTTACCCGTAACACTATGAGCATCCAAAAAGAATATGCTGCATTGCCTGTAAAAAAAACCTCTTATAATCTTGTGAAATACTTCCTTTTGATCTCGGACCATTTTTGACAAATTTTACTCTATGTATGTTGCTAGTGCACATGCGTCAGTTTCTTTCCATGAGTTCCACACTTGACAGGACTGAACTGAAGTTTTGATTGGGCTGCGGTAGTCCGAAGCTTTTTAGGTCAGATCCACCCAACAATGCAACCTTACCCTCAATGTAGATTAGAGCTCTGTTGAAGATGTCATCACTGTAGTCCAAAATCATTTTCTGTTTCTGTACATGTACTTGGTGCAATATAAACTTTAACTTTTGGTTTGGATATCTTTTTTAAAGTTTAGCGATACTTATGAAATTTTTGGTTTGCTTACTTACTTTTACATCCAGAGCTTCAAATCGGGCATGGATGAAATCGGCCCTGATCTGAAAGTGGTAATCTTAGCAGACAAAACCCCACATGGTGAACATCTCGCCATTCTTGGATTGTGTTGATGTTTTTTGCAATTTTTTGTTTTTTCTGTGTTTGTATGTCTTTTGGAAAGTATAGCAATATTTAATTTTGATAATTTATGCAACGGATAAACTTACAGAAGCATAAACTTTAACTTTTGGTTTGGATATATTTTTTAGATTTAATTTTGATAATTTATGCAACGTATAAACTTACAAAAGCATAAACTCTAACTTTTGGTTTAGATATCTTTTTTTAAAGTATAGTGATATGTCTGCAATGTTTGGTTTGTTTACTTACTCTTATATCCAGAGCTTCAAATCAGCCATGGACTAGATCAGCCCTTAATTGAAAGTGGTAATCTTAGCAGAAAAATCCCCACATTGCGAACATTCCGCCATTCTTGGATTTTGTCGATCATTTATACAGTTTTTGTTTGTTTCTGTGCTTGGATGTCTTTTGTAAAGTACAATAGAGATATTCAATTTTGATAATTTATGTAACGTATAAACTTACAAAAGCATAAACTTTAACTTTTGTTTTGAAAATCTTTTTTAAAGTTTAGCGATTTCTGTGTACTTCAATTTTCATATAGCAACGTTTCAATCGCTCACCAACGCATCCCTCAAATGTGCATATTGTTCTACTCTCAGAGTCATCTGATTCAGTCGCATGTACAGCAGCCTTTCCGATTCAATCTTAAAATATATGTCGACGAATAATTAATGTAACATGAAACCCCACATGAAGAACATCCCACCATTCTTGGATTTTGTTGATATTTTATGTAATGTTTTATTTGTTTCTGTGTTTGGGTGTCTTTTGGAAAGTATAGCAAGATTTAATTTTGATAATTTATGCAACGTATAAACTTACAAAAGCATAAATATTAACTTTTGGTTTGGATAATTTTTTTTAAAGTTTAGCGATTAACGTGCACTTTAGTTTTCATCTAGCAACATTTCAATCGTTCATCAACGCATCCCTCAAATGTGTATACTGTTCTAATCTCAACAGTCCTCAGATTCAGTCGTTTGTACAACACCCTTTCCGATTTAATCTTGGAATACATGTCCACGATAAATTGATGGAACAGGTCTTTACCTTTCAGTAAAACGTGGAAATTCGAAGAGCACATCATCATCCGGTGAGCGTAGAACTACATAGAAGAAATGTTCTTAGTTTACAGAAACGATCCAAATCCGAGAATGGCGGGATCCCAGTAAAGACCATTTGTAAACTGTTGACATTTTTAGGAAACCAAACAATACAAAATATGATAATAAATTAGTTTTAAAATGTTCTACAATATATTTAAAATTTGGTATAAATATCGCTATACTTTCCAAAAGACAACCAATCCAAAATGATAAAAATTAACTTTACAAAAACCAAAGTACACAAAAACAAAAACAAAATGGCATAAATGAACCAAATCCTAGAATGTCGGGAGCATATATATATAAGAATGTAACCCCTAGAGCCAGTTGTATTAGTTATTTTAGAGTAAAAATATATTTGAAAAATTTCCATAAAAGAACTATTCGAGTAATTTACATTCCATCCAATTCGTAAAAAATTACAGTTTAAACTAAACATAATTTTCTGTTATAAACACATTACTTATTGATCAATAGGGTGGGTTGAACAATGAAAAGATGTTACATTTTCTCAGAAGTTTCTTTACTCCCTTGAGAAACAAAAATGTATTTATAAGAGATGTCACTTCCTACAATCTTCTTGTTTACAATCTTAAAAAAACTTCTATATAACTAACGAATCTTTTATTCCCCAAAGAATAAATTCATTTCATTATGTAAATATATCTGTTTCTGGTAGAGATACTATTAATGCTCAAAAGTATTGAGATATTCTCTCTCTCTCTCTCTCTCTGATAGAGGTGACAGTTTTATAAAAACTTATATTTCTATATACACTGCTGGCCACCGTAAATGCAACACCCTGAAGGAAGCATTCAAATAATATGAAATTTACAACATGCATTAGCGGAGGTGAGATATGCAAATTATTAGAATTTCAGCACATACGCACATCACGCGTACCTGTGGCGCCACTTCAAAGTGCTATTTAAGGCTTGGAGATTTCGACGATTTCAAGTACAGCAATTGTGTTTTTCTTGTGGTTTAAAAAAAACGATCAATTATGCCTCGTAGAAAACAGCGATCATCTTTTGATCAAGTATCCGAGTTCGACAGAGGAAGGATAGTGGCCTACCGAGATTGTGGATTATCTTCCAGGTAAATCGATAATCGTGTTGGACGAAACCTAACAACTGTAATGCGGATATGTGATCGTTGGATGCAGGAGGGTACGACGGACCGACGTGTTCGATCGCATCCACCTCAGTGCACCACTTCATGTGATGACAGGCATGTTGTGCGTATGGCAGTGACGGATCGCTCAGCCACATTACGAACAATAGCACAGCACATTCAGTCTGTAACGCATCATCCAGTGTCTGCGCGTACCATTCGACGCCGTTTACAGCAGAGCGGTCTGTCCGCAAGACGTCCATTGCTTCGTCTGCACTTGACGCAGAACCACAGACGTCTCCGCCGCCAACGGTGAGGTGAAAGAAGGATGTGGATGGCAGAATGGAATGAAATTGTCTTTACTGACGAGTCACGCTTCTGTCTGCAACACCACGATGGTCGGATTCAAGTCTGAAGACACCGTGGAGAGAGGATGCTGAAGAGCTGCGTTATGCACAGCCACACTGGTCCTGCACCGGGTATTATGGTATGGGGCGGTATTAGATGTCACTCTCGCACTCCTCTAGTACGCATTGCCGGTACTTTAAACAGCCAGCGCTACATCTCCGTGTTGTTGGAGCCAGTTGTCCTTCCTTACCTTCAGATCTTTCCCTCAGCCATATTTCAACAGGATAATGCGCGACCACACGTGGCACGCATTGTCCAAGGGTGCTTCGTCAATCGCCAGATTGAATTGCTTCCCTGGCCAGCTCGCTCTCCGGATGTTTTGCCGATAGAAAACATGTGGTCCATGGTTGCTCAACGATTGACCCAGATTACATCCCCAGCTGCCACACCAGATCAAGTTTGGCAACGTGTGGAAGCTGCTTGGTCTGTTGTATCCCAAGAACACATCCAAAGTCTCTTTTAATCAATGCCGAGGCGTGTGACCGCGGTGATCTCCAACAATGGCGGCTACTCTGGCTACTGATTTTGGCAGGAACTACACTTCACAGAAGTCTATAAATTTAATCATTTGATACTTGGTCAACATGTTATCTACAAAATAAATTTTGTTGTGATATCTCTTGTCTTTCTTGGTGTTGCAATTTGGGTGGACAGCAGTGTATTTTCCAAATGAATAAGTATATTTCAAAATAATAAAGTAAATAAATAACTCACAAATAAGTAGTATATTCATTGCAATACTTTTTTGAATTTATCTGTAAATACCTAATGCTTTCTAAACCTATAATAATTATGTTCTGATACTTAAATTTAAACTCAGATTTACTTTTAACAAGGTTTGTTTTAAATGTTAGACCAGGGGTGAAAAACCTATATGCATTACAAATAGCGCACTTCATCCTCGTGCATACTTATTCTTTTTTGATGTAGGCACCGTCACTGAATACATCTTCGTATTTTCAACATCGGAGTGCTCTCAGCTCAATTCATACAGCCTTCTTACTCATCAGTTCGTCGCATTTTTTTGAAAGTTTACAGTTAATAATCTGTGGTATACGATGTACGTACTTGTGATTTGATTGCTCTTTTTCGTCATTAGACATTTAGAGTTTTAAACTTTTTTTATGTTTTTTACAATCCTGTTAAACAGCACAGTGCAAAAGAAGCGCAGGAAATGAGTTATTATTTATAGCAAGTCCATCAGGAAAACCGTTTTGTATTGTTTAGGAAAGTACTGTTTTACATTTTTGAAGACAGGATCTTTAATAAACACTATACAACACAGCATCAGACTAACATAGAAGAAAAAATGAAGCTCGTTCTTGGGTCTGAGTTTCGTAAAGAATATGTGACTAAGAAAAAGAAAAACAAATCAGAAGACCAAATATTTTTGCTAAAGTAAGTTGTGAAGACTTGGCGATGTCAGAAGCGTCCTATGAAATTGCTTTAGCATTGGCGAAAAAGAATAAATCTTTTTCTGACGGGTAGAAATTGTTAAACGTTGTCTCCAAATATTTGCACGCCATCTTGGTAATAAAGGTATTGAAAAGAAAGCAGACGAAATTGCTATATCAAGGCAGACAGTTACGAGACACATCGAGGAACTCTCTAAGAATATATGTCAGCAACTGGAAAACTTTGTCCATTCTTTTCTCTAGCTTTTATGAATCAACGGACTTTTGTGATGTTGCCAAGTTATGCATTTTATAAAAGGAATTGATGATAATTGTAATGTATTTGAATAAATTGCCAGTCTGGATTCATTGAATGATAAAACAAGAAGATCAGACATATTTGAAAAAGTAAAATCATGCCTAGAAAAATCTAAAATTTGATTATAGTAAACTCATCAGAGTGTGACTGGCGAGGCGCCGTCAATGACAGGTAAAGTCAAAGGCACTACAACATTGCTTGAAAAAATTTTAAATTGACCTGTACTAAAATATCTCTGCATTATACACAAAACGGCAATGTGTTGAAAAAATTGAAAAATGAATCATGTTATGCTACCGGTTGTGAAATGTGTGAACAAAATTAAAGCAAGACCATTAAGTAAACAACAATTCAGAAAATATTGTGAATTGTTAGATTTGGAATATGGTGAACTTGTCCTTCTGTGTGAGGTGCGCTGGCTTTCTAGAGGATAGATTGTGAGAATACATTTGAAAATTTAAAAATGCTGATTATACTTTTTGAGAACAGAAATATGAACTACATGATAAGCTCAAATCAAGCAAGTTCATAACCTACGATTTAATATCTCTACGATGGTTTCTATTCCAATGTGTCATAAATGATAAATTCTATTAATCAGCAATAACTGATTTGGTAAAAGCCATTTTGAAATTTGATCATCACAAGAACGGGTAAATAATTTATAAATTTGCAATAAAAATAATGTATTTTTCCATACGTTACTTATTATATGACTTACACTGTGCACCAAAAATAAAATCTGTGAAAAGCTCAAATGAAATAGTAACTTTTTATAAGAAGAATACAGCACCATAATTACAAAATAAATATCTATAATATGAAAATATTAAATGATTATAGAATAAATGAATTTAGAATATGAACTGGTAGGAGTTATGTTCACACTTTTAAGTAATACGAAATGTCATGAGGTATGTGTTTTTATTTGAGTCATTCTATGTGTAGCAGTGGATTCACAACCACACGATACTTACATTTTAAGTCTCATGTTTATATGCAGGATAGTGAGGCACCATCGTGCATGAACCACATTTCCCGCTACACATATGCATGTGAACGATGCCGGGACAGCGCAGATGGTCTTCGACAGGCGACCAGTTGGTTATGGATGCAGGTGATTTCAATTGATTCCCTGAAAAATCTGGACAAAGGTACATAATTATTTGTAAAATAAAAGCGTTAATTGTAGATTAGGCTGTTTAGTTGCGTTGACAGGCACACCAAATGGCCCACTACCTTACAAGGGTGTGGCAACTTAGCCACAGATTTTGTGATAATCCCTATGAAAGGGAAATTGAAACCTCACATCTTCCCTACCCGATGGGGAATTCTCCAAATTATTTTGGGACGTGATCTAAGGAAGATCACTCTGGAATGGACCTGCCCATCCTGTTTATGCTTCTTGACATTGTGTTAGTTTGCGTAATTTTAATAAATAGATGTTAAAAATAGAACTGGAATTGAATTGATTTGAACATGTAACTTTCTGATGTGCAAACTTTGGACTCGATGTAATATTTTTTTGCATCACAAAGAGTGCGCTTAACGTACTCAATCCGCTGCCAGTCTCCTAACGACGTCACACTTTGCAGACGTATTTTCACGATTTTCACCCCATTGCGACCCCATATTTTATTGCATTTTTTGTTTGTTCTTCTTGATGCGTACTATCACCACTCCAAGTTTGTTGGTGGAGTCCAAATACACGCTGTATGTTTTATTTTCCTTTGCAAGTATTGCATGGCATGAAAAAAAAAAGTTTTATCTTTTGAACATAGAAAATGAACTGTACATCGCAGTAGAGCAGTTTTCTACACTTCAAAGACCTTACATATTGTCCTTAGGTGCTGGTATCACTGTACACTCAACACCCTTCTATATAGGGTTCTCAGTAAGGGTATCTCATCAAAACCATCCACTATTTTCACGAAGCATAAAATAGTTCAATAATCGGACGGAACACAATTTTCAACAGCTATTCCTTTCTTAAGAGAAACATAGTTAATAAATGGATAAGGCGTTAGGTTATAACTGTAGTCTCTACGAAATAATCAAGATAGTAGATCTTGTAACGATCACATTGCGGTGGAGTTAACGACTACTACACTAACAACTTTTTCTTGAACACGCAAAAAATAATGGTGCGATTAATTAAATAAAAAATACTCACTTTAACTTCATTCCCAGGCGGGTGGAAAAAGGCAGAAAATTAACAAAAAAAAAGCGAAATTTTTAAGGTAAACGGAAGTTTTTTATCCACTCATTTCCATCCATCACTGACAGATAGTAATAAAAATACCAATAAAATAAAATAACAATTCATAAAAAAACTTTTTAAAAAATCAGGCAAAATAAAAAAAAGTTACTGAGGATAATGGATACGTTTTTCTAAAGGTTCTATTTCAACAAACTTGTCACGGCGAAGATAAATGGGGACCTTACAATATTTCTCTGGCCTCAATCCGTTTATTATATAAGTGGCCTTTAGGACAATTCATCACATTTTGTGACAGCTCAGATTTCTAGTGGAGTCTACTTCTTCGGGGTTGTCAAATTTTTCAATGAGTAATGCCGTTTTATTCCTACAATTATAAGGTACACTGACTTTATGTAATGAGACGGCAATCAGGGTGCTTGATTTTTGTTTCGGTAGCAGGGCTTGCTTGTCCCTACTGTTTGCTTCATGATAGAATCACATATGGTTATTATCCAGTCTGAGTGGCATACAGATGAAAAAGAAATTAGTTCAAATGGATTAGGGAATATTTATGGAAATTTATTACATTAAGATACATTATCAGTTCTTGCATTTAAGCTATATGATACTGTACTTGAATATCAAAAGCATTTATTATACTCATTAATAACTGCATAGGATATAATAGGTTTTCTTTTGTAGCGAAAGAGATTATAAAGTTCTGGTTTTTGTTTGGTGCTATTCCATTTTTGTCAAACCTTTAAGAAATAAAGTGTTGTGAAACGAAAGTGAGTATTTTTTCACTTCTATTATTCTGTAAGGGTTATTATTGATGTAAAAAAGAAATACGTAAACATAGTGATAGATGGTAATTTGTACACTTGCGAGTTAAAGAAATGTAAGATTGTTTTCAGACGAGCGATTGAAAGTTTTCACGTTTTCTAGATCACCCTACAATAATATGGACCGGACTCCAGCGGATTTGCATAAAATCCGACTGCTTGTTTGGGGTGTTTTTCGTGGTATTGCCTGAGACCTTTGCATGTTGTTTCTGGTAAATTGAACGCCGACGCCTGCACGAACATTTTGTACAACCAGGTTCTTCCTACGCTCTGTCAGTTTTATAGAATGGGCGAATGTTACTTCCAGGACGATAACCCTCCACGTCATGTTGCAGCCTCTGTCAAGCAGAGGTATCAATATACGGATGTAAAACGTCTTCCCTTGCCTGCTCTGAGTCCCGACCAAAGCGATGCTTTCGAACCAGTAATCCACGTCCGAAATCTACAGCTGATCTGGCGACATTCTTGCAGCAGGAATGGACACAAATACCCATAGCTGTGTATCAAAAGCTTGTTGAAAGTAATCCCAGAAGGGTTCTAGTGTAATTGAAGCACGTGGGGGAACAACCCTTTATTAAAGCATGTATTCTATCCCTTATAACATCACATCGTGCTGTCCGGTCCATTATTGTAGGGTATTGTATTTGTAATATACCGTTGTGTTCCTCAAGTGCAACATCTTTTAACTACCCACCTCACAATAGCTGTAATTGTGAACTCCAGTATTATAACGTATTTGAAGTAATTACGCGATCCCACATGTTCCATCTGTATGATTAAAAAGTCTATGGCACTATCTTGATGACGAGATCACCTGTCAATCATTATCAGAATTCGTCAGATCTTGATGGACGAGATGTTTCTTTTAAACCACTTTAATTATTAAGAGTGGATTTACATTGAGGGTTAATTTAAAATACAGAAAACACAACTGGTAATATCAGAAACAGAACACTGCAGCAACACGCATTAGTAACAGATAAGTGAACAAAAACGAAATCGCCCCATAAAAAATTAATTCCACTAAATTTATCCTCGTAAAGCTGACTCACTTTCAAAGGGAAATGTATGTACTTTACCCGGTTCAACTCAGCCGTTAACGACGCAAAAAAAATTCCCCAAAGTAAATGGATCCATAGCCATACGTGCTCCCGGATCTGCAATACGTACAGGCGATCCCAGAGTCGGAACTATCAGGATAATTAAAGACAAATTGCATTACCAGTAGCATTCCGTTGTCGTATTTCATCATGAAATGAAGCGTGGAAGGCTCTTTCATTCTTATCATCGCAGCAACACATGCCATACGGGGAACGGAAAACAGCGTCCATGCTCCGCATCCAAAAACCCGAAAACAAAGGGGAAAAAAACCCGTTTAGATCCGAGTCAGAGCACGATCCAAGACGAAGGAGCGGCTTCACCACGTGGGGATCCCTCAACGTGTGATTAACCCGATGATTCACGGACCAACGGTTTACTTACGCTCTGCCAAAGAATTCTTCAGCAGCGATTAAAGGAGCGAGGGGTTTGAATAAAGGTCAAAATAATCGCTAGTTTTCTCCAACGGGATAAACTCGGAATTGAAAACGAATTAGAAAATCCCAATTAAGCGAATACTTGGCTCCGACAACATTCTTTTGTTCGCTCTTTGCTCTCGGGATGAACAGTCAGCGTGAAAATTCTCGACCGAGCGTGAGAAGTCCTCCTCTTGCGATAGGCAGAAGGGTACCAGGGAAGATCGGGGCAGTTGGGAATGAAGATGTCAAGTGTTTCCACACCAGGACAGTATTATTGAAATTTTCTTTTAACTTGTGTGTCCTTGTGGCTTAAAAAGACGATTGACTCAAGTAAATTTCTTTGGACTCAAAATACCAATAAAAATGACTACATGAGAAGATATGTACCTAGTACTATTTCTCAAATTCGTTTATTACGTATGGTCTTTAGGTTAGACTCAAGTACCATCGCCAATTGACAATAATTAACCAAATTGGCAATAATTAGTCCTTGTGGCTTAAAAAGACGATTGACTCAAGTAAATTTCTTTGGACTCAAAATATCAATAAAAATGACTATATGAGAAGATATGTACCTAGTACTATTTCACAAATTCGTTCATTACGAATGGTCTTTAGGTTAGACTCAAGTACCAACGCCAATTGACAATAATTAACCAAACTGGCAATAATAAGTCTTTGTGGCTTACAAAAAAGATTGACTCAAGTAAATTTCTTTAGACTCAAAATACCAATAAAAATGACTATACGTATAACTGTTCTATGACTAATATTCTCACCAAAGGATTAAAACAGTTTTGGCTATCAGTAAGTGGAAGTAATTTTGTAATCTAGAGTACATTATCTATTTACCGAGAGGCTATTGTTCACTCGATGTTATCTGTCGCAGTCCTTCTAATTTAACCCACAGGGTTAACCCGTAATTTACACAAACACTTGTAAGTTTGAAAAAAAATTGGTAGGTTGTTTGGAGGATACAAGCTGTAGTTTTGATATGAATACCCAGGCCTGATGTTGGATTGTGTATCGAGTAATATTTCTCAGAGAACAAATTTGTATATTGCGCATGGTCTTTAGGTTAGATTCAAGTTCCATCACCTAGTACCATAATTAACCAAACTAGAAATAATTAAATAATTGCTCAGTTGGCAATAAGTAAAAGAAATAGCCATTCAGATCCTAGTCTGAGAAATATCAAAGTCAAAGAATGAGGCTTTATCACCGAGGGAATTCTTCAACGAGTGATTAACCCGATTATTCACTGATCAACGGTTTACTTAAGCTCAGCCAAAGAATTCTTCGGCAGCGATTAAGAGGTTTGAATAAAGGTCAAAGTAATCGCTAGTTTTCTTCAACGGCATAAACTCGGAATTGAAAATTAATGAGAAACTCACAATTCAGCGAATATATCGATTCGTTGTCAAACTAAGGGTTACAATAACACAAAAGTGTTGCCAATTAGAGATGGCTTTGTGTTCATGACTGTAAATGAGAAAAATCAAATACAAGTGAACGTCTTTGAACTCAAAGTACGAATAGGATTGACAATGAAGAGTATTTTTTCTTTTGTTAAATATAAATGGTGATAGTGTTTCTTCTGCGATGCATGTTTATTCCTCGTATTCCGAGAGTGTCACCATAATAAACTACACTTTGAAGTAACCCCATTATCTATCATGAGAATGTATTTGAACACCAGAACTAAAATCTGTGCGCACCGTCTAGTTTTACTGTTTTTACACTGGAAATAGAAGTACATGTTATGTGTGAGAAGTTAAGGAACTAGTACGCTCTAAGAATCAATTTGTTTCTTATGCTAACAATAATATTAATTTCCCTTAAGTAACTATAATATCAATTGCCCTTGAGTAAATATAATATTAATTGCCCTTAAGTAACTATAATATAAATTGTCCTTAAGTAACTATAATATTAATTGCCCTTAAGTAACTATAATATTAATTGCCTTTAAGTAACTATTAGTATTGCACTTAAGTAACTATAATATTAATTGCCTTTAAGTAACTATAATATTAATTGCATTTAAGTAACTATTAGTATTGCACTTAAGTAACTATTAATATTGCCCTTAAGACCTATTTAGACGATTGTAGTAAATGCATCAAGTGAAAATTAAAAAGAATTAACAGTTTGATCGTACTTCCAAGCAAAATGTTGGAGTTACAATGGAATTTCCCCTTTCATGTTCTGGCGATTTCCTCATAGCAGCGAGTGGTATGTCTCTGAGAAGACTTGGTGAAGTACGTCGGGAGTTTTATCTTGGTTGGGTCAGCCTACTAAGTCAATCCCTATTCCTAGCTAAATGCAAACAGGTTTCTCCTGACGGTAAGTCAGACTTCACCTTTCATGGCACCACTCTAAAATTATGTAATTGCAATTTTAATTCTAAGCCATGTACTAATTCTCCCTTCCTATATTTACACATTATATCGGCGTCTCTGCCGGACAGTTCCTGCATTAACATAAATTGATCTTTCCGTGATTTGTGAAACATGGTATATTTGACTTGGTCTAATTAATACTTTGACCAAAGAAATTAGTAACAGCAAAAGCACGAATTTTTGCTTAAGTTGGATTATAAAGAAAATGTATCCATCAAATATTTTTATTTTGAATTCCTCTAATATTTGAGAGGCAAAAACTTTCAAGACTTTTTCCTAAGCGAAGCAATTATTTTTGAATTCCTTACTAGTTCTGGTAAATCATGTGTTACCCAATATAATTTCACTCCTTGTAATCTTACAATTTTTAAATCTCTAACTAATTTTGTTATCGAATTTTTCTGAGTAAATATTTTTCTCATTATTAATTTATCACATTGTTTTATGCACTTGTTCACCGGGATCCAATTTTGGAATTTAAAATATCTAATATAATACCGAATAAAAAAAAACTTAAGCAGTTTTAACTAATTTTTTATAGCAACAAATAAAATCACTTTTTAAAAAATGCATGTTCATATAGAACTATTTTACCATGGTTATGTTTTCTTAAATATTTTATCACTATTATATTGGATGAATGAAAACTAATTATATTTTGGGAAGTAAAAATAAGGTCTATTTTATTCATCAAAACAAATTAATGAGACTCGGCTTTAATTTAACTTTAAATATTTTGCTTAGCGATAAAGGTTAGAACCTAATCAGTTTCTAAAAAAAATAACAATAATGATAAAATAGCTATTTATAAAGAACCAAAAGAAACCAAACAAGTTAGAGAAATGTGTATATCAAGTTCCATCAAATCACACACAGCAACAAAGTATATCTGCTACCAAAGCTGTAATCTTGTTTGAAATGGTAGTTAGGGAACATTGTCGAATTCTTCTGGTTGAATTTTGAAGTAAAAATAAAATGTACCCATGAAAATTTATTGGTTGCGTGTACAAAAACAGCTACAATCTTCTCCAGCATTTTTCTATTAAAGATCAGAACAACCCTCAAACAATGTCAAGTAAAAAAGCCCCTTCTGGATAATGAATCCTGCGACCGAGTGCTACAGACAGAAATTTGAAATTCCGATTCTTGTTGACGATTACACATGCCTCACACCATAAAAACGCTATCCTGAAAATGGGCTTTTTCTCTATCATAAGCGGAAATAAAATTCGGTCCCATGCCTTGCAATTGAACAATAAAAAAGATAAGATTTTTTTATTATTTCGGATAAATTTTACGTCAGGCGCTTAGAACACTGATAAATAAATAAACGAGAAAAATATCGAACATAATGTTATATACATTTCTTTGCTACTCTCCTTTTGAAAAAAATGAGTTCACTTTATTTCTATCCAGCTGAAAATGCTGCTGCCGATGCCAAAAATTCATGTACCGATCGTGAAGAAACTAACGAAAGCTTTAAAGTGATCGATTTAAAACTGTATAGTTCATAGTTTCTGGAATGGTTGTAGAGACGTATTATTTTTGAAAGAATAAGTGCAGGCAGACTAATTTAAAAGAAAGTGGTTCGCTGCCATAAAACTTGATTTAAAACATACCTCAATTGATTATAGTTTGATATAACGCTGTAGATTCCATGCTTGTTTTGTGTTCCTTCAATGCTTCGGTTTTAAACACTACACACTATATATATATGTAAGGTTTTTTTAATTTTCCATGAAAGATCAGTACATTTACACAAAGTCATTCCTGAATGGTGCGCTGTGCTTAGTTTAGAAAAATAAAGTGCCGAACTTGAATAGATTTTGAATAAAAATAAAACTGTCCGCAAGATGATATTTTATACAGGGTGGTGATCAAATTACTTTCACTTTTTAGAGTGATCTGTAGCTAAATCGAATAAACGGAATCGAACCAAATTTGGCATTGAGACTTTTTGAAGACACGGGGAGATGTATTACCACCAAAATGAATTTTTAGTGCAAAAAGACGATGATAGGGGGAATTTAGCGCTTTTGGAGTCGAAAACAATCGAGCATTTGCATTAAAGGCAGAAAAAATGGATTAAGCATTACGGTCGCCTGTGGAGAATATTGCTGGATGAGGATCAGTTCTTCTTGAATGGCTCTTTCAACACCCATAATTGAAGACTTTGTGCATAGGGGCATACCCAAGCGTTCCAACAGTTCTCACTGCATTCTACAAAGACAACCATATGATGGCTTCACAGATGACTTTATTCTATGATCATACTTTTTTGAGCGTATCACTCCGACAGATCCCGTAACCAATATCATCGCAGGAGACAATTATCGAGGAATGCTGAAAAGTAGGGTCCGTTCTCAATAACAGCAACGACATTGTCTGGACTCGATCATTTTCGTGCAGGATGGAGCAGGGTCACATATTCCCATTCCCTGTTCTGTATAGTGTCATTTTATTCCAGCATTTCACTACTGACAGGTATATCGGTCAATACTTTCCGACGGAATAGTCTGTTCGCTCCACGAACACGCTGGAATTAGTGGCGTAGTTCTTGCTTACGCAGTCGAAACTGCATATTCCATTGTATTTGCGTGTAATGCCAAAGTTTGACTTCTTTTTACTCCAACAGCCGCAAAACGTCCCCTTTTTTTATACTAAAATTGTTTTGGTATTAAAATGGTACTTAATACATCTTCCCTTGCCTTCGAAAGTCTCAATACCAAATTCGGTTCCATTCCGTTTATTCGAGAGCTACAGGTGCCTCCAAAGAATTCAAGTTATTTTTTTATAGCCTCTGCATATAAAAAGTGGTAAACTCAAGAATTACTGTATCGTTACTAAAAAAATGAGCAAAGAGGCAGGCAATAGGAGGGTGTGTAAATTACGTCAATAATCTTAGCTATGGTCTCTTTGCGTTTTCATATTTCCTCTCTTAATTTCCATTCACAATGCTTTTATAGGCAATTTAATTGGTGCTATCAAATCTTTTTGAGGAAGGGGCAACTATTGATGCCATCCTCATGTGGCAGACCTCAGGAAAGCAATCGTCCTTGATGTTTAAGACCTTTCAGAGATTTAGATTTAGAAAATATATGGGATGTTCAAATTTCAATTAATAATTGATTTTCATGATCACATTAGCTGAATTCTGCAAATACAGTATTTTTCAAAAATTCTTGCTCTTGTTTTAAAATATTCCCAGTTGCAAATCTTAGATTTTTTTTCTTTTCACCTTCTGAGGGAGGCTGCAAGCTAGTCAACCTTGCAGGACTTTTAATAGGGTTGATTTACTTAGCCAATGGTTTGTTCCCTAGGAATGTTCCAACCAATACTTCTCGGTATTTAATTATTATGTGTGTTGCAAAGGAAAAGAAAAGCTACTGTATTCAGAAATCTCGTGACTCTCAAAGATTGGTTGGATTGGGTTGCGTGAAGTAATAGGTCATATCTAGCCAAGCTACTCGCTAAAAAAACAGACGAGGTCGAGCTATTTACAGTAACACACAAGGTATGTTTCACGGATACGGAAAAGGGAAATACATCAAAGAAATCAAATATGCTCCGCCTACACCTCACAAGTGATCTCAAGCTCTTAAGGTTAACTTTCTTTTGTTCTAAGCTTCTGGATTTCAAATGTATTAGAAGTCCATGATATGCATCATAACCTAGTAGTTACATTCTCTGCAATATAATATTACAACTTGATGTGAAATTCGTTAATTGAATTTATTTACATTTTATCAGAAATTTTTCTTTTTAGGGGTAAATATTGGTTCTACTTTTATAGTACAGCAGTGTGATATTCAGTTAAAAACAAGGAACAAAATTTAAATAATTGATCTTTGTATATTTTTAAATAATTAAAGTACGCTGTTGGATACTATGAAGGAAGCATCCAATAATATTGACATTTGCCGGATGGAGAATTATGGAAGGATATACAAATTGTTAGCACTGCAACGTATACGCAAATAATGTATGCAGTACAAAAAGGAGAAAAAATATGCTGTTTTAAGCATTGAAATTGTGTTTTACCATCTATTCTCCTGTGTATAAGAAACTTTATTATTTCTCGTTGAAATACGACAATCCTATGATCATGGTTTTGAGTTTGACAGAAATGGAACTGCCTCTTATCTTTCTATTACTATTCTTCCTAGAAATCGATGATCATGTTGGATAAAATAAAGAAATTGTGATGTGAATATTCAATCAATGGATGCAGGTGGGAAGATCAGACCTATGTCAATGATTGCATCATGCTCATCGCACCACCTAATGAAAGTAATTGCATCTTGTGTGCATGGCCATTAAGAGTCGTGCTGTAACGTCAAGAAACCTATTTCAAGAATTAGGGTGTGTTGCACGACAACTTGTTTCAGCACATACAATTTTAAATCACCTGTAGCAACGAGGAATTTTTCAACTCGTCCGTTGCTGCGACGACACACCACAAGCGTCTGCAGCTGCAATGGCACATAGAACATCTCATATGGGAAAAAGAATGGCATGACATTGTCTTTTCAGACGATTCTAGATTCTGTCTTCAGCACCACTATGGTCGCTTCCCAGTCTGACAGCGTTTCTCTGACACACTGCACGACTTTTGAATTATGCATGGCCTTAACAGTCCGTCAGCTGGCGTTATGGTGAAACTTCATTTGATTACATTCCCTCACTCATATAGTACGCATTTCAGGCACAGTCAGCAGTCACCACTGCATCTTTGAAGTTTTAGAGTCTATTATGCTCCTTTTTCAGGCATTTTCCTATTTTAAACGGGACACACATAACGTGTAACGTACAACAGTTCCTGGATATCCACCAGGTTCTACCTCTTCCACGTCTTACACGTGAACCAGATGTGCTGCCCATCGATAGGCACACCACAGACTATCCGCGGTTGCAACACATGACATGTGTCAACATCAGCATGACAAAAGCAGCATGACTGACATACCCCAAACACACATCCAATCCTCTTTCAATGCTGAAACGTACAGCAACAGTCACAATCCCCCATGGCGACTGCACACAATACTATTTTTTTCACAGTTCTCAAGTCGAGTGGAGCTGTAATAAAATCATTTCACGCTTGTTCATAATCTTAATTGTATAATAAACATGGCTTTGATATATGTTGTCTTTCATGGTGTTTCATTTCCGATGGACAGCATTATAGTTAAACAATTTATAAAATTACCACTTGAAACTGCTAATGGGCGGGTCCATACGATAATACACCTTGATAGAATCTGTTAATTTTGTAAACCTTCGTTAGGGAATTTATTCAAAATGTCATTCTTTGGGGGAAAAAATAAACACAATTTAGTATAATACACATTTGTCACAGTTGCTTTTTATCTGCAGTTTTTCTGTTTTTCGGAGCAGTCAGGTGTACAATTTTTTTTATCAAACCCTGACTTAAAGTCTTGATTACAAGTGGAATTGGTAAATTCTAAAATGGTGTCAGAAAAACAGAAATGTTCTTTCATTTCGCTTCCAAGTGTGGAGTCCGAAATTTCCCGAGTGGTTTAAGAGCATTTCAAGCCTAAATTACTGAATTCTGTACTCATTTCTCACTTTCAAAAAACAGGCGAAAATAGCGAAGGAAAAAACACCGTGTAAATTCCTCCTGCATTTTTCTTCATTTTAAACTTCTTCCCCTCCAGACCTATCCCGATTCGGTTGCAGTTACCTCTGAAAATAACAAAAACAATTTTCTAAATTTTCTCATTAACTTCGCTATTTGCCTCTTAGGCTTCACAAGTATTTTTTTTCTTTCTACTCTTAGACTTACTTTCGAAATAATTAAAAAAGGTGCGATGAATAGAAAGTAAAAAAAAAGAACCGTGAAAGTTCTGGGTGCTCCTATAGGAGTTGGGCCTGGGTGGAAATGTATAGTACAAAATGACGGTTGTAGAAAGTGCAGTTTTAAAAACTCTTTTGTTAGGTCTAATTGCAAAGAAGATGGGAAATTTCGTAAGTGGGGATATTTTAAATCCTACTTTTACTTCTGAAAAGCCAGAAAGTTTTGGATTCTATTGGAAAACTTTCACTATGGCTGGCTTTACTTTATCTGCTTTTCAAATGGAATCGCTTCATTGAGGTGGGTCGCAGTTGATATAAATTTTGGAACAGATTGCTTAAGTCTCAGCTTTGTGGAAATTTGAAGTTATAAAAATATTTCAATTTTCGCGGATATAAAATTACTTAAAGAAGTTCTATTTAGCTTGTTTCTAGTTCTTGAGCATTTTGCCACAAAAAGAAATTATGAGAAATACAATAATTCATTGCACAAATACTTACATTACTATATCTCTAATAATATAAAAGGAAGTGTTTGTTTGTTCGTTTGTTTGTTTGTTTCTTGCACACAAAGTCCTAACGAATCTATGGCACTTACAGTAATGGGATTTGGCACACAGACAGTCCAATTTGTTTTGCAATTTTAGGGTTGCAGCGAATTTTAAAATTCAATCTAGAACATTTTAAAATCAATTTAAGGAAATGTAATTATTATTATTTTCTTTGGAATGTCAACAGCATAAAGATATGACAAATTCTAAATTTATTTTTTCTGTTTTCATTCTGAGCGGATAAATGATTTTCCACAGCAGAGGATAAAAAAAAGGGTTTAACTTTAGTTATGTAGTTCTTTTTTTCTATCTCCTAGACCGTTAAAGATTGAGTAAAAATTGCAACGTTTTTATAAACTGCTGAAAATTTCACATTAGATCAATACCTAAAAATATAATTTTTTTTTAAATAATTAAAATTTTGTAACTGAATATCTATTATATTTTTACAAGATAATGTGACGTCCCGCTAGCATTAGTGTTCCAAAAAAAATAGATTACATTTCCAGCCCTCTTACGGTTTTAGCCTAAAAAAGCAAAGAAAATAAAAAACATTTTGGCTGGCATTTTTTAGTTGTTTTTTTAATCGGGATCGTTAAAGAAAGATTGAAAATTTCAACGGATTTGAAATCTGCGGAAAATTTGACACCAGATAGATACCTTATACGTTTGATTTTCTTTTAATAAATTATTTTTCAATTAAATATTTGTATTTTTTGGTTTGCAAGGCAAACCACCACACGGTCAATGTTATCTACAAAAAAAAAACTGTCACGGGCAACGCCCTTTTGGATTGCAAAGCAAACCAACACCACGGGCAACTCCGTTATGGCTGTTATCCAATAGGCTACGAACTCCTATTTGTGGTTTGGGAAGCAAACCTATAACCCCACAAAGGCAAATGGCATGAGCAACGCCGGGCTAACCACGCAGTAGCTAGTAAGAAATAAAATATAAACATAAAACAAAACATACAATTTTGTGGTTTACAATAGTTAATTTTCGTGAAGATTTTTATTACAGTACTTTTACTATTCTCGACCCCGTGGTTTCCAAGATGTTTTATAAGGTTGAGGCATAAATATTTCTAATGGCAAGTGCTATATTCAATCACTGCTTTCGAAACAGAGTTAGTGAAAAAGTATTTTTTAATTATTTTGTAACTTACTATGCTACGTTGTTGTCCCTTTCTTAAGGAAAACTTTAAGTTAGTTGCATAGAAAGATTATATAAAGAATATTCCTAGGCAGACTTAAATCAAATATTCTTTAAGAAACATTCAAATCCTAACTTATTTATGGCAAGGAATTGTGAAAATTTACAGAAACATTGTTTACGATTAGAAGAATTTTTTCGAACCACTGTGTACGAGAATGGAACATTTACTTTTTAAATTTAAGAATGTGGTTAAAGCTTAGTGTGTAATAGGGTGTTTTCTTAGGACGCTATGTTATAATGGATGGCAAGTATTAGCATATCCTTCTTCTAACTGTTTCCCTTTCTACCATCCGATGTGTTCTTACAGTTGCCAGTATAGTTTAGTTTAGACTATGGAGGCGTAAAGATTTTGAGCCATAATTCACTTCAAACTGTCCGGCCATCGTAGAAATTTGTTTCCCTACGGTTTCTATTTTCACTTTACACTAATCCAGATCCTAGATAAGCTGTAAGAAATTTATTAAGTTCCAACTGCTAACAAGACCCACTGGCAGGCGGGTATTTTATTAACGTCACACTAGAGCAAAAAAAAGGGCTATGGTGACGGTCAGGGATCAATTCTAAAGGGAAATTTCCGAAGATAACGCACTTAATTTTGAACCATGGTCAGATAACCAGGCAACATCTGAGCTGGCACCGACTCCTTAAAATTGCACACCACGCTAATACTACAACATAAGGAAATTTCAGATCCCGACATATTTAACGTGCTCCAACCTCCTTCGTGCACGAAGATCTATGGTTGAGACTCACTGGAAACTAAAATAAATAAAACACCCTTCCTGAGTCTTTCATGGTGGTATAAAATCCATCGTAAAAGAGCTTCTTGTACACTCCCACATGAACATAAGGACTGTTATGCCTGCTGATCGAGATCGAGATTATATGAGGCTATCAGAGCAAAAGTGGCCTAACCCACAAAATCCCGAAAATTTTTATTATTACCTTATATTACGACCTTTTACTTCATTTTAAATGCGCATGTTCAAGTTTTCTAAAATGACACAATGACTTAT
Source organism: Metellina segmentata (assembly GCA_947359465.1). Lineage (NCBI taxonomy): Eukaryota > Metazoa > Arthropoda > Arachnida > Araneae > Tetragnathidae > Metellina > Metellina segmentata. The sequence continues at coordinate 58,179,607 of OX375875.1, forward strand.
TGATCACTGATTAATAAATTGGTACAGCTACACTTTACGTTTATGATTGAAGGCAACGGCTTGGCGATTTTTTTTGGCGCACTTCTAAAGTCGCCAAGAAAAGAATTATTTCTTAACTCTTTTCCTGTCACAATTTTTTTTTCTTTTTACTACACACTTTTTAAGCACATTTCAGAACGTTTTAAAAAGTATATTTAAAAAAAATTTCACAAAAAGTAGTAAGCTTAATCACATATCAAAACACATTTGTGAACCAGCAGATAAACTAAGCTACGAATGCTAAGAATACCCTGAAACTTATCAATTACACTAAATACAGTGAGCATGTTGAAAAAGAAAAAGATTTACAAAAGAAAAAAGTAAGAAATAATACCTGATAACATCAGAATTCTCTCGTAAAATAATAATGAAAACGAAAATGGTCAAAAAAACAAAACTCTTAATCCTGTCGTGAAAACTATTATAACAAAATAAAAATTTCACAACTGTCAAAATACAAATAAATGGACCAATGGTATCACAGAAAACGATTTAAAAGGACCAATGCAATAAAAGGATATTTTGAAAACAAAATAACCAATGGGAGGAAAGAAAACATTTCAAACGAATCAATGAAATCAAACGATTTTAACGGATTTTGGAAGAACTTTCTAGAAAAAAAAGTGAAAATTGAAAGTTTCCGTTTGCCGAGGTTGCCGTGAAAACCACAACAGCAACGAAAGATGGGTTGCCTTAATTTATCGTAACTAGCTACTAGAAGTGCGCCAAAAAAAATCGCCAAGCCGTTGCCATCACTCATAAACGTAGAGTGTAGCTGTACCAATAAATTTTCAGAATCTCCAATCATATTGTAGATAAATAAAAATATATAAAAAAATGGGAGCAAAAAAAGTCGCGGTTTTTTTTACCATTGACTGTGTTGATGGATTAGGCCACTCTTGCTCTGACTGCCTCACATAGACGTAAGGCCGGGATTTTCAAACGGTGTGCCACCAGAACGACACTAGTGATCCCTACGGATGGTCAATCGGCTTAAATTGTGTGTGACTTATTTTATTTCAACAGTTTAGTTTTGAATTTTCGACAAGTGTGTTCACAAATAAATTCAAGTAGTACCGGTGTGTATAGTTTTGAGCATCTCTTTTTGTTACGAAAAATCACAAATAAATTTTGTTAACAAATACTTTTCGCAAACCCACTTTTAAACAAAACGCGATTGGGGCTGATAAATTTTTTAAGTCACTCAGTTGTAACTTTTTGTTGCCAGATTGGCAAAAATATATATATTTTTGGTGTGCCGTAGAATTTTAGTAATTAGTTTATGTGTATCATTAATATGGACAAGTTTGAAAATCGCCAAAGATAGTCCAGATATAGTCCAAAGATAGTTGAATACGTGCATATCAAAGGGCATAGGGCGATAATACTTGCGTCTTTCATTTTTACCGAACTTTAGTTGCAACTGTAATGTTTATGCAGTTTTTGAACGCCACTGTATTTAGTCATTTCTTGGTATTGGTATGAAATAAATGTTAAGGAAGTTTTTTAATACTTAAATAAATTTTTAAAGATGAATTAACATCATAGATTTTGTATCAGGACAAGCACTTAATCATTCTTGTAAGTTATAATATGGCAAGCTTACATAAGCCAAACAATACTACAATATTTCTTTTAACCTAGTGTTTGTCTCGACTAGAAATCTCTTCATAGGCAAAACTTACCAGATCTTAATTTCGTCGTTATAAGAAATCGGTAATACCTTGATCACGAGATAGCTCGTGTTAGCAAAATTAGTCAGATGTTGACGAACGAGATATATGGTCATTAGCCAAATTAATCAGATGTTGACGGACGAGATATCTCGTCATTAACAAAATTGGTCAGATGTTGACGAACGAGATATATGGCCATTAGCCAAATTAATCAGATGTTGACTGAGAGATATCTCGTCATTTACAAAATTAGTCAGATGTTGACGAACGAGATGTATGGTCATTAGCCAAATTAATCAGATGTTGACGGACGAGATATCTCGTCATTAACAAAATTAGTCATATGTTGACGAACGAGTTGTATGGTCATTAGCCAAATTAATCAGATGTTGACGGACGATGTATCTCATCATTAACAAAATTGGTCAGATGTTGACGAACGAGATATATGGTCATTAGTCAAATTAATCAGATGTTGACTGAGAGATATCTCGTAATTTACAAAATTGGTGAGATGTTGACGGAGATATGTCGTCTGAACCATAGGATAAACATTTCCACCCTTTATTTCCAGTGAATTCATATGTACAAGCAGAGTATTGTTGTCACCGATTTAAAAAGAAAAAAAAATAACAGATCCAAAATACAAATTTAGGAGTCCTTGTGTTGATTAATATTTATGGATCTGCCATTCTCAGGATCTAGGCATACGAACAATAATGTATATTTAATGTCGAATAAAAGTTTCAAGCGTGTGTTTGATGTGCTACTGAATTTCGGACACGTCTGCTATTTTATTGATAAACTTCTGCCTTTTCTTCCCGGTTACAAAGAATAAAAAACCATAGAGAAGGATATCTTTTTCTTTGAGGTTCTTTATACAAGACAGAGCTCTAGTATTTCGCTTAAAATTTAGCCCCAGGTATCAATTTAAGATCCTGACATTTTGTTGTTTTTAGACTTGTTTACAGGATGTAAGCTACTTTTTCACCGGTTATGTTCTCAAATTGGCTATTATCCACACTGCACACGTACCTATTTCGCTGTTTTCTCTTTGGTCCTTTTTTTGGTTTGGATAGGGAGAAGAAAAAGAAGAAAAATATTTTTCTCCTTTATCCTTTATCTGGTAAATAGTATAAAAAACTGTTGTTCTTCCGTGTTCAGTGGACTATTACTCTATTTTACTTCTCTTCACCAGTCTGTGTTTTGATTCTGTAAGGAGAGTCTTCTGCGCGACTTTCACTGTACACATTGTTTGAGTTACTCGATATTTTTTTCTTTCTTCCTTCTTTCATACAATAAATATATCGCGATTCATTGTGAGATGAGAAAGTTATATCACATTTACGATAAATCATGATTCTAACAATTAAATTGCCTGCACATCAAAACACTATACTGAACGGTAAATTTTAAGCTTTGAAAATTCTTCTGCATTTTTTAATAAGTTGTTACCGTGAATATCTGCATGAATTTACAATATTGATAACTTCAAAACTTAAAAGTAACCACATGAACAAAAAAAGTTTAAAACCTAATCATTACTAATTAAATTAATCTACATACTAATTTTTATTTAATTACATTTTGAATTGCGCATTAAATTGAACAAACTCAATTTTGCAAATAGATCAAACTTAAAAATATTACGACTCTATCAAAATGTTAAAATAATATCACAAAAAAACTCATTTCGCAGAAACATTCTACTAATAAAAATTGCTCACTTAAAATAAATACTTCTATAATTTTATGTATATTTCTCTTTTTAATTTATGAAATAATTATTTCTCTATGCCAAAATATCTTAAAATACATCTATAAAACCTCCCAATCATACAAATATGGCATTACTCATGATTTAATAACCTTATTGCATCAATATCTTCAAAATGTATGTATTTTAATACAAGTTTTAATGTTATAAGGTATTATTAATTTAATTTTGTGATTATTTAATCCATCTTATCCAAACACAAGAGGAAATGTGTTAATAATAAAATTGTCCATTTGTGCACAATCACAAAAATTTACCTGCACACATTTTGTGGCTGAACACCCAAATAGCTTTGAATTCAGTCCACAAATTCGCTGATGTTGTATTTATAAGTAATTAGTCAAAAATAGATCTACATCACTTGGATGAGCCTTGATCCTGAATCTAAACCTTAATGATTCCTGTTTATAGCCGCTTATCAAGAGGATGGGAATGTACAAAAACAACAACAACAGGAATTTATCTTAGTGCACCTAATAGCAGATTAGAATAGATGACTGAATGATTATGCATCTGGTAATCTCTTTTTCCACATGCATTGCTAATTTAAAATAATTCTCAATACTTTTTTTATGTAGTTTTGTAAATAATTCAAAATTTATTTAAATTCAAGCATTATCTGTTCTAATTCAAGGGTGCGTGTAGTTTGAGAAAAACACTAACCATTAAAGGATAAATAGTTTAATAGCTCTTAAATAAAAGGGGAAGTTTTATAATCCATTAACCCTCCAAGTGTTTCGACGAGATACCTTGACCAATATCTGGTCAATTTTGTTAATGACGAGATTCCTTGTTGAGACAAATATACCTTGCTATTTAAAGGGGAATGGAGATCCAAGTAGGAGAAACGAATTTCCCTTGCCCAGAACTTGTGCCAGTATGGAACAGGTTTCTGTGCTATACGCTGGACACTACTGGGCAGTTCTTCTAAGCTATCAACCACCAGGAAGGTGGTACAATGGCTGGAGGTATGACAACTGACGACAAAGCAAATATACAATAAAAGTCAAAAGTAAGATTTATTCTAACCATTATCAAAAGTAAGAATAAATCTAACCATTATCTCGCTTTCCAGTACTGATACCACAGCAAGGTAGACTGGAAGGCAGGACTGCGAGCACTGTGGGCTTCATGCATCTCCTCCCGTAGATCTCAGAGCTTGTAGAAGGGGACGATATCCAAGGTAATGGTGTAGATGTTTATAGCGACAATCGTGACCCCATGATGAGACGGATTACAGCTACAGCTTTTTATTTTGTTCTCAAAGCGCCATTTCCTATTGGAGTAAAACAGAAAAAGATGAAACCAGAATGACAAGTGAATGAACCTCAATGATACTGTCTACGAAATTATTAATGGGTTGCTCTCTCAAGAAATCTTAAAACATATCTTTAATTATGCGTCCTAGTCACACAATGAATGAATCAATTGGGTCAATCCAATAAATCTAGAGTTTTTGGATTTCTCTTGCTTTATCTTGTGAAACAGGAATCAGTATTTTTCTGAATCCTGTTACATGAACTCTAAAATCTTCAAGGTATAAAACAAGGTGATTATTTGATGTCAATAATTCAGTATTCCTACTAAGAAAAAGGTATGAGTCAGCTGAATTTTGTAAGAGAGGTTAGGAATTACTTAACTTAGCCATGTTACACAGTAACTCCTTCTCATGCTTTAGATCGTATCAGTCTGTAGGGCAGCTAAACATCAGAAGTTGGTCACAGTGTAACCTGAACAAAAAATATTTTTGGTCTTGGTGTAGTAATAACCTAGACCGAGGGGATTGGTAACAACCAGCATTCTCCAATTTAAAAAGATTCTAAACCACAGTTGATTTCGTCAATATGTGGAGAAATAATAAAGAACTTTCTTCTATTCCTTCCAGGTTTTTTTTAGATAATCAGAATAGTGTGTGGGTAATATTTCACAGTGCATAACTCTTAGCATTTTTGTCACATTGAATACATACCATCTAAAGTAGTCCAATTATTAGTTTGTTGAAAGTTACAAAGCTGATAGATTGTTATGTTAATTAATAAGTTATTTTATTTAAAGACTGGATAATCAATTCAAACACTTTAGAATGCATCGGTGACACAATGGGATAGTTCCAGGATGGTTAGGAGTTGATCACTGTGCGACTTGTTCAACATGATCTTTTGGACTTGGTCTAGGTTAAACATAGATCACAAGGATATTAGCGACCAATCCTATTTCAAAAAATACTTTTCACTTTCAAAAGACGTATTATCATTTTGACGCGAATTGTCTTCCATATTCATATTATTTACACAAGATTTCAAGTAGTAAACAGTTTTGAAATAAAAAGTAATTCTATCATTCAAATGCTCGTACTAAATTCTTTTATCAACTAATAATCGAATAAGAAAAGTGTAAATCAAAACTGGAAACTACATTTTGAAGTACGTTTCTACAACAATTGTCTACCTTAAGTATTCAGCTAGAAGGCATTTGTTGAATGTTGGAATGAATGAACAAAATTTTTTTTAACAAAGAAAAGCGATGAACGACACGTAAAAAATTATGAATGCAAATAATTATTCCCATCTTTTAGACTTGATAAAAACTCGTCGCCTTAACATCTTTCCTCTCCAAAAGTAAAACACCCTCTCAGTTTAAAGGGTATTATTTTAAGATATTTTTAAGAGCAGGGAATTTATTTAGAGCTAACAATACTCAAAACATGAAAAATATTCGAACGAACACACATTCAATGAAGCCGAAATGCTCGGGTCTCTTTGAAATTCTCAAGCCTTCCCTCGGGCAGTGTATTTATTGTGAGCAAAAAATATCTCCATCTCGACCCAGAGATAACTTTATTTCTGTTGACAAGCTGTCGCAAAGGCGGATAAAGCCTTCGGTTAAGCTCTTAAGGTCCTCTGACATTAACTTTAAAAAAGTAGCAGCCTGCACTAATGGATTTGTCAGGTTAGTGTAGTTAGGAAACTCGAAGATGGGAGTTAGAATTGGCTTAATGTCTGGGTCGCTGAGAGAATTATACCCCACAAAACAGCAGAACACTTTAGATTGAGAGATCTGAAAATAATTCGATGTGGTTTCGATGAAAACTCTATTTTTAGTTAATGTCTACCATCTACACGAACTGGCGTAGATCATCTACGTTGAAGGTGTAATACATGTTTCAAATTAATGACAGATTGATTTTAACCACATTCTCTTTGCTTCAATATCTTGTAAAGGTTTACGATTTTGCTAGCATGTGCCAATATAAAAATAATACACCTATTTCTATTCCACGTATGTTGGTGAAATATAGGTATAGACAGGTTATCTATTGTGGAAAACAAGAATGTTGTCCTTAACTATTTCAACAATAGTAAATTACACAAAGAAATAACTTAATATAACGAATAAAATTATAGTCAACGACATAAAAAGAAATATATGAAACTAAGTACCTTGGATAAAAGGTACTTAACTCTTAGTCACTTATTGGTAAAGTTAAATTTGAAGTTTTTCGAAACACAGCCAGTTTTCGTATGTATTTTCATATTTACATAGTATAGAGGATAAATTAAATTTTTGAAATTTCGTATACGTCCATCTGAAATTATTTGTATTAGAATATTTATAGTTTCCTATATATAATTTTTTCGAATGTTAAGTTCATTATAACTAATAAATAAAAGAAATATATGAAACTAAGTACCTTGAATAAAAAGTACTCAACTCTTAGTCACTTATTGGTAAAGTTAAATTAGAAGTTTTTCGAAACACAACCAGTTTTTGTATGTATTTTCATATACGTACATTCATACGTACATTCGTATTTTCATTCATGTATAGAGGATAAAACAATTCAAACAATCTGAAATTATTTGTATTAGAATATTTATAGTTTCCTATTTATAATTTTTTCGAATGTTAAGTTCATAATTAATATTGAATATTAAAAACTAACTTCAATGAAATATTACATAGGTTAACTTTGTTTTTTAAAGAAGGTAATTTTTTTCAGGATAGGAAGATTATTTAAAAAGATAAAACGGGACAGTCATTAATAAATTATATTTTTTTTTTGCAATTTCATAAGAAAACTATCCAAATTGTATGCATATAACTTTTAGAAGACATTATTCCCGACTAAATGGTACCTTTGAATATGTTTTACCGTCTCATGTGAATTGATTTCTATCCAAATATTATGATTATACCTATAAATATATTTTCGAAAATTAATTTTATGGATTTTTATCACAAACTAGCAAAATACCCGACCTTACTCGACTTGAATTCGTTTACTCTAGATTGAAGAGATAATCAAAATATATAATGACTTACGTTTTTTGTAGAATAAAAATTTATTTTAACACCTTTCGCCATCTTTATATTTTCGACAACTTACTTTGGACACAAATCCTACACATGCATATCCATTCATGTAATACATTTCACATACATCGCACAATTGCTGTATGACAAAGCTACAAAAAGACGAAAGGTGATACTAAGGTTACTACTATAAAAGACGATTTATAGGAAGATTTGGAATTCCCTTTCTTAAGTTCTTTTCATGTGCAACTCAATTAATTAAAATTACGATTTACGGCGAGTGCTCTCGCACTCATAGTCAACAAAACAATATTTTTTTACTTGTGGCACTCTTGCCTCCGGTATGCGACATTGTGAAATTTTGCAATCTTCTCCTGTCATTACTACAACGAATTTTTTAATGTTGGAAAAAGTTCTAGTTTGGATTTTTAAACATTATTATTATTTCAATAACGACATTATTCTGTAAATAACGGCATTATTCTTTAAATAACGGCATTATTCTTTAAATAACGGCATTATTCTTTAAATAACGGCATTATTCTTTAAATAACGGCATTATTCTTTCAATAATGGCATAACTACACTTAAAATTTACTGAAAATTTATACTGACTTACCTAACATTTTCAAGTCTAATACTTTGTGGTGCTGTTGGGTGTGATGAGAAGGAAAACACATTTATTAAAATAATAAATATTTAAAACAGGAAACAGCGAAGTAAAACAAAATAAAAGATGTCGCAAAAAATTGTTCTAAAGATATTAATTTGTGATTCAATTTTATCTCTTGATCTCGCACTGTTGCCACAACTCACAACTAAAAGTGTACAAAATTTAGAAATGTGAAAATAATTCAGAGCGAAAGAACCAGAAAAAATATCACTGCTCGCGCGATCGTGTTCATTCTCGTTTCATTGAAAAATAATATCGTCTGTCCCAAATATTCGGAAATCGTTTTCATTGCGCAAAGAATAAAAATAAGACTCGAAATAAATGAAGTATCAGAAATGAAATTCCATAAAAAAAAAAAAAATTTTTGAAGAATAATTACTTTTTCAGCAGTACTGGTAAAGCAATCGAAGTAATCGTAATATTCAATAGACATTCCAATTTTTCCAAAACTACCAAATTATGGTTGATTTAAGTAAACTTACTCAGGTGTTTTAGCATGAAACTCGTCTAAATATAACAATAAAGAAATGTTTAATATTGCATTCACTAAATTAATAGATAATGTATAAAATAAAATACAACGCAATCAAATATCTGGAATACAATTCATGTCATGCTTACACAAACACACAAACACAAAATCGAGCATAGAACAGAAAGACGGACAGACAGACTTTCGCAACCAATTCCACTCACTAAATCAAGATAAGTACTCACTGTATGCAAATTTCCATGAAAATATTTAAACTGCGTGGACGTGTATAGGGCACAACATACAGACAGACAGACAGACACCAAACGAGAAAAAGGCGGATTCGGCATCAGAAGGGTCCAAAACGGATAGAAAACTTGAAATGGGTCGAAAATATTGAATGTACAAACAAACACTCCATTCTTATTTATATAGATAAAAAATTTAATGAAAGATATTTAGTTTTGTTTTTATAAGAGAAGCATGATAAAAATATTCAAGAGAAATTAAATTAATTTGGTAAACAAATAAAAGTTTAGGGAAGCAATTTCAATACTAAGGGATTGTAAAATTGAAGTTAGGCAGACTCATAATCCAGAAACAGCTGAACGAAATGACTCAACTCGGTATCATAAGTCCTATTTAAGTATGTATTTGAAAGGCGGAGTTAAAACCAGGATCGTTATAGGGTATTAGGAACTTAAGATGCAATTGAATATAAGATGGTCCAAATCATGTGCACAGAAATTTAGAGAAGACGTTATTTCCTACTCAATGGAACCTTTGAATTTTCGTTTCTATAAACGAAGTGAAAACAAGTTATGACAAAGTGAAAAAGACTTATTTGAGTTTTCTGTTCACATACAAGAATGAACATTACCGTGTTCAATTCTAAAGCCAGTGGAAGTTGTGGATTCAAATCCTGAAAGATAATCATAATTAATGTTTCTAAATTCATATGGCCCAACAGTAAATATAAAAACAAATTGCCCAATTTGTGCGTTTTTTTATTGGGTATAAAAATTAGATTTAAGTCAATTTTACAACCTTTGTTCATCGCAGTTTGTGTTTTGACATTTTGAATTGATATAAAAATAAAGAAACAAAGAGGTAAACGAAACGTCCTTCCCCATGGAAATCGCTAAATTGGATGCCAAAATGTTCTAATTCCTGATTGGCGTTTCTTGAGAACCCTGCACCTGTCAATTCTTGTTGTTTGCAAAATTTTATCTTTTACGTCGAGTATTCTCTTGTTTTATCTATGCAGATTATTACATTTTGAAAAAAAAAACTATTTAATTGTTATCTATTTCCTTTGAAAGAATAGATTTTCTCATTGCAGTACCCCGGTCTTAAGCCTCCTGGAGTGTGTTCCAACGAAGTATACTTGTCATTATCAAAATTGATCAGATCTTGATGTACGAGATATTTCGTCATTAGAAGAAAACTTAAAAGATCTTGGCATACGAGGTATCTCGTCTTTAGAAGAAAACTGAACAGATCTTGATATACGAGATATCTCATCGTTAGAAGTAAACCGACCAGATCTTGATGTCCGAGATATCTCATCATTAGACGAACACTTGCCAGATCTTGATGTACGAGATATCGTATCATTAGAAGAAAAATTACCAGAACTTGATGTACAATATATGTCATCATTACAAGAAAAATGACCAGATCGAGAATTGGTCATAAAAAATCGTAAATATCTTCGGCATTACCAAATCTAATCAGATCTTGTTGAACGAAATACTTGTTGTAACTACGAAGTTGTTTACAGGGTTTATCCGTAAAGTAATGAGACTGGGTCTGGTGAAAAGAATTTATTGATCCAGATCGCTGCATGTCTTCAAGGGTAAACATGGTTGGTCGGCTCCCTCCAAATCAAGGCAACAGGAAATGGTATTGCCTTTCATTTGCCATTAAGCAAGCCACTGTGAAATATTTACTGGACAAGTGCAGCTACATACATGTGGCTGTTCGCCTGTCTTGTAACCGAAATACAAATGATACGATTTCTTAACTATTGCGCTGGTGGTCTTTTATATACAGCAAATGTCACTTCTCCGCAAATATAACAGAAGTTATCGGCACTATTATTTACTTTACTTATGGTGGTGTGTATGATGCAATAACTTATTTGTGTAAAAGGATGATGAAATATGACACAAAAATTTTGTCTCCGTCTAATTCTCCGATTTATCTTACTAAATTGCACTATATTACGTTAAAGCACCTATATAAAGGAAAAAACGCCCATATTTCTGCAACGAGAGTCAATCATTTTCTTTAGGTGATATACTTGTTCAGCACATTGAAATCATTCAGGATTGGGTTCTTTCATCTTCGAAGCAATTTCACTGTTGACCAGTGTAATAAATGTGTTGATGAAATACAGTAGAATTTTAATCATCTGCATCATTTGGGATTATACCCAATCCGGATAGTTGAATATCGGGATAATTTGATAATTCACGATGAAATGTTATTTCTTATTGGTTATTTCTTAGTAAAAAAACTAATTTTGCTATAGTATGTAATGTAATTTAATGACTCTGGAAACAACTTTGTGTACATTTTGCACTTGCATAATGTATTTAAATGCATCATTGCTTGAACATATCAGTAAAAGTCAGTTATTTAGCTGTCTCTACTCGCTTTCGTGCAGCCATGTCTCGTATGCGCTTGATGCAAGTAGCTGTGGATGGTCGCACTCAGGCTGCCGATCCAAAAATATTAGCGCTGTGCCAAGGCACTCAAATGCCTTACTAGCAGACGGTTCCTCGTCTGGTTGAGTAGAAATGTCGCCATCTTCCATGTCATCAATTAGTTCTTCTCTCACTCTTTGAATGAGTTTATCGTCAATGAGAATTTGAAGAATTCAGGGATCGAAGAAACACAAACCAGCCACTCGCCTACGTCCACTGCATTTCACTCGGATATTCCAAGAATTTTCGCTATGATGTTTCTTAGGTCCTGAACAGACACTTCGTGGTCTTTGTTTTTAACATTCACCGATAAGAAACTTTTAAAATGCGAATTCTGCTGATTTCCTTCTTTTCTAAAAGCCATCCAAATAAGTGGCGATCCGAATACCTTGAATTCTACAGTTCTTAAATTTTTATAATGCAGAACCGTTAAATGTGTCCATACTGCAAGTGGTTTCAACTGGATATCGCTTCCATGAAGATTGGACTAGTTTTGCTAATGAGGATATCTGGTCAAGAAGATGCTACCTAATTTTTGTGATGCCGAGATCAAGTTCTGGTTAGTCTTCATATAATGATTACCATCGTGTTTTCTTCTAATGACGATATATCTCGTCCAAGAAGATATGGTAAGTTTTGCTAATGATGAGATACCCCGTCAAGGCCATTCTTTGGGCCATAGTTTTGCTAATAAGGATATCTGGTCAAGAAGATGCTACCTAATTTTTGTGATGCCGAGATCAAGTTCTGGTTAGTCTTCATATAATGATTACCATCGTGTTTTCTTCTAATGACGATATATCTCGTCCAAGAAGATATGGTAAGTTTTGCTAATGATGAGATACCCCGTCAAGGCCATTCTTTGGGCCATAGTTTTGCTAATAAGGATATCTGGTCAAGAAGATGCTACCTAATTTTTGTGATGCCGAGATCAAGTTCTGGTTAGTCTTCATATAATGATTACCATCGTGTTTTCTTCTAATGACGATATATCTCGTCCAAGAAGATATGGTAAGTTTTGCTAATGATGAGATACGCCGTCAATTCCATTATTCACCCTTCTGGTGAATAATGGAACACTAAATAAAGTATGTTAATTAGTTTCAAAAATTTTCTCGAGGTCTTTTTTAATTCTTTTTTTTTTTTAGCTTTTTGTAAAATATTTAGAAAAAATTGTTGAAAATGTATACATTAGTTGAAATTTCAATATTTTCTATTGGATATATTATAAGTTATTTTATACCTAGACTATGTATAAAATAATATTATTTCACTTACATGCATCAAAGGATGTGTGATCATCTAGCAAACAAGTCTCCTTATAAAAGTCATTTTGATAATTAAAACAAATGGAGGCTATGGAAATGAATTGTCTCTAAATGTGTATGTACATTTTCTAGATTTCTCTAAATTAATCTCGGTTTTTTATATCCGTTGTTTCAACAAACCCAATTGAAAAACATATAAATTTCCTCGTCACTATTGTTTTCAATTTAAAACAATGGAATGGAGTATTATCACTTGGCCGACGTAATTCTATTTTATTTTTTCTCTGGAATCTTCCAGTCGTCAGGAAATTAATTTGCGAATAAACTTTGCTCCAAAGGGAAATAATTCTTTGAAACAAAAGAATGCTTTGTCATAAATGTAGAAAAAATGTGGCAAACGCAAAAAAGTAAAAACCAGCATTCATTGTTATTATTTTGACCACGTTTGAAATTTCGATTTTGTAATAAAGACCACTGGTGTGTTTGGGTGTTTTTCTTTTTACATTGGAGCTAGATACAGGAAGAGGAGTGAAAGAGAAAATTTTATAAAAATAAAACTCATCCGTCACTGAAGGAAGGAATTATTTGTATAATACATCAAGCTATTGTTTGCTGTGGTATTAAGTGATTCGTCATTTTTAACTGCGAGTTCTATATCTGTGTAAAAAAGAGCTTTGAATTGAAGTTAAAAAAAAATTCGAAACGGAAATATAAGTAATGTAAATATTTTTTGTTCCATGTGTGTTTCCTTTAAAGCGTTGTTGAAGTTTCGTCGATAAAGTTATAAATTGAATTGGGAGGTTTCTATTTTGTTTATTTTTCTTTTTAAAAGTTTAACTATTATTTTGACTGTCCGCATTTGAGTTATTTATCTACTTGATAGTGATTCAGTGAAGTGAAACTGCGAAAAGGAGTATACATCATAAAAAACAGGTTATTTTTTGTTAAAATGTGACGAACTGAATAGAAGATTGAGTTTTTTGGTTAGTAATTTTTAAATCTGGCAGGTAGCAAATTTTTTTCGTGAAATGTTGTCTATTGCTCTTTTTATTTAATTCATATTTCAAATAGCAAATAGTCATGAAATTATAATGGTAATGGCTAAAAAGTTACAATAATAATAAGTTGTCAAAGAAGGAATAAAATTTAAATATCGTTACTCTCTTTATAACATTTCGTTTAGTTTATCTGAAAACAATTCATATTTAATGTGAGATGGAGCATCTAAATAAATACATTCCACTGTGTAGATTTAATATTAATGCGTTAAATATTTATATCTAACAAATATAACGAACAAATAAAAATAAATAAATTTTTATTAATAAAAATATAGGGGCGGGGGCGGGAATGAGCTGAATTATTAGTTTAAGTGCTGAGATCATAAAAAATGTTCATCAATTTTGTGAATTGAAAACAATTAAAATGTAGCTTTCAATGTTTCACTACTTAGATAGAAAACTATTAATAAGCACATTCAACATTAATATTATTAAAAGGAAGTTGAGTCCATAATTTAATAGAGAATTTAAACCTAAATATGCCATGGGAATAGTATTATTAATATAGTACGCACTAGCATTTTCAGAAACTTTTACTAAATGCAACATAGTGCATCTATGTAGTTCACTCACCTACAGATTTCCATTTCTATATCTGAAACAGAAAAAATTACGGAATTACTTTATAAATCGGCCGAATATCTTAAAAGGTGTCTTCTATGGAAATAGTACAATTTTTCTCCCTTTATGAGTTTTATTTTGAAATTTTGTCACTTCACCAAGTGTTGTGGACACAAAATGGTTTTCAAAACTAGTAAAATTAATGGATAAATTGACTGTAGTTTGCCTTTTTAGAGTACTTGATCGACACTGATCTCAATCGTGTTAAATCATGTAGAAACACCAGTGAGCATGGTTGAGGTAAATTATAGAAACTGTGTTTCAAAACAGCGAGAAATTATGAATGTTTTCAACTATCATTATTACTAGCATTCCCACTCGAAAATAAATTCCAAGGGAATATCACTTAAAGCAATCCTTCAACTCAATCAAAAAGGCTCAGTAATGAATATAGCTCTAAATTATATTTATTTTGCTATACCAATCCAAAATAAATCATACTCAGTTCTGAGGGAAGTGTTATTAATCTAACACCAACGCTGTGAAAAACGATCCAAGCAAGAAATAAGGCTTAACTCTCACAGGGTTTTCGATGTGATATCTGGTTCATCAATTACCAATTTAGCTACTCGCGAGCTATCGTCAAAATAATGCCATTTTTTTATGGTCAAGAGATCAAGCTGTGGCCATATTTGCTAATGACTTGATATCTTCAGTAGAAAATCACCAGGATGATTAATTCACTCCAGTTGCTATCCCAATCCTAAATGTCAAACTTAGTTCAGAGATGTCGACTCTAAAAGTAACAGCAACATAATCTACAAGTGACGAGCAAGAAGTCAAATTTAATTCGTTCCTTCATTGCAATAACACTGCAAGATAAATCAAACAGTTCAAAATGAGCTGGGTAGTGGTATTAACGTCGCACAGAAGTAACACAACGGGTTGTTGGCGACGGTCTGCGATCGATCTCACAGAGAAAGATCCGAGAACAACACCTCGTGATGTTGTACCCCAGATGAAGATGCCACACTTGAGCTGGTATTCCACTCTCCAAACTTCCACGCCAATCCAACGTGAGGGCATTTGAGTCCATTAAGATAGATTTAACATGCACCAGCTCTCATGTCACAACTGTCTGGATTGAGTTTAGATCTCGTAACTCTCCGGTTGAAAATCCACTTCTATTCAAACATGGCTACTGCGGTCCAATCAGTTCAAAGAGAGCTGTTCTCAAAGTAGAATACAAAACTACTCAGAAAAGAAATCAAATTTAATATTAATTCTCTTTGAAATAATAATCCAAAATACACCAAACTCCTTTGCTGCTCGTATTAAGCTTATGAATTAAGCTTAATTCTTTCCATTTGCAATACCACTTCCGCTAATAAGGATCATGCGCCTAAACAAACAAACCAATCACACAACAATACAAGGAAATCAAGCTAATTTCTGAGGGATATATTCTTAAAGTAACAGCAACCAATCAAGATGATTCCAACGGTTAGTTGCAACAACCAGCCAGAGTAAATTAAACTCTCGTTTCAGGAGTCTATTCTTAAAGCAACAGCAATCAATCAACACGGTTCCTGCATCATCCTACGGTGGAAAAACACATCCAAAATGCACCATATCATCATCTAACAGAGTTATCCATGGCAGAGCAATGGAATTAGATTTTTGGCTGTGCACATACAGTATAAATATTCAGCTCAGTTCCTGTCAGTGAAGCAGTGAGCATTCTAAACTATGCTCCAAGCGGTAGGAGGAGCCCTGTCCCTGGTAGGCATTTAATTGAGTGCACTATGGGCTCTGATTATATATGCACGGAGGCAACTAAGCTCCCTTCACTCTGCACTGAGAGGGAACGTCTACGTGTGCCACGTGTTCTATTTACAGATTAAATAAAGTAACGGAGCACGAGGTGCTCAGATTTCATTTACCGAGTCGTCCATTATTAGCGGGTGTCCAAATGGAATCCTCAAATCCCAAATTGGTTTTTGTGTTATTGATTACATTTCTGGACTCAAAAAGAAATCATTGTTTATGTATTGTATTTAAATTAATTAAATGTGTGAATACTTGGAAATAGGAGAACTTGAATATATTGTCATCAATCCACATAACATATTGTAATTTACTCTGGGAGGATTTCTCTGATTTATTGCATTGAAATTTCACTTGCGTGTCCATTATTTAAAGAGGTGTCTAGCGTTTTGCAAAGCTTGGACAACTATAGCAAAATCATAAAACTCGACTAAGCAACTCACATAGTATATAAGGAGACTTGGCAGTGTATTAGCTCCAGGGAATATCCAGTATTCTTCACGTTACATTTGGAAAAAATTTTCAAACAAAAATTAGTTGCAGTTTTGACATTTTGGTGAAAAAGAAAAAGATTTAATTATTTCATTTCCGATATTGTAAATTCAGGAAGATTTGAATTTAGAATGTATTTTGAATAAAGGTATATATTTCATATAAAAATAGCAGTGTGTGACAAAAATATTTTGATATTAGGTATATATTTCATATAAAAATAGCAGTGTGTGACTCACGTTACAGTGGAAAAGGCATGAATTTTTTGAACATAATTATAACTAAAATTTCTTCCAAATTATATATGGAATTTGGAGATATTCCCTTTTATATCTTAGTTAAATAAATATTTATTCTTCATTATAAATAAAATAATACAAATACAAATACAAATATTGACGACCAGCTACAGGCTCAAGCCCAACAAGGCTGGTCCTTTGTTTAGGAATTCTCCAATTCCCACTGACTATCCAATTGTGTCTTAATTCATCATTCAATAATTGTGTCAAACTTCTAATGGCATCATTAGAAGTTTGGATTAAACAAATTAGCCTAAAATCAGGTTGATATCCATTATCTGACTTCCATACATCCATTGGAATGAATTTAATGAGTTTTGCAATATATATTGTATGCAACCATAAATTTATAAAGTTAGTAAAATTAGTTGTTTTTTTTTAAATAAAAACGTATTTATGAATATTATTAACTGCTCTATTTTATTATAAATTCATAAGAATAGTCACTAGATTTAACAACTGTGTGCCCCACTTTTATATAGGTTTGTCTTTGTTGCTTTTATAGTGTTCGTTCTTTCTATTGATTTCATACAGCTTCCATGGTTTGAACATATTCTTCAGCGATATCATCAGCTTTTATTTCACCAGGGTTAAGCTTACTTTGAGGCTTATCTACCGTGACATGTTACAATCGGGGATATTTTTCAAATAAAAAATAGGATACGTTTTATATTTTTGTAAGCAAGTTTTTATTTTTTATTTTTCAGCATTAGAAGTGCAGCTGTATACACACCCGGCTGACTTTATTACCAATTGACTTTTAGCATTTCATCTTGATACTAATTTTATGTGAAGTCAACTTTAATTTAAACTACTTTAAAATAATAAATTAAGTTTTGTTAATGACTCCTTCCTTTATAATTAATTTTTTTATTTTTCTGCATTAGAAGTGCAGCTGTATACACACCCGGCTGACTTTATTACCGATTGACTTTTAGTATTTCATCTTGATACTAATTTTATGTGTAGTCAACTTTAATTTGAACTACTTTAAAATAATAAATTAAGTTTTGTTAATAACTCCTTCCTTTATAATTCCTTTTTTTTATTTTTCTGCATTAGAAGTGCAGCTGTATACACACCCGGCTGACTTTATTACCGATTGACTTTTAGTATTTCATCTTGATACTAATTTTATGTGTAGTCAACTTTAATTTAAACTACTTCAAAATAATAAATTAAGTTTTGTTAATGACTCCTTCCTTTATAATTCCTTTTTTTATTTTTCTGCATTAGAAGTGCAGCTGTATACACACCCGGCTGACTTTATTACCGATTGACTTTTAGTATTTCATCTTGATACTAATTTTATGTGAAGTCAACTTTAATTTGAACTACTTTAAAATAATAAATTAAGTTTTGTTAATTACTCCTTCCTTTATAATTCCTTTTTTTTATTTTTCTGCATTAGAAGTGCAGCTGTATACACACCCGGCTGACTTTATTACCAATAGACTTTTAGTATTTCATCTTGATACTAATTTTATGTGTCAACTTTAATTAGAACTACTTTAAAATAATAAATTAAGTTATGTTAATTATTCTTAGGTAGTACAAAACAAAGCTGATCGTGGTACTGCTTGTCTGTAGCTGTTTGTGCATATATGATGTTCCAAATATATGAGGGTGAGCATACAGAACTTGCGAGATGAATTCAAGCGCTCTGTCTATACACGCTTTGCTTCCTTTTACAAAAATGGTTTCGTTCATAATATTGAACAAGCAACACACTTTTATTATGTTGTTTTCGAAAACAACCTGTTTTTCATTCTCAGCATTAATCTATAGATGCGGACAGTGGGACGACATTAGAGTGAAGTTCTTTATTAGTAAATATAAACAATCTGACAGAAAATTATTGCTCACTGACAATAGAACTAGAGAAGGAATTAAAAATATAATGAGAAGAATCCTGGACAACAGAATAAAGGAAATGGAAGATATATGACGATCTGGCCTATAAACTGGGACCTTAGACTTGACCAGTGGGCTTGGGTATTGGACTCGGAGATTAACCTTAACAAACGCTCTAAAAACTGTATAAAAAGGTATAAAAAACGGCATATTATAGAGTACAGACAGTACTCTTCGGTACTAAAAATGTAATTTTGTTATCTTTCAATAACACTCAGTAGGGTGGGGTTGCTGTCGTAACACTAAACCTACCGGGGCGGTATCCCATTGAACATCATCATCATCATTCTCAGCATTAAGTTGTACTTTAAAATAAATTTTCCTGTGATTCTAAAATCTTGATGTAAAATAAAGCAATATTAATCGGTATTATTTTCAATATTTTTCAGTATTTTCAATCAAGTAATTTTGAATGTATAAGACAGTCTTACTAATTTCCAAATAAAAAGACAATATTATATTTTCTTTATTTAACTTGCTTGACAGACATTACATTGACTTTACTCTGTATCCCTTAAGTATATTTTAATGTGTATTGCGTATGAGCAGAGCTTTTTGAGTATTTATGGAATCATATATTAAAAAGTATTTATCAAGGGAGGAAGCCTATGAAATCTAATTAAATTGGTTGTTCACTGCTGTTATTAAAAAAAAGTAGGTTTTCGTGACTCAAGTTACATTTGAAACAAATATTTATAACTTTTTACTTTCAATTATAATAAATCAACAAATTGTTTTGAAACTTTAATAATAACTTTGCTAAATGATATAAAAAAAGATACATTCCTGGACAAAAGTTGAAACGATATTTTTAGCAAAATAAAACAGAAATTTAACGGTTTAAACGTTACACTCTAAAAATCATAGTCACAAGGTATAATTAGGGAGCGTCTTTTCAAGTAAAAATATTTTTTCAACATCATAGAAAAAAGTTTGAACTTACTGCTACTTAGAAGAATGAACTTTCAAAAGCAGCTAATATTACATTTTAAAAATCATAAAGTCACAAGGTACAAATAGTTAGCCTTTTTAAAGTAAAAAAAATGTTGCAATATGAATAGAAAGTTCAAATTTACTATTTTTAGCATAATACAATCTCAAAATCAGCTTACATTACACTTGAAAAATCAAAGAGAAGCAAAATACAGATACGTAGCTTGTTTTCAAGTAAAAATATTGTTACCACGATAATTTGTGAATATAAAAATTATATTTTGATATTGTATAACACAAATAAACAATAAATTAATAAATACTTTTTTTCTTTATTTCATTTGTCCCTGATTTTGTGGATATACCCTTTTATGATTTAATTCATATAATCGATGAAGAGCATGCTTTCTACATAAATAGTGAAACTTCATTTTATATTTGTTATATCATGAATTTCTTTATTAGAAAGAAATGCCATATTTGTAAATTTGAAGATGGATTCGAGCTGCCTAAAAGTTATGTTACAAACCACCAATTTAGTAAACATCTTTTAATTTATCGTTATGAATTTATAGTAGAATCTATTTGCCCTATTCATAAATTATGTTTACATTAATCTTTGACAATTTAATGTCCTTTTGTAATTTAGTTTTTAGGATGGCGAATGGTTTCGGATGATGGCTGTTTGAAAGTTACGCAACAAACAACCAATTTAGTAAAGGTCTTAAATTTTATTGTTTTGATATAAGATATAATCTACTTGCACAATTTAAAAATTATTTTTACATTAATCTTTGTCCCTTTATTAGCATTATGTGATTTAGTGTTTGAAGTTAATGTTTGAGTATTTGTTATAATTCTGTATTTTCTAGATACTAATTATTCTAATTCAGAAATCTCATGATGAATGTAGGCTGTGGCAAGAGTAAAATATATAACAGTTCGTCCAATTATGTTCATAAAGTCAGACTGTCAGATCTTACAGATACGTCAGATCCTAGTGTGACAGAATTTCACAGTATGTTTCATATTTAGTTCTCTTAAAGGAATTGAAAATAAATTTGGATATCAAATAAAATTAATTTAAAGGCGTGCAACTTTTCATAGCAAGTAAATTCATTTTTATGCAATGCGCATGCTTAATCGTACTTTAATTTCGTTTAATGAATCACATTTCAATTCCATTCATTTTGATTGGAATGGAATTTTTGAGTGTGTGCTGCCAGTTTTGTTAACCGGCAATTGTTCAAAATTATGAGGTGTATACGTATCTCTATCTTTATAATGGATCCTGTAATGGATGTTGTACCAGTGCAACGTTATTTCAATTACCTATCTACCTACCAATATCATTCATTAAATTAAACTAATGCTTATGAATGATATAAAAATAATTATATTAACATTTTAGATTTATTTAGAGAAAACACGTAGCAAGTTATAATCATTGGTTAGATTTGGTTCACCTCAATTATTTTGCTGCATCACTAATTAGACAAACCGTTGGTTGGTAATGGTAATGGTAATGGTAATTTTAGTTAACGTCGTACTAGAGCAACACAACGGGCTATTGACGACGGTCCGGGATCAGTCCCTTAAGGGAAAGATCCGAGGACAACACCTCGTAATTTTGAACCACGGTCAGATGACGAAGCAACACCTGAACTGGCACCCCACTCTCCAAACTTCCATGCCAACCCAACGTGAGGACTTTCGGCCACGACAGATTTAAGGTGCACCAGCCGCCTCTACACCATACGCTTACAGACATCCATGCCCGGACCCGGATTCGAACCAGGAACCTTCCGATCCAGAGGCTAACACCTTAACCGTTGGTTGGAATAGTTGAATTTAACTTTGGGATTTTCTTCTTCAAACAAATTATTAATGAAGTGTAATAATTTTAAACAAAGATAATTTTATAATGACAAATGTAATATCTGATTATTGAAGTTAAACAGCTTCTACAAGGACAATTAAACCTGCTATAAAATCAGTGAAAACATTCTGTGGCGTTCAGAACGTCAATAGGTTTAAACTATTCCGCAAACATTAAAAGCTAAAGCACGCGTAAATCGTATCTCCTATCATTTAAGCTGATAACAGCTCCATGCTCCGGATGTAACGATAGTAATATTATAATTACAGTGAAAATCGCCCCTTTAATCGTTATGAATGCTTTGCTGAATAGCGCACGATATATATTCTGCAGTTAATTAATATATTTCGCCGGCACAAGGATCATTAACCAAGTTTTGATTGCACTCAAACTTTGAAAAATGTTAGATACCCTACTTTTGACAAAATCGATAATTAACTATTACTCTTCAGCCATAAGCTGCTCAATATTTGACAGCGAATAGCAGGATTGTAAATTATTAATTAGTGGGATAACACCTTCAATCTTTAGTTAGTGACATAAAGATCTGTAATGCTTACGTTTTCTTTATAAACCAGAAATTTACAGCATCAAAATTAATGTTCACTCATTCAGTTAGTTTAATATCCAATTTATTTTGCCCACGTGGTAAACTTCAGTGTAATGTATTATTTTATAAAGTTTTTGATCTTAAAATAATCAGTTCATACTCTTCAATATAAAACAATAAATTTGTAGGCCTTTTGTAACTAAATACCACGGAGAAGCTAGCTCTTCTAGAACTTCTAGTGTTGTTCTCCAAACAAAATTTTACTCTACTCTGTATTACTAGTGAATATAATTGAAGTTAGCTCTAAACCTCCGGTATAAGGGTTTCCTTCTCGCTTCTTAAGTAATTTACAAAAGAAGACTGAGGTTTAAGAAAATTAATTGCATGAAATATCTTCAAACACAGAAGGTCCTATCACTTAATTGATGTTTCAGTTTGGATGTAAAACTTGCTTATGTCTCACATAAAAGGAAGCTCATACATCTAATCAAATCCATGACAAACCTAAAAGACAATGTACAAAATAATTTTTATTACTTTCGTAAATTATAATTATATACCTTGTTTACTGTTTTTCCCCTTGTATTTCGCATTAAAATGTATCAAATCAGATTGAATAATTTTACATTCTGATCTAAATCATTTATAGTTGTCTACATTTTTTTAACCCATTGATGCCTGACATTTTTTTCCAAAGATATTTTGTATATAGCAAGTGAATATCGTTAGACCAACTGGAAAAATATTTAAAAAAATCCAAACTAAAAATTAAAAAACCAAAAATTTAGATTTTTACTGACAAAAACTCAAACGTCCCTAAAAAGGGACGCTAGGCACCACAGGGTACATAGTTTCCCACATGAAATATTTTTTAATAACTATATATATTTTTATAATTTTTTTAAAGCATGTCTAATAAAGCATTGAAAGACATTAAAAACGCCAGTAAATATGGCAGGTTTTTTTTATATTGTTCCGTATGAAATTCTACATAGCACGTGTCATCCAAACCCATCATGCACTTGATTCATTTCCGATAAACTTTTTTCCGCAATTGGCGCGTCTCAAATGAGTTTTATTGACAGTTACACAATGCGTTTCTACGTCATATCAAATGACATTTGATACTCTGGATTTTAAAGTCTTTGGTTTCTATAAAGGTCTGCCCGGTTGTAACTTCATTTCCGTAGTACATTTCTTGAAAGAGGCGAAATATGTATTTCTTAGGAATTGGAGAAAGTGCAAGAGTTTATGTTTGATAATGCACAAAGACGATATAACTGCCACGCATTTTGCATAGCAGCCTCTAATCCAAATAGGAAGAGTCCACTACCATTTCTTACTCCGGATAGAACAATAGTAACTTGCAATGTTCTGATCCATTCTGTCAGTAACCCCATGCAATAATTATATTTATGTTTTAAATTCGGTCGATCAATTTTAATTTTTTCCCTCTGTGTTTGACCACTGTTTAGCTTTTACCAATGGGTAAACACCATTCAAATTTGAAGCTATTGTTACAACATTTTTGGAGTTCCACATAACTAGGATTACGTTGTATTGCTGTTCATCGTACTTGTACTCAAAGGTACCTCTGGATTACCAAAACATATGGTATGTTTTATAAAAGATGAAACGTCGCTTATTGGACATTTGTCATCCGATAGAGACGCACTGTTGCAGTCACATTAAATCCTTTATTGGACAAATAATCAATTAGTTCAGAAGACAATAAACTGTCACAGTATAAGTCAATGTTGGAATGTTATGAAGTATAGTTAAAAAGTGAGATCCACGGCAGTAAAACCTCCCAAACTTAATTTTTCAACATTATTTACAGTTCCTGCCCAATGTTTGCAGCTGTGATGGACATAGTACGGCAACATGCTTTCATCAATCGATAGTTGCTGCTCCTGGGATTGAAAGCATATGGAAGTACTGAATTATTTGTTCAAATCGATTTCTGCACAGTACAGAACTTATTTCAGTAATGTTGACATCAATTTCAGCAGACCAGTAAAGACGTCTATGAGGCAAAATACCATACCCACTGGTTAAAAGAACACTAAGGAGCAAACTCAATTCAAAAATTTCGTTAACTAACGGAATTCTACAGCAATTTATTTATTTAATTTCCTAAAAAATCCAAAGAAAAACAAAAGTTAAGTTTAGCAAAAACGCTCTAATGGTTGTTTACAACAAAATATTTAACCCCAACAAGAAACGCCAGGATCTTCTTCATGTTTGCGCATGCCAAATATACGTACCCTCCTGTGCCTAGCGTCCCTTTTTAGGAACGTTTCTAAAACGCTAAAAACATCATCAAAATTTAAAAACATAAAATTCCAAATACATATAAACTAAAGAATTGTATTAAGTACCACATGTATCAAATACAGATCAATTGATTTATAAATGATGGGAAAATCTAACCTCTTTTGATTCGACATTGCAAAAGTTGCGTTTTGCTTGGAAGATGAAAATAGAAAGCATACATCACCAACTTTACGACCACCAAACGCTGTCATCTACTGAATATAATAGAAACAAATGCTTAGAAATGGTTCAACATAATTTTTAAGTTGAAAGCTGCATTTATGTGAAAGTGAAGCTCTTTTTTTGGAGCTTCCCTAGAAAGGGACGATAGGCATCAATGAATTAAGATAGATCAGAAATTTTTAGAACATATTTAGCAACTCTTCTAGAACGTATTCACAAACATGAGTCTTCTATGTTTTGACCCTTCTTGGTTGCTATCTTAGCGAGATATATCTTCAGTAGTAAAAGTAACTATATCATAGTCTAGTCATCATTAAAAAATCGGCAATATCTTTATGATTCTTAATATATTTCATAATTAGCAATGTGTACCAAATGTTGATGAACTAGATACCTAGTGGAAATCGCTGGGAGGGTTAATCAATCTACTTTAATTCATTCGGAATAATAAACAATATCTATCACCAATTCTACATATCTGTTAAACATTATATACTTATGTACCGATTTTTACCTTAAAAAAATAGTTATCAGATCGACTGCTTTCTTAAACTGATAGTTCAAAAAATATTCTCAACTGCTGATCGAAGCAACACACTACAGCTTCTGATACGGCAAATTGAAGGATGTAGATATATGTAGCAGAATATATGTACAAAAATTTAGCAGTTTTATAAATATGTAGCAGAATACATGTACAAAAATTTAGCAGTTTTATAAGTATGTAGCGGAAGTTGTACCATGGGACAGTTGTACTTTGAACAGTTCCTACTGTGCTGGCTCCTTTCGAGTTAGTAGCAAAATAACACACTGTAGTTTACCACATTTACCCTCCAGATAATCTTCTCATAAAACTTGGTACATCTTAGTAGTTTGCTGAGCAACTAATTAAAATACATCTTCTGGTAAGTAAATAGTTTCGATTTTTCATTTTGATTCTTGATTATAATTTCAACTATAATCAATTATATTTTGGTAAAATTAGTTAAAAATATGTTCTATTTGATACCCTTTCAATGTAAACATAACCTGATTCTTCTTTCTAGACTCTTTTATTTGTAAGGGTAAATCAGTTGTTTAAATCAGTTGTACCTCGGGACATCCCAATGTACGACATTTATTTCGCCCTTTGATACAACAGTTTGGGTTTACAAATATATCAGTCTAGAATGTAGTTCTAATAACTTATTCTTTGAAATGTATTGAACTGGTATAAATTAAATTACTTATTTTTTTTCATAGCTCTTATTTTTATGCCATCTAGAACTCAAAATTTTACAATGTTTTTGTTTGAGGTGATCATTTGGTACTACCTTAAAAGTGTATGAGCATATTTTTCTTATTTACAGAAAAATACAACGAGGCAAGGTAGGGAACAGTCGAGAGAAGATCCGGTCTCCTTGTAGAGTGCTGTAAACGATGTTCTGCAGGGAAAGTTGACTTTGAACAAGGCTGCTGATAGATATAATCTGAGCAACTCAGTTGTAAAAATAACTCAACGGTCCAAAATTATCTTAAATTAGATAATGAACACAACACTGCTTTTAAGTACAATGACAGAAAAGTCGATGTGAGGAAAGTGTTTACAAATGCTGAACAACAAATGTTAGTTAACTATCTCAAATAATCTGCTATCACTGTGGATTGATCATAAAAGAAACTATCCGTCTTCCATGCCAATATGCAAAAGCAATCTCAAAACAGTCCAATAGCAAAAACAAAACACAAGACTGGATTATGTTGGAGGCTGCTGGACTAAAATTGCTGCGTGACTTTGAAAACGCCACCCAAGCATAAGCCTACGTGAACCAAAGGCCACAAGCCTTACAAGGTCTACAAGTTTCAATCATGTAACTATTCAGAATTTTTTTGACAATCTGAGATTAATAATGGAGAGACACAAATTCGATGCTATGCAATATACAATTTGGATGAGGTTTGCAACTCCACCGTGCGTGTCCCTCCTAAAATATATGTGTTGAAGTTTGCAGTTAATTTCAATGTCTATGATGCTCAATAATTTTACTAAACAGTTGATCTCAGTTTGGAATTTTTAAATCTTAAATTTAGTCGATTTAATGGCTTTATACTTGATCTATAACATTGTATTATTAAAAAGAGGCTAATGTAATTCAGAATCATTATTTACTATTATAAAAGTTCAAACTGTGTGCAATTTTTTAAAAATACTGAATTCAGTGTGTGGAATTGTTTTATTTTGAAGCGTACTTTAAATAATCTAAAGGTAACATGTATTCCAGGGTATAACACGTGTTGAACCTTGGTACATATGTTGTACCTCCTTGTGACATGCATAGATAAACATGACAATTTCAATGTTCGTGGTACAAATAAATAAAAACAGGTAAATTATTTTAAAAGTAATAAACGTAAATAATAGATGAAATAAACAAGCTGAAGCTGCATTATAGCCTCAGGAAAAATATTTTCTTGAAACTGTCTCAAGGTACGACACCTTCCCCTAAATGATAAATGCTTTAAAATGGCGAACACACAAATTATTCTATTTCATTATTAGTAAATTCTTTCGGGAGGTAAAATTCAAGTAAATACAAACTTCAAACAAAGAAATGTGTACGTTGTTTAATTAATGTGAAAACATTTAGTTTAACGTTTGTTTGGCTAGTACACAGTGCAGTCTACGGTAATGAACAAGTAGATCACTTGGCAAATAGGGATATCGCAGTTGTTCAAATTCCAAGCAAATTCTTGTTTAATTCCATAAAAATATGCATCAATAAAAGTCAAAGGCCTTTTGTATAAAGAACTGATAGCTAGAATCTCCAATAAGCGTTTGCTTATTAACCGTAAACATATTCCAGATGCCCTAAGGGTAAAGGTTGTTTCAATGCCCTTACGGCTTGCTTAGCTAAACATCTCTACCATCTAAACAGTCTACAGAACCCTGCTGTTCGCTTGAAATCAACATTCACCACCTGCAAATTTGTACTCCGCGCTCTAGTTGGGACCTCTGTACTGGGGGGTTACAAGATGGATGGGCAGCTAAGTATTTATTTTTTTATCTTACCTTTTCCGTATCAACTTCTATGTTATCCTTTTGTTACTAATCTGTGTACTGTGTATTTTATTTTTATTCCTACACCTAGAAACAAAAATATGTGGTTGATGTTTTACGAAATAAAACTATAGTCTCTCTGATTCCATTATTTGCGTTCATTCATAAATTCAGTACATAACACAGTTTTACGAACTGTGCACCATCGAAAATATATGTTCTTTGTTGGTATGTATTATGAGAGTTCAGTTCTTCAGAACGACTTATTCACTCTACCAATGTGGTATTGTAGTTTAATTGGTTTAATTGGTAACTAAAGATGAAAGTATATTCTAAGAATATTTCACTTCAATACTAGTTTGTACGCCTATTCGGTTTTTCTTTACCTCAGTTTAAGAAATAAAGAAAGATAATTTATTATTAAATTACAAGTATCTACTGAGTAGGGTTCGAGTCTACAAAATAATGAAATAGAAATCCAGGAGGACATACCATTTAATATCCCCATAAAAGTTTGAATAGACTTTTCACAGCACATCAAAGCATATCGAGTCAATGTATGCCCGAGAATGCATGTCGTGATTTAAATTGATGGTACTTTTTCCATCTCATTCTCGTGTCCTGTACTGTAAGAAAAGGTTACCGAACTAAAGTGCTGTTGGAACTCTGAAGAAGCAAAACCTTTTTACCTCTTTGGTCATCTTCTGAATTTTACAGAAATCGAAATCGATTCATTCCAAACTATTCTGTCTAGTACTAGTACTGCAACACTAAACTCGAAATACGAAAGAGATTTTAATGTAAGATAGGGCATTAACGCTGGTAGCTGTTCTTTCCCTACACTAAATTGAATCATCGGTAGGTTGATTTTAATTAACACACAAACGAATCGTTTTTGATGAATAATTGTTATCAAATCAACTCGTTGTGGATTGCACTAAGATCACCTCTCTTGCTCATTTAATATACTTCAATCAACAACATAAAACATTTATTTCACACCAAAATCAATATTCAATCTCCTTTAGTTCTGAATGAGCAGATTGAAAACTAAAACTAAAATAGACCCGAGTCTCGAAATATAAAAATGGCACTCCACTACTGCGCATTCTCTCTAACTGTCATTAATCCATCAGCTCCATCACTTATAAGCTTATTCAATGTCATATATGCGCTGTCGATGGACCGTTGTCTAACCCCTTATAATCCCGGAGTTATTGCGAGTTTAAATCAATCACACAACTATATCGTGTCCACCTCTAATATGTATTGCGTCACAAGACTTAGTTCTATATTAAAATTTTTCATTTTATTTTGCTAGGAGCACCGCTCCCTGCTCGCTATTGCTGGTCAACCCCCGATGATTGTTACGCAATCATATTTAGTTCCCTTTCTAACTATACTTTTCAACAATGAGTGGGAGGGGATTGCTTCACAATCCATTCCAATATGGATCGCTGCTGGATTGATCCCGGACCTCTAGTACGACGTTAATTGAAGGTTCCCTTCCCATTGCAATATTTATCGCATGCGCCCGAGTAACGGAAAATTGCCTACTTTTTTTTTGCGAGATTAGCGGATCCGTATATAAGCCGACCCCAGTACTTAAACTTTAGAATACGTTCCGAAAATTATCGGATGATACACGAAAATATAATGTAAACAAAAACAAAATGGTTAAAAAATTGCCAAGAACAAAACATTTCATTTCCACATTAAAAAGGAAGTAGTTTGGCATAATATATTGTTAAAATTCAGAGGAAATCTCATCATAATTTTAAATTTTTTACCTTCTCCATGTTGTCTGATGTAATAGTACTTCTTAATATTTTCATAATTGACTGTTGCTATGGAAACGGCGACCGAATTTGGCGGTTCTTCTGAAAACATTGCAAACTCTCTAGCGCCTGCTGTCAATTTCTATGAATGAATTAATTAAAAAATATAACTGCGTTAATCGTCTGCGCGTACTCCAATTTTATTAGCCCGTTGAACCACAAGACTCGTTATCATGTGACTCGCTATTGCCAATCACAAAGCGAATAAACCTGAAAAAGAATGACAATTATGTTTTTTTACAATAGAAAGATAAGAATTACATTGAAGTCCTCGACATTGAGGAATTAAATATACTAGGGGGCCGGCCCCCTACTCGCTAGCGCTCGCCGACCCCCGGAGGATAACTTTACAATCCTCATTGGTTCGCTGAGCGAACCTTGCTCGTTTCGCTTGCATCAATAAAGGCATTTTTTTTCATAAAATGTATTCAAAAAAAAATATTTTTCAAAAATAAATTTGTTGTACCATAGAAAAATTATACAGTGCCTCTAGAATCAGAACTCGAACAATTTGGAATTCAAATGAAAACTTTGAACAAATTTTGATTCGAAATGTGAGCGCTGCTTTGGAAATCGAATACCCAGCATGTCGTTTATAAGCTGCAACAGTTCGACAGATATTCATTTTTTTTCAATAAAATTTTATCCGATAAAGCTATAAATTCAATTGATGCGCGAGACTTCGTGGTAAACAAACAATCATACAGTGTTGCCAAAACGCGATAACAAAAAATGTCTTTTTTGCGTGCCACGTAAGAGAATTATATATATAGATACTTATTTCCTTGAAATAAAATGTATGCATTGTTGCTAGTGAGTAGACTGCTTAAAACATCGGTAAAAAGAGTGTTGGAAATGCTATTATATACAATTATCAATAGCGATGATCAAATTGTAGCGATCGATGAGCGACGGGTTGAGTCGATTAAGAATCAAAACCTCAATACCAAAATGAGTTGAGATAATTTGAGCCGCAAAATTTTAAAAGTAGAAGAACGACTTTAAAATATATATTTTCGAATAGACGGTATAGTACAAAAAGAGTGTGTAGAATCGAAAATACAAAAAAGAAAAATCCTTCCAATCAAACGCATGTTAACAAAGTAAATCAAATTTTTAACTTAGCTACTTTTAATTACGTTAAAGCAGATTGGTTTGTCTCACAATAAATCTGATATCAGATTAAATATGTCATGGCCTGAAATATCCTCACATGGGCGTGATGTAGAATTTTGGAGAGTGGAGTATCAACTCAGGTGTTGACCTCGTCATCTAAATCGTTTGAAATTATTAGGTGATGTCCTCGAATCTTTCCTTTGGGGACTGATCTCGGATTGTTTTAGATAGTACGTCGTGTTTTCCACTCCAATGTAAATTCAACTACCTAGCTACCTTGATATTAATTTTAGAAATATTCTGCATCGATGAACTTCGAACTGAAGCACTTAGCTTCAACTGCATTATGCTTAAAATATTGAAGAATCTTTGAATACAGAAATGAAATTTTAGAAAATAACTATAACTCGCTGATCTAATTTTTAATTCGTTTGATGAGTGACCATAATAGGAGCGTAAGAAAAAAATAGTTCTAAATTTTATTGAAATCTGATTTGAAAGATTAATCATTTTTCTACAACATAAATTTTAGTTGTAACCTTAACTCAAAGCCTTAAACAAAAAATGTATATTCTGTGTATACATCCTTCTTTCAAAAGGTGAAAATTTAGTTCTGAAATTCGAAATGATCATATGCTCAATAATGAAATGACATCCAGATAGAACGAGATCAAGAAACAGAATAGGAACTAATCGTCCTACAAGAATACTACAAGAAGAATAAAAGTTTCCTAGAATGTACCAAAACTCCTCCTTGGGGGATTTAGGAGAAGGATGACTATACTGACACTGCTGCTGGAACAAGTGAAGTGAGTTGTACTTCAGTGTTAGGGATTTTGTCCATCAACGACTAAAATTCTTAATTTTATATTTTATCGTCCTTAAGTTGAAATCACGTTCGGCGTTTTCACATACACAAAGGCACTGACTGGGCCTGTTACAGGTTTTTTTTACTGTGGTGAAAGACCTTATCTTCTTGGATTAATATACCTTTGGAGGAAGTAACTAAGAGCCAAAAAACGAAAGACAAGACTGGGTATATCAACTTTTCACTGTTATATATATGAAGACAATTTTTACACGTTATTTGAAAATGATCCGTCCAAATTCTTCACCTAATTCCGTATGAGTACAAATACATTTTATTTTATTTTGAAACAACTAGAAAATAGTATTAAGCCCCAGGAAACTATTTAAAGAACATGATTTCTTTCCAATGAGCTGGTCGCAATAACAATAGGGCAAGTGTGCAGTTTTATTAACTAAAAACAAGATTGCGAAGATTAATTAAGAAACGCAGTAACGTAAAAGTAGAAAGTGAAGGAAAAAGAAACCTGAAAGGTAAGTGAAGGGTAAGCATGCCGCGCCGCCGACTATCATTGAGGCAATCCTACTTACGATTTGTCGAATTCAACGCCGACAGCATATGCCGGACGGATTTATGTGTGAAGCCTTCTATTTGATGTCTTCGCATCCGGGATTGGAAGTTTCACTGGTTTTGCTGGTGAGTATGAAAACGAGCGTAGTGTCTTCTATTGACTTGATTATCTCAATGATTGTTCTTAACCCGCCAGGTGGTTTTTCTCTACCAGAAATCTCGTCATTACCAAAACTGACCAGATGTTGATGGACGAGGTATTGTGTCCTTATAAAACACTGATCATATCATCATCATCAAAGCTTTGACAAGATCTTCATGACGAGAAAACTCGTCATAATCAAAATTGGCCAAATCTTTATTGATGAGACATCTCACTATAGAATAAGAGGTGAAAACCATTTGGAGGTTTAAACCTGTTCATTTCACCAATTTATGTGCCCACAAGTCAGCATTCGGATTTTTCATCTGATCTTTTAAGACAGACGGGTAAATATGGTTAACACCCAATCTCAGTGAATTCATTATTCTAAATTAATTAATATTCTTTTTCACAACAAATCTGCACATTCGAGTTGCATATTATTAATGTAAATTATTACGTTCCACAGATCAGGCACAAGAAACAAAAGTCTTGAAAGCGTCGAACTTCAGACTCCTGCGTTTCATGAGCTATGCAAAAAAAAAATCAGAGAGAGAAAACTAGAATCTGCGCTATTCACCGAATTAGCCATGGGAGAATGGTATAAAAATGCATGGTTTCGACGGAAAGCCCCGGACCTGTTTTATTGTTCCAGTCCCCCAACTCGATTAAGAGAGCTCTACACCGGCCTGCCAAGGCATTATAAATGATTCCTCTGTACACCCGAACAGACGCCTCTTTGTATATAAACCACTAGAGAACAAAAGCGTCTGACACATGGCATTCGGGAATTTCAGCCTAACAAGAGAACTTCTCCAGTGAAACTCTCAATTTGGCGCCAGGCCCTTCAACTGCATTTCTACAGGGAAGATCTGGACCGTCCTGTAATTAAAGTTAAACCGAAAAGCCTCTATTCTCAAACCCGCATTTAGACTCAAAGGTACGCCCATGGAGGACTCTAAGCCACTCCTTTACATAATGCCTAGGCAACGAGGCAGCGGACTCCCTCTATCGAATGAAGCGTATTTATTAACAAAGTTTTAATAAGGCCAAATTGCATTGAATTGCTCCATAATTGTTGCACTCTGCGGAGGAATGTTTGCGTGGGGTATTGTTGGTGGCGACTCTCAGGGCTGGAATTTTAATTCCACCTTTGCCGGGAGTTAATCCACGGAAAAATAAAGAGGAATAAACATGGACCTATGATATTATGAAGGCGATGCCCCCATCCCCGCGCTTAATGAGCCATTGAATTGGAATGTGAGAGGTAATTTCAAGTACTTACGGTTTAGGTACTGTCAAGAGGAAATACCATTGCTAATAAATTCAATCGTATTCATATGCAGATAATTAAATGCTACCACTCAGGGAAAATTGGCAAGTTATAAAGATCAAATTGATGAAAATAACGTAAAGTAGCTTATGTCTGTAGCCACGAGATTAGACGCTGAACCTGTAAATGACATTTATACTATAAAGACAGCAATTGTACAGTATACATTCATACTTAGAGACTTTTACACTTGATCATTCTCTTCTACTATGTATTTTGGTTTAACTTGTAAATGACATTTATAATATAAAGACAGCAATTGTAGAATATACTTCCATGCTTAGAGACTTTTACACTTGATCATTCTCTTCTACTATGTATTTTGGTTTAACTTGTAAATATAAAGACAGCAATTGTAGAATATACTTCCATGCTTAGAGACTTTTACACTTGATCATTCTCTTCTACTATGTATTTTGGTTTAACTTGTAAATGACATTTATAATATAAAGACAGCAATTGTAGAATATACTTCCATGCTTAGAGACTTTTACACTTGATCATTCTCTTTTACTATGTATTTTGGTTTAACTTGTAAATGACATTTATAATATAAAGACAGCAATTGTAGAATATACTTCCATGCTTAGAGACTTTTACACTTGATCATTCTCTTTCTACTATGTATTTTGGTTTAACTTGTAAATGACATTTATAATATAAAGACAGCAATTGTAGAATATACTTCCATGCTTAGAGACTTTTACACTTGATCATTCTCTTTCTACTATGTCTTTTGGTTGAACCTGTAAATGACAATTATAATATAAATAACAGCAATTGTAGAATATACTTCCATGCTTAGAGACTTATAAACTTGGTCATTCTCTTCTGCTATATCTTTATGTCAGATACTATATATGTATAACACAAACATAGTGCAGTTAAGATAGTTGTCATACACAAGCAATGTAGTTTCTAGCGTTATATGTTTTACATTTGTATTTACTCCACATTTGTATACCACGCTACATCCATTGATTGCACAGTCTGCAATGTTTTATGTCATTGCTATTTACTCTAATTAATAAACACACCTATCTCATATCGTAAATTATAGAGAAGGCACACATATCGCATCTCGACTGCAATGCCAAAAGAACCAAGACATAAACTTCTAGTTTTAAGTGTATAAAGAATGTTAATACAGGCTTCTACTTGCTTAAAACTGTAGATAAAATTTTCACAACTGTAAATAACTGTATATGTCGGTTGAGGTACCAGTATATGACAAAAATGTGGTTGAGGAAAGTTTGCTGTGTGAAGAGGCATTAATTTAGTCTTTCTACTCATAGAACTAGGAATTCATTTTTTGAGTTATGTCGATATTCCATACGGGTTGCTCTATATTCATAAGATAGCACAATCATACAATGTTGTATGGGTTATCGTAAACTTCATAGGGTTAAGTTGGGTTTTTATGGCACAAAAGCGCATTTTGACAAAAGGAAGTTTACCATGGAATGAAGAAAACTTATTACAAATATACATTGAACATACACTCAGATACAAAGCTTGCTGAAACTTTGATATTGTTACTCTCAGTACATCTCATACATACATACTTATAATGTACAACGCATTAATTTAGTTCAACACCTCGAAAAGTGAATTTATTACTAAAACTAGGAACTTAACTATAATTATCAGAAAGTGAATTTCTCATTTTATTCGGGATATAATGGACTATTTGTGATGTAGATGAGACATATCGCTATACCTACGAGTAAATTCAATCAGGCAAAGAATAGCTTTACAGCAAGGAGTCAATTCCACCTAAGATTATGCCACACCACTGTAACAATGGTTTAATTAAACGTTCAGATCAGTATCAACTACACGTTGAATACTTAATCAAATGTATAAAGGCTTCAATTTCTAGAGTTGTTGACGTTACACATACAATTCTGTTCGAGTATTCACAGTCAGGCTTTGGAGTTCCGAACAATAATCAGAATCTCAGTCGCTTCCTTTCCACATGGTAAGACATAATCTTAGGTTCCTTGAACTTTGAGCTAATAAACGCGCAGAAACTCATAGGATCCAAAAGGGCTATGTGTCAACAATTGCTTCCCTCTGTAAAATCTAAGAGTGCTAAACTGCTTTTGTTAATAATCTCCAAATTGCTGCTATGTGTCTGTTAGGTATTTGTGTCTTACATAGAATTCGTTCATTGTTTAATAAACCCTCTGAAAAGGGATTTGTAATTCTACCGGTAGAGGGAAAGACCTAGACTGAAATTGTAAAAGGTTTTGTTTGTGTAGGTGATCGAGCCAAGTTTCAATATATTACTCTGAATAAGCATTATTTACTGTCTAAATTGCATCTTGACTTATACGTTAAGCAAGTTTCTATTTATATTATAAAGAACAGTGTCATGTGCATTAAGAGTAGCAGTGTTTATATAGTATATAAACTCTTAAGTAGATCAAATATGAATGAAATAAAGTTTATGTTAACTTTTGATTCTATGCAATGAAATGCTTGCATTGTTACAGTTTTTAAGCTATGAATATTTTGAACAATATTCGTACTTTATCACTTGATGATCAATTTTACCTTCACCAAATCGTGCCAGATTGGAAAAATTATGCTTAGACTATACGTTAAGTGATTTCCACAATTATGAAATTCTTTATCAGTCTGACTATAGAAAGCAATGACAAATCTTTAAGACAGAGATCTGAACAACAATGAAAATCGACTCATAGTTAAGAAATGCCAATTCGTTTACGAGGCTAAGGAACTAAATGAGACTAGGGGGGTCCGCTCCCTGCTCGCTAACGCTCACCAAGCTCCCGGGGGATTGCTTTGCAAATCTCATTGGTTCACATTGCGAACCTTGCTCGCTTCGTTCGCATCAATGAATACATGTTTTCTAGCAGGAGGAATTGTTTACAATTTATGATAACCCCAAAAAAATATTTTTCAAATAAAAATTTGTTGAATTACAGAAAAGTTATACAGTACCTCTGGAATCAGAACTCCAACAATTTGAAATTCAAATGAAAACTTTGAGCAAATTTTGACTCGAAATGTGAGCGCTGCTTTGGAAATCGAATACGCAGCATGTTTGTAAGCTGCAACAGCACGACTAATATTATTTTCTTTTCAGTAAAATTTCATCTGATAACGCTATAAATTTGTTTGAGGCGCAAGTATTCGTGATAAACAAATAATCGTACAGTATTGCCAGACCGTGACAACGAATAACGTCTCTTTTCTGTGACACACACACACACACACACATATATATATATATATATATATATATATATATATATATATATATATATATATATATATATATATATATATATATATATATATATATTTATTTATTTATTTATTTATTTATTTATTTATTTATATAGGTTGAGGATCCATGGCGCGAACAGATTCACGATTGGGTTTAAATCCGGTGAGTTTGCTGGCGAGGGGAGTACGGTAAACTCATACTGATGCTCTTCGAACCACGCACATACACTGAGAGCTGTATGACATCTCGCATTGTCCTACTGTTAGATGCCATCATTCTGAGAAAAAATAATTCGCATGTAGGGATGGACATGGTCCGCAAGAACAAATGCGAACTTGTGTTGATCCATCGTGCCTTCCACAATGATAAGTGCACCCAGTGAATACCAAGAAAACATCCCTTAAACCATAATGCTCCCTCCTCCAGCCTGGATCCTTCCGGCAATTGTTGCAGGGTGTTTTCTTTCAGACGTTTCACGCCGTATACGCCAACGTCCATCTGTCCGATGGAGCATAAAACGTGATTCATCGGAAAAAAGCCACCTATCGCCACTATGTGGACGTCCAGTTGCGGTACTGGCGTGCAAATTCCAGCCTTCGTCGCCGATGAACAGCAGTCAGAATAGGTGTATTAACCAGGCGTCTGCAGCGGAGGCCCATGCGCAGCAACGTTCGCTGAACCGTTGTTGAGGATACACTCATGGTAGCCCCCTGATTCATCTGGGAGGTAAGTTGTTCAACAGTTGCACGTCTATTTGCCCGAACGCATCTCCATAGCCTTCGTTTGGCTCTGTCATCTATAACCCGTAGTGTACCACATGTGCCATGCCGCTGATTTTGGATAGTGCCATTTTGCCATGCACGGTATGCTTTTAATACGGCGGCACGCGAACAGTTCACAAAATTAGTCGTTTCCGAAATGCTTCCACCCTTCGCCCCAAAGCCAATAATCATGACCTTTTGGACCGCGGATAAATCGCTACGTTTCTGCATTACGCCAACGATTGAAATGCTTTCCGATGCCCTAGTACATCCTTTATATACACTCCACTGCAATGTTCTGCCACCTACGTTCATAATCTAACTGTGATGACATGACTGAGGTGAGACTTTTGTCACGCACATTATTAGAAATAAGTCAGATCCAGTTATAAAACGTAAACAAAAATTTGTTACAAATCTTTATACATTGGACATATAGATTTTATTATATTCATTATGAGTTGATTTAAATGGGGAATGAAATGTGAGTACCCGAGGTTGCCAGTATGAATATTAGCAATTAAGAAACTTTAAAGCAGATTCAGTGGGTAGAACTGCTGATATTCAATAGTTCAAGAAGCTGCGACTACCAATCCAAATTGTTTAGATGAGATATCTTGGTTATGTAATAGGTTATCTATAATGGTTTAGACCTGAGCAATTTTGCTTACGACTAGATGGCTCATCAACAATATATTACCGATTTTTTTTATAACGAGGAGAGCAAGATCTGGACAATATTCTGCCAGTGGCATTTTGTCCATCTATCTCTGGTAAGTTTCGATAGTGACGAGTTACATCGAAACAACCACGAGGAGGGCCAAAAGATCACTGCATCTTAAAAGCGCCAAATTAAAGACATCGGGACACTTTCATGCTCCGAAGTATCATCCCGTGACGAGTTTCTTGGCTGAGCGGTTTGTCGCATAAACGACAAACTTCAAGTCCCGTAAAATGAATGAAAACGCTCCGATACAAGGTCAGAGCGGAGAACACCATTTATCTCTTAAGCGTAACCGTTTCATTTTACATGTTGCGCATACTAATAAAAGGGTGGCTTTAAAAATGAGTCCCTTCCAAGCCGATTTTTTTTTGGTCCGGTGAAAAAATAAGAAACCCTCAAACTTAAATGATTACGTAATAAATTCTGGCATCGCAAACCATGACGGTGAAATATTGCTTTAATATTTCAGGGCTGATGCAAATTTCGAAAGACCGTTGGGGTATTAAATGTACTCCACTTAAAATAAGCGCCTGTGCGTCTTGGAGTGGCAAGGTAAGAGAGGCTGAACATGCTTCAAATAAAATGGTTTTATTTCTTTTAAATGAGTTTCCAGGTACTTGTTTGTTGGAAAAAGTTTTTGCTTGTCGTTTTGAGGTTAAATTTCATCGAAAGGGGAGAAAAGCTTTCTCGGGTAAATCTGTCTTTTCTCTTTCCTATAAATTGTGTGGAGCCATACATAGTGGAAAATCATGTAATTTGCCTCCAGGGGGATTTCTGAATTTTACACCTGGGACCAATACACGAGATCGTGATGATAAACGAAACATTTCTGGATCTGCGCTAACATTAATATATAAAAGCAATAAACGACATGATTTTTTCGGGTAATATGAATTCAGGAAACATACAATAAACTGAACATTGGTGGACATGGTTGATTCACATTTCAAACATTTATGTTTAAAAAAAACTCTGTGTATGAAGGAATTCTATACCGAAAATAAGATGAATGTAGAGTACCTAACTTTATTTATGTACCTCAAAAGAGAAATTCCATTGTATTTTTCTAATATTTAAGTATTTTTTCATGTCATTTTAAATTTTAATTATTGAAGACAACGAACGCGAGTCTTAGAATGAAGGGCATTGGTGTATAGGCCGTCCACCAGGGAAATAGTCACAGCGTTTGTCTGTCCTTTCTAGGTCTCGTGCTCAACCCTGAAGGTCTTTTTAACCTCTTAAGTGGTATGGACGAGAAATCTTGTCCAAGATAAGATTGCTTTTGCTAATGACGGAATATGTTGTCCATCGACATCTGGTCAATTGATCATAATAAGATACCTCGTCGTGACAAAACTGCACTAATATTCCAGGGGTGAAACAAGTAGGAAGATCAAATTCTCCTTTGACCAGAATCGGTGACAGTGTGAAATGGATTTTTGTATCAGAAGATGTCAATGCAAGAAGTTTTCGTCCCAAAGAGGATATCCGGATCTTCTTGTATTCGCCATCTCTTGATCGTTCTTCCTATTGATATTTTCTATTATTCTTCTGGATTTTATTATATATTTGGCCATTTTGAAAATAAAAATGTAGGTTTTATTTCCCTTATTATTTATAAAACATAAAGAGACGAAACAAATGATACCTCAAACGTCGTGCTCGTACAAAGGAGGTTATAGCTATATTAAATTATGCGAGCGGCGAGACGCCCCAAATTTCATGCCTCGCCTAGACCGTTGACGCTCAGTATCGGATGTTCGGATCTTCTAGGGTTCTCCATATTTCGATCTATCTTCCTGTTGATGTTTTTATAAGTTTTCTTGTGTTTAGTATGCATATATTTGGACATTTTGAATTTTTTTTGAAATTTCAACACTTTGAAGACTAATGTTTAAACAAGTATTAAACATTTAGGTTTTACTTCTATTGTTATTTATAAAGCGGAAGAAGGCGAAACTAATGACACTTCAAACCTCGTGATCGCATAAAAGAGGCCTGAGCTAGACTAAATTAATGTGACCAGTGAGCATTTTCGCGACTAAACTTTGCGTTTTAATTGCATCAGCCGATGCGTCAGCGCAAGATCAATGGGCATTTGTAACATTCTCTGTTTAATCCTCTTTTTAACGCGATATCGTTCATTTATGTATCATTTATATTTTTCAAGTTATTAAATTTTTTGCACTTACGCTTTTTTGTGGCACTTAAAAATTACCCCGGTTTCGAAAAGTAGGACGTATTCTACGACAAAAATTACTTGACAAGCCCAAGTGTTCAGTTATTTTTATTTTCCTAATACAACTACCGTTTACCTTTAATGCTATAGACACTATGAAAATATTTATACTTTAGAACATTGAACATATGATACAGTAGACAGCCATTGTCTGCCACCCAGTTTGTCTAGGTTTATAATACCAGTTTATAAGACCATAGAGGTTAGAAATAAAATATCATTTGGATGTTCAGGGAGCGCAATTTCCTCGTTTTCCAGAGACAGTAAACCCTACGACAAAGAATTAATCATTAGGTTACCTTGTATTCGTGAAACCTGTACACACTTATAGGACAATGTTCCGGAGGACTGTTCTGGTTAGGGCATATGGCTAGCTCAGAAATAACCACATATTCAGCTTTTGTTTATCCCTTCCGAAGGCAGAAGTTATTATTTTAGGCACACTTACTTGATGTAACTAAAAATGTATTTAAGGTTTCTAACTTTAAAATTGGTTTCATGGTTTTTGGTTGGAAACCACGTAATTTTGGGTAACTATTGTAAAACGTTTTTCACACTGTTTCTTAAGAGATACTCATTTAAGAACATAATGAATTGATTCATGAAAAAAAACCTCACCTAAAAAGGCCGTTATAGTTCACTTTTCTCACAAATATCACTTCAATTGAATCAATTTGAAGTGTCGGCTAAATTTCTATTCGATTAGCAGTTGAATGAACCGTTATTTGAATACATTTTACGCTATTTTTCGACAGATGGCGATACTATAGGGCACCTGTTACATGGTTATTAAAAGAAACTACTATATAAGTAGAACATAACATTAAATTAAGACACATAATACAAAAATTCGGGATAGTTTAACTGAGGACACGAAACTGTAGGTCGAAATATCCATCAGATGAGAAATCAATATAATACAAGTCATGCAAGGATTTCATGGTGGAGCCAAATAACCTCTCAGAGGTCTTGACAAAAAACGACACATACATAGTTTTAATGTGCCATCTATCATTACGTGTGGGTGACGGCATAGTAAAAAGGTAGCTGTGTATGCAATAATCATTTTGTGGACAACAAACACGTCATATGCAGGTAGAAAGGAATCATACACAGCTGTGATATGCGAAGTACCAAGTGCTTCTTTATGCTCACTTTGAAAGCGTAATTATCACACAGGTGGAGAAGTAGCTGTCTCATCATGGTATCAACATCGATAGACACGTTGATTATTTGTACTATTATTTTATCAGAACCCGTCTTTTCCCTCATCAGCCCACCAGTGATGAAATTTAGCAACTAGTCAAGTGAAATGAGTCGCCAATGTGCTTATAGTAATCCTCGTACTCGGAGCAACTGTTATACTTGCTTTCGGCACCATGCTTACTTGACAAACTCGACTAAGACTTGTTGCTTCTATAACCTGGTGCTGTCCAGTAATGTCGAGTCCGTGAAAGGTCGAAGGCTACCACTGTAATTGATTTTTCAGCTTTACGACTTCTACAGGGTGCGTTGCTCAAGGTTTTGCTCATATGGATTCTTGAATTATGTCTCTTTCGAATCTCAGAGGCCTTGGTTTGCTCCCTAAGTGTAACTCGTTGGTCGTAATAGTAATTTACGTCGTGTTTCTTGGCCATCTTTGATACTTGTCGATGATCAGCCTTCGAGCCCCTCTACCTGGATCTAAATATGGGTGTTCCTGCGTTACAGTGTGGCATCCGTTATAGTG
Organism: Metellina segmentata; assembly: GCA_947359465.1. Taxonomy (NCBI): domain Eukaryota; kingdom Metazoa; phylum Arthropoda; class Arachnida; order Araneae; family Tetragnathidae; genus Metellina; species Metellina segmentata. Next base: position 58,222,108 of record OX375875.1, read on the forward strand.
CCTCTGTAGCATGTTCGCATCACATTTCATATCATTGAGGTGCTGATGTCAACGCTGTAATGCTATTCAAACGTAGTGGCATCAAAATAACGCATAGCATTTAGATAACTTGCCAAATGGTGGACATTTTCGTGATGTTACTCGTTCCCTCAGGATAAACCGGTAGAAAAAATTTTTGTAATGATCTGTTCATTCTTCTATACAAAGGTATATACAAGGTGTGGTCAAATACGGCTTTGAGAGCCGCATGTGGCTCTTCGTTTAGTTAAGAGCAACTTCAATTTAAAATTTAAATCCATTTTTCACGAATCTTGTTAAATCAAAATACCCACACTTAAAGAAAACTGCTTGGTTTTCAATATTTGATACATCCTATTACCGTGAATCTTCGTACAAAACAATGAAGTTCATGTAGTCAAAATATCCTTCACAATTGACCAATCATCAGTTCACAGAACTGCTGTGAACAGCAGGTTTTTTTTCTGTAGAATTATTTTCTGTTAATCCGTAGAACAGCAAAAGTTTTACAACAACTTTCAAAGATTTGACCAAGGGTCTACGTTAAATGTTATACTTTTTATTAATGCATTTTTATATTATATTTTATTATTATTATTATTAAAATTTTGAGATAATTATTTTGTATTTACTTTCTTTTCATTATATTTTCTTAAATATGTTCTTTATATAGCACTTGATACATGTTTTGAATCAGTAACCATATTAATTAAATTAAATTAAATTTGAATTTGTATGTATTTAATAATATGTAACTATGGTGGGGTTTTTTATAACTTATGAAAACAGAAATGCGGCTCTCCTTGTCCTTATCAGTGCTCCTTGGTATAAACACTATCCCATGTTTTTTTTCATCTATGAGAACTAGCGGCCAAACGGAAATGCATTTTTCGTGAAGCTCAGTTCCCAACTTACTCCTCATGATGAGGAGAAATACTTTATTCCACGTCAAAACATTTTGGCTGTTACATTTAAATGTAGTACTATTAAATATAATTCATAACAGTGACATTATTTTTGAACTCAGTGCCATTAAATAACATTTCAATATCAGATATTGTGATGTGCAATCCTTAAATCTATATTTTAAATTTATTTAATATTCATTTTCTGAATTATTAAGAATCATTTCGAAAAAAAGGATGCACTCACTGCCAAAAGTTAAGCACGGAGAGGAAAATGTTAATCTCCAGAAACCAATCTGAAGTTGAGAGGCTACAATTTGCTGCAGAGGTAGAAAGAAGTATGCAAATATGTTACGAAACAGACACTCACGGTTGTTTCGTGTCTAGAAATATACAAAAAAGGCAGTCGTATAAGAAGCCAGCATTGGAAGGGTTAGAGGAGCTACATGTAAATGCTGATAAAAAGCGTTTAGAACTTTCGTACGATTAATTTTCAAGACAGACGTGTTTCTATGGCTACCAGAAGAAGAATGGCAGATAGAGAGCGCATTAAAGCAGGGCTATCAAAGTTGCTCTTTTCTTCGTCGTTCATCATTCCGTCATTTCAAGATTATGGAAACAATTGCAAACAAGGCAAACATTCGTCCGAAGACCTGTGGCCGATCGCCCAAGGGTTACGATATCCGTGGAAGATCGATATATTGCTGTTGTAGAGAAGCGGAATCGAAGAGCAACCTCCACACGTGTGACATATATGGTTACAGTGTACATTGGTAAGACGATATCTGCCACTAATGCGTGCCGAAGGCAACACATGAATGGACTGTACAACCGGGTACCACTAGTTTGTGTTTCTCTATCCGTCCAATTTAGAAGGGAACGATTAAAGTGATGTCGGCAGCATGTGAATTTGACTGTGTCTGATTGGGCTTACATTATGTTCACATATGTGTCGAGATTTGCCCTGGAGCCAAATGACAAACGTGTAAGTACTTGTAGAGATAAAGTAACGCGCAATCGGCCCAAGAGCATCGTCAACCATCACGCATTACGAGGTGGTAGGGTAACGGTGTGGGCCGAGATTTCGTTGGTATACTGTACCGACCTACACATCTGTAGACGGGGTTCTGTGACGACTGTCCTGTATCGGGATGAAGTCCTAGAACTGACTGTGAGATTGTACGCTGCAGCAGTTGGTCCTTCCTTCATTTTAATGGATAATAATGTGCGTTCCCATAGAGCTGGCATCGTCAACGACTACCTGTAGAGTGAGGCGTGCATGGTTTGGCATGCGTACTCTCCCGACCTTAATCCCTTCAAAAATCTTTGGAATGCCCTCGGCCGTGCTCTGTCTGCACGTTTCCCACCCCCAGTTACTCTCACAGAGTTGCAAACTCCTATACATTAGGAATGGTGATTACTTGACTCTGAGGTAGATGATCACCTCACGGAAAGCATTGTCACAGGCTGTAAACTTTATATGAAGATGAAGGGTGGTCATATATCCTCTTAATGTTGGTATTGTTTATTTGTTTACGGATTTAAAAATCATTTTTTCAATGACTCTAATATGACTTCATCTTATAATTTATGAAAATTCAATATTGTTTTCATCTTTGCATTTAATTATTTGTTCTGTTTCATGCATAAACCTCTTTGCTACTTTTCTGCCGCATTTCGTGTCAATCAAAGCTGTACTGGTCGGGGTTTTTTTTCGATTTTACTTTCGTGTTTAACTTTTGGCAGCGAGTATAGAATAGCTTATATAGATGTTACCAAGAGAGGATCTTTTAAGCGTTGCAAGTGAAGAAGTCCGTTTTGCAAAATATGTCGTTCATCCTGGCAGGTTCTTTATTGCCCATCCAATACTGCACAAAGATAAAGAATATACCAAAAATCCCTCTCGGATACTTCCGAGACCATTTTCTTATTGTGTGTCAAGATAGATGATGGATGATTGTATAGATATTTACCTGGTGGGAAGACTGCTTCAATATTTCAGTCCGTTGCCGTGGCATTGCATGATGCAATCAAACAGATACAGGATGGTCCGTTATCTCTATCAAAAAGAAAGAAATAACCTTGGGTACTTATACCTTAAATGTCAAGTTTCGAGTCAGGCAAGCATTGTGATCTAACTACTATCGCATACTTAACAATCTTTTCATACAAAATCACGTGTGAAATATAGTTCATTGTTTGATTCGATTTTGATTTTATATGTACTCGTTCCTAAACTTTTTACAACTATTGTAGTGCAGATTTATCTTTCATTGAAGTGGCCTTTATAATGAAGCATGTTTTATAATAAGTATAGATGCGTACCTAAATTCATAACTTTCTGAAACAGCGGAAATAAAAGCAAAATTTATGTGACGTCTTGTACACCAAATAAATTTATTGGCTTGTGTTTCTCCTTATGTGATCACTCTTCACGTTGCTAAGCCATTTATTTTTATTCTCACGTAGAAATCATTAAAAATTCACAAGAAGAAATCTTTAAAAATAATTTTATTACGAGAATGGAGAAACACGGCAACATATAACAAGAGCAGAAAAGAATAATAAATATTTAATAATCAGAGTTAGATAAAGTCGCAATTATTGTTTGAGTTTTTTATGACTGGTTACTAAACGCGTTTATAAAGATCTATGATGCCATTACCAAGAAAACAGAATACAATTTTTAAATTTTAATGAACAAAATAGGAGGAACTATAGTCTCTCGTCAAAGACAAATGGTTTGTCAAAGACAAACTGTTTCTGATTTATTTCATTTATTTACAGTCAGCCCATTTCAGCACGTGGCAATATTATTAAGTACTGTAATACTCATAAACCCCAAATAAAATGTTGTTCATAGTGAAATGTCGATAAATGTTGGGTTACTCTCAAATATTTTTACTCTGTACAAATGATACATTAAGTTCCATTTTCAGATAAAAAGAGGCAAACAATATGTAACGCGAAAAAATGTGCAAATTTTTAACATCAGGGCAACTAAAATAGTTTACATGCAGTGATATGCGTGAAAATAGTTTCCATAGTGACTTGTGTTTTCAAACTGTTTGCTGTGTTTCTATCTTTAAGAATTTCACTCGTACTCTATTAATTTCGAACTTAAATATACTCCTAGCAAATATTTGGAAACTAACCGAGTAAGATTTAACTGTAGTGAATATGGTATACAAAACATTTTTATACCAAATTTATTATTGGGTTTTATGATTGAGCCATCAAATTGTCATTTTTCTTGCATGAGTATCGAAATAGTGTTGTCAAATTGAATGATCTTTAAAAATATTATATATACTTTTACTAGTAGAATGTACGTAGAATGGAGTTTGCTTACTCCTTAATTCAGGTTTGTAATGGTAATAGAGCAAATATGCCTCTTGCTAACAAAAAGGGTATAATAGAAGTTGGATTAAAAGTTTCTTAGCACACCGTTAGATTTGCAGTGACAAGGTGACTTTTTCCCAATGTTTTTGGTGTCACGCAATGAAACGAGTGTTTAAAAAATCGCATCCTTTATAAATTTGAACAATAGTTTTACAGCTGTTTGTTTTCAGCATATATTTTGAATGAATAATAGTGTGTAACTTAGGAAGAAACATCGAACACCTCACAGATGCATCGCTATCCCATTTCTTAAAACAAGACCAAGACAGGACCGTCGACGAATGAAGGGTTTGTGGACTGTTAGTTTCTTCAGTGGAAGTATTTAATTTCTATAAATTCGTTTAGAAAGCCTGTCAGAGGAATATATAACGTCACTATCAAGCAGTCTAGAGGACAGCTAAAGCAAGCAAGTAACATTAAATAGCTAGAAATATATAACAAATGGGTATTTATTATATGTAAAGCATTGATGATGTATTTTTAATTTTGAATTTCCTTCTGTTGTAACATTTTAAATTTCATTAATAATTAATTGAAATAAAGTAATTTTGAATCATCGGTGCATGATACATAAATATTTTATTTTTCCTTATGCAATGATAATCAACAATTTAAACGCGTTTATCTTTGAAACCAATTGCTCCAGGTTAGTTATTTGATTTGCTTGTTTATTTTATAAGGTCATATTTGTCCAATCTGCGTCAAATATGCCAAGTAATAAACGCATACAAGAAGTTTTGCTGGTACAGAAGACAGAAATCCACTCAGGATAAGTAACAGGAATCAGTTGCTGTAGGTGTATCTGTTGATTTATAAGCGTTACTAAAGAGTTTGTTACTCAATTGAAGGTGATTTTTAAGCTTATATTTTAGTTCACAAATTCTTCACTTCTGAAACTCCATGTCTTTGCTATATTCGCAATAATTTAGAACTCATTTTAAAAGGAACTGGCATATTATATATCGTCTAAATTCCTAAACTAAATGGAGACGAATATATAATAATAAACAACGCAATGTATATGAAACTACTTGAATTTTTGTTGACTGAAATGATATCAAGCATAAAAACATGAATTCTTACGAAAATCCAAACGAACTCTTCAAAAGATAGAGATCTCTGCATCAAAACAAATGTAAGAAATTGACTTATGTGACAGGTTTTTTTTTGTTACTGCTGGAGAGAAATCTCACTCGGTATACACGATTTAAAATCCGTCATGTGTCAAATCCTGTGAGCTTGTTGAACATAAAGAGGGGAAAAAATCAATTTCTGAAATGGTATAGGGTTTCGATAAAAATAGCTCCCTGGGCAGTGGAGTATTGCAAAGTCTTAAACCTTATGGTTTCTTGGAAAGCTGTTTTGCGGAAGAAGAAATTTTCAAAAAGAGTTAAAATCGCATTTACTTAAACAGAAAGGGAAAAGAACATAATGGATGTCTGGATTGTTCGATATCAGAACAGAATGCTACAGCCATCTATCGGAAAAAGTAAGAAACTGAGTTTGATTTAATGCGATTAATTTAGTACTGTGCGGGTTCGTGAACTTCTGACCTGTAAATGCAATTTCTGACATGTAGGTAATTTGCTGTTATGGAAAAAGAATGTTAAGTAATGTTGTTAAAATTGTCAAATTTTAAGGAATATCTATATTCCCTGAATCTTTAATGCGATGATTTGAATTCTTTATGTAGGTGCAGGTTATGCAAACACTTTTAAACACTTTAACACTAGAATTTAAAAAAAGAAATTAAAAATTTCAAATTTTGCAATAGTTTTTTGTTTCTTTAATTCCTTTTTTGTGGGGAAGGGGAAAATTGACTATTTTCCATCCTTTTTAACAATCAAAATGAACTTTTCTGAGCAGATAGAAAAAAAATGTATCTGTTAAAATATGTTGTAAGGTATATGTTACACTTGTAAATCAATTTTTTTTTTACATTTGCTTAAATTTTGCAAACAATGTTTATTTTATATAAAAAATACACATTTTGAGATTTGAAGTTTAATGCATCAAATTGACTTTACTTCAGGTAGTACGTACAGGTATATATATTTTTCAAAAAATTATTTTAAATTCTTCTTCTTAACGTATCTCAATCGACTATCAATCTCGGTGCTGGCGCTCTTCGAAGTCACCCCTTCAACAAGTCATACGTCAACGTATCTCCATAAATAATGTATCGTTTTAAACAGAATCGTCTAACATTCATTTTAAATGAATGTTGAATACACATTGAAAAATAAAAAATTGCATGCTTTTTTTTTAAAAAGCCCAACATTAATCTGAATAAAAAGAACTTATAAAAAAGTGAAGGGTGTTAAAGAGTATTAAGTTAAGATCCTAAGCAGCAGTGTCCCATTGCATGTTTATCTATGGTTCTTGTTATGTTTCTAGTCTCTATTTTGCTTTTCACAGTTTGACATTTCTGGAAAATGCACAAGAGGAAACTTCAAAAAATTAATTGTTATGAAATTTTCTGCGTTTTCCTGTACAGGCAGGCCCAACTACAGGGTGATTTTTTTTTAAACTGACACTATTCAGAGTCACCTGTAGCTCGATCTAACAACCGAAATGGCACCAAATTCAGTATGGAGACTAATGATGACATGGGAAGTAGGATTCCGTGAAAAAAAAAATTAGTTCCAAACATCACCGATAGGGGTATTTATGACGCTGTTGTAGCTTACCAAAGCAAGAATTAGCACAAAACACGGGTATCAAAGCAAAATACAAATTTATTATTTCGTATGTAACAACAGCGCCAGTAATTTGGGCTATAAATACATGCAAACAGCTCCAAAAAATATTCTTAGCTGAAGTGAGCCAGCTCAAGTGAATATGCGACTCACATTACCAGAACATGCTTTACCTGTGAACGTATTTTATCTTAATCAGTGCAATGCATCCACAGCTCTTCGTGAGTTTAGAACCCGACAGAAGCTACGTAAGAGGCTTTTATCGCTTAATGCTTTGAAGGGAATGAATAAGAAGTTCGAAGAAACTAACAATTCGTGCAGGAAGGGGGGATTAAGGGCACACGGACTACCTCAATAGACTAAATGCATGAATTTTAAGCTCACCATTCGTCAAGCCATATACAATTTAAAAATAACTATATAACTAAAAAAAATTTCCATGAAAATATACGCATTAGTTTATAATTAACTGTAACAAAATGTATTCCCTTCATAATTTTGTTTTCTGTAGCTACTTACTTTTTAAATGTTTGAAAAAAAAAAATTCACAATATCCCAGTTGGGTACACTTTTCTCAAAAACTATTGCAAGTATTATCTCCAAAATTTTCCTGGCAACAAAAGATATCCCATTTGAAAATAATAAGAAGTATTTTTAATTTTAATCTAATAGAAAAAAAAATTAGATTTTTTTTTTAATTTCAAAAATAACAGAATTTTTAAAACCTTTTTTGTGATATTTCCATATGTTCTGCATTTAAATTTAAAATAATAGGTATTTTTATTGAAAACACTTGTTTGAACAAGTGTGTAAAATTTGAAAAGTGTAGTTTCAATAGAATTTAAGAAAAGTGTACCAAAGCAAGGAAAAAACACATTTTGAGAAAAATGAAAATAATCATAAAAGCACTTACTATGATTAAAAATTCACTAGATTAAAATTTTCCAGCACCATAATCATTTTGATTCAGCATTTCTGAATCACATTTCTTTTGTTTCAACAGCTTTAACTTTATTCTGGCATTTTTCGATAGCTTCCGTAAAAGTTGTGTCAATCTTCTTCTCAGATGCACTAATTTCGGTCACTGAGTCATCAGCAGCATTTACCTTCCTCACAACAGTAAACCGATTTCCACTAAATTTGCGTCTACCAAACAACTTTTTTCTCGCCATTACAAACAAGCAAAAGGAACATTTCAATCAATACATGAAGCTGTATTTTTTACCAAATCATAAAACACGTGGTTCAATCCCTTAGCTCGGTTCAAAAATACATCACCTGCTCAATGCATATGTCTTGAAAAGACATGTGCATTGTGCAGGTGATGTATAAAGAAGCATTTAATTCTACTCACACAGATTAAAGTAAAAAGCAAGAAAAACCTACTGTCAATATTGCAGTAAAAATGAGGCTGAAAACTAGCCGAAACATTGTGCAAGTCAAAACGTACGTACATGTGATTTTACTGGGAGAGAGTTAGTCCAACGGGTGTGTGACAGGCGTTGTTTACATTCGTAAACGTCTGTTTAAATGTGTTTCTAGTTTTCAAACCTATACAAGTTATACATTTTTGGAATCGTCTTAATTCCCGCTATTTCTTAAGCCCAGAATTAAAAAATCCAAAATTTGAGCCAAATTATGTTCCCTGTGCCCTTAAACCTGTGTCAGAAGAGGTGATAACAGATATTGCAACTGCAATCGTCGACAGATCACAGTGAATTATTGCTGGTAGAAGCAGCTACCGGGGTGTAGTGCGATAATTGGACATGAATTTTTCCACAGTATGGAAAGTCTTTCAGCGAGTTCTCCCCTACTATGTGGAGAAGTGAATGTGGTGAATAAAGCTTAACATTTGCCTGTAATTTTGTATGAGTTATTATTTTTCTTTTTCTGTTGCACTTTTTACATTGGACAGCGCCATAAATACCACTATCGCTGATTTTTGGAACTACATTTTTTTTCTCAAGGAATCCTATTTCCCATGTCATTTTTAGTATCCATACCGAGTTTGGTGCCATTTTGGTTATTAGATCGAGCTACAGGTGGCTCTGAATAGTGTCAGTTTAAAAAAAAATCACCCTGTATATAGATCTGCACATTTTCAGTGAACAAATCTTTTTTTGTAAAGTAGCAATTGATTTTTATGTTTTCTGGTATGCTAATTTCAAATATGTCATTCGTTTTTGTCCATCACGTAACAGTTTTTTGAAATTTTGAAAATTTAGAAAAATAATGCTTTATATACCATGTAAGTACATTTCTAGGAAGTAAAACAAAGTACGAAGTAAGAAGTTTTGTGTGAAATATTACTTTAATACTCACATATATATTTACAATCCACATTACTGAGTCGTTTACTGTCATTAGTACAAAAACATATGATTCTGGATATTCAGCAATGGCCGCATAAAGTCAAGTTTCTATGGTTTTGTAGTACCTTTTTCTTTTGTGTTGAATACTCCGTGTGGAAGCAGATCTTCTGTGTGCAACTTGCGGCTGTTCTCTATGCAGCGACCAGAAGTAATCTTCTATCATGTTTTCGTTCCATCTACCATGGTATCTGCATTCCATCTGCTTAATGTCTTGGTGTAATCTTTCACCGTGTTCTTCACTGACGGCACCAAGATTTTCTGGAAAATAGTCCAGATGACCCCCACATCAGGAAATAAACTTTTAAGCTGACAGAACATCCTAATTTTTTGAAATTTTCAAGCATTCTTTGTACAATTTGTTTGAAGTTGGGATCCTTATAATTTCCCAGAAATTTATTAATACCTTATTTTTAGGAGCTCCAAGCTTCCTTTTCAACCTTTGTCATACATGCTTCAAATTTTTCGTCCTTCATAAGTTTTCGAATATCTGGTTCCACAAACACACCTTCCTTCACTTTGGCTGCAGGTAACTGAGGAAATGCATGAAGCAAGTGCTTGAAACACCAACCTTCTTTGTCAAGAGCTTTCCCGAATTGTTTTATCAAACAAAGTTTTATATGAAGTGGAGGCAGAAGAATATTTTCTCTGTCAACCAAAGCTTCCTCAATAACATTTTTGCTGTGAATTTTCAACTTGCGTATAGATGTATAACATTAATGTAATAGGAAATATATCCGGTCAGGTCTTTGAAAAATTAAAAGCTACAGAGTCAATAAGTTATAAATAAAAAATAAAAAAATTTAAAACACATGAAAATACTTGTTTTAAGCTTATTATTTTATTTCACTAAATACACATGTAATAATGTCATTGGAGTCATTAACAAAATTATGTTTCAATACAAAACAAATAAAGAAAACCAACATTAATAGGGCATGTGACCATCCTCATACAAAGTTTGCAACGTGTGACCATGCTTTCCATGAGGTGATCAACCACCCAAGAGTCAAGTAATCGCCATTCCTCCTGTAGAGCAGTTTGCAAGTCTGTGAGAGTAGCTGAGGGTGGAAAACGCGCAGACACAGCACGGCCGAGGGCATCCCAAAGATTTTCGAAGGGTTTAAGGTTGGTGAAGTACGCCGGCCAAACCATACACGCAATCCCCTCACCCTCCAGGTAGTGGTCAACGATGCCAGCTCTATGGGGATGCACATTATAGATAAAAATGAAAGAAGGACCAACTGCTGCAGCGTAAATCTCACGGTGGGTTCTAGGACATCTCGATACCGGACAGTCGCCACAGAACCCTGTCTATAGATGTGTAGGTAAGTGCGATATCCCGGCCCACACCATGATACTTCCACGTCTGAATGCGTGATGCTCGATGATGTTCTGGAGCCGATTGCGTGTACCTTGTTCTCTCCACACACTTACACTTGTGTCATCTGGCTCCAGAGTACTCCCAGGTCATCGGGTAACAATGTCCAATATCCTTAAATCTGCATCGCAGCCCTACAATAAGTGAGAATTTTATTCAAAAAGCAGTCAAGTATTATGAAGTTAGTGAGTTGAATATACTTCTGAATTTATGAACATTCAGATGTAAACTAAATACTGTGTACAGTGAAACTTTGATTAACCGTCAGTTATTTACGGAATATTGCCACTCAGAATGCACGAGCCTAAAAAAAAGCAGAAGAAAATGAGACTTTTAAAATTTGAGTATGTGCGTATGTCTAGAGCATAAGTTCATGTAACAATATGTACTAAACTGTACTTGTTGTAAATTGTATACTGTTTCTGTAAAATAAAATACATGCATGTACAGTGTATTTTCAGTTTGCAAACGTACACTTTTTATCATTCTTTCATATGCAATGTATGGGGTTGTTTAAGGATTTTGTGTTATCCATTGTCTTTACCATGATGGTTTATCGAAGTTTCACTCATACATTAATGTCTTTTGTCAAACTTTCTTTTTTCTACTCACCTCTCAAGAACTGCTGTTAATTATTAGTCACTAGGACAGAAGTCCCTCATATAACGGGTGTATCATAAAATGTATTGATTTATTTAAACCTGACAGTGCATGATCACTGGCCGTGATATCCAATCTGAAATGTTGATCAAAACATGATTTTTGATATTTCGTATCGTGTTTCGCTCGGGACATCACAAAACAAAACTAAACAATTAGAAACTGACTACTCGTGACCCGTCACACAACCAATCAAAACTTTAATAGCCACGGATACGCAAGTCTTACCATTTTATATAAGACTAGCCACTGTGTGGCTAGCCCGGCGTTGCCCGTGCCCGTGGTGTAAGATATTAAGATTGTGTAAAATTTTCCGCAGATTTCAAATCCGTTAAAGGTATATTCAATTAAAATAATTATTTATTTAAAGAAAATAATATTTTTAGGTATCAATCTAAACTAAAATTTTCCGCATGTTTCAAATCCGTTGAAATTTTTACTCCATCTTTAACGGTCTAGGAAATAGAAAAAATAACTTTGACTTCATTTAAAAAATGTATCGTCTGATTGGAAAATTAATCGCGCAAAATCAAAGCGGAAACGGAAAAAATAATTTTCTCCGCTTTCAGCGGATGAAAAAAAACTTGGGATAATTCCAAACCCTGACTGCACTGTCGCATGAGTAGAAAAAGTTCTCCGCATTTGAAAAACCGATGGAGGATAAAACTATGAAATTCATTTTAAAATCTTCTATATTGTATTTTAAAATTCGCCACGACCCAAAAATTGTAAATAATTCGAACTATCTGTGTGCCAAATCTCATTGCTGTAAGTGCCATAGAATCGTCAGGATTTTGCGGCCCTAAGCAGACAAACAAACACTTTCTTTTATAATAGTAGAGATTATGATTACACATTGCCAAATGAGTTAGTTACTTCAAGTCATGCCAAATATGATTGATTTCCAAGCAACACTTTTTTAATCAAATGCTCATATAGAGTAAGATTAAATTTTGAAACAATTTTGCATTCTACTCACTGGAAGTTTTACACTCTTGTACAAGGAAAAAATGCGAAAAACAATTGCATATTCATAAGTAACAATGTTATGTATTTAAGTTTCATACAACTATTTCTAATATACAATTCCAATATACCTTTTTCTTTACTGACACAATTGGGAATCAAACAAAATTGAAAGTTTGCTGATGTTCGAAGTAACTTGTGAAAAAAGGACGACACTTATCTGAGATTACGTCTTATAGAGCGGTAAAAGTTCTCATCTCAGAGGGTTAAGTAGGTGTGGATGGTCACTTTGTTTTCTAGTTTAATAAAATAGAATTTTAAGTGAAATAAACAAACCAACTGGACATTTATAGAAAAGTGACTTTTTCTGTTTAAGAAAACAAACCAATCATCTCAATTGGGTCTTTGAAGCCAAATGTGGGTGAAATCAATCACACCCTAGACATACAAAAAACCAGACCCATGTAGAAGGACCTTTATTTAGACAAAAGTTTTTCCGAGGAAGCAGGAAATTTTAAGGTATCCATGTAAAACATTTCTCAGGGCATATCACTCTCATCAAATTCCTAGAAACAGTTGCTTGAATCTTTATCTCTGACAAAGAATATCCCCAACGAGTTGCCCACATAATTCTAAGTAAATTTCTAGAAGAATTCTGAAATGAAATTTCATCTCAATTATAGATAGAACAAACTTCCATTGGTGGATTACCAGGATCCCAGAAAATAACTGACTTATCAACAACAAAAAATTCCTCAGTTTTAATTCCATATAGAGTACAAAATCCCAAATCCGGAATTGTTGAAAATCCAGACGTCTCGCTAACAGGCGTTTTTTTCCCCTCTTTTTTACATCTTTTCAATTTTTTTAATCAGTTTAACCTGGACCTATTTGAGGAAACAACACAAAATAACAAACATGTTCAGAGTAAATACTACACAGAAAAAATTAGAAGATTTGCAAGTAAAATTTGTTGCATTGTATTAAAAAGGTTTTTGTTTTCTTAAAAATTATTCCTATTTCCGTAATGTATACAAAGGTTGACAGTATGGATTTTTCTATATGGTGGCCATCATGGATTGGCCGCCATCTTGTTTGGCGAAAAACGTCGCTTTGGCGACTAACGTAACGGATGCTACCACTCCACCCTAATGTGCTTTTATGAATGAGAGTTGAGAAAAACTTATTATTCAATAACTACTCACTGTAATAACTCTACTTTATGAAAAAAAATGTTTTCATTCAAAACGCATGCATTATGAAAATAGCGCTTACTTGACTTTCCACAGAAAATCCAGTCGTGGCTAGGCTTCAACTAATTTTCACTGGTCACGCAAGTATAAAAATATTTTTGCGATCTAGGAAATATATTTTTGCATATCTAGAAAAATGCAGTCAAATCCATAGGCTTGCCGCGGACTCGTAAACAATTCTCCAAAAAAGAAGGAGAACGTCAGCCATATTTGAAAAAAGTAGTAACAGTGAGCAAAATTCGAACGGTTCGAATAAACTCACCGGGTGAAAAGGAAACGAATTCGATTTCGTGAAAAAACGAAAACTTGGCGGTAGTTGAATACCAAAGTTGTTACTAGACGCCGCTAGATTCGAATTTCAAGAAGAAACTTTCGAATTTTTGGGTAGTTGAATTAGACCCTTAATCATTCAACTATCGCATAAATCTTGATGACATCTCTTAATCATCAAAATATCGTCTATATCTCGATGACACGATATCTCTTTATCATCAAAATATCGTCAATATCTTGGTGACAAGATATCTCAAAATCATCAAAATATTGTCAAGATCTTGATGACATCTCTTAATAATCAAAATATCGTCACTATCTTGATGACGAGATATTCTGTCGTTAACAAAATTGGTCAAATCTTGATGGACGAAGTATCTAGTCGGTATAAACTTGTCTTTTTCATCTGAGCCCTCTTTGAAACACAGAGTAAATTCCTAAATGGAAACATTTTTTCTGTCACCACCTGTCTGCTAGAAAATATGGGTCAAAGAACCTCCGAATAATCAACTGTTGGATGAGTGGACTTTCTGGCATCGGTTATAGCATGTATTATGAAGCTGGAGTTCAATGAGGGAAAGCTGGTAATGAGACTTCTACAAATGTCTTTGATAGGTGAACGCGATGTGGCATCCTTTCTGATGAGTTGCATCCATTCATAACCTACGCTCATTTTGACGAGTTTGACCTTTTGCAACAAAACAATGTACCGTCTCGGAAGTCTAGACACTCGAAATTATGGTTAGAGGAACACTCATCAGTGTTTCGGGTCTTGTCATTCCCACCTAAGTAAACAGATCTCAACGTTTTCGAATACGCATGGGTTGTCATACAACGCGCTATGGAATACAGACAGACTCCTCTGTTGGGGGAAAGGTGTTTAATATCTACAGAATTTCTTACGCAGTCCATACATTGCCGTACTTCTTTACACGTATGCTCACTTGGGAAGACTGCCAAGAATTAAACTGCGGTATCAGTTTTTCTAGCACTTCAGTATATTATGACAATTTTATTTGAATCTGAATTGGGATTTCATCAGACAGTTCGGATTTCATAAACTCAAAACTTGAGTTTTACTTTACATGTATTCATCTTTTAGAAATACATTCAATGAATTCACTCTCTAAGACGCTTCAATTCAAAATTAAATGCTAGAAAAATAATCCCACCAGCTTCACTAAAGGAAAAGGAACTTAGCGTCCGAAAGCAACTGGTACATTTTTTACAACAGATACTATAACTATTTTAATAATATATCAACTAAGACAAATTCCTTCTTGTTTGTCAAAAAAGTTTTTTCAATAATTGTGGATGCAGCATTTGTATCGACAACAAAAAAAACGCGTTCTGTTTTTTTTTTAAACCTAATCCTATTGTGAACCCAAAAAGTAACCCGAAATAAAAAAATAATTCGAATAAAACCGGATAAACAAACACCAATAAACCAGCCAAATAAATAAAAACGTTGAAATAAACATTAAACATAATATTTACACTTTGAATTCGTCCGTTCTTCCTGTTTTTACAATCGCGATATTTTTTTTGGTCTAATACACGTAACCCTGTAAAAAAGAAGGTATATTCAATTCTATATTCCGTAGAGTACAAATAGGGAAAATGTTCTTTTCATTCAATAAAGAAAAAAATGTAGATTAGGTAACAATTCTTTCAACTTGACAATTTTCAAGCAAAAAATGAAATTGCAACGGAAAGTAAAAACATTTTTTCTAATACCTTAATTAAACGATGATTTTTAATATCTGCTTAGATATAATTTGTATAAATAAGAGAGAAAAACATTCATTTTCCAAAGCTAATTGAATTCCATTTATATAGGATTTTATATTTTTCAAGTCGTGATACTTACGATTCCTAATAAAAATGTCCTTTCACGCTTATAAAAAAACTATTTTCATTATTTTTGCCAGTATGTTTTCGTTATCACTTTTGTTCTACGCAAAAATGAGAGGATTGATAAATTCATATTATTTAATTCTAAAAGTTGTTTTTCTAAAAAGTCACTAATCCTTTAATGCTAACTGTTTATTTGAAATACGGTGAAACCTTTTATACGCCAGTAAACAATGGTACGTTAGTAAAGGTTAAGCATTTACATACATGCCTTTTGATCAAATTGAGTTTTACTGAATTGTACAAGATGGTGTTTTGAAATATTTATTATAGCTTTGCTTTTGCCCTCTATTATTTCCTTCTAACTAATGTGACATATACACTACTCTTCACAAGTACCAATTACAAACTTTGTACAAAACATACTGTTCCGTGTTACTGGTGATACTTTCAGTGTTTGTTAAATTCTATTATGCATTAGTTGTCACTATATAAGACTTGATACGACTGCATGAGTACCAGATGAAAACATCGATGTAGTATTTAATGTGTTGAATTAAGTTCTTTCATACTTCTCTGTTAATTATATATAAGTTTGCATATTCCGATAAATATGCAACATAAAGAAAAGCTTACATCCGACTCTATATACAAAACCTTTGTGCAAAACATACTGTTCCGTGTTACTGGAAAGAATTTCAGTATTCGTTAAATTGTATTGTGCATTAGTTGTCACTAAATAAGACTTAA
This sequence comes from Metellina segmentata, assembly GCA_947359465.1. Taxonomy (NCBI): domain Eukaryota; kingdom Metazoa; phylum Arthropoda; class Arachnida; order Araneae; family Tetragnathidae; genus Metellina; species Metellina segmentata. The sequence continues at coordinate 58,238,638 of OX375875.1, forward strand.
TACGACTGTATGAGTACCAGATGAAAACATCGCTGTGGTATTTAATGTGTTGAATTAAGTTCTTCCATACTTCTCTGTTAATTTTATATAAGTTTGCATATTCCGATAAATATGCAACATAAAAAAAAGCTTACATCCAACTCTATAAACATACTGTTCCGTGTTACTGGAGAGAATTTCAATGTTCGTGAAACCCTATATTATGCATTAGTTTTCATAAGACCTAATACGACTGCATAAGTACTAAAATAAAACATCGATGGAGAATTTAATGTGTTGAATTAATTTATTTCATACTTCTCTGTTAATTCTATATAATTACTAAAAAAAAGCTAGTTTTTAAATACTTCAAAGTGTTAATTTTATTTATTTCCTAAAAAAAGCTTACATCCGACTCTATATACAAAAACTTTGTACAAAACATACAGTTCCGTGTTACTGGAGAGAATTTCAGTGTTCGTGAAACCCTATATTATGCATTAGTTTTCATAAGACCTAATACGACTGGATAAGTACCAAAGAAAACATCGGTGCAGTAATTATGTGTTCAATAAAGTTCTTTCCCATACTTCTCTGCTAATTTTATATTAGTTTTCATATTCCGATAAGAGTATACAACATAAAAAAACTTACATCCTACTCTATATACAAACTATGCATCTTAACTATAACTTCTTATGTATCGTATAAGCATATTTCTAAATAGACGTGTTGAGCACACAAGCACGCAACACACAAAAACCGGGAGTCCCTCACAAATTACATAATCTCATTCATTTTCTTCGATGTTTTCGGAATCGAAGGCTGGCTCTTCAAAGGGAATCGCTTCGAGTGAAGTAATTACCTATCCGGGACGTATTTACATTACGCCTCCCCCCCCCTTTCAGTTTTAAAGCTTCATCCCGAACTTTAAAAAAACGAATTCCCTCCTTCATAATTAGATTCGAATTTCAGCTGTGAGCGGAGAATAAAAGTGAAATATTCCCCCTCTTAAAAGAAAACATAAGCGTCCGTGGATTTTTTTTGCTGTTTTTATTATTATTATTATTCCCATCTTTCCATTAACACGCTGTAAAAGGAAGGGAATGCATCCGCGACATTTTTACAACGCTTCTGCAACCTTGCGACAAAGGTTGTCAACGAAAATCAGTTTTAAAAAAAAGGTAAAGGATAGACCGGGGGAGAGGGTTCCGCGAGATTAATTACTCCCAGCACACACCCGAAGCATCCTCTTTGTGTATTCTACGTGCCATACTCTTGGCATTTATTACAATTTTTGCCAACTTCCTCGAGCGAGGGGCTCGTAGAGAAAGCATATTATATGTATAGCTAACGCGAAAGTAATTTTAAAGTTTTTGAATACGAAATAAAGAGGGGGGAACTATGAAGTGATTCGCATTCGGAGCATTTTGCATATAGAAGATAATGCGCATCAAAGCAAAGTAATCTACTCTTTTTCGAGCCGAGAAGAGATCGTGTATCTCTCGAAATATTTTATGTCTTGTGAATGCATCTAAGTTTTGTTCCTTTCTTTTTGATTTTACGGTATATTTCTTGCTCATTTCCGAAAGAAATATAGAGCGATATGTTAACAAAGTATGTCTCATCTACGTTGGATGACTGAAGATTATCCTTTTCTCTTTTTGCTATCCATTTCTTTTCCTGTGACTTACCGTTTGTGTGTTTCACTCTTTTGTGTATGACGATGGAAGACTGGCTGGAAGAGTAGTCTATAGTAATTGGAGGGTTGCAAGTCCGAAAGTCAATCCAATCTAATAACGTCGTGTACGTGGAGGCTGGTGCACGGCAAATCTGTCGTGACCTCACATGTCCTAACGTTGGCATGGTGTGGAACCTATGAGAGTGGGGTGGCATCACCGCTTCATCTAATCGTGGTTCGAAATCGGTAGGTGTTGTTCTAAGAACTGTTCTTTCGAACCATCCTTAACCTTTATCTGCGAAGCTTAGATTTTTTTTAATCATCTCACAGAACTGTTCTTTCGCCTGTATGTCCTAACTAACTAACACCAACACACACTCCCGTGCCTAGTGTCGTGAGACACTGTACCAGTTTAAATAAGTGTGGTTGGATGAGTAGAGCATGTCACCAAGGTGACATGGCTACCCAGAATGTTAGCTTGAGCTATAGAGCCTTGAGTGGCATTTACGACTGACGCTTTCCTTACATAGTATTGTGTGGCGCATCGTTTGGCGTGTGATAGATATATCACCGGACCTTCTACATTTCCCCCGAAGCGTTCACACCTCACGGTCGACAGGGTAGGGTACCGAGCAAAAGTAGGAACCCTCTAGAAGTTTAGTCGCTGACAGATCAGCTCGTAAATGGTGATCGATGCCAGCGGTCACTTAAAAGAGGATAACATCCACAGTACACAGATCTGTACCATGCCACTGATGTAAACGAAATTTTGCTGGTAACAATTGTCTACCTGCTACAGCGTAAAGGTTAACTCGCGGGACGGATATAAAACAGGGGTGGACCGTATTTGGCCCTCGGGCTATTGTTTGCCGACTCCCTGCTCTTAAGCAACCGTTTTTAGAGCAAATGGTAAAATTTCAAAGCCATTTTTGGTTTTTCACTGTCAATCATATTGCGATAAAAAAAATCGGAGCTTCACTTCAATTTTTCGAAAATTGGGATTCTCAGGTGCTTGTATTTACAGGAAGTTACTTTATGACCACCTTGTATATAACTGTAAAATGCACACTATACAACGACACAAACTTGTAGTATTTCTCCAGTGCGACGTCAGTTATATATACAGGGTGGTCCCGAATTCATGGTACAAACTTTAATGGTAGGTACAGGACATTGTAACAATGATTTATTGTATAGGAATGTATAGTCGCAAGTGACGCGGTGAGGCGTAAACAGGGGAAATAAAAGGAAAGAGAAATGGAGTGATCGGTTGGTATCATTGCCGGTAGAGGGCAGTAGATGTCTAGCCGCTGTTGAACATGATGCATCGCAGTAGGGAAAAGCGCCATTCACAATTGTGCTGCCGTAGACGATGGGTGACTTTACGTATGCAGAAAAAGCAGACATGCATTACATGTACGGCCGTGCAAATGGTAACGGCAGAGCTGCGTTACGAATGTATCGCGCGGAGTATCCTGATCGACGAATGCCGGATCATAGAATTTTTCAACGGTTACATCGTCAACTTTGTGAAACAGGTGCGTTCGACGTCAACAGACATGGCGCTGGTCGAGTAAGAGCTGTACGCACTCCAAGGCTGGAAGAAAGCATCTTGAACATTGTGGCTGATAGACCCGAGTCAAGCACAAGAACTGTTGCGCGTGACGTAGGTGTGAGTCATCAGACTGTATGCAGAGTGTTAAACGAAAATCGCTTACACCCCTTCCATTTTCAGAAAGTACAAGCATTGAATCCGGCAGATTATCCTCGCCGCGTGAACTTCTGCCTGTGGGTGATGCAGCAATGTGCGTTGCAGCCGGATTTCGTAGATTATGTGCTATTTACAGATGAAGCGACATTTTCACGCGAGGGTGTCTTTAATGCGCACAATTCCCATGTGTGGGCAACCGATAATCCACATGCAACGCGTCGACATGCGTTTCAACAACGTTTCAGTATTAATGTGTGGGCTGGTATTGTGAACGACGTTTTGATTGGCCCATACTTACTACCCACGCGGCTCACTGGCGGAAGCTATCTTATTTTTCTGAAAGAAGTGTTACCACAACTGCTGCATGATGTTCCGATCGCCATTCGTAACCGCATGTGGTTTCAGCACGATGGGGCGCCAGCACACTACAGCATTGATGTACGGAATTACCTGAATGCCACGTTTGGTACTCGATGGATTGGGCGTGGTGGACCAGTCCCTTGGCCACCCCGATCTCCCGATTTATCGAGCCTCGATTACTTTTTATGGGGACATCTAAAGCATCTTGTTTATGAGACTCCAGTTGACTCAGATGAGGATCTCGTCGCTCGCTTATCTGTAGCTGCTGCAGGTGTGCGTCAAATACCAGGCATCTTTGAACGTGTACGCCAATCGCTCCACCGACGCTGTCAAGCATGTATCGATACTGGTGGACGCAATTTTGAACAATTACTGTAAACATGACACTTGTCAACAACGCTTTCAATAAAATCTTTGTTTTTCCTTTCGGCCGTTATTTCCCCTGTTTTCGCCTCACCGCGTCACTTGCGACTATACATTCCTATACAATAAATCATTGTTACAATGTCCTGTACCTACCATTAAAGTTTGTACCATGAATTCGGGACCACCCTGTATACTCTCTATATACTATATAGTACTCTTGTGTTGGTGACTTGTTTAAGACTTTTCCTTAACGGTGCATGTCCATTACTTAACATCGTTTGTCTTGTGCTTGAAGCAGCTTGACGAAATGGGGCCCTCGCACCATAAACTGGACAAACCATCTTGCTGTCTAGGAGAAAAGCACGAGTTTGCAGCCTATTTGGTTGAAATGATCTCAGTGTTTTTTTTTAATGATCGTCTTCCATAATTGGTTTGGAAATACAGAGCGGAGAGTATGCATTATCTGTTATTCCGACTTTATTTAGATGTACCTAAGTACAAATAGTCTCGTGGCAATATAAAATTTCCTGTTAATTCCAACCTTACCAATAGCTTTTGTTTGGTGTCGCTTCCTTACATCTGAATTGATATCATTGTACAACTCCTCTTTAGTTAGTTATCAGTTACAGGTTTCAAATCCTAAGATATTCATTTTCCCTGGAATAGAACTTATTTTTATTCGGGAATAGAGGGAATTGTGTTTTAGTGTATTGATGAAACTATCTGTGAGGTGCAGTTCTGCCTTTTAAAAGTTGACTTTTCTCTTTTCTAAAAGTTGATCAGTTAACTAGTTTTCATCTCCCCCGTAATAAGATTGAATTCATCCTACCTCGCCATGGTAGATAGCATGGAGTTGGTGGAATTTGAATCCTTTGAACGGTACTAATTAAAAAGTTGTCTTTGGAAAGAAAAATGTATGGGTTAAGACCAATTACCTTTCGTGAATGCACTTTGCACTTAGCGAAATTGTTCCTTTTCAGTTTTTCATAGGGTGTGGACCCCATTACGTAGAAATCGTGTACTTCAATTAACTATTTATATTTGTGGGTGTTCATGAAACCAATTTTATTAGATCCACCTATTAGATTAAAATTTGGAACTATTAAATAAATGGTGAAATAAATTTAATTAGGAAAAGACAAGATTGTGTTATTGATGATATAAAAACCTGGTGAAGATTCAATGCTTTCTCGGGACTAAATATGAGAAACTGCAAGCCGAATCGACAATTTTATTACTTTTTGGATTACAAAACACAAATGTATGTGCATTATTACATTACAAAACACACATACAAAATGTACATCTGTTACATTGTACAGATGCATTACTGTACAATGTAACAGAATGTACCGTAATGTACATTCTTTTACACATGTAACAGAAAACACATTACACATGTAATTACAAATGTACAAACAACAATTACAAATGTACATTACACAATGCAACACACACACATGTACAAATGTATGTATCATATACCATAATGTGAGATGATATGTGCAATGTGCATTCAGTTACTGAAATTAAATAATGCGTAAATATCTAATCGTTCTTCTTAATATTCATAAACCGAAACGGTAAAAGAAATTCATTTTGTTTAATCATTCCCGCGTGATAATGTAATAATATCTGTGATTTCCGTATTTAAAAAAAATAATAATAATACACCTTTCCCTGATTTTGAAACAATCACCTTAATATGGGTTATGAAGGTACATTTTTATTACTTGCTCAAAAACGTAATATCCTGTTTTAATAGGAAAAGTTTAGAATTATGTTTCAATGAAAGATAAAACTGCTGACTTCTTCTCGTATGTGTTCAGATGTTTGAACTTTAAGTGTTAACTTTTTGTTCAAAAATACTTTCAGCAAAAATTCAACCTTGTTTCATATGCTAGTTAAAAAAAAAATTAACTTTAAGTGCGTTTTGCCCCGTTTATTTTTTTTTTACGAATTTTTCCAACATAATTTTTTATCAATATTCCTATCCCTATCTTGAATCATCAACTATTCATAGCAATTTATTCCATTATACACACTCTCTGTTTGGGATGTGTATGTACATTCGAGTCAATAATCCTCTTCCGTTTCTTTGACTATATTTAATTTATTAAACGATTCATTACTCTAATGTAACATTAGTCACAAGGTTCTGTAATTATTCGGAAACGCAAACATTGATAATATTTTGTGTCTTTTTCAGTTCCATAAGAAATTCCAGAAACAAAAGAACCCAAATTTTTGAACAAAAGAAACCACTTTGACTACATTAAATTTATTAAAATATTCATTTCTAGGTATGCAACCTTAGTCGTAAGCTTCTGTAATTTTTCGGGAAATGCAAGTATTTAAAATATTCTTTGCCTTTTTTCAGTTTCATAGAAAATTCTAGAAACAAAAGAACACTTTTTTTTTCTATGCGCAACAAAATCTTTCCTCTACAAATCTTCCGAATACCGTTACGATTTGAGATAGAACTTGGAAGTATTACCACACATAGATAAAAGCCAACACAACATACGTTTTACAGTCCTTTTCCCCTTATGGATCCCATTCGCCATCCAGGTCTACAGTTCAGTATGTTTTCTTATTATACGTCTAATTGAGCCATTTGTTTGTTCTTCGAATTTTTAAATCAATTCAGTCAAATTTACTTTCGCAATTGGAAGGACTCAGTCACAAAGCATATTTAATGAGGAATATAATAGTAACATACCATTTTCAAAAATACAGATAGAGAATATTTTTTAAGTGCATTTGGCATATACAATAACTTTTATAAGAATTTATAAGAATTTTTATACAATTTATCAATTTCACTGTAGACTTAGAAATATTTTATAAATTCTAGGCTAGGAAAGATGTAAAGGTATTTATATAACTTATGTATAGGTACCACAGAATGATGGCCGATATTGCAATACATAGTTTGTGATTTCACGCTTTTTTCAAGTCAAGAATTTCATGTTTATGTCAAAATAAAAATCACTTATCCTCTTATTATATCACTCATCATAATTTTAAAAGTTATATGTTTCCATACATTCATTGATACAAAAACTGTCTAAAGAAATCACGATTATTAATTTTTCTAGAGAAAGGAATGCCCAGAACTTACTTCACTAACATCCAATAAATTCGTTTGTTAATAGTAATTTAAAAATGTACACTAAGTATATCCAAGTATATAATCATGCGCCCATGCATTAAGTCCATTAAAAATGCACATTATACACTCGAAGTAGTTGTTTATTATTTTCAAAGAAGACATGGTTGTTGGATTTGGGGGTTGGGGTTGTAAACAACTGACACGAATGTAATCACTCACATCCTAAAACTTGGTAAATATTATCGCTGGGACAGAGTAATAAGAGAAGAAAGTCTACTGCCTAAATAGTGTCTGTAATGTAATTATTGCTGTCTTTGGAGAGGTCAAGACTGCCACAATGCATGTGTTCACCCTTTGTCACACGTCTTCAGTCACTATTTAAATCATTTAATCTGTTTGATATACTTGTTTTAATTTTTAAGTTCAATTTATGGAACAGTTGTCACAAATTGGATAATCAATAAGGTCTATTTCAGAGTTTGTGAGTTTTATTGAAAATAATCTCTTCGACGTACGAATCTGAAAAAATCAGGCGACTTTCCCAATTTCGCTACATATTATTCTCTAGACAATTTCAGGCATTTTTCTGATTGGCTTCTAATAGAGATCCCACGAAGGAAATATCGTGTACCCCATCTATTCCGATAAATCAAAGCTTGCAGCATAGTAAGAGTTGTGTTATCACCTCCCTTGGAAGGCGAAGAAAAATAAACGCAATAGGCCTATCCTCCCTTGTGGGTTTTTATTTCAGAGAAAAAGAAAGATCATCAGAAGCCAATTACAGCACTCTCCCGTACAATATGGATTCGAATTGCACAGGGGTGTGTACCAGGGTGAAAAAATTACGGCAGTGCTCGCATGTCATAGCAAAAAGGAAAGTGGTGTATATGATATTTTTTTTTGGGGGGGGGGATTAACGTGATTGATTGCACTACATGAGTACACGCATTGTATTACGTGATTACATTACATGTATTAGGTAGATAGGTTGAATTTAATAGAACTGGTGATATTGGCGACGTTCTGGTATCACTCCCGAAGGGTAAGCTCAACACCTAGCACCCCACTCTCCGACTTTCACACACGCAAACGTGATGACATTCGAGGCAACGACAGATTTACCATGCACCTGCCCCAGCAACAAAACATAACACTCGACATTTTTTTATAAATGCTGGTGTCAGTTGGGGGTTTGTGACAGGTGCGGGGATTTATGCAAATTTTGTGTATTACTATCACTGCTGCTTGTTGCCATATTTCCCTTTTTGTCGTTCACTCTTACGTCTTTTAACAGTGCTCTTGAGCAAGGGTCAGCAAATGTTTTTTTGGAAAGGGCTATATCGTAAAAATATTAAGCTCGGCGAGACAGTTAGCAAACTCGAAGATATTTACATGAGTAATTCTGCTCATAGAGGCAAAAAAAAAATGTTTTTTTAAGTGATATTTTTACACAATATTTATAGACATTTTGCTGGCACTTACAAAAAAAACAATAAAATATTTCTATTTATTAATGAACACAGTTTTAGAACAGGCTAAATTTTGTTCTAATGCGGCGAATGTAACTCTTTTAGATAATCTTTCATCATACTGGAGTTCGAGGTTAGTACTTTATATAATTTTATCTAGTAGTTTGCAAATGATCGTCTGTTAATAACGATCTTATTGCGATTTTACATACTTCATTTTTAAAAATGTCCTTTCACACATTGGTAAGTCGTACACCCAAATACAGATATAAATCCCAGTGCATATGATTTAAATCACATGCACGGGGATTTATATCCAAGTCCAAGCCGTGACCAGTCGAAGAGCATCCTAGTGAATAATACAGTGAATTACCAGAGGATTTAAGCATTTAGCTTCTTAATATGCCTTAAAAATTTGTCCAACTAATTCTTTTCCTGCTACATACATACTTTTACCTCTATCACAATTGTGACACATTTTAACTAATTCCATTTAAATTTAACTGTGTTAGCGTTTTCTCGACGTCCTTGAAGATATTTTTGCCTGTAGTAGTTCCATGCAGACTATTCATACAAGCTAATTCTTCAGTTTCCTTGAACTCAGTATTGCCCCCTCGAATAAACAGCAGCAATTGAGTAGCATCATAAATGTCTATTAACTCATCAGAAGCCAACAAAAACCTCATAAAAACTTTTGCCTGACTAAAAAAACTGAGAAAACTGGCTGGCAACACTTGTTCTACGCAAAAGCAGACGATAGAATGAGAATATGCCACACCAGTAGCACCACGGGTGACCAATATTCACAACTTATCAACTCGATTGTCGTCGATTGCGCTCAATCACGTAATTTGATTTATTTTTAATTTTTTCAAGTAAAAAAAAAACTATTATTAACCGGCGAGTCGGATTAAAAACAGGTAGCGGACCGGATTTGGACCTTGGGCTGTAGTTTGCCGAACCCTGCTCTTAAGTAATCGTTTAGAGCTAATGGTAAAATTTCAAACCGTTTTTTGTGTTTCACTGTCGGTCATATTTCGATAAGGAAAAGCGGATATTGCAATTCAAAATGTATATATCCGTAATCGTGAGAGTTCGATTCTTTCTATTTACATAACTCTTGCAACTGAACGTATTCCTTGAAATATCTAACTATCGAGTTTCATTTCTATTTTTTGAAAATAGGGGTTTCTAAGGACACGTATTTAGAGGAAGTTACATTGAGACCACCTTGTAGATAACTGTAAAACTCACAATATATAGCGAAACAAACGTGGGTATAGATGATTACAACATCTAAGGGGACAAATGGCTTACAAAACAAACTTCTGTAGTTATTGTTCGATTATTACGAAATGTACAGACTACTTGGTTTTCAACTAAAAGTTTGTTTCAAAAATATTTAGGCGCTCGAGGTTATTATATAAAACGTGGTCAAATAATTTGATAAATTAACAGCAATTGGTAGATCTCGTGCGAATTTATGTTTCCCATGTGTTGTCCAAATTTGAATTAAAAAATAATATGTCTTCATACCAATCAAATTATCTCCGTTAGCTAAGTATATTGAACAATTGTAAAAAAATAATAAATTTGCACTAAAATTTTTCAGAAAAAGGTTAAGCGACATTTTAAACGAAATTTTGGAGGCATGATGAATTTCACGTTTCTTCTCAAATATGTACAACAGAGTTCAAATATTATCCAAAAAATATTTCAAGTAAGTCAATAAAAACCATATGCACAGGGAACACTTTGATATGTCAGAAGATGTAAAAGAAAACTTACTCTTCGAAAAGGACGTTTTTGTTGTAGACTTCTAAACTGTTCTTAGATCTTTGATGCTGTTGTGCATGTAATTCCGTCAAAAATAATCGTAATAGAAAACTTTCTTTGCTATCCACAGAATTTGATATCATTTAAAACTTATGGTACCACGAAAAATGACATTTTATCATGGTATTCTTTATTTTGGTTTTCATCTATTCTTTCCTAAGGAATCCTATAGCTGCTACATAAGATTCTAGCTGTAAGACTTTTTGAGATAAAAATACAACGGGCTCTAGAAATAACTTGTAATCCTCGAGATTACTATTTTCTTAGCAGAAATCGTAACTAAGGACGATCTATTGAAACATAATCTTTATATTCTACATCGTTTATGAACATTTGGAACTCAAAATAGTCAATTACGTTCAGTAAGTCACATAATAAACATCACATCTAAAAAGTACGTTTCAGTCTCGTTAAAAATCTCACAAAATTTCAGTGACATAAAACTCAATGAATCAAATAAACTCACAGTTCAAAACTACGTCTCAATTAATAATTCTATATGGAACTAAAAAATTAATTACATTACTGGAGTTGTGTAGATATAGAAAAATAAGCCAAGTATAGAAATTTGCATACTCATTAATAATTGCATTGTGCAAACATATGGGCGTTTCCCCCAAGTTTCTGTTAAATATTGCTTTAGTTTTCTACTATTTCATCATAAATAGTTTGTCTCCCATTAAGCGTTTCTTTATCATCTACACTATAACTATTGTCTGCGAGAAATTTCTGGTAAAAGTATTTAGATATTACTTGAAACAATGAGAGAGCGAGGATAATTTAAATGTAACCTGGAACAAAGGAGCTAGTATGAAAAGGAGTCCACGTACGTCATTTGCATGTTCGTCTTTTATATACATTGAATCCTAGATTTAACCTAACCCGAATTGAACGATTTCCCGTATATAACGTGATTATTCATTGGTTCAAAATAATTTCCTACACTTTCAATGTTAAAAAATCTCACTTCGAAAAATTTCCCGCATTTAACAATTTTTTTGCAGGGAGAACTTGAAACGATTTTCTTAAAGTAGTCAGATACTATTAGGCCTGCACGGCATAGTCCGTGACAGTTTTTTTTTTGTGTCCTTACTGATACTAAAACTTCAAAAAGAAAAAACAATTTTACGAATGAGTCCCTCCTCCACCCGACATGACAAGGTACATGTCACAAATTCGCATAAAATTCGGACTTCCTGAGGCATCCATTTGGCGAAAGATTTTTCGCAGGTTTCAAATCCGTTGAAAATTTTCTTCTATCTTTAACGATCGCAAAGATGGAAAACCTCAAATAGTCCTTTTTGTGTTCGTAATGAATATATTCGTCAAATGTGTCAATTGTAAATTAGATATACTAAAAAACTTACAAAAACTCATACATGTGGAGAATGTTGTCAATGACTTAGCTAGTAAAAGCAAAACGCAAACCAAAATAATAGATTTCTTTAAATAATAAACTACTGTAAAAGAAGAAATCAAAGGTATGTTACTTAATTTGATCGTTGTTTCATGATCTGTTTTGTTTTTCTTCGACTACGATTTAACTGTTTCCCGTATCTATATATATAATTCTCTTACGTGGCACGCAAAAAAGACGTTGTTTGTTATCGCGTTTTGGCAACACTGTACGATTGTTTGTTTACCACAAAGCCCTCAATTGAATTTATAGCGTTATCGGATGAAATTTTATTGGGAAAAAATGAATTTTAGTCGAGATGTTGTAGTTTATAATTAGAAATAAAAGAAAGCGGAGGATCTTTTCAGGGCTATGTTAAAAATGGTCCTTTTCAGAGCCAACCATTATACTTCAACAAGACGCTTGCACTACAACTTTCGACAACTCAATGAAAAAGTGTGGAAAGCTCGAATGCTGGGGAAATGTACACATAAATAACATGCTGGGTATTCAATTTCCAAAACAGCGCTCACATTTCGAATCAAAATTTGCTCAAAGTTTTTATTTCAATTCTGATTCCAGAGGTGCTGAATATTTCTTTTCTGCAAATTTAGATTTGAAAAATAATTTTTTGGAACATCATATTTTGAAAACAATTCCTTCTTCTATGACACATGTCTTCATTGATGCGAGCGAAGCGAGCATAGGTTCGCGCAGCGAACCAATGAGGATTGCAAAGCAATCCTTCGGGGGTTGGCGAGCATCAGCGAGCAGGGGGCGAGCCCACTAGTATAACGTTATTTTTTTCCGGTCCCTTGAAATACGTATCGGGGTTTCACTGTATGAGGGCTGTCTAATGCGGTGCCACTGTGCACAGTGGAAGGTGACACCTTAATGCACATGCTTGAATTTTTTTTTCGGCTTTCCAGTGTGCCAGTCGTTGCCTGTTGACCGCCGAGTACGGTGCAGTTATACGTGTTCGTCGAATTTTGATTTCTCTCAAGATGACTGAAAGAGTTGAGCAAATGTACTGCATCAAATTTTGTCAAAAGCTTGGTGATTCTGTAAGAGCATTCTTGGAAACAAAAGCGCAATCGTCCCAATAGAAGCATCCCGGGACCCCAAGGCCGAAAAAATCCCGAAAGGTGAGAAGCAAAATCAAGGTGATGCTGACTGTGTTCTTTGATATCCGCGGAATTTTGCATCACGAATACGCACCGGAAGGGCAAACAGTGACTAACGAGTACTATCAAGATGTTCTACGCCGGCTCCGCGATGCAGTTTGGCGCAAAAGACGAAACCTCTGAACGGCGGAAAACTGGAAGTTCATAACAATGCTCCATCTCATGCATCGCACCTGACTCAGACTTTCTTGGCAAAAACATGGAATTCCAGTCGTCCAACTTCCCTACTTTAAAGACCTGGCTCCTTGTGACTTCTATGTTGTTTCCGAAATTGAAGACGCCATTGAAAGGATCCCGTTTTGACAGCAGAGAAGAGATAATGCAGGACGGCGACGGCGGAGTTGAACACCATTCCAAAAGAAGCCTTACAGAAGTGTTTTCAGCAGCTGAAGGAACGGTGGACTAAGTGTGTGGAGGGCCTACAAGGAGACTACTTTGAAGGGGATTAGGGTCCCAATCGCGTCATATAAGAAATATATTTTTCCCGGTCAAAGGTCGGATACTTTTTAGACAGACCTCGTATTAAGTTATTTCGTTTTGTTTTATAGGTGCCGTTCGCATGTCTGGGTTTCATCAGAATTCAATCTGCCATATTGTACATACCTTGATACGATGGTAAAGGCGTCCTCAAGTTCGTTTAATGCACACATCAACCAAGGGGACTGCGGATAACTATTTGCGGCAGGGTCGATCCTGTGGGGGAAAACGTGGTAAGTCACCACGTCCAGCTAATGATGCCTATGTTAAGTTTCCACACCCGTGGATGGGTGTCCTGCTTGTCTTTGTCAGATCTACATTACACAGCGATAATCTATAGGTCATGGCGTACCTATAGATACGAAAATAAGACTTTCAGATTTCAATGGCATAAACCTTTTCTCCCATGTTATTCATTCCTTTTGCATTTTGAGACAAACCTCTCGGTTCGTGAACAATGGAACTCAATTAGTGAACTGTGGCGAACGCTGTCGTAGCTTGGCCTTAAGATGGAATATAAAGTATGTAATTGTATTCAAATGGAGTACACAGTTGGAGTACACAACAAAATTACTTTTACGATTTATTTTACCCTCAATTTGCATGATTTTCTCGAATTACGAAAACCAACTGTCGAAAACCAATTTAAATTATTTCAAGAAATGATTTCTTTTATTGCAATACTAACTACTATTCCAAACAATATATTTAATTTTTATTTATTCGGGTTTTTTAATTTATTTTTTGTTCTGTTACATGAATTTCGAGTCATAAAATGCAAGAAAAAAACCTAATTCCATGCGCTAATACGTTTTACATTTTATTGTAATTTTCCTTTTCAGCATGTGGGTAGATAAGTATTTTGTTGCAAAACTTCTTACGGAAGTACTATTTTTAATGAAATCAGGATATTTAATAGAGGTACAATTTAATCATAGTTTCAAGTCATGATTACTTGATTAAAAATAAGACTAAAGCAATCATTAGTCTATGTGGAAGTAATAAAACTAATAAATGGTAAAACTCATTAGTCGGGATAATTTTTTAACTATTAGTTTTTAATCATTAGTCAGAACAAACTTTATCCAACCTAAACTTTAAAACACCAAATAAAAGAATTCGACTACATTTTATTATTTTTTTTTACATTAGCACAATCATAAATCATCTCATCTAAGAGTACTCATTCTTTTCCGATCCTGTATAGCAATCACGAATTTAATTTACCCTTTCATGTGAAGAGTATGCTTCATGCCACCAATCTTAACATGGAACACAATCTTCCGTTGTAGTTAGCTATGTTTCATTACACAGTACAACAGATTTCATCTCCTTTACAAGAGTTTTGAATGTGAAAGACTTGTAATAAAGAATTTTGTAATTTTTTTCCTAACATCAATATCTACTTGAAATACTTTTCCATTTACTGTTCTACAATTTTCTTGATATAGCTGGATGTCATGAATCAGATCACTAAGAATTCGTCCATCTGGTAAGTGAGTCTACGGTGAAAGTTTGATGTGGGCTCCACAAGGGATTCGAAGCAAAACTAAAAGTTCTGGGTTTAGGTATACAAAAATCTGTTAAATTGGTTTTTCAATTTTCCCTTCTTTGACAGAAATAGTAGCTAGATGTCGACATAATTACTCCTGAATCATCATAATTATTCCTCCTTTTCTAGCCGAGTTATATCATAATGCGGCTACTTAATTATGTGATAAAACTTGTGGGATAAAACGTTGGTAAGCTGTGTAGAAGAGACGGATCGTAGTTTTGACATGAATATTCGGAACTGTTGGATTATGGATTGAATAAATCAGATGTAGGAAGAATCAGATATAGAATGAATAAATCATATGGTGGAAGAATCAGGTATAGAATGAATAAATCAGATTTAGGAAGAATGAGATACAGAATGAATAAATCAGATAAAACAATTGTAAATATTCAACAATTAATTTACAGTTTTAACGATTAAGGTACAGTTTTATATTAAGATGTTGTTGTTGATGATTATGTTGTTCTTAAACTCTGATTATAGCGTAATTCGATAGCTTTCGAATGACATCATTTAAGCAATCCAAAGTCACATCGACGCAAAGTTCTCCCAGCACCATAGAATTTCGATACACTGATGACCCCATCCTCGCTCTCAGAGTCCCTGAGCACTCATCATATCAGGTATGGACATCCTTTGTTACACGACTTTATATTTACCTTTTGGGTGTTTCTTGCAGTTCTGAAATTATTCAACAAAGAGTTGTATCGTCCGACTTCATGCATGTCTCCAGAGCTGTTCCAATTTTAAAGACTTATCCACGTCAAAAAGTAAAATCTATTTTTTATTTTAGTATCATTCTCAGGTACCGTTCGATGAACAGTGATGACATTTATGAATTCGTGAGCATAAAATTTGCGTATAAGAGTCATCTTCACATCTAATTGCGCTCAAACTCCGTAATTTTCAATGCAACACACTATTCGGACATCAGACTTCTAACTTAATATCAAAAGTTAACCAGATAATATTAAGTTTCAAGTCATGCGGTAGTCGTTTCTGGAATGTGAGAATGGAAAGCTTTTGGGGCCTAAATGTAAAATAAGTAATTTCGAAGGCTTACATTTACATCCGAAATAACCTACACTTCACGCAGAAATTGTATACACTGTTACTATTTCTAATCTTTTTTGAAGTTAAGAAAAATGTATTGTTACTACCAATATTAACTACCAAATTACTATTCAAACACCTCTACTATTACTATTCAAACACCTGGCTACCTCCATATATTTTGATAGACATCGATTCGGAATTATTTATGACTGCACAATGCCAGTTCCTGTCTGGTAGTAGTTTGCATTTCTTTACATAAAAGACGGTTAAAAATAAAGATTCTAAGTACCAAATGTTACAAAACGTTACAAAACTATTGGAATGATGGTGTAAAACAAGAGACTATTATAGACCATTATCAAATTACTATTAAAAAAATTGTGAAGAGAAGAATATACTCCATATATTTTGATAGACATCTATTCAGGACTTTTTATGACTGCAAAATTTCAGTTCCTCTCTGCTAGTAGTTTGGATTTCTTTATATAAAAGACGTTTAAAAATAAAGATTATTACTATCAAAAGTGACAAAACGTTACAAAGCAATTGGAAGGATAATGTAAAGCAAGAGCGATGTTACGATTTTTTTCTTCGATTGTACACATTGTGCACCCAATTATCTGTGAAGGGCAAAAAAAATTGTTTTCTGCTACAAAACTCATAACTTAGAAATCAACATTCAATAAGATGATAATTTAGACTTTTAAACACTTCTGCACTTCTGATAAAATTTACTTGACAATTTATATGCGGTAGGATTTAGCAAAACTCAACATTATTATCAGTGTCTCGAAAAATATTTTTGTAGGAAACTGCCGTGGGACGGTATTAAAGACTTAATAAACAGTATTTTTCTGCAAGCAGAAATTTTCACGTAAAAATAATTTCTTTCGAAATCATAATTTAGTTTCTTCCTTTGCCTCAAAGGAAATCAAATTGAATCTTTAAAATTCCATCACTAGATGTCACTACCAAAACATTACTAACATGTAAATTATAAACTTAAAAAATCCATTATTAATGCATACCTGTGGTATAAATTTTCAGAACCTAACTAATTAACTGTAAAGAATATTTTTCCACAGTAAAAAGTAGTCATTGAAAGCTTTTCTTTAGAATTTGCGTTTGAGCTCATCCTTTTAAATTAAAAATGTATTTTTAATTTTGAAAAAGGTGTTTTTTTTTAATTTAAATATTTGACACATATTGTATAAAAAAAAATTAATGAAGATAAACTCTTTGATTTTTTTAGTGGAACGCATGTTTCTAGAATATGAATTTCTTAATATATCTCTGTGGTAATAATAGATTAAGAATAATTGTAGACATTTTCAAAGCTATTAAAATGGCAAATTAAATTAATCAGTACTTCTGATTGCTGCTTATTATCCGAACGCAATGTTCTTAACAATAAACAATAAGTTATCTGAAAAGACTTCTGATACCACTCACTGGATTTTCAGTGGCATTAAATATGTATATATTATGTGTAGTTCTTAAATTTAAATATAGATGGCACCACCTCAAAATTCACAAATTCTTTAGAGACGCTGTTTTTTAGTTTTAAGAAAAACGTTAAAAAAAATTTCACGACGTCACAAAAATTACTTTTTTCCCCCTTTCAGTTGAGTTTTGAACAAAATTCACATTTTCTGAAGAATGACGAAATTGAGAACTATATAATAGTTCTGATTGCTGCAAAGAGACTTATCTGTAAATTCTTTGTAATTGCAAAGTTTGGGGATCTTAACAGTTGAAGATGTCAAACCTCTTGCAACATGGTTATGAGTGACAAAGAGTATCCACAGAGCGTTAATCCAAATAAAATAAAGTTCATTTGATCCTATAATCTTTCAATTATTTGTGTCTTCTGTGATTTTTTCAAATATTTCCGTTTTCTATTTTAAATTCTATTGGAAACAGTAATATTAACAAATCAGTTTTTTTTTTCTGTTTGCAATAAATATCAACAAGTGGGTAAAAACCTCAATGTAACTGAATGTGTATAGTTTGCTTAGTTTGTATGATTGTTGATTCTCTAAAGTTTTCTGAGTGTTTACTTTATGCACAATTATGTAGATCAATTTTTCCTTAACGTTTACCAGAAAGGCATGGATACATTGAAAATAAAATTAGTAGTTATATATGGATCTTAATATAACATGATTGATAATGACTCAATACTATACAGCAGGATATGATAAAGAATCATTCACAAAAATAGTTATAAAATAATAGCTACTACTATAAAACTGCATAACAGCAAATGACTACAAAGAAACAAAAGAAATACACCACTTTTCGATCAAAATATATGTTCGCAGCAATTCATTTAGTTTGTATAAAAAATTTTTTTGAAATGAGATAGGAAATTATTTGCTGGAATTCCATTTCATGATGATAATTACAATTTGTTCTTATTCAGTGTCGTTTCATTTAAATAATAATCAAGACTGAAATGCTTGCACAGCTAGATATATCTAGATCAGTTCTGTATCGACAAAAAAAATTTTAACCTCGAAATGTTGGTCCCCCTGTCAGAGCTTACTGTAAGATTCAAATTGCTTGCTTTGCATGCAACTAGCATTTATTAAAACTCAATTTTTATTCAATTTTTAAACTCAATTACTTCAGTATGCTACCTCTTTGTTTTCAATAAACTTTAAATGCTAGAACTTTTGCACATAGTCCCATTAATCACTCATTAACAAATTTCTAGTTTAGCAGCAAATATCAATACTTTCGTACCATTAAACTATTATTGATATTGAATTCTAAAAATTAACAACCAACTATATTTCAAATTTGTTCTAATCCACTAATAAATTTGTCACAGCTAGGGTTTAGTAAGACCACATCTAGAATATGCTGTACAATTCTGGGCTCCATATATGAGAAAGGATATAGAATTAATTGAAAGGATTCAGCACAGAGATACAAAAATAATAAAGGGGTCAGCAAATCTCGACTACAATGAACGTTTAAGTAAGCTAAACATGTATACACTGGAAAGAAGAAGAAGGAGGTGGATTTGATTCAGCTTTTCAAGTTGGTAAAACAAGGGGACGCAGAGGGCTTAAATTTCAATAGGGATAACAGAACAAGGGGCCATGGGTATAAATTGAATTATACACATTTTAATCGGGATTTAAGGAAAACTACTAATTTAATAGGGTAATAGACAAGTGGAATGTGTTGCCAGAAAATATAGTTAGTTCAAAGGGAGTGTACGAATTTAAGATACAATTGGATAGTTAGTGGGAATTGGGGAGTTCATAAAAAAAGGACCAGCCTTGTTGGGCTTGAGCCTGTAGCTGGTCGTCAATATTTGTATTTGTATTTGTATTAATCATCAAATGAAACATAACAAGCCAATTGATAACACAATTTATACAAAAAATATAAAGGTTAGAAAAACTTCAGGAATTTAATTTACTACATCCCAAGATTTTATTTTATCATGAATTTGACTATGTGATAAAACTTAAACAGATTATATGCTTAAATGAGATCACATAATCGTATATGATCATTTAAAAGTAATCTTTAATCATCATAATCGTTTTGTTGAAAGGATAATAGCAATAAAATTAATTTCATACGGCCTTATAATTCAATTATATCGTGATGTTGTTTTATTGTATGTTAGAACATGGTTAATCGACAAAATAACACTCTTCATAGTCTTTTCTATTTTTTAAATTTTGTCTAACTTTTTTTACCCTTCTCAAGTACGTTAAGATTTTTAGATTAATTTAAAGCACACACATTGCCGAAGTGCTTTGGTTCAGACAAATTAATCATCGAATTTCCGCCTATCAGAGTAATGAGTAATCATTTTAAGTGCAGAATTGAAACCTAATGCAGTCTACCATTCAGGTTGTATTCAGTTAATCGCTGAATAAAACTATACTTTAGAATAATATTGGCTAATTTATATTAACAGTAGTATTGTATGCGTTTTAAAGATAAAAACCGTTTTGTATATATTTTGTAGGCAAACGCATCAAAATGACAGGAAATTTTAAGTCTCTCACCTGCTATAACACAAACTTTTGTAATATATGCACTATATCAGGGATGGGCAAACTTTTTCGGTCGAGGGGCCAAAAATCGAAAAAAAAAATTTGGCGGGCCAAGATAAATTTTTCTAAAATTTTAAGAACAATATACAAGTATTACAATTTAAACATGTTAATGAGATGAATGAAATTGCGATTTCATTTTTAAAAGTTCCTTACATTGAGGTTCGAAAAAGAGATGTACTGATTCTAAGGAAAGAGGCTAAATGCTCATCTGTCAGTCTACTTCTGAAATAATTCTTTCTAAGGTTCATAGTTGAAAACACTTGTTCACATATTTAAGAAGAAGCAAACATAGCACTGATTTTCTGGGCGTGAGATATTAAATTTGGGAAATTTAATTTCGATAATGATTTGTAAAACTCTAACTTTGGCATATTTAGAAACAACTGCTTGAGATGATTGTTAGATTGAAACTCAATTAATTCAAGCTGCAAATCTGACCTCACTGCTTCACAATTTACGTTGAAAGGCATGGTAAAAATATCCAATTCTGTTTGAATGGCACTGAAATCTTTAAATCTGCGTTCGAACTCAAAATGCAGTTTTTTCAAGCCATCTTCATAATTCTTAATTTTTTCTTCATTTACTGAGGTATTGAATTTAACCTCGAGAAATGAGACAGGTCGTTCTTAGCTAGCTGCCTAGCAAACATATTGTTTTAGTTTAAAAGCTTTGAGATGGGCCCAGATATCGTCGATAAATTGATTTTCCCCTTGCATCTTGACATTTAAGTTGCTCATATGACATAGAAGATCTGTGAAAAATGCAAAGTCTGAAAGCCATTCTGTATTTTCTAACATTTCGCACACCGCAGAACACTGTTTCTCATGGAAGAACGACACAATGTCGTCTTTCAGCTGCCAAACTCGCTCGAAAACACATCCTGCACTAAGCCACCTTACTTTCGTGTAATACAGTACAACAGAGTATTTAGATTGTACGGACTGAAGAAAATCTCGAAATTCCATCCGCGGGCCGGATCAAACCTTCTGGGGGCCGGAGTTGGCCCATCCCTGCACTATATAGACAAAGGTATTTGGACACTGCAGAAATTAGGAGCAGGATTCATCTCACTGTGGGGTTGTTTTCTGGGTTATGGTACGACCCATTGCTTTATGTACCAGGTAGCATGAACGCTGACGTGTACCACGACGTGGATGATTCGATCTTGTCTATACTATAGCAATACTAAGGCGATGATGGCTATTTCTTCCAACAGGATCGAGCTCCATGTCATATTGCAAAATGTGTGCTGAACTGGTGTCCTGAAAATATCGTGAATTTGCTTTAATGGACTGTTCAGAGCTTCGATCTCAATCCTATCGAGCACTTGCGGGGCAAACTAGAGCGACACCACCACTAACGCCCATCTTCACAACAATCTCTTCTCACAGCCTTGCAAGAGGCATGGCGAGCTATTCCTGCCAAGAGTTACAGAGAACTTGAGGAAAGTATGCATCGACGTGTTACAGCTGTAATACAAGCAAAAGGAGAGCTTGTTCATTACTAAGCTAAGTAGAATAATAAATCCCTTTTTTCTGGAGAACATGCAGTGTCCAGATACGTTTGCTCATGTAGTGTACATACAACGCTCTTACGACTCTCTTGAGTTTTGTCTAAAACAATATTTTTCAAAAAGTTTCAAAGATAATTTGACTGTTTGTAATACTAATTTCAGAGGATTCAGGGTACGAGATATACTAATTTCAGAGGATACGAGACTGCAGACCAACTAGCAAAGGAGGCTAGAAATCTAAACAATGAGGACAGTGTGAATGTCATCCTGCTGGACCCAAATGCCCTAGCTAACTTCAAATTGAGAGAACCTTCGATCCCAATTAAGCATCAGCTTTGTAATATCAATGAGGATAGACTAATTACCAAAACCATAGCCAGGTTAAGAACAGGTCATTACAGAGAAATGAAGATTGACAGCGAGGGTAATAGATCTTACAGAAAGTGTAATAACTGACCAGATATGGAGTTAACACCAGCTCACATTTTCGATTGTCCAGCAATAATTGTGGATCTATTTAAAGTCGGGGTCCTTTTCTCGGAACCGAACCTGTACGAGGACTGTATAGTGGAGATTGCTAGAGCTGTGATAACTGCTCATGGCACCATTTGAACAAGACTCGTCGTAGACACGACATCATCAGAGGATTCAGGGTGAACATTTTTTCGCAGAACTTCGATGATTTGTAACGATAATCTTGAAAGTACATCTCGAGTATCTTGAAAATACATCTCGAGTATCTTGAAAGTACATCTCGAGTGTCTTGAAAAAACATTAATAATGATGCAAGACACGCATTTTTTGGACATTATTACAGAAAAGAATAAATGTGGAGTATATCTAATTTTGTTCACCAGAATAAATGAAGTATTTTTATTCAAAATAAGT
This sequence comes from Metellina segmentata, assembly GCA_947359465.1. Taxonomy (NCBI): domain Eukaryota; kingdom Metazoa; phylum Arthropoda; class Arachnida; order Araneae; family Tetragnathidae; genus Metellina; species Metellina segmentata. The sequence continues at coordinate 58,261,315 of OX375875.1, forward strand.
TATTATAACCACTTAATTTCAGCCGAGAAATATTAATGAAGAAAAGAACAGCAACACCGTATTTATTAATGTAACGGATATTAATAAAACCAATTAGTTATGATTCAGTAACAAATATTTACTGAGACGTTTTTCAATTGCTATTCCCAAGCGTCTTAATTTAATTGAACATACACGTGTGTTGCAAAATAAGATCACAGCATTTAAAAATCGGTTAAAAAATTAAAACCTAGTCAGGCCAAAGCACTGTAATTACAGATTGTAATATACTTAAACCCTCCAAGTGGTTTCTATAAGATATATCGTTCATCAAGATCTTACCAATTTTGTTAATGATTGAGATAAATCGTCATCAAGATATTCTCGATTATTTTTGTTACGAGATCCAGATAATTTTACTTCTAATGAGACGATATATCTCCTTAATCAAGATCTGATCATATTTGCTAATATCGAGAAACCTAGTCGAGATAACCACCAGAAGCGTTAATCCGGGCAGTTTCTTTTGAAACCAAACATTATTACCTCTCCTCTCGCTATTAAATATCTTTTTAATATACTTAACCATCCAAGTGGTTTCGACAAGATATATTGTTCATCAAGATATTACCAATTTTGTTAATAATTGAGATAAATCGTCATCAAATTATTCTCGATTTCTTTTATTACGAGATACAGATCATTTTGCTTCTAATATCTCGTTAATCAACATCTGATCAATTTTGCTAATGGCTAGAAACCATGTCTAGATATTCACCAGAAGCGTTAATGCAGGCAGTTTCTCTTCAAACCGAACATTATTACCAATCCTAGCTACTAAATGTTTTCAAACTACGTTTCCATGTGCAAAATGCAAATTTCATTGCAGTCTTTTCTATTCAAACACAAAATAGAAACAGATTATATTACAACTTAATATATTATCTAGAAAATTAGCATCAAGTTAAATACGTGAACGAGAGAAATGCATTATAAATAAAGAGCTGAACAGATTTTGTACAGTTGTTGATTTAGTTATTATTGTACACTTAGCGTTAACAATAAATAATGCATAATTCGCTTAGTACAAGAATAAAAACATAACAGTTTTGGGCCCTTGCTGAAAGTAATTATTATTATTTTTCATCAGTTGAACAAAGTTATCAAAGTTTACTTTCGTGTCTGAATCAATTACGTAGTTGATATTTTCATATTTTCTTTCAACGTAATTTCTATGCTAATGCGTTTAAAGCAAGTCACTTTCGCTTAGAAAACTCATTCTTCTTTCAAGGGAAACTGTCAATCAAGGCAGAATTTATGATTCTTGAATACGTATTTATTTTTCTTTCTGATCGGATTGCTACCACTGTTACGTCAACTGTCATTTCCACATCAATTAGTTAAAACTTTTTTTTGCAATGGATTCCTCCATCAAGTGTTGAAAATATTCTACAGTGTTTATCAAACTTTTAAACTTACGTCAAACACCTTCTCGATTTTTTTTTTATTTCTTTCACAATTTGTGCAGAATTAGCAAAATTAATTTACTTCAAACGTGTTGGAAAAAATCGATATTCCTTGTAAAAGAGTATCAACATAATTAAAAATGCTACAACATGTTATCCTAATTTTCATCTGTGTGCGTGCACAGTATTTTTTTTTATTACTCCAATATGTTATTTAAATAATATTTGAGATAATAAATTAAAATTATTAATTAAATATTAATTTTTAAAACAATCAAAATAAAGTAAAAGTGTTAGTTATCATATTTTTTTTCTCAGTATTCTTCGTTACATTCGTAATTAATCTGTAAATTTTCCTTAACTATTTCAGTGCATAGAACATGAATTATAATCCAAGGGAAAACATTTTGTACAAATTTGAATTTCAAAACGTTGGATCATAAGGAGAGAGAAAGAGAGGAAATAGACAGTAGAAGATACAGAAATTTTATGACTAAACAAATGCATAAAAAGATATATCTAAAGCTGAAATCTTCAACTAGTTATAATAGTAATACATTTTTGGGTTGAAGCTTTTCTCAGATAAACTCATCACATGGCTCTGAGGAAATTACGAAAAATAATTATTTTTCGTAATTTCCTCAGAGCGATGGGAATTGCTTTTCAATTTTATTTTAGTATTTATGAATATCGTTTTGAATAGGGGCTGGGGATTTTAATATTATTTATATTTATATTTTTCTGTGCTTTTTAGGGACTCGTTGCATCGGAAGTATGGTGTTAGCATTTTGTTGTATTGTGTAATTTATGACATTTGGTGGTAATTTTTAGGCTTGTTGTTGTTGATCTCCCGGCTGCGGCTTCGGGTTTGATTTCGTTTTGTTCCTGCCCTGTTTTGGTTTTTTGTTTTACTTGCTTTTTGGAGGTGTTTGGGGGAGTGTATGAGCAATTTTTTCAGCCTAATGCTTTTCATATGTAGAAAACACCATTTTATGTTGTTTGGGCCAGGCTCATCCTTGATGACGCCCTGATCCACCAACACTTCTTCATTTTTTATTACTTTTTAAGACTTTCGTTAGAACATTTTTTCGAAATTCTTGTGTTCTTGAAATTATATTGCTTAATATGCTATGTCTGCAGCTTCAGCGCGCTTGCATGGGTAGTTTCGAGTTTCGGTTTCTGGTTAATGCACCCCGGCTGTTTGGTTATTTTTTGTTATTTTGTGTGTGTTATGTTACTGTTATTTTGAATATTTTATGTTATATATATATATATATATATATATATATATATATATATATATATATTTATATATATACTGACAAGCCAAAACATTATGATCATCCCCACATTTTTCAATGAACTCGTCTGGATAATGTGGAGGGCACGTGATTAAGTGAGAATGGTATTTAACTGCTGCTAGAGAAGGTAAGTAATCATTATTGCACTTACTTTTGCGAGTGATGGGAAAGGTAGCTGATCTAAGCGAATTCGATAGAGGACAGATCGTGATGGCCCGAAGACTCGGAACGAGTATCACCGAAACTGCACGACTGGTAGGTTGTTCACGATCTGCTGTTGTTAGTATTCATGCAAAGTGGATAAATGACTGTGACAACAGCAGTAGACGTCAAGGTGTTTGTCGTCCACGCGTCATCAAAGCAAAAGAACGTCGGAGACTGTTCCGCTTGGTATAGCAAAATCGGACAGAGGCTCAGCTGACAGCCCAATACAATGCAGGTCTAAGCACAAGTGTTTAGGAACACACAGTTCAGCAGACACTGTTGGACATGGGACTGTGCAGCAGACATCTCACTCGTGTGCCTCTGTTGACCAAGCGTCATCGTCAACTACGCCTACAGTGGGCCCGGGAACATCGAGACTGGACCATGGATGAGTGCAAGAGAGTTTCCTGGTCAGATGAATCCCGTTTTCTCATTCATCACGTCGATGGTCGTGTCAGGGTACGCTGTCTGCCAGGGGAACAGTTGCTCCCCTCTTGTACAGCAGGTCATACACAGACTGGTGGTGGCAATATTATGCTTTGGGGTACTTTCTGATTGACGACTCTGGGACCCGTAGCTCTGGTAGTACATACCATGAACGCTGCGAACTATCTGAACATCATTGCGGATCAGTTGCACCCTTACATGGCGCCTGTCTTCCCAACTGGAAATGGAATCTTCCAGCAGGACAACACCCCATGTCACAAGACTCAAATTGTGTTGGAGTGGTTCCAGGAGCATACTGCTGAATTCCACTTAATGTCCTGCCCACCTAACTTACCGGATCTTAATCCGATAGAGCACATTTGGGGTGTCATTTAGAGGCAGCTCAGATCTCAAACACCATCATGTCCGAATATCTCGACTTTGCGTAACCGCTACTCAGACATTTGGTACAACCTGTCTCCAATCATATTCCAGGAACTTGTGGCATCTATGCTCAGGCGAGTTGCAGCTGTTTTGCAGACCAAAGGAGGTGCAACGCGTTATTGAGTGGGTGGTCATAATGTTTTGTCTCTTCAGTGTATATGTGAATAATGCATTTTTGGGTTGAAGCTTTTTCAGATAAACCCATCATATACCTTATGTCTTATACTTGTGATACATCTTTATCTAGAATGTGAATAAATTCGCACTCTAGCCGTTGGTTCAACTGGCGATGGGTTCGAATCCAGGTTCTAGCATGCAAGTTCGTAATAGTAAGAAATCCACTTTGAACCGTAGGTCTAAATAGTGTAGAGATATGACAGTAGAGTTATAAATCAAACCGAATCCTTACACATTACACAAGTAAATTACACAAATGTAAAAATAATCTATCGAATCTGTAATAAAAAGTTATAACATCCCAAAAATGACTACAAAATTTGCTAAAAGTCAAAAATTATTACGAAAGAACTGAACATCCTCACCATAGTACTTACCATGGAGAGGATGTATAGTCATTCTGTACCACCAGCACGTTCGCAAGTAGAAGACGCACGTTGTCATAATCTTTCCTAAACCCGTATTACCAATTCTCATTTTACCATATAATGATTTGTGCTCCTCTCCTTAAAATGGAATTCGTCTGTCCTTCCAAAAATGCCACTTGGAGTTGTTTTTTATATATTTAACCCTCCAAGTGATTTCGACGAGATATATCGTCCATCAAGATCTGATCAATTTTGCTAATGACAAGATATCTCGTACGTCAGGATCTGATTAATTTTGCTAATGATGAAATATCTCGTCATAAGGGTAGTACCGATTTTTTTTATGCTGATGAGATCTAGATCTAGTCGTTATTTTCAAGTGACACGGTATCCCGTCCATCAAAATGTGGTTAGTTCACGAGATACCTCCACGGGATTTCGACAAGACATCTCGTCCATCAAAATCTGATTAATTTTGTTAATTACGCATCTGTCCATCAAGATCTGATTAATTTTGCTTATGACGAGATATCTCGTCATCAGGAATTTTGCCGATTTTTTTTTATGTTGCTGAAATCAAGATCTGGTCGCTTTTTTTCTAGTGATGAGATATACCGTCCATCAAAATGTGGTTAGTTCACGAGACACCTCCACCTGATTTCGACGAGACATCTCGTCCATCAAAATCTGATTAATTTTGTTTATTACGAGATATCGTGTCCATCAAGATCTGATCAATTTTGCTAGTGACGAGATATCTCGGCATCAGGATATTACCGATTTTTTCATGTTGCTGATATATCAAGTTGCTATATCAAGATATATTCGGGTGTTTTCTAATGATGAGATATTCTGTCCATCGAAATGTGGTTAGTTCACGAGATACCTCGTCGAGACCACAATCAGAACGATTTTCATCTTTCATCAATTGTTTCTAAGAATTTGTCTATTCGAACACGATCTATGGTCAGATATTTGGCTTGTTCAGTCCCACTCATATATTGAGTTTTGAAAATACTTCCTTGATTTATGTGAAGAATGATATTGAAAGTGAGTTTTTTAATGTTCCAAGTTCTCTGATAATTTTATCATTAAAAGCTTGAAATCAATTGCAACTAACTCCATCTGGGAGTTAAGAAATACGAATATTCTGCGTAGCTGAGAATTAAAGGAAAAATCATATTAATATTTATTTCCTGTAGTGTAGGGAGTGATCAAATTTTGGTTGTTTTTGAGCACACAGGAATGATTTTGGACAATGACGATTATTTTCATCTGGTACACCGCGTCACACTGGTGTGCAGCAAAACTCGCACTGGTGGTGAAGCGGCAAGTACAATAATTAATTGTGAATTTAAAAACCATATATTTTTGGGGTGACTCAGAATTTTTGTAATTAGTTTATGTGTGATATGGTTAGAAATCACAATCCTGAAAGAATAATTATGTACAAAGTGTTGTGTATGTGTGTCACAAATTCCCTGATAACCTTTCCGGTCAATTTTGTGATAGCTAGAGATTAATTGCAACAGTCATCTGGGGACTAAAATATTCGTATTTGCTGTATGTATAGCTAAGAATTGCAAAGAAAAATTTAGTTCAGATTTATTTTCCAAAGAGTTTTTAGCAAGTGACTACATTTTGATAGTTTCTGACCACATATGTTAGTTTGGGTCTACGCATGGTGTAAGAAAGCAAAATCTATTACATCATATTTTTAGCAAGTGACTACATTTTCGTAGTTTCTGAGCACATATGTTAGTTTGAGTCTACGCATGGTGTAAGAAAGCAAAATCTATTACATCATATAATTTTTAGAACAATTCAAAGATCAATAATAACTAGCAGACCCATGCATAGAAAAAACGATAAGTTTTCTGAATTTATTATATTCATCTTATTTCTTATATTTGATGGCAAAATGTCGTTACATTTCATATTTTATCTATAAATCCTTATTTTGATATATCACTATATTCACCATTTCATACCTCAAAATCATAAGCAAATATAAGAATCGTGTGCTCAATGGCAACCTTTACATGTGGTCATGATCATGTGACCTAAACTAACTAGTAGTATAACATGATCTTTTTACTAATTTCAACTACCGAGTGGTAAAGATCCTTCGTCATCTGATTGGCTCAAGTGACGGGATACGATCCCATCCACACGTTTATTCCTTATCTGATTGGTCCTGAGTAGACTGGTAAGTTCCTCATTTTTCTCGCCATTCTATACAAATGCGCATTCACGCATCTACCTTAACATCAAATATTATATCGCCAAACGAGGTGATAAGATGCTAATTTGGCCAACCAAGTCAACCAAGCAATTTTTCCCAGAGTAGTCTTGCGCCTACTTTCCGATACGTTGGTCACACATTTTGAAGCTCCTCTCGATAGCAATGGGCAGTCGATTTACATTCCGTAATTCAAAAAAAATACATAAATTCATAGTTTTTCGCTTAGTAAAAAAATAGATCCTAATATATTTTCACGTTTTCCCAAAAGAAATTACTTTAATCAAAAATGCTAGAGAAGAATTAACTTCTTACATTCAACAGTAAACAGAGAACGTTGATTTATGTGCCACGTACGTTAGTAAAATACGTACAGACATTGTTTTTCGCTTAGTCTAAGAATAGATCCTAATTCTAATATCTCTTCGCGTTTTCGCAAACGAAATTACTTTAATCAAAAATGTTAGAGAAGAATTGACTTTTCATAAGCAAAATAGAACGAAATAATTCTAAACTTCTCCAAATCAACACTCCTCTCCACCACATATCGTGTCTTTTGCATAGCGTTCTATTTCCTCCGGCTTGAGGTTTGGAAACAACTTATTCAGCAATGCCATGCAGCCATGAAGAGACAGATTTGTGAGGTCTTACGGAAACAGCAAAATTTTCGGGGCACACTCGGTTGATAGAAAAAGAGGGCGCATACATGCATTTTCATACGGTTGAGGAATACTGCATGCCCTTTCTTATCTACAAATTGAAGAGCAGTCGTACGTAATCTCGAGAGGTATGCCTTTGCACCTCTCCCTCTTCCACAGTATATCACTCATACGGAAATAAACTGGTTTCTCTGGGGTGGATTTGTTTTATACCAAACTGCTTTCTTTCGACATTTTGTCTGCGTTTCTCCGAAATTTTTCCCGTATACAAATTCATTTGTGCAGACATAAAAGTTGCTTCTTCTATCTGTTTCTTGTGGTTAGCTGCACATACATGTTTCGATGAAAAAACACCAAGCCTTCAAAAAAAAGTGATCTGTCGCAAGAAAGTAAGTATTACTGGATAGTCGAAAGAAAATTGGGGAAAACTCATCTTATGTCATTTGTTTCATTTAGAATTCCTACGAGTTTTTATCAAATATTATATCCTGTTTTTAACTTCGTTTCTTTATTTTATATGAACTTCTTAGAACTCATTTTTACTGCGTTTTGCGTCCCTGTAGCAGCTTGTAGTATGGTGTCAGTGTTCTTTAGTGTGATAAAGATAGTGCTTTAAAAATGTTAAACACTTTGGCAATCTCCTTTTTTGAGTGAAGATTTATGTCGACGCCTTCTTAGATTTTCCATTTTGCATCAATTAACAACACAGAACATGATCTTGGAGGCACATGATTGATATGTGAATAGAAAGCCGAGGGGGAAAAAGAGTTTGTTGGCGATGCGTTACGAACGAAAAATCGCCAATCTGTGCTTAACAAACTCAGCGAAACTTAAACCGTCTCAACGAATCAGGAAACTCTAACTATACGTCACTGTAGCGATATTTGTAACTTTTCCGTGGTTCTTTTATCGTTCATAAGACAGCACAAAGAGGGGAATATCGATATGTTGTTAACTTTTAGAGAACGGCCGGTACAGCAGCTGTACCTTAATTAAGTCAAGAAAGAATTTATTCTTTGGCCAATACAGCATTTGTACCTTGAAAGTTATAAAAATTGCTTCAAAAAAGAATTTAGACTATGCGCCGGTACAGCAGTTGTGTCTTGAAAGTTATAAGAATCGCGCCATGAAAGAATAACGCCTGTTATATTTATATCCGTCGGGTCAAAAATTTAATGAAGTATTTATTAGACACTCGTAAATATAAGACCATAACTATAAACTAATTTTTAAAACAACCACAAAATATTGTGCATCTGATTTGCAATCGAGTGCATAGAGAAAGAATTCAAATGATTAATAGCATTTCAGGAAATTACTCTTGCCTCTGAACATCAGAAGTTTCAGAGAGGATTTTTTAGTTCGTTCAAACCACAATCACTAAAGAATAACTAGGATCGGTTTCTAAAGTGCGTGGTATACACATCTATTCATTAAACGTCGAGTACAAATTCGTGACATCATTAAATTGATTCATAGTTCAACAATGGCCGTTTATGAGGAGGTCCGGTTGTCGCACGAGGTGAGGATTTCAATGACGAATGATTCATCAATGTCGTGTTTGTTCCGATGGCGGAACTCAGCACATGGGGTTTGAAATCTTTCAACGAAACACGCATCTCAAACATAAAAACGATTAATTTAGTAAGGGGGAATCTGTCACACTGATTCAGATGAATGAAACTAATAGTAGCACGTGCTTTGTGCTACTGTTAGTAAGAAAAACAATTTGTGTGGTTTAAAAGTTGTATGGTAGATTTATCAAGCAATTTTGCCTTCCGAATATCAACATAAGAAGACATTTGGTTTTGAAGTTTGAATACCAAAAGTTTACTGCCCAGGTCATGCCTTTCTTCCCTTACTATATGGGTTGAACCTCCATGTGGTATCGATTATATATCTCGTCAATGAAGATCTGACCAGTTTTGCTAATGACAAGATATCGTTATCAAGATATAGCCTATTTTTTATGTCCAGTCAGTTTAACTCTGATAGAGAGAAATCTAGTCCATCAAGATCTAATCAGATTTCTTTTAAAAGCTATACAGTTCGTTGGAGACAACCACCTAGCTTGTTTAAATTCCCTGAATTCACAACCTGCTTAATGATTAAAAACATTATTGTTTACGAACGTAAAAATAGAGTTATCAGACTAACTTGTGTATTTATATTCAGCATGGCATTCTAAGCCGTGTTCAACTATTTTAATTTATAGTTTTAAAAAAAACACCAGAAAAAAACACTTATTTCCGAAAATGTTAAAGACTGAGTGAGGCATGTGTTGCCAAATATGCTGCATTATTCGGCCACAGGCATTAGGTCACAATACCGATGAATCAGTGTGGGCCCCCTCAATACTTTTTTATGGTTGGGCCCTATCCTTCCCAAAGATGAGGAGCAAATATTATAAACGTTCTGTTTGTATCGGTAATTAAATATAAAAGCAAAATTAATTTTACCGAAAACCTACTCATATAAGAGGTATTTTCAGTGCAAATACAAACAAATCAGACGTAATGTGAGTATTTTACTTCCACAACCCACGTGTTCTCGCAGGAGTTACGTTAAAATACAGTTAATTGCCGTTTTGGCAGCATTTTTTATTTAATCTACTAATTGAAGTTGATTAATCAAATATATTTCCTTCCACAGTTCAATTTTTGGAATTTGTATTAGCGTTGCAGACATTGTATTGGTGTTACAGACACTGTATACGAATAAAAAAGCCAATAACTGACCTCACGTTCAGAATACGCCTCTCAATTAGCTTGACACTTGCATTTAGATTGACAGAAAAGGCCTGATGTGAAACAACTTGACTGTGACATGGGTATCCAGTACAATAAAACTACAATTAACCGTCACTCTTATAGCCGTCAGTTTCGGTTAACTGTCTGACCGTTATTAAAAATAAATTAATTAAATACTAAAAGATATTAGTACGCACACATATATACATGCTGTACTCTAGATACAGTAACTAGATTGCCGCGAAAAATCCTCCTCGCTTTATTATTCAGTCATTCTCTAATGTAAATTTACTTAATGTAAATTAACTTATGTTCATTAATATAAATTAATTAATGTAAATTAACTTATGTACATCAATATAAATTACTTAATGTAAATTAACTTATGTAAATTACTTATGTAAATTACTTAACGTAAATTAACTTATGTAAATTACTTATGTAAATTACTTATTGTAAATTACTTAACGTAAATTACTTAATGTAAATTACTTAACGTAAATTACTGTATGTAAATTAATGTAAATTAACTTATGTAAGTTAATGTAAATTAACTTATGTAAGTTAATGCAAATTAACTTATGTAAGTTAATGTATATTACTTAATGTAAATAAAAAATTTAAATTAATATAAATTACTCTATGTAAATTGTATATTGTTTGTTTCTGTAAAATAAAATACATGTACTACAATGTATTTCCAGTTTGTAAACGTGCATTTTTTATCATTCGTTCTATACACTGGATGAGGTGATATGTTGTTAAAAAATTTTCTGTTATTCGACTAACCGTCTCGGTTCCGACCTTGACAGTTAATTGAAGTTTCGCTGTATTTTTCGCTAGTTGATGGCACTGTTAGGTTTGAGGAAGCATCGGGGAAAATCCTACTCGTGTTCGCAGGAAGTATAAAGATGTCTGAACCTTGCACCTAAATAACGAGTTTGATTATAGATTGATAGAGATTTTACAATAAATCGAAAACTAGGACACGTATACAACGATAAAGCTCAAAAATCCTCTTTTTCGGCAAATTACAAAATTTCAATCAATTTTTATGTATTGTAGTTATAAAATCAGATGAAACCTCAAGAATGTTTTACTAGTGTCGTTTTAGCTATGAAGTGTTGACACTAATGGATGAAACATCCTACAGATTACACTCCGTTATACTTCCTGATCTTATCAATAAATTAGCCCATATAAACAAACTAGTTGATAGTAAAACGGGCTGGTTTGTTTTCTTGTAATTTAGCACTCTTCGAGTGTGTTGAAGATTAGATTACGTCAAAGGGCTTTCCCCTCGTGAAACGGTCGGCCATTAAATAAACAAATTTGTCAGAGTATTTTCCGGTAATCAAATAGATCCGACTAAGATAGACATTTTCTCTTAGTCCGTCTGTGTGTTTTCTCTTTATTTTGTGGAAGTACCGCATTAATTCAAGGGAAAGGATCTGGGATTTTCAACTTATGCCGCACTCCTACAAGGGGTAATTTGAGAAAAAAAAATATCTTTATTTAGGCTATGATCAAAGAGAGACAATTTAAAATCCAACTGGTTTGGCAAGGGAGTTGAAATTACTACTTCATTCTTCATTTTGTTGAATGCTGTTTTAGTACTGCGATAGAGTTGCCGCAGAGAAAAGGATACTGATTGGATACCCGATCGATTTTCATTTAGGCTGGGAAAAAGAAATATTGAATATATCAAAACGTTTGAAATATTAAGCATGCACGCGCACGCAAAGTCCACCTTGTTTGGTAAAGAGATACAATACTACGATTCTCTTCTGTATATTTAGTTGAATAGCCTTGATGCTGCAAGTGTTTCTCTACATAGACGAAACCGATTGGACATCCAATCGATTTTCATTTAGGTTGTCATGAAAGAGACTGAATACCAAATCCAACTGCTTACTGGGAGAGACACTCACTAGAGATAAAAAGAAACCTAGTAGATATCCGATCGATTTTCATTCAGACTGTGATAGAAAAGAAACTGAATGCCAAACTCAACTAGCTTGCAGGGACAGATCTTCTAATATCATTTCAATAATTATTTCGTTGAATATAGCTGTCGCTGCGACTCCTACAGAAGAAAAGAAACCGATTGGATATCAGATTGATTATCATTAACCTTTAGACTACGGCCGGTACAGCGGTTGTACCATGAACACGCCAAGAAAGAATTTATACAACAGCCAGTACATCAGTTGTACTTTGAAAGTTGAAAGAATCGCGCCATGGAAGAATCGCGCTTGTTATATCTATAGCCATAGTCAAAAGATTAAGTTGTGACGACAGAAAGACTGAATACCGAATCGAACTAGTTTCTCAAGAGAGCTACAACTACCATTTCCATCCTTACATTTAGTTGACTTTAGTTTTGTTGCTACGACTAACTCTCTATGTAGGAAAAATACCCTTTGGATGACCAAACAAATTTCATTTAAGTCATGTGGGGTTGTCGTAGCTCATTGGGTTTGCTCACTGACCTAGTAACCTGCGAGTTGTAGGAGGCGATTACTTGATTAATATTGGCAATGCATGACCAAATCTGGCCCTTGTGCGATAAAAAAACAACCAACCCAATCCTTTAGGTTGTGATGAAAGGAAGACTGAATACCGAATCCAAGGGGTCGGCGAGGAAGCTGCGGCTACCATTTTCATCTTTAATTCCTTTAAATAAAGTTGTGTCCCTCAAACTCGATACAGGCAAAAAGAAACCAATTAGAAGTTGTTCGATTAACTTCGCACTGGAGCAACACAATGGGCAATTTGCGAGACGGTCCGGGATCAATTTTGAACGTAAAGAACCGAGGACAACTCGTAATTTTGAACCGCGGTCAGATAACGAGGTAAACATCTCAGCTCAAATCCCCATCGCTAAACTTGTACGCCGTGTTAACTTGAGAACGTTTGAGGCCATGATAGATTACACATGCTCCAAGCCCCACGTCTACGGTGGTCTTTGGTTTAACTGACTCGAACACCTTCCGGTTAGTAACGACCAACCATGTTACCAGATTTCTGAGCATAATGTATCAAGTCGAAGACTTGGAAAATGTAATAAAAAATAAAGAGAATGGATTATGTAGTAGACTAGGAATATTTTTTTTCAAATTTCGAAATGTTCATAAGTTTTTAAAACTTAATGTCTATACAAAGTGGTTCCGAGATTAATTGAATATAAAGAGTATTATAAAAATGAATAATTTAATAATTTGTCAGACCGATTAATGAATATATTTTTTTTTCAATTTAATTAATTTTGCAGATACAATAAGCGTTAGTTGAAATATTTCGATAGCGATGTCATTGCCTTATCTTTGTTCCTGTGATATCCTTTCTATACTTTCTTTACAAGGGAAAAGGCCCATTTATCTCCCAAAATGAGTATCAGTTGTTTTACTATTGCATTCAAGGAAATGTATGTAATTCACGGATATTTTTCAATTTAACTGAATAAGACGAAGACCCTTTGTAGAATTTACAAAAGCTGTACTTTTCTTAAAGTACAATTTTCAAAATTTCTAATCTGATAGCCTCTTTGTCAAACTGAGAACTGAGAGCAATTTTTTTAGAAGCAAGTTGAAAAGTTTGTGGGAAATATACGCTCAGACGTGTATTACTTTTTCATATTGTTGGAATTTCAATTATAATGCATTACTACACTTTCGGAACATACTTCAAAGAAAGTGGCCTAGTTCATTGTTTCCTGGTATTCAGTGATTCGGGGCAAATTAAAAAGTTTGTGGGAAATGTAAACTCGAGAGATCATTCTTTCATTGTTGATGTTGTTGGAATTTTTTCTATAAAATTATAGTTTACCTTTCAACTGTACTAATGCACTATATTATGTTTCAAACCTTTAGGTAATAATTTGGATTTGGAAATAGAATTCGGGAATATATAAACACCGAAAATGAACGTCACATTTTAACTGTAATTCATTACGTTTTCTGAAGGGAATAAATTGCAGGTTTTTGGAAAGGTATATGTAACTGTGTGAATTATGGTAATTAAAACTCGCACATATTTTCTATTTCTTGTTATATCAGTGGAGAAATTCATCATTAATTTATCAATTTGAACTATGTCTAATTAAAGAAATAAATATAATAAGGTGCTTAAAATATCCATCAATCGACTAGCAGCCCAATAGTGAAAAAATAGTGCCCCTAAGTGAAAAAATATGGCTTTAAAGTACTATCTATAGCATTTATAATTTTACTGTCAGGAATTTTAGGGCATTCTTTGAGGTTGTCTCTAGTCATTTCGTCCAGTTCACAAAGGGAACGGATAGCTTGTATCACAACTCCAATACGATGTGAGTGTCTTTGTATTTTTTGTCATGTGCGGTAAGAAGTCTGATAAATAATAAAACTATTATACAATGTAGATAAAGTAAAAATAAACTATGAACTTATATTTTTAGTTTCACACGTAATACGTTACTCAAAATACAACTGTAAATGCTCGAACTGCTGACTCAACCATGTTTGTAAGCAAACATGCTAAAACACTCAAGCTACAAATGATAAAAAAGGGCCCCAAAGGCAGACCCAAATACTAAGAAGCACCCAAAACAGGGAACACAAGTTTACGAGTCTATTAAGCCTAGGAATGCAGGAGACACCCCACTTTTCAAATCTAGCAAGACCCACGTTATCTCACGCGAGCTGACGCATTCGACCACAACGATTTCCATCTTATCTCTGACATAACCGATGCTCGGAGATCCTGAAGAATTATCAGGACTTGGTCCAATTCATAACGGATTAGATGCGGACCATATGGTGATCCTGGGTCGATAACGTCGGATGAGATGCAGCGAGTAATATGGAGCGCTTTTCTTGTTTAACGATGTTTATACGCTTGGTGAAAAGGATCTTGTTTTATGGAAGTCGATTTCACACGCCTACGAGGGCTCGTAGATTCCTTAGGGGCGCCTTCTAAATATAGTGCAGAAGAAAATAAATGTTTACTGCTTGCAATTTAGTGGAACCGATTTATGTTCCCATAAGGAAAAAAGTATTGGTGTCTTATGGCCCTGGATTTCCAGGAAAGTATTCGATGAACATTCCTGAAAGAAAATTCAGCTTCATGCAATATTTAAGTATGTTTAAATATTAATTGTCTTGCTTGATTAACAGAATTTATGTCGCTTTATAAAAGAGTGAAGGAAGACCTCCATGTGTATTCAAATCACAAATTGGCTTTTACTACGTTAAAAACATACAAAAAATGTACTAAAAGGAAATTTAATTTTGAAAATAAATTAATCCCGGCTTTCTCGGGTTAATATGCCTATAATATTTGTAAACTTAGCCGTAATCATTTCAAGAATGTGTGACTCCAGAAGTCCCACCGACGATAGAAAATCAAATGTTTTGAACACAGCAACGGTTTTGCAGTTCTACATTCATCTACTTACATTAGTAGTCAGTTAATGTACAGGGTCCTAAGTCCAGAGTTAGTACAGGGTGTCCTAAAAGTTCCCGTACTCCAACTTTAAAAAATTACTTGCTCGGTTTTTTTTAACTATTTAATTTTATCGTCTGCTTAAAGTTTAATCGAGTCTTTAATATTTATCGTTTGGTTTCAATTCGCGCTCAAGTTGTGCTATAATAAAGTTCCACGCCATTTGTTCTTCATCATAAATGATTTTTTATCACGCATTCAGAAAATTGCGCTGTTTGAGGCTTATTTTGAATATAAATCATATGAAAGATGTAAAGAATTTTGACCACATAAATATTTAAATGATGCAATGAAGATTTTTTTGGATTTTGGTGCTTATCGTGAAAAAATGTTACAGGAATTAAAGCCACCGGACTATGAGAAGCGGCTTTATTACTGCCGATGATATTATTATTTCGATCTTATTATTGCGATCGACTCGTCTCAAGAAACCTTAGGCCACCTCGTTCCCCTTATTTGAGAATCCATGACATTTTACTGTGGAGATATTTAAAGAACAAAGTTTATGAAGATATTCACCAAACAATAGGTTATCTGGAAATTGCTATTACTCAAAGGATACAAGAAGTCACTCCCAGCATCTTGAAACGCGTTTCTAAAAAATATGCGCAAACGACTTCAGCTTTGCCTCCAAGAAAAAGATGAAAAATGTGAACATTTATTATAAATGAAGTTTAAATTTTTTTTCCTACGTTAGGTTAAAAGTGCTTTTTACCATAGGCATAAAAATAATTGCTTTTGAATTGTTGTTTTTGTATAATAAATTCACGAATCGACAGTACGGGAACTTGTAGGACCCCCTGTATCTATGAGGGAAAATGAAGATAAAAATCCAGTAGATGAGTCGTTTATTTGAAGTACATTCGTCCGCATATAATAATAATTACTAACAAATATTCAGTATTTTACAACATAAAGCAGAATTCAGAACAGGAATAGCCTATAAATGTTAGTTTCACGGTGCGTTACCATACATGTGGAGGTCGACTACATTTGAGGCAGCCATTCAAGACTCTTAGAATTAAGGGCTTGTTTACCTGAGCGAAACCAGTACATAGATTTCCAGCTTGAAGTAAAGCAAAGACATAATGACTACTTGCAGGCCGATCTTACACAACAGAAAACCTCAGAGGTACTCAAGATGCACCTTATCAATCTAAGCTTCAGCCTCTTTTCAGCGTTTTTCTTTTCCTTCACTTATGAATTCCCTGGGTGGTCCGTTTTGAAGCTGATTGCTATTACGGACGAAACTGCTTAGAAAATTCTGGACGTTTCCCCCGTCTGGCTTTTCGAAACATATTCAGGAAGATTAGAGGCTCTTGGACAAACACAAGAGACTTCAGTCAATGAGGCTGAGAAACGGGGATCCATAGAAGAGGGGTTTAAGGTATTTTCCTTTCAAGGAAAAGGAAAGAATGGTTACAAGGAGCTACGAAATCCAGTCTCTCCCCTTCTCCGTATTGTTTACCTTTAGGCTGTAGTTAGAAATCATGACTGGATCACGAGCATTGACACACATAAGGCGGCATGTTTGCTTGGCGAAGCAGAATCTTTTCAAAGCTTCAAGAAGATATGAAATAGGTGGTGCTTCAAGGGCACTTTTATAAAATTATTTAGTATTTTAGAAATCAGGATGTGATTCTTTGATCCCGAACTTTGATTGACCACTTGATACTTCAACTTCAACAGGAGGAATGGCAGTACATTAAAAATAGTCACGTGTCTATTTCCATGTTATATAAATTCAAGTTAAAAGACATAAAAAGAATAAAAAATCCCAAAAATAAGTCCATTACGATTCAAAGGGGTAAAGAATAACCGAAGTTCAAGCAAACATGAAACTTTTCAAATTTCAATATTGTAGATGCGTGCCAAGCGATACATCTAAAATGTACGTTTCTGATATGTCTGAACAAATTGAAACATTCAAATTACGGTTTAAAAATAATTTGCTTTTGTAACCAAAAGCTGATTAAAATGATGAACTTTAAGTTATGACTGTCGAAATTATCAGTATTTCAAAAACAATAACGTATACTTTATCTTTCTAAAAATGTTGATCAAATTACAAATGAACACAGAAAATGTACTGTGTATTATAAATAGAGCTTATACCATTCCGTCTCTAGAAAGTACAAATTCCAAAATTTTCTATTTAAAAAGATGCACTGTAGTACAGGGCTCGAAATACCCGGGTGCACAGGTGCTCTGTGCACATGAAAATAAAATTGTGCACCTAAATTTTTCCCGCTAGGTGCACGCTGTGCAACTAACGTTAAAAAAAGGGGGAGGAAAACGTGTTTTATTATATTTTGATGTTTCAATAAAATATTAGTATCAACCTCTCTCGCTCTAAAGGAACGTAATTAAAATTCCTAAATACACACTATGCGAAAACAAAATCGATGGGCCGTAACGGGTTTATACAGGAGGAGGGTTTACTTGTGCCACTGCTACCTGAACTTTCTGATGATCAAAACATTTTTCAGATGGCTCTGTTGAAGCGACTGTCGCGACAGCCGTGCGCCGGATACTTTGAAAAAAAAGAAATTTTTGAAAGAAACACGATTCATAATCCAACTATGAAGTTCGCCGATTGAAGACTTGTTTAAATTCATTGTTAAGGATCCACTTTTTTCTGCTTTTGCTGTCTTCGAGCCATGTTATTGGCCAAACAATGAAGAAATTGAGAGCTATGGGAACCAAGAAATTGAGAATTTATGGTTACATTTTCAAATCCCTCTACAAGTAATAACTTCGCAGATAAAAAAATTGTTCAAATATTTTTATTTACTATCTACTATTAAGCTATCGAAACATGCCTATCTAATAAAGTAGTTTACATTACATTAATGCTCTTCCGTTACGTTTTCTTATGTGTACCTGATTTATAGTCTGTGCACCTAATTTAAAAACTTGGGTGCACAAGGTGCACCTGCATAAAAAAATCTATTTCGAGGAATGCTGTAGTAAATAAATTAGAATAGTAATTCACACAAATTCAAGCATATGAAACAAGCATCTATGTATTCAGCTATATAATATAATTGAAACTAAAGTCATAAAAATACCATTCCTTTTTGATGGAACATAATTATTTTAGATTAGGAATCAAATTTCTGAAATGTATATCGATTATAAATAATACTGTATATTTTATACAGGTACATAATAGAACAATCTTTATAAGATCTAAGGTAAAAATTATATAGGATCTAAGATAAACTCATTCAAAATGATGAGATACGAAACAATACACATATTTTTAAAATATGAGACTATAAAATCTTTGAATTCCTATATAATTGCTCCTGTACAGTTTTCTAGAACATATATTACACTATTTGTCAAAAAAGTTAGTATGTGTACTTACAAGAAGAGGGGAAAAATGCAGTACAAGATAAATCTAGATTACTCTCTATTATTATAGAACTACATCTGAAAGATAGTAAATTTGCAAGTTCTGAAGCCTTCACTGCCGTTGATACTTGTACTACTGAAGTACGGTGTGACAAAAAGTCAAATGGAGTCACTATGCTATCCTGTGGCAAATGATGCTAATTGCAAATAACTATACTGTTTCATGATTTGCGAAAAGAAATTAAAAAAAAGCTCATTTACCCCAATGAACATAGTGTTTCGTCAGATTGCATTTTTAAGTCTTCTTTCTACCACAAAGTATTCCTTTATAAAATGTTTGAAACAATCGTCATTCATTGAAGTATCGAAAATATGGATATGAAGAAAATATTAGACCCTGCTGCAAATACTTGGTTTGTAATTTAAAATTATTCGCATGTATTTCTTTTTTAAGATGATTATGGTCATTTGGAATCAATGAGCAAACTTTGGAAATGGATGCTGTATACCGTATTATGTACAACATAGGGAAGTATGTATTTTGTATGTTTCAGATTGAAATTGTGTTCCGGAAAAATAATTTAAATGTTATTAGATATTTCAATAAGAGACATTTCCTTAGAAAGGTGCGTTTAGAAATGTGTTTTTTAATATCAGACAGCAAGATGGCGTCTCATAGATTTGTTTCATCGCTTCGTTCAGAACTTAATAAGGCGTTCTCTATCTCTTAAGCCTCCATGACACAGCCCCCCCCCCTCTCCATATGTTAGGGATCTCAGGTACTATGGTAAAGGGCCTGTTTATTAAGTTCAAAAGATATAAATTTTTACATCGAGTTTATGATAAAAAAAAAGTATAAAACTTGTAAAAAAGGACGAGTAGAAAATTTTATACAAATGTGTACTTAAGCATAGACCCTCAAAGTGGTTTCGACAAGATACCACCTCCATCAAGATCGGACCAATGCTAATTTTTGTTATTTGGAAATTATATCTCGCCATCATTATCTATCCAATTTTTTTATGTTTATGATGACATCAAGATATAGTCAGTTTGGTTAATGACAGTACATCTCTTCGAGACAACCGCCAGGTAGGTTAAACATTTGGGCTATACTAGGTCATCTAATATTATACTAATCACCGGAATGGCTATATGAAGACCATTTTGTTGGTTTGCACAGTAAAAAAACTAATTCTTAGTGGGGACATTCATATTTAATAAATGTTACATTATAATTCATTGCTTTTATAAGTCAAGTACATCTTCCTTAGAAAATAAAAAATGTTTTACAGAGCATTTAAAAAAAGGAATTTTATTACTTATAAATGTAAAATAGCACAATTAATAAATGTGTGGCAAATGTGAGATTTACATAATAGTTTTATCAACCACCATTTAATCTTCTCGGTGGCTGCCTTGTGGAAATGTCAATGTCAAAAGTACCAGTTAAAATTTATCTGCTAAATATTAACGTATTTTAAAATATACGGTAGCATGCATTTTTTTTTATGTAGCACCAAGCATTCATTGAGAACTTTTTGATTATTTTCTCATGCACAATTCTCTTTAAAATAGAAATTAGCATACACCTTAGAAACGTAGTGATATCATTGATACGCTATATGGACCTACGTATTTGGACATTGCATGTTTTTTAGAAACGTGCTTTGTTTTTCTATTTATTAACGGGTAAGCCCTACTTTTTGGCTATTATTTCAGCTGCAACACATCTAGGCATACTTTCCACAAGTTTTCTGTAAGTGTGGGCAGGAATAGCTCGACATATCTTTTGCAAGGCTGTGAGAAGAGATTCTTGTGAAGATGAGCGTATGTGGTGTACGTAATTCGTCTCTCTAGTTAGTCCCACAATGGCTCCATAGGTTTGAGATTGGGGCTCTGAACAGACCAGTCAAAAAACTTCACCTTATTTTCAGGAAACCAGTCCATTACAAGTTTTGTAGTACGACAAGGAGCTCTTTCCTATTGGAAAAAATAACCATCATCGCCGTAATATTGCCATGGTGTAAGCTAGGTCAAATTATCCAGAACGTCGAGATACATGTTAACGTTCATAGTACCAGGTACATAAAGCAACTGGCCGAATCCTAACCAAGAAAAAAAACACACTAAGATGGATACTCGTCCGAATTTTTGCAGTGTCCATATACTCTTGTCCATATAGTGTAGCATTGTGACTATATTTTTTATTACCGACTACTTAAAAACCATTTAACCACAACAGAGTTTTAGATGCTAAAATAGGGGAGAGAAGCTGATCTCGTGTTACTGGGGTCTGTAAAGTGTCCCGAAAAACTGGAAACGGTTTTGTACTGTAATGTTCAGTCTCATTTCTAGGTTTAAATATTTTTATTGTGTATCTAGAAACAAAACAACAAAGGTATACTTAAAATTATGCAACTGTTAAAAATATTGATACAATTATTATTTTATTCAACTCTGGTTAAACCAACTTTGGAATATGGCCTCACTAATATGGTCGCCTTTTATAAAAATCATTACGTTGATATTGTACCAAATAACTTCTTTCACAATACTTGCCTTTAAAATTATTGCTAATGTTCACTTGATACTTAAACCGGTCATGCCTGTGTGTGTGATTCGTTCAATTCGATTTCTTTAGAATAACACAGGGATATTTATAGTTAACTATTTCCTTAAACTTATAAAACATTGTGTTGACTCTCCAAAATTACAATTTAATGTACAATTTCATACCAATTTTATGCTAAAAAGTTTTATTTAAAATGTTTTTTCCGCTTCTATGATATTAAGAACATTAATTTTATGATTTGTATCAATGTTTTTCTGGTTATTTTGATATTTTCCATAATTAAATGTCTTTGTTCAAAAAAATATGTTTGAATGTTTATTAACAGTACAATTGGTGTTTTTCTGTTAACATGTGATACTGTAACTATTCAGTATGTAAAATCATGGAATTAATAAATACGTAAATCATTGGATTGTATAAGGGAAAAGAAGTCAAAAGTTGATATATTTGTGCAGAAACTATACGTTCTTGAGTTTAACATGTATCTGAACATTCTGCCATATTTATATAAATAGAATCGACTTCACCCATGTGAATAGGATGCAATTGAAGTGAACTTTCAGAAACTAATAATAGCATATCTGAGGTGAGAACGACATGTTACAACAATTAGTAACATGTGTGAGGTGAGGTACTTCGTTCAAAAAAATAATTTAAACCAGTCATTACATTTAAATATGCCGTTTTATATTTTTGACCAATTTTATTTCTTTTGGACTCACGAAATGTGCATATCAACGCCTATTATCATTGTAAATCGATTCACATAAAGTATGAAATGTAATTACGACCCTGCCATCAATAGAATTCTCAAGGAAGAAACTGTTGCACAGATATTGTGCGCCGGTCTGTTTTTATATCCTGAAAGCTATATCATGTAAACTGGAATTGGAGTCCTACTCATCTACTTTCGTTCTAAAATAATACAACAGTATGAATATACAATAACTATAGACCACGGAACGCATATGTGAGAGCCTGATGAACTCACTGAGAAGTATTACAGCAAAGAGAAATTTCAGTATGTCGCTATGCAAAATGCCCAATGGAGCGTTGCATTATAGTTGGCTTAAGTGTGCTGTGCACATAATTCTCGGCACCCATAAATTCCACCGATATTTGGACTTTGGTACCATGTAATTGGGTTGACAGAAAGATGAATCACAAGAGTAATGTCTGTAATTTCCTGATGAGCTGTTATCACGTACCGCATCTTTTACTCAAGGTCTCTACCAACAGACTAAATAAGGATAAACGTTTCATCCCAATGTGAAACGATCCATCTTCTTGCCTATGAATAAAACTTTACAGATGTATGTCCTTTTTATAGCATCACTCTTCAACTGTAGTATTTCTGAACTAGACATTACAAGTATATTTTAAAACCATTATAAAACAATATTTGAAGACGACTCATCTAGATTCTATGCTTTTTTTACGAACTTAAGGGTCCGAAGAGAAGGTCCCTTCAAAATGAAAAGAACGTAAATGCAGTTAGAATCTGTTCTGTGATGTTTCGACGGCAATTGATAAAATTTTAAAAATCGTGAGGGTTCTTAAACTAGGAGTTTATTAAAAGCAGTATCACTGTCCTTATTTTTATGCAATGGAAACATTTTCAGTTTACACAGTAAATATCAAGAAAAATTTTACAACTACATTTTTGGTAGAGGAAACTAGAAAATGCGATGCTCTTCTTTATTAACTCGATGTATTCGATGAAATGGTTCCTAAAAATATACTTTACTACATTGAAAGAATTGAAATTTGCTCCACAATATATATAGACGGCGACTAGATTGGTTTGTAAAATTGCAACTGTTCTTAAAGTAGGAATTTGTCAAAAACAGAGTGATCAGTTCCTATTTTTATACTTATGGGAAATTTTCATTTTACAAAGTAAATATGAAGAAACGTTATACTTTTAGAAGAACATTATGTTTTTAGAAGTCATTTAGAAGAACTTATATACACTTGACGCCCCTTTTATTCGAAATACCAAAGGGGCTCTAATGAAAAGTTTATAAAAGTAAAAATTTACCTTAAAGGGGAACCTAAATATTTCCATGATCTTAGGACGGCACTATATAAGTTCGTAAATTAATATGGGTCCTTAAAGTAGTTCATTACACCGAGGATTTACTGTAGTCCTTATTTGTTTACCTTTGATAAAATTTAATTTTCATAATAAATATCAAGTAAGAAAAAGCTGGTTGTTAACAATAAAAAATAGTTTTTCGCAGATGTTTTCCATTAGCTTCATAAACTGAATAATATATTTATCATTTAGAACCGAAACAAGAGGAAGTCCAAAAAAAATATTTATAAATTTAAAATCAATTAATCACTTTAAAACTGGCATTAGTGAACTTCCGTTTTTTAAGTACATTTTGGATCCGATTCAATCACCCACGACTAAACAGTAATCTTGTCTGTGTGTGTATATTTTTCACTTGATACATTAAAGACAATGAAAATGATGAGAAAGTGATTTTGTGGAATAAGATCAAATTATAGGAGTAAACCGATCCAGTTCAATACACCATTACTTTGGAATTTCTTCATTCACCAAATTGATGCTTTCAAAACAACTTCCTCAGCTTTGCGGCTTCATTTCTTTATCTTTATTTAGGAATCCTAGAATTCATATTTTGTATTCTCCAAGAAATAGACATAACATATAAAATAAAACTTTAACAAGTTCTAAGCGAAAAGTGATTAAGCGCAATCCTACAAAGAAATATTGAATAGAAACATCGATTTGGACATAAAAACAAAATTTCACTAGACAAAATATTTTCAGAGTAGAATCAGATATTTTTATATTTAAATTCACAAGAAGATAGTCTATTAACCTTTATATGTACTGTGAATCATCTCATGAGACGGATCCTCTGAAATGTGTATTTAGTCTGTATATAGAAGATAAAGACCTTGAATTCTTCTTCTCTTCATGATTGTTCAACGGTGGCAACTTTCTTCTATGAGTAGCAGGTGATGATGCATAGCAGTGATGTAATTCAGGATTAAGAGCAAATTTCAAGATCAATAAAATCACCTGTTTCGCATATCAGTTGTTAATATTATCCAATTCCCATAAGATCAACATTATAATAACATTTGAGGCTATTAGTGCAAGAGTGGTCTAACCCACTAACTTAATGGAGAAAAACGTGATTTTCTTGCTGCACTTTTTTATATATTTTTATTTATCTGCAATATAATTTGAGATTCTGAAAACTTAATTATCATTGATCAATAATAAATTATTTTGCAATTTTAAAAGACTTGACGCTTTTCAAAAAGAGGAAAAGGTCGTACTGAAAGGTAATAATAATATTTTCGGGATTTTAGTTTGGGTTCGGCCATTCTTGATCTAATAGCATCAATTCTCAGTTAGTAGCATTAATACCACTGCTTATTAAATTATAAACATTTAGATGATAACATGTAGAGCAGTAATGCACAGCAATTCAAAGGTTTTTCCTCTGCACAGATGATCAAAGATTAAGGATAATGAATTATAATCAAGCTAGGTCATCTGATCTCAATCCTATAGAACATGCTTGGTATGCTCTCGGATATCACATTATTGTTTACACATTACCACCATAGATAGCACAAGAACAAAGACATGCGCAAATGGGACTCTGCCGCACGAACTCTTGAATATATTTTGGATAGCATGTTTACTCGTGAAACTGAATTAGGGTCAGAGGTAAAAACATTCTCTATTTCGCTGCTTTTAACAGAGCAGAAATGGCTGGATTTTTTTCATAGTAACTAAAACTTGCAATGCGTTAAAGTAAACATTTTATCATTTCCTTAGTTCCCAGTAGCACCAGGAGGCATGTTGGACTTCTTATTTATCTGCACATAGTATGTGAAATATTCATTTGTCATTTACACTTCGATGCAAGTACTTGGTACGAGATTCATCTCGGATTGCATTATCCTTATTTTTTTACATCTGTGTATTTATCTCTACTTTACTCACCTATAAAAAATAATTCTAATTGTATTTTTAGGAATCTAGTATTGATTACTAGATTCCTGAAAATATTTACAAATTTGACAATTTTCTAAAATGCAGATATCATTTGAGATAGAAGGAAAATGTATAAGTGGAATTCAAAGAAAGACGAAAACACTATATTACATTTATAAGTGAGAAAATCATGTTTCTTTTCCTAGAACATTTATCGGTGTGCATCATCCTCCAATTGAAGATAGTTTATTGTCAATGATCAGACATGAAACAAAGTTTCAAGAATTTTGATTTATTGATTCCTATAAAAGCTTGCAAAAGTATCTAAGTAAAAATGTTATGCGTCTACAATTTTGTGTGAGCACACACTGTCAATTTTCAATTAAAATTACTATAAATGTGAGTATTGTGTAAAAAAATGAAAATTGGAGCTGCATCATGAATCTGTACAAGATTAATTTTCTTCTACAGGTCGTGTTAACGAAAATGAACGTCACATGTGCCCTACATTTATGTTTAATAAATAGCTCTCCGTAATCTTTCTAGGTTTTTTTTTCGAGTCGAAAACTGACCTGTTGTGGCCAGCTTTCGGAGCAAACCTCAGTTTAAAATTGTCACCAGTTCTGGGAAAGGGACAGTTCGTTTTTCCTGTTTATATTTCCAATCCACTTGGTCATAATGCAACAGTTTTTTTGACGAAATATCTCCTCTTTAGCAAATTAGATCAGATCTTGGAGGAAAGACTTCGTCAAAACACATGGAAGGTTAAAAAGGGTCACTGCTAGAAGTTTCTTCCTCACTCAACACCTACCCTCTTCAAAGTAGCATATGTAGCCCGCTTACTTCACCATCCGGCTCGTACCTGTTATGAATTTTTATTCCTGACTTTGAAAATGAACTGGGTACAGGCCATAAGACTATTGCAAGCTCCCTTCTCGAAATTCATTTGTGACTTTTGTAGCGGACTATACTAGAAGTGGAAAGAAGAACGAGGAAAAAGTTCACAAAAGTAGTGCCACACTGATTTCTCAATAAATTTTCTGCAAGTGATGAGCAGAACATCAGGATGAAACATTTCATGAATTATATTCAAATATTGACAATACTAACAAATACAAATGGACAGTTTTTAAACTTTGATTAAGGTATATGCGTAATTGTAAGTTGTAATTTTCGCACTTACAAAACGAGCTTATAATAAAATTAATTTCGTAATTATTGGAGAATGATTATCGAGTAGAAAACCAAGAATCTTAATCACTTTGTCATGGTAGTTTTTGTTGTAGTATTTATTCCCAATATGGCTGAGATTAGAAGTACTTGAAAAAATCAATACTGTTTTTTTATAACCCTACAAAAATATTTTGTTCTCCTGCCTTAAAATATTTAACATAAATACCCAAAATTGAAATATCACGTGCCTGAGAGAAATATATATATTTCTTTCTATTAATTAAATAAAATGTAATCTTTTTCAGGTTTATTCGTTTTGTGATTGGTAATAGCGAGTCACGTGATAGCTAGTCTTGTGGTTCAACAGGCTAATGAATTTGAAGCACGCGCAGACGATAAACTCAGTTATATTTTTTAATTCATTAATTCATAAAATTTAAGAGCACGCGCTAGAGAGTTTGAAATGTTTTCAGAAGAACGACAAATTCGGTCGTCGTTTCCATAGCAATAGTCGAACATGAAAACATTAAGTACTATTACAAAAAATAACACGGAGAAGCTAAAACATTTAAAATTATGAGATTTAATAAGAGTTGTAACAATATGTTGTGATAAATATTTCCTTTATTATGTGGAAATGAGACGTTTTGTTCCTGACATTTTTTAAAACATTTTGTTTTTATTTACACTAATTTCCGTGTATGAGCCGAGAATTTTTGGAACGTTTTCTAAAGCTAAACGAGTCGGTTTATTTACGGATCCGCTTATATCGCAAAAAAAAGTAGGCAATTTTCCGTTACTCGGGCGCATGCGATAAATATCGCAATGGGAAGGGAACCTTCAATTAATGTCGTACTAGAGATCCGGGATCAATCCAGCAGCGATCCAAATGGGTATGTATTGTGAAGCAATCCCCTCCCCCTCATTGTTGAAAAGTATAGTTTGCAAAGCGAACTAAATATGATTGCGTAGCAATCATCGGGGTTTGACGAGCGTTAGTGAGCAAGGGACGGAGCCCCCTAGTTTTCAAAAGAAATTAAAGTTTCCAGTGTGTCGGAATAAATAGCATCATCTTTTTTCTTCCCGTTCAATAATGGTGATAGTGAGCCTTTAACAGTAAATACATTCGTCTCAATTTATAATCCAAATTACTGAAACCAATTTAACAGTAGGTAAGTGGATATTTCACAAGGGAATCTGGGTTTATGTAACGATTTTATCTTTGAATTTTATCTTTTTGAAGAAAATAACGTTTCCAATAGCAAGTCGTGGCCAACCTAAACCATCCTGAAGACTGATTTAGATTGTAATACAATTTTCCCGATCATTTTTATTTACGTTATTTCTCAGCTTTGATTTACACATTTCATATTTTATAAGCCTTTAGGTCTGGCTTGGTAGGTGATTTTGTACAGTTATTGCGATTACATTTCTATGTATTTTATTTTTGCGACTTTCTATGTGAATTTTTGGCTGGTCACAAAAAATACGATGTCGAGCCACCTCGTTCTCCTGGCCCCACTTACAACTGCTTATTTTTTCAAAATAAACATAAATTATTTTGTAAAAATAGAAAAATTGTGGTTACAAAGCAAATACATTTTTAAAGAAAGTAGTATTATGTAGTATTAGCATAATTTTGCTAAAGTAGATGTTAATTGCTGAAAGTTTTAACAACATAGTTTTTCATCAAAGAATGACAATCAAAAATTAATTTGGTTCGATTTAAAGATTGTAGTCACATTTTACACACACGACTATTCTAAGAACAAATTATGGAAATATGGACTAGATCTAAAAACAAATTATGGAAATCTCGGACACAGAACTGTCAAGTTATAGGTTAAATCTGAATCAATCAGAGCATTTTATCCATTAAAGTGTTCAATTAATTTGCAAAGAATTCAGTCTTCTGTTTTGAAGGACTTTATGTTGATCCTAACGCAATAAAACCCGAGAAAAGAAAATATAACCATACTATTAAAATAACATATTTTTCCACGGATGTAATTTAATAGTTATTTAATAATGGAAAGGGCAATCAAAATATGGTTAGGATGCATTTATTATATGGTCACTTTTTACAACGCAGGAAATAATTAGACCAAGGCCTTATGTCAAAATGGGAAGATCTACGCCTTAGGAGTACCAGATTATAGTTCTTATTCGAATTTTTTTAAAGTCCAGTTAAATTAGAAAGAATTTAGTCTCGTTTTTCGTTACTTCAGGTCCATGCCAACATAACAAATCGGAGAAGCGAAAGTGTTATCATGTTATCAAAACAAGATCTAATTGCAAAGATCTAATTTGACGATATAGCTTTCCACCGAGAAATGGATATCAAAAGTTAGTTTGTATAGATTTGATAACTCTCCCTTTAACTTTATTAAACAAGAATTAATTAGACCTAGACCTACAATCAAAAGGTGGAGATCTGTTTCGTAAAAGCATCAAATTAAAGTTTAAATGTAAGTCAGCAAGCACATTTTTTTTCTACTAATTCAAATTTTAAAAAGATTTAACAGATTACTAAGAATTTATTTTCTCGTTTTGTGCGTCTCTACGTTCATCCGAACGTGCGAAATTCCAAGAAGCGAAAGTGTGACCGTGCTATCAAAACAAGATCTAATTGCACAAAAGTAAAAAAAGTATCTTCCAGATGCTGGCCTAACAACTGGCCTTGAATTGTAATGTCACTGCCAAGAGGGTTATTCCCCGTTTCTTTAATTAGTCTACTGCGGAACCAAAGACGTTATTGCAGTCTCTTGCCGAGAAATCGATGCTTTCTTTTTCGAATATACAGCAACGAGTGAGGTTCGGATGTAATTAAATGTCCAATTAATGAATGGCGAGAAATTATCCGGAATAATTCCTTTAACGTCATTGGACACTTTTTTCGTGCTTTTAAATCTGTGCACGTACGTGAACTGTGTGACTTTAACCATTGAGATCTAAAAAGAAATCCTAAGAATTTTAAGCATAAGAATGATATAAATGAGAAGCCCTGGATCTTTCATCGTTTTATACAATTCACATACATTTAACCATTCCAGTGTATCGACGTAATATCTCGTAGATGTGGTCAATTTTCCCAATGACGAGCTATCTCGTTCTTCAAGATCTGGTCAGTTTTAATAATGACGAAATACCACGCTGAGACAAAACTGTGCTATTACTCCAAGGGAGAATATAGACAAGAAATTCCAAGTAGATAAAACAAATTTTAACAGGTTTTGTGCCAAACAGGGCCCGATTTAGAAAATTTGGTATAGTAGGCACAACACACAGGAAGGCCCCCCCCCATTTTACATTTTATTTCTTCATCACAAAAACTAATTTTATAACAATAATTGGAACTTACGTATTTGACTGTTGACCGTTTCACAGATGTCACCAAAAAGTTGGAGAAAATCGTGACATCACTTGTAACTCTTGGCAAAACAAAATAAAGCAGATGAAAATTAAAAACATAATAGTCAGATAATTATTGTAATTACCAGATTAGTGTGGGAAACGGTTGACGGACATTTACGTAAATACCCAATAATTTATGTAACTACTTAAAAACTTTTTAAAATTTTTAGATACTATTGAAATTTAGGGGCCCTCTAAATTATGGGGGCCCTAGGCCCGTGCCTCACGGTCCTAATGGTAAATCAGGGCCTGGTGCCAAAGGCTGGATACTATAGGCCAGTTTTCGACACCAAGGTACCCAGGAGGATAAATACTAAGCAGAGTTTCTGCCCTCAATGCTGGATTGCCTTGTGGCCAGGACTAGAATTCCCATTGTTAACACGAGTGCATCTGTAGAGATTTCAACTAGTGATCTCAGGAAGGTGCCTTGTTTATATAACCCAAGAGAACATTGAAGCATATCTTATTTTCTTATATTGAAGAGACTTTTGAAAAGGTTGTATACCTTCCTGTCGATTGTTACTATTTTTCTACTTTTCATTAATTCGATGATCATTGCTTTTAGACTGTACAAAAGACACCATGAAATCAGAGCTAATAGTTCCAGACTCACGTATAAATCCCAGACCATACACAATAGTTACTATATCTTTTCACTTTTACCACCAGTTTTAATAAACATCAAACAGTTTTTAATAAACATCTTGCAGACGAACGAGTCGTAAAAGAATGGTTTCGGTTCACCTCTTAAAATTAACAACATCGTTACATTTACGAGGAGAAACTCCTCTGCGGGTTTTGAAAGATAGAAATTTTCAATTTTCAAAAACCTGCAGTTCAGATTTTTTTCTAGTCCTAATATTTTTGAGAGTTTTCTCAAGTAAAATCTTGTTTCACTCCAACGACATCGCTTTCTATTTAGATCTCTCCAGCGCTTATTTCCAATTCAGAGATCCAGTTTCCGAATGGAGCACTATTTATGGGCACTTTACTTTTTCAAAATAAATGCCTTCCATGACAGAAACGTTTTAAGTCCAAATGTTAAACAATTTTTAGAAGAAAAGAGTTGTTTGTCACCATAATTATCATTCTAAACTTTATCCTTAGTCAGAGCTTTTATTCTGGTGTTTTTAATAAAGTACGCTAAAATTTTTCATAAAACTGCGTGGTATACAAAGATTGAAAAGATTTAAATTTTTGTTGAAAATACATTAAATTCAAATTTTGGGTCGTGCTCTTCTAATACGTCCCATTTAAATATTTCCTCTGTAGTCCCGAATATATTGGTTGAGGTGGGACAAAGGCGTTCACGAAGTATGTCTCTTTCTCTCTTTTGACTATAAAATATGTTTATGATTAAAGAATGGATTGCCAGTTAGCTGAAAATACGTGAAAGAGTCTTATGGATTAGTTACATCACTAGGGTGCTTAGAATTTCAGCAGGTAAGCTGCAATGTATCAAAGAAGGGCACGAATGAAATTATATGTTTTTTCAACAACAATATTATTTACAATGCAGACAAGAAAAGGGACCACGATATGCATTTGCCCCATCATGAAGGGCAAGTGCGACCTCACGAAATCATTAGAAATTATTATTTTAAAGTCGCGGTAGATGGTTTTGGTAAGATTAATATAAATATATCATCAAATTGCTTGGGAGTGTGTGATAACAACATGGAATTTTTAAACAATTATTGGGACAGAATAATGATTCAATACGAATTTTGAAGATTTTGGCTCGCACTTTCCCCACATCACCCTATACCAATGATTTTCACTCTCTTTCATCTCGGGGTGCACATAACTAATTACCAAAATTCTGCGACGCTCCAAAAATATGACATTTTTTGCCTATCGAACAAACAAATAGGTATAATTTTGATTCATGAAAAAAACATTTTTCTAATATTTAGCAACAAAGTTGCTTTCTAAAAAAGTACTTAATTAAATTAAATTAGTTCTAATTCGCAATAATCTAGTACTAATTGAAGTATTAATTAGTTATAATTCGTAATAATCTAGTACTAATTGAAGTATTGATTAGTTCTAATTCGTAATAATCTATTACTAGTTGAAGTATTTAGTTCTTCTTAAGTATATTTAGTACTAATTTAGTACACATAATTAGTACTTAAAGTAGAAATAATTTTTTTGTAACAGAAAATAACACTCAAAGGTTTTTTCGGGAATACAACATGTATAACTTGAAATTATTTGAGAACACACTAGACGAAAGTTCAAAACTAAAACGTTAACATAAAATAATTCGTGCACAATTTAAACCGTTTCACCATGCGAAAGACACACTAATGTAATTCTAGCTACACACCAGTGTTGCGCAGGTTCACCTGCATCCCTGACATATACAAACTTAGGAGCAATTAAAATATACCATTTGTGATAATTTTTTTTCTTTTAAGACATTCTGTCTCCAATGCTCCCAGGAAGTAAGACCTTGAAAGGCAGACGGTCTGCCCATAGCCACGATGCATGATCTCGGATTAGATTTATGACTTAATCGGACTTTCACAATTACTTTAAAGAAACAAATGAGCATACGTAATTGAATGGAGGCGTCATGTAACTCTACACGGGGAATAAAATATCCGCGTCTGTGGGGCTCATGCTAATTAGGCAAAACGAAAATGCGAGCGTATAAGTGAATGAAGTGCAACGAATCAGAAATCCTGGTCGGTATTAATGTGTAATTAATAGATATTGATTAATAGTTTGCACAGAGAAATCTGTTTCATTTAGTTATTTTTTAGTTTTGGTATCATATTTGTTATCAATATCTTGTTTAAAATTCTAAGCTATAAATCCTGTAAATATTTTAATTGTATTGAAGCGATATTCTACAGATTAATTGCAAGGAAATGTCCCCTAAAGACTAGTTAAATTTGAACTAGAAAATATTTCAAATTACAAATACACGTCTTATAATAAGCATATATTCATCATAATTTCTTACGTAACATTAAAAATCACGTAACATTATAATCACGTTTGAGTTTTCAGTTGAAAATTTCTATAAATACACTTAAAACATGTTATCAGCTTAATATTCTCAAGTTGGCATATATATATATATATATATATATATATATATATATATATATATATATATATATATATATATATAATTCCTTACGTTATTTGTCTAAGATAAGAAGGGCGTTGTAACCAAGTTGGAAGAATAGCGCTCGAAACTCGATCCAACCAAAGACCGTCGTGTACATGGGGGTTGGTGCACGTTTAATATGTCGTGACCTCAAATGTGCATGGTGTGAAGCTTTAAAGAGTAGGGTGCGGATTCATGTGTCTATCTCGTCATCTGCCCGTGGTTCAATATTGTGTTGTGTTATCCTTTGTGATTGATCCCAGACAGTCGTCAATAGCCCGTTGTGTTGCTCTAGTATTGCGTTAATTAAAATACTAATCTTTTCGGGATTGATCTCGGACCGTTGTTAGCTCTAGTGTTGAGTCAACTACTTATCGTATCTAATACATATAGCGCACCCCGGCAAGAAAAGTAACACAACTCAAAAAATAAAAATGTTGATGTTATGTCATTGAAAAAATATGTACGAGGTGCCCCAGCGTGTTATATTGTTATTCTATAGAATATAATAAAATTTAAAGACATTAATACTCACATAAATTTTAAAAGAAGCTTATACTATTTCGATATAAGTTTTATAGTATCTTTTAAATTGATGTTTCTCAAATTCTGCAATTTTGAGTTGCGTCACTTTTCTTGCCGGGGTGCGATATGTATAATTTGTAACCCAAGGTCCGCGTCACGAAATAAACAATTTGTTTAATTTTAGTGGTAAAGTAAGATAATTTTAATTCACGTCGTACTAGAGCAACACAACGGGCAATTGACGATGGTCCGGGACCAATCCCATAAGGGAATGATCCGAGAACAATACCACGTAATTTTGAACCACGGTCAGATGACGTGGAAACACCCAAGCTGGGACCCCACTCTCCAAACTTTCACACCAACCCTACGTGAGTATTTTCGGCCGTGACAGAGTTAAGGTGTACCAGTCGTCTCTACACCATACGCTTACAAATATCTATGCACTGACCCTGATTCAAGCCAGAAACTTTCCAATCACCTTAAACACCAGACCGGATGGCCGGCTTAAGTTAAGTGGAATCTTACAGGAGTGATATTTTGTGTAACACAAGAAGATTACCAAAATTTAAAGCAATAACTGTAGGGCCGTACTAATTGCAAAAACTGTGTAGAAATATTGATTTTTCAAAAATTAAAATTCTCAACTCAAGGTTTCGATTTAGTATCATATCCATTATTTCAACGTTAGGAAAAGCATTTTCTCTTTTCATTCATCTTTTAACAATGCCAATAAACTTGAATTAAAAATTACCATGCGATAACTTCATTGATATTTACACGCTAATTCACTTAAGAAACCGAAATCATGAAATATCTTTTAAATTACATACTAAAATCATGTTAAAAATATAAATAAAAGAGTGCTACCAACTCAAGCAAAATGCTTTTCATCTTTCTTCTGTAACTGTTTGAATTCCTGAAAACTTATGCTGTTGTGATGAGAGGATTAGACAGAAATCAAACGTAGATTCAGTTAAATTTGAAAACTAAAAATTAATAAATACACTTAAACTATATAATAAACATAGAAACAAAATAACTATCTACTAAAATTGCCTCTTGGAGAGTCATGAGCCAAAATAGAATGACTTGGCGATGTTTCAGTTACCCGTTTATTGTCCATGGGGTGTCCATACGAAGATATGTTTAGTGTAAGGAAACAAATCAAAAAGAAGAAACATTTTCTTCCTCTATCCAAACACTATAACCTTAAATATAATGCATCATCCTTTTTGGTGATATTAGGCGCTTAATCTAATTTGCGTTGATCAATCAACTATCGGAATTTATTCCTTTGAATTTGTATTAGTGAAATACTGGAATAGCATTCGAAAGTAAGCCAGGTTACGTCACTATCGAAAATAGGAAGAAAAACGCTTTCCGTCGGAGAAATTATAGCTACCTGCATTTACCTTGACAGAAAATACATCTAATTGAAATCAATGTATTTCAATTCCTACAGTTATTCTCAATAAATAGTTAATCCGTGGATAACGTAACTGATACTTACAACTAATAGCTCAGTTCTTGGGTCACAGATATTTTATGACAGTCTGAGAATTATCCCACAATGTTGGTAAGTAATTGCAAAGAAGCGAAAGAATGGAAAATAACCCAACATTGGTAAGTAATTGCAAAGAAACGGAAGAGTGGAAAATAACCATTTTCTAAAGAAAGCTATCTGTGCAATTTGCGGGGTTTTTTTTTAGGAATTCAATCAAAAATAAAATTTTTGATCTGTATTAAATATCGTTCTTCCGAAAAGCAGTAGTAATTTTATGGGTGGAGTAGCTATTGTGAGAGTTTTGTGTAAAATCTTTTCCATGAGTCTTTGATATTTACAAAAAAGCGCTATGACAGTAATGTATTACTTTAAACGTATATGACGGTTTTGAGACAGCACTCTTAACTTGTGAATAATACATAAATTTTCAGTTTCAAATGGGCAATTTCTTTTTCCTGACTTAATTCTTGAAAAATGTTGATCATAAAAAGGATACAATGAATAGCAGCTATTGATACAAATCGATTATACAGAATGAAATGAAGTGAAACGATAATAAAGTAAATTCTGTTGATCGTATTTTGGATCTACTCATAAAGCTTCAAAGTATTCGGAATTAAAGTAAAAAAAAGGGCAACAAGTGTAACAACAAATTGCAAATTATTTTT
The DNA here is from genome assembly GCA_947359465.1 of Metellina segmentata. Classification (NCBI taxonomy): domain Eukaryota; kingdom Metazoa; phylum Arthropoda; class Arachnida; order Araneae; family Tetragnathidae; genus Metellina; species Metellina segmentata. Next base: position 58,297,146 of record OX375875.1, read on the forward strand.
TGAACATTTATTAAATATCTTGTATTTTCAACAAAACTAAACTATACACTTCGGTCTCATCGGAATGGAAACGTCTGTGTTTATATTCATACAAATGTTTTTCGCTTTCTGTCGGGTATATAAGTTATTTACATGAAACTATTTTTACTGCAATCCTAAGAACAAATTCTTCTTTCTCGTGTAGGTATAAGTATATTTTGATTAACGTCGTCTTATAGGAGGAACACAATGGGCTATTGACGATGGAACGGGATCAAACACCCAAGGGAAATATCCAATGACAACACCGCGTAATTTTGTATCTCGGTCAGATGACAAGGCAACACCTGAGCGGGCACCACACTCTTCAAACTCCCACACCACGTCAATGCGAGAATATTTGAGGTCATGGCGGATTTAACGTGCACCAGCACCCTCTGTACACGACGGTCTTTGGTTGTATTCGAACTCGCAACCCTCGGGTTGCCAAATCCGATGCTCTTTCAACCGGGCTAGCACGGCCTGTTTCTTGTATGAACTCGTGTACTAATATTTTAAGATCGGATTGCTAATCTTTTTTCAAAATCAATGGAATAAATACAACAAAACTCAAGCTAAAAAAGGCAATTCTACTTTACACAACTCTATTCATATTTCAAAGTTCCCATTTACAATGTATATTGATAGATAAATATGTAGATATATGTAGATAAAGTGGTATGTTTGAATATAATACATGTAATTTATCGTATGAATATAATACATCTAATGTATCGTATGAATATAATACATCTAATGTATCGTAGGAATATAATACATCTAATGTATGTAATATAATACATGTAATTTAACCTTTTAAACGCCGCAATTCATTTTTAAAGTTTTTATTTTAATTTTTCGTTTAATTGGCTTATTTTACAGCTAGTATAACTGTTTTAGACCTTTAATGGCAGAAAAAATCCTAAGTATGATTTTGAGGATGTTCCCATTTGGGAACATTGGCGTTTGGGATGAAGTAAATAGGGGCATTTTTCTGAAAGGTGATTTCTTTGCAATAGACTCAAAAGGAGGACTAAGTTTGGTTTCTATTTCATACTTTTATACATTTCTCTTCGGAAGGATACATTTTTCTCTTATTGCTAGTGCTACAGGGGAAACAAGATAAATTTATCTGCTTTTTGCATGTAAGGCACTGCTTTCTAACATTCTTCTTGCACAATGCGCAACGCCCTTGGGTTCAAGCGACGAGGTTGTGTTCGTCCGTCTTTCTAAGGTGAATTGGTAGATGATATCGTGGTCCTGGTCTTGATCCTAGTGGTTCTCTTGATCCCAGTGGAGCCCCTGTTTCCCTGAGTAAATTTCCATCCTATATAGATACCCATTAGATGAGCATATCATCCAAATTTTGTACCTAAATCTGTTGGGGTTTTAACGAATAAACATCTTACAGGAAAGATGTCCGTAATAAGGCACCATTGATTAGTCAATGCTGAGTTTATTGTGAAAAACTCCAACCTGAATCAAGTTTCTACACATATTATCGTATATTGGCACAATCTTTTTTAGTTTATTACCCGGTTGAACATCCTTATTGTTGTCAACAAGATGAAAGTACTTTTTAAGCTGAAGAAAGCGTGCTCTAGCCATTATCTTAGGAAAGATTGTAACACGTGTATCTCCAGAATTACTCTAACATAAGTCCTCTGTAGGCATCGTGTGGTAACCGCTCAAAAGAAGTAAACCTGAGAAGTGAAGAATATCTTCACAGCTACCAGTTATTAACTGCCCCTTTGCAGTGTATACAACGCTGTCATCTCAACTAGATATTGCACATAATTCATAGGGTATTTTGTGAAATTACTCTAGAGGATCCATTGTCTCAAGCTCGGGAAATTTTTCAGCCAGCTTTTCGAAGCTTTTCCTGAAATATCATTATCCAATGTTGCATCCCTTTACCATCTGGGATTGGGTTCTGGTCTCCGCTTCTTTGCACTTGCAGCAGAAAATGAGGGTGTGTTTCATTTTAAATTCGCCCGAATCGAGAATTCGGTCATCTGAAATAGTCGAATCACTATCTTCATTGTTAATCATCAGGTCAATCTGGCCACAAAAATCTTGAGAACAAACCTCATTCAAAGCTTCATCGTTGATGTGTTCTTCAATACTCAAATCAGCGTCTTCATCAGATGGCAATGTGTCAAGATCACAATCGTCTACGTCCTCGAGCTCGTCATAGAATAGGCTGTTGAAAAATTCCTGCGCGGCTTGCAAGAACTTGCGATGTATCTCTGAAAGATGTAGTTGACACGGAGTGATACCTGAGAAGCACTTGAACAGTCAATTCCTATTAGGGATGGCGTATTAAGTAAAAAAATCATTTAAACTACATCGTTCAGCGTGTACTATACAGTAGTACTCTCTGAGATAGGCGAGAAAGAAAATCTTTGATCAGAATGAAACCCATTGGTTGAAACCGTAACGACTACAAGTCACACCTTCGTCGAATCTTGAAAAAGGAATGTTGTTGTAATATGATCTTTGCAAAGGTCATTCGAAACGCGATCCTCTCTTTTTCAACCCGTAAATCACGTGATACATTTCAACCAACCATTTCACCAAAGGGGAATGTGATTTCTATTCTTGTAAGGTGATTAGAGTGAAAGAAATCATCCAAATCGTAAACATTTATAACTGTAACAATGCGATTACCTTACAAAAGAGTATCAAGGTTTGCAGAGAAAAAGGATGTTTTGCACATGCAAATACAAAAGTGCCAGCAGGAAGTATGAAAGAATCAGCCACCCCATTTATTAAGCTACCCATAGCAGAAGAATTGTGATAATCAAAAAAAAAAGGAGAGTATCGACTCAAATTTTGCGAGTTAAAAAAATCCCCTCAAACACTATACCCCAAACGCCAATGTTCCCATTTGGGAACATCAAAATTGTTATAAGAATTACGTCCTACAAATGACACTTGAAAATATTTTGTTAATTTGTAAGAGAATATATATCCCCTTGACTACCAAATCATGTCAGTAAACTTTTTTTTTTAATTTAATTTAAAAACTGCAGAAATTGAAATGTGCATGACACTTTGAAGTTCACAAATTCAGTAGATTTGACCTAAATTATGTAAAATAGCTTAAATTATATTTTGAAAAACGGTGGCACCTAAAATAAGTTCATATTATTATGTGGCATTTCGGAAAGTATGAATATTATAACCAAAAAATAAAGTTATAAGTGTGATGATTCTTACACTGGTTAAGTCTAAGAAGATAAGTCCAGTGAGTAATATTTTTCATGAAATTCTCAAATAGATTTTTCGAGAAATACATAAGCAACTGAGGGAATGAGCATTATTTATTCTGATTTTATTAATTAGGTACTTTATCAATTCATATAATCCTAATGAAATCAATCTCTTAGTAATTGATAAATTGGGTAAGTACAAAGTACAATAAAAATATTTTTTAATGATAAAATAACAATTTTCTTACTGCTTGAAAATTAGATTTTTCCCACTGTCCCAGAACTATCTTTTTGTCTTGTCTTGTTTCACTTGTAACCCAACGACATTGACTACGTTTAAAGAAACACAAAATAACAATAAGCTGTTTATTAAAAAAATTCTAAATATATCACAGCATTATGGAAATATTTTTTATCGAAAGTTCCAGTTTCAACCAACAAATAACTCATTTTTGAAATATTTACGACCACACGCATTCTATTTTGCATATTCAAAGTTTTTTTAAACAAATGTTGTTTTACTCTGAGCCAGACCTTAGCCTTTTCTCCCCAAGTCTACCTGTTAGTCCAATATAGTCTATCAGTAGAAAAAAATATGTCACTCTATCAAGCACACACAGTGTTATTCTCTGCGATGTCAGTAAGTTCAGGACAAATATGATGTGAGTTCCTGTTACGTCTGAAAGGTCCTCCAGAGGGCAAATATTTTGTTGGAGGATTCAACATGCCAATTCGGTATAGATGATTTTGTAGGCAGTCTGTTCAGTGAGAATCTGAAAATTAACTACAAATATGGCTTTCAGTGGATCCTGTGGCTACTAGGACCTTAGCAATGAGTTCCATTCTTTCGCTTTAGCTTTTCCTTTGTAAGTATTGAGTCGAGAGTGTTTAATTTTTGTATTTATACAGGTGACTCTCTTATAACACGGTACTCTTATAGCACGGATTCCCTAGAACACGGTACTAAAATTGCGACGACCTTCGTATAACATGATAATAGTTTCTATACAACACGGTTTTAGATTTGTACTTTTTCTGTTGTGTCTGTTCTGTCTGTCGTGTCTGTTCTGTCTGTCGTGTGTGTTCTGTCTGTCGTGTCTGTCTGGCCTGTCGTGTCTGGTGTTTTCTGCCTGATCTGTTCGTCTGTCTGTCTGGTCTGTATCGTATGTCGTGTTTGTCTGGTCTGTCTCGTCTGTAGTGTCTGTCTGGTCTGTCTGCTCATCTGTTTGTCTGTATTTGTGTGTGCCCTATACACATCTACACGGTTTAATATATTTTGATGAAAATTATGGTTTCCATATAGCACGTACAACAGTCCTTTGATTTCCATACTACATGGTACGTATTTTCAAATATATATGACCTCTGAATTTTGGCTAACACGGTTTATATTTTGCACGAGTATCCTATAACACGGTATTCCATATAGCACAGTACGCAATATCAAAATTTGTGGGACTTGTAAGTTTCTTATAACACAGATTCTCTATAGCACGGTTAATTGGAAACGAGGGTTACTTGTATTATTTAATGATCCCTTATGTAACTTTATTTAAAACACTAATAAATATGTTAACTTGTTCTATGCTTTTAGCACTCCGTATAACACGGTTTTAGTTTCCTTATTACACGGAACGCAATCGCTACTTTTATATAATTCCTAAGTTTCGCTGAACATTGTTTCTATACAACACGAACTATCCTATAGCACGGTTTCCATATAACACGGTACCAAATATAAGACATTGTATGCCCCTCCATGTTTCGTATAACATGCTTTCCTTATTACATGATACCATTTGACTATGTTATAATAAGGTCATTTGTAATAATTTCTATTGCTGAAATTCATTGGTTGGGATAATTCAGAATCAGTCTTAGCTAATCCATCTGCTAAAACATTTCCACCTCAGTAACTGGGGATCCACTTCAATGTCGATAAATTTACTGTAGTACCGAAACAAGTATTAATAGAAATACTAGATAATATGTTGTATATAAACCCACCTTTTTTTAAATATCCTTGTCAAAACATTCTTTCAAAAGGACACTTCTGTGTACCCTTTGGAATCAGCCATCACTCTTAATGAGGCAGTCCCTACCACGATAAATATTTTGTGCTTCAAAGGGTTTGTAACAGAGTAAGCGCCTCTTCAAACACAATTACATTCCCTCATTGTATTCAAACACAAATAACCTAAGCTCAACTAGTAGCAAATGGGAGAACGCGATGCACCTAAAGAATTCGCGCAGTAAAATCTTTCTTTGGACCTACACCTAAATCTAATTCGCCGTCCATATCTAAAGAGTTCTATCCTGTAATTAGAATCAAGGTCTGAAACTGAAAGCCTAGAATAATTGATTAGATCGGTAATTAATTGTAATGAAGTTTCTTCCGTGATTATTTCTAATTACGTTTAGGAGATAGTGGAGAGTCGATCATTAAAGGTGTTTCTAATGGGCATCAAATAACCATTAAAATATCAAATTCTCATTAACACATCGAATAGTTCTCTTTAATGAGTTTACACCATTAATTATTTTTAAAGTGTCGTCACACGCCGGTTTTATGTGTCAGAGGCATCAACAAATTATTATATTATCTCCAAAGAAGGGACCGTCCCTACATTGATGTATTTTATTTAAAAGAATTTCTTTGGAGGCTGGATAGTTTAAATTTCACTCCACTAGAAGTATGTATATCTGAGGTAACGGATTTTCTTGTTTAGTTGTCATAAAAGTAGAAATTTTTATGTTTATCTGTTGGCTTTAAAGGGTTCTTGTAGAAAAATAAATACGATTAAAAATGTCAGTATGATTTCTTTACATACATCGGATGTATCACATCTTTATTTGTTTACAGAGAAGGTTACGGTATCGTTAAATCTCGTGCTTGTTGTGGTTTGGTTTTTGTTCACCTAATTCCTTTTTGTAGATCAAGATATTTTATTGATCACGTGATGAAGATTCGACGACTGAAGGATGGGAGGATGAATCTCTTAAAAGTAACGTCAACCAGAGGGTTGTGAGTTTGAAACTCGAACCAACCTAACACCGTCCAATGTTCGCTGTGTGGAGGCGTCACTGGAGTATCTGCTGCTTGCTTAGCTGGACACATATGTCTTGGCTTCAAATATCTTCATGATGGATTGGTGTGGACGTTTGGTGAGAGGGTTGGCAGTTCAGGTTTACGCCCTGTCATCTGACCGTGGTTTTAAATTTACTAGGTCTTGTCTTTAGATCTTTCCCTTCAGGATTGTTCTAGAATCGTCCTCAATGACTCGTTATGTTACTGCACTGCGACGCAAATTCAACTACCTATGTGATATCAATCACCTTATGATAAACCTACCCAAATTTACCAAACGGCAAATGGAATAAGCGTCTATGTGGCATTTTCATTCCGTAAGGATCGATGACCATGTGGCCTTAACCATGAAATATTGATATCAGAAATACCTGTTAGCATTGCACTCGCCTCCTGAAAAATTAGTTGCATGTAATATACACTAATATTCAACAGAACGCTGCACATAATCCAGGCATTTTTACTCTTTAAATTCGAGAAACTCATTATACAAAATATCTATCAATTTCGCTAAGTGAAGACAGGAAACACAAGCATCCAAATTTGGATATAAAAAATCTCTAGACAATTGCCCGTTTAATTATTTTAAACAAGTCATTGTCTCCACAACTCTATAATTTTCTTTTTTCACGTAACTTCGATTGATTTATGCCTTTGGAATTGGAGTACATCGTGAACTGAATTAACAATAAAAGATCCACTCAAAGAAAAGCAATGTTTTATACAGTCTTCGTTGAATAATGGCCTTGCACCCATAAATAGACTTCCGTGACGTAAACCTTCACAACCTATAAATAGTCTTCACAACTTATAAATAATCTGCAGTGACGAAAAACACGCTGCGTTTTAAATGGAAGTGTAATCGCTTTCTGGTTAATAAAATGAAATTGATAGTGGCTCTACAACTGACAGGCCAGACAAATACTGATTAGACGATTTTTGAGTAAGCACAAATTGATTCCCATAGTTTATCAAATTTCGTACCATTGAAGAGGAGTTTATAAAGGAGTCCTGCAGTTCACTAAGATAATACCGCCCCACCCATTTTACCGAGAGTAGAACCCGTCTCCCTCCTTTTAATTACGAACGAAATGGCCTAGCCCTGTTTTGTGTATAAGAAATCCTTTTACTCCTGTGTGAAATGTCTATTTTTGAAAAGGACTTACTGCAATTACACATTAGTTTATGGAATCATTTCGCCAATATTTTCCGACTGCTAAAAAGGTGTGGTGATGAAGTGTTTTTGGACGGCTTCTATTCCTGTAAAAAGCAATGGTCTCAGAGGAATACCTCCTTAAAATGCTATTAATATTAATCTACAATTTGAATGTAATTGGTGGGGTACATGTAACCCCAAATCTTGAAAGTTCGTATTTAATCAATTTTCATATTTTTACCACACACTCTCAGAAATACTGATGTTTAAGCTCTTATTTATCTCAATTTAATATTGATATAACTTTGAAAAATAATTTCCAGTGCTATTCCATGGGATTGCACTTGCCCCATATGATGAAGCAAGTGCATACCATGATCTATTTTATAACTTGCAATAGGAGTGTGGCAAGAACTTATCATTCCATTCGTATCTTTCTTTCGTCGGTGCAACTTCTCTTATGAAAATCGAAGTCTTCTAAAAGTGCAACACTAATCTATAGCATCCCTTCGAGCATTTCCAGCAGGTGACAGCCCTATAACCCTCTAAATCGTTACGACCAGGTATCTCGTCCATAACGATCTTACCAATTAGATATGACCAATTAGAATATTACCAATTAGAATACAAGATATTTCGTCCATCAAGAACTGACAAATTTACCAATAAAGAGGCATCTCGTCAATCAAAACCAGACCATTTTACTTAATAGTCAGATATATCGCCTATCAAAAGTTGACCAGGTTTGCTAATGATAAGATATTTCGTCCACCAAGAACTGACCAATTTAGCCAATGACGAGATATCTCATCAATAAAAAAACATTCCAATTTAGTTACTGGTCAGATATCTAGCCTATCAAGAGCTGACAAAGAATGCTAATTACAAGATATTTCGTCCATCAAGAACTGAACAATTTTAGCTAATGACGAGATATCTCGTCAATCAAAAACAGACCAATTTAGCTAATGGTCAGATATCTCGCCTGTCAAGAGCTGACAAAGAATGCTAATGACAAGATATTTCGTCCATCAAGAACTGACCAATGTAGCCAATGACGAGATATCTCGTCAATAAAAAAACAGACCAATTTAGCTAATGGTCAGATATTTCGCCTGTCAAGATCTGACCATGTTTGCTAATGACCAGATATTTCGTCCATCAAGAACTGACCAATGTAGCCAATGACGAGTTATCTCGTCAATAAAAAAACCGACCAATTTAGTTACTGGTCAGATATCTCGTCAATAAAAAAACAGACCAATTTAGATACTGGTCAGATATCTCGCCTGTCAAGAGCTGACAAAGAATGCTAATGACAAGATATTTCGTCCATCAAGAACTGAACAATTTAGCTAATGACGAGATATTTCATCAATCAAAAACAGACCAATTTAGCTAATGGTGAGATATGTAGCCTATCAAGATCTGACGTTTCAAAACCATCATCAAAGTATCGCTAACTTTTTTTATGATGACCAGATCGAAATTAGGTCAGTTTTCTCTCAAATGACTAGATATCTCATCCATCAAGATCTAGTCAGTTTTGCCAATGATGAGATACCCTGACATCAAAATATCGCCGTTTTTTCTATGATGACAAGATTTAGGCCTGATAAGTATTCTTCGAATGATGAGCTGTTCACCAAGGTATAGCCAGTATTACCAACGACAAGATGACTTGTCGGGACAACCACCAGGACTGTTAATCACAGTCACATTTTTTAAAATACAGTGGAGGCACATACCCTTTGAACACACTTAAAACAAATCACCACATTTTAGAAATTGCTCAGTAGATGTTTAAAGAGAAAAAATAAATTATTTGTGCATTAAGCATTGAGTTCTTAAAAAATACATGTTTCGTGTACAGTTCTCTATCTTACTATTCGGACCCTTCATCTAACTTAGTACTAAGGCCTGGAGCACAGAAGTGGGGAGACCTGCTTGAAGTTAGGTATAAACTGTTCCTGTAAATTACTTAAAATTTGATTTTCAAACTAACTCATTAATATTTGAAGTTAAATATATGAAATCAGAGAATTGTCTAAGAATAAATTATTTGCGATATGTGGAGGAAACTGATCAGGTAATTTTCATTCATCTAAGTATATTCTCCCGCTTAGAAATATATTAACTTGACTTTATGGTGTGAATAATGCGCTTTGTTTTAGTGATAAATAGTTCGTATCAATTCTTTAAATAAAGAAAAATATGCATTCTTGCTCATACACACACAACTCCTTTTCAATTGAATAAAAAGACTATTTCATAATTTTTCTTAAAACACAAATACCCACTAAATTCTTGCGTTTTATAAAAAAATAAATGCTTTCTTCATTCGTTTTGATACTGAATATACTTCCATAACATAATACAGTATTCAGATAATTCTGAAATTAAAATTGTAAGTTGTAAAAAAGTACCCTTAATATTTTTTTTTTAATATATAGCTTTTTATTTTAAGCTGCAATTTAAAATTTTACTCATTTCTTGGACTTTTCCTTACTTTTGATCTCTGGTACCGGGGTACTTAAACCCTCCCCCTGTAGGGTACTTAAACCCTCCCCAGACCTCTAATTGCTTTAAAACGCTTGGATAGAAAGAGTTGCAAGTACACCTGTTTTGTTCAAGCATTGTAAAAGAAATGTTTCATGAATGCTGATTTTACATAAGATATCATGAAGACAATAAGTAACGAAAAACACTTAAAAGTTCTTGAAAAGACAACTGTCACTTCCGAACAGGCCTTCCACCATCTTATCTGTGTGCTAATATAATAACGGTTCGGTACTATAGATTTGTTTGCGAACCATTCATAAAAACCAAGGAGTATAATTTTTAGCTTTTAAAAAATGTGTATTCATGCATAAAAATGTATGCATCTTTTTATTTTCCTTTTCGCACTTTTTAACACGATAATAAAAATACAAAGACAATATTAATTTATATTATTCATTAAAATAACAGACCACATATCACAGGACAAAAACATTTCGGATTTCTCGAGAACCCTCTCTCTGAACTCCTATTTTATGAAATTAAAATAAATAACTCAGAAACAAAAAAGACAGAGTACTAAAAACTTTTCGCATTTCAAGGTAAGTTCGCACCTTTAGTGCCAGGGCGGTCTTCGTTCCCCGTAGAGCAGAGATATCAAGCTTTTTCATTTCACGGGAAACATAAACTAAAATTATATATGTGGCACACTAAGAAGATAATATATTTTTATCAATCCGACAACAAATAAGTAATAAGTTTAATTTTGATTTATTAAGAAGTAATAAATAGTAATTACCAACCCTTTATGCGCCGAAGTATGGCTTTAATAAATGATTTTGGGAATAATTGATTTATTATGCTTTGTAATAAAAAAAAACTCAAGATTATTTATACAAGTGTGAAAAATACTAGAAAAACTTGAAAATAACTGTCAAGACACTTGTAAAATTCAAAGATACACCGTTGGAATTGAATCATTCCTACGGAGTCTTAGGCGATCCACCATGCAAAAAGCACTCCAGTACCAATCTTGCTACTCACCCATAGAAAATTATTGCTACAGATAGATAAAGGTTATTTCACCTTTATGGTGACCCCCTGCGATTCCTTCATCCCCATAACACGGCCTACACTTCTCAACTTGAGAATTCTTGTCCTCACTTAAGGGACACGTCCAACTTTACAAGGAGCAAACTTAGAAAAAGTTTTCAACTACGCCAAATCCATCGCTACATTCACCAAACTGGCAACCCTCCTCCTACCAACTTACTCTCACATTATTTTTTAATATATCCTTTCTCCCAAGAAAAACTCACTTGTCGAGATACAATCCCACTGGCATAACGTCTCCAAGAGATCCGCTTAAAAGTAGAGAGCGTTATCAGGTACCCTGAATGCTGTTACCGGACCCAACTCTTTGATAGCCGCGTTCACTCCCGGACTTTATGGCCGGACTATTGTCGCTGATTCCTCTTTCTGTATGGAATGGTGCCGAATGTATGCGCTGAGGATTGTAGTGTGGGCTGTGCTCCTGGGATGCGGACTGTCCTTCTCGTTGCCGGACACCACCAGGCAGGACTCACTGACCCTAAGAGATCAGAAACTGCAGCAGCTGTTGAAGTCATTGGAGTCGTATTCACCGGCACCCATTCAAACTGAACCCTCTGTAAAGGTATTTGTTTATAGAATTATATCACTCTCTTTTACATAAATCCAGACTAAAATTACAGAGATGCCGACATGCGATGGAAGTTTTCAGTGGTACCAAAAGAAATACATCAGTAGTTCTAAAAAATTTTCGGTAGACGAGTAAAAATTTAGCAAATCGGCTTTAATAACACGTATATATCATTAATTCAAATATTTAATTACGAATTTGAAACATATTTACAACGTATTATACTATTTAAAATTACAATAAGGTATATCATTCATGAAAACATATATATAGAACCAATAATTGTAAACGAAAAAATTATATCACATTACTAAAAATTGAAAATAATATATATAGAACCAATAATTGTAAACGAAACATATATATAGAACCAATAATTGTAAACGAAACATATATATAGAACCAATAATTGTAAACGAAAAAATTATATCACATTACTAAAAATTGAAAATTGTGTTCATTAAAAACATTTAATAATTAAATTTAAGCATTATAAAACGATGAAGTTATAAACTATAAACTACTAATTTGAGCATCATTCATACATAAAAAATTATTTTATTTAATGAAGCACGAAACATTGGTCCGAAAAAATAGAATGGAAAAACTGCTGGATTTGTTTGAATCAGCTTTTTAAATCGTTTCACTTTTTTTTTTCATCTATATAACATATTAAATACTCAATATTTTTAAACTGAAGAGTTTAAATTAGTTTGCAATGCATTTATTTTTTCCACTTCTAGTGGGTGAGTATATAATATCGAGAAAAAAAATCAGTAGAAAAATTGAAACCAGAAATTTACCATCGATAAATTTTAGATCAAATGAAGTGGTAGTAACTACTTTGACTTTTTGGTAATTAGAAACATGGCATTGTTCAAATCGGATTATATTTATACCATCCGAAAAATAGTTTATGATTCACAAACTTAAAGCCGATACACAAACTTCCAAAATCACCCCTAAACTATTTCAATTAAAAATCTGAATACTCATCTATTCTACTTAATCGTTTCACTAAACATTATATTCACATTATTGAACAACTCTAATATTAATCGAAGCAATTGTGGTTTGTGAAAAAAAACTTCGTTTGAGCTGTATATAAACTTCTATTGGAGCTCACGGACTAAAATTAGGCTACTTGTTTTTAGAAAGATACGTTAAGTTCTTCAGCCAAAATTGATACTTGATTTTTATGGTGATAACGTTCCCTCTGACTATTATAAGTCTTGAGACCACCGACGTTTGTGTCTTCTAGTGCATTATAAAAATATCAAACAAAGCTTCCCAAATAATGCTCAGTGGTGTACTCAATCGTGTATAGGTCTGATTTGGTATGATGAAAGATACGTTGCTCCTTAATTCATTACTATTTGACGCTACTTAAATATTTGATTTGCTTAAGCAATTCAATAAAAACCTTCTATGTTTTATTTGCTTAACCTCTTCCATAAAAATGTAGGGGTTTAGTACTTTAATAGTTCAAGAAAGCTTAAATACATTATGTAAACGTATCAAATCTCGTGGAAGTGAGCCACATTTGAAGGTATCCTAGATAAAAGGTAGCTCTCTACATTAAAAAAAAGTTTTGTGTAAATTAAACTTAAAAGCAAAATATTTTTTCGAATATGAGGAAACTTGTTGACGAATCAGGTAAATTTAAAAAACGTTTTGGAATCGCTTTTTAGTAATTTTATATAAAATAGTTTCTTTACCTAAATCTCTCTTTTTAAATTCATGCGATATTAATTTACTTGTAGTTGAAATGTGATAAGATCAACAAATAAGTTTTCTGAAATTATATGAATCGTTTTCCTTTAAATTATAAAATTCAAACACTAATTGATACTAACTTTTAATCCAATTGAAACGTACCTCCTAATATTGTTTCTTAAATTTAATAATCAAAAGCATCGGCTTCTGAATTGCCAAAAATTATGTGTACCGTTCTTTTAATTTATTCTCCAATATTGAACATTGCAAATTGTGCTAACTATTAATCTAATAAAGAAATGTAATATGATATTATTTTTTTAATTGAATAGTCAAGAGCATGCTAGCTTCATAAAGATGTCTTTAACAGATTTATCTTCCGTTGCATGTGTTATCATCTCTAAAAAATATTTGCAATTCATTAGTACGCTTTTAGTAGCATATATATAACTCAACAGTTTTCTGTGATGTGAATTTTAGATTTCGGGAGAAATTTATACCAAATCTTTCCTTGACATTCTCAAGTGGAAACATGTGAAACAATGTAAAGCACTAAAGTCAATTTTTAGACCCTTATATATCTAATTTTATTTTTATATTTTCATTCCACTATTCTCCATTAGTCCAAATGAGAAGCTGAAAGATTCTCCTAATGTGCCATAAATTCGCCGATATCGTGTTTCAATGGCACGTGATAGAACCGGTCTCACAAGCAAAGCCTTCATTTACAAGAGACTTTATGTCAAGTTACCTGTTGAGATTGTCCTCACGTAAAGTACTCAATTTCCAGATGTGTTTCCCCTCTTTCTTCTTGTTGGATATCTTGTCACATTAGGCGTTTAACAAATGATTCTTGTGAATTTTTAGGCACTCTACGATGGTTGTTCTAGTGATTCCGTTATAGGTAAAAAAAACTTACGTATTGAATGGACGACCTTATCAAGGATAAATTGCAAATACATTTAAATTCGTCACGTTATCCAAATCCTCACTTCGTATTTGTGTCCAAGGTTATTAGCACAATATTGTGAAGAAAATAAATAATGAATATATATATATATATATAAAATGATTTGTTATGAATATACTTCCAAAACATGAAATGATAAAAATCAAACCGCATTCTTCCGATTCTCGTATGTGAAAATTTGTTGTATTTCTTTGTTATTGTTGTCACTAGTCCTTGACATGGTCTCTTTAAATTAGACCAAGTCCACTAGTCCATAAACCCCCAAAAAGTCCAAGAAAGTAGAGGTTCCGAAAAACCTTGTCCATTGTAAAGTCAATACATTTTAAAATATGAGCTGGTGAAGCCTGATCAGCTCCGCACTTGGTACAAGTCCTGAAAACCTTCTGGCCCTGTTCGTAGGAGAGACTCCTCAAGTGTCCACTGGTAAAATGTGAAATACAAGTCTGCTGACTTCTATGGCCCTCAAAGAGTAGGCGACACCAGGACGACTTCTCAAGTACCAGTCATATACTGGAGGGACATTCAAGCGATATAAGTTTAATGTATGTCATATAATAAGCGAGCTCCTTTTTGTATTATACAGCATGAATATACATTATATCAAACATTTCTTTTTGTAATTGGTTGATAATGTCGAAACCTCATTTACTAGCTAATCGCCAGTTTTGATTATTTCCTAACATTAAATGGTACTTTCGTACAATTTCTAAGCATGACATTCTCAAGCAACTGCATCAAAGTTAATTTAAGGGGGTCCGGGACATATCGAAAAAAAATTTTATTAATTAATTTTGAATTTTGAATTTTTTTTTGTACTGATTACCCATTTAACTAATAAGCAAAATCGCAACACAAAATGTTTCCAAAAGTTTTTTTAAAAATTTTTAATTAAAATTAAAAAAAAAAGAGGGGTCATTTTAAATTGCTTAAACTCAAAATGTTCTTGATCAATTTTCAAAATTCATGCAGTAAATTATTCACAAATTTTTAAACTTTAATTATGATTCAGCAATTTAAAAAATATTAATTTAATAAACAATAACAAATATTTGAATGAAAATCTTTGAAAATTTTAAGGTACTTTTTTTAAGTCATATTTTTAAAAGTAAATATTTGTTTCAAATTTGCTGAATCAAAATTAAAGTATAATGTTTGAAAAAGAAAAATTCCAAATTTCAACCCTTAAACTTTATCGGTTTTCGACTTATAGCAATTTGAATACAAGAAATCTTCAAAAAATGTATCATGGAGAAAAACGCATTTAAAGTTTTAAAGACAGATCTTGTTGCCATGACAACAACTGTCAAGAGTGTTAGATTTTCTAAACAAAAATTTCCACCACAAAAATTATTATATCTCTAGTTCTAATTAAGATAGAAACGTGATTTAAACGTCATTTTAAACAGAAAAACACAGAGAATTTCTTAAAATAATAAAAAAAAAATTTCGAAAATTTATCGATTTTTGTGTCCCGGATCCCCTGTAAATACGTTTTTTCAAAAATATATATGTATATGTATTTCAAATAGTCCTTTTTATAATTTTTTCATAGAAACCCTGATCCTCACTTAATTCGAAACTTTTTGCTTGAAAATTCAACCAAATATTTCTCGTTGAGTCAAACGCAAAAGTCGAAATGTTACCTTCTATCGTCTCCCAAAATAAACATCGCTCCATATTTGTGATTTTTTATGTTATTTATGTTTTTATGAAATAATTTATGTCCTGTCTCGATTCATGGTTCGCTTTTATTTATCCCCCTATGAATGTTTGCGAATATCAGATGAATCTCTATTATTTCTTTAGAATTGGGAGTTTAAAGTTCACTTTCTCCGAACAGTCTAGTGGATAGTATATGAGATTGCGTACGTACTTCTACAGACAACGTCAAATTGAGCTTCTTTATCGGTCAGAATATGATAAAAATGTCGAAAAATTATTAATATTTTAGCGTGCGTAGAAACATATTCTACCTGTTGTAGTTTTAAGTGTAACAGAATGTATAAAGATTTTTTTCTATAATTTTTCTCGCCTCTCTATTGCTTCCGTTTGTAACTGCGCTTTTTACTTGTTTTCTAAAAGCAGAATACACCGAATTGTTTTAAACCAATGTACACGTTTAAACCCTGAAAAGTTTGACGAAGAATGAGAGAATGAAAGGAAGTTGAAAAACAGTCAAACATCACAAAGATGATCTCGCTTAATACGAATTACTGATGAAAACTGAATTCGAAAACAAACAAAATTCCAATCCGCCGTAAAAATGTATGTTAATAATATTTATCATTCGTATAAAAAGCATTTAGATTACACTAATCGCCGGTTAAAACTAACAAATTTTCGACTTAAGGTCAAACGGATTTCTTTCAATCGAATTATCAGAAGCATTAAGAGACTCCAAAATTGTATATTTATTTGTGGAAGAGAGAATAGAAGGAAGAATACATTCCGAGAAAGACGGATGAATAAGCGTGCCTTCTTTAATAGAATCTACTGCTGACTTAGAAATTGTTCATGACTTCTTTTTGGTATGCTGTGAAACTCCATCTGTTGAATTAAACAGCGTAGACCCCTTCAATGATTTTCTTGAATGTCACAAAAAAAACACAAATATCCATAGCAGAACCATTTCAATACAAAAATTGCGTAAGCGGGAAATCTCTTTATAATCAATAATCTTTGTGATGAAGATCTTTGTGATTATCTGTGAACCAAGAATTATACAGTAAGTAATGTAATTGCATAATTATTTTATTTTCTTCATGAAATAATGTCTGAATTCGGATACTTCGAACTACGGTTAATATGAATTTTTTTACCGTCCCGTGAATTTCATCTTGACGAGGTTCGACTATACTGAGGTTGCACATAGGTCGGGAAAGTCAAAAAGAGTGTTCAATACTAACTCCGTGAAGATGACGAGGAATCGGTCGACAGCGCTTCCTCCCATGATGTATATCCCCTCTTCAGCGTTGGTAAAACTTTCATTGTGTGTGTATGTTCAACACTTGATACTGTATGTCTTGTATTTGGCTCAGAATAGCCAAATATGACTTAGCGCTATAAAACACAACTCAGAGAATTAGTTTTCTTGAGTAGCTAATTTACAAACAAGTGGTCATGACATGAATTTTTAGTCAATGAGGTATCTGGGAAACATGATAACGCAGAATAGAAAATCGAATTAACCATCTGATGGGATCGGGCGCATATTTATGTTCCGTAACTTCCAGTCTAGTGGTTAAGGTGTTGGCCTCTGGATCGGAAGGTTCCTGGTTTGAGTTAGGGATGCGACATCGATGTCGATGTTTTCAAAACATCGATGTATTGGAGTCGATGTTTTTGTAACATCGATGTTTATACTTGTCGATGCTTTTACGTTGTCGATGTTTTATTTTTAAATGAAAAAAGTTCCGTTATAAAAATTTAAAAAATAACTAAGTAGAATAATTTTTATAATCAGCTAATTGATCATACTTTTAGACCAAAGTGGCCAAGGGTGAAGGGTCTGAAAAGTAGGGATGCGACATCGATGTCGATGTTTTCAAAACATTGATGTTTTATAAGAAACATCGATGTATTGGAGCCGATGTCGCATCACTAGTTGCTAACCAGTTTTAAGAAATGGGGAAAAAAGGTTAAATACACTGAATTTGAAAAACATCGATGTTTTGGAGGCGATGTATTATCAACATCGATGTTTTAATTTTGACAATCGAAGTTTCAAAACATCGATGTTAAGCTGTTTATGTAGCATCACTAGTTGCTAAACCAGTTTTAAGAAATGGGGAAAAAAGTTTAAATACACTGAATTTGAAAAACATCGATGTTTTTGAGGCGATGTATTATCAACATCGATGTTTTGCTGTCGATGTCGCATCACTAGTTTAAATCCGGGGTCAGGGTATGGATGTAAATTGTACTGTCCTTTGTTAGGGGAAATGATGGTCCTCCCACCAGGTGCTCCTTAACAAGTGGCCATCACTTCCGGCCTTGTAGTGGCCAATGATTAATTTCATATGTGCCCGCCATGGAGAAAAAAAAATTTCAGTCTTCCCTGTATGAGTTCTATTCAGTTTTGACTTTCTTGACCGATATAATCTTTCCTAGGTTTCTTTCAACCAATTGATTTAGTTACCGAGATATTATTTGTGTGTGTTTTGGGTTAAAAATAGTACATAGCGCGAAAATTTCGCAAAGCTTAGAGGACTAATAATACTGAATTATTTGTCCTCTAAGCGTCTGAAATCGATTGAATTTCCATGGCTTCAAATTTACTGTACTAATAATACTGAATTATTTGTCCTCTAAGCGTCTGAAATCGATTGAATTTCCATGGCTTCAAATTAATGCACCCCGATTATGCGTAAATATACTTCGGACCTTCTAAAGAACAATATTAAAAACCACGTTTAAAATAAAACGCCTACTATCTCAAGAATTATGGTTTTTAAAACGAAAATAAAATGTATTAATATATTAATGAAAATTAAATTTTTTTAAATTGATCTTTGGTTGGAAATGAAATCTACATTTAATGGAAGAAAATTTTTTAAGAGGATGGCACAGTTTATCCTCTCTAGATCCTTCCGTTATAAATTCCAAAATTCAATCCAGTTCAGTAGAGTCTGATTGCTTTTGATTGAGACGGGAGTATTTTCATTGCCAATTAAGATTTTTGGGTATAACTCGAAAAAGAAAAATGATTAACAGTTCAAAACAGTGATAAGTATGTAAGGTTTGCACTTCATGATTTTGCTTTACATGATATTTTTTTAATGTTTTAGACACGTTGAGTTTCGTATTACATTACGAAGATACACTTCTATATAATTTATTTCGTTTTCAATCGATGTAACTAATGAATAAAATTGCCTAACAAAAGGGTGGAAAGCGAACATTAATTTACAATGTCTTCACTCTTAAAATAAGCAGGCTAAATTTATTTCCTGGATTACTTCTGCGGATACGTCCAAACCACGGAATTCTCGTTTCACTCACAACACCTAAGAGAGTTCTTGGGGTAAAAAAAAGCGATTATCTTTCATAATTATATTTCATTGCGACACCACAACCAAGCTTGGACTCATTTAATACGCATCCAAACTCAGTGGGTAAAAAAGCAGAGAGCACGAACGAAACAAAAACGAATTGAAAATAAATGACAGGCGATAAAATGTATGACACGTCTCTGACACAACAGTTGCCTTCCCCCTCCTATCTCGTTCTTGGCGACTTTTGGCGACAGGTGGCTTCGGCGCGATAATAAGATAGCACGCGCTTCCTAATGTCAGAGGTGTCTCGGAAATAGATTGCCACGCGTGGTATTGTGGGTGGGAGGGTGCCTGTTGCTAACTGAGTGTGTAAATGGCATAGAGTGAGGTCTTGCTGAAAAGATTAAGCGGTCCCGGCCTTTCGAGCAATATATCAGAGGAATTTTTTTGCCGAATGGAAGTGTCTGATTCTGGGGAATGAAGTCCCCCTGTCAGATGCACTTAATTGTGACATTTCTTACGGAGGCCCAGCAGAATGGGGTCTTGAATGGTGGAAGGGGGGATGGAATAATATAACCGAGAAACGGTAAGGTGATAATGGAGTGGCAACCACAAGTTGATAGAAGACAGCTAAATTAGAACGCTCTTTGCTCTGTTTGGTCCAGATAATGATAGTATTTACACCAAAGTAAATGCCATGCTTCAAAATATGCTTGTAAAATTCGTTAAAACAGCGTGTGGAGACATAATTTACGGATAAGTTGGTTTTTTTTGTAATATTTTTAATTGGTATGATATTTGTGGAACAGACTAACACTAAACGAATTATCGTTTAATTCAGTGCAATGTGCTTTTAAATTGTGTTCTTGTGTCTCCCGATTATTTTCATGCAGTCATGTCTTCTCAAGGCAATCACTATTATATATCGTCGTTTTACTATCACAACTTCGTAAATTCATTTATTTTACCACTTTTTGAGGTTTTAACATAATTTGGTCACAGATATTGTTATCAAACTTCTTTTAAAAGATTCTGGTTCGTATCTTACAATTGGTTTGTAATTTGATACCTAGTTTTATCGCTCATGAGATTTTTTTTCTTTCGAGACTTTTGATGTTTTTGACAGTAAAAAGAGAAATATTTAAATTTAAAAAAAATAGTGAAAATTGGGTGTTGAATATCTCAAAGAGCGTGTTAAAAAGTGTCTTGCGTTAAATATTATTTAAAATTGTTAAATTTTGTTTGGGTTTAAAATTTAGAAGATATTGAGAAATATCTGATTTGCTTGACAAAGATAAATTTCCATATATTCATATAGCTATTAGTTGTGATATTGATAGTATTTCTCTAGGAAAATTGAGAATAATTAGAAGGATATAGTGGTCTAACTGATATTTTGAACAAGAGTCAAGAATATAGTATCTTAAAAGAGTCTTATGTTTGAAGAACTTTATTTAAACGTGTTAAATATGCCGCAAGTTTGAAATAAAAAGTCTATGAAAAAATTGTCAACTATCTTACTGGGATAGCTTCATACTTTTTATCTAAAATGATAAAATATTTTTTTCTTTGGTCTAAATCTTCAGCACTCCAACGTTTTAATTTGACACTTCGTAAATGTTTTTTAATGCTTCAATAAGGAATGAAATTACACATCACTTCAAAATTCAACTCACAGTACATTAGTATACAGACAGTGAACAACAATGCAAACACTCATTCGAAAACAGGCCGTAATTCGTTATTTTAGTATTGAGTTTTTGCAAAAGTTCGTTCCGCTTTTAACTCTAGATGGCATTCCATGGCAAAAACGAAGTGTTATCCACTTCACACGTGTAAAGTTTAGATGTGCTTAAAAGAAGGAATTTTAGCGAGTTCTTAGGAAAAAATTGTGTTACTTGGTTGTGAATTTTAACATTGTAACACAATAAACGTAACAGAAGGTCAACAGTATTTTATATTTCCGAAAAGAAGACATCCATTGCATGACCACGCATATGGCAGTGCATCCGTGATACTAATACAGCTTTCACGGTCAGTCGCAACTCGTTGTCAACTTGTGGTAGCATTTATCGAATTCTGCCATTGCAAAATTCTGGAGGGGAGGTGCTGTTCGTAGCCACTACTAAAAAAATTCGATTATAATACAGTAATATATATAGCTGTTCAACCAATCCCCAACAGGAAGTACTTTTTCGTTGAGTGTAGTTCCACTGTCTTTCTATGGGTTGCAACAAATGTGCTCTTTCACTTTCTTTCGTGCATTTTTTTAAGTTCTATGTTGGAAATGACAGGCGTCAGCACGTCTTCCGGGCTATAGGGTGCAATAGCACTCGTGTGTGAATCCAATAAAAGGCTATTCAACTTCCTAGAATACTCAATTTAGCTGAGAATCTGACATCTTTGAATCAGTCATAATCATAAGTAATAACCTTGATAACCCCATTTCCGTCATTGTAATTAAAAATGTGATAGGAGAAAGTGAAGAAAGCGGTATCAATGAACATTCTGTATTTCCACAATCTTATGATATTCTTTCTGAGAATACGCCATTTTTCCCTGAATACGTCAGCCATGTCATTACCTCTTTATATCAAAGGGCAACTCCAGTTACGGTGACTGACCCATCTAAGATTTTAATGACTGATAATAATCGAATGTTCTACTAATGTCGAATGAAATTATTATCTCAGGCAAATAACTCTGTTGGTAGACAACGGAATGAATAATTTTAGGGGCTAAAAGTTTCGACTTCAAAGTTCTATAGATGATTTTTCCACATTTATACAGAGCATATTAAATTATTAGCTCTGATGCTTTATACCAAAGAGCTATCCAGTTTCTTTGAGTATCATAAGGTAAATGCATCAACTTGTAAAAAGTACTTGCCACATAACTGGTAAATGGGTGTTAGAATTCGCCTGCCTCTCAATAACTCCGTGTTTGAAAGCCGATTTGTTAATATAGGAATTTTAGTGATTGTTTCTGGTTTGAGTGACGGTAGCTAAGCCACTTGGTATTGCTTCGCGAAACCCGCCAGTTCTCCCCTTATTATTCTGAAAGTATCAAAATTTGTTCATTAAAAAATCTAATTCATAAATAAAATAAGTTTATTTTGATTTCAAGCAGCAATAATTGTTTTTACAAATGTCAATTAAGTCAATGATCTCAGTGCATTTATATAAAATTGAACATTTACACATGCACCAAATAAATTATAATCCTGTTGCTCCGAAATAATCTCGCTTATTTCATTGTACATGATATTTAAACTTCTGATCCGGACAAACTTAAAGTAAGTTTAAAGTTTTACCAAAGTACATTTTTTTTTTGTATTTATAAGAGAAATCATTAGCAGTTAGCATTATCTTAATAATAAAAATTAAAAAAAAATATCTTTATAATTCACACCCTTTACTATTTTTTAAATTGCCTAAATGGGAGAGACTGCTACTGTGATCAAAGAGAAACTACCTGTGGGATCGGAATCCTGGAATCTCAATATACTGACGGGAAGAAATGCTCAGGTGTTTAATACAATACAAATTTCCTCAACTCATTCCTTTACGTCCGAAGGTACCGCAATTAAAACGAACTTAACTGTACAAAAATGAAGCAATTATAACTATCATCTCTCTTTCATGACTTTCCACGGTTCTTTAAAGGACACTGTGCGGCATATTACATTAAGTTGGCTTCTTTGTTAAAGTAGGCAACAAGTTTAATGATCTGACTGCACAACAATGCTTCTCAAAAGAAATAAATGCCCGAAACTTTATATTCTGTTCGCCGACATTTGTGTTGCCTGGGACTTTCAAGGGGGTGCACCGATACAGTCGATACCGACCATGAGTTTATGCCTAGAAGCCATACCCGAGTTACGCCTGAGGACATAAGACAGTTCAGGAAAGGGAAAAAAGTTTTGTATACTATGTTAAAAACAAATATTCGCTGCATTTGCAACGATGCGGCTATGCTATAAGAATGCAACGGAATAAAGAAAAATTATACTTTAAATTAGCTTTTTCTAACTAAATTTCCTTTTAAGTCGAGTTAAAAGTTATAAAGCAAGTTAAACCAATGATATACGAGTATAGCTGGTTTATTTCATGTGGAGTCCATCAACTCAACCAGGTAGCGAAGCCTTACACCTCAGCCTCGTACCAGGACTCGACATCTATCTGGTATCGAGACCCGTTATTTCAAACAATGTTCAGGATCTGACCCCTTAACCTGTACCCAAGACCCCTCTCCCCCCCCCCATCTAACCTGGTAGCGGGATCTGTCGTCTCACCTTATACCGAGACCCGTCATCCCAGTCTGGTTTTTGGGTCTGTCCTCTCAACCTTGTTCAGATTCCCGTTATCTTAAACCTTGTACCGGGACCCTTCATTGCAACCAAGTTTTTTTATTGGGGCCCATTATCTCGACATTGCTCTGGCAACTTTCATACCAACCTTGTTCCAGGGCTCGTTATCTCAACCTGGTACAGGAACCCGACTTTACAACCAAGTACTGCGACCCGTCATCTAACTTAGTCCTGAAGTGCAGATATGGGGAAGCTTAGAATCCAATACCGTAAGAAATAAAGCTTGAATATTTCTGCGATACGCCTGGATATTTTTTCAGAGACTTCTCCGCACCTGTCCTGACCTCGAGCTAGCGCAAAATTACGACATCATGTGCAAGAGAAAATTAGAACCTCGACGAATTTTTTCCGAAATTTCAAAAAGGTTGCAGTCTATGAAAGTCTGGGAGATCCTGGTTTGAGTGATTCACAAGTGTCGTATCTACAGTACTGTATTAAAATTCTGTAGGTTTAAGACTCCTCGCATTAGCATGAGCAGTTTGATGACGTACGAGTTCTAGATTAAATACTTCACTGGTGTGATTTTCGTAATGTAACTGAACTGTCCCTTATAAAAAAATCATCTTAAGGAACCTTTTGCTATTGCATAGGGAACAATGGTATTCAAGTGATTGGTAAAATTAGGAACCGGTTTAATTTACAGTAGTTATAATTGTTTTTACATAGATTCTAGTGTCTTATATTTTTAAATTTAAATATAATCATATCCTGCTAAATTATATCCATATCCAGAGCCTGCTCAGATGTTGCCTCGTCATCTAACCGTGGTTCAAGATTAAGTAGCGATACACCGAATGACTTAGGCTGGGACGGTGGTAACTAGTTGAATATCCAGAGCCACAAACTTCTAATAGCTCTAACCCTTTGGGTTCCCATTTTTATGCAGTGGCCGGCTCGCTGAAATGAGAGAGGCAAGCATTACAAATGTATAGATAAAATGGAATCAATGTGGTGAAAGGAACAAGTAAAATAATTGTTTTCAAAACAACAATATTATACAAAAATAGATAGTAGTCGAGCAAACAAAGACTCATTTGGCCACATTTACGTCCAATTTTACCAAGAGGACGCCACTATTCATGTCAACCAAAAGTCAAATAATAGAAACTATGTGAAAGGAATTTGAATACCACGCACTTATCTATTTAAACATATAATAAATAGTTATCCTCAAGTAAAAGTGTTCACCTTTTATGTATAGAAAGTATGCATAAATTTTCACATGGAAATACCTCCAGACAATGCACACAATTATTTCCTAGAACGGAGACTTTTGTTCAACGTGATTTATCTTCGAAGCACGGTCCTAAAAATCACCTGCAACCTTGAAGTTTTAAGAAAACATGACATTCGACCTTGTGAGCAGTAATTAAATTCCTTGAAGCAAATAACTTAGATAGTTCCCGCCAAATTGTCTTTGTATTGCAATCCTCTTTTGGGGAATATAAATATTCATGAAAGTCCCACGCTCCTGTAGACGAAAGACGTTTTCGAAGCGCGTCACTTTTGAGGCGTGAGAAAAAGAACACGGCCCCAAAGATCTTTCTTAATTTAGTCTCAAAAGCACGTGGCCACCTTCGAATGCGTTTTGGGGGGAAGTGTCTCTTCCATGTCTAGCCGTTTTTTTCAACCCTGCCTTCTATCGTACATTATCCCGCAATTACTTTTGAACTCTTTTTTTTATTATTCTCTTCAGATTTATACTTAACCTGTCTAATCTTGTCTTTTCCTTCTATTTTAGCTTATTTTTCCTTTCTGCGTGACCTGTTTATAACACTAAATTAATCAAATTAAAAGTAATTTGAAATTATTCGCCGATATTTTGATGAGACCTATCGTCGATAAAGATCTGACAAAATTTGCTAATGACAAGATATCTCGTCATCAGGATGTCACCAATGTTTTGATGATGGTGAGATCAAGATATCTGGTCAGTTTTTCTAATGATCATATACCCCCGGAAGCAGAAGGGTGCTTAAAACTGCGACGTACGTCACAGAACTAAGTCTTTGCATAACAACTTTTCCTTAATTTAACAAAATTATGGCCAATTTTTTTAATCATAAGTTACGATGTTCTGCAGTGCTAAGCGCGCTCCTTGACACACCTTTTTTTATTTTCTAGTTATGGAACAACCTCCCTACACCGCCCAAATTACCACACACACTTTATAAATAACACATCTTCTACGTCAATAACAAAATATTGAACTTCAAAAACTATCGACAGAATTGTAAATTCTGAAAGTATGCCTTGGTTTTAAATAAAGTAAGTAAATTAATTTTGATGTTTTATTATTAATATGTAATACATATTTAGCCAATAATTGTGTATCGCGTCTGTGTTTGATTTTACTGCAGTTTTCAAAATTCGGACAAAATGGCTGCAGAACAATTGCAATTGCTGAATATAATCCTGCAGTGAACAACACTGAATATAAACCTACAGAACAATTGTAATTGCTTAGAGTTGTGTTGCAGAACACTGAATACAATTCTGCACCTGGGCATATACTTACCACCAGTGACGTGACTACCAGCAAGAGAGTTATACAAAACAACGAATCCAGTAGTATAATTTATGTACAAAACACAGAACAAACTCTGAAGAGTGGACGATGTTAGAAGCGTGTTTTCAATTTTTATACTCAATCTAAGTCGTTTTTATTTTATCTTATTTCTTACCCCTCTAAGCATCACGTGATTTCCGAGTATTGCAGTATTGATTTCATCCCACTGCACAAATAATAAATAAATAACCACGTACTTTGGAGGAAAGCGTTCTAAGAAATATTCTAGTGGTAAGGAAGTCAAAAAACTGATGCTGGAAGACAGTAGGTTAAGAATGCTATAGATGAAGATCGAAACATGTATGTGAACCCTTGAGAAAAATATACTCGGAAGTTTACTGTGGGATTTGCTACATTTTTATCGTTCTTTTAAATTCAACCCTTATTTTGAACATTGAATCATTCCAATCACATATCTAACTGATAATATTTTTGAGAAAAGAAACCTCGAAAAATATTTCTGTGGAAAATTTACCATCCTTAGCTGGTACCAGAGAAAACATCCCCGGGGGTACCCTTGAATCCATGATCGGTGGATATTTAATGTCGACTTTATTTGATAATGGTTTTAATGTTTTCCCGACCAAATGCAACATCAAGAGAGCCTCTAGTGGTTTCCTCCTTTCTTGTCTGGGACTATCCAGATATTATCTGTATTTTAATCCTTTGCACGGCTCGGACTTTATAAAGGTATATGAACTGGGCCTGTCATAGTTAGATAATTGTCGAACCAATTGTGGATAAGAAACAACTACTATTTCAAAAACAGTCCATATATTTTGAATTCAATTATCTCCATTGATTTTTCGTAATCGTGTTTAAACTTTCACATTGGTATAATCGTCCTCCAAACACATACACAGATAAGGTATCATAGGTAAGTTGCAATAGTCTCTAGCACAAAACAAAGGCGATACTTCGTTTTTGAATGAAGAAGTATGAATTTAAAGAATGTGTGATTTAATAAACATTGAAAACCTCATCAATAATACATATAGGACTCCAAATAATACTTGACTATTAGGCTTATGGTGAAAAACCGAAAAACCTGACAGTATATCTATAAACAGTACGGTCTTATTCAAAACGAAGGTTATGGAGTAAGAGCAACAATTAAATTTTATTTTCTAATAATTTGAAGACAAATTTTAATATTTTTTAATGTTCTGATCCGCTAACAAATCAATTATACAGTAGAACATCAGGACAGTCCGATTTCGTCGTAAGTACTTCCCCTCTATGGCAGCTCAGATTACAAATTTATAAATGTTCTTTTAAATCCATGACCGCGCTCCGGTAAGTTCACACAAATCTTGTTTCCACGACATCCTCATGTGCTAAACTTAAGAAACCCTGAGGCTATTGTGGAATGCTTCAAGAAGCTTTAGCCGTTGTTTGCTGAGCAACATTCAAGTGATTGAGATGTTTCATGAAGGCAATACTTGGTCAGTACGACTTAAATTCAGTTTGAAATGTGAATTCTAAGCCTCTCATTCAGTAAAATAGTGTATTTACCTTCCGCTTAAGAAGATTCAATTCACCAGCGGATTGATAGGATTTTTAGTCGTCTTGATGATCGTCTCGACAAGTAATCTCCTCTCATTAGCAAAACTTATCTGATCTTGATGGACGAGATATCTCGTCAATGAAATAAAACTGACAAGATCTTGATGGACGAGATATCTCGTCATTAGAAGAAAACTGACCAGATCTTGATCTCTCGTCATAGCAAAGAAAACGATAATAGCTTGATGACGAGATATCTCGTGATTATCAAAAACTGGTTAGATCTTGATGGACGAGATATTCGTCGTAATGACTTAAAGGGTTAATCTAATCGTTACCGAACAACAAATAAAAATAACGTCCTTTTTGCCCGAACTATGTGAGAGAAATATTTAAAGCTTTTCCTTTTCGCAATCGTTAGATAATTTTGCTCTATTCAAAATGGTTACTATATTTATTCTATCTTGAGCGAGAGAAATATATATAGAGGGAAACAACAGAGAAATAAAATAAAATAGGCATGAAGAAAAACACTTCGATATTAATCGGAGGATCTTCAATGTATCGGACGAATCTGGTGCCGGTCCTTTTGTCTCCTCCGAGTTTCGTTTTAACTTTTCACCAGGAGGGTGTGTAGTGACGTACGTGTGACGTCAAATGATTCTCAAAAAAGAACTTTTTATCTAGGTATCCGAAAGAATCCTGTCCTCAACGTGAACCCGGCAATGAATCATTACTTTCTACAAGATTAAGTACCCATCGGCGCCGTTAAACGGTACTTGTTAACGAGACACCGAGAGGATGATAGATACCCTTCTCCCATAGACTTTCCAAAGCAGTATGCATCGATAGTCTAATAGGTCAATGGACACCTGAGATATTGGCTGGCATTTAATAAATTGGATTCAATACCTTAGAGACAATAATATCTATTTCTTATCGACTTCATTATAAATGGAATCCAAACCTTGTGAAATTTGTAATTATTTGCACTTTCATATTTTTTCTTAAGGGTACTCAACTCAGTTCAACTTACAGGTTCAACTTTCAGTTGAAAGGACATTGAGGTTTTGGGTCATTACTTTTGTTTTTGCAGGGTTTTTGTTTGCAGTCACTACTCAATTAAAATAAATTGAATTTCCATTTTATTATGCTTTCAAATGCAAATACTCAAAAACAAAATGGACAGATTTCCAAAGAAAATATTATATAGTTTACACAAAGAGGGGTTGTTCAAAATTAATGTGACAGAGTATTAAATGATTCAATATAAAGTTTAAATATATGGATTCGTATTACCATAACCGCAATCAGTATCATAATAAAGCAGTTTTTTAATCCGCAACCACGAAGTTCATGTCTGATATTAAAAGTACGATATGAATATATTCCGCGAGTAACAAGAAAGGGAGGATTAGTCTTAATTAATGGGATTTGCGGGCACTCATTATCCATCTTGAGCATTAATTAATATTATATATGAGTTGAGAAAATATTCATACATTCGTTAGCATCCTTAATATGCTTAGAATATTTATATACCCATTAGCATCTTTTGTGCATCTAGAATATTTATATACTACTCATTATTAGCTATTCGATAAACACCCTCGAAGAAGTTACGAAGCTCCTAAGTTTGAAGAATACCTGTTAATAAAGTCTCTTCATGTAACCTAAATCGTTCAACCTTGTCAGAATCGAAGTTCCACGAAATTGCAGACTTCTCCTCTTTAAATATACCATCTACAAATGGCTTGTTTGAGTGATGTCTGCGGTGAGTTTTTCGACTGCTCAAGGTTTCTTGAAAACCGGACACCCACCTGTATGATGTATCTTCGAGACTTGTTTCTGGAAGAATCGACAGAATGAATTTCTTTGTGCAACTAAAAATTCTTTGCTTTCTGTAACAATAATGATAGGTTGGAGAGACGCCTTATAAACGAGACAGAAGAAGAAAAACTACTTCACTTCTGGGAGAAAACGTTTCAGAATTACTAAGCAAATTTTGCGTTACTTTAGGTTAGATCTACGTTTCTTCAACGCAATCAATCATTTCCTTACAGTTGAACATAGAATTTAACCTATCAATTTAGGTTTGTGTCAGCTCGATTCTGGTAGGTTGTCTTGCTCCACTGCGAATTAAAATTCAACTCCCTATCTACAAATCTGATATTAATAAGAGTTCTATGAATTAATCTGCATCAATTATATTTCTACATATTTTAGGCTTCAACTTTGTAAAAAGTAGCCAATGCCATCCAAAAGTCTACAAATGAATTAACATATAATCAAAATACATTATAATAAATAATGCATTAAAATACATAATAAAAATAACAAATAATTACAAATAATTAATTATACATTATTATACGTTTGACTGTTGATTAGATGTAATTGGTAATTTTTAATTAACGTCGTACTAGAGCAACACAACGGGCTATGACTGTTGCTTAGAATAGTATTATAGTAAAATACAACTATTTTAAAAATATTTACTGTTGGAGCTTGGAGTAATTAGAAAATGAATACATGCATCGGTTGTGGGAATTAGAATAGCTCTAGGCATTTTCAACCAAAAGAACTTTTTTTTTAATCGCTTCTAAGTTCAAAACTTATTTTTTCAATTTTCGTTTTAACTTAAAATACGTACTGCTACGTGTACTCAAAAGGTTGGTTTGTTGGTTTTTACCGCACAAAGTCCAGCTCTGGCATAACGCTGTTTTTTCCCTTCAAGTAAATGCAAATACATAAACAGTTAAGTCTTTCACTTACACCGAAAGGAAAGAAATATACTCAGAATTATACACACAAGGAAAGTTTTTACTGGCACAGAAGATAAAAATTTACCTAGAACAGTTACAGGAATCAAACTTGAGCGGCTTACAGCTCGCAGGTTGCTAGTGCAGTGAAATAATAAATTAATTTCTATGCATTTAAAATGCATTTTTTGTGAATGGGTCAACTTAATAGAAATAAAAAGGTTCCAGAGAACTTGTGCTTCTTTTCCAACACCAAACATCTGAAAATAATTATGTGCCATTCTGGTTTTTTATGTACTTCATTTTTATGAATTAATTTTTATCTTAGAATTATGTACAAAGTTGAGAAGGATAAGAAATTTGTCAAACATACACATATGACCATCAAAACTGCAACTCCATGAAAGAAGCATTCAATAGCCTTGAAATTTGTACTATCATGGAAGGATATGGAAATGATTATCCCGTTTAAATAAATAATGTGCACTAGTAGCACTCCCTATGACCAAAATGGGAGAACAGATATCTAGGTTTGAGTACTGAAATTGTTTTCTAGTATACACCAATTAGGTCTAAGTCCCATATTCTTGGGAATCATTGAATACAAGAATAAGAAAAGTTGAGCTTAAATTCATATAAAGAGAACGGGACACTGTGACTCAGTGGATTAGCCCACTGCATGTTTCTGTCATCTGTAAACGTAAACTTTGCTCTCGTATAGCTCCAGTCATAATATGCAAACATTCTAAAAGCGTAAAAAATCGGAAATTAATATGATTAATGCAGAATATATAGATGGTCAACATACGACCCGCGAATTGCTACTATCTCACCAAAAAAAGTTTTACAACTGTTATATTTCGACTAGATGACCCAAAATTATTTGAATTTTAAAATTTACTTACTTTATAAAAATTTATTGGACTAAATTTTCTAACCAAAATAAGAGTGAAATATATCCTCAAAGGACTAGGGACCAATATAAAAGTTAAATTTTGAACGAGTTTTGGTCTATTAGTTTCTACAAAAGCCTAAAAAAAGTAAGTTTAAAAATTTTTTAAAGTGACTGTCTAGAAAATTTTATTTATTTTAAGGATATATTCAGTACAAGAAGCTCATGATATCTTGAGGATCTCTCTAACAAGATGAACTCCTAACTGCAAGTCTAATTAATGAAATCAGTGCAACGTATCGTGTTTAGTAAATAATTCCCCATAAATTCAATTATTGCTGTCCGTTCTTTACTCACGCAACGCCTACCCCTTCTTCAAACTAGTAAATGTAGCCCCCTTTCCTCACAATCCGGTCCGTAGTACTCATGAAGTTTGTACCCTTGATATAAATGAAAACTAAAAATGCATTACTTCTCAGAGTGTCCGCTTGAGACTAATCTCTCAAACTTTTAACAATGTACTTAAATAAATGTAATGACCTAATTGGCGCGTGATAACTCACTCTTTCTGGCAACCTTAACATGTTGAAATAAATGCCTGCAAGCGAGAAAATCTTGAAGAACAACTTGAGTACAACTTTTCTTTCTACGACAATGAGAGCATGATTGCAAACATTTACGACTTTTGTTTTATTTATGAAGAAGGAATATTATTATAATTAATTTTATGTGTGCTTTATTTTTTTTCGTATATTATTCTGGCAACGCGTGTAATGATTTGTTAATAGCCCTTTAAACGAGCAACCGCCTAGAACTGTCAATAAAAAGTCACTTCATATGTGTGGGACAATAAAAAGAAATTAATCTAGATTGGATGTTTTATTATGCGTTTTACTTGTCACTTTCTTTTCAGGGAAACGAGCAGCGAATACTATTTCGGTACAAACATTTTAAGAAGCGTGAAAATGTTATCATTTTTGTGTAGATTTTAGTGCACGAGTTGCTTCTTAATGGGTGTACGACACTTTTCGCCTTAAAAGGGCACTATCTACACAAGCGTGTTTATCTTAGTAAAAAAAAAATTATTTTTCCAATCAGAATTGTTATCTAATATTCCTCAAAAAATGGTAACGCACCATAAAGATATAATAACAGTGTTCTTGAATTGATGTTTGGAAGCAATTTTAAGTGTAGATCCATACCAAACTTTCAAAATAACTTCTCTGGTAGATATGGCATTTTAAGGGTTAGGTTTTTTTTTCTATAGCCCTCTTTCCATGCATTGGAGTAACTACGTTTTGTAATATGATTGAGTAAATTTGAACTGCATACAATTCTTTTAAAAGTTACTTATATGTTCGTTACTAAAAGTTCTTGTTTACAGTATCTGAAAGTGTTTCGAGCATTTCAAATTTCATTTTTTAACAATATTTCATCTTAAAGTATTATTTTAAAATTTATGAAAAATATGACAGTTTTTTAAGTCAGGAATTATTTCAGGTTTGTTAAACGTATAATATGTTTGCTTTATAATTGGTACTAGGATAAACGTCTTCTAGGATAGATTTCCTAAGCATTTCATCGAATTCCATGTTTTGGAAATATCAGTATTGTCTGCCAAAGGACGCTATCGGAAATTTATGAATTTACACAACTAGTGGTAACCTAAAATGTAAATGTATTTTTCAGCTGTATTGCTTGAACTAAAACTAAACTTAATGATGAATTTATGAATTATGAAATTATGAATGTGATTATGAATAAAAAGTGCAGAATCAGGGTAATTCCTTTGATACATCAAGTAATAAATTTGTATAATCTTATCATTTTGTTTTATGAATCTAAAATATATACTTAAGAGAAGTGTTTTCTGTTTTCCATCAAGTCCAAAACTAGGTCTAGGACTAGTCCACTGCTACAAAAATTTCATTTAGACCTTCAATTTTACGCTAGACATT
Organism: Metellina segmentata; assembly: GCA_947359465.1. NCBI lineage: Eukaryota > Metazoa > Arthropoda > Arachnida > Araneae > Tetragnathidae > Metellina > Metellina segmentata. The sequence goes on from OX375875.1 coordinate 58,330,539, forward strand.
TTTCACAAAAATTGTCGTTTGATACTTTTTCCCCTTTATTTGGGTATCGGATACTGTTAATTGATTAATAATACAATTTAATTAAATTTCCTGCATAATCTCAAAATCTAAAATTTATGATTTTGTTGTGTTTTTCAATACAGTAATCGCTTATTTTTGCAAGCTCTTTTTAGTTGGGGGGAGTGATTTAAAAAAAAAATTATTTTTGACATTCTCCTATAAATTTAATTACTTACTTAAAATATTTTGGTAACAATTTTAACTGTATTATCTTTCATGTGTTAAATTTATTTTAATTCTTTTCATTTTATTCTTGAAAATGAATGGTTCACTCCCAACAAGTTTATGGTCCTTGAAAAATTTTTTGAAAATTCTTTAAATGAAAATTTCTTGAATTTGTGAATCCGTGTAGGTGATAAGATTTTATCATATTTTATTTGCATCATTGTTCCATAGACGCGATTTTATTTTTTTACAATATTATAAAATTTTATATGACGGTTTGGAAGATTCAAGACTGCTAGATAATAAAGTTTTCCAACGGTAAATAACTGATTCTTACTTGACTAGCATTTAAGATAAGGATAAAACTTGATTTCTGCTCTTCTATCTGGGATACTAAATAAAATCGAACCTCATAGAGAGATAATTAGGCGTAGATCACATGGCGATGTTCGTTTATTTGTATTTTATTTTCTAAACAAATATTTCTCTACGTCTCATTAATTATGTTCTGAAACTAATCATGACAGTTTTGCTGTGGATCATCGTTAAAATCTAGAATCATGTTTGTCTGATTTTCATACTGATACATTATAAAATTTTATAACATTACTCATAACTGTAAAGCTAGTTTGATTAGATATTATGCCAATACTCTAATTCAAAAGAAGGGCGTAGCAACTGTCGCCATCTGCTGATCATGAGTAGGAACTACATTCCTCCATTTGTCATCTACAAAACAAGTTAGGTTACTAAACAGAATCGGTAAACCAGCTGCCCTCTGGCTTCATTTTCGTAACTGAAGAAAATCCAGTTACATCAGACTTTCTTTTTTTGAGCAGCTATGGAACCATATTCAGATCTCGCCTTTATCTGCGCACTCAGACACTTATGGAGTAATCTGCACGGAACACAAAATTCGTCAAATTTTCGAAATATTTTTTATTATTTTAAGAAATTCTCTGTGTTTTTCTGCTTAAAATGACGTCTAAATCATGTTTCTATCTTAATTAGAGCTAGAGATATAATAATTTTTGTGGTGCGTTGTTTTGAAAATCTAACACTCTTGACAGTTGTTGTCATGGCAACAACATCTGTCTTGAAAACTTTAAATGCGTTTTTCTCCATGATACATTCTTTCAAGATTTCCTGTATTCAAATTACTATAAGTCGAAAACCGATAAAGTTTAAGGATTGAAATTTGGAATATATCTTTTTCGAACATTATACTTTAATTTTGATTCAGCCAATTTGAAACAAATATTTACTTTTAAAAATATCACTTTTTTTTTAAAAAAATACCTTAAAATTTTCAAAATTTTTCATTCAAATATTTTTTATTTTTTATTAAATTAATATTTTTTAAATTGCTGAATCAAAATTAAAGTTTTTTAATTTGTGAATAATTTACTGCAAGAATTTTGAAAATGGATCAAGAATATTTTGAGTTTTAGCAATTTAAAATGACCCCTCTTTTTTTCAAAAAATTTTAATTAAAAAATTTTTTTAAACTTTTGGAAAATTTTTGTGTTGTGATTTCGTTTATTAGTTAGATGGGTAATCAGTACAAAAAAATTCGAAATTCTAAATTAATTAATAAAATTTGTTTTTGATGTGTCCCGGATCCCTTAAGAAGAATGAAAAGAGTCACATTAAAATAACGGATAAATGTATACAAACAAATGAACCATTATTACTACCTGATAGATACAGGCTCAAAGTTTAAATCTCAATAATTCTCGATAGAACATCTTCTTATGACGAGGTAGGTAGGCAGGTATGTATTTAATTTACCGATTAATTACTAGATCTGATCTCAAGATGACGTATGATCTCAAGGTAACACGACTCGTTTACTAAATCTTTTTTGGCTGCAATTTGATTAGAGGATTGGAAACATATTCGATATGGCTTATCAGAAATCGATGGAAGGCAGAGGCTGTCATTGAAACAGGGGTTCCTAGACTGTCATTAAAAAGGGGGTCCGTAGACGGTCAATAATATTGTAAATAGTATTGTCAATGATGCTCATTGAAGCAACCGATTGATCGTGTAGGAGGTGATAGACGCGATTGTCCATCGATGGACGGACAGTTATAGAAATTTTGACTGAAGGACATTGACGTAGCCGATAGTTCGTGTAAAATACTCAACTGCCAATCGTATGAATCAATGTCGGGTAGTTTCTCTTATGAATGCAAACATGACGGATGCATCGAGCCCCACGAAATGTGACTCTGTCGAGGAACGAGAGTTTATGAATAATAGGCTTTAATAACGTTGTATCGTAACTATCAGAAGTTCAAGTGAAATGGACTATTTAAATATCAAAATGTGGCCAATTTAACTGTAGTAAGGTACAGAAAAACCATCTTGGTTCATTCTTAGAAAATTTTTGTAGTCCTCTTGTTCAGTAACTCGCAGAAAATTTAGTAAATGTTAGTGAGAAAAGCGGTTTCTCAAGTTTATACCACTCTTTGAATCAGCGTCTTTTTTTGTTCTTTCTTCAGACTGTAGACAGCCGATGTCAAGGCAAGAAAGCCGAAATCTGAATTTGAAACTCAAAAATGAAACACGTCACGCCCCTTCGAAAAACACTGACCGAATGAGTTTGACGGGTTGATTTAAGCTATATTGAAGCACCTATCAATCGAAACCGTCGATCATATTGACAATAATGTTGAACATCTAGGGCTGGTGGAATAGTGTTTCTATTATAAATACAAAATGATTAAAAAATGCCTTTTCCACGTAGCGCTACAACATAAATTCGTAAATCTGTGGTTACCAAAATCGGACAACAGAATAATGCAGAATAGAGAATGTATAGAATGCAAGGAAGCAAATTGTATTGAATCTTTTGTTTCAAAAAATAATCTAAATTTGGAGCACAGAAAATCTACATTGTTTCAATCTTTTAAATATGGCATAGTTTTATCTTTTATTCCTTGCTTAAAAATGAAAAATCTGACAATGGAACGGCTGGTATAATTTTAGATTTATTTTTGACTTATATCAGGGATGAGAGGTCGTAACAAAAGTCAAAGTTTGTTGTTTGTTGTTTACAGTCATTTTTGCTACACGAAAGCTTATTATCATACTAGTCGAAGGTATGTGGGAGTATAGTTTTGCTTAGTGTAATATCGTGTAGTCCAGAAAATATATATTTTAATTCAAAAAGAAAGATATTTCATTCAAGTGTTTGAAATCCCTGTCCAGGCAAACATATTCGTAGATGTTCTTTACCCACTGTTATGTTTGTTATCCGCTGCACTAATGCAAACTTAAAAGTTCATTGAGTCAAGCAACTTCGCGAACAAACCTATTTTATTCGTACATCACATGGATTCGTATCTACATCACATCATAAGAAAAAAGAACAAACCTTTTCTTTTCCTTATATATATCTTTAACTCGAACAACAAGTTGAGTGGTTTACTTACTGCAACCCTATTTGCAATTAAAATATTATTACTATGCCTACTAGTGAAGCTACATTACTCCCCCTCCAGTAACTCAAGTTACGATACACCACTTTTAGCCTTAGGTTCCGATCTAGCCTGCCCTCTTGTAGCAAAAAATAACCGAAGAGCTACAAGCTCAAATGATAATTAGCTGTAACAACTTTTAAAAGCGCCTAGATCTGAATTATTTATATGCCATCAGATGGTGTTTGTAATGTGACTTTTTCATCAGGACTACGGTGAAGAAAAACCAAATGTTGCCAGGTGTTTAAAATATGGTATATTTCGATGCTCTTGATAGATTTAATGTTTAAACAGTAGAATCAAGAGCATGCAATATCATTCAGACAGTCCAGGCATTAAAATAAATTTATACGAACTGATTTTTACATGTGTTGACTTTTTGAAAAAATTTGTGATTCTCTCATGGTAACAATGATCGAACTTTACTTTGAGATACATTTTGGTTTTTCAGAACAATTCAAGTTCCGATCATCTAAATCCAGAATCATCATTTTCTGAGTCCATTGACACCAAAGAGCGAATGGAGAGCGGTGGAATGGGTGACATTCCTGTCTCCAGTGAGGAATCCATTCGTTCGTACCAGGATTTCTACAGAGTTATGTATGGCACGCAGGAAGGAGTAAATTTTCTTAGGACCCATTATGGACCCAATGGTCTGCAACAAGCAAGAGCCAAGTTTGGAGGAGTGAATAGAGGTAGGTTTTATAAATCGCGTTACCTCATTACATCTGGAAATATATTTTATTCAGCAGTGCATCTGATTTTCAGTGCAAAACAACAAACCAGACAGAATGCAAGTGTTTTTTGTTGTAGTACATGTTTTCTGTTTTGGGTAATTGAAAGTAAAATCATCCTCTCCCGGTGATTTGCTTGTTTTAAACTAAAAATCTCTCTTTTAAATTTGCTAAAATTGTACTTGAACAACATGTCAAATTACATCACTTTCAAAATTACACAGTATGTTCAGAGCATTTGACAGGAATTGTTTCTAGTCTAGTCTTACATTATATTTTGCTTAGTAAAATAACATAAACTATTGTGCTCAATAAATATTTTTATGAAACACTTGTAACTGCTCAATACATGAATACGACAACAAGTAGTTGAAAAATGCCTAAACAATTTACTTTCTTTTGAAGGCTTACAATATAAAAAGAGAACAATTTCAAGATTTTTTAACATAAAATAGTCTTTAAAGAGAATATATAAGCGCAAATGCTATCCTCGGGTATACTAGTTTCTTCAAATATCGAAAACGTCTTCAAATATCTTTAAAAATAAAAGCAGATCAATTTAAGATATTTATGCTCTCGTATTAAAAAGAACATATAAGCTAATATGATAATATTTTCCCTATAAACTTAAAGCACCTACTGAAACAATTTTGTGGTTTTTGAAGCTGGAACTTTAACGTGAAAAACAAAATATGGTGTTATACATGTTATAAAATTATAACAAGCAGAACTCATCGTAGCAACTCAATTTTGCTTTGCGAAACTAATTATTATGCACAACTTTTTTACATTTGAGTTCAGGATCGTCAATCAACAGTCATCATTTGAAGTTGAAATATTTTTTTTAAATTTTACACAAATTAATTCCGTTACTAAATGAAATTGTTTAGTGCTTAATTTCGTGTCTTGAACAGATGTCTCAGATAAGGAACAGATCTTCCTTCTGACTCTGAAAAAAAATTAATCAGTCAATGAATTTTGAGAGAAGGAATTTAAAATTAATTTTACATACACATCAAAAAGGTGTGTGAGATAAATTCCAATAAATCCCTACCCTTAAAAAATAATACCTATGGCATAATGATCTAATTTTTATACCCAACACACCAATCCTTTTTCTGCATTACTCTTTTATATCGCCTCAAGTCTCATTTGTCAAATCTTTCTTTTTTCAACCGGATCTCTCCCAGCAATATTCTTTTCAATTTCATTCAAGCCATTATTGTATTAATCGCCTGTCAGTCGAAGTCCTTAAAACCCACATACACGCTTTACATTGCCATTTAAGCCTCCTAGGTGGTTTCGAAAGAAAGAGGGGTTCCTTTCTGGCGGGGTGGGATCGTTGTGAAATGCATGTTTTTCATTCCTTTCAAATACCACTGTTATGCCTTTTTTTTCTCTGTATCGAGCCGTATGCTTTCGGTAGATAATAGTGAGTTTTACTACCCCAAGGTCGGAATTTTAAATATGACGGAACGACGATGGAACTTTTTTTTCTATCTGTTAACCTGAATGGCTAGTCTTCTTTTGACTAAATTTTGATAGAGCAGACGCTGGGAATGTGTTATCGTGCACGAGATTTACCTGCATTTCAGGCTGCACTTTCATAAACAAAGAATTAGGTTATGTGAGTATTCGTTATGGCAGTGTGTTTTGACGATAAAACTAAATTTGGCATTAACCGGGATGTCGTTAACTATTTGGGTAAGCATTACTTACGCATGGATATGGACCGCAGAGTTCAAAACTTATCTGAATTGAATGTTTATGGATTTTTTCTTGCATTCTCTTATTAGCTTTTGATTGTTTATTGAGGTATTTTTGAATTCCCTTACTTCACATAACATATTCTACAACATATATACAAGTCATAACCAGGAACAAGATGGTTGAGTAATGAGGGAAGTAATATGATTTTAATAGTTGAATTCATTACGGAAAACATAGACTATAGAGAGACAAACCAAAAATTTAAGTTTGTGGCAAAAAGGAGTCTATTTGCTCTTCAATAAATAATTTGATTTCTATACCATTGTAGCTGATTACCACCTCCACGATGGTAACAACCAGGTTAAAAGGGAACATCTCTATATTATTCAAGTTAGCAATTTCTAGTTTATGTTTATTTTTGAAGTCAAGATACATATTTTTTCGTGACACTTCCCATAAATTATTATTTTCATTTCAAATCCGATCAACATAGTAAATAGGCAGTGGGGAAAAAATTGACCTCTTTATTTGTGCATCAGAGTGAAGAAAATTTATGAACCATTTGATAGGGTATAACGTTTTCTTTAAATTTGTATACATAAAATTTGTCCTCTTTCCCCCCCCCCCATAAGGAAGTATCTTCATATACAAACTTTAGAATTTCCAATATCAACACCCAATTTTGAAGCCGAAAATTTCAGATTCATTTCAAATTTAAAGCTATTTTAGACACTATTTCTTTATTATGAGTGAAAAGTTTATATCGCCTTCGATAAATAAGTTTTTCACACTTGTATTCATATATCTTCCTACACACTGTTATATTTTTACTATGTTTTCGTTATCGACTTACGTTATGTTACGTTATCGAGCAGAACGTACATGACGTCTCTTTTCTTTAAGAATAAACTGAACGTGTAATATTAATTATGGACATAATATTGGAAAAAATGCGAACAGTGATACATTTTTAAGGAAATTAATTTAGGGGATTTTATGTAACTGTAAAATATCACCATTCTTTTATCTCGGCATTTCTGTAGCTATGATAAATGCATTTTGCTATATTTAGCCATTTTTTAAGCGTCAGGAAAAGTTTTTAATGGTTTATAAATTCATTAATATTTGTGATACTTTAGCCATGGACGATGTGAGACTAGCAAACGCCCACTACCTAAAGATCCGGAACCGAGCCCGGTGCAGGGTACCGGTACCTCAAGTGATACGTGTCAAAGATTACTATCCAGATCCATCCCGAGAGTACCTGCCTCGCTGCACCATTCTACACAGATGCGGAGATGCAACAGGTTGCTGTGACAGCGATGCCTTTCACTGCGTGCCCAGTGCTATTCAAGAAGTAGCACTCCACTTTTATGTAAGGAAGTTTCGCAATGATACATTTATAGTATTTAGCTGCCCTTTTATTTACTTACCTCCTGAGTGTCGCAAGATTTTCGAGTAGTGTAATGTTACTTATATCCCACAACACACTTAATGACGAAATAAGCACATCTTCCGAAATAATCCATAGATTCTTTTAACCCTTAAGGCTGCTATACACTACTAGGCCAGTAATTTAGTCGAGTAGCGAGTGATTTATTAACTAAACGTGTTGGGACAAAACTATTTAGTCTAGTAGTTTAGTAAAACGATTTAGTTGACTCGATCCAGTCAAATGGATAGTAGGCGGTTGAGTAGTGCACCCCACACCACTCCTCTCACCACTATCGGGACACTAGACAGGTGTGAACACATCTGCTTAGTAGAGTTCATTAGTAATTCGTTTTCATCGCTCGAGGTCTCTTTCATCTGTGTGTTTTTTTATTAAAATATTCATAGTACCTATGAATTTTAAATTTTTGCAACAGTTTGTTGATCGTCTGTCTCGCGGATCGTTTTCATCGCTGTAATTTAAATCCATTATTTTTCTTTGGTCAATAAATCGGTTCTGTTTAAATGTTTAATGTTTTTCATTATCTCAAATAACATTTTTATCGGCGCCATGATGCGTTTGAGTGATGATACTACGGTCACATTTGTTACTGCTTATGGAGTAGTGCTTATGGAATGTGAAGTCTTCCCAGAACAAAAATAAAGCATCCAAGGCAGTTGCAATCGATGAATTAGAAAAAGCGATGGGAATACCGGAGTTTCCACGAGAAGGAAATCAAACAAAAAATAAAAAACACTAGGAAAGTGTTTTGTATTTATTTTTAAACCAGCAGAATTAATTACCCGGTGTTGCTCGGGTGGAAATAATTAAATGCTGATTGAAAAGTGATATGACTAATTTCTTCTCTTTCGTAAAAGAATGCTAGCTTCATTTAAGTGTACGGAAAATAATTTTTTATAGTATATGTGAGCATGATACATCCATCTTTATTCTTTACTTCATATCATATTTTTCATCGCGGTTCAGCTTCGCTCTCCGCATCATCTTTAGCAGCCGACACTCGAACACCAACTAAACCGTGTGTGAACAACTACTCCCCTACTTGCCGTTATCTCGTTTAGTAGAGCTACAAAATCACTCGCTACTAGACTAAATTAATGGCCTAGTGTGTAGTAGGGATGCGACATCGATAGCAAAACACCGATGTTCAAAATTAAAACATCGATGTTGAGAAAACATCGCCCCAAAAGCATCGATGTTTTAAAATTCAGTGTAATCAAACTTTTTCCCCATTTCTTAAAACTGCTTTAGCAACTAGTGATGCTACATCGACTGCAAAATACCGATGTTTTGAAACTTTGATGTTCAAAATTAAAACATCGAAGTTGATATTTCATCGCCCCAAAACCTTCGATGTTTTTAAAATACAGTGCATTTAAACTTTTTTTTACCCATTTCTTAAAATTGGTTTAGCACCTAGTGATGCAACATCGACAGCAAAACATCGATGTTTGAAACATCTATGTTCAAAATTAAAACATCGATGTTGATTAAGCATCGCCCCCAAACCATCGATGTTTTTAAAATTCAGTGTATTTAAACTTTTTCCCCCATTTCTTAAAACTGGTTTAGCAACTAGTGATGCGACATTGGCTCCAAAACATCGATGTTTTTTAGAAAACATCAATGTTTTGAAACCATCGACATCGATGTCGCGTCCCTACTTTTCAGACACATCACCCTTGGCCACTTTGGTCTAAAAGTATGTTCAATTTGCTGTATATGAAATTTATGCTACTTGGTTATTTTTGAAATTTTTAAAACGGTACTCTTTTATTTAAAAATAAAACATTGACAAGTGTAAACATCGATGTTACAAAAACATCGACTCAAATACATCGATGTTACAAAAACATCGACTCAAATACATCGATGTTACAAAAACATCGATGTTTTGAAAACATCGACATCAATGTCGCATCCCTAGTGTGTAGCAGCCTTTAGAAATATTCTATTTGTCCTCTCTTTGGAATCTAATCATTCGTTACAATTTAACTGATCCTTTCTTTGGAATAAAATTCCTTTCCAATATATTCTATTCATCATTTTCTTAGAATAGAATATTTTGGAACGATTGTATTGCTCATTTTAATATAATAGAATCCATTATAAATATTTTGTGGTGAAGAAGGTATAAATTCATCAGATGTCAAGGTAGGAAAGACTACGCGTTGCAAGGCGGAATTATATGTATGAACTCAAAGGGGTAATACCAGCTTAAGGAGATTGAATATTTATTTGAGTTCATTTTAGCTTTCTTAGAAGTGGTGATCGTCAAAAGAGTGGAATGTCTGACGTTCCACCTTTTTGTTGAGTTTGTTTTCGAGAGCATTGATCCTCATATTTTCTACAAACGCTACATTAAATGATAGATTAAACCGTTAAAATCTAGTTGACAGTACGGCCTTGAGCTTGAAGTTTGGCGGATGTATAGAGCTCGCTCTTCAAATGTAATGATTATAAGCTAAGAACACTATTCCTTCACAAACTTTGTCATATCGTAGAGATAATGTAGTTTTTACTAACACAATCCAGTACAGAATAATCTTTCTTTGATAAGGGAGGAGTAGTAAATAATTATAAACTTCTGTCAGAATGGAATTCGTTTGTGAAGTGGATCAAGATGTTTCCAAAGTTAAAAATATTTATTTAACCACGTGTGAACTAAAATAATATAGCTATGTAAATATTTTTCCATGCACACAAATGTCTATTGTATGCGTACAGTAAGTAGAAACTTGTTCTGTATCAATTTTCTACTGCGAAATGTGGAAAAAATATCGAGAAAACCCAGACAAATTGTAAAAATGTTTTATTTTTCAGACAATAACAGTGGGCAAAAATGGCCTTGCGTATAAATCGGACAACAGCATAGAGAAATTGTTGTTCCAAAATCATACTTCCTGTCAATGCCAACCCGTCAATGATTTACCAAGGATTCAGAATGGTCATAATCTCCTGCTGGACGGGACAGATGACCATTCACCCAAATCAAAGTAAGCCATCTTATTTTCCAACAAGCTCTTTTCGTTTTAGTTAATACTAGCAAAATACCCGACCTTACTCGGTTTGAATTCGTTTACTCTAGATTGAAGAGATAATCAAAATATATAATGACTTACGTTTTTTGTAGAGTAAAAATTTATTTTAACACCTTTCGCCATCTTTATATTTTCTACAACTTACTTTGGACACAAATCCTACACATGCATATCCATTCATGTAATACATTTCACATACATCGCACAATTGCTGTATGACAAAGCTCAAAAAGACGAAAGGTGATACTAAGGTTACTACTAGACGATTTATAGGAAGATTTGGAATTCCCTTTCTTAAGTTGTTTTCATGTGCAACTCAATTAATTAAAATTACGATTTACGGCGAGTGCTCTCGCACTCATAGTCAACAAAACAATATTTTTTTACCTGTGGCACTCTTGCCTCCGGTATGCGACATTGTGAAATTTTGCAATCTTCTCCTGTCATTACTACAACGAATTTTTTAATGTTGGAAAAAGTTCTAGTTTGGATTTTTAAGCATTATTATTATTTCAATAACGACATTATTCTTTAAATAACGGCATTATTCTTTAAATAACGGCATTTTTCTTTAAATAACGGCATTCTTTAAATAACGGCATTATTCTTTAAATAACGGCATTATTCTTTAAATAACGGCATTATTCTTTCAATAATGGCATAACTACACTTAAAATTTACTGAAAATTTATACTGACTTACCTAACATTTTCAAGTCTAATACTTTGTGGTGCTGTTGGGTGTGATGAGAAGGAAAACACATTTATTAAAATAATAAATATTTAAAACAGGAAACAGCGAAGTAAAACAAAATAAAAGATGTCGTAAAAAATTGTTCTAAAGATATTAATTTGTGATTCAATTTTATCTCTTGATCTCGCACAGTTGCCACAACTTACAACTAAAAGTGTACAAAATTTAGAAATGTGAAATTAATTCAGAGCGAAAGAACCAGAAAAATATCACTGCTCGCGCGATCGTGTTCATTCTCGTTTCATTGAAAAATATCGTCTGTCCCAAATTTTCAGAAATCGTTTTCATTGCGCAAAGAATAAAAATAAGACTCGAAATAAATGACGTATCAGAAATGAAATTCCATAAAAAAAAAAAAATTTGAAGAATAATTACTTTTTCAGCAGTACTGGTAAAGCAATCGAATTAATCGTAATATTCAATAGACATTACAATTTTTCCAAAACTACCAAATTATGGTTGATTTAAGTATACTTACTAAGGTGTTTTAGCATGAAATTCATCTAAATATAACAATAAAGAAATGTTTAATATTGCATTCACTAAATTATTAGATAATGTATAAAATACAATACAATGCAATCAAATATCTGGAATACAATTCATGTGATGCCTACACAAACACACAAACACAAAATCGAGCATAGAACAGAAAGACGGACAGACAGACTTTCGCAACCAATTCCACTCATTAAATCAAGATAAGTACTCTCTGTATGCAAATTTCCATGAAAATATCTTAAACCGCGTGGACGTGTATAGGGCACAACATACAGACAGACAGACACCAAACGAGAAAAAGGCGGATTCGGCATCAGAAGGGTCCAAAACGGATAGAAAACTTGAAATGCGTCGAAAATATTGAATGTACAAACAAACACTCCATTCTTATTTATATAGATAAGAAAACTAGGTGGCTTGCCCCCTGCTCGCCAGCGCTCGCCAACCCCCGGAGGATTGCTTCGCAATCCTCATTGGTTCGCTGCTCGAACCTATGCTCGCTTCGCTCGCCTCAATGAAAACATGTGTCCTAGCAGAAGGGATTGTTTACAAAATATGTTACCAAAAAAAGTTTTTCAAATCTAAATTTGCTGTATTACAGAAAAAATATATACAGTATCTCTAAAATCAGAATTCAAATGAAAACTTTGTGTAAATTTTGACTCGAAATGTGAGCGTTGCTTTGGAAATTGAATACCCAGCATGTTGTTTGTGTGTACGTTTTCCCAGCACTCAAACGACCCACACTTTTTCATTGAGTTTGTTGCCGAAAGTTGTAGTGCAAGCGTCTTGTTGAACTATAATTGTTGGCCCTGAAAAGGACCGTTTTTTAAATGGCCCTGAAAAGATCCTCCGCTTTCTTTGATTTCTATTATAAACTAACTGCAACAGCTCATTAAAATTTCCTTTTTTTTTTCAATAAAATTTCATCCGATAACGCTATAAATTCAATCGATGCGTGAGACTTCGCGATAAACAAACAATCGTACAGTGTTGCCAAAACGCGATTACAAATAACGTCTTTTTTGCGTGCCACGTAAGAGAATTATATATATAGATTAACAACTTGATTGGGCTCAAATCAATATGTAATATTAAAAAAATTATTCACCACTTAAATATGTACACGTAAATGTCTATATAATTTCATTACCAGAATATTGTAGAGAAATAATTAAATTTTATGTAAATCTGCTATTTTTATAAAACTTTTGTTAATGTTGGAGAATATTTGACGAATATACATCTTATCCCAAACTAAACTTCGCGAAAAAACTGTCGGCTGTAGCATTGTCTTCCATAACCAATCAGATCGTATCAGCTTCTTTCTTCCCTTCTCTAGGATTTTTACACGTGCCCACGACCTGCCAACCAACCAAATCGTCTCACATTCCCTCCCTACTAAGAAAATTTTCCTTCACAACGCAGTACGGGGCTTCTATTCTAAGTGTTAACATGAAGGAACAGGTTCATGGAGAACTGATTCAATACGTAATTTATATTTCTTAAGTAAGATCTTTTTGTATCAAACAAAGTATATTTCAAGTGTCGTATCCTCATTTTACCACAAGGTATATGCCGGATTCCATTCAATCCCGATAAATATATATTTTTTCACTGGTACACAAAGATCCAAGTAACATAGAATAACTAAATGGCCCGTCATACGACGGGGTGCATAACCAAATTTATTTATTTTGGTTAAACTTTGTTTATATATTTTTTTAACATGAAGGTGCCTGATCACTGTCAATGTTTAAACCTTATTTCGCCACTATCTGTTAACTTTTCTTGATCACTGGCTATATATAAACCTTTTCCCACCACTATCTGTCAACTTGCCTTGCTTTCGTATGGTGTTGTTTTTTGAGCAATATATCCTGGTAAAACAATATTATTGGAAAACTTTAATTTTTAATCAACACTTGTAAAACAATTAACTGTGTACGGTAATCGTCTCATACTAAATGTTATTTCTATGGCGATTTTGAATGTAAATTTTTTTTATATTTCGTATCTTGTTTCGGTCGTGACGTCACACGACCAATCAAAACTTTAATAACCACGGAAACACAATCGAATCTACCATTTTATGTAATAAGATAAACTGCCATATATAAGCTGTACGTTATTTTATCGTCATATCTGGACCTGACTTCAGATGTTACAAACGGTCAAATTTTCGACGATTCTCTATGTTATTAAAATTAAAAAACCTACTGTAAATCTAATGATATCTGGACTAGGTGGAACATTATATTATTCTATCAAACTTTTAATCATTCTTTGATCTTTTCAAGCAGATAATTATATTTCATTCAGAACTGAGAAAATATATTTTCTAAGTTTTTATTTTATGGAAATTGCATTCAAAATAATATCTCGTGAGCATGTGTTCTCGAATTCCACGTTCTTGAAATAATTCATCCCTCCCCTTCTGAGTTCCCCCTCGCCATATTTATTTTTTCCTCTCGCATTCTATCCTTTCCTCTCTACCATCCACCAGTATTATTTCATTTTTACAAAACAGGAACTGTAAATGGAAACTGGAATTGTAAATAAGCAGTGCACAACGCTCCGTAAGAGAAGGACTAGAAAAACATGACCATGTTGTCTTAACTGGGAATCGCTCGACTGACGGTTGCTGGTGATGTTGGAATAAAACTTTCCAGATACACAGACCTAAGTATGTTTGGGCAGTTTTTCAAAACGCATTTCTTTACTGGGCTGCCTTGAATAACATGAATTCGCGATCCTTGTGAATATTTATTTTCTATTTCCATTTCTCTTCAGACACTTCCGTCGGTGCTTTACTAGTAATTAAATCATTCAAAACACTACTCAGGACCGTCAAGAGAGGAAGATATACTGGGACTGAAGCCCTTTCCCTGTTTATTTGTGGGTTAGAAATCTCCATTTAAAAGAATGTCTTGATCATGTGTGTGTGAAACTTGATGGAAAAATCAGATTTACAAACACATAGTTTAAAGCCTTGAATGTACACCATAAAATTTGCTTTTATTGTAACTTTTTCAAGTGTGGGTTTTGTATGTTGAAACTGGAACTGTAGGCCCTGATACATATAACCTTTACGATGTGGCAGATAGAAAAATCAGATTTACAAAGTCATAGTTTAAAGCCTTGAATGTACACCATAAAATTTGATTTTATTGTAACTTTTTCAAGTGTGGGTTTTGTATGTTGAAACTGGAACTGTAGGCCCTGATACATATAACCTTTACGATGTGGCAGATAGAAAAATCAGATTTACAAAGTCATAGCCTTGAATGTACACCATAGAATTTGATTTTATTGTTACTTTTTTCAAATGCGGGCTTTGTATGTTGAAACTGGAACTGTATGTCCTGATACATATAACCTTTACGATGTGGCAGATAGAAAAATCAGATTTACAAAGTCATAGCCTTGAATGTACACCATAAAATTTGATTTTATTGTAACTTTTTTCAAATGCGGGCTTTGTATGTTGAAACTGGAACTGTAGGCCCTGATACATATAACCTTTACGATGTGGCAGATAGAAAAATCAGATTTACAAAGTCATAGCCTTGAATGTACACCATAAAATTTGATTTTATTGTAACTTTTTTCAAATGCGGGCTTTGTATGTTGAAACTGGAACTGTATGTCCTGATACATATAACCTTTACGATGCGGTAGATAGACTTTTGTTACCACTAAAATATCGCTTACACCAGCGGCATGTTATCGGTGGATGCTATCCCCCTTTTAAGTGACCGCTGGCATCGATCACCACTTACGAGCTGTCAGCGACTGGCCTTCTAGAGGATCCCTTCTTTTGTTCGTTGACCCCTGCAGATCGTGAGGTGTGAACGCTTTGGGGAACGCAGAAAGTCGTCAGGTGATATCTCTTCTCAAGCCAAACGATACTATGCAAGGAAAGCGTCAGTTGTAAATGCCACTCACGGCCCTATCGCTCAAGTTAGGTAATTAGGTATGTGGGCTCGGAGAATCAGGAGAAAAACGTTCTGTGAGACGATTGAAAAAAATCTAAGCGTCGCAGCGTAAAATTTTTTTAACTTTAAAAACTTTTTACAAGAAATTTTTAGAATGGCGAATTACTGGTGGATGAAAGAGTGGAAAGGATTAGAGTGCCTATATAATAAGAGTGGTAAACACTTTCTGATTGGCTTAGAGACCTTTTCTACCGCCCGAGGCGGTTTTTTTTCTAGCTCCCGTAGACTTAACATGGGAACTTTTTGTGTGTTCGAGAAAAACGTGTATATTAAATTAAAAAGAAAATATAACTTATTCATGTTCCATTTCGTGTTCTAGAATGTTTATTTGTTATTATTTTAGTGTTTGGTCAGGTTAAATTTGAAGACTTTTTAAGTAAATAGCTTTTTTTTAACAACATGGTGTTTCCCGCAATCTAAGTTAGCGCGTTGTGCAATCCATCTCATCAATTACGCATGTAATTGAGCGTTTATATGATTCATTTATACCGAATGTATCCATATTATAACAATCATATGCTTTTTGTTCTCCTTGAAATGATATATTAATTCGTCCAGCAACCTTCTTTGAGACGATTCTGGTAGAAAAATGGCTGCCACGCATGCACATTGGGCCAAATTTGGTCCCTTGTCGCCACTCTTATTATATAGGCACTCTAGAAAGGATAAAGTGCAAGAGAAATAGAAGAAAATAAATGCGTTGAGGGGGACCACAGAAGGGGAGGGAAGAATTATTTTACGAACGCAGAAATCGGGAATTCATGCACATGATATATTATTTTGATTGAAATTTCCATAAATAAGAACTAAGAAAATGTATACATTCAGTTCTGTCAACGTAATGTACAGTACTGTGAAGAAGGGAACACCAAGAGAACGATCCCTAAGCCAATAGGGCTTTGTTTCCAAACTGTGAATAATCTTCGCATCTTTTCTTTCGGGTTTTATCCCTGACCGTCACCAATAGCCTGTTATTTGGTCCCGGCGTCGTAAATTCAACTACTTAACTACCTTTCCTAAGTAAATAGCAATATGCTCAACAGATGGAATTTGAAAAGTTAAAATATGTAAAATAAATCTAGTTTAGCTCTTTTAAAAGGGCAGAATTTTCCACTCCCGTCCTTAGTTTTTTGATTACTTCATTGCTAGAAAAGTTACAAATGCAAACCAGTACTACTGGAAATAAGAAGTGGTAAAACAATAAAACTTTCAGTAAAAATCCTGGTATAAAAATATTTTTACAATTATTTCGAAAATCTGAAGCTTTTGTGTTTAGTTAATAAATAACTATGGAGAAATGTGTGACCAATAAAGCTGCCGTTGTAAAATTGTAGTAAAAATCACTTATGAATACACATTTTTTTTTAAATGAACTAGCAATTGCTGTTTAGTCGGCTGTTAGTTAATGCTTTTCAATCAACACTTGTGTGAAAAATATTTCATTACAGGAGGTTTGACTTTCGCTGGCTATTTGTTCGAAATCATTATACTGTGATAGGGAACAATTGAGAAGAAAAGCATAACTATTTTATGTCATTTAGTCGAAATTAGTGTCACGTTATCTCTGCCTCAAGATAATATACTGGTAGTAATCTTCGCGCTGAACATGATCGTAAAAGCATTTGACGCAATGGAATGGGTATTCGTGTCTTCAGCCTGTCTTATCTAATGGAAAGGAAAACATAGTGTTCCCGTCTAAAATTAATTTACGATGAGAGCGTGAAATATTATGCCTGTCCAGTTGATCGACCCGAAATGACCTTGATCTAACAGATCTCGAATGTTTCTTTTTTATCTGGTGTCATCGATCATTTTTCAAATATAATAATATAATGAAGCGCGATAATATTGCTCATCGTCGATGAACATTCGTGGTTTCATTTTGAGTGTGGAAACAGCGCAAAACCAATAACACTTACATGATAATTTTCTGCAGAAGGAAAACCACTTATAATTTCATTGCACTGAATTGTAAAGGAGTTTATATGTAATTTGAATTCAGTTGATTGAATATAAAGCACCATCACGTAAACCCACACAGAGGTGTTTCCCGGAACAAGGTTTCGTTGTCGAAGAGGAGCCAGTTGGCAAAGAGGGGCTCACCTCTGAGAGACCCATTGTCTTAGAAGGGCACTGGGAAACGTTACAAGTAGTTTTTGTACTGTAATGTACAGTCTATGAACGTTTGTGGTTTCATTTTAAGTTTGGAGGCAGCGCAAAACCAAGAACAGTCATATAAGAATTTTCTGGAGAATGAAAACCCAATTATAATTTCATCACTCTGAATTGTAAAGGAGATGATATGCAATTGGAATTCATTTGATTGAATATAAAACACCATTACGTAAACCCACATAAAGGTGTTTCCCAGTACCGGGTCTCGTTGTCCAAGAGGATCCCGCTGTCTAAGAGGGGCCCTTATCTGAGAGACCCATTGTCTTAGAAGGGCCCTGGAGACGTGATTTTTTTGTACTGCAATGAGCAGTCTATTTTCTAAGTTCAAAAAATTATAAATATTTTTATTGTGCTCATAAAAAGTAAACTGCATTTGAAGGGTTTGCTGTAAAAAAGAGGGAGCTCCATCCTGGGGGATTTTGGAGTTGCATGCACTATCTTGTGGTAAAAAAAAAAACTCTTTCGTTTGCTGAAAGAAAGATGTAGCTCCAATCGTTAGTTAAGAACAATTAGAAAATGTATCAAAAATAATAATTTCACACAACTTTGAATTTTGAACTTCCATACGTTTTTAACGGTTTTCGAAAAACCTGAAAAAATGGAGCTTCCTCCTTTTTGGTGCAAACCCTTCAATTGTAAACAGAAAAGGAGAGAACATTTATAGTTTTGCACAAGTTAAATACCTGGATCCTTTCATCTAACCTGGTACTATTGTCTACCTCGAAAACTATTCCAGACACAATGTCCGCCCTTGTCTGGTGCCATAGTAATAAACTTTGTCCTATTTCCCTCCATACTCCTCTGTTCCCAAATCCCTCTTTTTCCCCGTGACTTGACTTTGCCTTATGTTTGGCTCAGCTTGGCAAAATATGTTTCTTGAACAGCCAACCATACTGTTTTTCATGGGAATGCTTGAAAATGAGGAAATCATGATTGTTACTTTAGCTCACTTAACCTTTTGACGACGGCTACAGATATAACCAGCGGGATTAGCTATCGTGTATTTATAACTAAGGCGTATTTTATAACTTACAAGGTACAATGCTGTAACGGCCATGTCTAAATTCTTTCTTGGTGCAATCCTTATAAATTTCAAGGCACAACTGATCTACTGGCCGCTGTCTAACCGACCGTAGTCTAAAGGTTTATGACGATTTGGAAATATATTTGTTAAGATTTTTAGATATCGTCCAGATCTACACCATTAAGCTATCTTTTGCAGCCGTCTGCTTTCATGTAGAACAAGATAAAATAACCTCCACGAGACTTTATAAGCGATCCCTGTTTCTATAGCAACAGCCCACCCAGACTTGGTGTCGGCTTCAGCTCTGGTGGAAAACAGACAGTATCGTACAAGGGAGGCGACTCGGAATGCAGATTTGAATAGCCTGGTCTGGAGACAAAGCACACACTCCAAGTACTATCTCAGGACTTGAAAAACACAAATGTTTAAGATAATACAATGAGATAACAGAGGACAACAAGAAAAAGCTTCAAATATAAGGAATGTATATACAGGGTGTCCATAAAAGAATGCCCCAGTTTCAATGGTATACTATAACATTTTAATTTAGATTATTTACAAGAAATCAAATATCAAATTGAAGGTAAACTCACCTAGTTTTTCTTACAAATGTTCAATATGTACACACTTAGTTATACGGCACACATCCAACCTAAAGTCCAATTCTTACCGTAACAGGGGTGGTTTATCTGAATGTGTTGAAAGAATGGCTCTTTCCCCAATTAGTAGAGCGTGAACCTGTAAATTTTATTTGGCAACAGGATGGAGCCCCTCCTCATTGGAATCTCTTTGTACGAGAGTGGTTGAACGTCGAAGTCCCTGATCGTTCGATTGGTCGTAATGGTCGAGACGACAGAGCTCTTTTTCGCTGGTCTCCTCGTTCACCTGACATAACGCCATGCGATTTGTTTCCTTTGGTAATTTATAAAAAGTCGTGTCTACGTTCCACCGCTATCTAATGATTTGCCAGTGTTGAGACACGGAATTGAAGAGGCTATTGCTCCGGACTTGTTAACCAAAGTGTGGGAAGAATTGGACTTTAGGTTGGATGTGTGCCGTATAACATAAGATGCACATATTGAATATTTGTAAGAAAAACTAGGTGAGTTTACCTACAATTTGATCTATGATTTGCTGTAAATAGTGTAAATTAAACGGTTATAATATACCATTGAAACTGGGATATTCTTTTATGGACATCCTGTATAATGAATGTGAAATACACAACTACAAAGTTGTGTGATTTTGCAGTTTCTTCAACTATCAATCCGTAGAGAAGAACTAGACAGCAAGGCATTTCCAGTATTACATTTAGTATGGCGGTATTTGTAGTATTATTTGCAGTTTATGTTTGTAGTATTGAAGTAAACGCTCCATGATTTTGAAACAATTTTGGTTTTTTAGCGATATTGTCTAGTGATATTATTCAAAAATGAAAAGAAAAAGAAATATAGAAAAAAGTAATTCAATCGATTCTACTCAACACTTTAAATTTGTTTTAAGAAAAGTTTTACTGTATTACTCTCGCCTCCTATTCTTTTCTAATAGAGAAAATATTTCACGAACGTTAGATCTCACTTCAAACTTTAATTTTTCACTTCAAAAGTGTTCGAATCCAGTGCTTGAAAAAAAAATCAAAAGTCAAGATTTATTAATCTCTAATCTTTTAATACATATAAAAGTAAAAAAGCAAACAAAATATTTTGAATTGGAATTTCACGCTTTCCTGTGCCTTTACAGGAGTTTTTCAAGCTTTCCTGCAAAAACAGAACGGATGTTACGAATATTTACATTCAATTGATCGAACTCTAGACAGCATAGTATTTTATTTCTACTTCTTTGTAAAGGGTACTATTTTTTTTTCTTCTGAAGCTGGGATCACATGCATTTATGGCTTTGTAATTGTTGAGCTGAATGGATCCTTTCATTGCGTCTTCCTTTCATAAATCTATCAAAAAATAACCGATCCGTAAAAGCCGTGATAAATTAGCATTAAAATGCTGTCAGTAGTAATTAATCCAGAATGGTGCCATTTTCTCAGTTCAAAGACCCATCTTCCGGTTAGGATTTGCAATAATTTTTGTCATTATGTTGAATGTAGAACGGGGGTTTTCTTATGTGTGCATTTAGAATTCCGTTACATTAATTTTTGGATCTACTTTGGTTACCCAAATTTTCAACCCGAAACTTGTTTTTTTTTTAATGTCACATCAATCCTTGAGGAATAATCGGCAAAGAAACGTTTAAAAGAATACATTTCCTTTGAAACTGTAAGCAATGCAGCAAGGTTTTTCTTATTATTTTATTCGCGATAATAGCTCTGTAGATTTTTGAATGAATAATGAAACCGCGAGAACCTTTTTTAATGAATCCTTCCTCGTTGTAGCTAGTGGTGCCATCTACTGCTGAAGGAAAGAACTTAATTCTGACTTATAACTATGTGACTCAATATATTCTCCGATAAATATAAGTTTGTCAGAAGACTGATTTCGTTTTACGCATGGACCTCTGACAATTTTAATTGAATTTCCTCTCACAGACTGTTAGGCATCTTAAGCATTATTCGTGTTTGTTTTTCAAGAAGTAAAGTTTAATTTGCATTTTAATCAGTTGCTTTGATTTTTAATTTGAATTGTAATTTGTACATATACAAGTAACATTTTGATTTTACGGTTATTAAAACTGTATGTTACTAGTAACTATGTTTATTAACAAAATGTTTATTTTTGTTCATTCAACATTTTTTTTTTACTTGACTTGTTTGTTATATATCGTATTCATTCTTATAAACATACTTGGAGTATGTTTTATTATTAAACTATGGAAAATTCTAAAAAAAAAATGTTAAGGTCTCTATTCAAACATAAACAGTGTAAAAGAGACATGGGTTTGGTAGGGACGGTAATTTCAGATGGCTACGGGGCCCACAGATTGATGTGGGGGGCCTATTAAGCATTATGTTTAAGCTCTATTAAGATGACTAGGAGTTTTCTGTATTCTCGATAGTTTCTAATTGTGGCTGGCAACGGGGCCCACAGATGGATGTGGGGCCTGTTAAGCATTATATTTAGGCTCCATTAAGATAAATAGGAATTTTGTGTCTTCTATGTAGTTTCTAATCTTGAATTGAGGAAGTGTTTTAATTGTAAAACTAAATTAGTAAATTTTTAATTACTATAATAACAAACATGAATATACGTACACTACCCTACAATAATGCACCGGACGCCAGCGGATTTGCTAAAATCCGACTACTTGTTTGGGGTTGTTTTTCGTGGTATGACCTGTGACCTTTGAATGTAATTCATGGTCAATTGAACGCCGACGCCTACATGAACATTTTGGACAATCAGGTTCTTCCTACGCTCTGGCAATTTCATGGAATGGACGAATGTTACTTTCAGGATGACAACGCTCCATGTCATGTTGCATCCTCTACCAATCAGTGGTATCAAGATATGGATGTAAAACGTCTTCCCTGGTCTGCTCAGAGTCCCGACCTA
This sequence comes from Metellina segmentata, assembly GCA_947359465.1. Taxonomy (NCBI): domain Eukaryota; kingdom Metazoa; phylum Arthropoda; class Arachnida; order Araneae; family Tetragnathidae; genus Metellina; species Metellina segmentata. The sequence goes on from OX375875.1 coordinate 58,353,141, forward strand.
AGCCCCATATAACATTTGTGGGACGAGTTAAAGTAACGCTTAAGGACCAAGGAACCACGTCCGAAATCTACAACTGAGCTGACGACATTCTTGCAGCAGGAATGGACACAAATACCCATAGTTGTGTATCACAACCTTGTTGAAAGTATGCCCAGAAGGGTTGCTAGTGTAATTTGCAGAACATGGGGTACAATCCCCCTATTAAATCATGCATTCGTTCCCTTATACCATCGCATCTTGCTGTCCGGTCCATTATTGTAGGGTAGTGTATATTTGTTTATATACAACAAGCTTAGGTCTGTAAGTTAGGTTTTGTGACGCAAGGGCCATATTTAGTCAATCTATGCCAAACATGTCTATTGGACATTTGCAATAAAACCTTTACTGCCACAGATAGAGAGAAAAACATAAAGGTAGGAATCGATCCTGAGATGCCGACAAGCTAGAAATACGATGTATTACTTTAAACATAACTGTGCATTACCTACATTTACAAATGTGATAATCTTAAGGATGACATTTATCATTTCTACAAACGTCACTGTATGGACAAAACAATTTGGACACTGCATGATTTTCAGAAAAGTGCTTATTATTCTATTTAATAACGGGTAGTCCCTCTTTTTACGTGTATTCCAGCTGTAACATGTCGAGGCATACTTTCCACAAGTTCTATGTAAGTGTGGGCAGGAATAGTTCGCCATACCTTTTGCAAGGCTGTGAGAAGAGATTGTTGTAAAGATGGGCGTGCGTGGCGGTGTCGTACTCGTCGCTCCAGTTTATCCCACAATGGCTCGATCGAATTGAGATAGGGGCTCTGCACAGCCCAGTAAAGCAAATTCACATCCTTTTCGGGAAACCAGTCCAGCATACGGTTTGCAGTATGACATGGAGCTCCATCCTGTTGGAAGAAACTACCATCATAGCCGTAGTATTGCCATAGTGTAGACCAGGCCGAACTATCCAGAACGTGAAGGTACACGTCAGCGTTCATGGCACAAGGTACATAAGGCAATGGGCCGAATTCTACCCAGGAAAACAACTCTCCTCCCCCCCCTACACTAAGGTGGATCTTGCTTCGAATTTCTGCATTGTCCAAATACTTTTGACCATATACAGGGTGTCCCTGAATTCATGGACCAAACTTTAAGGGTAAGTAAAATACATATAAAGAAGCATTTTTTGTATAGCAACATGGGGTTGGAAATGAAAAATGTAGGTGGAAAAACAAGAAATGCTGAGGAAATGAAAAAAATCACTTTACTTACATAATATTTTTAGAGCAGACGATAGAAACGTTTAGTGACGTAGCTTTAAAAAAAAAAGATGATTTTTCTGAAGAAAAATGTTAGAAGTTTATTTAGTTTGCATTATCAAATCTTTTGCAAAACAATTTTATTGAGTTTGAATGGCATTACGCGAGCTGCAAACGATTCCTTGCTGTTAGATAATTAGCTTTCTGCAAGAATCTTTGCTGTTGAAAACGATTCTTTGCTGTGATTTTTGCGTGATGGAGCAATTTACCTTCTCTGAGAAAGCAGACATGCATCTTATGTACGGGGTTGCGAATTGTAACGGAAGAGGGACGTTAAAGTTTTACCACGAACGCTTTCCCAATAGAACAATTCCTGAACACAAAATTTTTTCGCGTTTACACCGCCAGGTTTTATTGTTTTTCCACCTGTACTTTTCATTTCCGACCCCATGTTGTTATACAAAAAATGCTTCTTTATATGTGTGTTACTTACCCTTAAAGTTTGGCCCATGAATTCAGGGACACCCTGTAGTGTAAAGTTTCTCATAAAACATTTTAATTTCGTTTCGTAATGAGTAAGTTACTCCGATAAGCCATTCTTTTCATTGTGCAGGTGTCAAGATTGCCCCATGCCATTCACCAGTCGCATTTACAAAGACGGAAGATGCGGATGTGATTGCTTCGATCATCAGAGACCCTGTCTAAGGATCAAAAGAGGCAGGGATCATCTTTCGGAGATAGAGCGAAGGTAAGAGCCGCTTACTTTGTATTATATTTGTTTGTAAGGAAATTTATAAGAAACATCTTTGCGTGAAACCGTTCAAAGATCGATAAATATGTTTTTTTATATTTAAATTTAAAGTGTTAGATAAAGGTAATGTAAATATAAACCCTCTGAACGGTCACTAGATTTCCCGGTAGAGTGTTGCATTACTTTTGCCTCAAAGCACACATAATGGTTATACAATCTCATCTAGTGGTTAAAAGAATCCTATGATTCTATTAGTCTACTCACACAAAAATGGTTAGAAGTCGAGCAGAGAAGACTTCAAGTAATTTACCGGATATATACATGCAAACACCTCCCTCTCTCAGAGGGCTAAACTTATCATATTACGAATACTTTTCTAAAACATGCTGTGTCAGTGATATACAAACAGGAGTACAAGTTTACTCTATAGTACACTCATTGCCATAAAAATTTGCGCACCAAGAAAAAGTCGTCAAAATGAAACGAAATTTTACACATGTAGGTACTACTTTAATATAAGTAAATGATTAGAAAATCAAAGAAAAAGGTTCATTTATTGCAGAAAAAAGTACAAATAAACGGAAGTTTTAGTACTCTGTTGGACCACCTCTAGCGCGAATGCACGATGTGATACGAGCGGGCATAGAGGCATACAAGTTCCGTATGATGTCCTGAGACATCTGGTTCCACAGTTGCTGTAAACGCGCCTCTAGTTCGACCAAACTCGTAGGGTGTCAAACTTGCCGTCCCAAATTATCTCAGATATGCTCGATTGGTGACAAATTTGGGGATCGAGCGGGTCAGGGAAGTGTGGTAATGTGGCGGAGGCAGTCTTGTGATATCTTTGCTGTATGTGGCCGAGCATTGTCTTGTTGAAAAATGGCTCCATCACATGTGGCTGAAGGATGTCATGGACGTACTGCTGGGCTGTCATTGTGCCATGGATCAATATTAGGGGTGACCGTGTATCGTAAGCAATGGCACCCCATACCATTACACCAGCTGTGGGAGCGGTGTGTCGCTGTAAAGCGAAGGCAGGATTGAGGCGTTCACTACGGGGTCTCCACATACGAACACGATTGTCATCACTGTTCAAATTGAATCTAGATTCGTCGCTGAAGACGATCTGGTTCCATTCCGTTGCAGTCCAATCCCGTCGTGCGCGACACTACTCCAAACGGAGGCGTCGGTGGGTGGGTGTCATTGGTAACACACGTAATGGGCTCCGCGATACCAGATGTCCTTCAGCCAGGCGCCTTGCGATGGTTCGGAAAGACACAGGGTCCCTTAGTGAAGGTGCTGCCTGTGTCTGGATAGCGGCCAATGAGGCAGTTGGCTCTACGCGTGCGGTTCGTATGATGTGACGGTCTTCTCGACGACTGGTCTGTCGAGGACGTCCTGAGCCTGGTCGCCATGTAAATGACATATCTTCTGTCCACTGGTCCCAACACCTCCTCACAGTAAAATCAGAACGGCCTACTTGACGAGCTACTCGCAGAGCTGACCACCCAGCTTCCATCATCCCGATGATTCTTCCCTTCTCAAACTCTGACAGCTGCTCATATTATCTTCTATGGCGGTGTAACGGCATGTCTACCTCAACGTTTCCTTTGCAAAATATTAAGTACACTCAAACAAGCTCTGCTTACCTGTTTTATACTCCAAGGATAACGAAATTCAACGCCCTCTAGTGGCATTACGCAATGCGCAATCACGCTGCATTTGTAATCATTTGCATATCTGGCCGACATGTATCTTCATGCCAAGTTTTGTTACGATCCCACAATTATTTCTTGGTGCGCAAATTTTTATGGCAATGAGTGTATAATTTCCTCTTGTCTAACCAAGGTTTGAGTAGGAAATACAGTTTCAAAAACCATAATTTGACTCCATCAAGACCGTTCTTAAGGTATTAGCAAATAAAAAACTACGTGTAAACTTCTGTCAGCCACTTGCACACAAAATCGATTAATTTTCTCTTCAAAATAGTAGTTCTTTATAATTCAAACCTAAATTAAGTTTTAAAGATTTGGTACTAATTATTGTATTTTTAAAACCAAAGATAGACTTATATATAGGAAGCTAAAGGTATAGACGAACAAAGTATAAAACTTAACAAATACAGTACAAAGTCCAAAATCCGGATTCATATGGACTTCGTTCATTCCAGAATTCGGATTATTTGAATTTTTTGTCAAAAAAAACCTTAATCTACCCCCCCCCCCTTCGGCGCTAATTTAGCGTTTGCAATAATAAAATAGCAGATATATAAATAGAAATAATTTTTTTTAAAGGAAAAAAAAAACGATTTAATACAGTGCAACAAATTTTACTTGTAAATCTTCTAACTTTTCTCTGTGGTATTTACTCAGAAAATGTACGTTATTTAGCGTTGTTTCATCAAATAGGTCCTTGTTCTTTAAAAATTGTCGGAAACATGGGAAAAAAAGAGATAAAAACAAAAAAAAACGCCAGTTAGCAAAACGTACGGTTCCGGAAAAACGACAATTCCGGATTTGGGACTAAAATATAAAATTAAAAATATATTCTTATAAAATATTAAAGGTGAATCACGACAAAATGTTGCCCATACACTTGCCTCAGTATGCGGTTTCAATTTCTAAATGAAAAAAGATGGTTCACTTTTTGAATTTTGCGACCGAAAAATGGCAGAATTAAACGATAGAATTTGTCAACATCTGACACAAATCATCGCAAATCAATTGCATTCTTCTGTCCGTGAGTTTGTAATCAAATGCACTTTATAGAGCAAGGTAGCGAGGAACACGTTTAGAGCTGCATCTGTGATGTTATTGCTTCCATATGTAATTACAATAAAAGTTATTACACAGGTCTTTATTGCCAATTTTTGCAATTGATTTACTTTCCACGTGGGAAACCAATAACGCCATTGCACGTTTTCTCTTTTTCTGACTTTTCTTGTTAAATGACATCGACGATACGCAAATTACCTGTACCACAGCGTCAAACTTCACCTCTAGCGGCCGAAATTTGAATTTGTTTTCCATCAGAAATCAAATCCGCATACTCAGGGAATAATGTGTACAAAATTTTGTTGAGATTGGTCCAGTAGGTTTTCCTACAGAGAGGTCAAATAACCTATTTAATTTGAATCACCCTGTATATAAAGAAACATCTATTTGTAAGATATGCACTTATTGGACTAAATTGATGCATTTGTTTTCCTTTGCCTTGCTTAAGGTGTGTGGAGGCAAACCATTGCTACGTTCCTGAATGTGAGTATGGACTTTACAATTATGAGACTGGCTATTGTCCGAAGCGATACGACGAACAGAGAACTCATCATCGTCGTCCAAACCACCTTTCGCACAGTCAAAGGTGGTCATTCTTGGAAAGAGACTGAAAGACACTTCAATTCATCTGTTGTGGAATAGTGAACAATGCTTGGGAACGAAATGCCAATCAGCTTGTCGTTCTATCTCAGGTGAACATTCTCATCCAATCACGTCAACTGTGGTTACTGCACACGAGTTGGACGATTGTGGATAAGCGATGACTTATTCGCAACAGTTCCGTATACCGAAAATCATGACGCTGATAATTTTTAGATTTGTCCTCGTTATCATAGTCACGACTGATTGAAAATCGTTGTCACGCAGGGATGAATAGATTGGACACATTTGAAGAAGGATTTCCTATTGGAGACACAAGGGAATTGATGTGACGTTTGTTTATTTCCGAAATGCTACATTCGGATGCGTTAAAAATGCAAGTGTAATTGTCATTAAAGCCAATTTTTATAAAAAAAATATGACTTATTAATTTTGTTTTGAGTTGTTTGAAGGGGAACTCGTTGGCGAGATATCGATAATTTGAAATAAAATGTAAACAATTCTAAATGATTTACCTTAATTATTACATTGTCATGGTTGCTGTTTTATATCATCTGTCATTTTGAAATATGATTATTCAAGATCCTAATGGCTTTATTAGGAGAATCTTTATTTTTTAAATTTCTAGATTTCTTTTAAACCCTAATTTTAGTGTATACCACATTAGATTTAAGGAATGCATTTGACACATTGCTTTGAGAACAAAACGGCTGACATGGTAACTAAAATTATAAATTTCAAACTATCTGTAAATTTGTAATTTCTGTCTGTTTAAACAAGAGATATTTGCAGAGATGTTCCAATTTTCAGAACATATCTAGAAGTTTTGATTTTGTATTTCACAAGCATTTACGATTGTTTAAAATATAAAGGACACCTAGCACTTCAAATATGCAAATGGATCATGTAAACAGTATTATTCTGAATCATATCATTAAGTAATGATTGATACGTTTTTTAAAAGTCAAACAGTATAAAAAAATCTAACTAGACGTAATATATTCTTAAGTAATACGTAAGTATTTATGATATTATTTTATATACACTCTATATTATGTGCATTTCAACTTTTATATGAGCGAATATATTTCTGTGGTTATTTCACTTTTATTGATTGTTAAAACTCGCGAGTTGTAAAAAAATATTAATTAATAAAATATCACTAATTGAAAAATTAGAGTTTATCATCTGACACTTTATAACTAATAATTATACACTATCTACCAATAAGTATTTGAACACCCATGCAAAAGACGATACCTGTGGTCCTGATATACATCACGCACTCCAACGTTAAATATCGTGGGTAAACCAATATCGTGTAGGAAACAACATCGACATTAGTCGCTTCCAAGATACCACGAAGTGCAGAGTTATCTGATTTCGAGAAGGGTGTAATCGTGTCGGGTATCACAGAAATGGCCGATCTTTAAGAGACATATCTAGCGAGCTGAATTACTCAAAATCTACAGTGGTCGACATGCGATTCAGAAGTGGAAGGTGAGCGGTGATTGTCGGAATGTGCCTCGAGTCGGCAGACCCTGGGAAACTGGGAGATAGAGACCGACGGGTGCTGTCCAGAGAAATTAGGAAGAACCGCACTCAACCGATAGCCCACATACTTCAGGTGTTTCAGCAGGCATCCGGGAGTGTTGTTTCGATTAATACCATCCATAAGGAAGCACATCTGCTTAATTTTCATGGTCGTGATGCCGCTCATAAGCCTTTGATCACAAAGTCCAACTGCGCTGTTCGGTTAATGTGGTGCAAAGCAAAAGTTGACTAGATCAGTGCAAACGGGTTCTCTGGAGCGAGAACTCAAGGTTCACCCTCTACAGTGCAGATGGCCAGGTCGGGCGTCTGCCTGGAGAAAGTCTCATGCTAAAATGCATCGTGCCCGCAGTAAAGTTCAACGGAGGTTTAATTATGGTCTGGGATATTTCTTCTGGTATGGACTGGGACCCTTGGTCCAAATTCATGGCTAGCTCAACTCCGAGGCCTAGTGCACTATTTTGGATGACAGTGTGCTTCCTACGTTGTGGCAGTTTTACGGGTTGAACCCATGTTACTTCCAGAACGACAATGCCAGCTGTCATGTTGCTAGGTCCATAGCATGGTGAAAATAGGGTTAACTGAATGGATTAGCCTGCCCACAGCCCATACCTGAACCCTATCGAGAACCTCTGGGACTAGTTGGAATGCCGAATTAAGGGGTGCAACAACCGTCCAAAATCGGTGAAGGAATTTGCATGTCTTCTCCAAGCAGAGTGGAAGAAAATACCACTAACTGTCATACAAGGACCTGTGGAAAGCATGCCCCGGATGGTTGAGGCTGTAATTGCCACTCTTGGAGGCTCTACCAACTATTGAATATGAATAAATTTGTTTTTCTATCACATGGTCCAAATACGTGTTGGTAGATAGGATTTAAAAATTACGGTGTTCAAAAAATGCCGATGACAGTGAAATAATATTAAATAAATGCTCAAATCTCGTTCAGTCTCTTTAATTTATTATCAGACAAATATTCTACACAATTGTTTATTTAAAGAGATATTGACAAAGAAGAAATTGATTCTGAGAGAGGCAAAGACCCACTCTGATTACACCAGTAAGCTCATCTGGTAAGCCTTAGATCTAGGGACCTTGGCAACAAGAACTCCTTCATGTAGGTATATGAGTGCAAAATCATAAACCCCGCATGAATGACATAAAACCTGATCCAATAAAAGAAAATAAAAACCAGTCAACTCTCACTCGTTTAAAATAAATGTAAATCAGTCACCAACACGTGACAAGAAAATCCATCAATCACATAACTAGTCTAAAAGAACGCAGAATATTTATTTGATTTGAAGTTCATGACATGTTGACTTATTTTCCGTCCACGCGAATAAGCTGAATCAATCTGAGATATGCTTAAATATACGGACCTTACCAATGATACATTCCTGAAAAGGCATTCGTGACTGAAAGGCATCAAGCATTCAAAAAAGATAGCGTGATAGTCGCCATTTGTAGGAAGGCGTGGCCCGATAGTTCGATGACAAGGGAAAAGAACTAGTTATCGATCATTAGTTCATCACAACCATCAGTAACTTGGATTAAATTATTCAATGGCAGAGAAAATTCTTATTTCTTATGAATTGCCGAGTAAATGTAGTCAACGCCAGCTTTCAACTATTGATTGATGATGAATTGAATGTCTGCTGATGCTCTATTTAAGCTGTCTGCTCTTAAAGTCTAAGTATAGTTGACATTGCTATACGTTTCATAGACATCAATGCTCTCTTAATCATACAGATATTTCTACAATTGGTGATGTTAGATTTATTTCGATTACCGAAGCCACGAGTTGTGACTAGGTAATGGTGAGTATAAATATTCAGCTTCGAAGATCTTTTAACTTTATCAATACTTAATCAAATGTATTAAAATAATGAAACATCTTATTTTACAAGAAATTTAAAGTAATGAAAAAATATATTCCAACAAATTTTGAATTACAAAGAAATAAAAGGTAAATAAGTTTCGTAGAGATAAATTTCGAAACTGTATTGTCCGATTAAGTTGAAAAATTTTAATGTAAGCACTAATTCTAATTAATTCAAAGGAATACTAATACGCGTATATAAATAACTGACAATCCACATAGCATAGGAGTTTTACACTTGATAATTTTCGTAGCGTGGTGTTACAGCAAAGCACATTAAATCGAAATTTCGTGATAGTCTTAGAATACTTATTAATAACCAGTAATGTGAATAACTCACAATAGACATAGCATAGAAGTTTTACGCTTGATAATTTTCAATACATTGGAATAAAACACATTAAATCAAAATTCCGTAATAGATTTAGAATACTAATACGCGCATAACTCACAATCAACATAGCATAGAAGTTTTACAATTTATAATTTTTATAACATCGGTTTACTAGTGAAACATATTAAATCAAAATTTCCTGATAGGTTTTTGCTTCTTTTCTCTACTATTATAAAATGAAGTTGCTTTGTGTGCGTGTGCGCAGTTTACTGACGAATTTATGGCATTTACAATAATGAAATTTGGCACACATGTAGTCCCGAATTTTTTACGATTTTATAGACCAGCCCGATTTTTAAAATTTAATCTAGAAAATTTAATTTAATGCGATATTTAATAATTATTTGCTTTCCTCCGAATGGCATCAGTTATGAATCGGTATTGAATGAATCCGAATTTACTGCGGGTGTGTAGCCGTTGCCGTGTACTGGAGCCCTATTACTGGGTATCCTTTTTAAAATTTATTGCCTTTTTAAAAGCATATTAACTTTTAGTTAGCGTTAACTTTTAATCTCTTATATAAGTATTTTTTTATTATGCTTGCTACATTTTTGGAACTGGGTAACGGTTGTGCAATACTTTTATTACTATTTCTTTTTTAGACTACGATAGTTTTGATTTTGATTTTTAAAGCATATTCACTTTTAGTTTGGATTATTTGGATATTTTTTTCAAAGTTTAGCGATATCTATTTTGATCTTTTGTGCAATTTCTGGTTTGTTTCATTTATGCAATTTCTGGTTTGTTTCATTTATGCAATCTTTTATTTGTTTCTGTATAGTACTTCGATTTTCGTATAGTAAATTTTTACAATTTTTGTTTCGATGTCTTATGGAGAGAAAAGCGATATTTAATCCCAATTTTAAATTTAATGTAGAACATTTAGAAATTAATTTATTATTATATTTTTGTTTTATTTGGTTTCTTAAAAATGTCCACAGTATTGAAAGGGTCTTTACTGCACTCACGCCAATCTTGGATTTGGATCATTTATGCAAACTAAGAACATTTCTTCTATGTAGTTCTACGCTCACAGGATGATAGTGTGCTCTTCGAATTTCAACGTTTTACTGAGAAGCAAAGACATGTTCCATCAAGTTATTATCGCCATGTATACCGAGATTTAATCGGAAAAAGTGTTGTACATACGACTGAATCAGATCACTCAGAGTGGAACAGTATACACATTTGACAGATGCGTTGATGAACTATGGAAATGTTGCAAAACGAAAACTGAAGTACACAGAAATCGCTAAACTTCCAAAAAGATATCAAAACATATGTTAATATGTGAAAGGTGATGCTTTTGTAATTTTTTATGTTGCATAAATTATCAAAATTAAATATTGCTATTCTTTCCAAAAGACACTGAAACACAGAAACAAAACAAAAATTTGCATAAAAGAATAACAAAATTATGACATTTCGCTATAACGGCCTCTTTTAATTTACGCCTCACAATGTTTTGTTATACGACCAAAACTAATTCTGTTTTTATGCTTTTGTTTAGTATCAGCTTCTCCCTTTATGCGGCACTGCTACATTTTGCCTCACGAAAATATTAGGAATATTTGCACAACATTGTCATCATTTTACTGCTTTGTCGCTTTTGTGTAGTTAGACCAACACCGACTATATACAAAGCCTACTGCAGACGTCTAAAAGATAAGGACGCCTTTTCTTACCCATTAACATATCTCGGGCTTTTTCTAGTTTTGTAGCATTTTAAATAATTAAGTGGCAGAAAATATTAATATTTGGAACATAAGCATATCGACAAATTAAGTATGGTGATAATAAGTATTTTATTCTTATTATCTTCATTTTAAATTTGTAAATTTTGTTCTGGACAGAGGGTGGCGTCAGTGGTATCAGCCACACGTCCCCAAAGTCTAGCTCGGCCTCAGTACTGAGCACTTCCTCCTAACAGCCAATAAGCTCCGTCCTCCAATATCCGTGCATATTGCATGTCGTTTCCAATGATTCCACATGTCCGCGTTATTCGACACCACCCCGGGGTCTCCAAATGATGAATGGGGAAGGGATTCTGTAATCGAGTTACGTCAGTGCTGTCCAAGCTCAGTCTCCATTCCGGTAAACAGACGCATGCGTAGGAAGGAGAGAGATGCAATCGATTGTGATGGAGCGGCGGGAACAGCGACAGTTTCCGATCACTTTGGCGACTAGGGTTGCTCTCGTTTGGCGACAGCATTCCTACCCCAGCAGAGAAAATTTCCTTCTCGGGAACTCTGTTTATGCGTCTGTTCTAATAACGAGACATTTTTAATGCATTAATATAGAGAAAGATTGAAAATGATACCCACCTCCTGAAAATTGTGTCATGTGTGAATAAAGCGAAATTTTTACCAAAAAAAAAAAAATGAAAGAATTGAAAGGCATGTGGTTATCAATAAAATTAAGATATTTTGAAACTGCAGCTGGTTTTTGAAACCCAGCTGCTAATAATGGATTGCTTGCAGTTGGTTTTATTCATTAAAACCAGCTGTACACACTCAATATTTGTTGCTAACATCTTTTTTTTTTATTTCCAATGGCAAGGCTGGGAAGACAGATTGCAAAGACAAATACAATACAGTGCAGAATTGACCGAAGTCATTTTAGCTTTATACAAGGCCAGAAGTGATGGTCACTTGTGAAGGGGCACCCAGTGGGTGGACCATCATTGTCCCTAACAAAGGACAGCACAACTTACATCCATGCCCTGACCCGGAATCGAACCAGGAACCTTCCGATCCAGAGGCTAACACCTTGACCACTAGACCGGTTGGTCGGCATTGCTAACATCTAATTATTGAAATAAAATAAAAAAATATGTTCTTCAAAAAATGAAATTTAGGTTGAAAGGAAATGAAAATGGTAACAAAATAAAATTAGCTAAATTATGGAAAAATAAAAAGCATTGTAAAAAAATGCGTTCATTTAAAGGTTACTAATATCGATGAATTAAAAGAGTCTTATTTTCAAAAGTTACAACCTTAGCGTTAAATTTTTAATTTTTAAATCTAAAGAGCAAATAGATGCACAATCATGAATTAGATTACCAAAGTGTTCACAGATATATTTTTAACATTAACGTTTTTTATTTGATACTGCTGTTCTCTTTGCAAATTTACATGCTGTAGTTTTCAGCTAAGTTATCTTACATACATTCAAAAGACAGAAAGTATTCTTTACTAAGATGTCATTTATTTTTGTAAATTATTAATACTTAGATACGTCGAAGTAAAAAAGTAATTTTGGAAAGGTTAGGGTAAGACGGGGTAATTATAAACAGAATTTATGTGTTCACTTTCAGTCCCTATTTTCAAACTCTTGATAAAGTAATTAAACATTGTTCACCCTGCTAAACTAACTTTTCACCATTATACTTTGATATTTAATTAGTACGAAAATTCCAGAAAAGAAATTTAACACCGTACTCGGCTGTTTACAATTACCCCTGAAAGTAGGGATAATTGTAAACAACGATTTTCCTCGCGATATCTAATATTGAACAAGTGACAGCATGAGCAGTAGTCATGGCAGTAGAAGGAACTCCAATGTTATTTTTACCCTTCTAATACAATGCTTACAATAACCCCATTTTGATCTTTACATTTAAGAAATACTTCCACTTCTAACCCCAGCAAAATATAGTGACACTTGAAAGTTGCATTGATCATGAGGTGAATTTCCAGGAATAGATAAGAATAAATAATTCAAACATTTACTGAACAAAGAATGTATTTAGTGTTAAAAACATAAAATTAAAAATAAAAATAATAAATAAAAATTGAAAAATACAAAATTAGGTACAAAAAACAAACATTACATTTCTTACACATTAGCAGTGCCCTCAAATTGGAAATTTCTTTACGGCCTTCTTTGCTAAAGGTTGGAGTAGGTAAAATTGCTTTGACATGGTCTTTGATATCACAGAATTAGTATTTTTCAACCACAGCGAATTTAGTTGATGCATTTGAGTCCTCTAATCTCAAAATCCTCTTCTGAAACGACATCCACCCTTCATACATACGAAAAATGGGTTTACTTTCTCTTTCCCCACTCAACACCTATAATCAGACAGTCGTTGCAATGTCTTCCATGAATGGCTCCAAAATATTTAACTTCCCCTACAAGCTAGTCTTCTATATTTTGCTTGAATGTTTGGACAACTTCAAACTCTTCACCGTCAGTGTTAGTCAATTCTTTCAATAGTTCCTCATCCACACTGTCCTTGAGTTCTGCTTTCCTTTCTATTTGCTTCTTTCTTGGTTTCTTGCTTACTCCTGGCTCTTTCACTTTCTTCTCACTCGACTTCCTTTTGTTCTTTTCCTCTTCTGCCTCCTTCAAGCGTGACAGTACTTGGTCAGTTGTAAGAACTTCACCAAATGTGTGACATTTTAGTAAATCAGTCTTCCTGCTCACCAATAACGCGAAAAAAGCAATTAAACGCAATACAAACGTATTAAATTAAATTAAATACAAAATTACACGGAAAAACAGATTGATTTTCCATCTAAATTAAACGAAACTATTTGCAAAGTTATGTTTACAATTACCCGTCCCTTGAAAAATATGGGGTAGTTGTAAACATTCAGCTGTAGATGCATTAAAGTTTCCAGAAGAAAAAGTCAATGATTTTCTGTTCTATAGAAACATAACTGACCGTAGTAAAGAATTGGAACAGCATATTTTTCAATATATTATGGAGGGCAGCAGAAAATGCAACACACAACAACTTTAAAACCCAAACTTTTCAACCACGATTTTTCCACTAAACAGATTGCTATCAGCTGTGGTTAAAAGAAATACGGGACTACCATATTACATCATCAGGGTTGCCAACTTTCATATTTCACAACTTTTTAGTTTCTCGGAATTTTACGTGGGCGCTTGTATAGCTTGTTTACAATTACCACGCCTTACCCTATTTAATTTACAAATGCAGAATATAGAAACTTCAACTATACAAATACAAAAATTTTGAAGAACAAAATCTCTACTTTCCTAAAAAAGACGGAAAATGTCCATTTTGCAAGTTTTTGGTAACAGCTGATTTAGTAATTTGTATTTATTTCATTTTTAATACAGCGGCTGGGGGTAAAAATATATTCCAATGTTTGCTTTATTTATAATGTATTGGCAGAAGACATTGATCCATTTTACAACCTTTCGATAAATTAAAGTGATTTGTGTCTAACAAGGTAGCGAAATACGCCCTCTAATAGCTTATTGTTGTCGCTAATTTTACACACATTTAGTTCATTTAGACCCAACTCTATTTTTGTTTATTTAAGATGTTCCGATTGAAAAAAGAATAATAATTGCATTAAAAATAAGAATAATTCATTTTTGGGGCTGTAAAAGGCAAATATAAATAAATTTAGATCTCGTATAACAAAAAATGACAGCAGATTGACAAATACAACCTATTAGCATTCCAAACAAACTCGTAATAAACTATATCATTGAAAATCGATTCTTTGTTTTTTAAACAAAACTCGAAAACCTTTCTTGTCATGACTTAGCGAAATTTATTTGAATACTTCGCATGCTCTTGAAAATACGACTTAATTACCTTCGGCGGAAACACCTGTTTGCCAAAATACCGCCAAACCAAGCGATGAGCTTTCGAATACGGCATCAAACCGGGATTCTAAGTTTGGGAAAGAAGAGAGAGAGGTCGGTCTGACATTCGCCGATTCTGTTCCATTCGAAAACCCAGACTCCTTTCACTTCAAAGGTAACCACAAAAGTAATGAAGAACCTCTCTCTTCCAAAGAAAATGTTTCCGAACGCGTTCCATGTGAAAAAATGCCTTGACATCTCATTCATACGAAAAGACTAAGCCTGGAAAAATCACAGGTCAGTGTGTTTCTACTCTTAAAATGATTCTTCTCTCTTTCTTGGGAGTAATCCACGGAGGGATGAAGGTGTGTGATTTCCCAGACAAGAAAATAAATGAATTGGTTACTGGAGATTTGGAGCAGGTTTATATACAACTGCATTTAATTAAAACTCAGGGATGTCATTGTTATCACCCTATTTTTGATAATGAAATCAGGCAATTCACACCGCAGAGCAATCTATCCCAATGTTTGACTTGTCAGTTGAAGTATTATAATTTTATTCGAACTGGTGGTGCTTTATAAAAGAGCAAAAAGATATTCTTAAAAATGGCTATTAAAATATTTGAATCGTAATTCATCGTCAAACTTAGATGCTAATTTTTTGTCATTGGTTAAAATATATTCATGTCCAAATTTTGAATCGTAATGAGTTTTAAAATGCAATAAATTCGCGTAATTTTTGTATAATTTCTACGGTTTTGCTTATGATTCCTTGTTCTAAATGATTGTATTTCATTTTTAACATTATTTAGGAAACTAAAAGTTTTTAACTTCTTTTCTTGGACAAAAACATTCTAATATTCAATAACATGTTTTTAGAATCTTTTTGTACTTAGTATATTTACAGCTTTGTTAAATTAAATGCTATTATTAAAAAAACTGAAAAAATGTGATGCACAAACAAAAACGTTATAGTTTTTAAGGGTATGAACATTCTGTTGTTGATTATCGTGTGATAGTTCCATTATAAGAAAATATTTAGCTTTGTCGTAAAATAAAATAGCTCTGTTTGTTGATTATATTCTTTGCTTCACTTAAAAAAATCTGTCTTTTACTAGGAGCTTCACAAACACAAATTAGAAACCTATTTTTAATAAATAATGAATATTGTTAGCAATATTTAAAAGTATGTTTCTTTGGTACTAATATTTGAATCTACGTTGCAACGTATCGAACAATACACTTCGTAAATCACATCACTGTGTAGTGGATACTATTGTTTTTGTTTTTATAACCAACTAAATAAGCATCAATAAAATCATTTATCAATTAATATAATGCAATGGATATAATCACTAAATAATTTTTAGAAACTGTTTTTAACAGCCTTTTCATCATTCATTGAAGAATTCCTATACGAATATAACTACTTCAGAAAAAGTTGAACGGTTTATATATAACAAACAATGTTTGAGTTTTTTAAACAATAAAAATCAATGGATCTAATTAACAATGTTTGCCTGGATATTATCGTTTGCGTTTTGTTTATTACTATCCATCAAATGTTCTATTCAAAAATTTTTAAACGTGTTTTCACGATAAAACTATTTTATTTATGTTATATCGTTACTTGAAAATTTCCGTTAATATATTGTAAAAAAGCATTAACGATTATTTAAACGATATACTACTTATTTTAAATAAAAATATCATTCACAACATATCTAAAACTTGAATACCGAACATGGAATATTAAAAAATACAGATGCTTGGGATACATTTTTTGAATCATAGATTGCCTGATATTTACCAGACCTGGATAGCCCAGTTTGTAAACTCGCGGATTAGCAACCGGAATTGCAAGTTTGAAACTCGATTCAACTAAATACCGTCGCGAACGTAGGGGCTGATGCACATTAAATCTGCCGTGGCCTCAAATGTCGTCATGTTGGTGTGGAAGTTTAAAGAGTGGAGTGCCAGCTGAAGTGCTTACCTCGTCATCTGACCGTGGCTCAAAACTACGATTTTAATTTGCATACTTGTGTGCGTGAACAGTATCAGATATCTTTATGATTATGAAAATCATATGTGGAAACTTTTCGTTGCCTCAAACTGTCTCTGTAACATAGATTGAGAAAATGAAGAACGAATGCATGTTGCTTACACCTCGCGCACTCTACCACGTACGAAAAACTTATGAAATCATGATTCATCATGAAATCATGACCCTCTGGATGTCACAAGACTTCCAAGAAGTATGCTAGGACATACATAATGATTAAATACATACATCTATTGGTTGGTAGACTCCTGTAATAGATTCTATTGCTCAGTTTAAGACAGTAGAAGTCATGCAAGGTAAACTGCAGGTTGTATGATGTTGATCCTCAGACCCTTAGAGTTAAACGTGAAGACAGGATTTCATTTTTCTACGATGTTATTTCGCAAGATGTTGGCAAACTTGACCTGAATCAATTGACATATTGGTGTCAGCATGATATGTAGATGTCTACAAGGTCTATAGAATAATATAAAGGTCATCAACCAGCACGCTTTTGACATCGTATAAGGAATGCTCATTGTCAGAGTAGACAAACCATCATTAAATGTCTGTTTAATATGTCGTAATGGTAGCTAACATACTGTAGCCAATAGCCTGTTGTGTTGCTCCATCGCGACGTTACTAAACTACTTATCTACCTCCAATTCAGCAATTTAGCACTGTGCTTCCATAATTTTGAATTTTTGGCATCTTTAAAATGTTGGTTGTCTTCGAAATAGTTGGTACAAACAAGTTGGAAACCAAGACGGATATTTAAAAAAGGACTGAAAATAGCATAATTTAGTACACCAAGTTTGGTGTGAGCTATTATTAGCAGAATGTTATTTCGTTTCGTTGTACTTCTTGTTTTAGCTGTCCTTTTTATAGCAAGGAAGAATCACACATATGTCACTTAAATGAATCATCAAACCTCTTTTTTTAAATAAAAATTTACTCAAAATGTATTTTAAGAGGAAATAACTGGGAATGTTTTTTTATGTTTCAAAGGTTGACTAAGTTAGGTTATTAAAGGTTGACTACTTAGTTTCTTTCGATCGCTTCGGGGTCTTTTAGTTCCTAAATTCCAAATTAGATTCCATAAAACTTTACACATTTTATTCGGGATACCTCAAATTGCAAAATGTGTTATTAGATTTTAAATAGAAGGGGCATAGAACTAAACAGGTAAAAACCTAAGAATCCGAGACAAAGTAAGGATGCATTGTATAAAGTAAGAATCTCTTTTTCTCAAATTTCTTCTAACTCCTTGTAAATGTTTTCAATGTATTGGGTTAATGTAAATAAAAGAAACATTCAATCGAATTGCTGCGGATTTTTTTTATTCTACTCCGTGAAATATGCATACTTAAACTCAAATTGAAATAAATTAAATGACAAGCTGTTATCTTCACCACAGTTATTTAAATCGTAAAAAACTTTATTTTGCAAAAATATTTATTTTGTCTGTGGATTTAAAATTCAACTATTTAGCGAACTTCTGAATTTCAGTAGAGGATGTCATTTTTCATTTTTGGTAATTAGTTCAAATTCATAAATCTTAAGAGAAGTTTTTGTCGATATAAAATTTTGGAATCTCGGATAATATAAAAATGTCGGAAAGTATTCAAACGTTGTCAGGCAGTAATTATTTATTTCGTTCCAAAATACAAAAAAAAATTATTTTTACAAATGTAGTAAAACGGCATATTTTTTAATAAGTGATTTAAATGTGAAATTAATAGTCAAAAGATTAAAATAAAGAGAATTGACAAATTAGCATTATTTATGCTAGTATTAGTATTTTTCATGCTTATTAAACAGCAAAAAAAAGTCAAAATTTACTCTTTAATCAATATCAGATGCTGGTATTAATCTAACTATGCTTCATATTTTTTTCAACGAAAACTTGAAAATAAAAAGTTAAATAACATTTCAGAAATGAGAGAAACAAAAAAAGCAAAAATAAATGTTCCATTTATTTCCTAACATGTTGACGCTTAATTACCTATATCACTCATCTACTCAAAACACTAAAGGAAACTGTACTTTGATGTGTAAAGTACAGCTATCCCTTGGAAACTCTGCGAAACCTAGGAATAATGTAGCACAATCAACACTTTTCACAAGGAGATAGATATATGACTTACATGAATACATCTCCACACGTCCAATAACATTAATTCATTTTCAAAAAAGAGAAAGCTATTTCCTAGTTGTACTATATAGCTTGTAATCACAAGCATAATGACTATGTAGCCATATCCCTATTGGTTGAAAGAATCGAATAAAGGATTCTAGTGGTCAAAAAGTCTAATCCTGGTTAGAGGTTATGCAGGGAAAACTACAGGTGGAATGGTGGCATATTGCCTGAATGAAACTCAGAATGCAAGAAAGAGTGAGGAGACGTG
Organism: Metellina segmentata; assembly: GCA_947359465.1. Lineage (NCBI taxonomy): Eukaryota > Metazoa > Arthropoda > Arachnida > Araneae > Tetragnathidae > Metellina > Metellina segmentata. The sequence goes on from OX375875.1 coordinate 58,372,370, forward strand.
GAAATATTAAATATATGTATTAATTGCTCCTGGTTCATGGATTTTTATCTATTCGGTTACATACAGTCTATTTTAGATCTGATAACCTGTGTCCTGAATAAAATATTACATTTTATAGTAACTAAAAGTACCTAATTTGGGGTTTACGACAAATAAAAACTTGTAACGGCTAAGTGTCTAAAAAGACTTAACCTGAATTTTGAAACCTACAAAAAAAAAATTCAGGTATTCCGACTTTCAAATGCATTTGAGTACAATTTTATTCAATACTAGCTGAATAAACAGGCGTTGCTCGGGTTTTAAATATGACCGCGACAGCTAAAACATGACCGCGATAATTCTCTGTGTTAACTCATACACAAACCTTGTCTAACGTGTTTCCTCATCCATGTCCATTTATTGCAAAAAAAACAACTTTAGATTTTAAAATTGGGGCTTCGAGGGGCACTTTTAGGACTACTTGTGTGCCAATTTTTAAAGCTACAGATTTTTCTGAAGACAGGAAAGAAATAACATGTTTTCCGCAGTGTCCTTAGGTATAAGTATTTCAAATTTGGTGTTGATAAGTCAAACGGTGTAGATTTGTATAGAGAATATACACACATACATACGTAAATCTTTTTTTATATAGATAGTCATTTCGAACAGAAAAACATGCAGATTTCTAAATGCATTGCAAACAGAAACTACCAAACGCACAAACTCAACATTAATTGAAGTTATTAAGCAAAACATTAGGAAATCCGTTTAGGGATAGCAAAAAATATATTCTTATCATTTTAATATTTCATCTCTTTTGCCGGAAACAGGAAGGCCTGCTTCATTATCATGGGGTTTCATTATTAAGAATTTTGGCGTCATACCGTGTCTAAGACCCAACGAAATGGAGAATTTTTATACTTGTTTTAGTTTGTTAATTCATATTCTTAGCCAGCACCCCCAACCAGAAAGTAATAAAAGACTTGATACGAGAATTGGCAGCCAAACCGTATTTTGTTTAGCAATATTCTTGGAAAAGGTGGCTGGTGTTTAAGTGTACGGGTATTATAAGTACATTTACTTATTTTAGTTTGTTTCTGAATAAATTAGATCGAATTTCTTGTATTTTCGAAATAAAGTTCCTAAAATTGTATGCAAAATTAATGCATTCTGAAAACTGAGGATGAAATTTGTACGCATAGATTAATGTTATTTTGAGGTGTTACATCACGTGATCAGTAACAGTATTGTCACGTCACCGTATCATCTTAATTTATGAAAAAATATAGATTAAATGTAAATTTGATGCTTTATAATGTCCGCAATATTTGATGAGCAATGTGACAGACCTCATGCATATGAGCATAGTTGTATTTAGTTGTTGGATTCGTTAATATCCCGGTTGGATTCGTTAATGTCATTGTTTGCCAATTAGACTAATCATGTGAATTCATGACTTCAAAGTACTAAAAAAAAGTGAGCTGTTCTTCATGTAACAGTGGAGAATAACGCTAGGTGGGCAGGCAATTAAATTTCTCATGTGAATTTTTCCCCTTGACATCATATACTCTAGTTGCAAGCTATCTTTTGGATTAAAAATCTAGTTTTTTCTAAATATTGCAATATATCTTTAACCAAAAGTAATTTACCTCTGTATTTTAGAGCATGCAAATAGGCAAAATTAAATTTTCTTGCCATAAATTTTAATCGTGACATTGCAAAAAGAGGAACGGTTAACTTTTTCACCAATTTAGAGGAGCATTACTGGCAAAATCTAGATCCTATGTTTTTAAGTCTAGGTACTGAATTCAAAATCTGTCTTCTAGTTCTAGATTTTACACCCAACTTGTTACTCTTAAAAATGTTACTATCTATTGAATCCATCTAAACGAATGGCAATATTGTCGACAGAGAATAAACATATTAATTGATAAACTGATTAACTTTTATTACAGCAAAGAGTATTAAAAACTAACCATTAGATTTTAGGTCCAAAATAAAAATTATGAACATTCTGTGTGTGTGATAATGTTATATTTACTTTCAAGCCGAATATACACACACACAAAAATGTCTATTTCTCATTATGAAAATAATCATTTAGTGTCAAAAAAGTGTCTCCTAAAAACGGCAGTTAATGAATTTCTGTTCTAAACCGACGATAAATGTATATGTTTTTTATCTACAAAAAAAATATTCCTCTTCTACCACAGAGTGCAACACAGGGCCTTGAAGGAATGAGGGGCCTAGAACTAAGATAGAATGAAATGCAGAATAATAATTACTGCATAACAAAAAAAACCATGGTTACATAAATTTCCAGAATGTAACAAAAACCTTCTTTGGTAAGAATACGCTATCGGGGACTTTTTTGTCATAAGTAAAAATTTGTCGCCAATTCCAAAGAGATGTCACCGAATTCGGGTTATCAGAATTAGGAACAAACGGAACGACCTTTGCAATGCATCTTTACCATCCTTTATAACACAACGAAACTCGAAGGTACGGGGCTAAAGGATGGAAATTTTTTGCAACTCTTTAAAAAGAGTTCCTTCCTACTAAAGTTCAAACTGTTAGAGATCATATGGTCCGTCATACCTGCAATGGTCACTTGCGGACCATTGTAGGCATGGTAGACCATCTGATTGACCATTGATCCAAATCTGTGGACTTATCCATGAAACCCCGTTATTGCCTAGGACGAATTGCTTCAGTTAAAAAAGTAATGCAAACTGACCATATTTCAACGATATGAATAGTGAACTTCTAAAATCGTTCGCACGACTCAAGACGGACATGAGAGATACTAAACAATCATGTAGAGAGCGTTATTGCTTGAAGGTCAGAAAAATTTGTTTCTTCAACTGTTGTAAAACCAAAAACCTTAATTCAATTTAATTTTATAAAATTAAAGTTTCAGGTGATCTAATACAATACTTAATCCGCTGTCAGAAACTATAGAAAGTAAGTAAATAAACAGAAATGGGTCGTATGAATGGATTGTTCAGACGACAACATAAACTAGAATTTATTTCTCATAAGGAATCTGCAATAGTTAAAAGGTTAACATTTAAAGACTTACTCTTAACCGAACTAATTTAATGGTAAACTATAAATGAAAAATTTCTGTTTTGTGCACTTTTTCGGGGAGGGTCTTTAGTGAAAGACCTTACTTCTTGCGGAGACATAATTACGTTAGCTTGCGAATGTTTCGAATGAATTAACAAAACTGCTAATAATGTAAATAAATATTGCAAACATCCCTTTAAAAGATATTCAAACCTATATGGAGAAAACGCTTATGGAAAAATTAACCAATTTATTCATGTTATTCATATTTATAATTAAAAATCTTTAAATGAAAAATGTAGAGCTATAAGTGTAATAAAATGTACAATTGGAAACGTATGCTTTTTTGTAATGTGTTAATTCGACAAATTGCGGATGCAACAGTGTACCCCATTTCATTCTGTAACTCAGTACCTCATATGGCATAGCTTGTAACAAAAAAATTTTATGACTACATAATGTGAATTTAGATTATCTATTTTAACTCAAAAGAACCTAAACACAATTAGCTTTACTACTAAATTATTCATTACAAAATAACCACCACTCATGAATAAAGAGATTTTAATTACAAACAAAACATTTTACTTTTAACATGCAAAAATAGAGATTTCCTTATAAAAATTCAACTAATGATGAAAATTCTTCCAAAATACATGGACTTCTGTAAAACAAGATGGCTGATACGGCTGTTAGCAAATAGGAAGAAATGTGGTTGCTGCCACTTTAAAATTAAATTCACTGTAACACTGTGTCCCACCTTCCCCTATTCTAAAACAATATAAAATACTTTTTCAAGATTGGAAATATAAGCTGGGATGATAAAAAATGCCTAGATTGGTGAGTATGGACAATAACATCGAAACCTGCTCTGAGATTGTAGTTGAATAAATTAGTAACATCCAAGTGTAATTTTTATAGCTGAGAAAATTTAAAACATTTTTACCATGTCACTTTAGAAGCAATAGTCAGATAAGTCTTCCCAATCTCGTAGCCATGATTTTATTTCAAGGGAGTTATATTGCGTAGTATTTTTTAAATAAGGATTTGGATCATAGAATTTTTTTTTTTAATTTCAATACATCTCTATGTTATCTTATAGTTTGTTAACAGAGAAATTTTAAAATCACTGATAAGCTTAAAAAAGTTATGCATCTCAGTTGATAGCAGCACTGAAATCATTTTAATGTGGATATTTGTCTCCCCAAAAAAAAGATTAAAAAAATCGATTTTTCAATTTTGATTAATTTAAAACGTTTGAAAAATTCTTACTCAGCTTTTAAAAAATTCATAAAAAATTTGCATTAGTTCGCTTACATTTAAGATTTTTCTGACACTTCTATTTCAGTTTCTAACCCCTTTCAGCTTAACTTAATCGCATTTTTCTCACTAAGAGAATTTTTCACACACTGTTCGCATTATCTTTTAAACTGCTAAACTTACACATATGAAGTTTGTAATTTCGTTAAACAATCGTTATATCCATGAAATAACACGAAATTTTGCACAAAAGAGTTTTGTTCAGAATTTGAATACACTTGGATAGAAATTATGCTAAGTATTAAGTGAAATGCTTATTGATTTATTTCATATTTTTGCGTTACTTGAATCATATTTTTGATTTCAGTTTAAATATTAGAAGTGGAAATGACCAGCTATGGGAGGTCTTGTAATTTTTTTTCAATTTGAGTACTAATGTGGCTGTTCTAATTCATAAAAAAAAATTTTATTGGGTTAGAACCAATACACTACATTTTCTTCAAAGGTGTAGATTTCATTAATTTCCCATAATATTTTATAATTTAAAAAAATTAAATAAACTGTTTATTTTACCAGTTATGGTCGTACTAAAAACTAGTAATGATCATCCTAGGTGAATTTACAATTTTCATAAAACACACCAAAGTATTCAATAAAATTAATCTTTATTGCTGCTTACTACACAATCCTCAGTTTATTATTGGTAAATATAATTAATCAAAACTGTCGTTAAAAAAAAAAATTTCGATGGTTTCATCATAACCTGTTTTAACATATTGAAAACATGAGGGACAAACAAATATATATCTTTCATCATCACAATCTGATAAATTCTCTTAGAATTCTTTAGGCAGACATCTGTGATAATAATTTTTGTTGCATAAACAGCATACAATGTTAACGTAACGTGTTAAAACAAAAAATACACTATTTTATAATCAAACAAAGCTATAAATCATCTAAACATTGATAATAGTGTGTGTGTCACATGAGCCCATTATTTTTTTTTCATTTCCAATGACAAGAGAATACGATAAACATTTTACAAAACATCCTAAACAAGGAACAAAAGAACAGTAAGAGAAAAATGCCAAAGTTTCTCGCTCCCCCTCCCTATCAGCATCTCTCTAGCACTCCTATATCTTTTCACCTCAGAGCTCCCACGCTGAGCTGAGCATCGTTGGATGTTGTACCTGTCCATAAGATCGTCCTTTCAACAGAGCGGGCAGTTTGAGATGCCGTAAATGTGCCCACTATAAAAATATTTATTTTTCATTAAGTAGTTACAGGAACCATGACTTGAAATAAATAAATAAAACATTCTATTTGATAAAAAAAATTTGCCTGTATGATAGGAAAAAGGGTTATAAATCAGTACATACCAATAAATCCGAAAAAAATTCACATTCAAAGAAAATAACCTATATATGAGACACGTGTCCAATGAAATCATAAATCACTGGAAACAAAAACGCTGTTTGGAAAAGATAGAGATTTGGGTGTTCTTAGAACGATATTGAATGAGTCAATCTTTAGAAGCCATTAATTAGATTACTAGAATATTTTTTTTAAACTGAATTATGTCAATTCAATGTAAACCTGCCCATTACTGGTTGGCTGACCATTACAGGTAGTTTTTACCCTTCTCTCTTACACGTTTCAGTCATTATTGTGGTAGAAAATGCATGGATTTACTCAGAAAGTTGTTCTTAAAAACATTTATATTTCATTGAGTTTATGTAATTTCGAATAAAATATTGCTTAATTAAAAAATATTAATATAATTTGTTGTATTATGTAATATGAAGTATACATAAACAGTGCTAAAAGTTTTATTGTGATACATACTAAACTTTAGTTAAACAATATCGAATTAGGCTGTTATACCACCTGATTTGAAGGCTTATAAAGGTACTGTACCCTTTAGTATATATATATATATATATATATATATATATATATATATATATAAATTATTAATGATAATAACATACATATACATATATATACATACATATACATATATATATATATATATATATATATATATATACATATATATACATATATATATATATACATATATATATATATATATATACATATATATATATATACATATATATATATATACATATATATATATACATATATATATATATATAGAGAGAGAGAGAGAGATAGGGTTTTAAGGGGAAGTCAGTCATTTAATTCTAATCGATAACGCATAACGAACAATGAATAGTATGCTTTCTCACAATCAGTACACGAGTCTTATATCTTTCTGATTTCTGAACAGCGTAGTACAGCTTTTACCCTAAATCAAACATTTAATGACTAAATGACCACATCTATATATATGATGAAGGACCCATGCTACTCATCCAACAAGCTTGGGTTTGAGACTGGCATGTATAGATTGGGTAAGGTAAGGTAATTTTAATTAACGTCGTACTAGAGCAACACAACGGGCTATTGAAGACGGTCTGGGATGAATCCCCTAAGGTAAAGATCCGAGGATACCACCACTTGATTTTGAACCACGGTCAGATGACGAGGCAACACCTGAGCTATGTATAGATTGGGATAATCTCAGTAAGAGCATTCGATCTGTTGATGAAAGAAATAAAATGTGGTTTGAAGTCATACAGCATTGCTTTAACCCTACATGACATTTAATGACTGAATAACCACATCTATAAACAGGTTGTATGTCCCAAATCACTCAACCTACCAACCAGGGTTTGAGACAGACTGGTATGTATAAATCTAGAACCTCAGGAAGCATATGGTCTTAAGTTGATTGAAAAAGGAAAATGTGGTTAGAAGTCATGCGGTATTGCCTTTACCCTACACTGCCTTTAATGATTAAATAACCACATCTATAAATAGGTTGTACGGTCCAAGTCTCTCAGTCTACCAACTAGGGTTTGAGGTCCCCATGTAGAAATTGAGAGAAACTTAGGAATCTTTCAGTCTTGTATTGACAAAGAAAGTGAAGTGTGATTATAAGTCATGAAGTGAAGACTGCTGGTTGCGTGTACGGATACGCCCTACAGAGGGCTGAGAGTCATGCATGTATTTTCCCACATCTGTTTCCTGGAATTCTTTCAACCAACAACTATGCCTAGTTAGTCATTAAATTCATTGTATGGTAAAAACAATAGTTCACTCCTCATGAATTCTTTGAACACTTAGAGGGCTAGTTAATTTTGTACACATAAACTTAAAGTTTCAAATATTTTAGTGTTTTACAACATGTGATTTGCTTAAATACAAGAACATTAAATAATTATCTTTACAATATTAACATTATGAGATCCTTAAAAATTTGGGCAAGAAGTTTTCTTTATCGTTAATGGAAAAAATATTGAAACTGTTCTTAGACGATACAAAAAATTATAAAATCGAAAGGAACATTTATGTATTAATTTTTTTAATTAACTTTACTAATACACAAGTAAATTTCATACGGTTTTTAATTCGCTATGGTGGTATTATCTTATAATTTTGTTTACACCTGCTTTATATACAAAAAATAAGCAACTTTAATTGATACTCTCAGTAAGATATTTAACAGTGTGAATTTTTAATTAAAAAAGTGTTTTCTATACAAAAACACTTAAAAGTACATGCAGAACAAAATGTTGTAAAAGGTGATAGACTAGAAAAAAGATTTTATATTTCTAGCCTCGTATTTAATATTCTTGTCCAGTATTTCTCAATTTCTCAGAAAGGGTTACACAGAGGGTGAGAAACGAATAGGTTCTAAATCCTTCTGCCCAAATCTATTTCAATCACGTTTCCGTTACGGGTAATTTGGTACTTCGTGGTTATTTCTGGCTGTCAAGGGGCTGCTCAGTCACTATGAAATATCGGTCCGATTTCCCTCAACACATTCAATCGCCATTTAGATCCACCAGCTCCGTCTCTGGATGTACGGAGTACTCAAATTTTCTACGTAGGTTTGTATTTAACTGGGCCCCTTTAAAAATTTTCCCTACAGATGGTTTCAAAGAGATATCTTGTTCATCAAGATGCGACTAATTAAGCTAATGACGAGATATCTCGTCATCAATATATGTTCGATTTTGAATCATTACGAAATCAAAACATTGTCATTTTTCTTCTAATGATGAGATTTCTAGTGATCAATATATTGGCGATTTTCATATGACGATATGATTAAGACATGGTCGGTTTTCATATAATTATGAGATATCACGTTCATCAAGATCTGGTCAGTTTTGCTAGTTGCGTCGAGCATTAGTGTACTGTAACAGTAACCTATCGATAGACCGCCCGGAAGAGGCAAGATATAGCGTCAACCAAGAAAAAATATGTATTTATCTTAGAAACAAGTGCGAATCATACATTATATTTTGCTAATTGTATTTAAAATTATGTAAAACTACCTTACGATATTTTTCTACTTTTCTTTCGCTGTCTGACTTATGACCTCCAACCGTGATTAGACTATGCCTGTAGATGCCCTTACGAAATTTAAGGGCACTGGGAAGTCACAATCCTTCAAAAAATCGAATTTTTGATTTCAATTGCATTTAATAGAGGGCACCAATACGAATCGATTGATGTATCACTTATTACGTAAAATGCATTTTAAGTTACTAAAATTTAATTTTGAAATTATCCTTTTTGGTTTCGGTTTCAGGTTTGAAGTTTCGATTTTGCCGACAATGAATTATATATATATTTTTTAAATATTTTATATTTTTAGTATATTTTTGTATAAATATACATTTTAATCGATTGGTAACAGGTTTAACTGCGACTGTTATTATATTTAACCGCAAATTTTGTTTACTTGTGCTTTGGAAAGTTCCTATCGATAAAGCAAGGAGATGCTATTTTGTAGTTTTTTGTCGTTTTCTCAAAATGATAAATTTTTATCTTCAGGTGCGCTCTGTGAAAAAACTATTAAAGCTATCAGTCTGAAATTTTGCATACACATGTATTTATATTAGACAATTATGTTAAAATATAAACTATTGACGAAATATGAACATATTGTTTTTTAATGGGTGATTAGTAGGTATAAAAACACAAAATTTTCATAAACTGATTTAAATTGTGCCTAAAAATTTTTTTCCTGGTTATTTTCAACAAAAAATACTTTAATGAATTCAAAAAACATTTCTAATGACAGGGAAAAAAGTTGCTACTCAATATATATTAAAGTTTTTTTACAGAGCTCACCCAAAGTGAACTCACTGTATTGAATTAATTTTTTTTCACCGAGTTCTATATAAATGCTCTCTACAAAATATTTTACTTTTAAAATTTTTATTTTTTAGCTTGAATTAGTTTTAAAAGGCATTACAAACATGTGTACAAAAATTTATATTGGTACTTATAATAGCTTACATTTTATATGCATTCGAATATTGGTCACATTTTCATGATTTCTGGCCTTTGATGACTTCCCGGTGCCCTTAACAATGTTGCAGAAAAGCCCTTGGGTAAGGGTAGAGATGATTGGTTGGAAAGGACAACACACCATACAACACCCATAAACTAAACATAATTTATAATATTAACATTTCATCGATGCTAATTAACTTCAAATACGAATTACATAAGCATGAGCTATTTTCGAGCATAATTTTCACATTTAAGTGACTGTTCAGTACTTTGAGCAACATAACTTGATGAATTGCTTAAATTCCACTTGTTTCTGCTCCGTTTGCTAGCATTTCATAGAAGATCATTTCAAGAATCCTTTACGTTGCTTTCTTTACAACTAATGAAGATAGAAGAGATACTTAAAAGTTGTGAAGGAATTTGTGTCTGTAATAAAAATATATATATATATATATATATATGCAGGTGATGTTAGAAGTCCGCGGGAGAATATAATGAAATTCAAATACATGGATTTACAAACTCTTTCAAGAATCACTCCCTATTTTGACCACAAAAATGTGTAACAAAATTCGCATTGAAGATGTTTCTATGAATGACTCATTTCACTCAATGAAAACGTATTTTAATTGCATAGATGAATTAATAAGACCATCGTAAGTTTCAGCTTTCTGACAAACTTCGCCTCCCGAGTAATAGGCGTTTCTTATGGTTAACGTTGCATGGATGCATCCAATCAGGTTTAGTTGCAGTATTTCCTGTATCCCAATAAACCTGACGTCTTTTTTATTCGTCTCCAAGACTGCCATTAATCAATATTATCAAAGCCCAACGTCACATCCATTTTCACTTCACCTATGCATTTGTATTCTAACTATGCATTGAAAGGCGAATGCGCGGGGGGTTGAGATATATATAGATATTTATAATCAAGCTGAGTACTCAGTCAATCGTAGCGATGCATGAAAATGATTTATGCTATTACCTTTTCCTGGTCTTTTCTGCTTTACTTTATTCGCTGATGAGCGGGATCACAGTTACACTTTCGGGGTAGTTGATCTGTGTCAAGTACGAGATCGTGTCTTTGCACATAAAGTATTTGACTTATGGCTTATTTTTATGAGGCACTATTTTGGGCAGATCCGTTTTCGTCTCTAAGGCCTTTAATTTATGGGGGTTCATTTTCGGTTGAATGTAATTTCTTCCACGCCCATTCAATGGTAGATATTTGTAGTTCGAATACGATTAATGGACCTGTAAGGATGTTTCCATGAGTTTGCTTTTTTTTCCATTCATTGTCACTACGAAGATATACCCGTTCTTCAACCTGCAGTGTCCACCATGTCTTCGAACCAATTTCGATCTTCTTTATCTATGAAATCTTTCCAAGTGTTCTTTAATTCTACCAATAGATGCGGTTCTTTAGTTATTATGTGAGTTTTTGGGGGAAAGCAATACTACACAACTCATAAATCTCGTGACGTTCTGAAGGTTCAATAAATCTCCAGCTCACTTTGTGAATTTGCTTCCTAGGACAACACATCAGACTTACCTGCTGAAAAATTCACCCGGTTCCAGAAATGATAACGTGTAACAAACGCTGTTGTTCCGCTACTACAAAGCTGTTTAAAATTATAGGATACAGAATATCACCGGCTTACAAGTGAAATACACAAAGTCAAATTTTGTAGTCATACATTTAGTTTTTAAAAATTTCTGGTATAGTATGTGGTGGTGATTTTTAGACTCGTGAAGTCCATTAAGTCATTTTTTTATTTGCATGAACTTCAGATTTCTTTTTGAGAAATCCAGTTACTGCGTTTAGCATAGTGGTAGAATTCTTCACCTTTTTTTTCTTCTCATAACTGCGTTTTTAAGGCTTAGTGTGCTTCATTTGTAAGCCGACTATGTAGTCCGTATGTGTAAAAGTGTATTAGACTTTTCCTTTACCTATGAGGGCAACTTTGTACTCTCTCTCCGTATCCTCTCCTCCTCTTCTCCCCTATCCCTTTCTCTTTCAGTTCATGGACCTTGATACTGCTCTTCAAATGTTTACGCAAAAAATAATACTTACCTATCAATTAAATTAAATAGAGAATTTATAACCCAATAAAAATTTTAATTGAGTTTTATCTTACGTTTTACTAATGCGTTATTTCTAGTCAATTGAAGAATTAATAAGGCATCTGTGTAAATTTTATGCCTCTAAAATTTTGACTAAGTCTTTCAAATTTTAAATGATTTTGCCAGAAGTCCCCAGGATAACTAAAAACCTAATTAAAACCAGGTGTCCGTTGAAAGACAATATTTTTATTTGCAAACTTACTTGATGTTTTTTCTTATCTCTGCAAGACATTTGAAACAATTTGAGAAACAGGAAGAGATTGAAACGGGTTTTTTATAACAAAAGTGTCCTTTTAACTATCACCACTCAATAAGTAAATAAATAATAAAACCACGATTAAAATAAATCTTTTTTAACCCACCTGATGGTATCTCGACGAGGTATCTTGTTATTGGCAAAAATGATCAAACCTTGATGGGCGAGATATCTTGTCATGAGAGAGAGAAGAAAACTGACCAGATCTCATCACCAAAAAATAGGCAATATCTTAATGACCTAAAAGCAAAATTGATCAGATCTTGATGGACGAGATATCTCGTCGAAACCACTTGGAGCATTAATAACAGGAGCTCCTAGCATTGGTGAACCTCATACGGAATCGGGGCTCCATTGAGCTAATAGACAATCAAGGTGGTACGTGAGTCACTCCATCAGTCTTTTATTCATCTATATATTTTTAATTTTGTAAACTATCTTTCCTCGAGGGTCATTTCCCTGAATTAGAACGAATGTACTTTAATTGCTTCTTTTATATTTTATAAAGATAATATGCCACTGGGACTTTTAAGAATAATTTTAGAAAAGATCATATTACAAAACCATACCAAATTCTTATTACCAAAATATGCCATTTGTTCACATTTCATTTACATATTATTGGTGTTCGTGAAAAACAAGAGTTACTGGAGCGTTTTTAACGGTAGTAATCTAATGTTTTTGGTTAGTTTGTAATTTATACTAAGATAAATTTATTTCCACTTCATTATAAACTTATCTGAATACTATATAGTTATGTAAAAAGTAATTTTCTATATTTTAATTCATTCCGTTTCCCTCATTGTTTAGTTATCACTTCAAAATATAAAAAGGTATTTGATAGAATATGATTAAATAATTACCTTATAAATTACTGTGTAATATAAATTAAATAAACATTTGTCTTTTCATTGTAAATGTAGAACAGTAAAATTATGTGGTACAGTGAAATGAAAAAGCAAAACAATCTATAAAAATGCATTTTCACAGAGTTTTAGTTTTGTTTATTTTTGTACGGTAGTAGTTCTCAAATGTTTCTCTAAAAGAACCCTTTTAAAATTAAAAATGTCCGTGAACCCTTTAAAAAAGTTTGCAATTAAATAAAACATATAAGGACTTTTTTTTATTATGATCCTAATTTTCTCTTTAAAATTGGGAGTAAAATAATTATATCTATATTAAATTGTGTATAAAACGTTAAAAGAGAAGTAATGACGCTTTAAAGTTCTGCAACAGAGCAAAACTATAATTCTGAAATGAAATAGACACTAAATATTATGCAATCTCTTAATTATTCATTCTTAATTAAAATAAAAAAGCTCTTAATTGGAAAATTATAGTATTGAGAACATGAAATATATACATTAATTCTAATGTGAGTAATGAAGTTGTTGTATAGCATTTGTATCAGCAATGCTTGATTAAATGTCTGATAATTTTAATGTCAAGTGATTCAAAATTTCACAACTTTCAAGTCTTTTGCAAATAAATAAATAATGAAATCGCATACTATAGTTGTTTCAGATTTTAGAACATAAAACAATCGGAGAAAATAATGGGATATTTTATTTTTCTTGGAAGTTCTGTAGTATGAATGTACTTGTAGTATCTAGTGAAGTATTGAATGTTTTACGTGAAATATTGAACCTTAGTGACGTATTGCTCACTTCGAGAACAACTGCGGTCCGATCACTTTTTGCTACCCCAGAGCTACTTAGACCATATACAACTTTAGTACTTTTAAATATTGGTGGTACTTCAGAAAAAACGTGTGTCCATTCTTTTGCACTTGGACTATTCTAATTATTACCACATTAGAATAGCTATGAAACATTCTTTTGACGAGAATAAGAGCAGTTATTACAAGAACCTCTTAATGGCAATACAAATCACCATTCCCCAGTAATTATTCGTGGTATATATCCATATATCTGAAATCCAATGCGTAGCTTTTTCATGGGTTCCAGAAACACGCACCAGCGATCAAAACATACTTAATTCCTCTGATTACATCTACATCCCATCGGTAATGCAGGGACATTAGCATGATACCGGCCACGTGCCGGACTCCACCCCTTTCCATCCTGCTCGGCAGAATCCAGCGAAGGCGGACTACCTGAGGAAGTAAAAAAACGCATCAATCAATACCAATCCCACGTGTCCCTCCGGAGCAGCAGTGATGGACGATCCGGCAGTCCGTTCATTGTCCAGGGGGCCGTGATGCGTGATGGGCGCAGTGCCGGACACGCTTCCCTGACCGCAAAGCGGTGAGCGTTCGCGAGATCGCGTGACAAACTGTCGGCAGCCTCCCCATGATGTATGAAGTGGGTTTTTATAGCGTCTGTCTGACTCTCTGGATCCGGTGACGAGCATGGGAAACACCCCCGCCGCTGCGGGAATGTCGGTCGCTGTCTGGACGGAGGTCTTTTGGGGACTTAAACGGGTGAAAGGCGATGATCGCTGTCCATTGACCGGTCGCCGAGAAATTGTAAGTTCACCACCTGTGTCAACCCTTCAAGTGGTTTCGACGAGATATCTAGTCTATCAAGATACGACCAATTTGCTAATGACAAGCTATCTCGCCATCATATTGACAATTTTTTGAAGGTATTGACAAGATCTCGTCAGTTTTTTTCTAATGGTGAGATATTTCGTCCAACATGATATCTTCAGTTTTCTTCTAATAACAAGATACCAAGACAGCTACCAGGAGGATTCAGAAAGTATCGTAATCTTCGAGTTATATTATATTAAATTCAAACTCCTAAAAGTGCGATTCGAGATGGCTTGACAGAAAAATAATTAGCTTGTGTCCTAGAAACCTGTCATCGTGGGTTTTTTAATGTGATTGTTTGGAAATATGTTATTCTCGTGCCATTTGCTCACTTAAGTTTGTAATGAGTGGTGTTGAATCGGTGGTAGGGTATATAAATTTGACACACGTAAATGACACTTCTTTAGATCAATGATCTTATGATTCCTCTTTAAGTAATAATTGATACAGAATTTTTACTTGTTTAGAAATTTTTATTGCTGTATTTTTTCATAGAATGGTGTAATCGTTACTCCCCCTTCTGTCCCAAAATATGTGTCACATTTAACATTTTAATTGCATTTCTAAATTGTTGTCACGTTTATAAAAATGGTGAAAAAGTGAAAATTATCGTAAATTTAAAGGTTTATTTTCTCTACCATGGTTAAATAAAACATGTTTTTAAGACAGATTTGACTTATAATATAGCTTCAAGATTACATTTAATTTTAATTGATAGGTGAGTACATATCTCGTTTTTTCTTTCATAATATTTACAATTTTGTTGGCATTACTTCCAGATAACACTATTACATTTTCCATACATGTATGCAACGTTTTAAGAAAATATTTTATTTCTTTTTCTTGAAATGGAAAAAGTTCTTGCTTTTGCCAGCCTTTGTTTGTAATAAAAAACGATCGAGTGCCATTCTTAGATAACCTTAACTGTATTAACGTGGACAGCATTTACAAAAATGCTGTCTACGTTGATACAACTATATTAAAAATTGAAGAAACGCTATTAATAGACGAAATAAAATTATGTAAAGGGGACACTTATTTTGGGACAAAGGGATTATTACTTCTTTTGAGAATTTATGGTGTCTAACGACACTTGACAAAGTATCTGAATATTGCATGCATGCAAGAGACATTTTTACTCTGTCGCAATCCTTTTTTCTGTTCTGGAAGTAGAGATAAACAGTCATAACATAGATAAAAGTAAAGGTAGATTATTAACTATGCGCAAAAATGTTTCTTTAATTTTATTATTAAAAGAGTATATACAAAAACTGCACAAGGCTTTCTTGCCGATCATTCTGCATAACATGTAACACGCCAAATATAATTATTATCTGTATTATTTTACCCTTTACATTGTACGTTTAACATTAATACCCAACGGTTAGGCAGTAGCTTAGTTCATCTATTAAATATGAGTTGCTGTCTCATATACCAACTTCGTATAGGTTTACATAATGGTACCTAGATACGTGAATCCACATTTGCACCTTTGTTTTCTGTTTGGCAAGAAGTTATAGGTATTTGGAATATAATTCAGCACAAACTGGTTCTTACTTTGTGGTACCCATGTTTATATACTACGGGTATGCAAGCCAATAAGTAGTTATGCATAAACACACACACAATAATTGTTTTTAACTCAAAATTAATATAATTTCAATTGGCTTTGGGAGAAGGCCGGAATTCTAATAATTCTGGATTTTTAAAATCATACATTTCCCACACAATTCATGCAGTTCTTTGTTTTTATTATAGGCTCCATCCCATTATGCGGCAGCGTTGCCGCCTAACATGCAGCAGATCCTCGCTTTACGTTTACGTCACAGCGATCGTTCTCTTCACCGTATGCAACATCCTAGCCATGATGTTTATTTCCAAAAGCTCCAAAGGCAAAAGTCCACCGATTGCCAAGATCAACGCACCGGAGCACATATCGGTACAGGACGGCGGGCTGCTGATAGGTAACCTGTTGTCCAGCTTCGTCTTCAACTTCAATCAATCGTCTTCCAGGACAGACAGTAAGCGCACATACATCATCCACGACGCGGTCGTGGTTGGCAACGCGTACGGGACGTACGGAGGATCGTCTCACGTCACACTTGCCACCCAGTGCTCTGTAGACTGGCTCCACATGCTGTTCGAGATGGCAGACATCTGGAGAGGGCCCATGTCCGTCGCAGTATTCGTTCCTGGTGTAGACTTCTACATAGCGAAGGTCTACATCGCGTACCTCAGACTCTGTTCACAAACAATAAGGACGAATGCCACCTTCCACTTCTTGTACCACCGAGACATGGCGCCATCAGACTCCTACTCATCAGAACACGCCCACGACCACCAAGCCATTCCGTCGTGCTCCAGAAGCGGGGAGGCTTTACCCCTGCTGCTCCGGTACAGAACCAGCAGCTTCAGGCGCTGGTGGCAGCAGGCCCTCCACCCTCAGAACCACCTGCGGAATGTGGCTCGTCGTGGTGTCAGAACCCCGTTCCACTATCTGACAGACATAGACATACTACCTGTTGCTGGTCTGGCCCCTAAATTAGACGTCTTCCTCGGCACCTCGCCACAGGTCAAGTCCTGCCCAAAGTGCGCGTTTGTCGTGCCCACGTACGAGATGCCCGAGCGGTTGCCGATGCCTCGGAGCAAAACTGAGCTTCTGGAGAGGATAAACAGAAAGCAATGTAGGCCTTTTCACGCGAAAGTGTTTATCCACAATCAGTACGCAACAAATCACTCGCTGTGGGAGAAAATTCCGAACCCGAATAAACTCGAGGCTGCCTACAAAATCAGTAACTATGAGTTTTTTTACGAGCCTTTTTATATAGCACGAGCAAATGTGCCCTTACACGACGAGAGGTTCATAGGATACGGATTCACAAGAAATACTCAGGTACGTTACATAGAATTATGTTGTGGTTCGTCTATAATATACAATGAGCGTTTGCCGAAATGTAAATGTATAATTAATCAATATTTTCATGAAGCACATTTTAGAAGTGTTGATTATATTGCAATGCATCACACGCGGATATTCAAATCTTTGATATATATTCATTACATTATTTTATTATTAACCTTTAGACTACGACCGATATAGCAGTTGTACCACGACCGCGCCAAGAAAGAATTTAGACAACGGCCATTACATCAGTTGTACCTTGAAAGTTATAAGAATCACACAAGCAGGCCCTGATTTACCATTAGGCCCGTGAGGCACGGGCTTAGGGCCCCCATAATTTAAAGAGCCCCCAAGTTTCAAAAGTATCTAAAAAATTTTAAAAGTTTTTAAGTAGTTACATAAATTATTGGGTATTTACGTAAATGTCCGTCAACCGTTTCCCCCACTATCACATTCTTGTAATTACATTAATTATCTAACTATTATGTTTTTGATTTTCATCTGCTTTATTTTGTTTTGCCAAGAGTTATAAGTGATGTCACGATTTTCTCAAACTTTTTGGTGACATCTGTGAAACGGTCAACAGTCAAATACGTAAGTACCAATTATTGTTATAAAATTAGTTTTTGTGATGAACAAATAACATGGGGAGGGGGCCCTTCCTGCGTGTTGTGCTTACTATACCAAATTTTCTAAATCTGGCCCTGCACACAAGAAATAATCGTACTTGTTATATCTATCAAAAGGTCTAATCAAAAGGTTAATGTAAACAGATTTATTTTAGAAAGGTAATACAGCAGTATTGACAGCTATGGAAAACTCTCAGGGGGGTGCGAATAAAATCCCACTTGCACCATTTGTTTTTGGAACTACATTTTGCTTATGACGATGATTTGCTAGTATTATCGGTATACTTTTAATAGTTATCTATCATGATGAATGGATGGGCCCCAACTATTGCGGTCCAAGCTATTCAGGTCTCTAGGACTTGGCATCCCTGTTTACTGATAGAAGCGGTATATAACAAATAAGGTAGTGTCAACCAACACGCTTTGTTACCCATGTTACCTAAATATTATATTATTCCTCTGTTTGAGTTAGTTTTTCCACTCTCATCATTTTTGTCCTTCACGATGCCTAAGCACACCAGGACATACCCCTCATAATTTGAGGTGGGAACCTAAGAATTGACGTCCGTGCAATACAGACTTATTAAAACATAAAAACTTGAAAATATATCTAAGTATTTTCAGTAGTTCAAAATGACAAATTGCTGGCCTTGGATCATTCCCTTCGAAATGGTTCCAAATCGTCACCAATAACCCATTACGTTTCTCCAATGCACCGTAAATTCAACTTCCTACCAGCTATCAAGTATTTTCAATGAATGGAATAAATTAAAGGTAAAAAGGTATTTAAATTTACTTCGCACCAGGCTATTGATAACGGTACACCGTCAATCCCAAAGAGAAAAATCCGAGGACAACGTCTCGTAATTTTTAACTGTGGTCAAATAACAATATACTAAAATCCTCAGCTGGCATCCCCATTATCCAAACTTCCACATCACGCCAACGGGGAACGGTTGAAATCACGACAATTTGTACGTTCACAGGACCCATGAACACGAAGGTCTTTGACTGGATCGAGTCTCGAACACGTAACCCTCCGGTCGCTAAACCCACGACTCTTTCCAACTGGGCTACCCAGACCCTGTTTTGCGAAATAAAACAAAAAATACCTTGAAGTTACAAAGAAAAACTTATAAGAATAGCTGTATAGATTACCCGCAACCAAGAATATCATTTTAATATGGGGATAAAAAATTAACCTTATTTTCTCAAAATAGTTCCTATTTTGTGAATGAAATCACAACGTCAGTACTTTATGACAGTGACTTCGTCAGTGACCATTTCAGAATTCATCCATTGACCCTCAAGTATACAATGGCTATTATAAAAGGAAGTGTTTCTCTCTCTCTGTGTCTCTGTATGCAGTGTCCTGACGAATCTATGGCACTTACAATAATGCAATTTGGCACACAAGTAGTTCTAATTTTTTGCGATTTCTGCTTAGCTCCCGAATTTTCAAATTTCATCTGCAACATTTTTAATTTATTTATTAGTTTTTTTCACCTTTCGTTCTTTTTTCCGGAATGTGACGTCATTGAAGAAGATGATGATTTTGTGATTTTCGACCGCTGACGTCACAAGCGTTTGTCGTAGGATGGCCTTTGGAACCATGCAACGTTTTCCGATTCTAGGGTGTTTTGATTTACGTTGTTGAAAAAAGCCACTTCGAGACCATCACGGCGTTGCCTGTGGAGTTCATTTGCGAAGCAATCTAAATGGGAATACCTTCCAATCACCGCGGGTTGGTGAGCGTTAGCGAGCAGTGGTCACACCTGACCCCACGAAAAAAACTGTCAAGAGCAACACCGTGCTGGCCACGCAGTAGCTAGGGTACGCATAAAATCCGTTGTCTGATGTGTTCTAATTTCGTAGTGAAAATTTTTCGAATTTCTAGCTCACTGTATGTGACAAAAAGTCTGATAAATGCTCAAAAGTTCGGATCATCAATAAATTATAACCTGTGAATACTCAAATAACGAGCTCGAGTGTTGAATGGAAATACCCTTTTAGTTTGAGATTAATAAAGACTGACTTCAATATTCTCTAATTAAGAGTTCTTCGTTCATCTTAAATTTTTTGTAACTTGTTCTCAAATAAGCCAACTTTGCATGAAACACAGACAAAAAATTACTTAATAAAAAAGTCGATCGATGACAACATTTGATATTTCTCTCTCTGTATCCTCTTTTTTTTAATCCTCTTTGTTCGTATTATTCAAAATTGTTAAATTAGAAAGAGGCAATTTAAAAAAATTAGAAAGAGGCATATGAATCATGGTTCAAAATCACGACATGTTGTCCTCAGATCTTTACTTTCGATATATCTTATCTTCGTGATATCTTCTTACTTTGAAGCAAAATTAGAAAAACCAATTATTTTAATATCAGCATAGTAAAATCCTATTTAACGGTGAGGTTTAGCAGCGATATCCATTTTCTATAGCCAAACTACTGCCAAATAGTTATGGTTAGCACTAGGGATGCGACATCGACATCAAAACATCGATGTTTTTGTACATCAGTAAACCCCCCCCCTTATTTCTTAAAGCTGGTTAGCAACCTCAAACATTAATGTTTGTCATTTACCGTGTTTATTAATTTACTAGCAAAATACCCGACCTTACTCGGTTTACATTGGTTTACTCTAGATTGAAGAGATGATAAAAATATATAACGACTTATGTTTTTCGTAGAATAAAATAATATATTAACACCTATCGCCATCTTTATAATTTCTACAACTTACTTTGGACACAAATCCTACACAAGCATATCCATTCATGTAATACATTTCACATACATCTTACCCTTACTGCATGACAAAGCTACAAAATGACGAAAGGTGGCATTAAGGTTAGTTACTACTACAAAAGACGATTTTGAGGGAAATTTGGAATTCCCTTGAGTTTTTGTCATGTTCAACTCAATTAATAAAAACGACGATTTACTGCAAGGGCTCTCGCATTCATAGTCAACAAAATAATATTTTTTTACTTGTGACACTCTTGCATCCGGCATGCGACATTGTGGAAATTCGCAATCTTCTTCCGCCATTACAACAAACAATTTTTTAATGTTTGAAAAGTTCTAGTTTGGATTTTTTAAACATTATTATTCTTTCAATAAAGGCATTATTCTTTCAATAACAGCATTATTCTTTCAATAATGGCATAATTACACTTAAATGTGCTTTATTCCGACTTACCTGCCACTTTAATTCGAATACTTTGTGTTGGTGTTGCATGTGATGAAAAAAAACACAATTTATAAAAATAATAAATATTTAAAACAGAAAACCAAAGAAAAAACAATGAAATAAAACAAAATAAATTATGTCGGGAAAAAGTTGTTCTAAACATATTAATTTGTGATTCCTTTATATCTCTTAATCTCTCAGTTGCCACAACTTACAACTAAAAAGTGTAATTAGTCGGAGATGTGCTTTATTCCGACTTACCTGCCACTTTAATTCGAATACTTTGTGGTGGTGTTGCATGTGATGAAAAAAAACACAATTTATAAAAATAATAAATATTTAAAACAGATAACCAAAGAAAAAACAACGAAATAAAACAAAATAAATTATGTCGGGAAAAAGTTGTTCTAAACATATTAATTTGTGATTCCATTATATCTCTTAATCTCGCAGTTGCCACAACTTACAACTAAAAAGTGCACAAAATATAGGAATGCGAATTTAATTCAGAACAAAAGAAACACAAGTTTCCGTTTCATTCCCGTTCGTTGAAAAATATCGCCTGTCCCAAATATTCGGAAATCGTTTAGATTGCGCAAAGAATAAAAAGAAGACTCAAAAGAAATAAAATTTCAGAGCTGAAATTCCATAAAACAAAAATTTGAAAAAATTATTGGTTATTCAGCAGTACTGGTAATGCAAATAAAAGTAATCTTAATACTCAATATACATTCTAATTTTTCCAAAACTACCAAATTATGGTTGATTTAAGTATACTTACTCAGGTGTTTTTGCATGAAACTCATCTAAATATAATAACAAAGAAATGTTTAACATTGCATTTACTAAACTATTAGATATTGTATAAAATAAAAAGCATTACAATCAAATATCTGGAATACAATTCATTTGATGCCTACACAAACACATAAACACAAAATCGAGCATAGAACAGAAAGACGGACATACAGACTTTCGCAATCATAAGCACTCACTAAATGAAGATAAGTACTCTCTTTATACAAATTTCCTTGAAAATATATTAAACCGTGTGGAAGTGTATTGGGCACATACAATACAGACAGACAGAAACCAGACGCGCTAGAGGCGGATTTGGCTTCAGAAGGATCCAAAACGAATAGAAAACTAGAAATGGGTTGAAAATATTTAATGTGCAAACAAACACTCCATTCTTAATTATATAGATGGCTAACACTTTTTTTAACTGTCGAAACAAAGTCAAAAAATGAATAAGAACAATTAACAAATCTTTTATTTTCAAGTTGAATAGTATAAAAGAAATTAATATTTACAACAATTTGACATAGGTACTACTAACAATAAATATAATTAGGTAGGTACATAACAATAGTTATTGTTAGTTATTATTAATTATTTATCAACTTATGGGGGGGGGAACACAACAAACTCGTTTTTTATTTACTGTAAATAAAAAATATTGAGGCCTATAATTATTATATGCCCCAATATTTGTTGTTTACAGTTTGTAAAAAAATAAGTTTGTTAACTTTCTCCACCTTAAGCCGACTTTTTTTTTCAGTAACTATCCCACCAGTTAAGGTAAAACCTCTTTCTGATGAGACGGATGTCGCCATCACAGACAAATACTTCGTTGCACGGTTAATTTTCTTAATTTTTACTATGATGCTTTTTTTTATTCAAAAATAAAACGGCAACGTAAAAACATCGACAATGTTAAAACATCGATATCAAACAAACACCGGCTCCAATACAGCGATGATTTATATAAAACATCGATATTTTGAAAACACCGACATCGATGCCGCATCCGAGTTAGCAATATTAGTAAGACGCCAACTTTGCTAACTTTGACCAAAGGCACCAGTTAGTAGGATATCGCGCGGTCGTATTACTAGACATTTCTAAATTAGTTCAAATCAAATAATTAAGCTATCAATTCCCCTTATTAATATTTAACACATACTCTTCAAACCTATTCAAATAAGCATCTTACTTTTCACCTCTGCCTGTATAGTTCATGCCTCAGTCAGAAATTGATTTTTCAGCCCTAATGAGATTAAACAGCGTTACCAAGCAGAGTGAGTAACCAGCACCAGATGAGTAATGTATAGCCCATAGCTGTAAACCTATTAGTGTAACTAAACGTGCTTTGAATTTTGAAAAATGTTGGAGATTATTCATTCCGCAAAACACCCTTTAGCAGCTACCTTTTTATGCTTAATTATGACAGCGCCCAGAACTTTTCTTCGCGATTATTAAAGTACACTAACTCTAATTCCGATAATGGAGTAAAAATTACTCTACACAAATGCAGGGAGTATAATTAATTTTCCTGATAGAATAAATTATCTCTCGTGTTGGAAAAATTATTTTTTAGAGGATCATCCACATGCAATTAAGGTGAATGGATGGATTACTGCAGTGTAGCAAAAATATGCAATGCTGGTCGTATTAGAAAATATTTTTATGTATGAAGTAAACGTCAAGTATAATATGGAAATATGGATTTGCAAATGAAGTTTGTTTGAAGTACTTCAAAACGAAGAACGGTAATTAGCTTTATAAGAGACATTTAATTATATGAGGGACTTGGCGACAATTCTGGAAACTCGGCTTCTTGTTTATGGTCCTTTTATTATTATACTACTACGCTAGCTATCTATTTTTTCCCGTAGAGTTAACTGTCTTTTGTAAACATGGGAGGTCGCCATCCCAGGATGTCCAAACAATCTTTTTCCTCCCCTTTCATTTCCCCATTACTTGACGTTGTCTGTCTTGCGTTTGACGCAGCTTGACCAAGTATGGCCCTTGCCCCATAAAACCCCAAAACAACCAATCCTTTGGAATGGACGAATATTTTTCACTTGGCGACCAAACGTCTCTGAGTGTTTAATCTTTCGTGTGAGACATTTCTGTCAAAAATAGCAGCACAAATTTAGATTTCACGAAACGATTGACATAATTTACAGTATCAATTTTTAAACCCAAGAAAACGGAACAGTGGGTCTAAAGCAGTTTCCTGAGGTCTGAGCTGCCGAACCTCAGCAAGCCTTCTAAAAAACAATCGAATTTGAAAACGACCGCTTTTTTCAAGCTCGTATTCAGAAAGTAATTCACGACACTGTTTTCTTCCCCATGTTCTCAACCTGCCGTAATAATAAATGAGCATTGATTTAAAGATTTTTTGGACTCTTCAGATAATTGACGGATCTACGTTTGAACCGTTTGTGCTAAAAAAAACTTCTATTTTCTCTTTCTTAACAACCTTCCGGTTGTTATTTTATCGTTGCTTTTCGGTTGCTTTTTTATTCCAAAATCATTTCAGGAAAGATTCGAATCCGAGGTCTCAAATATCCCTGCCCTTCAAATGACAGCTTTTTGAATGTACTGAAAGGAATCTTCTAGTCCAAGATTGTCTTTTTGTGAATTATTTAGACAACACATGAAACATACAGTACAAAAGGGGTACACATACACAAATAGTAAATATTTGGCTGAAATACTTATATTCGAGATTCTAAAACAAGGAGGGAGCACATCAAGATTGCTCACTCCCCGAAGCCATGCCATTAGGAACTATAAGGCGGTGCACACATCCGGTTTTTTTACGTGCGGCAACGCAAGTGCGGTCTGAGATACATTAGATTCAATGGAGTAGAGCACACATGCCTCCGGCGCCGCTGCGGCGACGCACGTCCAGTTTGCGTGCAATTTGTACCGCAGTTCCCCAAGACGCCGTAGCTCGCCGCACACGCTTCTCTGTTCTGAAGTACCTTGTTTTCATAAATAAATGGAATATAAATAATAATTAATAAATGGTTATATCCAGTAACGTCTATTTTGTTTAAAAATATACTTTTTTTTATACCAAGTAAATGAAATAAACAAGTTTTCTTCGAAAGAATATTTATCGCAATTGGCGCGAAATGAGTACTTGCATCATTCCACGGTTATGTGTGCAAAGTTGGGCTTCGGTGCCGCAGCAGCGCCGCCCGTTGAAAATCCGGATGTGTGCATCGGGCCTAAAAATTATTTTTCATTGTATTCCTTATCACAGTATCACGTGGTCTGGCCGAGAGTGACAGCAAGAAGCTCCACCCTAACCAACACCCACGCGGTACAGTCACGTTCTCAACATGTACTGATGTAAGGAACAAAATATGCAGATTCACGAGCATCTTAAAACAATTGCAGGAAGAACCTACAAATATAAAATGAATTTTATTAATTTTTTTTAATGTTTATTTAAAGTTGGAGTACTGCACCTGTCTTTCGGTCGCTCTAATTTTTTCTGACTACGTGCAAGTACACGCGTAGCACATTCAGGAACGACCCTGACAGCGAATCTTCTAATTTATTGATATGAAAGTCACAGAGAGGACTCAATATGATGGAAACAAGTTTAAAAGTCATATCTCCCCTTTCTGTACAGTTAAAGTATTCCATGCAGCTCACGTTCAGTGTTCGAAAGCGTATCAGTAAATTAATTACATACCACAAAAAGGCATTTCACATGTGGGTGGTTTTGGCAGTCACCTCAAATAGAAAATACTGTATTGTGTCATTCCATAAATGATAGCATAGATTAAATTTAATTAGTTTTTTTAATAAGTATTACATTTAACTCATAATTTCTATATTTATTGAGATAGCTGAGTAAAGTGTAAGTGAGTTTTCGGGTGGGCATTTTGATCTGAGTAATTCAATATCCGACACCATCCTATTAAGTTTATGAAAAAAAAAACAGTTGGGGCATTAATATTCGTTTTTTTTTTCCTATTATCGTTTACTCAAAACAGAATCATACTGTCCTTCACAAGGTCAGCCGGGAATAGAAAATTGGACATGATTCAATCAGTTATGCTACAAGTGAATATATTTTAGAACAAAAAGGGATGAGTTGAGATAATTTAAACAAAACAATACATTTAGGAGCCATAAACTAAAACAGAGTAATGCAAGGGTGGGATTAATATTCTAAATGCACACAGAAGTACAGTCTGTAATGAAATGCGGGCTCCACTGAACCTAATTACCAGAGGATTCACTCCAGTTGTCATACAATGCCTGGGGCAGCATAATTTTTGACTTTCTTGTACAACAGGTGTTTGCTTTTTCTAGAGTATTTGGAAGAGGAGATAAGTGCTACGAGACTCTCCTTGAATCAAATTATTCAATCGTTAACAACAAAAATACACTTTGTTTTATCTGACTGCATACATATCGAAATGTTTTCACGGCTGCCTTATAAGACATTCTTTTTTAGAATGAACGAGGAGATCAGAAGCTGTGCGATCTCTCTCATACTGTTGCCATTCTTATTAAACGATATTACACGAAAATATAGTAGTCACTAGTGTACAAACAATAATACGAAAATATAACAGTAATTAGTGTACAAACGATAATACGAAAATATAACTGCAATTAACGTGCAAACGATAATCCGAACAACTTTTAACAATAAGGGTATAGACAGCTCTTTGGATGGCCTTCCAAATAATAATCACTTGGGTTAAGATTTGGCGAATACACAACCCTACGGAAATCCTAACTTCAATAGCTCCTTTTTAAGCCGTTAGCCGTCCTTTTCCATTGAAATAAAATCAAAAGTGGTTTAAACTATCTCCAAATCGACATCAATATATTGAAATAAATCTTAATTTCAATAAGTATAGCTTGCACGAAACATTTAAACCATGGTAGTTCCTGGGGTGTGAACTGCACTACTCAGTTCTTCTCAAAAGCATTTGTTTTCTAACAGAATTCCTTTCTTCAAATACTTATTAAGGAAATAATGGCCATTCTTTTTTCTCCCGGTTCCTTAAATGCCGTTCAAGTTAAATGAGCATTACATTATCTTTCATGATTTTTCAACTATTTTAGGATAATGACGTATTTAGACATATATTTTAACTTCATAATTTACGAAACTGACTTTCTCTTATATAACTTGCATTGGCAAATATTTTAAGCTTGTATTCAGCAAAATCATTTCAGGAAGGATTCGACGCTTTTTTGATGAGGAATTTTTTAACATTCTAACCCTCTTGATAGTTTATCTACGTGTTGAAAATTGCCAGAAAGTGTCCAGCCTTTAGTGCAAAAATCTGTTCCAAACAGTCACCAATTCTGGGTAAAGAACAATTTATTATCCTAATTAGATCTTCATTTCCTTGGGAGATATAGAACAGCGTCTAGACGAGATATCACGTCCTTAGAATATCGATCGGAGATTGACCAGAAACACTTGGAGGGCTTATCAAAAGAACAAACTCTTCTGATTCATAAGTACATTCTATCATTACTGTCGCAAAAAATACATTACAAACGACCTAACAAAGAACGCAAATGTATAAAATTAATGTGGAAAAATTTAATTGCTGGTCTGTTTATTTAAAAATGGAAGCAAACTGAGCCTTCTTTGGCCGTTCCTATTTTCCAACTATGTGCAAATGTGCGCCCAAATAACTATTCAGGAAAGGTTCTGATTGAAATTAGATTCTGATTCAAGAGGAGGAATGCAATATTCATTGATGAGAGAGATTGTCCGATTCTGTTCATTGCCTTTTCCTTGTCATACCACATACGTGCTCAGAAAGGGAAATGCATTTCAATAATAACAGGGAAAACTAAAAGACTTCGACGGCGTTTTTGTTAGCATTGGCCACAGCCAATTGATTTAACGGAAAAGTTCTAGCTACTGTCCGAATTTCGAAATTCCTTGTTACATCCCGAGTTTCACTTTTCTACCACGAAGCACTGAATTCCGACCCTTTTTCACTATTCCCACTTAAAGAGTTGAAGATTAAAACATTTGCATCATATAAAGGCATACTAATTAGCATAACTCCTAACTGCTATACGTTAACAATGGAATTACGAATTTTGCTAATTCGCATGACGATAAATGCTTTGCACAGTTA
Organism: Metellina segmentata; assembly: GCA_947359465.1. Classification (NCBI taxonomy): domain Eukaryota; kingdom Metazoa; phylum Arthropoda; class Arachnida; order Araneae; family Tetragnathidae; genus Metellina; species Metellina segmentata. Next base: position 58,400,652 of record OX375875.1, read on the forward strand.
TTTTTGCAATCACCGAGTTTTAAACTTTGGCATGGGGTGGAAATTTGGAGAGTGGGGCTCCAGGTGTTGACCTCGTCATCTGACCGTGGTTCAAAATTACGAGTTGTGATCCTCATATATTTCCTGTCTGTATTGATCCCGGACCATCCTCAGCAGCCTGCTACTATACACACAAGCTTTTAAAACATTTTAGCATTTTGAATTAAGTTACTTTATAAAATTTATATTTAATTAATGTTATTACTTATAAAATTTATATTTAATTAATGTTATTACTTATAAAATTATTTTTTGAAATAAGCAAGACACGCCATGAAACGACATAAAATGAAGAAATGTTGGAATCACGACCTTTTTCTGGGTTGCGGTAACCCCAGTGACGGATTTCAGGAGGGGCGATCGGCCGACATTTTTCAAATAAATTATAAAATTAAAAAAATCATTAGGGGGGAGACTTTGGCCTTGCTCTCCCTCCCTTAGCATATCCACTGTTCGTTTATGGTCTTTAATTAGAGATTAAACTGGTTACATCACAGTAAACCGTATTTAAAAGATAAATTTGAAAATTATTTACAATTTAAGATTCATTAAAAAGCACGAGGGTACAGCATTATTATGGTTCGAATTTGCCACGGAGCCAAAGACTCGTCAAATCGAAGTATCTTAAAGAGCGACCGCTTCCTTCCGATGTTCGTCTCCTCTTATTTAAAGAAGGGGAACCCCACTATCATAAGCAAGCATTAGAGGCAGCCTCAAACTTTATTAAAACGTACGATAATCCTTCTCAAGATGTTGCTAATCAAGTATGTACTTATCACCAAGAATTAATCGACTGGAATCGAAAAATTATGCTATCAATTATTGAAACGGTTCAGCTGTGTGGCAGGCAAAACCTAGCTTTGCATGGTCACCGAGATGATGATAACATTGGCATCAACGGCAAATAAAATTTTCGTGCTTTGTTGCGGTTCAGAATGTCCGCTGGAGACGAAGTTCTTCGTAAACATTTCGAGTTCAAACAACTCAGTACATAAGCAAAACCATTCAATATGACATGCTTCAATGTTTTGACATGGAAATCCAGTCTCATATCATTGCACAAGTTCGTGAAACAGGTGTCTGTAGCACAGTGTTTGATGAAACTACAGATGTTTCCCATATTTCTCAATTGACATTTGTACTAAGATTTTTATTGTTTAAGATTTGATTTGATTAAGATTGACATTTGTACTGGTGAAGCAAGAAGAATGGAAGTTCGTGAACATTTCTCTTGACGTTTTTAAATATGTTTGCTGTTTTACCAAAAACAAATAGTAACACTCCCAAACACAGGTGCAGAATTATATAACTCCAAGCAATTGAAATTTTTCTACAGGCATTTTGTCTGAATTTTGAAAACTGCAGTAAAATCAAAAACAGACATAAAACACAATTATCAGCTAAATATGTATTGCATATTTATAATAAAACATCAAAATTAATTTACTTACTTTATTTAAAACCAAGGCATATTTTAAGAATTTGCAATTCTGTCGATAACTTTTGAAGTTAAATATTTTGTCATTGACATAGAAGATGTGTTATTTATAAAGTGTTTGTGGTAATTTGGGTGGTGTTGGGAGGTTGTTCCATAGCTATAAAAGAAAAAAAGGTGTGGCAAGGAGTGCGCTTATCACTGCAGAACATCGTAGCTTATGATTGAAAAAATATCGGCCATAGTTTTGTGAAATTAAGGAAAAGCTGTTCTGCGGGTTACGTCGCAGTTTTTAACCCTCTTTCTGCTCCTGGGCTCCCAAAGAGGCCCACTACAGTGCCAACTTTGGCTGAATTAAAAGCGAACTGGAGTTGCGATTGGTCACAAAGTTGTTAAGATAGTTGAGAATTTGGGACTGGATTTTTCCAGACTGGTCAGTTTTGGTACAGACACGTGTAGTGTGATGACATTGAATCGTTGCGATGCAGTAAAGGAAGTTTAAAAAAATTGTTGTAAATGAAATCCACTGTCTATGTTTCCGCCACCTACTGAATTTGACTCTATCCAAATCTTCGTCCGTTTCATACGTGCGTAGTTGACATCATCAAATAAGTTGTGAGTTTTTTCACTGGTTCAGCGGAAAGAAGTAGCGTCTCGAAAAAACATTGGGAAACAGCTTTCTGGACTTTTTGGTACTCGATGGGTCGAAAACACTATGGTGTTATAAAATTCTAAGATCTCATTAAGATCGTGAATGCATTGGAGGAGATATCAACTTGTGGCACGACCCGAATTCAGCACCCAATGCAAAAACTAATTCATTGTGCACTTCATAATTTATATTTGCCGTAGTCGCTCAAAAGTATTAAACGCAACATGTTTTAAGTCACCAGCATATGTTTTTGCAAACCGAATGTTTGGACCTCAAGAAAGCTCGAGATGCTGTCTCTGATGCAATCAGATGATAAGTGAATTTAGAAAAATGTGGGATCCGATTTTGGGAATATATGCAAAGAGGTTGAGAGAATGCGTAATGCGGTCTTGGAAATGAAAGAAAAATCCCACGTACTGTTGGACGCTAAGTTCACAGATCAAATGCTCCTGCCATAACTCCTGAAAATTATTATAGAATAAATGTTTACTCACCTTTGTAACACTCCATAAAAGAAGACTTAAAAAACCGACTCGCACAGGAATATCTGGATGTCTTATATTTACAAGATTTAGTACCATCGACTCTTGGCGAAAATTAAAACGGACGAAGAGTCACTCCTCGCATCTTGGACAAAGCTAAAATTAAATATCACAGAATAGCGGAATTAAGCGAGTAAGAAATGAGCAGTACACACCTCAAGTTGAGGTGATTAACTAGAGAACCAAATGGATACGAGGAAATACCCATACCGGCAAAGTACCCAAGTCTGCTTTTGAAGCACTACAAAACTGTGATCATGCAGTGTACCATGAGATCTACGTATTATAGAAAGTTCTTGTAACATTACCAATTACTGTAGAAACCGCCAAGCATAGCCCGATAAGAATTTCTTATATAAAATTTTAATTCAGTATTTTTGAAATGCCGCCCTCTTTAAATGCAAGTGTCCGTAGCTCAAGTCCGTTCCTCCCTTAGCCATGCCTTCACACATAAACGCAAGGGTGGATCGAAATTTTGTTTTTTGAAAATTCAAAATGTGCCTGGTTTTGCCTCTGCACCATCAGGCTACGAGCTACAGAGGTTCTATTCCTGTAGCCTACCCTGGATATATTTCGTCCACTTTACTTGTCGTAAAAACATTTTGATGCAGATTAAGCCTTGCGCCATAACGAATCCGACCAACCAAATAGCGTTAACCAACCAACCATTAAGCGTTCGGAGTCAAAATGAAAAATTTTGTCGACAGAACTTTATCTTTAGCTGGTTTATGGGATATTTTCATTCCAAAAACAAACCACAAAAAGACTAAGATTTTACTTCCTATTACCCAATATGGAATACATACAGGAAGTACGTTCTACCCCTATAAACACTAGTGACATCCACTTTTAGTTTCAGAAAAAAGCTTCATCTGGCCTTCGAAACGTCGCATACAATTGACTGAACAGTTAAACTCAATGTAAAAATTTTAGACATACTTTACATGTCGTCGGTATACAAGTGAAATACGTTGTCAAATTTTTCGAGATGAGTTAAGCTAACAAAGCACGGTATCGCAATAATTAATGATGCAATGCTAATTAAAATCACGGAATCAAGTGGAACGCAAATAAAAACAATAACACAAATAGAATTGAATAGTGGGATACTTGAAAACAGTTAAATCTAACATCAAATTGCACATCAGTAGGAAAAGGATATGTCCTTAGTATGTATGACCTGTAAGCTCGTTTTCACAGATCTAATCGAGTAAATGAAAAAAAGAATGGACCGCTTTCCAGTTCTAAAAATTCTTTCGTTAAAAATTTTTCTATTATATGTTCTAAAAAATGAGCAACTGCACTTGCAGCTAAAGGCGACTATATATATCTCTAATATCAGTGACTGATGGTCGTGTTGTCACAACCCGGTTGCAATACCGCCATACCTAAAAGAATGAATTTCTACCTTTTGGTAAAAAGACTAAAACGCATGCTCCAGTACGCTATAAAACTGGCAATTGGCTGGACAGTTGTGGAAATTTTGCATCATGCGGAAGTATATATTTAGTCTTCTACACATAAAATTAGAAAATAATTTTTTAGTTATGGCGATATTGAAGTCGAATTTTTTTTGTTGGCTGGCAATTAATCAACGTCGCTAAGCTACAAGATTCTTTCGCAGATCTTTCAGCTGAAGTTGATTAAAATTATTAGTTTTCACAAGTACAACTTTTCGTTATGAGTAATGACTGACTATCATGAACTTACAAGAAAAGGTTTGAAGTGCTTAAATGTTTCCCACAATTAACATGTGTGGAACTGCATTAGTTCAGTTCACGCATTTGAAATTTAAGTTAAGATATAGACTTAAAGTTGAGAGTGGACTCAGTATTGACATATCAAATATTGCTGAGCTAATTTCTAAGAAATGGCTTTATTGTTCACATTAAGCACATCTTTGATAGTATTAATATTATTATTTTGCAAATTGAGAGCCTTTTAATTTTAATACATTTTAAATTTCTAAGTAAAGTGTTTGCTATACTATACTGTATTTTAAAATTCGTTTTTGTTCCAAAACTTTAAATTTTCATCGAACGTTTTATAACCCTAATCAACTTCTAAATATTTTATTAACTGCATTAATGTGAAAAATTAGGTTTATTAGGCATAATACTTAGATTACATATGCTCCATTTAATTTTATATCATGGGTCCTCAAAATTTTCAATTTTCAAGGGGAATTATTGGGACTGAAATGTTTGAGAACTTTTTCAATAGATGATTTTATCCAAAGGGATGCTATGTAGTATATAGAGGTCAATAATGTATTTGAATATAGCCATGAGTGGTATGTTGTAAATCTTTACCAAGATAATCCCGAAGGCTTGAGTTATTCTTCATAGAGCAAGACTTGACCAGACTTATTGAGCCAGCTTTTATAAGTATAAGAAACACAAGATAAGATTGTATGCCTGCAAGAACCCTTATAACCTGAAATCTCACTGACGTTTCCTCGGTTTATTTTAAAATGAAAACAACAGTTTGTGTTTAAGTTTGAAGTTTTTAAATTTGAAAAACGCAAGCTATTTATAATTGTACTTATTATGCAATTACATAGTCAAAACAATTTTCATACCATTCTGCCCATAGTTCATGAGATTTTCACACGCACATAAAATTTTTGAAGTGTTTATAAGAAGCCGCAGAACTGTAAAAGTGACCACAGCGTTTGTTTGTTTGTTTTTAGTCCGACTCCGAAAAGAAAGCAGTCGACCTTGGGTCAGTCTATTTTTGTATAACTGTGAGAAATCGTTATGAAGAGGGCTGCCATACGCAAAAGCATGGATGGAGGACTTTTTACACCATCGATTACCACTGCTATCGTATATGGCATTGAATGATAAACTTTGAACCAGAATCCGCACTAAAGGCGCCAGTTGTCCAAGCTATAATTTTAGTTCCAACCTATCACCTAATAGACGCGTCCCAAACCAAGCGACTCGACCTTCCTTCTTCAGGGAAACGCACTATAGTAGGTTTCGGTTTCTATTTCAGTGGTTGTGAATTTTTTAGAAATAAATGTAAAAGGATGTATTCGCGCACAAGTACCTTACCTTAATATTTGTTATATCAGTCCATAATACTGTCCCGTACCATCCCGAATATTGGTTAGCGAGACGAGCAAATATATTGTTCTTTTAACTTTTTTACACGAATTTATGAATTACGTGAACACGGATTTGCATATTTTTGAACTCTGGTGAGTCAAGTCTTGTTTACAAAGTATGTAAGAAAAGTTTACTTTTCAAGTCGTGTACAAATCATGAATTCCTACAGGGATTTATAAACTATCATCTAAAAGGATTCTCATTCGACTTTTTTTTTCTAGGTCTTCGAAATGCATCTGGCTGGATTTGAACTTTGGGTCCTGAATCCGGCATTTTCGGTGCATAGGGGCGCCCAGAACAAGAGGGGTAGAGGAACTTGGAGGGAAAGACAGAACATTATCAATCGAAAGCAGTTCATTCGCTTCAAGAATGAAATGACCCTGAAATATCGATCTCGTTCGAACGGTCGATCATAGTCACTGGATAGCCCAAAAAGTTGATTTTCGAACATGTAAATCTTGCATTTGTTAATTTTAATTCTTTTATACCTTCGATTTCTTGTATTTCAAACTCTTCTTTTGATAAGTGTTCGCCATTAAGTCCGAATCCGGGATCAGTCGTTAGAAAAACTACAATTTATTTTTAAGAACTGCAAAAGGGTTGATTGTGATCGTAAAATGTTGTTTATTTTCAGATTTATTTTATTGCGAAGTTTTATTAGCTGTTTTAAGTGTTATGATTTAATCTTAGGCGTCGAGGGCTTGGGTACGCATTAATAACACTTCATAAAATACACTACTTGGTGATTACCTTCATTTAGAAATAAGTCCATAAACATGAGGTTGCGAAATTGTACTCCTAAGAAATTCGACATTAGTAGATTGACAAGATTTGTCTTCCAATAGAACGCCATCGTGTGAATCTACGTATTCTTTGAGCTATATCAAAAATGGTTGTTTCGAAGTCTTAAATCAAACGCGTAGCATCAATGAAATGCTTAATATAGGATTTTCATAACATCACAAATATAAAATATCCACAAAAAATTCAGTAACTGCGCAAATACTAGATTTCATAATTCATTTTAAATACCTAAAAATCATTCCAAATTTAATTCCAATATTTTACAACATTCGAGACCACAACTGCCAATGATTAAGTAAAAACTGTTGCTTGTTAAAAAATAAAATGCATAAAAATTGGGGGATTGTGTACATTTTGTCATCATACCGTTATTTATGTATTTACTTCATTTTAACCTCGAAATGAGGTAAAAAAATTATTAGCTCAGAAATCACAGTACAGCACATCACTTTTTCAGATGTGTTAAAAAATTCGAAGACGCCATATCTTAGGTGAGGCTATAATTCTGAGAATCAATTAAACGTATTTCGGTTTATGTGAGCGTGAGATGATACACAGCCACATAAATCGACGGCGAGATTGTTATTTTCTTTACAGAAACGCAATTTCGGGTTAACATACGTATCGTCAGTCGAAGTGCAAAAGATCGTATATCTAAAAACTGCATTTTTCAGGAGCAAAAAAAAAATCATTTTTCTTTCCTTATGATTTGAATCTATTATATATTTTGGGTTTTATTCTGGGTTTATTAGATCAGCTAATACACAAGAGGTTTTGCCACCAGGTGGAAATTACAAAATGCCACATATAGCAATATAAGAAAAATGGAATTTTTGATATACGATCTTTTGCACTTGGAGTGACGATATGCAACTTGTGGGCCACGGTCTCTTGAATTTGATGCTTAAATTAACCCCACAAACTAACAGTATAAAAGGAAAAGAAAACAATTTAGCTCCTAAAATTTTAATTGCATTTTATTACATATTAGCAAAAAAGAGAGCTGGAATTAAAAGCAAATACTGGCTGAAATATGCATGAATTGCAACTTTTCGAGAAATGGACAGCTAAAAATTAAGGTTTTTGATTCTTCCATTAACAAGCAATTTTATTTTCTTTGAACTACTCCCGCGACAGAGCCTGTTCAGATCAGAAACCAGCACTTAGATATCTTCCAATAAAATACTTTAAAAGCATGAAATTATTTTATTCTTAAAATGACCAATATGAATTGATTGTGTAATATTAATAATGTTCGAATTAATTTTCATTGAAGTATGATAGAAATTCTTGTATTTTTCTTTGTGGACTCCTAAACATCTTTTCACATTCCTATTTGTCTGCGTGACATTTCAATCCTCAAAAGATAAAAAAAAAGGGGGGAATGACTATTTAGAAACACGGTTTTAATATTTGCTTGGTGACATTAAATGTGAATTGTTTTATAAATCTGTGGGGAATGCAACCATTTACCACTCATTTGTGTGTTACCGCTCATTCTTCAGTCAAAGTAATATTTTTCAAGTTCAGTCTAGGAACAAATTAGATATACTTTTTAAAATGTAATATGATCTAATTTTGTATAGCATAAAATCAATTTTTAACTTTAGGTCCCCCTGAAATCAGTTCTAACTACGCTGCTGATTTGAGCAAGCCATGGAAATCAAATATGCATGTAGCCGATACCATATTAAATCAAAATTAAATTAATTTTAATACATTAAAAAAAAAAAAAATTCATGTTCGGTACAGTGCTGTTGCATTTGACAAGATATGTCTGCTGCCGAAACATCGAATTTGTAGCCCCTTTATAAAACCCAAAATGCACGTTTCCAATTCCCAATTAAAACAATTTTTTTCACCCCACAAGTTATTTTCGTCTTAACTTATAATAAGTATGAACAAATTCTGCAAATTCCAAAGTGAAAAGTAATTTAATGCTCAAATCATATGACTTATGAAAGTTTACCTTTTTGAGTTGTCATTTTTCAAGAGAGGGTGTGATATCATGCATTATATAATAATTCACATTTAATACGAGAACATTCCATTTGTTTAACTTAAGATATCTTTAATTTTTAACCCGATTTTTTTTATTTGTAAATATTATTTATTTTATAATTGCTAAAAGAAAGAAAAAAACACAAGTTCCTATTTCTTCTTCCCTTTATAATATTGTATATTCTGCAATTTATATTGATCATATTTGTTTAAAATGAATTATGCTCAAATAGATTTAAATGTTCAGATTCCAGTCAGAGTATAAATGTGACAGACGTTTTTTAGAAAACTTTATTTTTAATCCAGTCATCTAGTCTAATTTATAAAGTTTTTAATGTATAACCAAACATATAATTTTCAACAGTACAGTAGAGCTAGTCAAATCTGATAAATGCTTCCAAACTTAAGTTTGTATGAAAACTTCGATGTATACATGTAAAAAAGGTACTTGGAAAAGGATGTAATTTTTTATGTATTCTGCTGAGAATAAATTATAAAAATATCAAATAAAAAAACTGGTGTGATACTTCTTGAAACAATTTGAGATATTTAATTAAGAATAAAATAATTATCTATCGTCCAATGAATACAACTATGTAACTCGAAAAATTGGTTTTTTGAGTTATACTTAAATTAGTAAAATTGAGATTAAACAGAATTTAATGCAAGAACTATGTAATTTATTTGCCCCTTCAATATCAACTGGCTTATAAAAAATGAACATATATATGAAACAAACCATTGGTATGGAAACTGTTTTTGTATTTACCTCAAATGCCAAACATTTGAGTTACCTAGTTCTTGCATTCAGTGTGACAATATACACAATATGTGCAAAGTGCAGAGTGAAAAGAATTCTAGATTGTTTCAGTCTTATTTTTCCCTATCAAAATGCTAACGAAGCACTTCATTTACAATTTGTTTAAACTGTATTTTAAAAAATGTTTCACAACTGTGCTCAAAGAAACTTGAAGTTTATTTTTGGGGAATACATGGAAACACTTTGATGGTAGTTTCATCAGTCTTTGATAGTAGTTTCACCTTAACTATGGCCTGTAAAATGTACCGAATCCTCGCCAGGTGGTTAGTTTTTGAGGTGTAAGAATCATATTTGGCCGTGCTGTTCCAGATATAAGACAATATCAAGTAATGGACATACTCACACATAGGTTTTGAACCAAAAGAGTAATACACAAACAGAGAAATTGGACTTCAGAGGAACTAAACATAGCTTCGCCATGAAATCGGATCATGGTGCAATGACCACAGGTGCAGGGTCATGGCTGGATTCAGTTACGTGAAACTTTATAAAACATGTTATATTTTAAATACATATCAATACATCAGTGCCAAAGGGTAACAAGTAAAAATTATGATACGAGTTAAGTGTACGAAACAATTACTAAATACTAAAGCGATTAGTTTCCAGTTCCGAAGAGAAACAACTACAACAGCATTCAAATATCTAGTCCTTTTCGGAACTGGGTAACAAATTGTTTTAGTAATCATTTCTTACACTTAACTCAAATAATAAAATATTTGACTTGATATAATTACCGTTTGAAACTGAGGTGTCGAATGTAATAAATTTATGTTTTATACACATGAAAATTGAACTAATAATAACAAAGTGAATGTGTCCTTGTAATTATTTACTATTGCTACAATGTGTAGTGAGGTTCAATAATATCAATATGTATGGGTGAATTATTGATGATTTGAAACTAAGCACAGAAAATAAAATCTCAAAAATATATACAACAAAAAGTAAACATTTTATAGTGCAAAAACAATATAAATTTATTGTCCTTTTACAATTCCTTCAAGAGAGAAATCTGAAATTTAGTTTAACAGAGGTAAAAGTTCATAAACATATAAATAGTAAGGGGGACAAGATATTTTTTAAAATTTGAAAACAATAACGTGCTAAAAATATTTGTTACAACATTCAATGTATAAGTAAATAAATATTTTAATTTATTAATGTGTTCCATATAACAAAATGAAACGTATTAAAAAGGTCACAACCTAGAATTTAAAATTCAGATCAAATATGAACGACACAACATTTAATAACAAGTTTAGGGTTTTGTTATAGAAAGTACAAAATAACTTTGTAAACAAGAAATTCCTAGATAATTTCTTTTGTACATCTCAGATACAAGGTTTATTGAATTTGAATTGAAACATATACTCAATACCTCAGACGTTGCTTTCTATGTGAAGAGATATGAGATCCCCTTAATTAGAAAAAGGAAATAGTTTAAATTACTATATGAATGCAGAAAAGTACTTTACATAAAATAGAAAATGCAACATACTTATCTAAACCTATGAATTTGTTAAAAGTATTCTACACAGATTAATTATTAAAAATATTAGTCATATTTTTATATGTATATAAATTATTTTGACTATTAATAAGTTACATATTTAAAAAATATCGAACATTTATGCTTTCATATTTAATGCTTTAAATACATGTTATAAATTACCAGATAAAGGTTCAATCGTTAAGAAATAAGGTTTTAATTTCAAACTTTACAGGTTATGTTAGTGGTATTTGAATGTGGTGAAACTGGCAAATTTTGATCTTTAAACTTTTTTAATATTTAAAATTCATTAACTGCAAAAAGAGGAATAAAAAAAATCAAATTATAGAATGTTTAAATTTTTTTTTTTTTTGACAGATTATGTAATACCAAAGCAAAAAAGCTTTTGCTGTCAACATTGCTTATTTCAGACAGAAAATTTAAAGAGATCAGTAGATCATGCAAAACATATCAAAACAGACTAGTAACTTCCTGAGTAAAATCACTTTCAGAAACACAAAAGCCATTTAAACTTACAATGAAAATGAATTTCCATCAAATAGGAGATTGAATAGAATATATTTCAAACAAAATACTTGTTCGGTAAGCTTTACACAACACATAATGGACTTTCGAATCATATAGAAAAAGTGAGAATGAAATATACATTTACTATAGATTATACTGTGGATCTTTAAACCTATAAATTATGCAAGTTTAAAAATGAATAGTAACAATTATATGAATGATAAAATTCCACAAAAATTTTGCCATAAAAGTTTAAATGTAAGCAAGGAAAACACAATTTGAAAATTTTGAAATTGAAAGGTCTTAAATTTGATCCTTAATGTAAGAGAACCAAAAAAAAATATTTTTATCTTACACACTATTAGGAATATGAATGTCATAATTAGACACTTTCATTTGAACTAATTTAATTTAATTATATAAAAAAATTATAAAATGTATATTTCCTAAATATAAGGATAAAATATGAATTGTTTCTGAGGCTTCTCACTTCGCAAAAATTTCAAATGCAACACATTTTACATAGCATACTAAGAAAATAATTTATTTTGAAATGCTTCACTAATCACAATCTTGCATCATAGGCCTTTAGTTTTTATTGAGATTTATAGCAACAGACCTTTTCTGCTTGCAAAATTTGAACACGTAAATCATGATACAAAAAGACAGGAAATTTACTTTGAAACAAAACAAAAAACAGTTTTCTAGTTATAAGGTAAAATAATTAAATGTAGTCTAGAAATTTGAATTAAAGTAACCTTTTCTTAACAAAGTGTTTCTTCTTGCACAAAAAATCTTTAAAATAAGTAGTATGTTATCAGGTTTCAATGGCACATGCAATCATCATTTTTTTATCTTAAAGTATTTTATCAAAAAGATAATGGTCCTTTTGCAATATACTTTAATTGAAAGCTAGTGATTTATTTCTTAAAGAAATCACTATCCAATAATCAGGAAGAGGAATTATTAGTACCAACACACATACAATTTTAAACAAAAAATTAATAAAATCTAGTGTCATTCATAGTTATTTTTGTTCTAAACAAATACAGTTGTTCATGTGCTATAAATACTAAGTCAAGAATAAATTGTACAATTAACAACACCATCAATAAAAACTTTTTTAAAAGTATGCAATTTAATTTTTTTATAACATACACAACACATATTTGGCACTTTTAAAACATTAGAGAAATACACATTTTAAATGAAAATATTTAGCAATACAAAATTGGTATGTTCTTTACATGTATAGAAACTTGAATAATACATCTAGCTTAAATAATCATTTTCTTCTTTCATGATAGAAAACATTGATGGATTTATTCATGCCTTGATGAAATACAATGAAATAGATTTTACTGATGAAACTGAAGTCATTTGCCGACATTATATGGATAAATAAGAAGTGCAAATTGCTAAATACATATTTAAGGCTATTTACCACATTGGTGAAAATTATATTTTGCAAGAATTGCATTACAACTGAATCCAAAAAATACATTGAAAGTCTGATTTTGTAAATTTGATAATTGTTTTTTTCTCTCATATGATAGAAAATATAAACAGATTGACCAATGGCAAATGACATACAAGAAATAGACTTTAATGATTAAATAGAAATGCCATTCATCAACAATATGCTGAGAAATAATTACAAATTGCTAAATATAATTTTAGGATTATATACTTCATTGGTGAAATTTATATTTTGTAAGAGTTCCATTACAGGTGAATTCAGAAAACAAGCTAACTTTTATAAATTCAAAAAAAAGTGTAAAAATATTTTTTTTTAAAGGAAAAATGGCCTTTTTCTTAGTAAGGCTTGTGATCATACAAATATACTCTAAAAACAATAACACAACTAAATATCATATATATAACCAACTAAAAATTCACTGTTTATTTATCAATTCTTGTACTACTTTTAAGTTAATTAAACTAAAAATATTTTTTTTTTATGAAAGAATAACAAAAAAATTCAAAATTAATAAATTATAAGTTAAAAGAAAAATAAAAGCTTAATAATTACAGAATTGAAGTCTACAGCTCATTAAGGTTCAGCTTTCTAAATCATTACTAATTGCATCTAAAAGGATTCATTACAGTTACGGTGATTCATTGCAGCTATAATGATTCATTGCTAACATGTTTTATGAAGAATTACATAATTTTACACGAAGTATCTTGAAAAATATTTCTAATTCCAATAAAAATGTCAGATAGTGTCTTCACATGAAAATTTCATACACCGATAAAGTCAAATCTCTATTTGACATGCATTGAGTGATTTATGCATTAAAAAGGCATTTATCCATACTAGTGTAGTACATCAACTAATTCATAACTTCTTAAATAGTACTCCATGTCATCTCTAGTATGATATACATTAGAAATAGCACCAATGTAAACAGAACTGCTGACAAAAGTGTTAAATCTGGTAATTTAATACTTTGGGATGAGTGCATAATTGTCAGATGTATTTCATTTATATTAAAAATATGACAACTGAAGCCAAAGAATCTGATGACTGAACTAATTTATGAAGTCTATTAAGCATGAATATATTAATAAACTGCTTTAGACTACTTCTGTTGCATTTATACTCTTTAACAATATCGAGATTTCTAATTAAATACAGTGGTGGAAGACCATACATCAACTTGATTACACAGAAAATGCAGCTGCATCCACTCGACTATCATCTAAGAAATCAAGCGGTGACACATTACTGCTTGACAGGTTAACTGCAAAAACTTCCTCGACTTTTTCCCATTGCTTTGCATGCTGAGTGATAACTTGTACAAGCTTGTGTAAATGAGGAAAAAATCCTGAAAGTAATCTATAAGGAAAATAAATTAATCTTTGAAATAATTAAACTTTAAAATGGTTAATGTTCATAAAAATAGTCAATATTGACCAAGTGTCATGGAATGTATGCCCACATAAAATTGGGAAACAGCTACAGTCTATGTTTATAGAAGTGGCAATGGCCTTGGCGATTATTTTTTTTGGCACACTTCTAAAGTCGTCAAGAAAGGAATTAGTTCAAAAATCTTTTTCTTTTTACAATGGAGAATGAAAACTTGAAAACACATTTGAAAACGTTTTGAAAAGTATATATTTTTTTTTAAACTTTCACAAAAAGTAATAAGCTGAAACACATTTCGCTCACTCCCTTTCAACAACGTCATACCTCAAAAAACATGATTTTTCAGGAGTGAATTTTAAGTTTGAAAGTAGAATAAAATATATTAAAAATAAATATTACTTCTGCTCTCTAGAGGTTAAATATTGAGCGGTGAGATAAGACGATTTTGCAGGGAGACACTACTCTTTCAGGGCATTCTGAAAACAGGCATAACTACAAATCGACGATTTTTGAGATATGACATTGTTGAAAAGAGTGAGCGATTTGTGAACCAGCAGAAAAACTAATCTGAGAATGTTGGCTAAGAATACCCTGAAACTTATCAATTACACTAAATACAGTGGGCATGTTGAAAAAGAAAAAGATTTTTAAAAGGGAAAAAGCAAGAAATAATACAACCTGATAACGTCGGAACTGTTCTGGAAAAAAAAGTAATAAAAAAAATTCCACTAATGGAGAAAAACTAATAAATGTCAGAAATCTACAGTAAAAAAATTATAATAAAATTCCACAACTGGAGAAAAACCATTAAATGAACCAATGAAATCAAAGAAAATTTTTTTAAAGGACCAGTGCAATCAAGGGATATTTTCAAATTAAAATAACCAATGGAATCAAAGAAACAATTTCAAACGAACCAATGAAATTAAACGACTTTAAAACAGATTTTGAAAGAACTTTCTAGAATAATCTAAACAAAAATTTTGCCGTGGTTGCCATGAAAACCACAATAACCGTAAATACAGATGGGTTGCCTTAACCTATCATAATTCGCTACTAGAAGTGCGACAAAAAAATCGCTATGGCTGTGGCCAACGCTATAAATGTAGACTGTAGCTGTACCAAAGTTGGTTAGGTTTTAACCAGCCAAATTTGAACAAGCTACACCAAATACTAGACAAACCAAGCCACGTAATGTACATACACAAAGAAAAATTTTACTCACACAGAAGAAATGTACGCCCAGAGAGGGAAAAAACTTACACCTACAGCAAGCAGAATGCTAGTGCTGCGGCAATCTCACTGGACCACAGTGGTCCTCCACTCACATAAAGAAAAGTAAGCACTGATACTTAAAATATTCCTCATTTTTAGGCAAACTCAATTAAATGGATTTTGTTGTTTTTCTAATAATTTAGGGAGCCAAACAATTTGAAGGATCCTTTTTTTCTTAACAGAACTAATACTGCTAGAAGCAGGATCACACTCACTAGATTTAGAAATCAGACACAGTATATTTTGTAAAGAAATAAGCACTCATATGCTCCCATTACATATTTATTATATTCTTATAATCATTACTCAATTAACTACATACTTAAAATAAAATCCTTGTGTATCATAATGGCTAAAGTACATACCGCATCTCGGCAAGAAAAGTGACACAACTCAAAATTGCAGAATTTGAGAAACATCAACTTAAAGGATACTATAAAACTTATATTGAAATAGTAAAAGCTTTTCAATTTCAGTTAAGTATTTATGGTGGTAACTTTTATTATATTCTTTAGAATAGTAATATAACACGCTGGGGCACCTCACACCTATCTTTCAATGACATAACATCAAAATTTTTATTTTTTGACTTGTGTCACTTTTCTTGCCAGGGTGCGATATATATATATATATATATATATATATATATATATATATATATCTATATTAAAAAAATGTTACCGCCGCCGCCGAAGAATTGAAAACTGTGTTGTTTAGCTCGATTCTTAGCCGGTTTCCCGAGAAAGTACTGATCGGAAAAAAATGAAATTAACATGCTTTGTTCTTCATCGTATTCCCTGGATAATTATTAAGATTTTTTTCCGATGCGGCTATTAGTTTAGGTTTTATTAAGTGTTAAAGTTGAAGAAGCGAAATTTCTTCCGCGAGTGAGCAAAACACATTCAAATTTTCAGTCTTCAGTCGTGAGTTTTTTTTTAAGAGTACCTCTCAACGTAAATTTTTGCAGCTCGTCGAGTTTTTTTTGAAATTTAAATTTGGTTCTTGATAATATTTTTTTGAAATTCAGGAAAAATCGGGACATTTTTGTTACTTTTTTTTAAAACTGCCGTATCTATATCTAATTACTATTAATTTTTAATTTTTAAAATATCGCAGTATACCTCAGAATATACTCTTTCTTATAGTACTATTATTTTTGAAATCGGTTAATAATTAAATTGGATGCGATCAAAAGTTCGTCATACAAAATTCGGAATCTTTGGATATTTTCGCTACTTATTGTTAAAACCGTTTTGTCTACGGCAAAAGCCATTATTTTTTAAATTTGAAAACATCACTGAATACATTACATTACACTCTTTCTTATGGTACAGTTATTTTTCAAATTGGTTAATAAATAAAATCGTTGCAATTAAAAGTTGGTCATACAATTTTCGGAACTTTCAGATCGTAACTTCCGATACAAAACTAAAATGATCATATCTGTATAGTATTACTGTTAGTTTTTAATTTTAAAAATATTGCAGTATACCTCAGAATATACTCTTTCTTACGGTACAATTATTTTTAAAATTGGTTCATAAATAAATTCGATGCAATCAAAAGTTGGTGTCACAAATTTCGTATTTTTCAGTTCGCATAGCTGCTTCCGAAAGCAGTAGTGGGTTGCACTTTCGACTATCGGGTTTGCCAGATATCAAATTTATCGTAGCAACAATTGCCATAAAAACGATTTATTTTTATTTGGCGAGGAAAAAGGCTCGCTTTTTTCCCTCTGTTCTCAAGACAGTTTACCGACAAAGTACAGATCGTAAAGTTTGGATATTAACAATGTTTACTTAAAATTGTACAGGGAACAAGATGCAGAAGATTTTTTACTGATGCCGCTATTAGTTTAGGGTACATTAAGTGTTAAAGCAAAAAAAAAGTTAAATCACTTGCGAAAGAAGTATTGGTTTGAGAAAGCAAACTAAACGGATTGCGTAGCAATCCCCGGGGTCGGCGAGCGTAAGCGAGACGCAGCGAAGCCCTCGCTGTGACGTCATGAACCGGAAAGTGAAATCAGCATAATACGAATTATTCAGATAGTTTCACTCTGTGAAAGTAATGTTGGTTTGCGAAGCAAACCAAATGGCATCTGTGACAGGATGGTTGGTTTGCGAAGCAAACCAAATGGGATTGCGCAGCAATCCCCGGGGGTTGGCGAGCGTAAGCGAGCAGGGGGCGGAGCCCCCTAGTATATATATATATATATATAGAGAGAGAGAGAGGTGAGAGAGAGGAGGAGACAGACTAGAATATCCTTAAATAATAAATTTTAATTAATTTTCAACTTACTGATAAACAGGTAAAACAACCTGCTCAAGAAAATTTATTTGTAATCTTGGTATTCTAGCTTTTTCTCGGTCCATCATTTCACTTGGCATCACACCCATAGCCTTTTCTAAATCCCCTTGTGAAAAGAATTCTCGATAAATCATTTTCTGAAACACAAAAAAACAATTAGACAAATCTAAAAAAGTCGTTTTCAAACTTATAAGGTTATGAAACAATTTTTGACTGAATAAAATTTCACAAAGTTTGGTGTAAGTAATTTCATTGAATGCCAATGGCCACTGTTACAATTGGCTAAGCACCAACCAAAATCCCCCTTGCCTCTATATACAAGAGGCTTATAGGTTTGTTTTCAGAGAAAAAAAAAGAGCTCATAGCCTAGATTCCTTGCTTATGGCTTTTCACTGCATAACAAACTATAAAAACACTTGCATTGTCTTGTAGTAGCAATAACAGCTATCTGCTCAGTATGCGAACTGGATGAAATGATTGGAGATTCCCTCAAGAACTGTCCTAATGTTAATACCAAACGTTAAAGAATGAATGAGTGTATAAAGCCACTAAATTTTAAATTGTTTGATAAATGTTAAAAATTATTTATCAGGCAAAACTTTGAAATAATTATTGGACTTGTCAAAGTTGAGACATCTTTCTGGAAACTTATATTTTTAATCTCAAATATTATAAAAGGAAGTGTTTGTCTGTTTGTTTCTTGCACGCCAAAGTCCTGACGAATCTAAGGCACTTATATAGTAATGGGATTTGGCACACAGGTAGTCAAAATTTTTTGCAATTTTAGGGTCGCAGTGAATTTTAAAATTTAATCTAGAACATTTAAAAATGAAATTAATGAACTTTAATTGTAATTGTTTTCTTTGGAATGCCAACAGCATAAAGATATGACAGATTCTAAATTTATTTTTTCAGTTTTCATTTTGCACTGAGGAATGATTTTCCAGCAAATGACAAAAAACAAAGTTTTAACTTAAGTTACGTAGTTCTTTTTTCTATCTCCTAGACCATTAAAGATGAAGTAAAAATTTCAACAGATTTTAAATCTGCGAAAAATTTCACATTAGATCAATACCTAAAAATATGATTTTCTTTAAATAAATAAAAATTTGATATTGAATACCTTTTATATTTTTCGCAAGAGAATGTGACGTCACACTAGCATTCGTGTTCCAAAAATAAACAGATTAAATTTCCACCTTATTTTTTCAGAACAAATTTGGGTTTTTTTAAAAACCCTCTAAAACACTTATTTTTGTAAAAAATAAATATATTTAGTACCAAAATAAAAGTTTAAAAATAATTTTTTTTTGTCAAATTTGTTTTAGACAATTTTTTTATGAAAGTGTCCTTAAAACATATTGTGGAGGTAAATAAATACTTTTTTTGCAACCACAACATCTCTCAGGGATTATTAAAGGAAAAGGGTGGATTCATGCCTCAAATTCCAAATGATACACGTTGGAATTCCCAAGTTGAATGCGTTAACACTTTCATCAAAAATTTTCACAAACATGTTGAAATTATAAATTAAGATGAACAGCGAGTCAACTGGAATATTGGTAGAATTGTAAGTAATGTTGATCTGTACCGCGAAAGTTCAGAGTTACAGAAGCAATTAAGAGAAGTTTCTGCAGCTTTAGATAGGTTGCAGGCAGATTCGTCAAACTTCTCAACAGCTGTGGAGGTCTGGATTGACCTCACCATGAGTATCGAATTGTTGCCATATAAGCAACAGATACAACAAATGGTAGATAAAGCAAGCAACCATTTTTTTACCTGGCTAATATAATGGACCCATCATGTTACAGGCAACAAATTATCAGCAGAGCAAGCGAAGCAGGGGGAAACTTGGTTGCAATTTGAAACCTAAATATATGCCCGGTGTCTAAGCCTTCAAAATCAAAGACAGTGAGTTGTTTTCCCAAAACACTTTAAATGTGTATGTTTTGAACATGTACAAAAGTAATCCTTTGAAGTGGTGGTTGCTAATGGAGTGTAACACACAGAAATTTGGGAAGTTGCCCGAAGGATTGTGCAGGTTTTCCGCTCAACTCCTCAGCTGCCCATCAAGTTTGTGATCCATTGAATGTGTGTTCTCTACATATTGCAACATATCGACATAGTTGATAAATAGACTAGGGGCAGAAAAAGCATGGAAACTGGTCAAAGTTCAGCTTTTCCTGAAGAGACAATGACACTCAAGAATGGTAGCTTGTTATAGATAATATGTCTACAAAACTTGTGTTTTTTTTAATAAATATACTATAAAAGTTATCAATTCTGTTAAAAAATTTTATAACTACAATTTTGTATGTATTTTTTAATCACTGAAACTTTTGCATATATTTTAAAAATATGGGCAAAATTGAGATTTTTGTTGTTGAAAAAACCGAAAATGTTTACAATATTGTGGTTTAAAAAAAAAAAACATTGGGTCCAACACAGCCAACCCTGGTCTGTAGATTACCCAGGTAATGTGTAGATTAACTAGGCCAATCTGTTAAAGTGTGGAAAATTGTTTCATTTTACAAATTACTTAGATAATCTACATACTAACTACAAAGCACTTGTTAAAGTAAAAATAAAATTTTCTTTTTTTTCTTTTTTTGTAAACTTTCATTCTCTTTACATCTTCAATTATTGAATCATGCTTTCATTTTGTCATTAACACACTATTATGTTTTGAATCTTTGCCTAAGAGGTTTGACTAGAATCTGTTCTTCATTTTACTCATCACCAATTTGGAACTTGCATTCTTGGAGCTAAATTTACTTGCTTTAAAAAAAATCCCTACAAATTCCCACGCTAACAGGCAGAAACGAATTTTAAAATGGAATTAGCTATGCTAAGCACTCTCAACCAACACAAATTATGAGAAAGTGAAAAGAGCCATCGACACAAGCTTTGGAAAGCGGTGGAGGGAAAAGAAATTAGAGAAATAAACTTATAAAATAAAATATAACTTATAGAATAACTTATAAAATAGAACTTATAAAATAAACTTATAGAATAAAACCGGTAAAGAGCAGGAAACTCTTTTTTTTGTAGATAAATCCGCACTTTAACGGAACAAATCAGTTAATCTGCAGATTACCTATATAATGTGCACATAAACGACTTTCGAGATTTAATGGTAACAGGTCATGCATAAGCTTTGGCTTTTTATTCAACTTATATTTAGTGTATCATATATTTTCATGTTCAATTTCTTTTTCCTCACTCAACTTCAACCCTCTCATTTGAATATCAGTCTTGGCAATAATTTCCACTCCTCTATTGCCAAATTGTGATATCAAATCCCTACCATAAGTACTCTTTCCCAGGCTTTCCTCAATAATACACTCTGCCCTACACAAACGTTAAAAAAAAAGTCCCTTCTGGACACGACCAAAATCATGTAAAGAGCTCAGAGATAAGCTGCTAGTCACAGGGAGTAGAACTGTCATTCTAATGTTCTACATGTGACTGCAGAACTAATTTCTTTAATAAAAGGGTATATTTAAAACTAATCCACGACTTTTATCTGCAAACATGATACATATATTATCATAGTGAAGTCCAAAAACATAGGATTTCTATAAATTGATATATTTTGTTTACATATATAGCTCAGAAAAACTATTCATAAATATGAATCATTTTATATTGATGAGACAATTTAAAAAGAAAAGATTCTACGAATTCAAAGCTTATATACAAAAAGTCTTATAATATAACTTTTAATGAATAATTTAATTTAACTCCTTCCATTTATTTCCTACATGTTAGCAAAATTTTGTAAATGGTTAGAAATGCCAATACCCGCAAAAGTTTAAGTTGACACTCAATTCCAATCAGTATGCATATTTAAATTAAATAAATTACTTATATTTAGTATTAGCATATTGCTTGGATTAAACTAGAAAATTAAATTAAAGAATTTAAAATGTCTTGAAGCCATAAATAATAATTAATTTATAACCAAATATTTTCAATACTTATTTGCTAGAGATCTGACAAAAATCGATTATGCAAATTTTGCATGTGTTAAGCACTTTGATCTCCTTCATGAATATATACTACTTTTACATACTGCAATTTCTTTAGTATTTGTCCAGTCTTTTGTTTGATCAGATAAATCACAGGAAGTCACAATAAGACACAAGAGTATGCTGTGGTGCTCTAAATTTGAGTTATCATAGCCACCTAAAATTTGAAAAACATCATAAACTTTTCTGTACAATAGTAACAAGAATCAATTCAGAAAAATACCTATATTTCATACTTACTGTGTAAAACTCTTTTTATATCTTTTATTATTCTGAAATGATGAGCTAAATCTGTAGCCAAAATTATGTCTCTTATATAATCCAAGCATTTTTTATATTCCTGAAGGAGAAATATTATTCAATCACATATATTGAAAAAACACTACATATACAGGAGCTCTACATTTGTGACTTTTTGAGCCTAAATAATGTTTTGTAAAATAAGAGAAAAGTAGTTTAATAAAATATAATATAACTTTTTTTAAAAAATATGTACCTAGCTGAATAAAAATAACACAAAATACTAAGCTTACTGCTCTAAATATTTTGAGCATACTTCAAACAGATATATAATTTTGAGTGAATAAAAATAGAATTATTTTCTTTCAATAATACTTTGATACCCATCAACCCAAACCATCTTTTTCCAGGTATTAAAAATGAATGTCCTTTTATAACTGTATCCTCTCCGACATTTTTCAAATTTTTAAGAGTACCCCCCAGTATGTTTTTACAAATACCTGAATTCCAACACCAACTTCTACGCACAAAAAAACTTTGCCTTGAACAGAATTTGTTTCTCTTAAATATATAATTTTAAAGTTTTTTTTTTCATTAAAAAAATTTTTTACACCAATTTTTGATTTTTTTTAATTAAATAGTATAAAAATATTTTTTAAAAGCCCTAAAAGTTTATAAACTAATCATTAGTTTTTAGTACATATTGTTGGATCTCATATTATCCAGAAATAATACAGTTAACACACATAGTGACATTTTTATTTGGTCAACTTTGTTTAAGAGTTGCAGAATCTACTCTTGCATATCAATTCCTGACTTTCAACTATGAATTTGATAATTCATAAATTCAGACATTTTTTTCATTCAAAGGTTAAGAATATTATTAATTACTTGTTCTGATAGATTTTCAAAAATGTTACAGCCTTCAGTATGCAAAATAGCCATTGTCTGAGCAAAATGGTGCCTCTATAGTGTAAAGAAAAAGAAAGAGAAATCAGTGGAGAAAACTTGTATTAAAGGGCAATATTATAAAAAAAAAATCAATCATTGAGCTTCAAGACAGCAATAAAATATTTATTTGTAAATAGTCAACAGAATATATTCAATGAATAAAAATGATTTGACTGTACTTCAAAAGACACAATCATAAGAAAAAATAAATGCTCTAGGATAAAATAAATTTATTTATATCAAAATTTTAGCACAAATATTCTGAATAAAAAATTAAAATTTACTTAGTGATATTGTAAATTAGTAATGTTTAGCAATGAAAATGTTTTCAAATAAAAATTAATTATTAAGCAATTCTTTTTAAAGACCCTTTGATACACAATTAATGAAAACATTTTCAAAATTATGAATTAAAAGTATTATATAAATTTGTATTTGAACAATAAATGTTCCTATTTAAGACTTTTTTCCAAAAAAAGGCATAGATATGAACTTTGCATGTCTTTACAAGAAAAGGTATGAGTATAGATTATAACAGATAGAGTACACAGGAAACGATTGGGAAAAGATTAAATTTAAGTAGTCAAAGAATTATATAAACAGCTCACATAAGCTACAGGTAAACACATAATTTTTTACTCACTTCTAAAACTGATCCTTCAGAACTATATAGAGCAGCTAGCACAGATTTCTGAAAAGGCAAATAAAATTCAAATTAAAAATAATATGAAAGATATATTTTAGATGATTACTCATAAACAATATTTAAAGCTTACAGAAGTAACTTGAAAAGAACTTGTGGTTCCTCGGTGATCCAAATCATGGCACAGGCAAGCAACAAAAAGAGACAAGCCTTCTAAAAAACTTTTTAAAAATAAAAACCATTTGATGAAAATCAGAAATATTTAGAAATTATTTTCACATCTAATTATTTTATACAGGTAAAATTTTAAGCATGTGACATTCTAAAATAGTCATTACACCCTAGAAACAAGCAGCAAAGATATTAGTATACACGTAAAAAATGATTGAGAAGATGTTAGTTATTTAAAAAGCAGTATCAGTTAAAGTATTGGGTGTAGGTAGAAATTTTAAAACGATTTGATTTTTGAATGACGTCTACTGCAAAATAGCATACCAATCAATACACCGGGTTTGTGTCATGTGATAAAAACCGGTTTAGAGATATCAAACTGATGCAGAAGATGGGGGAAAAGTGAACGTAAAGTTGAAATTTTGAAGATGAAAGTTGTCATACAATAAAACATTTATTTGTCACTGCATTCGTTACGAATTTCACCAGCACAAAAGTGCTGCAAAAGCATGTCAATCAATTTGTTCTGTTTTGGGGAGAATATCGTATCGAAGAGCACATGTGAGTACTGGTTTCGACGTTGTAAAGATGGTGATTTTGAGGTTAACGATTGACAACATAGTGGCGCTCCACTGAAGAATAGCCATGACGATTTGTAAACACTTCTCGATAAAGATGTATCTCAAACGCAAAATGAACTTGCTGAACAGTTAGGAGTATCACAAAAAACATTTCCTAATCGTTTACAGGCAATGGGAAAGATTCAGAAGGCACGAAAATGTGTGCCACATGCATTGAGAACGACTGTGTCTTGAAGTGCATGAACAGGCAACACAGAAAATCTTTCTTGTGGAAAATCGTGACAGGAGATGAAAAATGGATCTGTTATGACAGCCAGAAACACAAAAAATACTGGGTGAATCCCTGAGAAGCAACAACATCAACCCCGAAAAGAGACATTCACTACAAAAAAGTTAGCCTTTGCATATGGAGGGATAAGGGATTAAGGGAGTACTCTATATCAAATTGCTGGAGCCCAGTGTAAGTGTAACTGCTGAACACTATAAACAACAATTGCTGCGATTACAGCAGGAAATCAATCGAAAACGTCAGTTTACAGGCAAAGGTTTGCAGCCCATCAAATTGCACCATGACAATGCACGGCCGCATGTTGTAAAAGTGGTCAAGGACACTATAGTAACACTTGTCTGGGAAGTTTGGGAACACCCGGCGTATAGCCCCTTCGGACTACCATTTGTTTCAGTCTATGCAGAATGTCTCGTCTTCTGTAAACTTCCGGATAGTGGACATGGGTTGATGACTTCATCGTGTCAAAAGAGGAATCTTTCTACACTGCTGACATCCATAAACTGCCTGACCGATGGCAGAAGGTATTAGATAATGTCATGGAGATTATTTCGATGAATAAAAGTATTATTATCAGCTCTAAATTACATATTCATTTCTTTGACACATGCTTTAAAACTTCTTACTGCACCTGATAGATTGAATTTCAGAGTATTAAGGCACAAGGTTCAAAAGCGGACAAGCTCCGCCTCAGTTAATAAGGATAATGTAGCAAGTATTTGGATCTTGTGCTTGTAAACTTAGAAGATTTTAATATAATATCTGTAGACCACGAAAACTATTTGCAACATCAAGTCTGGATGGTGGTTGGTTGCAATAGAAACACAGCTTGTAATTTTTGAGTAAGATTGACTCTTAGGGACAACATAATTTTATTTTGTTTTCTGCGAATGTTGGCAGTAGAAAGAGATAGTTTAATAGTTTTAATCTTTTCAATGACAAAAAAAATCTTGAGAAATATATTTCTAAATTGTCATTATGTGTTCTTCAAGCAACACCTATGAAAAATATAAGATCCAGTTCTGCAGCAACAGACAGATATGCTGCAGTTTGTATGACAGACAGACAATATGATACTGATGATTATAATTTGTAGGGAATTTAACAGAAAAAACACTTGTTTGGAAGAAACCTATTCAACAATTAAAATTCTAGTTGCAAAATTACAAAAGTCTACTTCTTACCTAAGCTGGTTACCCATAAGCTCTAAATTTTTTAGTAACAAATACGAAAAATGAGCTACAGAAAAGCCATGCTTCCAGTTATGATAAGGAGGATCTCGATAACCTTGCTTAACTGTTATTATGAACCTAAGAAAATTGAATAGAAATAAAATATATAAAGTAATAAATTTATCACAAAGTAAGATGGTAATATACAGTTCCAATTAAATCATCACATTTTTTAAAATATCCTTATCAGGAAAAATTATGCTTCAGTACAGATTAAAAATATCTATGTGGCATCTATCATATAATTTTCCACTAAAAGTACAAGATAATTATATTTTAGTTATCCAGACAATTTCATACCTAAAGATTCTTTTAAAACAAAATACAACCAGGAGCAGTAAAATACAAAGAATAAAAACATATCACATTTCTACTGTGAACTTTTAGAGAATACAATGGGAAAACACAACAGAAAGATGTTAAAGGATTACTATATTCCAGCATACATAAGAAACAAGTTACTCTTAACCTATTGAAAGTTCACTGGTGTCAAAAACACACAGGGCCAGAGAAAATTATAATTTCACTGAGAGACCAAAGCAATAGAGCAAATCGAATTCCAACTGATGTCATGTAGTTAGTTTAAAGAAAGAAAATAAACGAATTTATTCCTGGAAAATGGTAAAAGGAAAGAATTAAATCAAACATTCAAATATTTGTTCTTTTTTTTTAACTCTCAACCAAATTAATTTGGTAGATATTAGATATGAGATGTTCAGGTGTAAAACAGTGCTTCTTAACAAGACCAAATAAAATCTTTACAAATCAATCACTTTTTATGTATTAATGCAGGGAAGAAAACACCTGAAAGCAGATCTATGTAAAATCTATATTTGTGTACATTTCAAACTGTTTCAAAGGTACAAGTATCAAGAAAGCTTGAATAAAAAAACCTGATATACCTGATCAACGTACTCTTGCGTAGTCTCCAAAACTGTGTGAAACCCAAATCTTCAAACATTCCAAGAGTTGCCTAAGAAATACACAAAGGTTGCAAACCATAAATTATAAATTTTTTCACTTAACATTAAATTTATTGACCTTTTGTAAATATATATTTTACCCGAAACAGGTTTCATGACCTATTTTATTTAGAAGCAGGTAATAGTAGAATTAGTGCTTGGAATAATAAACAAAATCATCTTTAAATAATGACTTAATGATAATAAACAAGATAACAAAAATTCAATAATCATAAGAGGTATTATTTTGACTTGAATCTCAATTCTAATATGATCTCAAATTAATACCTTCAATTCAGTTCAGAAGAAAAATTTAAAGTTGAGATGTTCTGTTATTGTTAGGATGCATTGAAGCATGAAATTCTTTACAGTGGTGTGGGTACCTATTATTTTGATCAGCAAAGTCTATGGAATCTGTGAGGTTCGGAGGTTCTCCGGCCAACACAGGGAGGAATGTCTGGCAGGGGGGACGAGACATCTTCTAGGGACGTTGGCTGGGGTGTCTGTGATAGGTCACCCGGGTTAGGAGGAGTGAAAGGGGAGAGGAAAAAGGAAGCAAAATTGGACCCACGGAGCAAATGCTGAGGGGCTCTCTGCTGCTGTTTTTTTACTGTATTGAATTATATTCCTATATAACCCAGAATGTCCAAATAAAAATAGATGAAAATATCTAGGAAGTGTTGCCCTCTCCAGTAGATGAAACGAACCACAGTCACACTCACTAGAGATATAGAGGTAGTCAAAGGGTGAGGTGTGATAGAATCGTTTTAGAGTTGACAATGTTTTAAAAACACATAAACTATTAAACAGGTTAGTTAAATCATAAATATTTCAGGAAAAGTGATAAAGTCATTTGAGGAAAAGCATTAAAATTTAGGAAGTAGTTTTGTCAAAATATTTTTTAAGTAGCTTGATAAATTGTGTTAAATATGCATTTACAGGGTGTCTACTAAATTTCTGTTGGTCCATTTAGCGACTTTTTCAGGACATTTTTGGATAAATATCTAAAATAAAATAATCTAATCTAAAATAAATGCATGATCAGATTTTACATAATTATGTGGGTAAGTTAGATGCAATTATACTTTAAAATCACACTTTTATTTTATTGCATACTGTCTAATCTCGAGAAAAGAGAACTCTAGTATCAAATTTCAGCTTTAATAAGCTGTTTTCTAAATAAAATTTTAAAAATAAAAACGAACCATAAATTGTGTCAAAGTAGATGAACATTTGAAACAAATACTTTTTGTTATCTTCATTATTTTTGTTTTCTGAATACTTGAAAATTGGAGAAATCAATACTTACTTTAAAAACATTTTGTCATGTAAATTTTTTATTTTTATGTTTTCAGGGTTCCCACTCTTTTTTTCTAACTAAAAATAAGGACTTTCTAAGCACTTTCTAGGACAAAATAAGGACTTAAATAAAACATTGAAGAAATTGTATTATACAATGCAATACCTGACTTTCAACCAAATGGGGATGCTCTTACAGATTAGTTGATCTTAAAAGAATAGTAGTATGTAAAAAATTTAATATTTAAGTCTATTTTCTAAAAATTATACACAAATAATGCCACACAAAAATTGGATTTTTCAAAATAAGCCGTCTGATTTTTACAAAATTCAGCAGTTAATATATGGCATTTATGTGTACACATATTAGTAATATGTGCATAAACAAATTATAGAATGGAGACAGCAAGAAAAAACTTTGGATGTTTTTCTTTTATCTCATTGCAGTGCATTTGATTTTATAAAAAGGGAAAGAAAGAGTTAAGTTTGATGAGGACCGGACTCGGTGTTGTCAGTCTCCCAGCTGCTGTTGTGAGTTTGATTTAGTTTTCTTATTCTTTTCATAATGTTTTGTTTTCACTTTTTAATGGTCTTTAGGGGAATGTATAAGCAATTTTTTAGCATATTGCTGCTCATGTTTGTGTAGTCTGGGTTAGGCTCCTCCCTGATACATCAACCCTTTTATTTTCAAAAATTTCCTAATATTTTTATTTTAAATTTCTTTTTGTTTTTGAAATTATAGTGCTTACCTTGTTATGTCTGCAGCTTCAGCTTGCTTATGAAATGGAAATTACTCGCCCCAGTAATTATTTTATAATACACTTTCATAAAATCATAATGAAAATAAGAAGTAAATTCATTTATTAGCCCATCGGAGGTTTCAATAAAAAATTACTGACGCACTATTCATTTACTAAAAGGATGTAAAAGGATTGCAAGTTGCATACATCAGAGTCAAATTTGACTGGATCGGAGACCGAACAAGTTTCGAAGAAAATATTTTTTTCCTGTGAACCAAAACAAATCATAAGAGTTATGCAAAAACTATGATAAATTTATAAAAAGGTTAAAAAAAATAAAATGCAATTTTATTGAATAGATATTCAACTACACTCATGCCCATAAATTAAGAATAATTCAGAATCACATGGAAATCGAACTCTAGAGTAAAAATTTCACATGTAGAATTATCGCACACATCTTCAAGAATAATATCCAAATTACAGAAAGCCATCAGATGATGCCAATAGTACGTCACAAAGACGAGAGTGTAAGAGAGGTGTATATAAGGAATGGTAGCAAAGAAGTACAATTTTTCACAAGCGTTCTGTAAGCAGCTCAGTGCCACAACCGAATAGTTATGGCACAGAGAACGCATGTTGATGATTTTTTACGTGGTAGAATTATCGGCCGCCTGAAATGTGGGCGTACTCAGACAGAAGCTTTAGTGGAACTTGGAATCGCCAAAGTGATCTCTAGGTTTTGGCAACGATTCCAAAATGATGGAAATGTCAGTAGACGTTACAATACAGGTCACCCCGAGTTACAACGCCGAATGTCAATCAGTATTTGGCAGTAACTACAAAAAGAAGCAGACGGAGCACAGCATCCGACCTTTCTTGTCACCTATCTTCAGCCACGGATACGACAGTTTCAAGGCAAACCTTTACAGACGTTTGGGATATGTTGGTAAATATGCTCGCAGGTCTGTCAGTGGTGTTCTGCCCACGGCTACTCACTGTCGCCAGCTGTTAGCCTGGAGTAGAGAACATGCAATGTGGACATCGTCACAGTGGGCTTGTGAGATGTTTTCCGACGAATCCAGGTTTAGCTTGCAGTCTGATTCACAGCAGACGTTCATACGGAGAACGCCAGGTACCCGCTACCACCAAGACAACATCATTGAATGACACCATTACGGTGGTGCAGGATTGCTCGTTTATGGTAGAATTATACTGGGCTCCAGACCAGATCTACATGTTCAAATCGGAACCATGAGAGGTCAAATTTATTGCGACATCATTCTGGAACAACATGTACGTCAGGACATGTACAACAGGACTTTCAGCCATGACAGATTTAAGGTGCACCAGCTGCCTCTACACCATACGCTTAAAAACATCATTTTTAATGAAACAAAATTATTTTGAAAATAATCATCACTGACAATAGAAACGGATTGCACATGGCATAACAAAAGCCAAGTGAAATTCAAGCAGTCGGAAATTGAGTATTTATCACTTGGATACAAAGAGAAAAAATAATAAAGCACAGAAAAACTACTTTCGTTTTCGGTCAGCGGCCAAATACAATAAGTGTCTGAAATTTCCAGTTTTCAAAAGACTTTTCCCGATTTATGAAATTCCCCGACTATTCTCGGTTCTCCAGCACTCTGGTTTACATTTTTGCGATCTTTTCCTCCAAAGTTTTTTCCAATCGAGTTTTTTTTTTTTTTTTCAGAACTGGACAACCGATTGATTCAAATTTTCAAAGCAGAATCGCCCCCGAAAATCTTTCTTTATATATCTTTACTGGGATAGTTTTCACAAAGAATTAGAAACATAAAAAAAACAGCTAGATAAAAAAAAATTGCAACACATTGGGTTGCCACTCAGATAGCAGTATTAATTAAAATAAATTAACTTTAAATTCTTTTCAATTCCCCTACAAACTTTTAAAACATTCCTTTTTAAACATTGCACACGCGGGTAACTGAATAAAACAAAATTAATTAACATTTGATGATTGTATTCTAGTTTCCTCTATCAGGGCAACTATTTTGTGCATTGCAAGAGCCACTTACAAGTCGAAAACAGACCGATTTTCATGGGTTTACAAGTTTTTAAAGTGTATTATGTGCTCATCAAGAGTCGATCGACGATTTGTATATCGTGTATCAAGGGTTGCCATTCAAGCAAGCCAGTTCCCAAATCATCACCAAAACC
Organism: Metellina segmentata; assembly: GCA_947359465.1. Classification (NCBI taxonomy): domain Eukaryota; kingdom Metazoa; phylum Arthropoda; class Arachnida; order Araneae; family Tetragnathidae; genus Metellina; species Metellina segmentata. The sequence goes on from OX375875.1 coordinate 58,431,873, forward strand.
GTATTTGTAAGCAGTTTTATCATCAATCAGCCACTAAAAAGAGGTCGGAATTATTATTGCAAAAAAATATTGTCTTTTTAAAACTGAATTTTGTTTTCAAAGGAAAATAAACACTTTCTAAGGACTATTGATAAAAAATAAGCGCTTCTAAGGGCTCTTAGAATTGGAAGGTAAAATAAGCACTAATAAGCACTTTCTAAGCACCCGTGGGAACCCTGGTTTTATGCATCAAATGAAGTTGGTACAAAAATTATAGATCAATTTATGTATTTAAAAAAACTGTCTCCAAATGAGATTGGATTGGGCGAGTTACACCATTTTCATTTTTATTTCGCATAATTTCTTTGTCGTACTTGTTCAATTTCATCATTTGCAGTTTGCCTTTTATTTGCAATTTCCCTTTTTTCATTTGTTCAAGTTCAACTGTAGCCACCTTTAGTTTTCGCCTTAAAGAAATGTGATACATTTTCGGGACAAAATTTATGATTTAGGGACTTTTTCGGGACCAGTTTTCCATTTTCGGCATATTTTCAGGACATTCGGGACCAGTAGACACCCCGATTTACTTAGAAAAACAGTAGTTTAAAAACAACAGTTTTGAAGCACATTGTGGCTTGCTGTATTAATATTTTAACCAATACAGCTATTAACAAAAATAATTTAACTCACATGGGCAGCTTCAGAGTCTGTGAGAAGACGGGGAATGAACTCAAAAGATCGAAACGATTCTTTAATACAATGGGCTTCTGACATTTGACAGCTCAATCGAAGTATTTCTTCTTCTGAAACCTAAAACGTAGAAAAAGTCAACATTTTAAAAATGAAAGGAAGATTACATAATTCAACAGAACTAGCGTTTTGGTCTTGGATAGAACAGCACTGCTTTGAGTACTCTTTTCAGTATAGAACTAAAATTTTAATTGAGAGCATAAATGAGAAACAATTATTCATAATTTTCAGTTCTTTGGACATTGAATAAAACCCTTTTCTAGCCTAAAATTGTTATGAAAAATCTAATTTTACTAAAGACTAAAATAACCAATATTTTTTTTAAACTCAATTATGGTTGGACATTTTTCAAACACTACTGGGATGTAACAGAAAATAGTGATAAAAAATTATATTACTACGAACTAAGTTTAAACTTGTGAGTGAGTGTCAGTTGAAAACAAATTATCTGAGGATTTATCATCAGTACAGTAAAACTTTACTAATTATGAATAAAAATATCATATTTTGTTTAAAACAAATAGTATTAACATTAAAGGAGGAAATGAGTTATATACTGTAATGTGATTGCACATTCAAAGTATAGGTAAAGATTTAGGCTACAAATTAGAATTTGTGTGTTGGGCATAGTGAAAACACCAATTCAAAAAATTCCTTCACATGAAACAGAAAACAACTCAAGGTTTCTGCATGATACCGAAAACATGCAACATATAAATCTCATTAAAGTAACAGTCTACGTGTGTGTGCGTGCTAAACCTTTGAATCACTATTTTATTCTGTCGAGTAAATATTCAAAAGTATTTGTAAATTAACATTACTAACTTTTATGAAAGAAAATTATCAAGGAGAAAGTAGTATTTTGAAATCACACCAACTTAAATAACCACTAAATAAGATATCTCATTATTTCAAAAATCTTTACTTGAAGTTACATTAATTTCAGAGATTTAGGAATTAGAAGTTCTTCTAATCTATCTATCCTAATCACTAAAGAAGCTTTAAAAAGACTAGACGTTGAAATTGTTTTCAAATAATTGAGTTGTCTTACGAATGCATATGACAGAAAAATTATTAATTATTATATATGTATACAGGGTACAACAAAAATTTGTGACTTTAAAATGTCACCAATAGAGGATGCTAACATGTTAGATATTCAGCAGATGTATGCAAATCAGGCTTGCAATAAAAGTGATTGTATGGGATTCTTCATTTGATTTTGGCAGCATTGCATAATTTGACGAATGTTATTGTTACCAGAAGAAGCATTGATGAAGCTCTATCTGTACAATGAATCAGCAACCTTTATAATGAGAAAATTTTGCACAGTGAATGACTCAAAACAAGAAAAGGGACCATCTCATCTGTTGGTATACTGAAGCTTTTCAGACGTTTCAAAGAAACAGGTAATTTGGAGAACCATCCATGAAGTGCGAAACCCTTGATGAGGAAGGGATGCATTACTGCCATAGAAACAGTCACAGATAATATGGCAGCAGAATTATCCATCAGGAGTAGAAGTGCTCGCTAATCTGAAAAGATATTGGGCAAGCCCGAGTCATCAATTGGACGCATCTTTTGCGGGATATTGCAAACGTATCCTTAGAAATTTCAATAATTCTATCATTTATAACCAACAGAAGCAGCTCAGAGGGAAACTACAAGTGTGCTCTAACAAAAATGGAATGAAAACCACAAAGGGCATTCTGGACTAATGAAGCCCACTGTACAATGTATGGGTATGTCAATACGCATATGGGCAGCATTGAATCCCTGCGAGTAGATGATGCAACCACTTTATTTACCATGTAATGGTTTGCTGTAGCTCCACCTTCTCTTTCATAGATGGTCCTTTCTTCTTTGAAGAACTTCGCCCAGTATATGGCTGGAAAACATGAAGTGACTAAGCGTCATCTCCCTTTTTCGCAAGAAAGAGGTGCCTGCACTACACAAAAGTGGTGTGTTGTCTTCAGTAAGTTTAATACATGATGGCATCCCACCCCACATTGATAATATATTGAAGACATTCTTTCTAGATACTTTTGATGACAACAGTGATCAGTGGAGGCTACAAGATCACATTGCCCTTGCGGTGAGCCGACTTCACTATAGTGGATTTCTACCAGTGGGGTTATTTAAAGTCACTTGCGTACGATTCGTTCCTTCTACATTAAGGAACTCAAAGACGTCATTCAGAGTGCTGTATGTAGTAACCATTCCGGCATGCTGTAATAGGCATTGTGAGCCACCTTAGTTGCAAATTAGAATGTGCTCAAGGTCATGTCATTATTGTGATAATAAGTCATTGGAAAGCAGTCGTCCTGTTCATTCTTTTGTAGGCAGCGAACTCTATCAGTGACTTTTTAACTATAACTTTTTCTTACTTCTTAAAAAAAAAGTCCAAACTCCTTTCTCCATCTTTTTTTTTGTGCAAACTGCATTTCTTTATCATCACTTGTTCCTTTCGATTGTATTTTTAATGTTTTTATGAACTTTTGGTGTGTTTTGTATATATATACAATTGAAAATCTAACAAAAGATAAATAATAATTTTTAGGCAATAGATATAATATAAAAGGTAATTGAGTAAGAATTTCAAAATTACCGTAGATTGCATTATTAATCCATTGGATAGCCTGCTGCGAGATTGTGCATCACGAACTTTCTTCCACATCAAAGACTATAAAATATAAAAATATTTATAAATATTAAAATATATAATATTAATTTTAAAAATTAGTTATTTTGCTCTCAATTTTCATATTTGTTTATAGTTCCTATTATATCATTAGAACTATACAAATGATTTACATTATAAGAGATATATTACATCAAAGAATTATTAGATTAACAAATTTTAATCATCATTTTTCCTCCCAGCAAAAAAGTATGATCAATCAGCAACTAGTCACTATTACAGTGAGGTTATGAAAATCAAAATACAGAACCACAAATATTCTTTAACATTATCAATTTTAAAATACCACTTTCAAACCTCAGCACAATGATTGGCAATCATAATGTTAACCAATAACGACAAACTGAAAATATTATATGCAAATACGACATGAAACATAAGCAACATAATGTATAAAACATAAAACGAGTCAAAGTGTTTAAAAATTGGAAAATTTCTTTTCAATCATATAATAAAATGGCCTTTGCACCAATCTTTGGAAATGTTTTCGTAACAAGTTCCTTTTAAAAAACAATAGAATTTTCAAGGTTGGTTGGTTTTGAGGTTATAAGGCACAAAGGCCATATTTGGCCATGCTGTGCCAGATACAAGACAAACAATATTAAGTAATAGACATACTAACACAATGAAAGTTTTATTGACACAGAAGAGAGAAATACACCAGGGGAGGAATGCAACTGACAAGAATCAAACAGGTGCCACATACAACTCGAAGGTTGCTAGCATAGTGCAAAAAATTTCACTCAATTTGATAAGAAAATATGATCAGATTTCATTTAATATCATAACATATATTGACATAAAATTATAGCTACCAAAAATTAGGTCTATTACAAAATTTGTAAAGTTAATATAGAGATTTAACGTTTCAAACAATTTTGAAAGTCATTTATGAAAGTAAAATTTTTTATCTAATTTTAAAAGAAAAGGTCATAAATATTAACTTACATGCATAATACAGATGGCGCAATAAACTGAAAATGTGCTTGCAATTTCTTCATCGAACTGTGTAAAATGATTTCCATTAATTTTATTGCATAATTCAGCAACACCTATGACACCTAACAAACAAGTAATTCATTTTTAATTATTCTAACTGTTAAGATTTAAAACCAATGTAATTATTATAAAAAAATATAACTCTTACCGTTATCATCCTTAATTGGAAAACATAGTATGTTTCTGAAATAAAAACAGAAAAATGAGAGCCAAGAAATTTCTCTCTTCAGTCTCATTTTATGAACCGATACACAATACTTTTAAGAAACAAATATTTATAAATACATTGTGGAAAATAAAATTGTCTTAAATGGATACAGAATGTAATAATAAACTGAAAACATAAAAGCATAGATGTTCACTGAAGAAATTAAATTAGACATTAATACTAGTTACATTTAAAATAATAAGGAATAATTCAAGTCACTATTTTGAATTCTAATAAATAGGCATACGATTAAAAGTAATTTCATCTTTACTTCAGCTAAAATGTAAATAACATAAAATGCAAATACCAAAAATACGAAGATGTAATTGATCGTTTTCAGTGCATAAAAGTAAGAAACTTAGATAACTTATAATTATTTCTCATTAATACAATAATTTTTTTTAAAACAGAAATTACTTTTAAGTTAGAATTAAATCGTTAACTAGCAATATGTAAGTCACTGTTTATTACAAGACATGTCTTTTTGCAAGCATTTTAAAAGTGGCAAAATAAAAAACACAATATACCGTGTCTTGAAGCCAGTAGCATCATCAATTTTACGATAAAATAATGGATGCTTGTATGCATCAGTTATATTCAAAATTTCCCCTAAAATGAATAATTATTGTAAAGTCAAACAAACTCACCTTCAAAATAAAACACAAGAAAGAAAATATACATAAAAATTTGAATTTTTGCACAAAACAATCAATTTTTTAAAATTCTAGCATACTACTATGATTGTCTAACAGTTTCTTAATTACACGTGTAATACTTGGCTTGAGATAGAGCAAATAATTCCCAAGCATCCTTTCAGGCAAACATTAGTAAGAGTAAAAACGCCATGAGCTGCAGAAATCTTAAAGTAACAATCTAAATACGCAAAAAGGTAGTTCTTGAGACCACCAGTTCACTTTTGTCATGACTCCTACATAAATGCACAATGAGTGCAGTAAAACCACCAGAAACTAAAGCAGTTTGTTTCAAAGACAAAAAAAGCAACTTAATTTATTTGACACCACTGTAATGATTCTATGAGTACAATGGTTTCTAGGAAAGATTTATGACTCACAACACTGATCTAGTAAACATAACAGTATGTCTTTTACTTAGAATAGAAGTAATTTTCTTTTAGTGGGGATTCAAAATAGAAAATACAGCTCAGAAACAATTGGGTAATTTTGTATTATGTAAAACTATTTCAAAAGAAAACAACCAATTAATTTTATAAGCCTGTAATTTTAAAAATTAAATCCTAGTACCAACAAATTCAACAAAAACACATAAAAGTAAAAATAAGCACTCTGCTCTTAATTTAAAATAGAAATACAAACATTATTGAATACATATTATCCACTGCACTTTAACTACGTAACAATTAAAGTCATAAAATTGAAAACAGTGTATTTAGAATCATCTTTTTTTTAATAAACAGTAACAGATTTTTTATTTATTTTAGAATAAACCTTTAGAAAAAACCTTGTATTATGAGAAGGTGAAAATGCAGGTGATGTTTTTCAAGTGTTCCAATTGCTTTTGTCTTATTGCTGTTTGAATTTGTTCCTAGCAAATTGCCTCGTAAAAAGCCATCTGGTTTATTAGGACAGGGACATTTTTAGCACATGTGTAAAATTCATCATGAGTTTCATTTTTATTACATTGCACTAATTTATCAATTGCAACTCTTGGGAAATATTCCATCACAAATTTGATTAAAAACCCTGACTAAACATGATAATTATGCTAAACTAAAAACAACCTAAGAAGGACAAAAAAACAGTTTATGTCAAAAACCAGAAGATCGCAAAGAGAATTTCTGTCTATATAATATAAAAATTTCGATAAAAATAGTAATAACAATAACTTCAAGATTAAAATAGAAATTCTACAAAAAAAAGCTCACAGTAAATTAAGTTCAGTAAATCAGGCTATTAAATTCATTTTCAAAAGCCATTTTGAGTTCAATTTAACACAAGAATATGAAAAATGAATGAAAATTGAAACTTATCTTTCACATTTCACGTTGACATTAAAAAAATAACTTAAAATTGAATGTTTAAATTTAGCTTTAGTTTAAAGACATTCACCATGCATGAAACCTTAAATGGACCGTTGTTGGTACACGTTATCTCAGAAGTAAAATAACCTAATATCCCTTTGTTGTAAACTCTTCAAAACATTGAATACGATTAAATATTCATAGTATTTTTAGTTTGTATTTATATAAATATCTTTTCTATAAATCGAGATAAATAGCCCTTTTTGTGTTCATAATCAATATCATCGTCAATATAATCGTCAGGCTAAATTCGAATTGCAAAAATATAAAAGTCACAGTTGAAAAGGTGCAAAATTTTCCGCACATTTCAAATCTGCTGAAATTTGTACTCTATCTTAAACGATACTGAAGATACAAATTTGGCAAATAGACCAAAAAAGCACTTTGTTTTGTTTCTAGAATAAAATAAACCATGAGATCGTTCGTGTGGAAATAACTCGAAAGCAGATGGCAGATGACTCATCACTTGAACGATAAAGTTTGAATGGGTCAAACTTTTCTTGATCCACTAAAAAGTGGATCAACTCTATTGAAACAAAGGTTCTCACTATAGTTTTCATTCAACTTTTGTTGATCAACTGTTACCGGTCAATTAAACTTGATACTCGAGAACACGTCTCAAACAAAAAATCAATAATGGCACAGCTCTGAGTTTGTGTAAGTTGGCTAATTTAGTGACTGAACATGGTTTAGCTGGTCTGTCTCCCTGTTTTACACCTGTGTTTGTGCAAGTATCACATGAATTTATTCCAACATATCAGACAATGTTCTATATTTTATTAATCATATTTTAATTTAGTGGATGCATTATTTGAATAAACTTGCTTACATATTTAGATAAGTTAAGATAAAGTAACAATACTTAAATCATTATGGAGAAGCTGGAATTTATAAGGGGGCTATTTTATGAGTTGAAGCTATGTTTAAGCAAACTATTAAATATGTTAAAAGCCTTTCTGAAAATAATATTTTATGAAAAAAATTCTGTCAAATAAATTTGCCATTTTTGAGTAAGCTTTATTTGCTGTCTCTGACATCTTACTGAAGACATTCAATTTCAAAATTAGTTTTTCATAACTGCGTGTGCCACAAAAGGAAATGTTTAAGAAATAATATATCCAGGTTTTAAAAAAATGAAACATGAATAACTTAAATTAATCTGTCATCTTTTTTTTAAAGATGGCCAAATTCAAAAATGTCACATGACTGGAGCAAGAGTGCCACAAGTGAAAACAATATTGGTTGGTAAACTATGATGGCGAGATTATTCAAAATAGATTTGTCCTTTTTCTGAATATAGTGTAATTTTGCAGAAAAAAAAAACTTAAGAAAGGGGATTTAGCCAGTCCAATCATAACTAGAATTGACAAAAATAACACAGCAAAGTCATATATTGTGTTACTTATGAGTGCAACAGAGCTGGGTACATTTGGAGTTATGGATGGACATGACAGTGAAATCTTTACTTTTTGCTCTATGTCGATTTCTATCAAGACAAAGTGCTTCTATAGTTTTTTTCTCCGACAATGCAAAAAGTTTCAAGGCTGCTGAAAGGGAATTGCAGCATTTTGTGAAAATGATAAGAGAACAAAAGTTGCAGGACTTTATCTCAAAACGAGGTGTTACATGGAAATTAATTGTGGAACGTGCCTCATGGTGGGAAGGATTCTATGAACGCCTGGTGAAATGTGTTAAGGATCCTCTGAGAAAGATACTAGTTCGAGCTCTCCTCACATTTGAGGAATTACCAACCATCCTCACTGAAATCGAAGCTGTTGTCAACATGAGACCTCTGACTTACGTAACTAGTGATTTAGGAGATCCAGAACAGCTGACACCTATTCACTTCCTCCAATTCGGAAGAACATAATTTAGTTTTTCTTTACATTATGCTGAAATAGAAAACAAACTTTCTACTAAAGAGACTCTCACCAGAAGAAAACTTTACCAAACCAAGTTAGTGAAACAATTGTGAACTAAATGGAAAGAACAGTACCTGTTCAACTTGAACTCTGCTCATCATTTTAAAACTCCTGAAAAATACCAGAATTTAAAGGTTGGAGATATTGTATTTGTTGAAGGAACTCATAAATCGAAACTTCTGTGGGACTTGGGAAAAATTAAGGAAGTAATTCAAGGCAGAGACAGTCTCACTTGTGCCTGTTTGGAAAAAACTGCAAAGGGACTTTTCAGAAAACACATGCAATTATTGTATCCTTTTGAATTAGAAATTTCTTAAATTATACTACGTAATTAAATGTTGAAGTTATATATAATAATCTTTTTTTTAATATTATTTTTAGAATAATTTTTACATTTTTCAATGTGTAAATACTAAATAGTAACCTTGTGTATTATTTAGAGCATGAATATTTGTTTGTAAATGATATTACATAATTTGTTTTATTACTTACTTACTAATGTGATTATTGTATGCATATCCTTGTTTTCAAGAATTATTAAAATACAACCATTTTAAATCTTATTTAAAATTTTTCAAACATAATTTTTACTTGGAAGTTTGAAAAATTACATTTTAATATTGTTGTATAATGGTAATTGAATTATATTACTTGCTAGTGTTCATTTTTGATTATAATAGTATGTACTCTTAAAGGTGGGGAGGATGTGGAAAATTCATATGTAGATCGGCCAATTAGATCCGAGCTAGGTGGCGCTGCCACTATACAACACCCACCTGGACTGGCACTCAGATGTAGACAATAGTTGTAGATGTTTTTGAATAAGATTTTTGTGTTGTTGAAAAATCTCACATCTCTGTATATTTCTAAATAATATGCTTAATCTTCAATAAATAGTGAGTAGAATAATTATTACTTGACGTATAAATTAATGCAAAGAAGGTGAATGGAAATAGGTAATCAAAGGGATGACATTGTAAGAACCACCGAAGACAAAACGAAACGGTGTCGTCACACATGTCGCATGACTGGATTTTGTCCTAGTGTACTATAAAGGAATAAATTAATGCTAACTGTGACACTAACAAATGTTGAAAAACAAGCTGCATATATGATAGCAAGTTAACTTACCACTCATAGCAACATGCCCAGCAATACCTTCTGATGCAGGAATGCATATATCTTTGGGACACTTGAAAGATAATGAAAAATATAAGAAATCAAAGAATTACAGCTAATTCATACTTAAAAGCAATTTTCTGCTATTAAAAGTATGTACATATTTTATTAAAAAACATGAACGTAATTTTTCAAACAGAAATAGAAAATTATTTCTTGAAGAAATTGATTTGCAAATTTTAAAACAACTTGGCTATTTTTCATGAAAAATTCAACCGTTGTTTCTACTTTTAGACTTTTGTAATGTTATAGTCAATTTTATGCAACTATTTTTGTCATATTTTTGTAATACTGAAGAAAGAAGAAAAGGTAGATTTTGGGTTGATGGAAAAGTTTGTCTCGTTTTTGGCGCTAGATGGCATGGCATTGTATCATAAAATCGAAGTGTTATCGACTTCAAATGTCTAAAGTTTTGATGTTGTTTAAATTAAGAAATTTTAGCAAGTAATTTCGAAAAAAATTGTGCTATTTGGTCATGTGTTTTAAATTTGCTATGCTTTAAAAATGGCAGAAAAAAGTAGCAATTTCGATACATTGATTTTTTATTTCCCAAAAATTAAGAATGATTCGCAGATGCAAAAGATATGTGTATGGTGAAAATGCCATTGATGATTCCATGAGCCAGAGTGGTTCAGGAATTTTCGCCACTTGTATCAGTTCTTTAGTCAGAAAACTCAGAACTATCTGCACAGGATTATGCAGCTACAGGAGAGATGGAGAAAGGTCATCGAATAGAAAGGCACATACTATATTGATTAAATGTAATTTTTATAATGTAAACAAAATAATTGTTCTTCAATTTTTGACAAAAAACGGGGCAAACCTTTACATCTCTCTCAACCCAATAAAAAATATGAATGAAAACATGAGGCAAGTAGGAGATTGAATACAATAGGCTTAAGTGTTAAATAAATGAATCTAAGACACGTATTAAGATCTCGAGAAACTATAAATGAAAAAAAAATTATTTGTGAAAAAATAGCCATATTTAACTTACATAAGTTACACTATCACATAATTCATAGTTTCTGTAGGTAATTTTGCACTTTTGTATTTGTATAGTGAAGTGATTTGCAATGTTAAGTTTTTATGTACTTGTAGACTAGTTCGTTTATAGTACTGTTTAATGTATATTTTTGTGAGTTTTATAATAAAATTTTAATAATTAATTTCATATGCAACCAATTTTTAGGTTTTTATTATTTTCTGTAAAATGTTTGGTTGGAAAAAACATGGGAATATGGAATACGAGGGCATCCACGCAAATGATACTTCATCAGGTAATTGTATTCGCTCAAAAATAATAGTTAGTATACAGTATCTTATAACAGTTTTATACTTGCACAAGCAAAATGTTAAAAATAAAATTTTCGTTTAGTTCTAGTTTAAAAATGTCTAAGCAACTGTCGTGTGCAGAAAAGAAGAAAACGAAAATTAGAAGAATGCAAGTCAATGACGTAACAGTTTGTTAAATGGCTGAAGAACAAACACGCCAGAGAACGGAGGAAGTGCACAAGAGGTCAAATCTACTGCTTCACAAGCTGAGGATACACTACATTTGACATCTATCCCTTCAATGAATGACAATTCTCAGAGAAGCAAAAACAAGGAGCCACTGCAAGAAAAATCTATTGCTTCACAAGATATTTTACAACAGTTGCCCCATAATATTCAAAAGAGGACGAGCCTGCACAAAGTACTGTCTCACATATCAATAGTACCTTACAAAATATGTGCTTTATATGCTGTTCTGAAGAAATACAGCAATTACAACAATACTCATTCCTGGCCTGCTATTACAAATAAATTAATGTATTCCCTTGTTACATATGGTCTAGATCAAGGCAAAAACATTAACTTTAACTCATTGAAAGCAAACAATTCAGGGCGAAAATTTACAAAGGGCTAGTTTTATGTTAAACAAACTGAAGGAAAAACTGTTAAAAGAAAACAGATTTTAAATTCCATTAATCAAAATGCAATATTTTGCTTTCCTTGCATACTTTTTGGACACAAATCCTACAATCTTTCAGACCCAGAAAAAATATTTCATGATTTTAGGCACCTTCATGTGGTTATTCCCAAACAGAAAAATTCTCAGGAGCACCGAAATTCGTATGTGAAACGGAAAGTGATGGAAAAGAATCTAAAATCAGGAAATGCAATTGATTATTATGTAATTAATTCAACTAACAAAAAAAAATTATATGTTGGGAAATATTGAAAATATTGGATGTTATTTCATTCTGTGCGAAAAATAATATTGCTTTTAGAGGTTCAAATAAAATTATTGGAGATCCAAAGTGCAGCATTTTAAAAAATGTGATTGAATTTGCTAGCTATTATATAGTACTACTTTTAAGGAACATATTGAAAAACATAAAAAAGGTTCAGCTTCTTATTTCTCATACTATTCAAAATGAAATAATAAAAATAGTTGGGGACAAAACTAGAAATTAAATCATTTGCAGAAATGAAATCATATGCATTGTGAATATATTTGTTTCAATGGTTTACTGGTTAAAGCCCAAACATCTATTCGCTTGAAGGGGTATGATACATTCCTGGACAAAGTTCTTGTAGCTTACCCAGCAGTTACTTTAAATTGACGGAGTCTAAAATGTTTCTATAAGTTGCCGTGACAAGTTCAGTCTTTTTTTGTTGTCATATTAGTTCATAGTAAAACATCACACCTTAAGAACAGTTAGAGTTAGAAGTTTCTCAAGCAAATTTCATGAGTGAAAGGTTATATTGAGGGTTGCTATACAGTAATATATTATTAAAAATCATAGCTTTTAGATTAAGATAAGTTCTCTCCTTAAACTTATCTAAGTTAGCTTTGATACTAAAAATATCTGGATGCTGAAACAGAATTTTACATTAGGAGCACAGCACATTAAGTCATTCATCAATTAGACTTTGCAGTAACATTTGTATCTACATATTATTTCTAAGTGAATTTTAAACAGCAAATGTGTGTATATTAAAGGTATTTTAGCATATATCCACAACCTATTTATACATCCAACAACATACTTCACTATTCTCAGCTTCATTCCCATCAAATACTTTAGCAACTAGTTCATTTTCTTCTTTGTCCAGGAGAAACAAAGAACACCTAAAACAATTTTGTAACTATAACACAAGATAAAAATGTTTACAAATAATAAATGAATGAAATATACAAATATTTATTTACCATTTGATGTTATTAATATTAGCTATACAACATATTTTAAAGCATGCCTTTTTTTTTAAATCAAATTTTGAATTCTTATGCAATACTTATGTATGTATACAAACATAAAATTTTGAGGAATTTCAATTGTGCAGGGTTGCCATCATAACTATACATGTAAAATAGTTGCTATAGTTATGATGGCAACCCTGCCTGAAAAGTTGAAAATAGTAGTCAAAATGGTCTCCTCTTGGCGATAATTTAGTAGTCTTTTCCGTTATCCTTATATACTGACTCAGATAAAAAGAATAGGACATACATATGTCGAACAGAAAATTTTGAAACATAGCTAGACAATGCTAAGTACGAGTTTACAATTAAAAGTAAACAGAACTTTGATTTCTTCAGCCAAACTTTGTTACCTTCAATAAAATTGAACATATTTCTTTAGTTCATTAAACTTTAGAAATTAACCGTTATAACCTTATAATAAAAAAAAATTGTCAACCTTTTAAAATAACTGCTGTGCATAAAAAGTACAATTAATACATAGACTTAAAAACTGTTAACTTATATAAATACTTGGCCGACAAAATGTATGATGAAAGAAATCTTTTCTTGATATCGGATTGGAGGCAATTTCGCGCTATTGACCTTTAAAATCGCTGTTGCCATTTTTGTTACCAAAGTTATTTAAAAATGGATTTAATGCAAAACAACTGTTAAATAGTCCTCTGAAACATTAAAAAGTCGTCACTTTTTTTTAATAAGCACTTTTGAGCCTGTTTTTGATGAATAAAGCCGCTTTAGTCGCACAAAGTTTAAAATAGACGGAAATAGTTGCCTTTTAGTCACCAATGGCAACCCTGATTGTAAGGCTGTTCATCTTATTTAAAGGAATATATAACATCTAAAGAAATATTATGAACCTTTCCTGGATAATGAAAGCATGAAAATCTAAATTTGCTCTTTAATTCTGCACTAACATTAAATAATTATTCTACTCTTGTTGTTGTTGTTTATCCTCTTTAAAAGATCTGACATATGTCAGATCAACTCCAGTAGGTTGTTGACCGCCAGGTTGTCAAATCCTACATGGAAAGTCCAACGCAACTCAGTATGTGCTCAGGAGAGGCTGGATTGTCACAGCATTTTCTGCAAGTGGGATGGATTTTTCTGTCTTTCGTTCAAAAGAAAGACACTTAAGGTGTCCACTTTTAAGCCTAGCTAGTGCAGTCTGGGATCCACGATCACAATTAACTTCCTCGTAATTTATTTTATTTTCCTATTTTATCCTATTTTACTCTTAAATACACAAAAAGAGCAGAAACAGTAATAACATTATCACCTTTCAGCACTTGTCAACTTTCTTGCTTCAGTCATCACTTCTTTCAAGAGTAAATTCACATTATCTGAAATTTAAAAGTTCATAAAATACTATGCATACAATTTATGTTAGCAAAATTAAGCACCTTTAAATTATTACAAATAAATATTAAAATACATACCTATCTGAACTAGAAGAGTTTTGATAACTTGTAACAATGACTATAAAATTAAAAATACCTCATTAAAAAATTATGTAAAAGAATAAAATAAAATAATTAACATTTTATAAATAAAAATTATTAGTCATAAAACTTTAGCTAAAACACCTTTAAAAAAGATGTTAGTTTGTTAGGAAATGAAAGAGCTTACTTGACTTTGTTTTCGAATTTTCTGCTCTTCTTCAAATTTACGGCAGTTGGATAATAGAGGTGCAATGTATTTTGCCCAATTTTTTACTAACTCGAGGTCTTCCACGGTGAAACTGTAAATTGAAAGCAAAACAAACCGTTTAAAGAAACATTGTTTTTCGATTTATAAAACATGAATGTACTGTCCAACATGTCAACAAATGTCAATGTACTTGTAAATATGTAACTGGTATTTCTAGTAATATAAAGTTTAATTGATTTAAGCACACATAAGTAAACCACTTACTATAGTAAGGTGTTAATTGTTGTCTAAATATTAAATTAGTAAAAATATTATAGTGTATTACAGTGTGTATTGTACTGTATTTCAAACACAGTACAATACACACTGCACTAGAGTGAGGGGATTGAGAATATGGTTTGGCCAGTGTACTTGCCCGACCTTAATCCCTTTGAAAATCTTTGGGATGCCTTGGCCATGCTGTGTCTGCACGTTTCCCATCCCCAGCTACTCTCACAGAGTTGCAAACTGCTCCATGGGAGAAATGGCGATCGCTTGACTCTGGGGTGGTTGATCACCTCATGGAAAGCATGTTCACATGCTGTAAACTTTGTATGATTATGAGGGGTGGTCACATACCCTATTAATGTCGGTTTTGTTTATTTGTTTTGGATTTAAACATTATTTTGTTAATGACTCCAATATGACTTCATCTTATAATTTATGAAAATATTTAAGCTGGAAATATTTTATACTTTCATATACAACTATAAATGTTTTAGTTTACTAAAAACTACTTGCATAACACTCTTAAATTGTCAACCAATCTGGCTGATGGATTGGGAGCTGGCTTCTAGATCAAAAGGTTTCTGGCTCAAATCCAGTCAAACATGGATGTTTGTTCATCTGGAGTAAAGGTGTGACTTCTCTATAAATGGCTGCCTCAAATGTATGATATGTATATGAGGTGTAATATGAACCCATCCCCATGGTGGACAAGGTCAAGTGGTTCACAAATCCGCCTCTTGAATGACTTCAGCACTTCTAACAAGTTCAAACACGCCTGGCATGTGTAGAAAACACACTCCTAACAATAAATTCAACAACACAAAAACAAAATCCAATAATCAGGTCTAGCTTACAGATTAATCTCTACTATTATAAAAGGAAGTGTTTCTTTGTTTGTATAGGTGCACTATCCTGACGAATTTATGGCACTTACCAATAATGGGACTTGGCACACAGGTAATCCGAATTTTTTGCGATTTTTGTGCAAAGTCTTAATTTTAAAATTCAATCTAGAACATTTTAAAATGAATTTAATGGAACGTCCTTCTATATGCACTATATGTACTCTAATATATGGTTATTTTACCAATGTTTATGTTATTATTTGTTTACAAATATGTATAACCTAACAAATTTTTAAACCTCCAACCTCATAATTGTTCAGTAATTTGGTATTTAGCTTTTATCGTTCCAGAAAAAACTTGATTTCAAGACATAACAGGTTTTGATAGTAAAATAATGTGTATACATATAATTATAGGATTTAAATATTTGAGGAATACATTATGCTTATGGTTACAAATTGAGTTTAAAACATGTATTTGTAACACAAATTAAACACTGAAACAAATTCAATTGCATACTTCTTTTTGTTAATAAGGCACAATAAGCTTGAAACTCTCTCTTCCGAAAATGAATTAAACAATGGTACACACAAGAAAGAATGCACCTGAAGGCCAAAACTGTTATTGTTACCCAGGCAAAATGGCTAAAAGATTAGAAAATCAATCAGTTAAAAATATTAATTCAAAATTAAGATACATTCATGGTAGTAAAGAAAAATATATATAACAAATTACAAGAAATACAAGTTATTGTCAGTCAGATCATGTCTATAATTTAGCAAATTAGGTTAATTTTCTAAAATTAATATTATTAGACATAAATTAAGTTTCACAGAAAAGCATAATTAAATGATTAATCAAATCAGTGCTTCAAAATAAATGTTGTAATTTTGTAGAAATTGTTAATAGAACATTGAAAACCAATATTAAAGTAGAATTCCAACAGTAAAATTACATAAATATTTTTCCATTTATATCGCATTAATAATTTGAAACTTTTCAAAATCATTAGTTTTGCCAAGGAAGCAAAATTTCTTTTACGAAAAAAAA
Organism: Metellina segmentata; assembly: GCA_947359465.1. Classification (NCBI taxonomy): domain Eukaryota; kingdom Metazoa; phylum Arthropoda; class Arachnida; order Araneae; family Tetragnathidae; genus Metellina; species Metellina segmentata. The sequence goes on from OX375875.1 coordinate 58,448,729, forward strand.
TTAGACAGAGATCATAGAACTGTAATTCATAATTATCAGTTCAGTGAGTGTTGATTGGAATCAGAAAATGTATTTAATGCTAAGATTTTAAAATGGGAAAGGAATGGAGTAAACATGATTGAAGGATTGAAAAGTTAATTTGATGAAATATTTTAGGATTTGAAAAGGAAAACAAATCAGTTTTAGATATTCAGATATCTTTGCATTCCAAACATTAATGCTTCTAAAACAATTAATCGTAGTAAAATTTAGAACAGATCATTTCTTTTGGGTTTCCAAAAAAATTTTACTTGTTTTGTTTTTTATTTTACTAAATAATCTGAGCCTGAATTACAACAGGGATTGATCCTTTTTATTTACTTACATTTACTAATACACTCATTGCCAAAAGTTAAGCACACAGAGTAAAATGTTAATTTCAAGAAGCCAATCTGAATTTGAGAGACAACAATTGGCTGCAGGTGTATGGAACAAGCCACTGTGTTGGCTAGCCCGGCGTTGCCCATGGTGTAAGTTATTAATCTGGTGTAAAATTTTCTACAGATTTCAAATCCGTTGAAATTTTTAATCTATCTTCAGCTATTCCAATGTTAAAAAAAGAATTAACAATCCCACTCAAAATGTTTTTTATTTCTTGCTCTCATTCCCTGAAATGGAATAAGACAGGAAATGGAATCTGTTTCTTTTTCTTGCGAAAATATAAAAGATATATTCAATTTAAAAATCATTTATTTAAAGAAAATCACATTTTTCGGTATCACTCTAAGGTAAAATTTCCCGTAGATTTCAAATCTCCTGAAATTTTAACTCTATCTCTAACGGTCCAGGAGAGAGAAAAAAAGAACTGTGACTCCAGTTAAAAGACTTATCGTCTGGCTGGAAAATCATTCCACCGTGCAAAATCAAAACAAAAAAAAAATTCTGAGCGTTCTTTGCGATGAAAAAAACTTGGCATGGTTCCAAGGCTGACGGCAAGGTCATGTGGGTAGAAAAAGTCAAGATTGGGGTATCCCTTCTTTCGCAAAAGAAAGGCATTGAAAACCCAATGGAGAAAAAAACTATTGAATTCATCTAAAAATCTTCTAAATTTAATTTTAAAATTCCCCGCGACCCAAAAATTGCAAAAAATTTGGACTACCTGTGTGCTTCTCAATGCTGTAAGTGCCATAGAATTGTCAGGATTTTGCAGCCCCAAACAGATAGACAAACAAACACTTCCTTTTATAATAGTAGAGATATGTAAATGTGTTGTGTAACAGCCAATCATGGTTTCGTATCAAGAAATATGCAAAAAAGGCAGACGTATAAGAAGGCAGCATTGTGAAGGGTTAGAGGAGTTGCATGTAAATGCTGATAAAAAGGGTTTAGAACTTTTGTACGATAGTTTTCAAGACTTTCATTGCTCTCAAACGAATTCAGAGTAGTACATGCCTGTTTATCAAAATCATTAATATACAGAGTAAACAATTCAAAGTTTCATATTACATTGAAGGGCAAATAGGTTGTAACATTAAAATGAGTAACTTAATTTATGCACTGTTTTGGTGGAATTCTATTGAGATTCTATTGTAGATATTTGTTGTGCTTTCATTATTTGACATTATACATAATATTGTACAGGATAGGAATTATCTTTTTATTGCTGTCATCTCTTGCGGCTTAGGTAGGTCAACATCCCCAACTACCATACACCAGAAAAGCACACTGCCAACTGGCATTGATTTAAAAGATTAACATAATAAATAGTTAGCTTACAACTTTCATAGTTGATTAAGCAAAATTTTTTTTGTTCTATTTGGAAATTAACAGTCAAAACACAAGCATTGGGGAAAGTAGATTTTGCTTATTGCAGGTCATTATTTGGAATTTTTCTTTCAAAATACAATAGTTTTTATTCAAATATTTATTTAAAAAGACCATCTAGAGAGAGGATATGGTTTACAGAAAAACTTTTAAATGGATTATAAATATCTTTTCACTCTCTTCAAGTGAAAGAAAATTAGGGCCTTTATTAGGGCGATGTTACATTCTTTTAAGGCTACATTTCACATAGATTGTAAAAGAATAACCCACAAGAGCACTTGAGAAGGAAGTTTTGCAAATGTTATGTTTAGAAAGAAAAGGACGTATCACTTACAAATTGCTTGCTGCTAAGCAGCATACCTAAACATCGAATATCCAAAACAAAACTTAATTGGTACTGCATTAAAAGGGGATGTATGGTCTGATGCAGCAGCTCAGGTGGTGACCTTCCAAAGTACTGGTCCTGACTGAGCACTTAACTCTTTTGCTTGGTCAGAAACCATACCTTTGCACATGGGCCCACAGTTGGTGTTAAAGGGCAGGGTGCTTGAACAGTTAAGATACAATTAGTGGCATTTTCCATTCAAATAGTAGGCACCTTGTGTGAAGTGAAGAACGCTCTTTTCAGGCATGAAATGCGATCAGAATATGTGTTGCTGAAGTCAAAGAACTCAGGGTCCAAACGCCTCCACATTGACGTTTAGATCCTCTGTAGGACAGTGCAATATGATATTAAAGGAGCATGAGGTCTCTTCTCTGAACTAATAACAGTAACATCTCAAGACAGAATACTTTGCAATGCTTTGTTTGGGTACCTGAGGTAATTTTGGAAAGAATTGAGTCCAATGGTGCTGTAAATATCCAGCTACTGGCTTAATTTGAAGGTCCAAATGTATCACTACATTCTGGACATAGTATTACACTAACATTGTACAGTGGAACACTTTGCTTCATACCTGAGGTAATTTTAGAAAGGATTGAGTAGAAAGGTACTGTAAATATCCAGCTATGAGCTTAATTTGTAGGTCTAAATGTATGACTTTGTTCCTGACATAATATGAATCATTAACAACCGTTCAGAACATTACATTTTGAAAAATCTGTAATCTTTTTAAGTTTTGATTGCTTGTTGAACACTAGATTTGAGATCCCTAAGTAATTTGTAATTTACGTCATACTTGAGCAACACAACGGGCTATTGACGACGGTCAGGGATCAATTCCTTAAGAGAAAGATCAACACCTTGTAATTTTGAACCACAGTCAGATGACAAAGCAACAGCTGAGCTGGCACCTCACTCTCCAAAATTCCACACTAACCCAAAGTGAGGACTTTCGGCAACGACAGATTTAAGGTGCACCAGCAGCCTCTACACCATACGCTTAAAAACATCCATGCCCTGACCTGATTCGAACCAGGAACCTTCCGATGGGATCCCTAAGTAAGGGTTTACCGAATGATGGCTTGGTAGGAGTTTATTTTGATTTGTCAGTTTACTCTTTTAAGATAACTCATGGAATTTGGTTCTGATAATGGCAACATTTTAGATAGCCAAGGAAATGTGCTCATTCCAGAGTAACATTGGGTTGGGAACTAGTCCTTAATATTTATACCTGCATACCCTGTAAACAGGTGTGTAAAAAGATTGATAAGGGGATTGCTAAATGGTCTGGGTTTTAAATTCGGATGTTTGAAAAACCACATTCATAGCTGACATATCTCCAGGAAGACAATAAACAGGCGTACTTTGAAGTATTCATCTTGATTTGCCAGGACAGAGCCAGAGCTGGAGATTCTAAACATATTTTTGCAATCTGAGCAGGATGGTGTGAATGTTGGGTGATTGTGTTAGTAGAACTCAGGCATGAGAATGCAAAATTTCAAAAAAGAGGAAAACCAAAATGTGAAATTAAATACACACGAGTCAGGTCTGTGCACAGGATTTTGCAATAGAAAAATTTAACATCAGCCCAGAGTTATAATTGATTTATTAATTTATAAATAATTGGTGGTAGACCATAAATCAGGAAAAGCGGTGAATTACGAGCATGTGCTAAATATCGGCCATCCAAAATACAACATCAAGATAGATGTCTCTCTATCTCTACTATTATAAAAGGAAGTGTTTGTTTTCTGCCCACTAGGTCCTGACTAGGGCACTTACAATAATGATATTTGGCACACAGATAGTCCGAAATTTTTGCAAATTTTAAAATTCATTCTAGTACATTTTAAAATTAATTTAATGAAATTTAATTATAACTGTTTTCCTTAGAATTCAACAGCATAAAGGATTCAAGATTCTAAATATCTTTTTTTCGTTTCCTTTATCATTTTGCACAGATGAATGATTTTCCAGCAGACGATAAAAAAAAAACTTTTAACTGGAGTTATGTTGTCCTTTTTTTGCTCTCCCAGACCGTTAAAAATGGAGTACAAATTTCAACGGATTTGAAATCTGCGGAAAATTTCACTTTAGATCGATACCTAAAAATATGATTTTCTTTAAATAAATATTTTTTAAATTTAACTTTTTATATTTTTTCCCATACGAATGTGGTTTTGCAGAATGACCTTTGTTTGATTTGAGATTCCAGAAATAACAGATTTCATTTCCTGCGTTCAGCAAAACCAATAAAAACATTTTGACTGGCATTGTTTAGTTGTTTTTTGTGAAATCGGGATGGTTAAAGATAGATTGAAATTTCAACAGATTTGAAATTAGCGTAAAATTTTACACCAGATCGATACCTTGCATTTGATTTTCTTTTAACAAATAATTTCTCAATTAAATATTTATATTTTCGCAAGTGATTGTGATGTCACGCCGATTGGATCTCTTTGCAGTTGGAATATGGCCGAATTCGATGAGGCCATCATGTCGTTGCCCATGGTGTTGGTTTGCAAAGTAAGCCATAGTTCATAATATTCATAACTTGGTTTACGAAGCAAACCAACACCACGGGCAATGCCATGATGGCTGTTATCGAATTTGGCCACATTTGACAATGACGAGGCCATGATCTTTAATATTATAAAAGGAAGTGTTTGTCTGTTTGTTTGTTTTCTGCACGCAAAGTCCTGATGAATCTATGGCACTTACAATTTAATGAGATCTGGCACACAGGTAGCCCAAATTTCTTGCAAATTTTGAGTCAAGCCGAATTTTAAAATTCAATCAAAAACATTTTTAAATGAATAAAATGCAATCTAATTAGTCTTGTTTTCTTTGCAATAGAAACAGCATAAAATATTGCCAATTCTAAATTTTTTTTTTTTTCGTTCTTCTGATAGATTTTGCGGAGGAACAATTTGTCAGCAGACTGAAAAAACAAATAAAAATTTTTAACTGGAGTTTTGTAGTTCGTTTTTTTATCTCATAGATCATTAAAGAAAAAGTAAAAATTTCAACAGATTTGAAACCTGTGGAAAATTTTACAATAGATCGATACCTACAAATATAATTTTGTGTATAAAATTATTCTTCAGTAGTTGTAACTGAATGTGCATGCTTATAAATAAATCACTCAAAAGTTTTAATTCAGTGTTAACAAGATAGCACATACCTTGGTAAACACATACCTTCGCTTTATTGACAATTAGACCAGTTTTTTTCTCAAGAACAGTTTCAAATGATGAATTTTCTACCTGGAATGAAATTAGACATTTTAAATTATGAATTAAAAACAAAAAAATTGAAACTAATTTCAAGAAAAATTTAGAAACTAGCACCTAGTAATATACTCTCATTTATCCTTCAAAATTTATAAATTTATTCTTTTAAATTTTTGTAAAACAAAGTCATTTTATGTTATGTGTCATCTTTTATTAATCTTAATGCATTCTTCAATTGTTAGAGTGAAGCAACAAAAATATGAAAGATATAAGTAGGAATAAATATATTTTATGAAACATTTCATTTGAATAAAATATTTTCTTTATGAATTGGTTATTCCAAAAGAGTACAATAAAAAGTAAACCATACAGTTGGTTGTTTTGAGGTTTTTAATGGCACAAGGGCCATTTTTGGTCCAGCAACAACAAAACACCAGACAGACAACTTCAAACAAAAACTTTCATGAAATTTAAAAAAGGGATAAAATTAGGAATAGAATAATGACATGAAAACAGAAAAGGATCGCTTCGGTATCACAGGAATGTGACACCTGTGTTTACCAAAGACAGTAAACCCCCACCCAGAAAGAAAAAATCACTAGTGTACTTCAGGTCCATACGTACCTGAAGATGTCACCCTGAGGGCATAAATCATAAGGAGTAAAACTTTTTCTGACAGTTTATACCATTCACTAAAGACTTGTTAAAAGATAGTTAGTATAAAAAAATAACATGCATTTGCAGAATTGCTCATAAAATAGTATTTTTTGAAAGGTATTTTTGCATTCAACATATAAACTACTACATAAAGTTGAAATTAACTATTAAATGGAGTAAAGAAATCATATTAATCACAAATATAATATTGGACAGTAAATAAAAAGCTTTTGGGAAAATACAAGTTATGTATTCATAATGAAAGTAAAAGGAATACGGATACGATACTGAATTGATTTTTTAACATTCCAAAGGAAACACATACTTTAAGATCACTTACACTAATCTTTACTTCATCAGATAGAATCCTGCTGCCAATAACCTGTATGAAAGATATGAAAAACATCAGCAGCTGGATAATAAGAGCAGCGTGGATATCATGTACATAGATTTTCAAAAGGCTTTTGATAAAGTACCTCATGAGGCATTACTGTTTAAATTGGAAAGGCTGGGGATTCAGGGAAAAACATTAATATGGATAAAGAATTGGTTATTGGGTAGAAAGCAGAGAGTGCAGGTAAAAGGAAATTATTCACAGTGGACAGAAGGTATAAGTGGGGTGCCTCAGGGATCAGTTTTGGGACCAATTTTATTTATAATTTTCATAGATGATATAGGTCAGGGGATCAAGAATAGAATCAGTATATTTGCAGATGACTTAAAAATATGGGGGACAGTGGATACCAAGTTACAGATAGAAAATTTACAAGGGGATTTTGATAAGATATCCGAATGGGCTGTAAAATGGGGTATGTCATTTAATGTAGGGAAATGTCAAGTTCTGCATATGGGTTACAGGAACAGTGGAGCCGAGTACAGGCTGCAGGGAGTAAAGGTAAAGGAGGGAGAAACAGTCAAGGATCTTGGGGTGATAATTCACAGGGATTTTAAAATGGGTCATCAATGTTCAGCTGCGGGTAAAAAGGCTAATAGGTTACTGGGGTATATTAAAAGGACTAACTTCAAGGGATAAGAATATAATCTTGCCATTATATAAGGGTTTAGTAAGACCACATCTAGAATATGCTGTACAATTCTGGGCTCCATATATGAGAAAGAACATAGAATCAATTGAAAGGGTTCAGCACAGAGCTACAAAAATAATAAAGGGGCTAGCAAATTTCGACTATAATGAACGTTTAAGTAAGCTAAACATGTATACACTGGAAAGAAGAAGAAGGAGGGGGGATTTGATTCAGCTTTTCAAGTTTGTAAAACAAGGGGACACAGAGGGCTTAAATTTCAATAGGGATAACAGAACAAGGGGTCATGGGTATAAATTGAATAAGACATTTTAATCGGGATTTAAGGAAAAACTACTACTTTAATAGGGTAATAGACAGTTGGAACGCGTTGCCAGAAAATATAGTTAATTCAAAGGGAGTGTACGAATTTAAGACACAATTGGATAGTCAGTGGGAATTGGAGAATTCATAAACAAAGGACCAGCCTTGTTGGGCTTGAGCCTGTAGCTGGTCGTCAATATTTGTATTTGTATTTGTATCATTGTAACTAAAACAAGAATGCCGTATTTTACGTTAACACTTACTTCATATTCCCCCCACACACACACACCTTTCAAAGGTTACCATACATATAAATTTAAAACAATTTCAAATTTATTCTTAGAACAAATATAAAATTATTATTACCTAAAAATTTTGTACACTTAACTTAGTTTTGGCATCAGACGCTAAATATTAGTGATTGACAGTTAAAAAATGCCACATTTAGTCTGGCATTTTTATTACCTAAATGCAAAATAAAATGTGCATTTTCTTTCAGTGGTTCTTTGTGTAGTTTATATAATGTTTCACTGTATGTGTTTCCCTTGTTATTGGTTCAAATATTTTACTACAACATACAAATCTCATAACATCAGGTGGCCCATTCGATTGTGTTGCGATTGCCTTCAGTTCCATGATAGCTCAATCCGGAAGTGAGTCAAGCACAACATGGAAAACACTATATCTATCAGACAAGACACCTCCAGTTATCAATTTAGAGCTATTTAAACTAATTCCTCATGATAAATTAAATCGCACATGTTGCTAATAACCCTCGTTTAATATCAACAATTTCTCAGAAATATCGCATTGATCTCACCTTCATGACATTTGAAATGACATTTATGATAAACTAAATATTAACAGGTTTATGGATAAATTTCAGAGGCATGGTGACTTATTAACTATTTTGCCAACAAAATTCCAAAAAAAGAATTAAGACTTTATAGTCACTCTTTTAAGAGCCCTGTTCATGCAGACACTGCCACCACTCAAGACTTAGCTGCTGGAGTTGTCATGGTAGACAGACAGCACTATGAATACCGTTTTAAAAATGGAACAAAAACTAGCTCAAAAGCATTACTAGGAATTCTGTAAGTGTAAAGGAGATTCATGAGAAATGACGCAATGAGTTCATCCTTGAGAATAGAAGCAGTAACTTTTGGATCACTAAAAACACCCCGAGTACTGTTTTTGTCACTGTTGAATTCATGTGTAAGTAAATGATGTCAGTTATAAACTAAATGTATGCTCAGTCATTTCATAACATGTGTGCATATTGTTACCAATGAATGTCTTCCAAATCAAGAAGATTAGTTAATGTTGTTAACAACACCTTATCTCTTGAGAAGTTTTTTGTAATAAGAAAATTTCTGGCAAAATCTACTTTGATATGTAGTACATTTCAACATTTTCAAGTACCATTGGAAAAATAAATGGTTTAAAATTAATGATTTTTTATTGTTTCATTTTTTTAGCAATCTAAATTCACACCTGGTAACTCATTCTTGGTTACCAGTCATATAATGCATTTTATATTCATATAGTTACAATTTAATGTTAATAAGGTACTTGGTTTGCAGAAGAAAAGGCAAGAAAGAATTTTTTTCCTATTCCCTAGACAAACATCAAAAGTAATAAATGGTAACAAAATTTGCAATATAAATTAGCTTCATTAAAGGGAGGCTGCAAATTCAGAAAAATATTTAGTGATAATATTTCATTAAAAAGATAGTTTCTGAACTAAGACTTAACTGCAGTTGAATAACAATTTTGCTAGAAAAGACATACTCATAACATAGAGACAATAAATTAAATTCAACAAAAAATTATTAGAATAAGTTTTCTTTTTAATTTTTAGAGCATATTAACACCTTACTTCAGAGCATTAATAATTATTTGTACACACTAATAATTATTATACAGATATTTATGTTTGAAATCCATTTTCTCCCATTTAATTAGTTGAGTAAACACTATAAAAACCTCAAAGTTTAATTTTTTACAGCAAACTTCTTTAAAGTGATACCTACATTTTAAAAAAGAGTTGTAAGGAAATAAATAAACAACCAAACTAATACATACATCACATAAAAGTTCGCTTAGATCATCTGATAGAAAAAGTATCAATGCTTCTTCAGCACAGGATTTCTTTATAAGCTAAATAGTTTGAAATATAAAGAATAAGTGTGAAAAAAAAATACATTTCAACTAAATAACTAAGCTGAAAATCTGAATTCTAAGTTAAAGTCAAATACCAAAGTAGCAAGATCATATTGTGAGACGTTAAATGTTTCATGTCTTAATATCTGAGGTACATTATATCCTCTACACAGCTCCAGACATAAATGTACGATGTTAGATGCTTTCATTTATATGCATTGTCTAGACCAGTGTTTCCCAAAGTGTGGTACGGGAAGAGTTTGGTGGGGGTATGCACTGCATTGGAGTTTGGAGGGGATATGCACTGCACTGTGCTTAGCTGTGCCTAATTCTATGTTCTCATGAATCAAGTAAAGACAGTCTAGGGAGGTGTGATATGGTCCAGAGTGACACGGCGGAAATATACCACACTTCGTTACAGAAACAACTTACTTCGTTAACCCTCTGTCGGGCGCAACCGTTCCCCACTCCCCTCGTAGAAGTGGTAGAAATCTGCTTATTCTAGTAGTCTCTTATCTTTACCAGATGTTTGGACCAAACCTTTTAATTTTATTTGTGTGCTTCGTGGACAGCTGTTAGTGTCATTCTGATCTCTCAAGCACATTGCGGCCGAATGCGTTACACATATAAAGGTACGTTACAAGGCAAAGAAATTTCATTGTTTCACGCTCAAGATAAAGTGAATGCTGCCATTGCAAAACTAAAGTTATGGCAACAGAGAGTTGGTAATGGAGAAGTAGACTCGTTTCCCTCTCTTCGTGAGTTTATAACAAGTTCGACTACTGATACTGATACTCTGAAATGCATAACACAGCATTTGGAGAGTTTGCAAGTGGGCTTGAAAAACTATTTCCCTGATTTAACCAAAAATATTGAATGAATAAGATATATCCGTTTAACATTAACACAACATCCATGCCAGAAGATTTGTCACATGCAGAAGAGGAGCAATTGTTGGAATTGGCTTCAGACGGATTCTTGTAAACATAAAGAGAGTACTTTAACATCATTCTGGTTACAAATGCAACTTGTGTATCCAGTTTTAACAGAAAAAGTTCAAAAATACAACTTGCCTTTTCCAACTTTATATTTGTGTGAAGTAGCTTTTACAGCATTTTTAGACATTAAGTTGAAAAAAAGGAACAGACTATTGGATGTGGAACCAGAACTCAGATTAAAATTAGCAACCAGGGAACCAAATTATGACGATCTGTTATATCAGCACAAACAATTTCATCCTTCTCATTGATCTAAATAAAAGTTATTTATAATATAACTTTTATTTATATTTTATAATGAATAATTTTATTTCTCTTTTCTTATTATTTTGTGTATATATATGTCACAAAAAAAAATACATTTTGATTGTTATTAAAATATGTCCATTTTTTTGATGAGGGGGTACTCAGTGTTACGAAAATTATAGAAGGGGTACACATATGTCAAAAGTTTGGGAAACACTGGTTTAGACCAATGGTTCTCAAACTTTTCAGTCAACAAACCTAAAATGTTTTGCAGACCCTGTGAGATGATTGAGGGATTGAGAAAATTAAATAACTGTTTGATTAAATGCTGAAAGGAAACTTCTAAAAATACAAAATGTAAATATACTGCTGAAAAGCAGAATTTAGAGGAAATTCCAATGACCTAGTTGTCAACCATTGGATAAAGAGTCTGTAAAGAGCAATGTTTTTACTTGGTAATCTACATGGTTGACACATTTACCAAGACATTCCATGCATATATAAGGTTGTTCGAAGTAGATAGTAGCTTATTTGTTTGTCATAGAAACACTCTATTAGAACAACTTGTATTCATGTTGGATGCATCATTTATTTTACAAAACTAGGTTATTATTTTAACATTTTAAAAGAGCCTTTTACAATGCAACTCACAAAAAGAAAATGTTTCACTGCATCAAAAAGTCAAACAAAAAGAATTATCATAAAAGAAATTAATTCAAAGTTATTAAAATTGTAATTTTATGACTTAAATCACTTTACATGCTATTTACCATTTGACTTGTACTAATAAATGCAAGTTTAGAGCATTGATTGAGAGAATACATGATTTAATTAAGTGTTGTTTATTTTTGATACATTGGTAATAAAAGTTGATTTAAAATGAAAAAAAATTTTAGTGAATATTTCCCTCATGAAAATGTAAATTGTTAAAAAGTATTAACATTTAAACACACATCTGCAATATCAGTGTGTTTGTATGTTGGATCCTATATTCATTCTGTCTATACATCAGAAAATTGGAGTTAGTGGAAGCAATGATTCTCGTGGAATAATATCATCAAGTAAAATGTTTAATATTTACCACTTAAAATGAAGTTTTAAGCAAACTTAAATGAATCTGGCAAACTTAAATGAATATGTTTTCATAGGTAAACTTTAAATGCTCAATTTATTACTATGTACAATTTTTAACTATTCGTTTTATTATATGTGAAGCTTTTCTATTTCATAGCAAAAAAGAAAAGTGGTATACATATAAGTAATGGGAAAGAAATATCAAAAAGGTTTAGTTTTAAAGGTAACAGTAACACTTGAGAGCTATTCCGTATGTTAAAACAGAAATATGTAGTTTATAGTACAAGGTGAACCATTACCATAATTTACAAACATACAAATTTATTTTACAAATGGCAAATTATTCTTAAACCTTCTTTGAGTATTTGATTCATTCACATTAGAGGTAATACCACAAAAAGAAATTTACTTACTATTTTGTTCACCTCTTGTTGAAGAGCAATGGAAGAGTTTTTGTACAAGCTTTCTGTAAAGAATATAAAATCATACATTTAAACAGAATCCTAGTGATATGTAAATGTAAATTATCATTATAATAAATACGGTTCTAAATGTGCTATTCTATTAACTGAAAATATAAGACATTTTCAGTACTTTGAAGAACAATTTAATTTATATTTACCACATATTTTTAGAATATCAGTTGCTTCAGGAAAATCCATCTTTTTTTTGGTAAACTTTCCTCTGCAAAAAAATATATATTTCTGTTAAGAGGAACAAAGGTATGAAAATGCAGCTAAAACAACTTTAAAGAGAAATGCAAAAAGAATGCTTTTTACAAAAGAATTCTGAGCAGAATAAGACTCTCTGTGTTCATAAATTAAAGGAAGAAAAGGGAGCAAATGCCCATTTATTTTCCCCACATATGAGGACAACTTGTTTTGATAAGAATTATTTAAACAATTGGGCACTCATATTTACATAACAGTAGATTAGATTAAAAAAACTTTTTCATACTACTTAACAATCTTGCTTACAACCCCAAACCACCAGTAATTGCCATATTTTGTCATTTTAGTTTGCTCTTATAAAACAGACAATAATCATAATAAATCAAAGAATTTTTAATATTCAGTCATTTGCTTGTTGAAATAATATTCATCCATGGATAGCTCATATTCTATCACAGGTTAAATGTTTACAAATATTTAATCATAAAAATTTTACCTAAAGTCTAGAGTAGTGTTTTGTAAAAAGATTCTCAACCAGAAAAATAAATTTAAAAAATCAGCACTGGATCACAAGAAAAAAAAACAATATTTTACGCTAAGCATTAACAGATCCTTTCAAAACATTTTTTTTTAACTCCAGAAAATTGTATCAGGTAATTGTAAATCATTATTAAACTGAAATCAGATAACAATAGCAGTTTCGTAAACAACAACAACCAAAGTGTGCACAAAATTAAAAACTTCACGAAAATTTTAATGGAAAGATTTTTAAACATATATAGAAATCAAGATGCAACAGAAGTAGAGAAAGGAAGTCTTAATGGCTACTCTATTTCTTTAATTTTAGAACTCTACTTGAAATTTTCCGAAAAATACCACTGATGGAAAAACGAAGTTCCAAACGGTTTGCACGGAAAAGATGCTTCTCAAATCAGTACCGAGTAACTCACATGGACAGACGAACTCTTAAAAACCATTATGTCAAAAGCTCTCATAGAGAGCCTTTTATGCTCCCGGAAAACGATACCCCACTTCTAAAGAAGGGAAAACTAATAAAACCCGCTATACGGAGCGCGAAGTACGAAAAGGTAAACATTCGTCTGCTAAACTTAGCGTTGCCATCAAACGTAGAAAAAAAATCCTACAAAATAGAAAGTTGCAGTTACGTCAGAATGATGAATTGAAACAGAACACGAAAAGCCCGTTGTGTTTCTCCAGTATGACATTAATTAAAATACCTACCTGCATAGATACAAAACACGTCCGACCATATGACGCAAAGGAATAGTAATATTTTATGAAAAAAGAACAATGAAACATTTGTAGACAAAACTTTGAGAATGATTGGATGACACCATTTTAAACAATGGTTAAAAAACATTGGTTAGAGATGTAATCTGAGATTTCTTATATTCATATAGTCGTAAGAGGTAGGACGAGGGAAGTTAGTTAAGTTAACATCGCACTGGAGGTATACAACTGACTATAGACAACGGTCCTGGTAGGAAGGCATTTTAATTATCATCGCTCTGGAGCAAAACAACTGACTTTTGATGACAGTCCGGAAACACACCCGAACAGAATGGTCCGAACAATGGTCCGGCATAAATAATGAAGAGAAAGCTCTGAGGACAAAACCACGTAATTTTGAAACATGCTTGGATGACGAGGCAAAACTTGAGCTGGCATTCCACTCTACAAACTAGCTCACAATCTCAACGTGCTGACGCCTGCATACCGCACATGTCACCACACCAACGTGCTGATATTTGAGGTCACGACAGATTTAACGTGCATCAGTCACTACATACACTACGTTTTATGGTTGTTAAAAGTTCCAAACTCGCAACCTTCCTGTTACTAATCCATCACTATTCCACTTGGCAAAAAGGATCCAATCCCTTATTGTAGGTAGGAAGGTAATTAATTAACATATTACTGGTGCAACACAACGAGCTTTTGGAAAAGGTCCGGGATCAATCCCGTAGGGATAGCTCAGCTAAATATAGCGGGTGGGTAGGTATTTAGTTGAATTAACGTCACACTGAAGGAACACAGCAGACTATTATAAATATAAGATAGGTATTTTAATCAACTGGCCACTGGGAGTAACACACCGGGCTATTGGCGACGGTCCCAGATCAAACCGGAGGGAAAAGATATAACGGCAATACCACGTAATCTAGAATCACGGTCAGATGACGAGGTCACACCTAGCACCTCACCTCTCCAAACATCCACACCACACCAACGTTAGTACATTTGAGACCACCACAGATTTAACGTACACCAGCACCCTATACACGACGGCCTTTAGTTGAATTCGAACTCGCAACCTTCAGGCTGTTATCCGTTACTCTTCCAACAGGGCTACCGTTGCTCCTTACTAAATATAGGAATCGATTATTTTTGTGGAAATACGAACTTCCTGTTTGATGTTACACAACTATACATGTTCCTCAAAACATATTGCACACTACAATTATGAGAGGTGTAAGAAAACAAACCACCGGAGAAACAAAGATTCTACGTACGGTTACCCGATATGGAATGTGTAGAGAAAGTATGCTCTTTTACAAAAATACGCTTATCGTGATGCGGAAATTCGTAGAGAGAGGTTCCTACTCTTGTGCTGACCTCACCTCACCATTGGCTCAGAATTATGAGGTGTTGTCCTCAAATCTTACCTTTCAGGATTGATTCCAAACCATCTCCAAGAGCAGATTGTGTACATAATTTTGCAAGCCTATTACGTACAAAAAAGTACGTAGAACTACCTTAATTACGACAAAATTCAACTACGTACTTACCTACCTTCACAAAAGTATTAGTGTCATCGACATTAAACAGTGCAGAAACGTCTCATAGAATAAATCATCACTTTACCGATTTTTAATAAAATTAATGATTAATTCTACACTGCTGGCCACCCAAATTGCAACACCAAGAAAGACATGAGATATCACAACAAAATTTATTTTTTAGATAACATGCTGACCAAGTATCAAATGATTAAATTTATAGACTTCTGTGAAGTGTGGTCCCTGCCAAAATCAGTAGCCAGAATAGCCGCCATTGTTGGAGATCACCGCTGCCACACGCCTCGGCATTGATTCAAAGAGACTTTGGATGTGGTCTTGGGGTACAGCAGACCAAGCAGCTTCCACACGTTGCCAAAGTTGATCTGGTGTGGCAGCTGGGGATGTAATCTGGGTCAATCGTTGAGCAACCATGAACCACATGTTTACTATCGGCGAAAGATCCGGAGAGCGAGCTGGCCAGGGAAGCAATTCAATCTGGCGATTGACGAAGAACCCTTGGACAATGCGTGCCACGTTTGGTCGCGCATTATCCTGTTGAAATATGGCTGTGGGCAAGCCCTGAAGGTAAGGAAGGACAACTGGCTGCAACACTACAGAGATGTAGCGCTGGCTGTTTAAAGTACCGGCAATGCGTACTAGAGGAGTGCGAGAGTGATATCCAATACCGCCCCATACCATAATACCCGGTGCAGGACCAGTGTGGCGGTGCATAACGCAGCTGTTCAGCATCCTCTCTCCACGGTGTCTCCAGACTCGAATCCGACCATCGTGGTGTTGCAGACAGAAGCGTGACTCGTCAGTAAAGACAATTTCATTCAATTCTGCCGTCCACATCCTTATATCATCTCACCATTGGCGGCGGAGACGTCTGTGGTTCTGCGTCAAGGGTAGACGAAGCAATGGACGTCTTGCGGACAGACCACTCTGCTGTAAACGGCGTCGAATGGTACGCGCAGACACTGGATGATGCGTTACAGACTGAATGTGATTTGCTATGGTTCGTGATGTGGCTGAGCGATCCGTCACTGCCATACGCACAATATGCCTGTCATCACTTGAAGTGGTGCACTGAGGTGGATACGATCGAACACGTCGGTCCGTCGTACCCTCATGCATCCAACGATCACATATCCGCATTACAGTTGTTTGGTTTCGTCCAACACGACTATCGATTTCCCTGAAAGATAATCCACAATCTCGGTAGGGCACTATCCTTCCTCTGTCGAACTCGGATACTTGATCAAAAGATGATCGCTGTTTTCTACGAGGCACAATTGATCGTGTTTTTTTTTAAACACAAGAAAAACACAATTGCCGTACTTGAAATTGTCGAAATCTCCAAACCTTAATTAGAGCTTTGAAGTGACGCCACACTGAAATTCTAACATTTGCATGTCTCACCTCCGCTAATGCATGTTGTAAATTTCATATTATTTGCATGCTTCCTTCAGGGTTTTGCATTTACGTTGGCCAGCAGTGTATATAAGGGTGAAACTTCTTTAATTGATGACTAGCACAATAAGTGTATTTAAGATGGATGTTACGTAGTTTAGCTTTGTATGTTCCACACTCAGAATTTCAAGCTTGAGAAAATTAAGACTGAACTATCGCATTAACGGCGGTCCATCAGTTTTTTTCAGGTTGTTGCTGTTTACTGGTAGTACATTTTTCTTCTCCCTATAATCTACATAGATCTTTCCCTTTGGGTTTGATCCCGGACCGTCGACAAAAGTCAGTTGTGTTCTTCCAGCGCGACGTTAATTAAAATGCCAATACCCTCTCCTCTCAATAATTTGTGTAACAATGAAAAATCTTCTCATAAGCTCTTTTATAAACTACTAGCCACAGCGTAGCTAGCCCGGCGTTTGCCCGTGCCTGTGGTGTAAGGTATTAATATGGCGTAAAATTTTCCGCAGATTTCTAATCCGTTGAAATTTTTACTCTATATTTAACGGTCTAGGTGATAGAAAAAAAAGTGTGACTAAAGTTAAAATATTTAGCGTTTGACTGGATAAACATTTCTCTACACAAAATCAAAGCGGAAACAAAAAATAATAATTTTCTCCTCGTGCAAAATGAAAGCGGAAACGTAAAAAATAGTTCTGGTAATATCTGAGCGTTCTCCGAAGCGATGAAAAAACTTAGCATGGTTCCAAGGTCACGTTGGTAGAACTCAAAGTCAAGATTGTATTTATTCTTCTTTCGTCCGGACGAAGAAGCAGGTAGAGAATAAAACTATTAAATTCATTTAAAAATCTTCTAGATTGAATTTTAAAATTCGCCGCGACCCAAATATTGCAAAACATTCGGACTACCTGTGTGCCAAATCTCATTGCTGTAAGTTCCTTAGAATCGTCAGGATTTTGCGGCAAACAGACAGACAAAAACTTCCTTTTATAATAGTAGAGATATTATTTCGTCAAACATAGGTTAAGGAAATTACTTTTTTTGTTTTGATGTTATAACTCGTCAATTTGATACATGTTTAGTTTTGAAATGAATTTCGTGAACAGCTTTTCTTTAATTACTTCGGGATATTTTCTTACGTTTCATGTAAAACATAAAAATCATGAAAGATATTGGAAAATATTTTTTATGAGACGCCATCATAAATAATAAACTTTTATATAGCCTGCGAAATATTTCACAAAAAACGTCGACCATTTTATGATCGAATTATATGACGTTCGATTTATCTGTACTTTTTTTCCTATTGATTTTTAGGTGTATTTCTCTCTTCCGTGTCAATAGCCTGTGTTGCTTCAGTGCAACGTAAATTCAACTTTCTATATACTTCAGTGTCAGTAACTTTTCCTTGTGAATTCAATGCTAGATGTTGTTTCTCTCTTGTTTTGAATAGTTTGACATAATTGACCTTTTTTGCACTCCAAAACCCAATCTAACTAACCTACATAATTTTAATAAAACCTTGAAAGTCCACACTGAATTGGTAACTAATTTATGCAACTAATTTAACTGGTAACAATAATTTATAAGACAATTAAATTGCAACAAAACAGTGTATTGGTAGAAAAGATCTATGGCCAGACATTTAAAATCTCTAATATTATAAAAGGAAATGTTTGTCTGTGTGCGTGCGTGGACTATCGAATGTCTGAGAAATCTATGGCACTTACAATACTTCGACTTGTACACAAAGATAGTCCGAATTTTTTGCAACTTTTGTACAAAGCAAGAATTTTAAAATTTAATCTAGAACATTTTAAAATTAATTTATTACATATTTTTTTTTATTTGGTTTCCGAAGAATGGCCATCACATATTCTAAATTCATTATTTTCGTTTCCGTATTCATTTTTCGCGGAGAAATTATTTTCAGCAGACGATAAAAAACAAATAAAATTTTAACTGGAGTAATGTAGTTCTTTTTTCAATCTTCTAGACCGTTAAAGATAAGTAAAAATTTCAACGGATTTGAAATCTGCGGAAAATTTCACAATAAATCGATACCTAAAAATACGATTTTCTTTAAATAAATAAAAAAATTTAATTGAATATATTTTATATTTTTGCAAGAGATTGTGACGAGAGATTGTACAAAGATTGCAGACAAAGATTTAGAGATTGTACAAAAAATAAACATTACATTTCCTGCTCTCTTACGATTTCAGCGAAGGAAAGAAAAAAAACAAAACGTTTGGCTGGCATTGTTTATTTATTTATTTTTGTAAAATCGGGATCGTTTAAGACAGATTGAAAATTTCTATGGATTTGAAATCTGCGGAAAATTTTACACCAGATGGATACCTTATACCAGTGTTAGACAACCTATGGCGCATGCGTCAAAAGTGGCGCATTGTATGGTTACAAGTGACGCAATGCATACTTGCACCTACTTATTCCTTTGAAGTAGGTGTCATAACTGAACCCATCTTCATATTTTGAATACCAGAGTGCTCTTGGTTCAATTGTTCAGAATTCAGAAATTGTTAAGCCCCGTCTCCAAATATTTGCACGCCATCTTGGTAATAAAGGTATTGAAAGAAAAAAAAATACTATATTAAGGCAGAAGGTTACCAGATGTATCGAGGAATTCTCTCGGGATGTATCTCAGCTACTGGAAGTCCTAGTCCATTCTTTTCTCTAGTTTTTGGATTAATCAACGGACATGTGATGTAGCCCAATTAAGAATTTTTATAAGAGGAATTGATTATAATTTTAGTCTTTTCAAGAACTTGCCAGTCTGAAGATATTGCATGGTAAAATAAGAAGATCCGACAAATTTTGAAAGAGTAAAACAGCATGCCAAGAAAAAGTAAAATTAGATTATAGTAAACTCACGCATCCTATGGCGTATCTAAACTCGTATGTGAAAACAATTTATGCATGGTATGTAAAAGGTTGGCCACCCCTGCCTTATAAAATTAATTTCCTTTTAATAAATAATTTTTCAGTTAAAAATTTATATTTTTGCAAGATTGTGAATTCACGCCGAATTCCCATTTGGTTTGCAAAGCAAACCAACACCACAGGTAAACTCCGTTATAGCTGCTATCCAATAGGCTACGAATTTCTATTTGGCTTGCGAAGCAAACCAATAACCCCACAAAAGCAACCGACGCGGGCAAAGCCGGGCTAGCCACAATGTGGGTAGTATATATATATTTGCAAAATTTTTTCTCAACTGAATGGGGGGGGGGTTGACTAGATACGGGTTGATTGGATACGGGTTAGGGTTTGCATTCTGGTTACGCCTATGACTGAGAGTGATGTAGAACAAGGATTGAGGAAAACTTATCTTTGGGAAATAAGAAGGCAAACAGCATGCATAACATTTTGTCTAATATTGTTTCAAATTATCAGTTTAATAAATATTTACAAAAATACTTTTGGAATAAACTAGTACAGTAAAAATACTTTTGGAATAAACTAGTACAATAAAAAGTACTTTTGAAAACTGAAATAAAAATATATTAAGTACAAATAGTACCTACATTTTTTTTTAAAGTAGCAATTCACAACGTGTTTCTAATTGCTTATCTATCTTCTATATAAATAAGAATGGAGTGTTTGTTTGTACATTCAATATTTTCGACCCATTTCATGTTTTCTATCCGTTTTGGACCCTACTGATGCCGAATCCGCTTCTTTTACGTTTGGTGTCTGTCTGTCTGTCTGTCAGTCTGTCTGTCTGTCTGTATGTTGTGCCCTATACACGTCCACACGGTTTAATATATTTTCATGGAAATTTGCATTCAGTGAGTACTTATCTTCATTTAGTGAGTGGAATTGTTTGTGAAAGTCTGTCTGTCCGTCTTTCTGTTCTATGTTCGATTTTGTGTTTGTGTGTTTGTGCAAGCATCACATTAATTTTATTCCAGATATTTGATTAGAATGTGTTTTATTTTATACATTATTTATTAGTTTAGTGAATGCAATATTATATATTTCTTTATTGTTATATTTAGAAGAGTTTCATGCTAAAACACCTGAGTAAGTATACTTAAATCAGCCACAATTTGGTAGTTTTCGAAAAATTGGAATGCAGTTTGACTATTACAATTACTTTGATTTGCTTTACCAGTACTGCTAAAAAAACAATTATTTTTCAAAAAAAAAAATTTATGGTGAAATTTTAGCTCTGATATTTTATTTATTTCGAGTCTTTTTTTTTGTTGTTGTTTGCGCAATGTAAAAGATTTCCGAACATTTGGGACAGACGATATTTTTTAACGAACGGGAATAAAATGGAAACTCGTGTTTCTTTCGCTATGAATTAATTTCGCATTTCTAAATTTTATACACTTTTTAGTTGTAAGTTGTGGCAACTGCAAGGTCAAGAGATAAAAAGGAATCACAAATTAATATCTTTAGAACAACTTTTATCCGACATCTTTTATTTTGTTTCATTTCGCAGTTTTCTTTTCAAATATTTATTATTTTAATCGTGTTTCTTTTTTATCACACGCAACACCACCACAAAGTATTCGACTAAAAGTAGCAGGTAAGTAATAAAGCAAATTGTAAGCGTAAATATGCCATTATAGAAAGAATAATAATGTTTAAAAAATCTGAACTAGAACTTTTCAAACATTAAAATATTCTTTGTTATAAAGACAGGAGAAAATTGCGAAATTCCACAATGCCATGTTGTCGCATGCCAGATACAAGAGTGCCAGAAGTAAAAAAAATATTATTGTTGACTATGAGTGCGAGAGTACTCGCAGATAATTGTCGTGTTTATTAATGGAGTTGAACATGAAAAGAACTTAAGAAATGGAATTCCAAATCTCCCTCAAAATCGTCTTTTGTAGTAGAAACCTTAGTGTCAGCTTTCGTCATTTTGTAGCATTGTCATACAGCAAGAGTGCGATGTATGGGAAATGTATCAGATGAATAGATATGCATGTGTAGGATTTGTGTCCTAAGTAAGTTGTAGAAATTTTAAAGATGGCGAAAGGTTTTAAAATATTATTTTATTCTACGAAAAACGTAAGTCATTATATATTTCCATCATCTCTTCAATCTAGAGTAAACCAATTCAAACCGAGTAAGGTCGGGTATTTTGCTAGTTGAATATAAAACTAGAGGATTCTATCTCTTCCCGTCCCGCTTGCTATTTGCGTTAGGAATGGGCCACACGTACGGTCTGTTCCTAGGATGTGTTTAAGGAAGTCAACCTCTAAGGCACGTATCCGTTCTGCAGTCTGCAGACTTCTAATCAGTTTTGACTTTTTTGACCAATATAATCTTTCCTAGTATTCTTCCATTCTATACATGAGGTTTAATAAATGGTTATGTGTTTTGTGGAGGGCAATAGGTGCTTTTTTCTACTCGAAAATCTCGCGATGACCTGAGGGTTAAACAACATTCTATTCTTAACGGATTTTTAAAAATTTTTAATGACATAAAAAAAAAATTTTAATAACATTTTTCTTTTCCGATTAACAGTCAAATTTACTAAGTAACATCAAAATCCAGTCATTTCAGAAGTACTTTCCCATTATAGCAGCACTGGGTGTAGAGTTTTAGAAAAATTCTTTCAAATCCAGCAGCAAGTTCCGCAAAATTCGCCGAAATCAAGTTTCGATAGTAAAATAATTATTGCGCCGGATGCACAATTCTTGTATCGTCATAATTAACTTCTTTCCATTCTTTGTTTTGACATTTCCTCTAAGTAGAGATAAGTTCCCTTCCATAGACAGATGAACTGAGTCAAAATTCATACAGAATACATTTTTCATTTACACTGCTAAACTATAGTTTTTGGGTTGTTTTCAAATTTTCCCTGAGGGTCGAACGCCCCTCGTGGAGAATCACGGATAAAGATAATGCTTTATGTCAAAATCAGGGGTTGTGAAAAAATATCGGAAAAACTACACTCTTTGTTCCTTTTTGCTCTTATTCCGCAGTTGAACAGAATGCTTTTGGATAAAATTACTTGCCTAAAGGAAACAATTGCGTTATGCGTCTTCAAATATTTCCCAAAAAGGATTTATTCCGATGAAGCAAAATTATTTTTGAACCTCTGATCTTTTCCATTAATTGCCAGCAAAAAATGTATGATCTGATTGAAATATTGTTCCACCCACAAGAAAAAGCAAGCTGCTTTGTTGAAAACTACTTTCACATTCATTCAATTTTATTTATAAGATTATAGTTTTCAGTGACTTTTCGTTTCCTAATTCAAATGATAAATTTGTCGTAACCTGTAAAGCACTTTCTTTTTCAAAGTGAATAGAAATATTATTTTTATGTTCAGATTGACTTTACGTGAATGATTGAATACATGACGTTTTAAAACAGTCGAATGACCAAATATAAGATAAAGAGATGTCAACGAAACTTTTTGAAATTTAATTTTAAAGTCCGGATATCCATTTGGCAAAACAATTTCGTATGAAACAATGGGTACATATCAAACAGCCTGGTAAAGTTACTGTTGTCACGTATCTAGCGTATTCAGCCATTGGTGGTATGTATTTATATACTCACAAAAAAAGTAATTGAAGAATCGTTTCAGATAGCAATATAATTCTAAATTAAGGTAATTTATGTAAAATGTGTTTTAATAAGAGGTGATTTTGGATAAAACTATTATAAAAAACACTGTGGTATTCGGTTAGAATCTTGACGTTATTACTACCTTTAAAAATCTCTTAAGATGGCGTTTTAGTGTTTTTTACGTATCTAAGTAATCTGTTAGTTTCCTGAGAATTCTAGCATCAGCACAATAAAAGGCTTATTGTGATCACTGACTTAACTGCATCCTTTCATGGAACACATGAAAAAGAAATAATTCCTTAAACGTAATCATCTCTGAATTTTAATGTCAATATGCTTTGTGTTTGTAAACTTTAAATCAGTATTAGTAAAAAGTATCGGAGTAAAAAATTAAACTGCATGTTGTTTGTTTGGTGTTATGCTGTTATGTTGCGATCAAAATTTTAGCTTTAAAAAAACTATCAAATATTGATACACTCGATAGTTGATAATTTTCCTTCTAATTTAGAAATGTTTCAAGTGAGTGGCAAAAGCACTGTGTGCCAGTTGAATTTATTTACGTTTAGTTTCAAAGTCATACGGCGGTATTCATAAGTCTCGAGTTAATCTGTGGATCAGCTAATCCGCTGGTCAGGGTTAAACCACGGACTATCCAAGAACCGTATTCACAAACCCCGAATAAAGTGATAAGCATGTTGTGATTGGCTACTACCGTCTCCCCTCGATTACATGATATTGTTTACATTTCTTACGACGCCTTAATCTGTGAATTCATACTGGTCAAAAATACTACTTCACCGGCAAAATTGATTCGAAATTGTGATTTTAATAAAAAAAAAGGACACGGGATAGTATAACAAACATTTTAATTTGAGTTTGGAAATAGATAAGGGTAATGATATTTAATTTCAGATTATATTTTAATGGAAACTTAAATCAAGAAAGAATTATACAAAATCCCAATCAAATGTAATCCGATTTTTGTACTCGTCAGTATTGGGAGTGTTGATCCAAAGTGAAATATTAGGTAAATGCAAAAGTTCTTCCTGTTTTTTTGTGATGTTAAAGAAGTGCAACGAAAACAAAATGGTTTTACCTAAGACTGCATATCCGCTATTACTATATATGAACTCTTGCTATCTTTCTGGCAAGACATGACTTCCACGTCGATAAAGTCCTGAGGTTTTGAGTGAACAGAGTCCTGGATGGCAGTTTTCACATCATCAAGACCATCAAGGATTTTTCGACTGAAAGAGTTGGTCAACGCACGAAACAGGTGATAGTCAGTAGGCGCCAAGTCAGAAGAATAGGGCGGATGAGGTAAAATCTCCCAACCAAACCTCATTATTTTATGACGTGCGTTGACAGCAACACGAGGGGCCTTGCGTTATCGTAATGGAGGATAACACCACCGTGCCGATTGACGACGCTGGGGGCCTCTTCTCGACCAATGGGGAGGACAGTCTGTTTAATTGAAGACAGAAGAAGACTGTATTTATGGTTTGGTTAGGTGGCAGGACCTCCCAGTGAATTATTCCCTGCACAACCCACCACATCAACAAAACCTTCTGGGGATGAAGTTCTTATTTCGAAGTCAAAGCAGGTGGTTTAGAAGGCCGACATACAGCCCTTCAACGCATTACGTTACGGTACATAACCTACTTCCCACCTGTCACAATACGTGTCAAGAATGGCTCATTTTTGTACTTTGAAAGCAAGGAAACAGAGATGGAGATTCTTCAGTTCCATTGATCTGCAGTAAGCTAATGGGGAACCCAACGATCCAACTTTCTGATGAAACCCAATACTTCCAACCAGACGTCTTTTGGCTGTTGTCCGGTGAACGTTGAAGGTTTCTGACAAATTGTGGCATGGTTGGATTCGAGCTGTTTTTCATGACTTGATCAAGAGTCTCTTTTCCAACAAGTGAAAGATGTCCACACCTTGTCTGATCTTGACAGTTTCTGTCTCCTTTCTAGAATTTACTAAACCATCAACGATATGTGCTGTCGTCAATTTTATCCTCCCCATGAACTTGACGTATACTACGGCATGCTACGGATGCAGTACTGCCTTTGTCGAATTCGTACAACAAACAATGTCTCACGTGCGCTTTATCACTTGCCATGTTACACCGTCTCGGATGATTTTACTGAAATGATGTACTATCAGAAGTACTGTGCATTTATGTAGGAATACTAGTCCACGGTAGTTATCTACTAGTCTGGAAAGAACTTAGTATAAGAGCAACGAGACTGGTAGGAATCAGTTACATTGGTGTAGCAATGCGAGGCAAGACTGGCTGGAGCCAGTCATATTCCGGTATTCAGTTATGAGAGAATTAATAGAACCGAAAAGTTGACGATTGCGAGTTTTGGGAGAGAGAAGTTTTTTGAGCGTGTTCCAGGGCTATTGGTTTAGAGAGACTAATTGAATAATTTTGTGTAAAGTATTCATCTTCACACATGTTCATTTAATAAATCGTTTGTTAACAAATCGAGAGTTCCGTTATTGTAGTATTAGTGCAGAGTTGCTCACTACATTTATAAGTTGGGTATACACGTTTTATTGTCCAACGAACATCTCAACGTCATGTGCGATGTCAGTTCAACTGGAAATTTGCATCTCCTAAAAACGAGAAGAACTACCTTATAGGTTGCATTGTCATTTTTTTTTCATTGGTAATACTAATTTGAACGGAAATTTGACGTAAAGAAATAAATATCCCTAATTTTATATACATAGGTGGTAATTTTTCCTATCTAAATTAATTCCAAACATGGTAGTCAATCCATTTGTAGAACAAGTAGAACCAAACTGCTTGTGTTCCAGGAATTGACAAAAGTGGTCCATAACTGGATTTTTAGGCATCTGATTTTATATTTGAAGTTAGATGTTTCATGATGACTATGTTTTGGGCAGTTGTTTGGGGAAAATTAAATATAAAATATGAGCCTGCATCCAGTATTTGACCAGATAGTCAATTACTGAAATAGGTGATCAAGCACTGACGATAAATATAGAAGCAATAAAAGTTTTAAGGAAAGACAGTATGGTACCCTAATTTTTACATTAAACCTTATGTTAGTTATGCATTATAATTCTATACCACGATCCTCTGATGCAGAGTTATATTCAGTGTTCTGAAACACAACTACAAGCAATTGTAATTGTTCTGAAGGCATTTTGTCCGAATTTTGAAAACTGCAGTAAAATCAAAAACAGAGGTAAAACACAGTTATCGGCTAAATATGTATTACATATTTATAATAAAACATCAAAATTAATAAACTTACTTTATTTACTTAAAACCAAGGCAATCTTTCAGAATTTGCAATTTTGTCGATAAATTGTGAAGTTAAATATTTTGTCATTGACATAGAAGATGTGTTATTTATTAAGTGTTTGTGATAATTTGGGGCGGTGTAGGGAGATTGTTCCTTAGCTAGAGAAGAATAAAAGGTTTTGCAAGGAACGCGCTTTGCACAGCAGAACATCGTAATTTACGATTTTAAAAAAATAGGCCACAATTTTCATAAAATTAAGAAAAAATTGCTCTGCAAAGACTTTGTTCTGCGACGTACGTCGCAGTTATAAGCACTTTCTGCTCCAGGGCTACGAGATATATACCCTAGTGAATCCTACCAAAAAAAAAAGGTTTAAAATAAAAATATGATCCATGCAGCTACTGGTATAAAGTGATAAGTACATTGTGAAACAATGGACAAAATAAGAAAAAGTTCAAAAAGGAAAAAAAGAATATAAGCAGATTTTACTTCAAACTAAAAGAGAAAATGATATGAAACCATAATATACAAGTGGAATACTTCCAAATATTCAGTTGGATTAACTGGAAATATTAAAAAGATCAGTTGAAAGCGGTTGTCGCAAGAATGCTGTAATTAAGCGCAGAATGAAGTGTGTCTCCATTTCGTTTTGTTTACTACAAAATATCTCGCTCCTTCGCAAAAACATAATACTGCGCCTGCGTTAACCCTCAACTGAGTGTTAAACTGCAGATTTCGGAGGATTAAAATTTAACACCAAAACGCGGCTGTTAAAACCTCGGATCAGGTATTGTGACTACTATTACTTCGATAAATGGGGGATTATCGTTGATCAGTGGTTTAGATCGAACTCGTGAATACGGCCTCCAATGGCCGCCAAATATTACTAAGAAAGGTGATCATTAGGAACATAACATTTTCCAAATTTTAAAATCCCCTTGGTCTTCCTTTTTACGACAAATAATCCAATGTTCTTTAGGTATTTAATCATCAGTGATAATTGGGTAAATAATAAATATTAATGGAAAAAAATGAGATCACAAAAGCTGCTTTTTAAATATAATTGCTTAAGTACAATGTTATTGGGATATGAAAATATAAGTTATATGATATGTGGTTATATAAAGCTATTTTAAACTCCTTTTGCAATGCACGGGACTCCTTGGGATCTATCAAAAGTCAGATTTACCACTTTTACCCAGATAAGGAAGGTATATATCTCCAGAAAAATAGGAGATTACTATTTAGCAGCCGTGATCGAGATCTATGGATAGACACTTTTATCCAAATTATGAGTATTTATGAATCAGCAATAGAATAATTGCAGCTTCAACGGGATTGTCAAATCGTAACAAATCGATGCACACAGTTACATATTCAAAACAGAGTGTGAATGGAACTAATTCGTTAAAAACCTAAGAAACCTGGGCCTACTAATAAGACATAATTGGGACAATCCCTCTTTCAAATAGGATGGGAATCCTCTGAAGTCCCAGTATGAGCTGATGATAAAAAAAGGAAATCACAGCGAAACCCCACTCAACATCTTAAATCAGAACTGTAATGGATTACATTTAATTCCAAATAATTATCCAAACAATTTTTACTGTACTTATATTATATTGCATTCTCCTTAAGGGCGCACATTTTCAGTTATGAGCATTAACTTTTCACCTGTCAGTTAAATTACTACCACCACCAATACAAAAGAAATATAAGTTACAGGAAAACGGAATGATTGTGGTTGGAATTGATTAAGATCTTTGGCACCTGAACGCCTTCTACCCCTACAGACCCAGAAAAAGAACCCATGGTAAATATATATAACGTAAGGAAGAATAGCTTCTGTGGATATTCCCTTTGCAAATAAATGATCTACATTTCTTTTTACTGTCGAAATGCTGACGACCACCCCAGTCTGTCTCCATGGGTTATCCATCATATATCTCAACCTCGTTAACTCACTGTATAATGAAAAGAATCCCAATGAATATCAACAAAAAGGAACTAACCTAATTAAATCTGTCTGGGAATCAGAAATGGTTTAGTCGTAAATTGAGAGCAGCTCAATAAATCAAATGACGAAATTGGCTTTTCTAAGGTTTGACTCTTCATCCCGAGGGTGCATCCTCCACGAATTAAGAATGTAGCATTGAAGCAGGATACTGTTTTTTTCGGGTCAGGTTGGCGTGAACCTCTGAAGTAGCCCATGTATTATAAAAGGATGCATTTAATTTTTCCTATACACCGGACTTTTGAAAACCTACTCTGTATATGCGCCCTTGAATTAAAAAAGAATATTTGTTTATTTAATTGAACAAGAGGTCAAGACCATCAGACAGCAGATGAAACCGCGAATTAAAAAAGGTATTCTTTGTTTATTTCGGATCTAGGGGTTTAAGCCCTTCCTCTCTTCGAATGCACCTGTGAATTAAAAATAATAAACTTGCTGCTTTGGGGTCAAGGGGATTTAAAGCTTCATCCCATAGATGCCGTCCTGAAGCATATACTTACTTATTTTGGGTTTAAGACCCGGTAAGTACGCTCATGAATTAAAAACGGATATTTTTCGTGTCTTGTGGTCTTTTAAGCCCTAAAACGTATTTGCTCCATAGGGTTGGCGGGGAAAGGCTTAAGCACCCCAAATCCTTCCCTGATATGCCCTTCTGATGTCATCAATAGGTATTAAGAAATTTTAGCCTAAATGGTTTGTTACTTACGAATCAAGTAGTGCATTTGATAAGTAAAGGAATAGTGACGACGAAAAAAAATTGTCAGGGATGCTTGATATCTCTCACTGGTGGTTAAAAATTTAAAAAATATATCGGTCTCAGGTAATAATGAATCTGTACTAGTTTGCCCATTTTACTTGCAAGACTATACTCATTTTCGCATGTTGTTGAATATTATTGATTATTTAAGCTTAAGCTTTAAGCTGCGGGGCTTAGATTTTTTTTCAATCGTCTCCAGGAACGGCTCTTTCTTCTGCATGTCCAAACCCCTTACCTAATTACCTTACTTGAGCGATAGAACCTTGAGTGGCATTTACGACTGACGTTTTCCTTTCATAGTATTATGAGGTGAGCAACCTTCTGCTTTTCACTCAAAGCGTTCACACCTCATGGTAGACAGGGTAGGGTACCGAACAAAGGGAGGGATCCTCTAGAAGGTCAGTCGCTGACAGCTCGTAAATGAGGATCGAAGCCAGAGGTCACAAAAGAGGGGGATAACATTCACAGATCTATACCATACCGCTGGTGTAAACGAAATTGTAGTGGTAACAATTATCTATCTGCCACAGCGAAAAGGTCAAACATACTTTTAACAAGGGAGATGAAACAATTCCCTCTTTCAAATATGACACATTTCCTTCAAATGAATGAATACAGAAATTTACAGAATTTTTTTTCTAGATATTGAGAGGATGAAAGAGAAGAGAGAAATGTTGATGAGTAAATATGAAAACATGAGGTTTCGTTTTTGTGAATTCATTCTTTTTCACAAAAACTAAAATATAAATTTCCCGATTACAAGAGAGCTAACAGTTCTAGTTTTGGTCTTAGAGTTCAATTTTATATTAATCGAATTTAATATTAATTTATTGGTCGTTTTTAGTTCATCTGAGTTATTTACTGAAGGTTATGTCGCTACTATGGGATGTAAATGAAAAGTACAAAAATGTTGCAAACATGTTTTGTTACCTCGACATTTGAAGAAAGAAATAGTTTATAGATACTATATTTAAATGTGTGTGTGTGTGTGTTAGAAAAAATATTTGAACTCGTATGAAATCCTAAGATCTAATTTCCATTGAATGACGTCTACAGTCAGTTGCCAAGGTAATAACTATTTATGTTAAGTATGACGTCAATGCCAGCAATCAGAGGTTGCCAGGCAATATAGTTCTTTGCTTTAGACAATGTGTCGAAATCGTCCATGGAGAATGTAGTGTTGACAAGTTGGTTAACCATTCTTCGAATGCCACGCTAAAAATTAAAGGAATATATAATTTCTTCTCAGAAAACTTTACATAAAGCGTGAATTATAATGATTGCTTTTTAATTTTTTATTATATCTACAAAAGAATAAATAAATATATATTTTTGAGATCCAATACCCTCATAAAGGACATCATATCCTGATTGGAATTGGGATTATGTTCAGTTGTCTCTGATGTGCTAATCTCTACCTTTTTAGCCAATAATAAGAAATCACTGATCCAATGTGAACATCTCGCGGTTAAGAAATAGGTTTTTCTCATTCTTCAGTTACCAGATTCTCAGAAGATTAATTTGAGGTAAATACCAATTCCACAGCTAAGTTAAAGTAAAAAAGCGCGATTAGGTGATTCTGGGGAATTGACCAGATATTTCAGTTTTTACGCTGTCCAAATAGATACGTCAGAAATTAGGAAAACTGATTCAAGCAAATTTTTAACGGTAATTTTCTCCTTCAAATATTATTTATCAATTGTTTTTATACCAGGGCCCAAAAGTTTACCTCTAGGAGAATCATAGAAAATATATACTTAAATCCAAACTATTTTCTCACATAGCTTAAAGTGAGAATTGTATTAAATTATCATAATTTTTATGGTATACATCTATTAGGTGGAAACAGTTAGACTGAGTAAGAATGGAATGTCAAGAGATGTAGAGTATGACACGGACACATGAGTAAGAATAGAAGGAACAAAGCGCTAAGAGTAATCGAATAATTTATTATGCAGTATTCTTAGAACAAAAGAGTTCCAGAGTTAAGACGGTAAGGTAATAATGTATTTTCATGGTAGATGTGCATCTGTTCTTTAATTTGATCAATTGCAAAATAATTTATCACGATAAAAATTTGAAAAAAAAAATTGTAATTGACTGGCAAAGAACCTTTTTCCCCCCACCACACACACAGAGAGAAAGTGTTCCATATATGTTTTCAAAAGTTTTAATTTTTTTAAAGCAAATTTAATTTTACTTGGGTTTCTCATGTTTTGGTTTTTTATTTTAAGAGTTTAGTTTAACTAAATTTACGCAATGATAAATAGTAGAGTGGGATATCTTGAATTAAGGTGGCTTTTGGCAAACTCTTATGAGGCATGATAGCCGGTTTTTATAAAATGTTACATTTTGCAACACACACCCACACTGGTTCCTAATCACTCGATTCACATATTCTAGATCAATCATTCCCAAAGTGTTCTATATCAATCTCTAGGTGTCCTGCAAAGGTCCATGTCAGTGAAAAAAATTGGGAGTGCATGAGATGTAAACGAGGGTCCACGAGTTAGGCAGGCCATCACCAAAATTTTGGCTTCCCGTAAATGTAATAGTCCACCTAATACACATAGTATCTATGTAGGTACTTACGCAAAAGTATATGGATACAAAAGTAATCACAAGCACATTGAACAAGGCAGGAACATGTGTTTGTGATTGCTCTTGTTACGAATACATTTTGTACAAGGTAATCGAGTACTTCTGATATTTGAAGTATCGGATACTTTTGTATCGATTCGATACTATTCGCACTCCACTAGTTCATTTGTTTTCTGAATTTTGAGAAGAAAAGTGTTAAGCAAATATTTTCGAAAATATAAATAGATAACTAGGAAATACTAT
This sequence comes from Metellina segmentata, assembly GCA_947359465.1. NCBI lineage: Eukaryota > Metazoa > Arthropoda > Arachnida > Araneae > Tetragnathidae > Metellina > Metellina segmentata. Next base: position 58,480,991 of record OX375875.1, read on the forward strand.
GGAAATTCCATAGTGGATTATCAATCCATACGGTGACATAAAGAAACGGATCTCATGTTATAAGAAGAACGGATCAGAATAATCAACTATGAAGAACTTAAGGTGCAGCTTAGAAAGGGATATCAGCAATTCTGCTTCAGAGAGACATACCTGTTACATATCCTGCTTTATAGACTGCCGCGAGAATGTTTTTGATAGCTTTTAACTTTTCTATCTTCATACCTCTTTGAAAGGGGTTTCAACACGGTTACCAATCTCCTTACAAAAAAAAAATTGGAAATCCCTCGCCGAGGAGATTTAAGGTTAAACCTGACTAAATTGAAGCCAAATATTAAAATTCTGCTATCAAAGCATCAAATTCATCCCTCCCATTAAAAACATTGATTTTTGTGGGGTATTTATTTTATGTAAAAATGTTACAAGACTTGCATTTGATGTCGTTTAAGTTAATAAATGTATAACTATAAAACTTAACTTTTTTTTCATTATAAAAGTTTCCACGCTACAATAAACCCTATAAAAGTGAGTAGATCTGTGTCAGCTTCAAAAGCACATTTGAAGTTGATGAATTTCTACAAAATCAGTATTCGGATAGCAGGGGGTCTATCCAAAACAGAAAAAATCGTCACGTGGTCTACGGGACAAACAAGCTTAGAGACCTAGAAGGTTTAACAATTACCATATCCAAAGTGTCACAAATTTTTTTAAACTTATTCATATACTTGGTGCGTTTATTTTGCTGAAAATGTTTGCAATTTGAGTAATTCTCAAGAAGTTTTCCTTTTATATATATATATATATATATATACATACATATATATATATATATACATATATATATATATATATATATATATATATATATATATATATATATATATATATATATATATATATATATATATATATATATATATATATATATATATATATATATATATATATATATATATATATATATATATATATATATATATATATATATATATATAAAATAAGGACTCTTTTAAAATAATTCCAGCTATTCATTTTCAAAAATACTAATATAATAATAAAACAGTGTTGACATGTAATACTTTGCCCCAATATAATTATGGCTTTCCTCTACATAAAACGTGAAAGAAACAACAGAAGATTTTCAGATACATCGTAAAAAATCATTCCTCTTTATAGTATAGTTATAATAAGTAGAGCACTATCATCGAGAAAATTAAATTTTAATAAATTTGAATACATCATTCTGTGAGAAAATTAAAATAAGATCCAATGGAAAATTTGTGTTGTCCTCTAACAGATTTCAACTGTTTTTTTAAATTTCTCCCCACTTTAGCAGGAATTTCATTCTTGAAAGTACAACTCATTGCTTTTTTTGCTTAAAAAGTTGTGATGATTGGTGAAACATTTTGTAGGATTGAAAAGATAGTATTAACATGTTGCATTTTCGAAATTAATAAGATGTTGTGAGCTCATAGGGTTCTTTTCGCGTCTTCTTCGTACATACTCATAGTTAATGTGTAATCTGCTATTGCAAAATCAGGAAAAATAGAAGGAAAGCCAGTACCTCTTCTGTTGCACAAACTTCAAATGTGTAATTATGACGTATTTGAATATGCAATCATGGTATGAAAGATTACAATTATAGTATATTTGATAAATGACAAAATTAAAATATTATTGAAACTTTTATGAATAGTGACTGACAGTATCTCTGATTTTATTGTTATCGAAGAACTTTGTCCCATAAATTTTTCCTTTAAAAATTTTTTTAGTGAATACTGGATCTCGGATACAAGAATCCAAAATAAGATAAAACTCTTTATTTTTTAAATGAATAATATACTTGATTATTATTTTTATTCTTTATAAGCCAACAGCGCTACGCCAACACCTAGACTCCCCATACGAAAATACTTATTTTGAAGCTTATAATGACACTACATGTAATTTTTACGGTAGCTTTAAAATGGACACAAATAATTCAGGTTTAACATAGGTATAGTTTCAATGAAACATGCAAATGTTAAAAGGTATCTTTAAAAAACGTAAACTCACAAAACTTAGTTAAAGTGCTGAAAAATTGAAACCGCTTGTCCAGAGTTCATGATCAATTTCTCAATAAAATGAATTTTTATATAAATAATAAGATGGGTCCCCCCCCAAATTTTCAAAAAAATTACCAAATAATAATTTTAATACTGTGGTTGTCAAAGTAAAAACAACTGGTTGTAAATAAGTTGCTCGTACGAAAAAAACATAGGAAAAGAAAGAACGGACATTTTATATATGAAAAATATTTTCTTTGAGAAATGACAAAAATTGAAATCAAAAAGAAAAAGTTAAATATCGCAATCTATTTGAAACTATTTTTATCGCATAAAAGATCTTTAAGTTAGCTGACTCTGATATCAACGATAAGTGTCCGAGTAATGAACTTAGATTTGTTTTCAATTAGGCTTATCTAGTAGCTCGTAAAATTAAATTAATACTTGTTTTCTGAAGGACATAAATACTTCAGTTTCTTTTTCCTTTGAGTAATTAAAAGATGAATTATATCCAATGAGATTTATCCGAGACTTCACAGAGATAAAACTTTCGGACAATTGAAAGTTTTTTTATTAAATAATGATTCGTTAAGCAGAGATGAATGCTTCAGTTTTAAAAATGAAATTTATGCTATGTACTAAAACACCAGCTAACGTTTACTATTTCTCCCTCCGTAGCAGAGTATAAATAAAATAAAGATATAAAAGTGTAGTTTTCTTCATAATATAATTGCGAAAAATCTTCACATTCAGAGAAATAAGGCTACGACATTCCGATAGTCAAATTTGATTTTCTCTTATTGCTAAGAGCTCGTGAATTTTTCTTTGTTTCACAAGTTGTTGAACAAAAGGCTAAACTTTAAAGGAAAATACAAATATGCATGGCGATAGTGTAAGAAACAAATTTAATTGCGAAGGAATTTAAATATAATTCCGTGAAAATGCTCTCTATAGTAAAATAACTACGCATTTCAAATATTCGTTTTTAGATACTGTTGTGTGATGTGCGTCAAATATATAAAAATCTAGGAATCTCAGTTTATAATAAATTATGCAACAAACGGAGTTCAAAACATTTCCTCGAAGCTCTTGCATTTGAATCTGATTTGCCTGTTAAGAACAATCGCAATACGAGTTTAGCAATACGAGCAAAGGCACCTTTTCTGAACACATAAAATAAAATATTTTAAGTAGAAGTAAACTTCACTATTTTGGACTACTTATAACTTAATTCTTACATCTTAACAGTTATTACAACTTAACAGTCTTTTTGATAATGACGAACTTATTTATACAAGATGCGGCAAAGGAGTTGTACGGTTTTCGAATGGAAATAACACAGCGGTTATGTATATCATAACAAACTTATTTATGCCAAAAAATCTGCCTATGTGTGTCATTTGGATACTTGAACATACATTTAGGCTGTCTTGGAAATTACGTTTCTCAAATGATGTCCGTCCCTTTCCATACACTCTTCAAGTCTTTCCCTGAAGTTACAAGTCGCTCTTTCCAACATTTAAAACTATGCAACTGGTAGAGAAATTCAGTCTCTTGTTCAAGATATGTTCCAAATGATAATCTATTGGCTTAAGTTACGCATTTAAATCAGTAATTTGAGAAACACCTCATTCCACTTTTTTCAAAACTGAGTTCGCCATGACAATTTACTGGTTAGGGCAAGCTACACAAATTCCGCATAAAACATTACACCTCCAATGTACAGGCACATGGAAACGAGATGCTAAAATTTTGGTTCGTTTGAGAATCAACACATCTTCAGATGGTGAGTTGTTTTCTAAATGTTGCTCTAAGGCTTTTCCTGACCTTAATAGAAATTTGGCGATTTGACAGCATCCATCATTACTTTCCTATAAGAGGTCATTCGTACCTCCCATGTTCCCGAACTTTAGTGTCATCAATAGAAAAAAAAAGTAACTGACAGGATTTTTATAATGAAGCAGCCATGCAGAACTAATGTTACATTCCACGGTAGTTCACAAGTTTCAAGTAGAAGTTGTAGAAAGTGAAAAAGTAAAGGATTTTATAAATAAATCATGGTGGCTCCAATTTTATAAAAATATTGTAGTATGAACTGAGACTCAAGCAAGGAACGTTCTAAGGGCAAACAACAAAAGTTCAACAGTTAAAATTTTATGGAGCGAACTTCTTTTAACAATCATGTGGGTGAAATCAAAGCTAGAGGCTTCACTAAAGGTTTAATGAACACAACTTTTACTTGAAAAACCACATACCGGCTTTCCAGAACTTTCTAAAACCTGCGCTTACCTACAAAATTGTGTACCAATAAACATAAAAAAATTAATAATATGAAAAAAAAAAAACTCAAATCTACTATATTCCTGCAGACATTGTTGATGGTTTTATTCCAAAATATAAGACTGGCCAACTATCGATAGGGATGAAATGAAGAAGAGTAGTAAACAATGATGAAATTATATTACAAGTATTTAAGTTATTATTATAAGTATGCACTTATAACAAGTATTTAAGCCAGTATACTGTCTTAAATACTTCCAGTATATTTTCATGCTGGTTTCAAAATTTCCAGCATGTTCGCAAACTGGTAGCAAATTTTCCAGTATGTTATTATACTGGTATCAAAATTTCCAGTATGTTTTAAAACTGGTATCAAAATTTCCAGTATGGTGTCATACCGGCTTCAAAATTTCCAGCATGGTTTCATATCGGTTTCAAATTTTCCAGTATGTTTTTACTGGTTCCGGTATCATTTTTACTGGTTCTGGTAACATTTTGATACCGGTTTTTTGAATTTTTTTCAATAGGGTAACGTATATAGATTGTCAATAGTGTAATAATATTCTGTATATAAATATATTCTGAATATTCTGTATATAGTATTCAAACCAAATATTGCTTCAATAAAAAACTTTTTTTACTTATAACCAATATTTCTAACCATTATTTCATGGTTAATAACTGCACCTTATGTCAGTCATTTGAGAAAAAACACAAAAAATAATAAAACATCAAATTCTCCAATAGCATTTTTAATTGTTTTAATCGTAAAACTGAGTAAAATTTTTTTCTCCCTAAATAACTTCCACAACCTACATGTATACTTTAAAAAAATTAAGTATGAATATAACTTGTAATAATGTTAGCGATGTTTTTTAAGTTTTTCGAAAGAGTTTACTTTTTTGGAGATGAAATGTTACTTAAATGATTGATTCACTTATTCTGCCTAAATTTTAAAAGCGTTAATCACACAATGTAAGGAACAGGACGAGAAACAATTCTATAACCTGACAAGATACTTGTAAAACCATTGAGTAATTGTAATATGTTGCTGGAACGCGGGTTTTATAAGAATGAAATTTTAAAAATACAATAAGGAATACAAAGTAATTAAGTGAATAAAAAATATGACAAACGAAAGAATAAATATAAACTAAATCATCTAGAGTTGTTGCCAAAAGGATGAAAAAAAACACAGTAATCCCCATATTCCGTATTAAAGTTCAGTAGTATTTCATATGTTTTGCCCGTGATAGGATAAACAATTTACATGAAAAAAGTATTTAAATGAGATGATGCACACTACTTTCTTCTTGTGCGCTTTTAAATTAGAAAATAAATTAGATACATGGGTTTATATAACAAATACATAATGTGTTTGGTGGGGGGAAAAATAAAATTATAATGTATTACGAATACAAAATACTACAGATACAAAAAAAATAGGAAAAAATACAAATTCAAATCTAGAATGCAAGCAGCACAATGAAACAGTTGTGTATATGCTTTACAGCTTTATATAAAGCTTTTATATTACGAATGTTATGAATGCCATGTCTGCTTTTAATGTGTATTGTTATTTATTTAGTACTACGAAATCAAAGATTATTTCTGTTCAAAATTTTGAAAATTCAGCACACACATCACACATACATTCGGTTTCATGTACATTTACAATATACATCAATAATAAAAAATATATTCTTACGTCAGTTCCCCAGTTTCCTTCTTCTCTTCGCTGTTATCCGACAAAGCGTATTTTCTGCACCTTCCAAACAGGCACGTCATGAATGGGATATTTATAATATCCAAAACAGAATGAATGAAAAAAAGAATTGAATACAGCGCACAAATATCCAAATAGATTCTGTGAGCACGTTCAGAACAACGTGAGTGTTCACACACAGATCGCACGAAGGAATTACCACATTATTAATCACAAAACACACACTTTTGATCACAAAAGAACTCAAATTAAAACAAAAATATTCGAAGTAATGCTTTTTGTGAATAGAATTATTTGTATTCTTGCTGCCTTCTAAGAGTAATCGAGGTACTCTGTACGAGGTACACAATAACGAATGCAGTCTTTTTTGCAAAAAAACAAACTCTCCATGCTTCAAATTAGCCTTCTTTGCTTTTCTCCTCAGGGTTGCCAAGATCTGATAAAATCCACCATATCAGAGCGAGTAGCTATTTGAATATCGCCAGTTTTCCCATGATGTGTTCCGGGTGAGGATGGATGTGAAAAGCCGGTTTGTTATTTTTCTTCAGAACAGAAGTTCTTTTAAGGAAAATGCGTGAAAGTAAAGCGTGTTCGACGCCACGTTTTCTCTTTGGGGGTTACGAAATAACACACCAAATCGGCATATTGAGATTCATAGAATTTTGTAATTTTCAATTTCTTGAACTTGTTTTACCTTCTAGCTGGCGTTGGTACCAGAAATGGAAATGATAAAAATGTGCTAATTCTCGAAAAATGCCATTTTTATATCAAATTGTTTTCTCTTGAAAAAAATCCCTCATATAGTCAAAACTTATCATTCAAAAAGCTGAATAGAAGTGTTCGATTTTTATCTTATAAAAACACATTCATACAATTTCGAATTTCTTTTCTCGTATTAATCATCAGCGTTGAAAAATAAGCAGTATCAGAGAATGAAAAGAATTTACAGTAGTACATAGTTGGTTTGGAAAGTGAAATATTCACTTTGTTCCAGCAAATTTTGTATGGAAAAAAAAAAGAATATTTCAAAATTGCCATTCAGCTTCAGTTTGTTACTTGCCCTTTGTGTTTCCCTTATCAAATGATTTCTTAGAGTGTAAATATATATTAACTACTATTGAGAAGAAAACAATACTTCTAAGAACTAATTTAATTTATCGCTGGTTTGGTGATATGCTTGACGGTAATCCTTAAGTTTAAGCGACACCCTAATATTGGGCTCAATTAACATGCGAAATTAAGCACCATTGCGAAGGTAAGTTACCAAAACACTACCCTTCTGGATTTAGCTTTGTAGAGAAACCGTCTCGCACATGAAATAGGATCAAGATGCAAAACATTCGTGTGTCGTAAAAGTTACTCCGTAGAGGAAACTGTTCAATGAAAATAAATTGTTCAAAAACTCAACAATACAAACTTCAAGAAACAACGACCTTCACAAATTTAAATTGACACCTTTTTATCAGGAAGGTATTGGATTACCGAAAACTGTAATCGTGGAAGTGTAATATCCAAAAGACAAAAGGGAAATTGATTCATTTTTGTATTTCATACACATGAGAAGATTTTCTGTGATGTTGTTGGTGAATGACGCTAGAGTTTTTTGTGGTAGAACATGCATTCTGTACGTACCCTGTATTGGTTAATCGGAAGAAAAATCCTCGTCTTCCGGTGGTTAGTTACTTTACGCTAAAAATTCCTCTTGAAACTTTTATTTAAATTGAATAAGCAATTTGGGATTGGAAACTAGATAAAGAAGGTGGAAGAAAAAGCATTCTTCAATACAGTGTATGTGTGTTTCTTGAGTCCTTTGGTTACTTTTTATGTTTAATTATATATGTTATACTTTATATGTTAAACTAGTTTTCTGAAATTAAGATTGATTTGTTTGTTTAAATCAACCTACATATTCACTATAAGTGTAATTTAATCTATATAAATAAGAATAGAGTGTTTGTTTGTGCAGTGAATATTTTCGACCCATTTCAAGTTTTCTATCCGTTTTGGACCCTTCTGATGCCAAATCAGCCTCTTACGCTTTTGGTGTCTGTCTGTATGTATGTATTATTTGTGCCCTATACACGTCCACACGGTTTGATATACTTTCATAGAAATTTGCACACTGTGAGTACTTATCTTCATTTAGTGAGTGAAATTGTTTACGAAAGTCTGTTTGTCCGTTTTTCTGCTCTATGTTCAATTTTGTATTTGTGTGTTTGTACAAACATCACATGATTTGTATTCCAGTTATTTGATTGCAATGCATTTTATTTTGTACATTTTCTATTGGTTTAGTGAAAGCAATGTTAAACATTTCTTTATTATTATATTTAGAAGAGTTTCATGCGAAAACATCTGAGTAAGTATACTTAAATCAACCATAATGGGTAGTTTTGAAAAAATTGGAATGTTTATTGAGTATTACGTACTTTGATTGATTTACCAGTGCTGCTAAAAAAGTAATTATTATTCAAAAAATTATAATTTTTTGAATTTCAGCTCTGATATTTCATTTATTTCGAGTCTTATTTTTCGATCCTTGCTCAATGTAAACGATTTCCGAATATTTGGGACAGGCATTATTTTCCAATGAACGGGAAGGAAACGGAAACTCATGTTGATTGATCACGTGCAGTAATATTTTCTGTTTCTTTTGCTCCAAATTAATTTCGCGTTTCTAAATTTTGTGTAACTTTTTAGTTGCAAGTTGTGGCAACTGCGAGGTTAAAAGATTAAAAGGAATCAGAAATTAATATCTTTAGAACTACCTTTTCCCGACATCTTTTTTTTTTGTCATGTCTTAGTTTTTCTAGTTTAATGTGTACAATTTTGTAGGTATTACTTCTAGATGACATCATTGACACTTTCATTTACGTGTTTCCAATGTTTAGAAAATGTTTTTTTTTTCTCTCAAATTGTCAAAACAAACTCCATTTTTTAAAATTTTTACCAGCCTTTGTTTACAATATAAAAAGACGATCGTCATATTATTAGGTACACTTATATCATTAACAAATGATATAAGTGAAAATCACAAATGATGTAATGATATTATTTGCTTAATAACAATAAATAATTAAATTTAAACTACCACAATTACGATACAATTATAATGTTTTGAGGTTTACTTTTATGTTTTCTAACAGAAGTTTGATGGTAGACGTAGAACACACAACACACATTTTTATTTTTCTAGTTATACTAGGATATCGTAAATCTGATCTTTTGATATGGGAGCTAGCTTAAGCAATAGAAATTCAGCGTGTACATCGAAGAGCTTGCCTTGAAAACATTCCCTATCGGAAGTAGGATGAACTGCCAATTTGGTAACCCTGTGACAGTATAGTTTACAATTCAAATAAAAAAAGAGCGGATGGATCTCTTGAGAAATAAGCTGAATTTATTCTTTAAAATAAAAAAAAAGGATGTTGAGATATTTTTATATTTTAGGTATAAAATTGCTTTTTATGTCGAAAACACAACAAATACAATACATGGGCTGACAAAATGAAAAATTGTAGTGAGGGAGAATTGAATTTTCTAAATTTAAAATAAATGAAGATTTTTATACTTCATTCTTTTCGAATTATACATTTTCAAAAGACTATGGAAAAAGTTTTCATTCGATACAATAGAAATGTTTTAAAATTAAAGAATATTAACTTGAAATTCCTTTGTTTTTTCAATTGTAAAAGGTTAGTAGATTCCATGAAAATTCTAATTTGTTTCTAAGATAATTTTACATTTGTTTCTAAAATTATATCCATGTTCAAGCAATGCAGATTAAAAAAAAATTATGTGCTGTTGTATATGAATCTCAAATTTGTAAGAATTAAACTATTTTGTTTCAGGTGGCAAAAATTTCGTTACGTAAATTAAATTAGTTCGTGCGAGGAGCGAATTATGTAGTAAAGTGCTTTCAATATTATATAAGATTCTGATACTACTCAATTAAATTTATCTATCACGATTATTTGTTCACTATTTAACTGCAAATGCCATTATCATTAATCATATCTCCAACCCCCCTCTATCCTATTTTTATCTATTTATACAGATAAACTGCATAATAGTAGAAAAAGCAATACAAATTTCAAATTTAATTACAAAATATAGCACAACTAAACTTTTTATTAGTTTTGAATATTATATAGTTAATTATAAACATTTTCTCTCGTGTTTCTTTATTAAAATACTCACAATTAATCTATTGAAATATATTAACTTTTTAATATTTCGATTTTATTTCCTAAGGGCCATTAAAATTTATTTCACTTTAGACTACTTAAATAACATCATTTTATTTTACTTTTTTATTAGTTTCATATTTGAATAATTCAAATAAAATATTTTACTGTCCACAAGACTATATTCTGTGGCAGGTCAATAAAATACATGAGTTATAGAAATAGTGCAGGTGCAAGAAGTATAGAAATAGTTTCTTGTCGTTTTTAATTTTGGATTCGTAAGATAATATTTTACTTCACCAAATGGTTAAGAAATTTCTGTTACTGAACACCAGATTAGTTGCAAATGTTTATAAAGACCTTTTTGAGGCTTATTTAAAAAATATATATGCATACTAATTCAAAATTACCTTTTGTTTGGGAACAAAACAGATTTTCGTAAAAACAATTCGAAAGGAAATTAGTTATAAAATTTTTTAAACTAAAACTTCCTTTTATATCATTAAAAATAATGTGGATCATTATTGGTACAAGCCTTTAAGGATAAAGTGCTAGGAAATTTCAATAAAATAGTTTTTGAAAAACATTTGTAATACGAATTGAAAGTAAGATATCTAAGTTTGAACTTCAAAAATAATGAGTAGTTTCTATATTATTTCAAATATATTAATTGTCTTCAGCATTTCATTTAATCAAACTTGTGCTCCAAAAATTCTGTTAGCATGTGCTTTTTAATCAAGCGAGCATTTAAATTTACTATAATAACAAGGTTTAGAATTATTAAATTCATCGTAATTAATTTTTTAAACTCTCGTAAGGAACAGACACACGAAACAAAGTTAATTCTCTCAAGATGATTAGATACGTCTATCTAAAGCGTATGAAAGAGTTTAATTTAATGGTACGTACTGTTATATATTAATACAAAATATTACACTTGAGAAATATCTAAAGTAGTTTCTTTTAATTGAGTTTCAAGAGCAATATCGTGAGTTTAAGAAATGGACATCCTTTATTTTAAAAGGAATTCATGACATGACACTTCTGTTCCGACATTCATCTACATCGTGATTTCAATGTGAATTTGTTGCTTGTTTCGCTTTTGAACGTCAATCTTCTTGAGTATTTTGTCAGAGTCGCATTGATAACAGTTACAAGATTTTGTCATTTCTATGTAGCCTAGTCAATTTTCCTGTCACAACTAACCGCGCATTTTTGTTTTTAATCACTACAACCGGCATCAGATCACCTACATATTTTCGTTTCGACAATCTGTTTTTCCCGAAAGTTCGTACTTGCCTGAAATGCTCCGCCAAACCAACGAAGGTCTAAAAGTTCAACCGATATTTTTCAAAGTTTAATAATAATTGCTTGTTTAAATATTAAATGCTTGTTTAAATATTAATTGCTTGTTTAAATATTAATTGCTTGTTTAAATATTCATTGCTTGTTTAAATATTAATTGCTTGTTTAAATATTAATTGCTTGTTTAAATATTAATTTCTGAAACGTTATTTTCAATTGTTTTCTGTGAATATTAAAAGAAGCAGTGTATTCGTGAACAAAGGACCCCTATATGGAGGAGGAGAGATGACGCCGGTAGAACAGTACTTTAAATCTTCTTATTTCTGTATTTCCTACTACGTATTACCATTTAATGAAAAGTGATAATCGATCACCTTTGATTCGTCTATACTAAAGTGATATTCAAGTTTAAAATAAATTATTTTGCTAGTTCGCGTATTTATTAAAGAGACTATTCAAAAAAGAAAATGTATTATCTTTTTACAAATACTCAAGAATATCTTATCGAATTAACCCGAAAGATGGTAAAAATTAAAAAATGTCGTATACCCGGTACAAGAGAGCGCCACAAATCAAAACATATTGCTAAGAAATCGATGACTGCTAAAGTATTCGCTGTACATACGTCATTTTTATGATCTTAGTTTGACAATTCTACAGGAATCAAACTTCAGAAGGGGCATTCATAATTCCCAAACTAAAAATGGGCTTTTGTAGTAGTCACCTTTCGCGTCATACAACAGAGGTGTTTGATGCATGTAAAATGTATTAGACAGTATGCATACAATTAGCATTCAAAATAAAAATTTAAAAATGTCAAGATGTTAAAAAATTATTTTCCGGACAATAAAAAGGTGTTGGCATTTTTATACGAAAAAGAAAAACGATTATTCTGGTAACTTATTCAAATCCAAAATATTATGCCCTTTTTTTGTCTGCTGATGTTATAATGGTTGATTGCGCTATTTTCAGAAATTGGTGTATTTCAGCTAATTCTTAGGGAATAGAGGCGTGAACATTGTCTGTGTTTTTGTGACACTAACTTGACATCCATGACTTTTCTGATTTTATGAATTTTTGTTGACTTTTGTTTGAAAATACCCAATCTATAAAAAAGACAATTCTGCAGTTGCACAAAACATGAAGCACTGAACTGCTCGAACAAACTCCATCTATTTCATTAGAAGGTCGATGTGCCAGTATAATCCTACAAATTAACTGAAATCCATACATTATACGACCAAACCATACAAGTTGTGAGCAAGTTTTGGGAGTCGATTACAAACAGAAATGTTATTTTGCAGACAAATACATTGCTGACAGAAAGACATATTTTTACACTATTTTCAGCATAGTCTTTTGTGAAATTAACATATTTGTTAGGCCCTTACATAAAGACGGGGAAGTTTCTCTAATGTTTTCAATCTTATTCTATTTTGAAACATTTGCAGAGCACCCATTTTACATCCATTCGTGTTCCTAGGTCAACCGATTTCTATGAGCTTACAGTAATCATTTTTTAATTCATGGTTTCGAGAAACGGAAATAGAATAAAATGACCCCTTAAAAATATAAAATCCTAAATTTGCATTACAAATTCCATCGTTAACTTTAGATCTCTTTCAAAATAATATCCGGACTACTTTTCTGCTTGATGAAGCTCATTGTTCAAAACATTTCTATTGTTTTAGTATAATCTAAGTAAAGTTGTTTAGCCCATGGATCTTCGAAAAAAAAACAGACAGAGCATGTGAGCGGAACTTAACGGTATTTTCCTCGATATCTCAGTTTGAAAATTTGTCGCGTGCTATTGGGAGAAAGAACGACTCCACGCAGAAATGCTTATGCACATTGGGATAGTATGAGTTCAGAACAAATTATAACTCTGTTGTGAATTCTACACAATGACTTTTTATCATTATGCAGCAAATAAACTCAGTTGCTTTCGTTCTAAAACTCTTTCCGAAAACACGTTTTAGTATTCAAGCCTAGTATTGTCAAAAATGGAAGGTTAAACGAGAATGAGCTCATAATTCGTGTTTAGAAGAATAATACGCTGTCGAAAAAGCGTGCAGTTATATTTAGTACCCTTAATTATTCTTTAATAAGTACTTTAAGCGTCTATTTCCGACAGACCTTAAGTGAAGTAATTATGCAATAAACACACAAAAAAGCGAAAACGCTATAAATTGCATCCAACAGCAGTGTTCGGAATTAAAAAGCTGTATATCTTGAGCAAACGTAGTAAAATATTCGGGTTAATACTAGACGCAAGGCAGTAAACCGGAATGAAATCGATGATGTTTATGAGCGTGTGGCATTTCGAGATGGGTGACATCCAATAAGGACACGGCCTTGGTTTTAGTGCAGTTTATTATTCATAAAATTACATCTGAAACACAGTAATTAACAACAAGAATTTGTTTTATCGCATACAAAAGGGAATAAAACGTGAAAATACATTTTTAAGACACAGTGCTTTGACGAAAGCAACCTTCTACGCTCTCACATTTACTGAAAGAGAAATGTTTTATGAGCCTAAGACACTCTGAAAAATACGATGACATATTTATTTCTAGAACAATAATATATTAACAGTGAAATTCAAGAGTAGAAAGATTTAATAACATTCTTTGGCATCGACATCTAAGAAAATTCACATTGTTTTGTAACACTTGCCGAAAATATCACATTCTACCAACTGTGGAAGGGGATGCACCAGTATATAATATCCATACACAGATGCAAAATAAAGGAAACACGTTTCATGCAACAAAATATGCATTATAAAACATTTTTCAAAAATAGCACAAAATATATCCAAGTTCTAAACATATACACTAAAATTGAAAATATATTGCAAAGATTTGCCATAATCAGAGGAGCACCCACTATATTTATTTGGAAAGGGCAAAATTAGAATTTGGAAAATTTAATAACTTGAGAGATGCTTAGAAAAGTCGAGCCCCCTCAAATGAGCAAGGCTTGAGGGGGTTTGCTTTCTTTAAGTAAATACGGATATCATAACACTAAGCCATCCTAGTTATATATTTCCTTCCTTTCATTTAACTCTCGCCTGTACTTTACCTTTTGTTGTTTCCCCTCGTTCGTTCCATCTGGTATCTTGCTTGGCGCAGCTTGTCCGGTGCTTGACGTTTGGCCAAATACGACCCTTGCGCCAGGAAAAAACAATCAATCAACCAAATGAGCAATGAACGTGTTGATGGTGATTTTTAAATTAATTTCTTTGTAATTTAGAGTGTGTAACAAGATACTAGATTGGAAGTCACGGTTACAATGATGTTTTGAAGCTAAATTAAAGGGAAAACGTGGCTCAGCCCCTTATTAACCATTCCAAGTGTTTTCAGCGAGATATCTCGTCCATTAAGATCGAACTAATTCCGATACTGACGATGTATCTTGCCTGTCATGTTCTCGCCACTTTTACTAATGTCAAGATACCTCGTCGAAGCAAAACTGCCCTACTACTACGACGGGAACGAATAATTGAAGTAGAAAAACAAACTGTCACTTTCCCAGAGCTGATGACGAATTTGAACTGGTTATTGAGTCAGAGGCTGACTATTACAGTTCAGTTTTCAAAACGAAGGAAACCACCAGATAGGTTAATAAGGAATATAAAATATTTTGATGTTTATATTTTATCCACCATCTGCTGATAAGTCTAATCGCTTAGATCATTGAGGTTTAAAATAATGGATAGTTGGGTTTGCTTATCCGTGGTAATTTGCTTTTGCTACACCAGGTCTAATTAGACCGCAAAATGTATAAGAAAATATCAGTTGATGGAAGCCAGGAAAAATTATCGAAATATCTTTAAAAACGAGTCTTAAAGTGACGAAATTAAATAAGAACCTTTTTGCTTTTAAAAGTGTGGGTGGGGTTTAAAGAACTGATAGTCCCCTTTGTAGGTGCGTCCTTGACATTAATAGCATTTTGTAAACAATCTCTTAGTGGTAATAACAAAGTAAATTATCAAAAATTACTTGATGTGTGCAATTTTAGTCGATTTTATAGTCACATGCAGAACAGCAAGTAATTTTTGAATGCAAAACATTTTATATAAATGAATTTGAATTATGCTTTCGAAAATTACACCAAAATATGGAAAACATCATTTAGAAATTTTTTTACTTTTTGCAAATTCAAACTTGCATATGCAATAGCACAATGCTTCCCAAAATGTTAAGTTCAAGAACCATCTTGAAAATTACAAAATTGTGCAGATCCCTTGAGATTTGACTGACAATAAACCCCTACAACATGACAAGATTTAAAGACATCATTAAACCCGTTGGTTTGAAATTAGTTTTACAAATAAAATTATTTGAGAGCAGTTAAGTATAAGAGAATACAGTATTTTTGAGTTAATATTCTACAATTTAGATTTTAGAACGTAAAGGCATCAAAGAGAATGGAATAATTTATTTTTCTTTAAAGTTCCCTACTTTTGCTAGGGAAATATTGCATGTTTAACCATAGAACCTTTAAAACATTATCAAAACCCCCATTTTGGGACATACTGCTATAGCATATGTAATACAATAATAGAATATAATTTAGGTGTTTCACACAAATAATCAGTTTTTAAAATATGAAAAATAAACCTGGAAATTTTGTGAAATACTAGAAAATGTAAGTTTGAAATATAGTTCTAACACACTTATATCATTTGTTTCATAGACATTAACAATATGCGGCAATGGTTGTAACATATACGTAACTTCCAAGTTTCCTGTCAGATCAGGACTTTGGAAAAAAAATTATTGGCAAAACGGCCAATAAAAACTTGTGAAATATAAATATTGCAAGAACTTGTGATTACAAATATTGAGATGATATAAAGTACAAAATCTCAGTTTTCTCTTGTTGAGCACAAAAGAGGCAGCAGTAGGCAATTTGCTTATTAATACTAGTGCATCTCCATTGTACAGAATCACAGTTATTTTAAGAAAACGCGTTTCTAAGCCATTAAAAATATTTCTAAATATATTCAAAGGATACATACACATGTTGGAATACTTAACTTATCAAATCATTTTACAGTCACGCCTTGCACTATACTCTCCCAGTTTTAAGATAATCGTGTTAAGACGGATCTTTATTTGTTCTTTTTTTTCAATCTAAAGAAAACTAGCTTTATTGCCACATATATACTAATTTTAAGTACTGCAACATGAATACGCTGATGAACTACAATAAATCACCAAAATTTGCTTTCATTTGGCCCCTAAAAATATGGAAGAAAAATATCGTTGCTATACACACACTTTATTCGAAGACATTTAAAAAGTATGTTCATGCAAATCTTGTTATTTACCATTTTGTGATATGACACACAATATATTTTACTGCTGTCGTTAAGATAATATTTATCAAGAGTTAGAATTTAAAGTACAATTATATATAAACTCACTTGCATCCTATAGTAGGATTGCAAATGCCCCCAGAATTATTGAAACCGCATTAGTTCTATCACGAATGTTCATTCCAACTTGACAGTTTGAATACCCAGGAAGCAATTCTATAGATACTATTTATGGAATCAGGTTAACTGTATCATTTTCTAAATATACGTGTTGCTAAGTGCTAATGCCAGAATCACATAATTCAAAATTGAGTGATAATATCACACTTACTATAAAATGAAGATTGACTCTCAAACATTCTTAACTGACACGAGGTTTAACTAGGCTTATCAGCTTATCTTGACAGCTTTTAGTCTTGAGAACTGAAGTCAATTTTATTTTTTAAGTGCGTGTTGTGCTATTTCAAAAAATCAACGCGCACTAAAATCTCACTCTCATAAAATATTTCAAACTTTTTCACTTAATGTTTTTACAAATCACAATAGTACATAAACTAACTGAATGATAAAATATGTTAAAATCTTTGGAACGGACATTGAAGATTTCATTTTAAAGTTTGAGATGAAATTTTTGAAAGGAAGTGTTGTAAGAAAAATACTCTTGATAATGACCAAAGGCATTTGGATATAACAGTTTAGTCTTTACTTGATCGCTAGATTTATAGTATTTTAATAAGATAATGACATCGCGCAACTTTTCAGATTTTTCCAAGTCATCAATATATTCCACTTTCCATCATTTCTACGAACGATTTTAAATATTAAACCTGATGAGTTGCAAAAATCGATTCAATCTCGACTTTTACTTCTCCATCAAAGATAATACATTTTTACAATACTGGTATAAAGGATAAAAGTATAAATGAAGATCATGAAAAAGAGATCATGTTTGTGTTAAAAGATTATACCTGAAGAATTAGCTATTAGAAGTAAAAGTTATGAACTTTGTTCATAATTTAACTTTAGAAGACTTAAAATTTATAAATTGGTACAAATAGTTGGAAAACTAATACAATGAATAGCGCTCCATCATTGTATTATATGAAATTGTAGTAAAAACTTGAAGTAATTCGATAGTATTCTTAAATGTGAAATTTGGATAAAGATAACTTCATTTTTTCAGTAAATTGAAAAATTTCGAAGTCTTAAAACGGGTGATAAAATCTAATGAACAATAACATTTAGACCTTAGGTCTAAATAAATAAATTCTCATATTGAGATATGTTACACAGGTTTCCTTGATATGATGAGAAGGAAATAGCTTAGCTATCCCCTGTTATTATTTTTAGTATAATTAAAAATAAAAGATGGCAATATGAATAAAAAGTTACCTGTCAATTGTAATTGGTATGATCTTATTTCAGATGGAATGTCTTGAGCTTTAGTTTAAAACATGGTATTTCAAAAAATGAAATGATATAACATATAATATTGAGATCCATCATAAATTTGTTAAGAATAATACAAGAATCAATACAAATGTTTAACGACATTTTTCAGTAGAATAGAATTGATATAGAATTCTGAAGGACATTATTTCACAATACGCCACTAGAATAAGAACATTTTCCTTATGTTTCTTTTGTTTAAATAGTTCCTTCCACATAAAGTGTCGAAAAGAATGTCCAAGATCTCATAAATGTAATTATGCACATAGTATTTCAATAGCGCTGGAATGTTGGATTGGCAACACCACTAGGTTTGCATTCGATTCTTCGAGTGTTCTGCTTTGGGTTCAATTGTTCTTTGGAATCTGTAGCTGCGATGCGTAGTCCTTTCCCACTGAAACTGTGTATGTTGAAGGTTTTCATGTCAGATTGGACAGGAACGGACTCCACAGACGGATCACGAGAACTGTCCAATGGAAGAGTGGCTGAATCCTCGAGAGGAACTATACTGGTATCAAAAGGTTGCACGACACCTTGTTCTACAGTGGGTGTCGTGCTCGCTATCGAACCAGCAGATGTGGTAGAATATATGTCAGCAGTGACGGATCCTCGGTAATAGTCGACATAAAGAGAAGTGGGTCGGGGTATTGGCGTCAGCGTGTAATCTTCAGGCCTCAGACGCACGTGACTACACTTCGCACCGGCATTGAACCTTTTCTGAGATCTTCGTAAACAGCAGCATTTGATGCAGCAAACTGTAACGCAAATAATCAGAACAAGTCCAAAAGAGACTCCAACTGCGATGTAGGCTACAGATTCGTGCTTGGCAACTTTCGTTATAATATGGGAGGATGAGTTGGAGGATTTGGATTTTTCAAATCGTAGGTCAACTTTTTCTAGTTTGACAATCCTGAAAGTCCTGTTTAGAACGTCAACCGTGATGTTCTTGCCATCTACATTTGGCAAGAAACGGAGAGTTGGTGAAGAATTTCCAATGGTAAGGTTGATGTTAAGGTGGGAATAACATTTGGCATTAGATACTTCTGGAACAGCATCGCCAAACCCGAATTTGGCCATTAGTTTCCCCAGCATTTTCTCGAAGTCAGCCTTTGAAAGCCTGGTGCAATCTTCAGCCCTCAAGACAAGCATCAAGAGTTTTTTGTGCTCAAATTCCGCAGGAACTGTAGATAATTCTACCAGAGCTGATTCGTTGTCGGTGGGCGTAAGTGTATGGGGAGAAAATCTGGAAGGATTCACGCTTGTTTGAATGTAAGAGGATTCAGGATAGAAATCAATACTAGACGAAGCAGCAAGCAAAGACATCAAGGGTGTGTGAAAATTTGGATAAAATGATGACTCAATGAATGGCATAATAGTATATGCGTCTGAGACATGTCCATCAATACTATTTTCGGAAATAGTTTCTGAAACAAATTCTGAAGACGAAACTTTCATACTAAAAGAAGATTCAGGTGAAAAATGTGAAACTTCATTTTCATGTGATCTTAGAACAGAATTTTCGTGATTATTGTTGCTAAAATCTAAACTACCGAGAAATGTTTCTTTAGAACTTGTATGTAAAACAGTGTGCGTTTCAGGCACTGTTGGAGATAAAATGTTTCCATATGAAGATAAAATCTCAGCATGCGAAGACAAAATAGTTTCTGAAGAAACGGGTAAAAAATTCAAAAGTGGCGTTGCTGTGGCTTGAAGTTCGGACAGTATGTGAGAAGGCAATATTGTTTTTTGTACGTCTTTAATATCCAGAGATGATGGTATATAAATACTACTCTCTGTGCTGAAAAATGGCCCTTCTCTGTAGTGTTCAGTAGTGATTTCATTCATGGAACTGTTCAAATCTGTTGTTATTGTCTCACCTGAAAAATAATAGTAATAATGTTAGAGAATAATTATAAAAACAAGATACCTACGTTCCATGGGTTGGGTTTTCAATGAATCAACCATATTTAAAACCACTAAATCGTTGTCCCATTGAACAAATAGAGCCACAACCACACGAGATTCCGAATATTTAAGACTGAAGATAAAATACATATGTTGGATCATCATAAAATGCTTAAACGTATGCAACGAACATTCAGCATCCAATAATTAAATTTTTAAAAACTCAATATTTGAGTGAATATTAAAAATAAATAAAGTTTGGTCTACTAGTGAAAAAAGTCTCACTTCCAAAATACAAAATTTAAAGACGTAAATATGGTCGGATTATTACTGAGTGTCTAAGTGCTTGAATATCCTTAATTACGATAGCCATTTGTAAGTGCAGATAATAAATAAATTTATTGTTTTCATCATAGTAATTCCATAAAATAAAAGCTTATTATATGGAAACTTATATAATGAATGTACTAAGATATGTTGATGATAAAGTTTTAATGTTTTGAATGGAAGAACAAAACTTGAGATAGTGTAGCGTTTGAAAAAGTCATTAAAAAGGTACGAATAACTATTTTGCTAGGGTATTTTTGAAATAAAAAGTGAAGCGTATTTAGCTACATTTAACACAATTCTAATCTGAATAACCACAAAAGGTCATACAGAAGTAAGTCTATTTAGTAACGCTGAGCAGTTTTGAATAGATATCAGGTACAAACAAATACAATTAAGAGCAAGACAAGGTCAGGTTTGCGTGCTTTTAGAATAAATATTCAAAATGATATGAGTTATAAAAAGAATCACGTTTCAATAATTTTAAGAACTCGTTGGCCAGGAATTAGTATTAATTATTCTTAAATGTCACGAATTGCAAAAGTACCAACGCAAGACCTTTAGGATTTGTAATGATGAATACTTTCCATTTTGTTTTTAGAAACTTTGTATTAATTAAGTTATACGCTATGTTTATATTTTTTCGGGAATGCAAATTGTCAAAAAAAAAAAAAAAAAAAAACTAAGAACTGAGAAGCATGCATTGAAGTATTTCAGAGTGACGCGATTGTTTTATTAAAATTCTCATAGTGGGGTTTTTAAGCGATATCTGTAAAAATATACTTTTGTCAGCTCCAAATTCATAATGACAAAATATTCTTACAACAAAGTATAAGATATATTTCAGAAAGTTTGAACAGAAAAGAAATCAACAAAGTAATATTTCTTTAGAATTATAAATTCCGAAATCAAACCGATTTGATTATTTCATGTTATTGAAAATACAAGCATCAATATGGAAATCTACGTCATAAATAATTCAGTGTTCCAAATGAAACACGACGCATACGATAAAATTCTGTATATTCCTAATGTTATACTTATTTGAATATATTTTGAAACTATCAACTTGAAGGAAATAGTAACAAGTTACAAAATTCTATCATGATTAAAATTAAATTCTCTAAAATAAAAAAGTGTCATTAATTAAAATTGTTTAATTTTTGAAACACACATAATTTGTAAACTTATGTATGTTTCAAAGTTGAAGTAAAATTCAGATAATCTTCTGCTAGCTTTACAAGTTTAAATGGAACATTCATCTGGATGGATCATCCATCAACGATCCAAAAAACCATCTGGATCGTTTTGCATTTTTATATTTTGATTTATTCTTTTATTTTTGATGCAGGCGCAATATTTGGTCAAACTTTGACAAACAACATCAAAATTTAGATTCCAGAAAATTTTCCATTTAAAAAAATTTCTACACAATACAATATTGTTACAATGTTTAAAAAATATACAAATTATTAAAAAATATTGACGTAATAGATAAATTCATGAATAATTTTATAAATTACAAGCACCTCAGCCGATCAATTTAATGACCAGTCATGAAATTGCTTTCACTATAAAGAATTAGATTAAAATATTCATTTCTTAACTTAGTTCCTATTTTACATCATAATTGGATATCACTTAGAAATTTTATGGCACGCGAATTATAAATATTGTTGATTCATACCTTGAACACACCACAGAAGGCAGATGCACATCACAACTTGATAAATATGCCGAGCTATGAACAAGGACATTGTAGTTTCAGGTACTCTATTACATCTTCCTTTATAAAATGAACCTAAAAAAATAAATCACACTTCAGTTTAAATAAATCGTATTGGGGAAATAGGAAACTTTACGTCTGAAAATAAGTTTTTAAATTTATTTTTATTGTAGTATCTGGATAAGAGTTTAGTTTGACAGAGCGTTGAATAATTATCATCACGTTTGAAGAAGGTTTCTAGATGTCGTCACTCAAATTGCAAAAGGTCTAACTCAAAAATTCTATTTTTTCTTTTATTATTGCTATAGGTGACACTTTGTGATTTCCACCTGGTGACAAAATCTCTTATGTCATCAGCTTAACCATTAAAGATTACAACCAAATGTATATAATAATAATAGAATCAACTTATAAGGATAACGATTATTTTTTTGCTCTCCTGAAAAGTTCAGATTTTAGGTATACGACCTTTTGCACTTTGAGTGACGATATGGTTTGCATTTACAGCTTTTGGCATTAATTCTTAAATTGGTAAATTTCGTTTTTTATTTATTTATTTTAAAATTATTAGAGATACCTAAAGATGGAACAATTCCAACCTCTTTCGACCTTCATGACAGAAAGATGCTGAGGAAGGAGTTTTAAGTGGTTTAAACGAGATATCTTGTCTATCAAGATTTGACCAATTTCTAATGGCGGGATATATTGTCATTAAAATATTGCCCTTTTTTATGATGACAAGATCAAGATGTGGTTTCTAAATATTCTGATCTGATCAGTTTCTTCTAATGACACGATACATTAATATCTGGTCAGTTTTGTTGACAACTAGATACTTCTTCGATACAACCACACGAGTGTTCTCAGAATCTTAACCCAGCTGATCTTAATTCCAGATATCAAGGTCTAGTGTCAAACTGCTTTCCTTCATGCGAGCAGAAGTCAGTTTAATTAAGATTCGGGAACACAGAAATTTAACTGAATAAACAGAAATGATCTCTCCATCCGTAGGTTCAGATTCAGTTTATTGACTGATTATTGTGTTAAGCGTCAATCAATAGATTGATGCTCTCGGCAAAAACAGAACCCGTATGTATTTCCAAGACATCAGGTAATGAAATTAAGTTACTTGTATTAGCGGCGAGGAAGAATTTACAGACACCATATTGAATAATTGTGCAAAGCTCTATGTCTCTTTGACAGAAATTTCACTAAAATATTCGATGTCACTTCGTTTGATTTGTCAGTATGAATTGTTTGTTTATTACACAAACCGGCAAGATATGGGATACTCAAGTTGAAATATTCATAGACATGGAGATTGCGCGTAATCGATATTAGATTTCAAATAGATCACCTGGTACAGGAATTTCTCTCCAAATCAAAGCAGAAACATAATACTTAGGAAAAGTTTAACTTGAGTTACCATGTCAGAGACCAAGACAAGGGAGCAAGCAACGTCAGCATTTGTGACTTAGACATACAAGATATATTGCTCCAAGTCAGAGTATTAAGATATTCGACAGCATTAAACTTTTAGATGATAAAACTGTAATTATATATATATATATATATTTTTTTTTTCATAGAAAACTAAACCCAGAGAAATATTGTTGAAAACGTCTTTTGAATATTTAAATTGAAAAATAAAAGTAAAAATTTGGATAAACGTTGATAGATATACGAAAAACATGCTTCCTTAAAAATGTTCATTTAAACCGTAGTATAATACTTTTTCTCATTTATATACTTAAATGCACTACAGATTTATTGGTAAGTAGCAATTATTGTCGTTACTATTGCAAAAAAGGTATGTACTTTTTATCAGACTATCAAAAGTAAAATTTATATAAATACTACTTTTTATTCAGAAAAGCAATCGCAAAATACTTTTCTAATCTTCAACACCATTATAGTAGAATTAAATAAAAATTAAGCAAATTCATATCCATTTAACATATAAAATGCATTTAAATTGAAACATTGAAACTAGGCGTATTACAAAACGTAACAAATGTATACAAAGCGTCTTGATGAAAAAAAAAAAAAAAAAGGAAACAAGTGTGAGGTTTTCGAAATTCAAGCTTATGAAAGTAATATTTCTTGTATACGCAAGAACTTTTGCTTGATTTCTTATTATCATAAAACAACAGATCTAAAGCACACGGTTTCAAGTGAGTGCTAAATAAAAGTTGAAGCTGTTTTTTGAAATGGTACAAATTTATTCTGTCTTTGAATACCATCAAACTATGTAGTGTTCAGAAATAATATGGCATAAAAAGCTCGCGCGTAAAATTAGGAATTATAAAAACGGACTACAAGGCCCGGTGCACGCATCCTGTTTTTCAACGCCGCTGCGGCACCGAAACCCAACTATGCACACATAATCGTGAAATGACGCAAGTACTCATTTCGCGCCATTTGCGATAAATATTCTATCAAAGAAAACGTGTTTATTTCGCTTACTTGGTGTACAAAAAAGTATATTTTGAAACAAAATAGACGTTACTGGATACAACCATTTATTAATTATTATTTATATTCCATTTATTTATGAAAACAAGGTACTTCAGAACGGAGATGCGTGTTCCGCGAGCTGCGGCACAAATTGCAGGCAAGTTAGATGTACGTCGCCGCAGCGGCGCCGGAGGCATGTGTGCACTACTCCATTGGATCTAATGTATCTCAGACCACACTTGCGTTGCGGCAGCGGCGCCACACGTTGAAAAACCGGATGTATGCACAGGGCCTAAAGGCTTTGACAGTCATGGTCCAGTCTCTTCTAGTATACCTATAAATAATGCATATTTCAGAAGACCAGTGACCTTATTCAGCTATTAAACGAATCCAGTCCCATAGTTATCGAATCAGTAAATCTATTGGCTAGTCATGAGGATAAATTTGGAGACGCTTGTGAACAATTGAAAGATTTAGACAACAATTCCACGGAATGATTTAAGGACTTGAGGTCATTCAGAACTCAGCCTGTGAACACACATGATATTCCAAGGCCATAAATCATGAACAGCATGCTCAAAAGAGGCTAGAAGCTTTTCACGAAAACGGAATTAAAATACCGAGCTAGACTTTGGATCCTGGCATCCAGCGGAAAAATTTAATTAAGAGGCGGAATGGCGGAGGTATGCGAAGAATTTCTCAAGGCCGAGTGCCACCACCACCACCGATGGAACCCTTTGGGATTAAATCCCCAAATCACGTATTCTAATTCACTGGAGAGGACGGGTATTCTCGCTTCAGCACTTCCTTGATTAATTAGCCGTTAGTGAAATGGAAGAACGCTTAAACTGATCCCCGTATGGTTCGGTTTAACCGACATAAGAGGTATTTACTAGAAATTTTAAACCAAGTTACTTCTGTGGATCCGAGAAAGCAGAAATTTAGTTCTCAGATGGTGAATTATCCTCTCAAATGAACACACACGGCGATGATAATTTTTTTTTTGTGATGGACTGATACTTTTTTTTACCAACCCCAAGGAACCAGAAAAAATCTTTATAAATGGAAAGTCAGTTAAAATATAATTATGACTTATTCTATAACAAATAGACAATACTAAATGAATGTTCGTACAGTAGTGTGGGTTGATAAATTGAAAATTTGTTAAATTTAGCACGCATCAACTGTATTTATGATTCAAAACCCAACATTTTTATATTATGTTTCAAATCTTGCTTTTTGAAAGTCAATAAGAAAATGCGGAATTCATATTTCAGTATTAGTTACAGTCCTTGTCAATAGTTCTCATGAGAAAACTAGAAAAACTTGGAGCTAATTGGGTGAGCTAAGATGTTTTTCCAATGCTGTAATATATATAAATTTATATAAACCCTCCTATGGTCAACATACCATTCGCAACCTTTTAAGCAATGACCATTAACAAAGTGAAAAATAGAAACTCCTTGAATGATGGAAATTTAGTATACATTTTGCGCTTCTCTACTACAAAAATCGAACGAAATATAAAAACAAATGTTGAATCACGCATGAAATTAAATTCCTTATTTACATTTTTATTATTTTTCTATAATAGTCAATAAATATAAATGCAGTAAATATTATTTGTCGAGGAAGGAGAATCCTCAGATTAACAGCACTCCTTCCGAACTCTAACGGTAACCCCATACATGAAAGTTAACTTTCATTGTTTTGGGGCGACCCTACCATAAGTCATAGTCTAGGCTTCCCTGTCTTTGTCCTTGTTAATTGCTCTGCACATACATTTTTTTCTTTAAATCATTAAAATAGAGTTGATCCATATCGATATGTCTCAATGTGTCCTCCTCATCTCCATAATACCTTACAGTCTTGATATATTTATATACTTTCATTACTATACTTTCAGTGGTAGTGGGATGCAAGTCGTTCACCGTTCCTAAAAGGATTAAAGAAGAAAAACAAGATCTAAATGCAGTGCAATAGACTTTGGAATTTGTTATTTCTTTATGGTAAGAATACAACAAAGAGACTAGGTTGTTGGCTTTCCATAAGATGAATAATTTTTATATTTCCGTTTCTTTTTAAGGGTAGAAAATTCGCGCATGAAAAAGCACGAGGGAGTCTTTTTCATGTTTCTTTTAAGCGTTCGCGCGATGTTTTTATGATCCTCAAATAAAGGATAACGCTGTAAGGGATCGCTCGACAATAATAAAGGCTCCAAAACTCGACTCAAAAGCAATACTCATGATTTACGAAACACATATATATTTCACACTAAAAAAATGAAATGTTCTTTTTACAAAACGGTCGATTTGTCATGAAAAAGAAAACGGATCTTTGTTGAAATAGTGTGTTCATTCCTTACAAAATACGATTTAACTCAAGCGGAATTTTTTCCCACAATGTTTCCTTTCATTGTGACATAAATCCGAAAATTCCAATCACGTTATTTACATTCATAGGTTACTTTACATACGTAACAGCATGTTCGCTCGAGCAGGCCAGAGTGATAGTTGTTTTAAGGATTGTATGTTGAAATTATATATTTTTTTTTATCCAATTTGCTTATTCCCTTGAATAATATAGTTATGTCATTTATCATATGACTTTATAACCAATCAAAATAATTTGTTAACGTGCATTTGTCTGACAAGTTTCTTTTTTAAATTAACGTCGCAATGAAGCAAGGCAACGGGCTATTGGAGATGGTCAGGATCAACACTGATACCATGTAAATTTGAACCACAGTCAGATTACGAGGTCACCTCGCGTACTCTTCCGTGTGCAGTCCTTCTGTTCCTGCTGCGAGTTAATAAGAGTTTCCATTCCTCTCTGGAGTATTTCTCTCATCTATACAAGCAAAGCCATGTGCATGTCCATTTAGCTGTCATTGTTTGGCACAGCTTCGTCAAATATGGCTCTTGCGACATAAAACACATCCAACATTTGGTTCCTGCAACTACGTAAATAATAAACGTATTACATCAAAATGTTATATAGTGATGATTTGATGATACGTAAACAACAAACATCTATTTAGAAATCCCCCCCCCTAAATTAGCTTCTGTATATTTCAAACAATTGACACTAACTATCATAATATGTCAAGATTTATTAGTTGCTATTGATTGTTCATGTTATTACAATTTGCAATTTTTCAATTTATAATTGCTTCGACCAAAGATCAAGATTTCACATTTAATTGTTCATTTTTGGTGTTGCTTCAATTTTTTTAAAACAGATATGATAAGCATGTCATGAAAACATGAACTTAATGTAAAATTTAGCTAATCAGGAAGTCATATAACATTGCCAACATCACAGCGTCTACTCGCAGTAACATATACAAATGTTATATTTCAGTCTCTAGCATATGACTATTAATTTATGAGTTTACCAATGAATGATAATTAAAATTGTTAAGGTACATAGGGTGACATTCTTTTACTCAAATAGGACTATCGATGAAATATGCTGAAACATTTTGAAAGTCGCAGTTTAAAGGCAGATATTTTTAAACCGAAACTAAAGTTGTCTCGAAATTCGGTTATGGTAGTATTTTTCGAGTATAATTGATGGGGACATTTGAAATACATATTTTTACGATAAACAATAATTAAAATCTCAAATGATTATAAAATTTTATTATTACATTGTTAGAAAAAAAGTATTCACGTGCTTTTAGTAATTAGATAATTGCCCCTTTATAAGTAACCATTTAATTCAATTTAGGAAAGCAATTTATCCATTTAAGGATTAGAGATGCGATATTTTGAAGATTCTAGCAATGCCATAAAGCGAAAGATTCAAAGGAGGTAAAATTTTGGATCATTTTGTGTGAAAAAGGAATATTTAAAAAATTAATTTCAAATTTGTTCAAAAACTGAATAAAATATTCAATACGACAAAATCGAAAAAAAATGCAGATGACCCAGCAAAATAAGAGATTTAGCAGGTGTGCAAGGCCTAGAATCAGATTAAGAATAGAGATGTCTGTCTTAACATTAGCCTTCAGGATGCAAAAGGTCAAGTCCAGCCCTGGATTATTCTATTTTGAACCTACCATAATTTGAATACAGTGAACTGATTTGCATAGCTATGCTTAATGGTTCTCGTTCGTTTAAAAATATCCCGTTGTGTTTCTCCAATGCGACGTCAATTTAACAACCTACCTGTTCGTTTAAAAGCTCAAGAGAGGCCATTTCATTAACTTAACATGCTTCTTACTAGAAATATTCCACGCGAAAAACAGAGAATAATTATTTTTCTATTCATAAGGGAACAGACTCAATTCACGACGACCAACAACAGCTTTATGAGATGAAGTATTAATATTTTCCGCGCTCTGAAGGTTTCACACGCGCTTCTCATTCTCGATTCTGCTTGATTGTCACGCATAATGAAAGCTATTTTTAGCAACTATGTGTTGCACGAGATTCAAGATTAGGCAGGAAAGGTTTTCCCCGTTAGTCACTGCGACTGACACGTGTCTGTTTGTCTCTGCTTGCGATGTCCGAATAAAATTATTAATGTTTCGTGTACACCAGGGAGCAGAAAGTGCTTAAAACTGTGACGTACGTCGCAGATCAAACAAAGTTTTTGCAGAAAATTTTTTCCTTAATTTTATCAAAATTTTGGCCGACTTTTTTTCAATCATAAGTTACGATGTTCTGCAATGCAAAGCGCAGTCCTTGTCACACCTTTTTTTACTTTTATAGCTACGGAACAACCTACCTACACCGCCCAAATTACCGCAAACACTTTATAAATAACACATCTTCAATGTAAATGACAAAATACTTCACTTCAAAAGTTATCGACTGAATTGCAAATTCTGAAAGTATGCCCTGGTTTTAAATAAAGTAAGTTAATTAGTTTTAATTTGTAAATAGAAATATGTAATACATATTTCGCCGATAATTGTGTTTTACGTCTCTTGTTGATTTTACTGCAGTTTTCAAAATTCGGACAAAATGTCTGCAGAACAATTGCAATTGCTTGAAGTGGTGTTGTAGAACACTGAATATAATTCTGCACCTGGGCTTATACATAAAATTACAACTCGTATATAAATGTACACTTGAGCAAAAAAAAATTAAGAGCTGAAAAAGCGAGAATATGAAAATGCCCATTCACCTCATTTCTTCAGAAGAGCCATTTTATTGTTTACTAAAACATACAATAAATCCGATTTTCTTAATATCGAAACCAATAATGCATATTGATTTTCTTTCAATACAAAACATATCGTTTTTCGATGTATCAATCGCGTTTGTTTATTTACGAAACCGTTCTTGATGTTGAAACATCTCTTCTCAATACCCAATAAACCCTACTCTGTCACTGATTTCGTTTACAAAGCGCATATGCACAAGCGTAGATGATAACAACAAAGCTGCTAAGACGCTTTGTCGTTGCCTTAACTTTTCTGAAATGAATTCTTATTCATATATGACATAAACAACTTATTTTCATTATTTTTATTACCAATCTTCCTTTGGAAATAGTTTGACCATTTCCTATGTGATGGTGTGTAAGAAAATAAAAAGTCCGTTCTTCACTACAAAAAGAAATTATTTTCTGTAAATTATTGATCAACTCAAGACCATAAATTGATCAAGAACACTTCAGTAAAAATCCAATATGGAGTGTGCTGAGAGAAAATAATGAAAACCGTTCCCTTGTACAACGTTAAGACTGAAAGGCACATTATTTTTAGCCATCCTTATGTGGCCTTTCTCAACGATTTTGTGATTCAAATACTTCCAAAAAAATCCAGTGTTTTGATAAATTGAGTTGTCGGTTCTTTTTGATGTATTTGTTCAGTAATCTATCATTTCGAAAAAGTTAATCTCAGTCGAAGTGTTTTCACAACTCGCGCGTGCCGGAATTCGCTGTATGGATGTAGAGCTCAAGGGTAAGGGTCAACGGAAATCCGTATGAAGCATGAATTTGAGTCTGGCACGGTCTCCAGATATGATTCACCCACTTGACAGGAGTGAAACGGGGTTTGGAATATTTCACGCAAGCACATTTCCGTTGTTCAGCTTTCGTGCTAATCCTTCAAGCGGAAAAGAAAGGACACTATTTGATACGTTCCTGCTGCGACTCAGCCCACCTGATCACTAGAAGAAATTAAAGTAAACGATGAATACCTTGAGTTAAGTTATGAAATAAACTGCAAAGCCAGCTTCAAATTCGGAATAAGAGCCACACTTAAACAGAGGTAAGGAATACTGAAGAAATCGGCAAAAATGGATGGTTTTAAAATTGAAATCATGGTACAATTAATGTTCATTCAAAGAACTGAAATTATGATACAATTAATGTTCATTCAAAGAAGTGAAATTATGATACAATTAATGATAATTCAAAGAACTGAAGTGACGAAAATGTGTTCCCTTCAAATAAGAGTTACAATTAGGGATCTTTTAGAAAGAAAGTATTGGAGGAGGTCAAATAAAACCAGTGACTTCAGTTAGGTGTTTGAAACGATTTACTTCTTTAACATTAAAAGATCCATATTTTCTGTCTGAATTTGCGCAATTTCTCTATTTTTTCATTCGCAATTTGTTCATTAAAGAACTGAAATAATGATACAATTAATGTTCATTCAAAGAACTAAAGCGACGAAAATGTGTTCCCTTCAAATAAGAGATCTTTGGAGAAAGAAAGTATTGGAGGAGGTCAAATAAAACCCTTTACTTCAGTTTGGTGTTTTTAACGATTCACTTCTTTAACATTAAAAGATCCGTATTATCTGTCTGA
Source organism: Metellina segmentata (assembly GCA_947359465.1). Lineage (NCBI taxonomy): Eukaryota > Metazoa > Arthropoda > Arachnida > Araneae > Tetragnathidae > Metellina > Metellina segmentata. Next base: position 58,512,492 of record OX375875.1, read on the forward strand.
ATTTGCGCAATTTGTCCATTCGCAATTTGTTTATTTAAAGAACTGAAATTATGATACAATTAATGTTCATTCAAAGAACTAAAGTGACGAAAATGTGTTCCTTTCAAATAAGAGATACAATTAGGCATCTTTGGACAAAGAAAGTACTGGAGGAGGTCGTATAAAACCCGATACTTCAGTTTGGTGTTCGGAATGATTCACTTCTTTAACATTGAAAGATCCATATTATCTGTCTGAATTTGCTTAATTTGTCCATTCGCGATTTATTCATTTAAAGAACTGAAATTATGATAGAATTAATGTTCATTCAAAGAACTAAAGTGACGAAAATGTGTTCCTTTCAAATAAGAGATACAATTAGGCATCTTTGGACAAAGAAAGTACCGGAGGAGATAGTATAAAACCCGTTATTTCAGTTTGGTGTTCGGAACGATTCACTTCTTTAACATTAAAAAATCCATATTATCTGTCTGAATTTGTCTATTTGTTCATTCGCAATTTGTTCATTAAAGAACTGAAATAATGATACAATTAATGTTCATTCAAAGAACTAAAGCGACGAAAATGTGTTCCCTTCAAATAAGAGATCTTTCGAGAAAGAGAGTATTGGAGGAGGTCTAATAAAACCCTTTACTTCAGTTTTTTTTTTTAACGATTCACTTCTTTAACATTAAAAGATCCGTATTACCTGTCTGAATTTGCGCAATTTGTCCATTCGCAATTTGTTTATTTAAAGAACTGAAATTATGATACAATTAATGTTCATTCAAAAACTAAAGTGACGAAAATGTGTTCCTTTCAAATAAGAGATACAAATAGGCATCTTTGGACAAAGAAAGTACTGGAGGAGGTCGTATAAAACCCGATACTTCAGTTTGGTGTTCGGAATGATTCACTTCTTTAACATTAAAAGATCCATATTATCTGTCTGAATTTGCTTAATTTGTCCATTCGCGATTTATTCATTTAAAGAACTGAAATTATGATACAATTAATGTTCATTCAAAGAACTAAAGTGACGAAAATGTGTTCCTTTCAAATAAGAGATACAATTAGGCATCTTTGGACAAAGAAAGTACCGGAGGAGATCGTATAAAACCCGTTATTTCAGTTTGGTGTTCGGAACGATTCACTTCTTTAACATTGAAAGATCCATATTATCTGTCTGAATTTGCGCAATTTGTCCATCTCGTCTGTCGAGTAGGACTCCATACATAAAAATATCAGGAAAGTGGGCAAGAATTTGGAATCCTTGTTTTCGCCTCTGTTTTCTGATAAGTTAGCCATGCGTTCTATTATTTAGTTACTACTCTGTTCCTTTTCACTTAACCATATTCACCTAAACGTCAGCCTAAGCTAGAGCTCCATGACCAATTATTGTACTACTTTTAATGATATTTTTTGCGGTTAAACAAGATATACCTGCCATGTGAAAGTTATAAAAACTTGAAGATAGTGCTGTAAAACTTTGGTTTCAATATAAGTTTTTATTTTTTCGGTACAATGGTTTGTGTTTTGTTACTTTTTTGGAAGTACTGTTCAAATACATGATATTATCACGAATGAGCTAATCCGACGTATAAAAAATATCTACTAAAATTTAAGAAAAAATGTACTAATTTTAATGATATTTTTAAGTGTAGTACATTAAGGAAGGGTATGGATTATAGAGCGCAACAGGTACTACCCAGCTTTTTCTAAAGGGATTTTTCATCATATGTGCATTTAAGGATGTAAGTTTTAAGCATACAGATCGATGAATATTTGAGTTTAAGATTTATTTATAAATGGGAAATTTCTGAAGCATTTGTAGGTTCTTTGGGAGAGTAAAGAGGAACTCTTGAACAATTCTAGATAAAAAATAACTTTTATTTTCACTCGGTTCTTTTTTTTCTTTAACACCACTTACTTGATTTTAAGTGTTTTATGGCGTATCACTTTTTGAAACTTTTCGTTCAGCACTTCTCACAGTAACTATTTCACTAGAAACCTTTCGCTCGATGTTGTTAAACCTTTAAACCTTTATTTAAAAACTTATTTATTTAAAAACCTAGATTAAACCTTTCGTTCCAATTTATCAATCTATCACTTTTGGTACGTTCGTTGTTCTAAATTATAAATAAAATCTCTTAGAAAATAATATGATATGCCTTTTTGAGATGAACAGGCTCTGAGTTGTCAAAATCTATTATTTAGTTACATCATTTAGTTATTTCTTTTATATATTTAACGTACTTTAGTTTGTCTCTTGACAAAATTTAAATAAAAAATAGTTAAAAGATAGATATAAAAGTATCATAAAATCAAAACATCCTATTCCCGACGTTTTACAATACGCAGTAAAGATCACTTTCAACTTGATATTTTATTCATTCATTTAGTGACAGTAGAAAATAATACATTTTTGTTTCACTGTTGAGCAGAAGACGAAGACACAGATAATACATTTATAAAACTTTCTTAAAAAAATAATAATGAATCAAATATATCAAAATGACCAGAATAGTTTATAAAAATTATAAAACCTGAGGAATTCCAAAAAAAAATACCGTTTCCTCCAAGTGCGTTCAGGTGATTCCTCAATGTATTCAAATTTGGCATTTGTTTTCTATCAAACATAATAGCACTGAAATACGAAGTAACAAATAAAACTGATTAACTAGGAAATAAAAAAATATCCATTGTTTCTGCAATCTCAAAATAAGCGTCGGGATTTGAAACCCTCGCAATGATCTGTAAACACTGAAAGATGGCAAAGAATTTGCACAGAATTCATTTTTATGGTTTTTCGAATTTCCAAACAATACTCCATTTCACAAATATTATGTTTATTCTTGCAATCTCATCAGATCTAGAATAATTTATTCCTATTTTCATTTTCAGTGCTTTTAAAATGAGTTTTCGTGGAACTACATGCTCTTTCACAAGCATAACTTTTTTAGATGAATAATATCCAGTTTTATTTCCTTTTTTGCACATCGTATGTTTCATGATAGCGTTTAATTGCATTATGAACATTGTTTTGTCTGAACAGAATAGTTTTTACAGCTTCGAATATAAGAAATCCATTGACTTCATTGGTGTACAAGATTGATACTTATCCCAGTTACATGCAGCTAGACTCAATATATTATCCCATTTTCAACGAAACACAATTGAATTGCTTGGAGCGTCTTTAGATGTCAGAGAACCATGCCAAAGCTCTACTGTATTATTCCTTCTGTTCTAAAAGTAGCCCGATTTAAAGATTTGAAATCATACCTTACATATCTAGCAAATTTGGACTAACAGTTTTTATTAGTCTTCCTGATAAACTTACCTTTCCAAATATAAAACATAGTACTTTAATTAAAACACAGAATATTTTCTTGAAGCCTCATTTTAAATTCATTTTTATAGTACTACAGACTCAAAGATTTAATGTTGCAAATCGAAATTTTTTTCTTAATGTAATATTAAAAACATTATATATTTTTTAATCTGTCACTAGTCGAAACTGTTTAGAGGGAAGATCAGAGAAGTACCATGAACCTGTTCTTTAAGTTGCGGTTAGAAAGGTATGAAAAGGTCCTGGTGTGCACGAAAGCCCTAACAACCGTACAAAAAACAATAATCTAGCATACAAACATATGTACCACATAGAGCATTTAAAAAAAGATTCAAGTAGGAAAAGTAAATCTAGGCGATCCATCGAAAGCGACGCTGTTTGAAGATGAGATTTCTTACAGATGAATTAAAAAGATAGGGTTTAATAGATGTGTAGAACTGTTTTCTTCTGGAAAATAGGACTTCTTTCTACTTGTACAATCGATATTTATAATAAAACTCAATACCTAATGCTTCTATCAAAAGATTCAAATATATCCTGAAGTCCCGATATTTTTAATTTCTATATAACATGTTTTGTAACGCAAACATGTAAAATAAAATGTTATATGTTCACTTGAAATATTAGCAACAGATAGCTACTGGCACAGAGCAAAACTAAAAAGAAAAACAATGAATTATCTTTAGTTCTATGGGAAAAGAAGAAATGAAATCCGTTTTATGACTACTTAAAGCTAGTGGTATGAAAAAGTTCTTCAATCTCAAGGTAAATTTTAAAATACACAGTATCATCTTAGCAAGAATTCCGCAGTTGAATAAAGCTAAAACAATTCAATTTGGCGGACGTTTCTCTCGAATATGACGACCATTTTTTATTGATACCTTCGATAAAATTCAGTGTCATATGATCATCGTAGAGGATTAGAGCATCTGAAATTTAGTATTCAAACTACACTAACGGAAAAGGTATACTATTGATTAAAAACACACAACTAGACAGATATTATGAGTATAATAATTATGCAAGTGTAATAAATATAAGCATCAGTAATTTCAATGAAAAATGGAAATAAAGTACTCTTTGGAGTAGGGTTTAAAAACAGACAGTTATGAATTACTGGCTTTGAAGAATGGTGAGAAATACCGTTACCGGAGACATTACCTTTTTTAATATATATAGCTGTGATATTTTTATTTCTTTTTTAAATTCAAAATTAATTTTATACGATGACAGAAGTGGCAAATGCCGTTGTATACCTGAAGCGGTACGCTTTTCAATATCCAAATGGAGACTTCGTTCAATATGTTGGTTGAATGACTCCTGGTTGAATTCATTATTTCGGTATCTTCTACTGCAAGTAAAAACTGGTTGATTCCCAAATTAATTGTCAGTAATTTTTTGAAAATGCTTTCATGTGAACAAAAACTTGCGTCGAAGTTGCATTACCTTTACGACGAAAACAATTTCTGTCAAATCAGAAATGTGCTCAACCCTACAAGCGATTTCCACGACATATCTCGTCGATAAAGATCTGACCAATTTTGCTAATGACGAGATATCTCGTCAAGATTTTGCATTTTTCAATGATGACGTGATTAAGATTTGGCTAATTTTCTTCTAACGAGATACCTCGTTAAGATTGTTTTTATTTTTCGTTGATGACGTGATTAAGATCTGGTTATATTTCCTCTAACGAAATATCTCGTCCATCAAGATCTGATCAATTTTGCTAATGATGAAATACCTCGTCCAGACATTCACTAGGAGGGTTAAAACAGCTCGCTGAAGAAAAACTAGAACTTAGAAAGTCCGTAATTAGTGTGAGGTAAGAATCTCGGTAATTTTCAAGCCCTACTTGGGACGCAATAGTTAAATACACATGTTTTTGAGATTTACCAGACATCTTTCATTATCTCTGTCTCAACTAACCAATACAAATTAAACAAATTTGAGATATACCGTTAAGATTTTTTTAATTTTTCGTTGATGACGTGATTAAGATTTGGTTAGTTTTCTTCTAACGAGATATATCGTCCATCAAGTTCTGATCAGCTTTGCTAATGATGAAATACCTCGTCCAGACATTCACTAGGAAGGTTAAAATAGCTCGCTAAAGAAAAACTAGAATCTAGAAAGTCTGTAATTAGTGTGAGGTAAGAATCTCGGTAATTTTCGAACCCTACTTGGAACGTAATTGTTAAATACACATGCTTTTGAGATTTACCATCTTTCTTTATCTCTATCTCAACGAACAAAAAATTTTTTTTTTAATTTGCGTATAAAGATAAAAACATTCTTTAACTGTCGGTATTCATCGTATAGATAAGGCCCATTCCTTTGAAACTGATAATTACGAATGCATGTTAAACTAAACTTTTCTACTCTTTTAGTAGTAATAGGAAGCGCAATATCCAATTCGACCAGTGACATGCGCCAGAGGGACGGTAACTGAGTGGGAGTTGCAGCAGACGAATAAACCAATTGCTTCGCTTGAGTTCGATTCGCAATGATTTGCGTGGGAGGAACGTGGGTGGATTCCAAAATACACATGCCAAGATGGGGGAAGCACAAGTCTATCTTCCCCTGAGGGACGAAAACAATCCCTAAGCTACTAGTTAGTGAACTTAATATTTGCGGAGTTCCTACAATGAGAGACGTAAGCCCTTTCCACCATTTGGATACTTAAGATATCAACAGAATAGGAAGGAAATGGCTGTTGAGACTTATTTGATATTTAGATATATTTGTTGCAAACAACGCATAAACAACACCTACATCACAAGCATTTAACAATGTTTGGTCAAAACTGATAGCAAAATCTTATGTCATTTTTTTTTCGTGCCAGCAATTTTATGATTTAAGATTCAACATGTGGTTTTGTGGTTTTTGACTTATTACAATTTTACACCTTTGTTTTCTCATAAACTGAAAGAAAAAGACTTGCAATTTTTTGCCACCTTCAAAAACATTAACAAACCAGACTCCAGGATGGAACTAACTAAATTTTTTGTGACGTAACATTTTGCCATCTGAGCTCAGAACTATTCAGCGGAGAAACCAAACTTTTTAACCCTCATATCGCGTGGTATTGCATTTACCTCACAACATACAAAAAAGTAAATAACCACATTCAGTGGTTAAAAGAGTCTAAGAGAAGATTTGATTGGTTCAAACTGATTGAAAGTTACCCAGGAAAGACTGCAGATAGGCTATATGCGTATATTCTCCACCGAGGGTTAACATGACTGTGCAGTTCACCATTATTACCTTTCACATAAAAATACATTTCTGACGGAATTTAGGTAAGATTATCAGAAGATAAAGAGAGATCTACAGATTTATTTCCCATTAAGCATGTATCGGTTATGATAGGCAATTAATCGCACCACTCGCAGAATATAAGGATTCCGGAGCAGTATCTACAAAATGTTTGGCATAACCAAACAAAGAATAGTATAAGGATTCTATTTGATCCCATATCACGCCGCATACCGGCATATGTCGCTTCCAGATGGGTTGGTACAACTTGTTAATTTGTGAATTTTTCTGATAAAATTCTATAACTCTGGATTATATGGTAATAATTTCTTCACTTCTTTATGCCCATCACACATTCTACGTTTAATTTCAATCGAACAGGGGCTTTGGAGTTTTTAAATTTTTTTTTGGCACTGAGTGTAAAGAAAAACATACTTTTCACCTAATTCTATGCCACAAAAATTAGAACTCGAAAATGAAATTCAGGTAAGTTGTACTCTGTTTTGTCGCGAATTTGTTGAATTCGGCTGAGAAGAATCCACATACAGATTTAATCGAAATAGAACAACTGAACAATCGCACTTTCTGATCTGGAATTATTGGTAGAGAAAAAGAGGATCGAGGCAGAGAATACGCAGCTTCAAAACCAGAACAGAAAGGAATTTAGGTAAAATTTAAATATTAGTGTTTTCATGCAAATAGCGACGTGACAGGTTTTGAACTAATTGACAATGAATTCACAACACAAAAAGTTGTAAAGAAGAATATTTCGTTTCGAAACAATAAAATATATACAATCAATAAATGAAAATAATAAATCTTGAGAAAATTTGTCTCAGGTTAAGTTGGAAAACACGCTACTACTATTGTTTGACGAGGTGTTGTGAATTAAAACTTATCCTCAAGCATAACATCTGCACTTTATTAGTTTTATTACGAAATATATTGATGAATCATTTATAGTTATGGCTATTATATATTCCTAAAATAAATAAGAAGGGTCTTAAAAGGAAAATAGAAATAGTCACGCACGGGGCAGTCTCATCAGATTTGATGCGTAAGCAGTCTATCTGTTTAATATCTCATTGATTTCCTTACCTCTGTTTGATGAACAGCTTCATTAGGTCATCAATATCTCTTCCGTGTGATCGTTATCCCATTTGATAGGTCCATAGATCATTTAAACAAATGACCGAAATGATTACCGAAGCGGTTGAATTTTTATTGCTATTCAAGCATATACAGATTATTACATGCTTACATATTTGCTGAAGAAGGTATCACGTTTATCAGCACAATATTTATGCATGCTATAAAAAATATTGTGAAGCGTACTACAAATACACAATTTATTCAATACTTCAAGTTTTCAGAACTAAAGAAAAACTCCTTACTCTCCTTTTTGTGTGTGAAACATTCATGGGCTCACCGTGAGAGTAATGATACGAATAAAATATTCTTTCATCTGAATAAATGTTCAGAAATTTTAATAATTTGATGACCTCCATCAAATAATAAGTCACACAAACTGTTCTACATTTTAAGAGTCACTCAAGGTTTCAACTCATTTACATAAAAAAGGTTCCAAGTATTTTTCGAAGACATTTCAAAAACTTCCGAAAAATGTTCAAGAACTTCATTTTGTATAGGACGAGCCTTCACGAAAGAACGAAAATAAAGTTGATATCTAACAGTCTAGTCTAAAACGCGTTACAAAACCATTTTTTTGTATTAAAAAATTTTATTTCTAATACGGAAACTTCTTCATTTCTTTTGAAAACACATCTTAAGGAATCTTTTTAATGAAATTTATACATCCCCAGCAATTTCAGTGTTTGTACCATTATACAAGCAAAATGAATTCTTTCTCCTCGTCCCCAAATATCAGTTGCAATCTCAAACATTCAAAGATTTAGCCTATCATCAAAACATTTGACACTTGTTTCACTAAATGAAAAGAATAAATTCGATATGGGTTAAAGGACGTATCATGATAACATACCCAACAATAATGAATATTCCAAAATCATACACTCATTAATAATAGCCCATGGTCAAATGCGGCCAAATTCGAATTTCGAAGAGATCCAATCGGTGTGACGTCACAATCTCTTGCGGAAAATGTAAATAGTTAATTAAAAAATTATTTATTAAAAGAAAATCAAATAAAAAAGTAAAATCAAATGAATAATCTGGAGTAAAATTTTCCGCAGATTTAAAATCCATTAAATACGGGCCGTTATTCAGTGGCTGGGCAACGCCAAATTTGAATTGCGAAGAGATCCAATCGTCGGGACGTCACAATCTCTTGCGAAAATATAAAATATATTGAATTTAAAAATTTATTTATTTAAAGAAAATCATATTTTTCGGTTTCAATCTAATGTGAAATTTTCCGTAGGTTTCAAATCCGTTGAAGTTTTTACTCTGTCTCTAACGATCTAGGAGATAGAAAAAAAGAACTACTCAACTCCAGTAAAAACTTTTTATTTGTTTTGTTCTTCGGATGATATTGTTGAACGGAAACGAAAAAAAAAATTAGAATCTGTCATTTTGTTATAGTGTTGCCATTCTAAGGAAAACAATAATAATTCAATTCCATTAAATTAATTTTAAAATGTTCTAGATTGAACTTTAAAATTCGGGCATCGTACAAAAATTGCAAAAAATTCGGACTACCAGTGTGCCGAATCCCATTACTGTAAGGTCCATAGATTCGTCAGGAACATGCACATAACCTACAGACAAACACTTCCTTTTATAATAGTAGATATAAATAATTTCTAACAAATCAAGATACATTTGTGCTTGAGGTGGATAACTAGGTCAAAAATTAAAAACAATACGAACCATTCTTAGAATACCATGGAGGTAAAACTTGATTATAATTTTATTCGTCTTTGCATATAACTTGCTGATAACTTTAATAAATTTTTTAAATGTTTCGATCATTTGTTAAAATTTATAGAGATTATATATATATATATATATATATATATATATATATATATATATATATATATATATATATATATATATATTCAGTTTTTTAAGAAGTACCTTTCTGTCATGTCTACGATTCGTATTCGTTAATAAATTAGGTTTTGTTTGATTGGTATTATATTGTTTGCAATTAAAAAGTTTGGAGACTGCATTATACATATTTTTAAATATTTGCAACTTAAATATTTGCAAAAAGTGAAACGGACTGTAAAAGAAAATTACGGGTAAAATATCTAGACAAAAACAAATCAGCAATATTATACGAACAATAATATAACTCGGAAAACAGGTTATAATTCGTAGACATATTGTGACTGAAAAATTTCGCATTCATAAATTCACTACCCAAAAGTTTTCTAGTTCGTGAAAGAAAAAACCATTTATTTTCGTGCCCATTTCAAGGTCTTAGTTTTGGTCATTCACTGGTAACGCTGTCAGTTCAAGGTTAGATGAAATAGCGCATTCGCTTTTAGCTCTGGACTCAATCAATAAACTGCATGGAATTCAAAACACTGAGTTAATAAGCATTCATACATGCTACATGCAAAATGTAGCAGAAATTACAGATATTTTCGGCAAGCCATTGAACACTAAAACAAGTTTGAGCGATTGCTTTCTCGTGATTCCGATATTCAAAATATCTATCGCGCACGCTGCATTCTTAATGTTTTATTCATAACGAATGTTAGAACTTGGTTATTCATAATTATTTTTAGAATTTCAGATATTCTTTGGTTTATCATATGGTAATGATAATTTTAGTTAACGTCGTACTAGAGCAACACAACGGGCTATTGACGACGGTCCGGGATCAATCCCAGGTGTAAGGTTCGCCATCTCGCAAGAAGTGAAACGCCAAGTTGGCAACCCTACATAGAAAACGCCAAGCTGGCAACCTAAGAACAAAGCTTTTTCAATTAAAAGAAACGTCCACGAGATTTCAAGCGAGGAAGTGCGGCAAAAGCCAATTAAAAAAGTCAGAGCAATAAATAGTTATAGTTACCAAGACAACTAAAAGAAAAAATCCATCTTTAGAACAGAGGAGATCAAGGAAAGATTTTATACAGCGGTGGGAGGAAAGTTACAATTTTGAATGCCTATCCAAATGTAATTGCTACTTTATACTACATGTAACTTACGTGACGATCGATTAAATTTAGTAAAATATACTCCAAATACAGAATTTTGACTTTGTGTCTTTTGAGTTTTTTTACTAAACTTTCACGACGGAGTTCATCAACAACCATCGGCCTCGGACCACTACTGGCGCAGTCATCATGGATCTTCGAACCCTGGAAATGAAGGTGAGAGCTCATCCTGAGTTTTTATTTTTTTAATTCATGCAACTCCCACACAATTACGGAGCGAAAGTAGACTTTGTTGAAAGCTAATGCTATTCATTTTGTTTAGAACACTTACGTGTTATGTGCACCACAGTGCAAATTTTATTTAGCACACCATGTGTTAATTAGATTAATGGTTAATTGTGAAACAGTTCATCAGAACTAGATACTTTTTGTGTTATTGGGTTAGAGAATAACTATTTCGTTTTGGAAAACGGGGATTTCTGGGAATGCTTGTCGCTAAGGCGTAAAGTTAATATAAATCATAATTTTAGACTATTTAGAGTGAGGTTTCCAACCTTTTTATTTTTTTTATTTCTGCATTCTGTGGCGTAAATTTAATTCCTGAGTTAAATTTGTTTGGGATGGCGTATCTCGCGAAAGCAAGGAAGGAGGATTTGAAAGTGTTGGCAGATGAATTGGGGTTAGATGTGTTGCCGCAACACAAAATCATCGATTTAAAGAACTCAATATTGAACAGCGAAGAATATGAACAGGAGTTTACCGAAAATCTTTTAAACAGTATCATAACAGATCGGAAAAATGCCGAGGAAAGGCGTTTCTTGGCTGAAAGTGAGGAAAAGCGCCTCGCTGCTGAGTCTGAAGAAAGACGTTTTGTGATGGAACTCGAGAAACGTTCTGTTTTCGAGTTAGAAAAGCTAAGGCTCGAAATGGAAGGCCGTCACAATACAGAAACATCAAATGAAGGGAATTCGAGCAACTCTAAGCACATATACGATCTACAAAGAGTGATGCAGAAGTTCGATCCTAAAGAAGGAGACATCAGTCTATATCTGGTTCTTTTCGAGAGGCAGGCAGAACATGCTCACATAAAAAGGGAGGACTGGGTGTCACAGCTTTTGGGTTTATTACCCTATGACATTACTCAGTTAATTGCTAGAGAAGAAGCGGCTGTCGCATATGACTACAGCCACGTGAAAGGGTTATTGCTAAAAAGGTTTAAACTAAGCCCAGAAACCTTCCGATTGAAATTTGTCCAGCTCAAGCGGACTGAAGATAAATCGTGGAAGGATTTTGCCTTTGAATTGACAAATTATTTTGAAGAATGGATTCAAGGTCTTGAGGTTGCGGATTTCGAAACGTTAAAGCATCTGGTAATTACGGATCAATTCAAACGTAAGGTACCTCCGGAAATGCGAGAGCATTTTGTCGATGAGTGGAGCACAATAAAATCTCCTACTACTCTAGCGGAACTCCTTGACAAATACGAAAGTGTTCGAGGGTTCAAGAAGAAATTCCAATCACCTGAAAACATAGTAAATAAGGAAAGAAATTCACATTTTCAAGAAAGAAGACGCTTTCAAGAAAGGAACTCCGATTTTCCTGCTAGATATGGACAGTTTCACGAGAGGAGTACTCATCAACGTAATACGAGTCCGAAAAATGAAGCGGGAAGGAAGAAGAAGATTCAGTGTTATTCTTGCGGATCATTTCAGCATCTTAGAAACGCATGTCCTAAGCTAGGAAGAAGACAAACTTCAGCAGTTGTGAGCAATATTGGAGCCCAAGACGCTACAACATCATGTGCAAGGGAAGACATGGTGGAGCCTCCATCGATGTTGACGGCAAAAGTGACCGTTCCAGTCACAAAGCCTGTAGAATACCAAAGAGGTATTGATGAACTCAAGATAGTGAGTTTAAAAAGCGGTAATAATATCTTCGACGGTATTATCGACTCTGGAGCGCAGATTTCAGTCATCCGGGCTGATCTGATTGAGGATTCTCAAAATGAAGGGGAAGGAAAAATTAAAATTGTATCCGCATTTGGTGAGACAGAAATGGCACCTCTCAAGATAATCCATGTGAAAATCAATGACGGACGACACGGAGAAATCCCAGTGACATGTGCAGTGTCTGAAAAATTAGTAAGCGACATGCTCGTAAGCGTTTCAACGTATGACGCTTTAAACTCGAAGGTGGAACTTTATGGCAATATTATTAGCCAAGAAGGGGTTTCTCGAGTTGGAGAAATTTATTCAGTTTCGTCCTTAAACGAACTTACCTTGGCCCGTAGTGACACCGCAAATCACCCTGGGGTTAATGAGAAACGGAACGAGTTCGTGCAATTTCAATTGGAAGATGAAAGTTTAAAGGATATTTGGGAATTAGCAAGAAATAGAAGAAATGCATTCGAAGTGCAAGATGGGTTATTGGTACACTCAGAAATCGTAGGAGGAGAGAAAATTCAGCAGGTAGTTTTGCCTAAATTTAAAAGGCCCTATGTCCTAAAAATGGCACACGAAATTCCATTGGCCGGTCATTTAGGAGAACAGAAAACCAAACAACGGATAAAGTATTCCTTTTACTGGCCGAATATCAAGATTGATGTCAAGCATTTTTGTGAAAGCTGCAAGGTCTGCCAGCTACGTAGAGGTACCACTTACAATGACAGAATTCCTATCCAACCTATTGTGAGACCTGAAAATCCTTTTGAAGTGTGGAGTGTAGATTGTATTGGTCCCCTAGAGCCACCATCCTCAAGAGGGCACAAGTTTATCGTTTGTGCTGTGGATTTGTGCACGAGATGGGCGGAAGCTATACCAGTCAAGAACATTACTGTGAAAACAACTTGCGACGTCCTGATGAAGATTTTCTCCCAGACGGGGTTTCCTAAAACTATCTGTACCGATCAAGGGACAAATTTCACAGCACAGCTCACCAAGGGCTTCATGCAAGTCATCGGGGTGTCACCAAGATTTTCAACTCCGGGGCATCCAGAAAGCATGGGAGCCGTGGAGAGATGGAACAAAACCCTGAAGGATATGCTCAGTAAGAACATACAAGAAAATGGTCGACAATGGGATATTCATCTCCCTTTATTACTATTCGCATACAGAGAAGTACCTCACAGTACCACGGGAGTATCGCCATTTCAGTTGGTGTATGGAAGGTTACCTCCAGGTCCATTAAAATTAATTAAGGAGAGTTGGTTAGGAGAAACCGAAATTCCAACGGGAGCATCTCCTTCTGTTGAAAAATACTTAGAAGACCTTCGTCAAAGGATGAAAACGGCACACGAGATTGCCGCAGGGAATGCCGAAAAGGCACAAGGCTATTACACATCTAAATATAATCTGAGAGCGAGAGAAAAGACTTTCAAGGTTGGTGATAAGGTACTGATCCTTATTCCATCTTCTAGTCACAAACTTCTGAAGAACTGGTCAGGACCTGCAACTATTATCCAGTTAACTCGACCTCATTCTGCGTTGGTCGAGATGGAGGATAAAAGCCGAAAAGAGCTGCATTTCAACAAACTACGACCTTATATAGCCCGAGTTGAACAGGTGGGGTTGATTTTCGAACAAGATCAGGACTTTGGGGAAATCTTTTATGCCCCTACTCGAAATAAAAGTCAATCTGCAGACGATATTAAGGGTCATGTGTTCCAGACTACAGAGGCGTTGTGCGAAGAACAGCGACACCAATTAGTTCAGACCTTGGAAGGGTTTCGAGAAATTTTCAGTGCACGACCTGGCCGAGCCAGAGTTGATGGACATTCAATCAAACTAACTAAAGATTGCGTGCCAAAGAAAATGCATCCCTATCGGGTTCCCATCGCCTTACAAACCGAGGTGGATCGCCAAATCCAAGAGTTACTTGAACAAGGACTGATTGAAGAGAGTGACAGTGAGTGGGCACACCCAGTCGTCTGTGTGGCCAAAAAGGACGGAAGTATAAGACTTTGCGTCGACTTTCGAGTTTTGAACAGTTTTACTGTCCCGGATGCTTATCCAATGCAACAGGCCACCGAGTTACTATTTGAAATTGGTAGTGCTCCTTTCATCAGCGTTCTAGATTTGACAAAGGGTTATTGGCAAATCCCTTTAGAAGAAGAAGCTAAACCATATTCGGCATTTGTGACACACTCTGGTCATTTTCAATGGAACGTTTTACCATTTGGACTTAAAAATGCTGGAAGTACGTTCCAAAAGTCCATAGACAAAGTACTTAAGACACACAGAAAGTACTGCCGTGCGTATATCGACGATCTGGCCATTTTTTCCAGCTCGTGGGAGAATCACTTGCGTCACATCAGAGACGTGCTGAGAACTCTACAGACCGTTGGATTAACAGTCAATCTTAAAAAGTGCGAGTTCGGTAAAAAACAAGTGAGGTTCCTGGGACACATTGTAGGTTCCGGAAGACATGCACCAGATCCCCAGAAAATCGAAGCCATGCAGAACTTAGCACGTCCAACTACTAAGAAAGAGTTAAGAGGCATAATTGGTCTGGCAAGCTACTATCGGGAGTACATTCAGGATTTCTCGTCCTTGGTTTTACCCTTAACAAACTTAACAAAGAAAAGGGTGCCCAACAAAATACCTTGGAGTGATGAAGAGGAAGCAAGCTTCCAACAATTGAAGCAAAGGCTGACGGAAATTCCATTCTTATATACTCCAGTGTTAGATCAGCCATACCAGTTGTACACCGATGCTTCTGCAACAGCGATTGGAGCGTGTCTAGCTCAGCAAGACGAAGACGGAAAAGAACGTCCTATCGCCTTTTACAGTAGAAAACTCACCCCATGCCAAACTCGTTGGGCTACTATCGAACGGGAGGCGTATGCTGTTCTAAGTGCGTTGAAAAAATTTGACACTTGGATATTTGGAGCACAAGTCCAAATTGTCTCCGATCATAACCCCCTTACTTATTTGACCCAGGGAATGCCACAGGGTGCAAAACTTGCACGTTGGGCTTTGGCATTGCAAAGATATAACATGAATATATTGTACAGAAAGGGTAGTAAGCATGGCAATGCAGATGCCTTATCGCGCATCAAAATTGATGAACCCTAGTTTTTATTCAGTTCATATAAATATGTATATATATATTTTTTCTTCTCAAAACTGTAATCTGATTTAGATAATTTTGATAACGTTCTTGTGTCTTGTATTATGTATTTTATGTGGGAGTTCATGAATGTTAATGTAGATATTTTTTTTGAGCTCTCACGCTTCTCTCGAAGGACTGGATATCATAATGAAGACCAGCTAATTGATTATGACTTTTAGTTATGATTCTAGATGGCGATTGGCAGCAGCATCATCACTTATGACTTAAGTGATGGATGTGCTTCCCCGGAGGGACATGTAAGGTTCGCCATCTCGCAAGAAGTGAAACGCCAAGTTGGCAACCCTACATAGAAAACGCCAAGCTGGCAACCTAAGAACAAAGCTTTTTCAATTAAAAGAAACGTCCACGAGATTTCAAGCGAGGAAGTGCGGCAAAAGCCAATTAAAAAAGTCAGAGCAATAAATAGTTATAGTTACCAAGACAACTAAAAGAAAAAATCCATCTTTAGAACAGAGGAGATCAAGGAAAGATTTTATACAGCGGTGGGAGGAAAGTTACAATTTTGAATGCCTATCCAAATGTAATTGCTACTTTATACTACATGTAACTTACGTGACGATCGATTAAATTTAGTAAAATATACTCCAAATACAGAATTTTGACTTTGTGTCTTTTGAGTTTTTTTACTAAACTTTCACGACGGAGTTCATCAACAACCATCGGCCTCGGACCACTACTCCAGGGGACCGGGAAGGCCCTATCTCCTCCATGTTAAATTCACGAAATTCAAGACCCTTTTTCTCAATAACTATAATAGTAATCAACACAAAATTTTTATGGTGGTTAAACTGATATGTTATACAAACTTTTACAGCTCACTTTTTTTTATTTAAAAATTTTAATTTTATAGAAATTTTTAACTGAATATCACTTTTTAGATAGCATTTTTTAACACATTTAAATTTCTAAAAAATCCAATTTTCAAAAAATAAAAAAATGCCCGTGTTAAAATCTTTAGAGATATAACACAAAAATATGTCATAAAAATATTAAGTCATTATGTTCAGTAGATTCTGAGAAAATGGGTCATGAAACTTCAAAATCTAAGTTTTGAGAAAAATGGATTTAAACATTTAAAATGAATTTTTATAAATAATTTTACGTCTAACCTTAATGAAACCCTGATTTATATAAAGGGTGATCTCTTTCATTTTTAATACATGTATCTTCAATTTTTTTTATGCTTTTCTTTCTATGGCGGGCCTTTTTACTGTATTCGGAGAGTTTTCGCTCTCCATCGATAACACGGTCTTAGTCCAGTTTTCTCAAAAATTTGTATAAAATGGCAGCCTGGATTGATTTTAACTCTAGATAATGTATAGCACTTTATAATATTTCCACTGTTGCAGCAGGAAACAGCATCAAACACTCCCAGTTTTAAAGTTTGGATGGTTACAAACACATTTTTTGGAACGCGAGTCCAAATCACATTGTTCACCGATTCATTTGGGTTTTGAGTCTTTCCGTGAACACATTTTTTCAACAATTATGGATTCGCTAAGTCTCTGAAATTTGATTTAACTGTCTTCAAAATGTAGGCAGTATAAGGCAAGGCAATATGTGTGTGTTTATCATGGTAATACACATCACTTTTAGCTACAGCACGTTGAAATTTTCACCAGCTTTCATTCCCAACTGGACAAAGACAGTGATTTGGATTTAAGTTACTTGACAATAAATAAAAATATTCTGCCCAGACAGATTGTTGCATATTGTGCAGAAAACCAACATATATCCTTATTGCTAGTCCATAATAGATCAAATGTCATGTCTCAGAAAGTGCTAATTTATATCGCATGGTAAAATTAATAAAAATAGTTAGAAAAAAACTAAATGATTACAGTTAACTACTGTTACCAGATTATCGAAAATAATTTGAGTAAAGTGAAGTAAAAAATATAATATACATTGTGGAGCAACAAAGATTAGAAATGTCCACAAACGGTTTGTTTACATTTGAAAGGCCGTGTCAGATGTGAAGTGCTTATTGGAAACGTGCATAAAATTTTCAAACTTCCTCTTATTCTATTACCTAGTATGATATATCATTGGAAAGAGGAGATTTTGAACTATATAAAGGAGCAATGAAATAGAAATTGATTTTTTAGTCGAATTTTGCTTTCCCGGTCCCCATAAGGGAAAGAACCGAGGACAACACCTAGTAATTTTGAACCACGGTCAGATAACGAAGCAACACCTGAGCTGGCACCCCACTCTCAAAACTTCCACGCCATCCAACGTGAGGACTTTCGGCCACGACAGATTTAAGGTGCACCAGCCGCCTCTACACCATACGCTTACAAACATCCATGCCCGGACCTGGATTCGAACCAGGAACCTTCCTATCTAGAGGCTAACACCTTAACCACTATACCGGTTGGACGACTTTTATCATATTAATACCATACGATGCAGATCATAATAAAATCTATGAGATAGAATTGAGTGATCCATTCAGACATATTGAATAATTGCTTGATAAATTTTAAGACGCAGAATTTAGGTCACACTGAAGCAGCACAACGGGATATTGGCGACAAACCGGGATGAATGCCAAGGGGAAAGATCCGAGGACAACTCTGAGTCCCGGTTGCCCAGTTGGAAGAGTAAAGAATTAACAGATCGAGAGTTGCGAGTTCGAAACTAGGCTAAGCTAATTACCGTCATGTACACGGGGAGTGGTGAAAGTTAAATCTGTTGTGGCCTCAAATATCCTCATGTTGGCATAATCTGGAACTTTGGAGAGTGGGGTGCCAGCTCAGGTGTTGCCTGGTCAACTGACCGCATTTCAAAATTACGTGGTGTTGTCCTCGGTCTTGATCCCGAATGTCACCAATAGCCTTGTGTTGCTTGAGTGCCAACGTTTATTAACTACCTACCTAGGACAACACTTTGCAATTTCGAACCCCGATCAGATGACGAGGTCCACACCCGAGCTGGCACCCCACTCTCCAAAGTTTCATGCCAATGTGAAGATGTTTAAATGCGTTTTAAGAACTTTTAATTTTAGTTTTCTACCAATAACAGCAACATTTGCACATGAAATAGTAGATTTGTTTCTTTTCAAGTTTTACATTTTTATGAAACGATACATTCTCATGAACGATTTACCTGTAACATCGTGAAGCCGGTTTTTATAATGATACTACCCCACGTTTTACGAAATAGCTGTTAACCTTATTTTCGGGGAACCACCCAAATTTCATAAACCAAAGAAAAAGAAATTCTATCTACCAACAAAGAAAAATAATTTTTTTAATGTAATAACTACTAAATATATGTATTTGTTTGTTCTTTAATGGTAATGGTAATTTTAGTTAACGTCGTACTAGATGAACACAACGGGCTATTGACGACGGTCCGGGATCAGTCCCCTAAGGGAAAAATCCGATTGATTAACTTTAAAACCCGATATGTGTTAAATGTGATTATGCCATTATTAAAATGTGATGTTTTCAACTTGAATAAATTTCTCTCATGTCTTAACTTTTCACACATGAAATTTGAGTAAAAATTCTAATTTCAGTGAAACACTTTTAATCTGTTATTCAATTGCTTTTAAATGTAACATAAATGTTTACTTTTCCCAATTTTCAAACTTACAATTCCCATTTTGGTGTGGCTTTTACTTAAGAAATGATTTTGCTAAAATATTTATAGAAAACTCTTTTCTTTGTTTATGTCTATGAAACTCGTCTAGACGGATTTTCTTTGATCTGAATTCAAGGTTTTGACCTTTATAAGAAATATTCTCTTCCAGTTCGGGATGAATAGACTCAGGATTCTTCGGTTTTTATCCTTCCAAGGTCATACTCTCCATTTTAAATTTGTTGACATATCGTTACTACCACGCCAAAGTCACCAATCTGAATTTTGGCGACTCTCACCTGACTGCATTTTTCGAAACACCATTTTTAACACTATGACAAGGTCACGAATCATCTTGATTCTTAGAGGAAATGCCGATTTTCATGAGAAAACACCCTTTGACTCGAAACTCGATTTTCTCCGAAGGATCAAAACTTTGAACGCGTTTTCGTGAAAACGTTAATTTCACAATTTGGCGTGGTGTGTAGCGATATTAGCAATTTGGGATGTCCTGAATAAAAATGTATAAATTGCGTAGCAGCTAAAAATGCCTAACTAGATTTTTATGTCGGTGTACGATAATCATTTGCCAATGAAGGGCACGTGTGTACAGCCGTAAAAAAACTACTCACCCGATTGCAATTGCACAAATTACACCGCAGAACATAACGAAAGGAAGCAATCGATAGATATGAATGTTTTCTACTATCAATATTTAAAATTTGTCTAAGGGGCCATCTTCATATTAAATTGGATGCTTGCTGCAAAAATTTCAATACGGACCTCCATATTTTATCATAAATTTGGATTCCACGCACAATTTCAGGTGGATTTGATGACAAATTAATGAAAACGGCCTATATATATATATATATATATATATATATATATATATATATATATATATATATATATATAACATTGACCGAGAAAAAATCCATAAAATCCATTTAGGAAGAATTGAAATATAAGAATTGAAATTCGCAATAGAAAGGGAGGATTCCAATCAGGTATTCCGATTCAGGATGTATGTGTCACTTTCAATCACTGCTTGAGCAAGGTTTGTTCAAAGTGTGACATTTAGATAGTGTAGCTGTGTACAATAAGGGGATTGTTAAAATCCTAATCTACAGAAGTTTACGTGGTACAGTATTAGTAACTTAGTACAGTAGTAGTAACCTACAGTATTAATTATGTTTTAGAAATATCAGAATTATGAAGCTAAATTTTTCCTACTCAATGCCAAAAATTAAGCACGAAAGATAAAATTCGAAAAAAAAAAAAACCCGAAAAGTACAGCTTTAATTGACACTAAATGCGGCAGGAAAGGAACAAATAGATTTATGCATGAAACAAAACAACGAATTAAATACAAAGATGAAAACAACATTTAGTTTTCATAAATTATTAAGATGAAGTCATATTGAAGTCATTAACAAAATGATGTTTAAATCCAAAACAAATGAACAAAACCGACATTAATAGGCTATGTGATCATCCCTCATCCTCATACAAAGTTTACAGCGTGTTACCGTGCTTTCTATGAGGTGACCAACCACTCCAGAGTAAAGTAATCGCCATTCCTCCTGTAGAGCAATTTGCAACTCTGTGAGAGTAGCTGGGAGTGGGAAACGTGCAGTCACAGTATGGCCGAGGGCATCCCAAAGATTTTTAATGTGATTAAGGTCGGACGAGTATGCCGGCCAAACCATATGCGCAATCCCCTCACTTTCCAGGTAGTCGTCGACGATGCAAGCTGTATGGGGACTCGCATTGTCATCCATGAATACGAAAAAAGAACCAACTGCTGCAGCGTACAATCTCACAGTGGGTTCTAGAAGTTCATCCCTATGCCGGACGGCCGTCACAGAACCCCGTCTATAAATGTGGAGATTGGTGCGATATCCCAACGAAATCCCGGCCCACACCATGAAGCTTCCACCTCGGAATGCGTGATGCTCGATGCTGTTCTGGGGCCAATTGCGTCTGTCTTGTTCTCTCCAGACCCGTATACGTTTGTCATCTGGCTCCAGAGCAAATCTAGACTCATCCGTGAACATAACGTAAGCCCAATCAAACACAGTCCAAATCACATGTGGCATACAACACTTTAATCGTGTCACTCTGGATTGGACGGATAGAGGAACACAAACTCGTAGTACCCGGGCATACAATCCATTCATGTGTAGCCTTTGGCTTACAATAGTGGCAGATATCGTCTTACCTATGGAAGCTGAAACCATAGATGTCACACGTGTGGGGGTCGCTTTTCGATTCCGCTTCGCTGCAACAGCAATATATCGATCTTCTGCGGGGGTCGTAGTGTATAAATGATTATCGTAAGACCTGTGGCCATAACCCTTGGGCGGCTGGCCTAAGGGTTATGGCCACAGGTCTTCGGACAACTGTTTGGCTTGTTTGGAATTGTTTTCATAATCGTGAAATGACGAAATGATGAACGCCGAAGAAAAGAGCAAAATCAGTGATTTATTGCTCTGCTTTATGGCGTCTCACATAACGCCAACGCTCACTTTCTGCTATTATCTGTCTACTGGAAGCCATAAAAGCACGTCTGTCTTGAAAACTAATCGTGCGAAAGTTCTAAACACTTTTTATCAGCACTTACCTGCAACTCCTCTAACCCTTCACAATGCTGGCTTCTTAGACGACTGCCTTTTCTGCATATTTCTCGACACGAAACCGTGATTGGCTGTTACATAACACACTTGTATACTTCCATCTTCCTCCGCAGCAAATTGCAGCCGCTCATATTCAGATTGGCTTCGGGAAATTAACATTGCCTTTCCGTGTTTAACTTTTGACAGTGAGTGTAAAATACCCTTCACATAAAAGATTTATAATAAATCATTTATTAATATTATGCAATCACATTATAAATATTAATATGATATGTAGTGGCCGTCGTAGTCAATGACCTATTGCAAGTGCCGTGGCATGGAGTCTATTAAGCTGGCGTGAAGTAATAATAATTCTGATTGAACCCCAGACAGAAATTTCATCCTACTTAAGCTTGGAAGAAATTTCTGTTTTCGTCTTTGTGAACAATCCCCAATAACGATAATAATCATCGAATTTGGCACAGTCTCACTGCTTTACTAATTACGCACATAAAGAGCTGAAATTTGGAAATCCTACGTTTCAGTAGCAGTTGAATCACATGGAGTCAAAATTTACCCATGTTTCTATTCATAATTTTTATGAATATTAATTTAATAATTAATAAAAAATAGTAAAATTTAGTTTGATAGTTAAAATGTTTATAGATTGTGTTTGGGTTTTTGGAAAAAAAGGTGAGAAAAACAATTTCCAAAGAAAAAAAATTAAAGTTTTTAACAAATACCACAAATAACGTGAAACACCTATTTAAAAAACACTTTTAAATCGATGAAAAATACAGTCAAATTGATGAAACTTTTTTTTATTTCCGTCTGAAATTGTGTGCAGAATCCAAATTTGTGATAAAAGATGGGGTATTGAATTTATTGGAGCAAGCACCTAGTTTAATATGAAGATGGACCCTTAGACAAATTTTAACTATTGGTATTTGTAGAAAACATTAATCTCTATCGATTGTTACTTTTCGTTTTATTCAACTATGTATATTGTGCAATTGCGATTGGGGGGTGAGTCGTTTTTTTGTCGGGTATTCATATATTTTAAAACCTTATGTATCTTTAAAAATTCTTCGAATACTGTCGTGTACACCCAAAACTCCCATGAACACCAATGAGTTTACTGTCTTTGATAGTCGCTGGTAGATTGATCGCTTAAAATAAGATTATATGCTCGCATTGAGCTGAGTCCCCAGGGTATCTTCCAAACACATTTCAACTCGGGTAATCTATTTTAATTAAAGTGAAAAGGATCTTAGGTAATATCTCAAACATGGATGGCTGTCCAGAGACCAAAAACGGTACAATGTGAATCTCAGCAAAGAATTGGAGGAAGGATTAAAATTAACAAATAATTTGGGTTTTGTTATCGTGGGTAAGCTCATAAAAGTTTGTGCAACTACTTTTTATATTAATTTTCATTTCAATACGAAATAGGTTCAGGTTATGCAAATTCAATACATTAGCTGCCACAATAACCTAAATCAAGACTAATCTTTAATTCTAGTAGATTTTATAATCTGAGAACATGGCTATATTCATAATAAAAAAGCCGATCAACCGGTATAGTGGTTAAGGTGTTAGCCCCTAGATCGGAAGGTTCCTGGTTCGAATCCGAGTCCGGGCATGTATGTTTGTAAAGTATGGTGTAGAGGCGGCTGGTGCACCTTAAATCTGTCGTGGCCAAAAGTCCTCACGTTGGGTTGTAGTGGAAGTTTGGAGTGCCAGCTCAGGTGTTGCTTCACCATCTGACCGTGGTTCGAAATTAGGAGGAGTTGCCCTCGGATCTTTCCCTTAATGGACTGATTCCGGACCGTCGTCAATAGCACGTTGTGTTTCTCTAGTACGACGTTAACTAAAATTACCATTACCATAATAAGTACGCTTTTATTTCTGTAAAAACATTCCTGTCGAAATTAAAATGAATTCACATTCCAAAATATTTTTCAAATGCAAAAGATGAAAGCTTTATAATTACAAATTATTACTCCGTTCATTATCTTTTCCTTCTGCGGTTGATCTCACGTTGGGTTGGTAATGGTTATGGTAATTTTAGTTAACGTCGTACTAGAGCAACACAACGGGCTATTGACGACGGTCCGAGATCAATCTCTTAAGGGAAATATCCGAGGACAACACCTTGTAATTTTGTACTACGGTCAGATGACGAGGCAACACCTGTGCTGGCACCCCACTCTCCAAACTTCCATACCAACACATCGTGATGACTTTCGGCAACGACTGATTTAAGGTGCACCAGCCGCCTCTACACTATACGTTTACAAACATGCATGCCCTGACCCGGATTCGAACCAGAATCTTCCGATCTAGAGGCTAATACCGTAAACACAATGCCGGTTGGTCGGCTGGGTTGGTGTGGAAGTTTGAAGAGTGGGGTGACTGCTCAGGTGTTGCATCGTCATATGACAGTGGTTCAAAATTACGAGGTGTTGTCTCCGGTTCTTTCCCTTAGGGGATTGATGCCGGACCGTCGTCAATAGCCCGTTATGTTTCTCTAGTACGGCGTTAATTAAAAATTACCATTACCATTACCCTTCTGGGGTTGATAGAACGTCAATAGCCCGTTGTGTTGCTCCAGTGTGACACTAATTAAATATCTACCTGCCTTATCTTTCTGTAATTAAAATAACGAAACCTTTTCAGCAGTACACTTTCAGCGATTTTTAACCTATTTCAGATTGCAGTGAGCAACAATTCATGAGTGACCTTACATAAATTGATTCGCATATTTAATAGCAAAACTTAGGAAGTTGTACTTCAACACTCCATGATCACATCAGTTCGTCACTTTTAAAAGTTGGAAAATAAAAAGGACAAGACACCAAGGACAAGTAGCAGAAGAGGACAAAGAACAATATTTCATCAATATTTTGAATAAAAGTTTCAAATACTGTGTTTCGAAATATAATAACCTACCAACCGGTATAGTGGTTAAGGTGTTAGCCTCTAGATCGGAAGGTTCCTGGTTCGAATCCGGGTCCGGGCATGGATGTTTTTAAGCGTATGGTGTAGAGGCGGCTGATGCACCTTAAATTTGTCGTGGCCGAAAGTCCTCACGTTGGGTTGGTGTGGAAATTTGGAGAGTGGGGTGCCTGCTCAGGTGTTGCTTCGTCATCTGACCGTGGTTCAAAATTACGAGGTGTTGTCCTCGGATCTTTCCCTTAAGGGATTGATCCCGGACCGTCGTCATTAGCCCGTTGTGTTGCTCTAGTACGACGTTAACTAAAATTACCAAATTACCAATCGAAATATAATAACGAATTTATTTCATTCAAATATGTAAGAGCACTTGAGATCACAACTCCTTGGACAAAATACTTTACATATTTTTTAATGTCCAGGACCGGCTTTTCCTCAAAAAGTTGAAGAACAAAGCTGTTAAAATGTCAATAATATGGACAGAAAAACATCGAAGTAACTAGGTAGATAGTTAAATTTAATCGCAATGGGTCACTCAACTGACAACTAGCGATGGTCAGGGATCAACTCCTCAGAGAAAGATCAAAGAACAACAGCTCGTAATTTTAAATTTGGTCAGATGAACTTGAGTTAGCTATCCACTCTCCAAACTTCCACACCACGTCAGCGGCATTCGAGGCCCAACAGATTTAACGTGCACCATCCTCTACATATACTAGAATTTTTGGTTGGATCTAGTCTCGAACTCTTAACGCTTCGTTTACAAATCCGCTACTTTGGCTACCGTATCTCCAGTAAACTGAATAAGTGTACGTGTCAAGAAACTGGATAAACTTTACCTATACTAAAAATTATACTACTAATAGTATAACTTCTAAGTTTAACAGTTTTGTAAACCGATTAACACGAACACACACACAAACTACTACACATATTTCTTGCTTTCTGGATTCACTTCTGATCATGTTAGTATAATTAATGTTTTAATCGTAGATTTGCTTTGAGTTATCCTTTTTTATCCACCATAGCGATTATGGTAATATTACTATTACCAAACAACATCAGGCCATTAGGCTTTTAAACGGGTCTTGTTTTGTCTCATTTAACTGAAGTGATTCCTGTTATGCATTCAACAATACTCATTTGAAAAATTAATCTCTACTATTATAAAAGGTAATGGTAATGGTAATTTTAGTTAACGTCGTACTAGAGCAACACAACGGGCTATTGACGACGGTCCGGGATCAGTCCCTTAAGGGAAATATCCGAGGACAACACCTCGTAATTTTGAACCACGGTCAGATGACGAAGCAACACCTGAGCTGGCACCCCACTCTCCAAACTTCCACGCCAACCCAACGTGAGGACTTTCGGCCACGACAGATTTAAGGTGCACCAGCCGCCTCTACACCATACGCTTACAAACATCCATGCCCGGACCCGGATTTGAACCAGGAACCTTCCGATCTAGAGGCTAACACCTTAACCACTATACCGGTTGGTCGGCACTATTATAAAAGGAAGTGTTTGGCTGTCTGTTTGTTTCGCGGCCGCAAAATCCTGACGATCTATGGCACTTACAGCAATGAGATTCGGCACACAGGTAGTCTAAATTTTTTGCAATTTTTGGGTCGCGGCAAAATTTTAAAATTTAATCTAGAAGAATTTTAAATGAATTTAATAGTTTTATTCTCCACCTGGGTTCTTCAATCGCGTTTCGTCCGGACGAAATAAGAAACTCTGTAAAATGAACTTTTTCTACCCACGTGACCTTTTATATTTTCGCAAGAGATTGTGACGTCACGTGAACTTTCTCTTTCCAAAAAAAACAAACCAGATTGCATATTCTGCCCTTCGCGTTAAAAAAAAGAAACAGATAACATTTCCTGTCCCCTTTTCGGCGAATGAGAGCAAGAAGTAAAACGCATATTGACTGGGATTGTTAAGTTTTTTTTCGTAAAATCGGAATCGCTAAAGATAGATTAAAAATTTCAACGGATTTGAAATCTGCGGAAAATTTTACTATAGATCGTTACCTAAAAATACGATTTTCTTTAAATAAATAATTTTTAAATTGAATATATCTTCAACGGATTTGAAATCTGCGGAAAATTTTACACCAGATTAATACCTTACACCACGGGCACGGGTAACGCCGGGCTAGAATGCAGTGGCTAGTAAAAAATATTTAAGAATTCTCGTTTGACAACATTCATGTTATTCTTGTTTTGAAATATTCTTTTGTTTCATCTAGGAGTTATAAACCTGATTTGTTATCATTACGGTATAACAAAGATATAAAGATAAGAAAACTGTATTTTGAAAAGGCCAAATGGGGCGAGGGATAAAGAGATTCGTGTTGATAATTTCTTACCTTATCCTTCACAACAGTATGTACGAAATAAAAAATATCTGGAAGCATTCCTACATTTTTTTTACAATCGCACACATTTTTCAAAATTTAAATAACAAAATCTATATACATAATTCTTTTACGTGGCACGCAAAAAGGACGTTATTTGTTATCGCGTTTTGGCAACATTGTACGATTGTTTGTTTATCTTGAAGCCTCGCGCTTCAATTGAATTTATAGCGTTATCGAATGAAATTTTATTGAAAAAAAAAATGAATTTCAGTCGAGATGTTGCAGTTAATAATAGAAATCAAAGAAAGCGTAGGATCTTTTGAGGGCTATTTAACAAAATGGTCCTTTTCAGGGCCAACAATTATTGTTCAACAAGACGCTTGCTCTACAACTTTCGACAACAAACTCAATGAAAAAGCGTTTGTGGCTCAAGTGCAGAGGTACGCAAATGTACACACAAACAACATGCTGGGTATTCAATTTCCAACTCAGCGCTCACATTTCGAGTCAAAATTTGCTGAAAGTTTTCATTTGAATTCTGATTCCAGAGGTACTGTATATATCTTTTCTGAAAAACAACAAAAAATTTAGATTTGAAAAATATTTTTTTGGAATATCATATTTTGTAAACAATCCCTTCTGCTAGGACACATGTCTTCATTGATGCGAGCGAAGCGAGCATAGATTCGCGCAGCGAACCAATGAGGATTCCGGAGCAATCCTCCGGGGGTTGGCGAGCGTCAGCGAGCAGGGGGCGGGCCCCCTAGTATTCAATAATAGAGAATTTCAAAATTCAATATAGTCCAGAACAAGCAGATTTGAAATGTGTCTGACCTCAAATATAAACTGATTTCAAAGTTGCAAAAATGCATTTACAATCCATGAGGCCGATGTTCAAAGAATTGTTAATAACCATACTAAGGTCATGTGTTTCTAGTCACTTTCGAATCACTGATTAATATCTAGCATATTTTAAACGTGTATTTATGTGTTCATATTTTAAAATATTTTTGTACATTTAGGGTATAAATATCCTGAGTAGTTAAACTTAAACGCGGATACAAACTGAGGACTGATTGCAATTTCTATAGAACTCACTTTATCATATGAAACCCCGGCAAGAAAAGTGACGCAAGTCAAAAATAAAATTTTTGATCTTATATCATTGAAAAATATGCATGAGGTGCCCCAGCGTGTTATATTACTATTCTATAGATTACAATAGAAGTTACCACCATAAATACTTACCTAAAATTTAAAAGAAGCCTAGACTATTTCAATATAAGCTTTACAGTATCCTTTAAGTTGATGTTTCTCAAATTCTTCAATTTTCAGTTGTGTCACTTTTTTTGCCAGGGTGAGATGCATGGATGTCTATTTAAATAATAGATTCTTAGCCTCTGAAAGCACATACATGTATCTGCTTTCGTAGAAGTTACATTTTGGCAATCAGACAACTACACAAAAACTATAACAATTAAATACCTCAGCCACAGTAATGAACTGTTTACGTGGTTAAAATACTCGAGTAATATTAAGACAAATATTATTAATAATAAAAATAAAACGTACTTATTGAAAACTGATCATAGCTTTCAGGAAACTCGCTTTATCAAACAGGATGTCTATCGAAACCACATTTTTCTTCGCCTCTATAATCATATACGTATGCATCGGCTTGCGATGTAGTTATATTTGGACACTAGGTAACACTACACAAACTAAATTAAACACCCTTTAGACACAATTACGCACTTTTCGTGGTAAAAATATTTGTGTAGTTTCAGGATAAATATTCTGAACAATAAAAATCAAACACACGAGTTTAGAACTGATTGTAGCTTTCAGGAAACTAGCTTTATCACTCAGTATGTCTATCGAAATAAATAGTAAACAGGATATTCGTGCAATTTGATTTCCTAGTAGCATTTTCAAAAGTGGAACATCAAATCTTTATTCTCTTTTAATGCTAAGTTCTTATAAATCAAATATGCCTGGTTGCACAGAATGAATTCCGACTATTCAGTCATAATGATGAGAAAATATCCGTATCTTCATTAATAGGGTGAATACCTCATGGCTTCCCACATTTGCACTACACTCATCAATACCAGGATAGACGAAGGGCCAAGTGTCAGGTCAGATGAACGGTCCCACAAGAAATAAAAATATGCACTCCTTTTCCCTTATTAAGTTAACTTCCCGAGTTAAAATTCCTTGTTCGAAAAATCCTGCTCTTAAACGAACTGCTACAGGAACTACAACTCTTCTAAGTCTTCAAACAACAATTCATTGAACTCTCCCCCAATCAACTGTTGACTTCTCTAGATAATTTCAACCTGACTAAACCCACACAACCTAATTACCCACATATAACTATAGATACCAACTCAAATGAAACTAACATCTCAGCCGTCCAGTACCATATTGCCGGCGATCCCCTCTCATTATATATGGCCTTGTGCTACCCCCAATTTTAAATATTTCTAGCTAAACTGTACTTTATGTATACGGGCGTGCAACACTTAAGGTAATGGCAATTTGGTAATTTTTAATTAACGCCGTACTAAATCAACAAAACAGGCTATTGATTACGGTGCGGGATCGATCCCTTATGGAAAAGATCCGAGGGCAACACCACGTAATTTTGAACCATTGTCAAATGACGAGACAACTCCTGAGCTGCAACTCTTACGGAGTAGTTAAATTTACAGCTCCTACTTCGCAGTGAAATTATCTGGATGTGGGAAAGTGACGCAAAAGGTACGTTCAGAGCTACCGACAGATAAGTAAAAAAGTAACAACCAAACTATAACTATAACAGAAGTGAACAGTGAGAAAAGGCTTGGAACTGAAAACTGCACTAGTGCCTTGACAGAGGATAAGCGCGAAAACTTGGTAAAACAGAGCAGAAAATCCTTGAAGGCTGTATGACGATCTCTATTACCGACGCAACCTTTGCAACGGTAAACAAGGTTGCGGATGAGTTTCTGCGACAGTAGGACCCATTCCTAAGTTTGAGACTCTGACGTGACGGTTCCTAAATTTGAATATACGCCAGCGTTTTACTGAATATCCTCGGTAAAGTAAATAATCACAGGTTATATCGTTTATTTTTGATATTGCAACATTTCAAAATAATGTTCCTTGTTTGCACACAAGTGTATATATCGAAGGGCGCATTATGGAATATATTTGATAGTCCTAAACTTTTCAAAGCTTAAAACTTTTGCGTATGACTTTCAATTCCAAAATGTAAGTAACGTGGTTTATTGTTGTAAACTATATAACAGCCCGTGCGTGCAAAACATATAAAAGACAATTTTTTACAGCTAGTAGGATGACAAAGATTTTGAACCTCCCCTCCGAAAAGAATATGTTCGTCCTATTTTTATTGCACAAAGATCGCGAAATGCGATCACAGTACGAAGCACGCACCTCTGATTTCAAATTCAAGAGCATTCTTCCATGCCGCCTTTTTCAGCAATCGTAAAATTGCGTTATGAACTTAAATTGTTTTCACACCTCCGAAGACCCGAGGCATAAACCTTGATATTTATGAATCAGTTCCCAGAAGAGAATCGAATAAGAATTTTTTTATTGCAACTTCCACTAAAAAACTCGGGAAAGTAAACTAAAAACTTTGCTCCCACAAAGGCAATAAAATAGCAACACATTGATATGCTAGACTGAGTAATGAAATAAACAAGTAAAAATAAATGTCTCAGTGTACAAGATGTATGGTACGTTCGAAACTACCGAGAACAGGTTTGGTTTTTAAGTAGAAAATTGTTTTCGGAATGTATTTTCCACTAGTTGTCCAAGTTAAAGTATAACTACATAAAGTCTAAGGCATGGAAATCTAACCTTTCAGGTATTCTACATCACATCGATCACTCATAAATGTGTGGGTGGTTGCACATAATGAACATTTTACCCATAGTAAAATTACCTTTATGTTTATATTTATAGTATTTTTACAATTCACACCTACAAGAGGTTCTCACACATCTATTCGTTCTGCAACCTCTAGTCTTTCCTGTCTGATTCTCTTCCTGTTGAACAATTCCCTCAAGATACTTTCAACATAACGCTTAAGAGTTCTGTTTGTAAACAACTTTAGCTTCCTTCTTCTATACGAATTGCTACAGCAACACTACTTCTCCCAGTGTTCGCGATACTTTCAACACACCAATATACAAGATACTACAAGACACTTTAAACACAACGCTTGAGAATTCTGTTTGCGAACAACTTCTAAAAGAGCTTCCTTCTTCTAAACGAATTGCTACAGCAACTCTACTTCTCCTCGAAGAAGTCCCTCAATGATTCTTCGAATTCTCTCCAATCAAGAACCACTCTTGATGATATTCCGTCTTTCTTGGATGAATTCAACTTCAATAAACTTCTTTGCACACATATCACTGAAAATACTACAATCAAAATTGCACTTCTTAGCTGTCCGGTAACCAAGATGGCGGCAAATACCTCTAAATATGTAGTACCCAATACAACCGCCCAATTAAAAAATATTGCTAGGTGAATTGCGCTTTATGTACACTTGCGTGCAAATCTTTACCCCTCTGGTTGTTTCTGAGAGGTATCACGTCATTAGAAAAACTGACCAGATCTTGATAAACTAAACATCTCGGCATCAGGAGAAAGCCTACCAGATCCTGATCTCGTCATCATAAAAAAATCCGTCAGTATCTTGATGACGAGATATCTCGTCTGTAGAAAATTAGCAAAATTGGTCAGATCTTGATGGACAAGATACCTCGTCAAAACCACTTGGAGGGTTAAGGATCCCCAAGCTTTTAACCTGCGTTGACATTTTTAACAAATATAAACTTTCCTGGGCTTCATTCAACCAAGAGGTGGGGAAATGTAATTACTGTCGTGAGAGTTGTGGGATAAAAGGAATGCTATGCTATTAGGAAATATTTTGACGCTATCACAGGATTATTGATATGGTGTAAAATTAAATGACAATAAAATGTACATAAAATAAAATGACGATAAAAATAAAATGTAAAATTAAACAATTCTTTAAATATTGTTCAAGTTAAATTATTGGTTTGCCAACCATACTCCACATCGTGTCATTGGTAAAGAGAAAAATGAAACATAAAATCTAACTAAATAATCAAAAGAATAATATACAATATTTATACATTATTTTTTTAAATCTAAGTACGGATGAGTTTATTTGGGCATTATTTAAAATTTTTAGAATCACACAAACATCTGTCGTTTGAAAGAATCCTAGAAATGATCCTGCTGGTAGAAGGTCAAAATGGATGGAAGTTGTACGGATATATACGCGTGAACACCTCTGTGATATTTATTGAATCAAAAACATTAAATACACTCTATAACAAAAAAATCGACGCATCAAGAAGCTGCAGAATTACAGTGGTGCCGGGCTCGATAAACTTGGAACAGCGCTGACTTATGGCGCTGGCGTATAGTCTCCAGTGATGAGTCTCGTTTCCAACTGTGTCCCGGCGACAACCACAGATGTATCTGGAGATGTCCAGGGCAGCGTGGGGATCCTGCCCTTACTATCACACGCCACACAGGACCACAACAGGGCGTTATGGTCTGGTGTGCCATTTCGTTGATAGCCGGACCCCTTTGGTAGTCATTTCTGGCACACTTACAGCCCAGCGGTACGAAGACGACATTCTACGACCGGTTGTGTTACTGTTCCTTTTGCGACATCCCTGAGTTACTTTTCAGCAAGATAATGCCCGGCCGCTTCCGGCACGTGTTGCTATGAATTGTCTTCAAGCTTTCTCAACACTTTTTGGCCAGCTAGGTCTCCTGATCTCTTTTCCATATAGCACATTTGGGAATTTATGAAAAGGCGATTGCTACCATATCGGAATGTTGACCATTTAGCCTGACAGTTGGAGACAATTTGGTAATAAATTCTGCAGGACATTAGACGGGAACTTTTTCAGTCTATGCCACTCCGGGTCATGGTTCCCACACCTTTATCCAAAAAAAATTCAAGGACTTTTAAGGACTTTTCAAAACCAAAAAAATATTTTTCAAGGACCTAAAATTTTTTATAACGACCTAAAACAAGGTATACACAAAGATTGTCAACTAAAAAGAAAATTATAAGAAAAAAAAATCATTTTTTTTATACAACTGATAGTCCAAAAAAGAAAGGTTATTGTAAATTTTGGGAACAATTGAGATTTTCTTTTTTCACAGAACATGATTTTTTTTTTTGCAGAGTGGGCTTCTTGTTTCAATGTTAACTTTCAGGCTACTTGCACACATATCGATTTCCGTCGTGCGACAAAATATCGTACGATAAATTCTTTTGGTGGCACGAAAAAGAGTATGAGAAGCGGCGGTCTTAATGGAGACCAGAGGTGTCAACTTAGATGGATAGCCATACTGTGGAGATCTAGACCTAGCATTATAAGTATATCACATAGTGTCAAAGCGTGAAACACCGGTTTCATTCAGAATGAGGCTCAAATGGCACACATGCTGTGGAGGAAACTAGTCTGGACAATTTCCAATGCAAGACGAAATTACACAATTATGTACTTGATAAAAAAATCAAGTACTTTCAAGGACTTTTCACCAAGTTCCGTAATTTTCAAAGACTTTCAAGGGCCCCTAGTTAGGAAAAAAAAATTCAAGGACTTTTAAGGACTTTTCAAGGACCGTGGGAACCCTGCGGGTGACAGCTTATATCCAGACCAGAGGTGGACCAACGCCTTATTGACTTCCTCCCTTTGTAGCAATCAAACACTGAAATAAAGCATTCAACCTTTCTTACATTTTAATCGTTTGTTTTTCTACGTATATTCTTCACATCCACCAATTTTTATAGCAATCGGACAACTTCTTCTTGGTGCGTCGATTTTATTTGTTATAGAGTATATTTGGAGAGAAAAGTATGTGCTATATATGTACACTGTGTTGCATTTTTGAATTCCCCATCAAAATTTTTTATCATAAATTGATCATAAAACTTTACTGAAAATAAAAAAAGTTCTAAAATTGTAAAAATATATGCTATCGCTATACATTCATACAGTTTATTGGTAGGGATTTAAACCTGAATTTACATTAAAAAGCTTTCCATTGTTCTAAGTCAACGTGGTTTTGGAAAGGTAAATAATTTTTGTTGTTTTTCAGCAGTCATATACACAAGTATTTGATCAACACTTGCAAAGAAACTAGTATAATTCAAAAGAGTTCCTATTTATCACAATGATTCTCCTAGTGGTTGTCTAGACTAGATACTTCGAGATTAGAATAAACTAACACGTTGTTGATCTCGTCACCATAAATTAGAAAACCTACAATATTTCGAAACTGAGATATCTCGTCATTAGCAAAATTGGTCAGATCTTGATGGACGAGATATCTCGTTAAAACGACTTGAAGCGTATTTCAGCATAAAATTAAAATCAATGGATCTTTAAAATATGAGTGTATGAATAAGTGTATCTTCAAATTTGATATAATTTTCCAAATTTCTGTAGAAAAAAAATTTAATAGCAGCATTTTACATTTTAAAACATTTTATTTTAATTCTTTCTCTGCTCTTTATAGTAAATAATATTTTACTGCTTCAAAACTTTCCTTTTTAATGTTCTATAACCGTATTTCATTCCGTAAAATTAGTTACAAACACTAATTTTAAAATAAATCTCAAAACAATTTTTTTTAAGGAAACAATTTTTACTAGAACGTTTTAAGGCTGGTTGGATTTTATGACTCAAGGGTCATATTTGGCCAAATTGTACCAAACAACGTTGAGTAAATGTACAAACACACACACAAAAAATTCTAACCCAGAAGAGGAATACACGCGGAAGTGTGGGTAGGTTTGGAATCGGAACAGTACACCAGAACTTTTTATGTTTCGTATTATTACTTATATATGCTTTTAGGCATCAAACATAAAATTTGTAATTGATTTTATATTATTTCATCAGTGGTTTAGTATGATACATTTTCTGCTTTCTAATCAAATGAAAATTTAGTGTATTTCCCGTTGCTACAAAATGATCAATTTCAAGATAACTTGAAACACTGATTATGAATACATTTATCAATATAACAGCAATTTTGAAAAGTAGTAAATCTGAACTACTATATAATTCAAAACATATAAGCTTATAATGTGAGCTCAAAGTAAGAAAACTCTTCAATTACACTATTATTATTTCATCATACATTTTACAAGCCATACGTAACTGATGAAACATCAATCTGTAACGAATATTATACACGTGATACTATAGGATTTATTAAGACAACTACAACGTATTGCTCAAACACTCCAATGGGGATATGGATTTGTTATTAAATATGTTCATGCTAATGTTGATCCACAAGTTAAAAATACAACAAAAGAATATGAGTAAAATAAAATAAATAAATTTTATTTCTCATTCGTATCTTTTACAATCAAGTTTAAAGAAACAAAAACATTCATTGTCATCGAGTTATAGTTATTACTTATTCTATTTATATGTGAGTCGTGTTTTTGTAAAACCGTATTTTACACTTGTATATATATGTAATATTAGTTAAAGGACTGACAGACAATTGAATTTCAACACAATTGATATTTCAAGAATACAAAACTTATGAAATCTGATCTTAAGAGTTGTCCACATACAAAGCAAAAATGCTAGAGATCATACAGTAATCGATCTATATCATTTCACTGAAGGCAAAATGGTAGACATCTCTTTTCTTTCATAATTTATGCTCAATCGTAGCTATATGAATATCGTGAGATCAAATCACGATTATCGTATTACTAAACTTTTGGGGGCACAATATAAACGTGAATGTGACATTAAAAATAACAACGCTATGGAATACTGATTTCTTGATTGAGAAACAGATGAAAGATCTATACATGGCCGAGTCTATAAATATGTTTACTCTATATATAACTCAATGTGGGATTCCCATCACGAAGCAATGGAAAAACTCCCTCCCCCTTTTAAATGTCACAATTATTGATTCCGTTACAATACTCCCCCGCATGGACGGTTGCCATGACGACAAGACATCCCCCAAAAGAGCACGCAGATGAAAACTTTTTAATGCTCCTCGCCATCTCATTGTTTTCTGGGAAAGGATTATTTACGATCCAGAAACCGGCACGAGACGAAACAAAAACCAAACCGAAACCAACACAATAAAGCTTAAAGAGGCATTGTTAAAAACCACACTCACCCGTAGAAGGGGTCGCAGTAATTTACGAGAAGGCCGTAAACCATGTCCGCGGGCCGCAGAATGGACGATGCCTGTACCGGTGCTTGTTCTGCATCGCAAGGGGTAAATGTGGACCGTGCCATCCCACGCTCTATGCGTACTACTACCCACCGAAGCCGCTTCGATTCATCGCGATCAGCGCCATCTGTCGGCGGGAGGGGTGGTTGCCTTATAGGGAAAAGAGGGATTTTTATTGTTGCTTTATTATTATTATTAGTTTCTGCTGCGGACACTAGTGGTGGCGACATCTTGGAGTGCATGAATGAACGGTGTTGAGGCGGACGATAATAGACTTTTCTGTGAAATGTGATGCCAGTTTCGGGCAAGTAAGATGAGTCAGGAAAGGGGCTGCCAATCATCGGTTCGGTTCGCTTTTGCCGGTCTTGTTGCATATTGATTAGGAGGTGAGGGTACTTGTGAAATTGAGGTGCTACAAGGGAGAAATGTTGGGAGAGTGTTAGGGCTCTCACAAGCGGGTTACTGATACCATGGTTCGAAAACCACAGGATGGCCGGGAATTAAACTGATTTTTTATATCTATATGTGTGATATATATATATATATATTTATGATATATATATATATATATATATATATATATATATATATATATATATATATATATATATATATATATATATATATATATATATATATATATATATGATCAAGTTTTTATGAACGGTTGTAAAGTTCAATGTGCACTTTTTTGAAGTCGAAACAACACTTGAGTTTTTACCGTTTTCCAACATCTGATGTTTTTTGTTCAGAGCACCAGAGAAACTGTTTCAAGGATACGTGTTTTTAAAACGTCGAGATCTCGAACAATACTCTTGTACGCACAGATGCCAAAAGTTCAGAGGAGTCAAATACAGAGATTAAGCTGGCCATGGAATTTGACGTCTCATTCAGTCCAAAAATAAAGAAAAGTTCTCTCACTAGAATTCTTTAATTTTGGACACCTTTACCATAGCCATCCTCTACATCTAAAATAATTTGTCCGCACTTATATCTGTTTCTACCAGAATTATCCGGCACTGCTCGGGTTGAATTGGTTAAATATTTGTTTGAAAAGGATCAGAATATCCCCTCTTTGGATAGTAGGTCGTAATATAAACATACTGCCAGAAAATAAACCGTATCTTTGTGATCCTTTAAAAGAAATAATTCGTTATAATCTAAATCCAAAATCATAATTTTTAACGTACAAAATAATGAAACACATAAATACAGCCAGCTATAGCTTCATAAACAAACGAAAATTCGATCATTGAAGAATACGAATAATTCTGGAAAGCAAATATTAGAGTAAACGTTTTGGATTTTGACTTCGCATCTACTCATGAATAGAAGAATGCGGAAGGCTTCTGAAACAATATATTGACACAGACAATAACGATTTATTTACAAAAAGTACACATATGCATAATTCTTAGGCTCCAATATGACTGCAATATTTTGTGTCAGCTCATATAGATAAATTCAGAATTCTAAATAGAATTAAAAATGAACTTTATTCTGACTTTGCCAGGTATTCAGTAGTAAAATAAAATTCGTGTTATTAGTGTGTGTTTCGATGGCGTTTTAAGCATTAGACTCTCCTTGCTCATAAATAAATAAGTTGTAAAAAATTAAATACTTTAAATAACTTTATGAGTATCATATCAAACCAATGTTCTTAAATGATATTAAAATTGTGAAAATAATTAAAAAATCAGTTCAACACAAGTATTAACACACGTATTTGAATTCAAATCCTTTAGATAGTTTTTTTGGAAAATTTGTTTTACCAGCCATACTCTCTTGTGATATAGAGATGACCGGGGACAGTTGAACCATTTTTGACAAAATCGCTCTCTGTGACAACATTTTGACCTCAGCGTATTTGACAGTATGCCTTAATTGAACCTTAGTTATCATTATAAACTTTTAAGAAACGCTTTTTGTTCTGAACTAAGGTAAAATTGCATAAAAGATAAATCCTTTAATCGCAAAGATATCAAGGTGCATATTTACACCGATTTGTGCATTTGATCGTGGGAATTCTATTATGTATCGTCATTGATGGGTAAATAAAATTCAGGAAATCTTTCATCTTCCCAGAAGAAAGAAGTAGACCCAGATAAACATGCATCAATCAAATATGCATTCCATACAGAGCCCAGGTTAATCGCTTTATGACAAGCGCTGACAGTTCCAGAAAAGGATGCTTTTTAAATAAATGATAGTTTATTATACTTCAATTCAATTGAAGTGTTCCGGTCAACATAATGATGTCAGGAAAATATAGTCCTTTGTGAAAGAAATATAAACGACATATTCAAGAGGACCAAAATAATTTCTTACGAGTGAGTATTTCCTGAATGTTTAAGAAAACAAGAACTTTTTAACAATGAATAAATCATTAAAATTGGATTTTTTTTTTAAACTTGAAAATAACAAGTCTAAAAAATTGGAAAAGTGACTATCATTATATTATGCGAAACTCTTCAATTGCTTAAATTTAACATTCGTGATCAAATGAGATGATGATACAGGGCTTCGATTTGAATGACATTTTTATTGTTTTATAAACCTGATCATTTTTCTAGTCTCTTCAAGGATTGTTTGAAGTTAGGGGACTTTTTGCGGAAGGAAAATACAAAATACCAAAACATGACTCTAATCTACCTGTTTTCTGACTATGGAAACGGAATTCCTGAAGATGGCAACATTTCTTGTATGAACGAAAAGAGGACGTCATCGAAAATCTGGAACCTGCGTATGATCATTCATTTGATTACACTAAAATCACTTCCAGGTCCTAGTTTTTGGAACTTCCTTTATTTCCTCTTTCATAATATCATTACACATATTTATGTATATTTACTAATTTTATAGGTGAAATCGTAAGTACGGATGAATTGGGACGTATTTGATATTACAGGTCACGTTGATACTACATTTGCTGTACGTGTTTTGACATAATTTGTTATTAAGTTTATTTCATGGCATGTGCTGTATGACAGGAATTTGTGATAGTTTTATGTCGATTACTATGTATCAAAAAAAAATTCTTCTAAATGTATTACTGGAAATCAAAACCGCTACACCATGAAGAAAGCTTCCAATCGACTTGGAATTTGCGCAACGAGTAGATCGTAGAGGGATTTGTAAATGATTAGAATTATAGCGTATAATCGAATCATGTGAGCAACTAGTATCTCCTCTAAGCACCATAAAAAGGGGAAATAGAAAGCGGGTTTAAGTGTAGGAAATTGTGTGTTTTTCCTGTTCCTTTGTACAAGTTTTTCTATGTCTCGTCTAAATACTTCAGTCATACCAGCACATTTTTGAGTTGGAAAGGGAAAGAATTGTGGCTTATCCTTACGAGAAATCAAGTATCGCGTTTAGCTAAATCAAGCCACATCGATGTGAATATAGAATCGATGGCTGCATTCAGAATGAACTTTTCAATGTGAACGATAACAGCAGCCTCGTCCCTCCACCAAATGAGAGGACATATTCCTTGAGAGCGAGGCTATTACGTATGGCATTGCATCATCAGTAACTCTAGTTCAACAATTAATTAGAACTGTGTGTGTGGCGACAGACTGCGTAACTCTTGCATAATTCATCGCCTCACAAGTCCGTCTTCTGGCGTTATATTTGGCACCATTGGATTCTAATTACGCGCCATTGGATTCTAATTCTGCGCCCAATTAGTACGCTATCCCGGTATCCTAAACAGCCACCACTATATCTCTAAAGTTTTGGAGGCCGTTGTCTTTCCCTTATGTTCAGGGCTTGCCTGTGACCAATTTTCATCAGGACAATGCATGACCGTATGTGGCATTCAATGAACAATTCCTCTGCCGATCGGGTTTCACTTCTTCCTTGGCCCCTTCGTTCAGCTGATCTGTGGCCTATTTAACATGCCAGATCGTTGAACGTCCAACGATTGGCGTTCCACAGACTACACGCGAATACAGATGAACATAGGTAACGTGTAGACGAAGCAGGAACTGGCAGATCCCAAACACCCATCCAAAGCATCTTTATTTCAATGCCGATACATGTAGCAGTAGTTATTACCAGCCCATGGCGGCTACACAAATTCCTGATTTATTCTATCTCCGCAAGTTGAACGGAGCTGTAATTTCAATCATCTTGTCATTATGGCATATGCTATTTGTATAACAATTAAGGCTTTGATATCTCTCGTGTGAACCATGATGTTTTTTCGATGGTCAGCAGTGTAGAACCTTCAACAATATTTCATCAATGAATCCTATCATTGATTCCTAATGATTTGTGTTCAATCGGTTTTTCGCAAAACAGTGCATTTTTAAAAGGTTTTAGAGGAAATACATAAAGGTGTTTAAAATAAAAGCAGAGAAATAGGCACGATGACTACATTTTGAAAATTTCTGAAGAAATGACTTTTACTGATTTTCGAAATTATTTATAGGGGTTGTAACCATTATATATATTTTTTCCATTAAGCTGTTCTAGATATACTATATTGCAACTTAACACAAAAGTATAAAACTTTTTCTATTTCTTTTCTTTTCATTATAATTATTTATCAATCAGTGCAGATTAAAAGAGCTATAAGGGCACAGACAACATTATCTTTCTGTGTGTCAAGATTGCCTTTTTAAAATTCAGAAATGTCTTGAAATTAGATGGGAAAAATCACGCGTTTAATAAGTTGTATAAAATTTCTTTGTTCAGATCTTTGATTATATGCTACGGATTTAAGCGGAGCAGGTTTCTATTCCTGTAACATTCTCTCGTTGTATTTCTCTCTTTTCGGTATCAGTAAAAATTCCTTGTGTGTATGTTCATTTATTGACACTGTTTGTCTTGTGTTTGGAAGAGCTCAACAAATATAGCTCTTGCGCCATGAAACATAACCAGCCTCATATCAAGTGTGAGTTCTTTGCGGATAGAGGATATTTAGTAACATTTAATTAACACGTCTTGCTAGAGCAACACAACTGGTCCGGGATCAACCTCTTAAGGGAAAGAGCCGAGAACACCACCACGTAAATTTTAACTACGGTCAGATGACGACTTTGTAGAAAGAGAGTGGAGTGTAACGGTAAATACTGTTCTTAATGCCCCGCTACAATAATCTTATGTCACCAGCATTTATTTAGCATTTTCCGGTAAACAGCTATATATATTCATTTATAAAATGAATCAAAATTTCATTACAACCCTTGCTCTTAACCTTCTTGCACCCCACTGGCACATCAAAATCGTAATAAAAAGTTATCATTATATCCCCATTAAAATTGTGACAAATGACCTATCCATCAAAAACATTATTGTGCCCTATGGCAGAATACCGTAAAATATTTTCTCTCTCAGATTCCGACTCAAATGACTACGCTCCAACTATAACAAAAAATCTCATTTTACGATGTTAAGCGAATCCCCGCTGTGTAGCAGAAGCCTTACCTATATGTGGTCAGTTAGAATTTATAGCGACAATTCAAGCCATATTGCCACTACCCCCGCAGTGCGGGTCGTAATTTGAAGGTAATGTTATGGACATTTATGATCTTTGTAAAAGACTTGCCAATAAAGTAAGGTCATTTTCTTTGCCGAGTTAACGTATGCTTTTGCCTACAACAAAAGATAGTTTGTCGAGTTGGTCTGAAAATGTGAGGAAACGAAAGCAATTATGCGTATAAATTAGTAGTGAGTTAATTAAGATTTACGCTGAACTTAAGGTGTTTGCTTACTTGCTACGTGTGTAAGGCCATGAAATTTCTTATAGAACTGATTTATGAAGTAATTTTTTCTGGATATTGTTAGTTGCTGGAGATATTATGGAATGTTAAAGATAAAATAGATAGTTAGATAAGATAGATAGATAATAGATAAAGATAAAATAGAAGTAGTTAATCTTACCAACATTTTCTCAGTGTTATTTGTTATTAAAATTCTAAAGTTCATTTTTCTAAAGTGAGCTAAAGTAAAATGCTACCAATCATACTCAATAAAATATTTCTTTTGTTCTGATTTTTAGTGAAGAAATATTTATGCAATATTTTTATATAGTTTTTTAAACAAAATTAGATTTATAATACAGTATGTGCACAATTTATTCAGACGAATAAGTCAAATCGGGAAAAAATCTACCCTATATAGTACTTATCATTACTATTATAAATTTATGTTACAAATAAACATAAATAATGTACTATAAACAATGAACCAAATAAATAATTAATCTATAACACATACCTAATTGTAGATTTCTATTTATCGTAAATATGAAATATGTTTCTAAAACGTGTAAACTACACATAGTTGTTGATTCAGAAAACCGGTTCTTGCAAATTCTAGGGCTAATTAACGTAAGTCAAAAGCCCATCACTCCCTGACGAAAAAAATGAATTCAGGGGGTGACAAAGACTATACCATCTGTATGGTTCGGCATACGCCAACTTCGACTTCTCTGATTTTTTAAAATTTATTTTTATTTCCAACATTATACGTTTTTTTCATTTCTGTTCATATTTTCTTTGTAGTTTTTTTGACATTGTGATTTTCTTCAGCTCATCACATCTATCGGCCCTATAACTTAACATAATTTATTCATCTATTATTACTAAAAATAGAGTAAATTCTATTATTCTCTACAAAATTCATGCCAATTTCAACGTCCTATCTCTTCACAATCCAGATACACCGCCCAAACACCGCACGGAAGAGCCATTTTCAGTTTTCATGTGTAAGTGCTCCTTCTTGTCGCTGTATATATCCCCACTTCTCATCGCTTTAGATTTCAATACAAATCCTCTCTCCGTAATAATTCAATACAAATCCTCTCTCCGTAATAATTCAAATTTTTAGAATATCATTTTTGTTTGCGAGACATAAACGGGACAAATCTGGTCATTTTGTGATTGTTAGAGCTATCGCAGATATCTCCCTATTACGGACCAAATTTAAAGACATCAAAAAACGATTTTTTAACATCATGCTAAGAGAGGCGCCATTTGCTTGATTTTCACAGCAAGAACCGAACCACGGACGTCCGGTCATTTGTGTTTCTAATGATTTCCTACTATGATTGGTTAATGGTGTCTGCCATGCTCAATTCGTACTTATAGCTATTTTCCCGCCATGTTGTTTCGACGAGATATTGCTTATATTTTATTATCTTTGCGAGAAATGAACAGACTAATGGAGTTGACTTCTAAAGTTGTCGAAAGCTAAGCCTAATTTTTTTGCTATTGATCCATTCTCGGTCCAGTAATCAACATTTTGCTACACTATTGATAGATCCATTGAGTTTTCAAATCTTCTTTCCAATTTATTCCTCTGGGATCGATACTCGTATTTCCGTTCTGCAATTCGGAATTCCCTACATAACTTCCAATCAGTTATCACCTTCTTATCCAATATAATCTGCCTAAATATTCTTTCAACCAATAGATTTGGTTATTTAGTCGGGTGTGTTGTGGGAGAAAGCAAAGATCTTTAGATTATCATTTATATTTTATGATATGTAAGCGCGGGACAAATCTGTCCGTTTTGCGGTTGTTAGATCTTTCGAAACGATCCATACAGGACCCAATTTAAAGACGTAAGAACGACGATTTTTAAACGTAATTATAAGAGAGATACCATTTGCTTGATTTTCACAACGAGTACGAAACCACGAACATCGACTCCGGTCATTTGAGTTTCTAATGGTTTCCCACTATGATTGGTTTATGGTGTTTGCCATGCTCAATTCGTACTTTTAGCTATTTTACCCACCATGTTGTTTCCACGAAATATTTCATCAATCAAGGTTTGGTTAGTTTTGCTATTGACGATATACCTGATTGAGACGACTACCAGGAGAGATAAAGGTATGTATTACTCTCCTAAGTTTACTCTTCGGTACTGTTACGTTACTCTTAGGTACTGTTATGTTTCTATTCGGTACTGCAACCTTACTCTTCGGGTACTGCTACGTTATACTTCGGTACTATTACGTTACTCTTCGGTACTGCTA
This sequence comes from Metellina segmentata, assembly GCA_947359465.1. Classification (NCBI taxonomy): domain Eukaryota; kingdom Metazoa; phylum Arthropoda; class Arachnida; order Araneae; family Tetragnathidae; genus Metellina; species Metellina segmentata. Next base: position 58,557,100 of record OX375875.1, read on the forward strand.
TGTTACTATTTGGTACTGGTACCTTACTCTTATGGTACTGCTACCTTACTCTTCGGTACTGCTACATTACTATTCGGTACTGCTACGTTAGTCTTGGGTACTGTTACTTTACTCTTCGGTACTGCTACGTAACACTTCAGATTCTGTTCAGTTACTCTTCAGGACTGCTATGTTACTCTTCGGTACTGTTACGTTTCTCTCCCTATGCCACTTGCGATTGAGGCTATAGCATCCAGTTCGAGATAGAATGCTCAGTTGGTCGTTAAGAATGGTCTATCGTTCTCTGCTTTTCTTGCCGCATTTCTAAAAGAGTAGCTCTCAGACAGCTTTTGAGCCATTCATGGTTTCTTTTTAAGACTGATGGTTGTTTACATTTTATTATCTTTACGAAAATTGAACAAAGACGAATGGAGTTGACTTATAAGGTTGTTGAAAGCTAAGCCTGATTTTTTAGCTATTGATCCAATCTTTTGCAACACTTTTGAGAGATCCATTGGATTTTCAAATCTTCTATACAATTTAACCCATTGAAGTCGACGCTCATCCGTTCTGCAATTCGGAAATCCCCGTATAACTTCCAATCAGTTATGACCTTCATATCCAATAAAATCTGTTTAAATATTCTTTCAACCTATAAATTTGGTTTCATGAGTGTTGTGGGAGAAAGCAAAGATCTTTAGATTATCATTTATAGTTTATGAGATGTAAGCGCGAGACAAATCTGGCCATTTTGTGGTTGCTAGAGCTTTTGAAGAGATTTTTTCACTACTCTTTTTACACTACTGGAAAATCTCATGACGCTCAGAGGGTTAATTATTGCGGCTAATTAGTCTTACAAATTGATTACTATAGTTTGGGTTACAATGTTTTTCTCTGTGCCATGGTTTATATCAAGTATTAACCATGAACTTTGAAATAAATGTGGATCTTAATGAACTAACTTATCTGATTTACGTTACAATTCGGATGTAACACTTCGTTTAATATTGTAAAGGGTTTTTAAATTAAATATGGTAGTTTTCATTTTCCTTTATTCTTTCCTTTTCTTTCATGATGTCCGTTACTTGTATGTCATGACTTGTATGTCAAGTATCTGTATCAATTATAAAGAAAAACGTATCAAGAGGTGTGGAACCAAGAGTCAACTATTAGGAATCATCCCAATGCCTGAGAAAATAATGGTCAGAGTTTTTCTTTCCAGGTGCAACTTTTTCCCTTATCAGGTAAACATTTAGACCTATACTAAAAGAATTATGTAGCCCGTTATATTTACTACATTGCGACGTAAGGTCTACTTCCAACTGGCAAAGAATTCTTTTTTGGTGTATATGCCAACTAAAAAGCATGCACACACATTATATTGCTATAAACCTTTAATGTTTAAAGTTCGATATAATTCTATATCATGAAGAAAATAATTTATTCACATTATAAGTAGGCATTTTTAAGTTAAGAAGAGCGAGCTAAAAATAGTCGATTTAATAAGGTATCTCTGAGTAGCAACGCTGTAGGAACATCTATTCAGAATTTGCGAAGGATTCTGTACGTGGGTGGTAGAGACAAATTACATAAAGACACTTGATTTAAATAATTGAGAGACAGAGAGAGACAGAGAGAGAGAGAGACGCAATCCATGACGTTCGGTGTCGTCATTTATAATTCAGGAATTTCGATTGAACTAGCGTAAGAAACTCGTCAATGCGAAATGGTTAGTTCTTGTTGAAAACGACGTTAAAGTTGTCTAAAGTACTAACTTAAAAGTTGGAAAACAAACTTATTCTACTAAGGAAAATATATAAAAATTTTAAATACTTTGGAAACATAAACTTCCGCGGTAAAAATGGCGGTATCGATAGTTCATAAAACAAAGCGAATATTTAACATACTTAAAAAAATCATATTTCGGATTTTCTAATTATTATCGTGATAAGAGACATAGGTTCTGAAATGAAACAACACACAAAAGGTAATAGGCAGCACTATATTTTTCACAGCACAAAACCCTGTTACACTACTTGATACCTAAAAATGACATAAGGTTTGTTGTAAGCTTCATAGTTTTACTCTGCATCATTTCAAGTAAAGATTCCGATTTCTTGATTCTTCTCATGTGACCATGTCTTCTTCGACTTACATGCTTGATCTTTTTCTTGCTATCTCTGAAACACAGTTCAAAAGCAAACACTATGAATGAAGCCAAGCATCCTAATAACCAAATAATAAATGTGCCCAGGACGTGCTCTAATTTGAGGCTTTGTACTTCTATAGTTCCGACCGACAAACACTCTGAGAATCCCGAGAACTCTTTTATCATCATTGTCTGTAGCCATCCGGACTCAGAAATGTAGCGGAGTCTGCATATAAGAAGAAAAGAGAAATTCAGATACACTTTTAAAATATATGCAATAGGAATAAGTTTTAAATATATAATTTTATCAAAGAAATTGGTTTCCTAGTGGGTCACACCGGTGATCAACTGACTAAGGTCGGAAGTCCTTAAGTAACTGGTAGAGTGGTTTAACTTCGAGCTGCTGTTTCCTTACTTGATATGTACCAATGTCGGACTAATTTCTTCAAGTTTCCTAGATTCTTCAAAATGACACGTAAATGTGGACCATCTTCTCCAATTACTTCCAAGAACTTCTTATATTTTATTCTATAAACCTTGCTTCAGGAAGGCATATGCCACCGATTAATTCATCGTAGCTGCAATGTGGCATCATCTCCATTGATGTTCCTGGTTAACACAGAGACCGAAATGTTCTTTCCGAGCGCTTGAGGGATTATACTTCCATAAGTTACCATAGGAAGAAAACATTTTTCAGTCTGGGTTCAAACATTGAAATGATGGGTTGGCTGCCGTTTAAACAGACAGCTTTTCTTCGAGATCCTCACATAATGGTGGTTGTGGTAAGAAGAACGTATTTTTGTCGATGCTTTTTTCCCCCATTACTCTGCTCGAAAATCACGGGGTGATGATCACTGAGGTATTGGACAAAAGTACGAATCCTGGTGTAGGGTTAACCGAAGAACATAATTAAAAACACTAGTTTGCACCTTCCGTAGTCAATCTGCTTAACTTGATTCGTTAGCCCACGTGATCTATTATCTTACGAGAGTGACTCCGCCTACGTGTTCTTTAGAAGGCGATGAACGAAACATGCGCTAAAACTTATGCTCACAAGAACACATGATCTATGTAAAAAATAACGAAAGTACTAACTGAAAGCATATTCATAATTTTGATTTTGAATACTGTCGGAAAGCTCGAATCGCCGAGATATATTCTTGCTTTAGACGCTTGATAAGCCATTAAAGAACATAAGCGAAGCAATTTTTAGTTTGAAGTTTCTTCCTATTGACTCTTCTGTGGTCTAAAAGAGATTCCTCGAAAAAGTGAAAGGTGATAACGCTGATAAAGGATTACATACTTTAAACTGAGTTTCCATGCTTCATTTTGGTCCTGATGAGGATTAATGCGTTGATCCGCCGAGCCGTTGGCTATTTTTGTTTTTAGCATCTTTACTATTCGTTTTTTGTGTCTTTAATATAATCAACCATTATTTAGGGCGTGGGAGGCAGAGCTCCTAAGTGCTCGATTTCTTAGTAATCTACGATGAAGAACTGGCAACGGCTTCCTAGAAACTACACACTTGTGATATAAGAATTTTAGTATATAGAATTTTTAATTGCTTTCTCTTTTGAAGTAGGATTACGTGGAAATCGTTACACCGTTAAGAATACGTGATAAATGGTAACTGTGTTAGCATATTCGTAATAGACTGGAGTCTATATATTTACATGCTGAGCAATACATAATGCGCGCGACGCTCCCTTGCCTCCCCATGGTTAGGGTAAATGACCTATTATATTTTTTCGGTTCCTGCAACCTTTCCCTGGGGCATTTCTGTCTGTCAGTAAAAATTTCCTTGTGTGTATGGCCATTACTTGAGATGCAGTCAATATTTCTGGGTGGACCACCACGTTTGACTCAGTCTATCTCGGAAACCATGAGAGTATCACGGCTGGGTTCGGAAAGCCACGATTGTTAAAGCTTTGTACAAGACATATTCAAATATATAAAGAAAATAACGTGGAAATAAGACCCTCCAGGTAATTGTCTCGTCCAGGTATCATTGGAAGAGGACTGACCAAATTGTGATGGATGAGATATCTCATCATTAGAAAACACTGATCAGATTTTGATCTAATCATTGGAAAACACTGATCAGATATTGATTTAATCATTAGAAAACACTGATCAGATCTTGATCTAATCATTAGAAAACACTGACCAAATCGTGATGGATGAGATATCTCGTCATTAGAAAACACTGGTCAGATCTGGATCTAATCATTAGAAAACACTGATCAGATATTGATCTAATCATTAGAAAACACTGATCAGATCTTGATCTAATCATTAGAAAACACTGATCAGATCTTGATCTAATCATTAGAAAACACTGATCAGATATTGATCTAATCATTAGAAAACACTGATCATATCTTGATCTAATCATTAGAAAACACTGATCAGATCTTGATCTAATCATTAGAAAACACTGACCAGATCTTGATCTAATCATTAGAAAACACTGACCAGATCTTGATCTAATCATTAGAAAACACTGATCAGATCTTGATCTAATCATTAGAAAACACTGATCAGATCTTGATCTAATCATTAGAAAACACTGATCAGATATTGATCTAATCATTAGAAAACATTGATCAGATCTTGATCTAATCATTAGAAAACACTGACCAAATCGTGATGGATGAGATATCTCGTCATTAGAAAACACTGGTCAGATCTGGATCTAATCATTAGAAAACACTGACCAGATCTTGATCTAATCATTAGAAAACACTGACCAGATCTTGATCTAATCATTAGAAAACACTGATCAGATATTGATCTAATCATTAGAAAACACTGATCAGATCTTGATCTAATCATTAGAAAACACTGACCAAAAATCGTGATGGATGAGATATCTCGTCATTAGAAAACACTGACCAGATTTTGATCTAATCATCAGAAAACACTGACCAGATCTTGATCTCGTCATCAATGTTCTTGCAATATCTTGATGAGATATCTCGTCTCTTTAATAAAATTGGTCACATCTGGATGGGCGAGATGTCTCGTCGAAACCACTTGAAGGTTCTGGACAGCGTGATATTTACTCGACTGGCTTATTTTTAACTCTCAGCAAGTCGCAATCCTACTTTCCCAAATTGACGGTTAAATCAGAAACGAACCTATTTGTTATAATGTTTACATTTAAAATTTCTTCACCCAGAAGTGCCCATCAAACTGTCGTAGCTTCACTAGAGGACAAGTACGAGAGCATCCAATGGTATGTGTGTACGTACTAGTTAAATCACATTAACTGCGATTATTATATACCTACATTTGATTGATTTTGCTGATCCAATTTTTCGGAAAGTTTTCTCCAAAGGCCAGCACTTTCCACAGTGGCCACAGAGGCTGTCTTGCAAGCTTGTAGTTGCAGGGAAGCCCGTCGCTCACTCGCTTCGACAAGAAATGCCGCAATCCCATTCCATCCGTGATGAGGGCGTGCGATCCTTTCCACACATACTCCATTCCAATAGTGCTCATGTTCTTGTAATTTATGATACACTGGTCTGGATTTCTGTTTACTTTGCTGAAGATGGACCGATATACTTCTGGTTCACCATCCTGTTGAAACACAATTATTCCATTAGTTACATTTCATAATTTATTTTTCTTCACCAAAAAATAGTTTTGGATCTTTTCCTTCGGGATTGATCCCGGACAATCGCCAATAGCCCGTTGTGTGACTCCAGAGCGACTTTATTTAATTACCTACCTGCCAAAAATTAATAATCGTGACCAAACCTAAATTTATAATGTCTGTATTTATCAAGGGGTATTCTGTAATTTTTTTTTCAAAAGAGGTTTTAATAAGGTTTGAAAATCTTGACATTCTTAATACCATTAAACAACATTCAGTGAGAAAGATATCAAGGTTTCTTGTGTACTGCATACAGGTGGTACCACACATGATAGTATGTTTCACCAATGGCGTAGATATCTGTTCTTGAAAAATACGTTTTTGTCATAAAAATAAAATAAAACTGTTTTTTTTTTTTTTAAAGGAATAATATTTTGGGAGTTGCTCAGAGGGTTTCCTCACTGCTCTAGTAGCCTGTATGTTGGTTGTAGACGGAGCAGGTTCTATTCCTGCAACCTACCCTGGGGCATTTCTCTATTTCTCGGTCAGTAAAACTATCCTTGAGTGTATGTCTATTACTTTAGATGCTGCCTGTCTTACATTTGGTGCCAGCTCTGAGGCCAAGTATGGTCCTTACGCTATAAGACCAAACATAATCATAAATCAAGAAAGCAGTACAAAAATATGATAATAGCTTCTTGTAGATGTAGCACTTTCTTACTGATGCGTAATTGTAGACTGCACGGCAAAAATTGCTCTTCCGATTTTATTTTTGGCGACACTTTGGCTCATACTGATTGCAATTGCCGTTACTGCGGTATTATAAATTGATCTTTGAAGAATGATCGTAACTAAAAGAAAAGAAAGCATAAATAAAATATAATAACCAAGAAAACCAGTATTGAAGTTCTGGAAACGGTAATTCACACCAAGATTACCAAGACGGTTTTTATAGGTATTTCATTACCAGTTTCAAAACTTTGGTTGTTGGGGTCTATTATCATCCTCTCCTTGTGCATTAGAAATGTATAATGTGGTAACACCTAGCGGCTTATAGCAAAAACCTCACAATTGTGTAAATCCCCATATCTTCTTCAAATCTATTTCAGGAGTTATAGTTAATCTGGGATAAATGTACTTTACGCATATTTTAGCTTCAAGTCTAATGACTAGTTATAATATGCATAGTTAACTTTCTTTTTGCTAATTGTGTCCATTGACTGCGCTTAGGTGGAAGGTAAAAATAACACATCCAACCTTCTGTAATTAAAGGGTAACATTGCTTTAGGGTAATAATCGTCACAGTGTCGATATTACTCCATAACTTTTTATAAGTTTATTTTATTAAATTTTTCCACTGCAGATCAGAAAGTTCATAAATTTTCAACAATGAAAACTAATACCTTTTAGTTCTTTTGTAATTGACAGCGAATTCATCCAACATATGGGAATATAGAGTTTTTAATTCTCCTTTTGGAATGGTATCTGACCCTCCAACACCGGATTCTAAGTAAATTTTCTCTGAATCTTTCTAATTTATTCTGATTGACTTTCCACGAGTTCCAATGACAACTAGCGACCACAAGGTACATGAAAACAAATCTCAACATAAAACACACAGTGATTTTGACGCATTCCACCCATGAGGCAAATCCTCGAAGAAGCTGAAAAACGAGAAACAAAAAATAAATAAAAGAAATGGAATTGTTTACTGAAGGGAAAGAATTGTAGAAACGTAAAAGGAAAATTGAGAACTGAAAATTTAAAAAATTAGATTGATTTGCAGAAGAAAAATACATTCTTCCATGTAGTCATCTGAATCCGATATCGATTGAAAGTTTTTTGAGACAACAATGACAACAATCTTCAGACAAAAATACAAGAAGTCACATCATTTTATGCAGAATTCGGTCAAAACGGATGTTTTACAGCTATCTATTCTTTCTATAAATGTCCATGCCCAAGGTCAGATGTCTTCTCACGAGAAACTCACTATAGTGTACAAACATTTATCTGTGAAAAGCAGGTGAAAATAAAATGTATACTACGACGCTCAGATGAAAATATTTCCTCGCCCTAATGTCTATTACCCTAATTTTCAAGAGATAAACTTTGAACAATATTTTTTCTAATAACATAACATGCGTGCGCGTGAATCTTCAAACCTCTTTGGTATTTCAATCCTATTCATAATATACTGTAGGGTAATATACCACGCTTAAGTAAACCAGAAGACCAAAAAAAAATGTTTCAAATAATAAGTGTTATACATCAAAACAAAGATAATTTGTCTGGCTATTAGAATCCATCAACTATTAGTAATTTTATACCTCTGTATAAGTGCTGGAGTCATTTAAAGTTAGATAAAAAAATATTTAATATAGCACTAATAAAGATAATTTGTCTGGCTATTAGAATCCATCAACTATTAGTAATTTTATACCTCTGTATAAGTGCTGGAGTCATTTAAAGTTAGATAAAAAAATATTTAATATAGCACTTGGTTTAGGCATATCATATTTACTACCCTATTTCTGATTGAGGAACATATAATATCTGAATCTTTTAAATCTCCAGTAATAATATGGTAGTATACTATAAAAAACTGATAAAAATGAAAGTATTATATGTATTAAATATCCAAATTTCCTCCTCCAATTTTTGGGGAGGAGGAAATTTTCTATATCCTGCATACGATACATCCGTTAGAAATTTTTGGGAAAAAGTTTTCTGACAACATTAGTTACAGAAACAGACGTTCAATATTATTGATGTAAAGCAATCACAATGGGCATAATAATGTATGATAAAAATAATTATTATTTTTAAATATGTAAATATTTTTTTAAATGTGTAACAGATGAAGACAAATATTTGTTTAAATGTGTTACAGTAATGACGTATCATTGGTATGTAATGGACGTATCACTACTGTCATGCGAGCACATCATTTTTATAACATGAAAAGTGGTTCTACAAATTTGTTAGAAAAAAGTTACCATATTGATTTAAGAATAAAAAATTATTAATGTATCCATTAGCATTAAAAATTTAAGTGGAAAATATTTTTTTAATCAGGAAAAAGACGATTTGTGGCTTTTGTTACATATATGTACCTATGTTTGTGTTGACATGTTGTTTCCTTTTTTTTGTAAGTTTTGTTATTTGGCATAACAAATTAAAATACTATACCTGGCAACGCCAAGTGGAATATGGATTGTGATGTTAAACATTTGTGCCAGATGAGAAAATATTCAAAATTTTGAGTCTCAAACTAAATTTCATAAGATGAAAAAAACAAAGAAGTAACATGGAATTCAGTGGATAGTGGAGTTGTTAAAACTTAAAGAAAGAGGCACTATAGGAAATAATGGTGCTTCACAACATTTCAAACAAAAGTTTAATTTTCTCAATATTACATATGGAGAAGACGATTTTGCAGTTAAACTCAACTGGCATTTCTTCTCCACATCCCATGGCAAAGTCGCACCTAATAGTGTAGGTGGCCAAAAAAAAATTTCAAATGTGGCAAAAAATTAAATGAAGACAATTAACAGTTAAGAATGCAGAAAATTTTGTTACTGTGCTCAGGGAAAACACTAAGAAAACAAATATCATCTTTGTATGTAAAGTTGTAAAATTTGAAAGCAATATTAACAATTTGAACGAGCGATTTAAAGGCATACAAACAATTCCAGACTAACTCAATCCTCACTGTAATGGCAAATTCTAAATACATTGTATATGTTTCAGAAATTTCTAGAAAATCTGGAACGACTTTTGATTTTATAGATCAAAAACATTTTTCTAATTAGTTAACAAAAATGCAGCAGACTAATATAAATCTGTATCCAGTAATGACAGTATAACATTGGGGCTCATGGGTCATTATAAAACTGACTACAGAAAAGGGGAACAAAAAAGACTGTCGGAAAATTATTTCAGTCCAATCAGTGTAAAGTTGAAAAAAAAAGGGTTGGACAAAAATGTTTTTTTTTCCGGAAAAAGATGAAATTTTTGTTGTGAATATAGAAGATGTGGATATAATTGATGATTCTCAATAGATAATACAATTTTGACAGTTGATATATTATTTAAGATGTATAATTTTTTTTAACTTAAAAATGTTTTGTCATTGCGTAGTACCACTAATTTTTGAAAATTTCATTAAATTGTGTTTTTTCCCCTGAAATTTACTATGGTAATATCTAATTATTATTTTTTTTTCTTTTATTTATAGCAACAAATTTTGCACAATAAGTAATCATAAAACAGTGTATGTTTTTCAGAAGATAATACGTCCATTACACTACATGAAACGTCCGTTACAGTTTTAAATGTATATTAAAAATTCAAATTGTCCACAAATTAGATAATCTGTGTATTTTTAAAATCTTTGAATCTTCTTCATTCAAAAAAATAAATATTCATCATTTTCCTTTGTAAACATCAGACGATTTGTCATATGTATTCAGATTAACACAATTTTTTTCCCTAAAAGGATACGTCTGTTAGACATAAAAGAAAAGTATTAACTCTATTTCTTTTTCAAAATAAAAATATTTATTAGTGATAATTTTAGAGATAGTTATCCTCTATATAAATACTAAAACAAAATTCACATATTTGATCTATGTAACTGTGAGAAATGCTTTTATCTTCCAATGATACGTCCGTTACATATGGAATTGCTCTGTAATAGAAATATAGAAATAGCACTTTACTCTGAAAGCCCCGTAGACGGACGATTGATATTCTATAATAGGCTGCACAATTTCGGAAGCCTCAAGGTCTTCGATGGAGTCTATCATCTGCACTTTCCTCAGAAGAAGGTTGGTTAAGATCATTCCACCAAAAACATGAGATATCACTAGAGCGGACAACATCCATATCACATTCAAAATTGTAAGCGAGTATCCTTGCGGCCTCTGAAGTTTGCCTAGAATTTAAAACCAAAAGTCAACAAGAAGCACAGCCGTGGAAAATCGATCAAACCACCCACCTTTTACATTTGTATCGTCAATGGAAGAGAACTTTCGAAGCTACCATTTATAGGGAATAACATATTCTATGAAATTTCCTTAAACGCCTAATTACTTTGATGCCACGTTACAAATTCACATCAAAATTTAATCTCAGGGACTTAGTTTCAAGTCCTTTGTCCAGTCGTGTCTGCATTATGAGTATGGAAAATTTATAGCCCCCAAACTCACAAGACTTTTGATCACATCTCTCAAAATAAAATAGTAACTGAAATGTTAATTGTTTTAAAATTTCATCCAATCAAAGACTATGTAATCTCTGTTTATATAAGTTCATTTATAGTCTGCAACATTAATTAATATAATAATAATAATAATAATAATAGAAAAATTTATGAAGGGAAAATTTCACATATTTTTTTATTTGTATGGAAATCTATTCAAAAGGGTATTTTATGAGGTAATGAATTTTCAGCTATTTTCTCTTAGAAATAAGTAATTTGTTTTTGCAAAGTAGCTAAAAATAACGGAAATTAAATCACTTGTGAAAAACTAATGGCAAAAGCTGGAACTTTGCAAAAATGACTTCATTATTATTCTATGTTATCCTCTATTAAATGTTTTTATATTTTTTATTTTTTTCCCTCATTGAACTCTGAGTGAATAAAGAAGAATGATTGAATCTATTTTTATGGCAGCTGTTATACATTCACTCGTAATGGCTTATGTTGCAAACTGGTTATTTAGTCTTGGTTGTCTTGCTGCGGTATGGCCATTTCTTGCTACTCGAGAACAAATCTAGAGGCATCTGGGTTTTAAGCGAATTCCGAACCACTACGAAATATTCAAGTCATACCTGGATTTAGACGCAGTTTTATTGAATCGAGTACCAGAGCGCTACTGTCAACGGATAAAAATTCGAAATAATTTTAGTCATGGATATTATTTTGAAAAATCCAATTGATAAAACTTTTTAAATTGTGATAGACTTTTAAAATTTCTTTTATTTTGTCTGTAAAAGTTTGTCGTTAAGATGTCAACTATTCGAACTATAAGCTTCTACCTGTGTGCTACTTTATTATTCTTTATAACACCATATTCTGTGAGAACCAATTACATTCTAGTTCATATTTCGATCTGTCATAGTTTTTGTATACTTCCAGTGATATGGAACCGATTTGAATTGAATATACGTCTCTTTTTAATTGTTCTTCATTTTTTATCTATTTGATACACAGATGCAGGTCAGTAAAAAACAAATTTACTATAGTTGTCTGTTTTAAAAATTGGTATTTAATCAGACAATGGTATGATTTAAACGAATTAGTTAAATAGTACTCTGGTTACAAATTATGTCCTAATATATAAACCAATCTTACACCTAAAGGTTAGTAATACAACTTGCCTAAAGTATTATGAACTGAAATTATAGTATAAAATATCTCAGAATGTGTGTGTGCAAATTCAATAATTATTTACATGCAGAAACGCAGACATAAATTATCTAAACACTAGAACTGTACCTATACTAAGTCATAAAATGTATCAAAAATAAAATTTGAACTGCAGTGAACAGTACTGTAACTGCTTTGGAAGCATAGGACATATGGTATGGGTTTCATATTTCCTTAACTTGCATTTGTTTAATGCATAACGAAAATTATTTCGTCTCTTGTTATCATTGTACTTGAATAAAGTAATTTTTAAAAATATATTGAAATTCCCGAGGTACTGGGATTTTAAAAAATTTCTTATCTAAGATAATGAATGATCCTAATATTCAGTATCATTGTATACTATACCTTTCTGTAGTAGCGTACTCGTTACATCCCAAATTGATCGGGCAAGCCCTTGTTTGAATTTCGTATGTGGATTTTGATACGATTCAATGTAACCCACGAGAAAACATAAAACAATCACAGAAGAAAAGATGAGGAACCATACCTAAAACATACAGAAAATATGCATTTACATTAAAACGCTAGTTTCATTTGCCTTTCCACCAGCAATTTTAAACTTTTATTTCTATTACTGCCCGCAACAAAGGGCAGTTGATTATGTGGCCCCACAAGTTCATAAATGCTTAATACTATGTGATTTTAGCGATATATTTCATGACTCGAAGGCCCTCTTTCTAGAAAAAAAATACACCCTGCTTTAAAATCAAGCTTTATTCGTGAGATTGCTTTTGGTAGTGTGTATATTTGGTTAACAACTTTTTTCAAGCACATGAAGAGTAAATTTAGATAAAAATTTTCTAACGAGCACTTTAAGAATTTGCTAAAAATTGCAATGATACATTAGTTTTACAAAATTTGCCTCTAGTTTTATGCTTATGTTCCAGCTTTTTTTTTAAAGTTACAAAAAATACAAAAAAGGAAAATTGTGCTAGCTATATACATACGGAATAACAATACCCTATAGAATAATAACCCTTCAATTTTTAATGTGTTTCAGAGAAGCTAAAAGGTTGGACCACTCCTGGTTTAAAACTTCATTCGGTATCGAAAATGAATTTTTTCCTTTTGTCCTTCTCCTAAATGAACTCCTGTCTACGCTACAAAATTGTGGTTATTAAGGGTTATTCATAAAGTAATGAAAACATTCTCTAAAAACTTCCAAGGGAAAGAATAAAGTAGCGGGTATAAAACAATTTGATGAGAGGAAATTGTATCTTTTATTAAAGACTATTTTTAACGTGTGAGTCAATCGATTCTATTGTGCTTGGCTACTTCTGTTGGAACTGCTGAATATAATGATCTTATACTAATGAGCAATTAGTGCACACAAACTTTTCAATTCCTTAGGAATATTAAGGGAAGATTAAATATCTCTAATTGCTTCCTTTAATTTAAAGCGAAGTGGTTTTCTTTTTCAATTTTGCTGAGACACTATTTCATAAAATGAGGTATATGAAATATTTCGAGTGACTTTATGAGCATTTAAAAATGTCTGAGGCAAAAAATATAATAACTAGCGCAGACTGGTTGCTCATAACAGCTACAATCTTTCATATAATTTAGGATAATTTTTAAAAGCATCCTGTGCAATACAACTCAAAAAACATATTAGACCTGCGTATGCATATACACCGAAGTTTTTTAATCGCATATTTCCATTGATGAGAGTGCCACTACTAACTTACTACATATTGTAATCTGCTATTTCTACGAGATATTCATGTATCAAGATTTGGTCACTTTTGCTTGACGGGATACCTTGTTGATAAGACTACCCTATTACTCCAAGAGAAATAAAGTTCCATGTAGGAAAAACAGATTGTTCCTTCCTCACAATTGGTAACAACTAGTGACAGGTTTTTTTACATCAGACTGGCCACTTGTTATCAATTTTTTTTAAATATAAGTTATAAACTAAAGAGGTTGTGGTCTATGCAGTGTAAGTGGACACTGGTTGTTTTCTCTATTACATGTGATGAAATATATCAGCTACTTCATACTTATAACACCAATTTCAGATGTAATATGTTTGGTCGGGAAAAATACTTTTGAACTAATAAACAGATTTGGTGAATTCGGTTGATTCTATACAAATGTTTTTCTAGGTTCGGATATGACAAGGAACTGAATATTTTTCCTGTTACATGAAGTACTTACATCATAACTGAAAACCGTCAACATGTTGAACAATGACATATTCCATTCAAACGTTGGTGCGAGAATTTCCACAGTGTCAACATACATTGGCACTGACAGTTCAAATGCTGACCAGCGGCTGTTAGTTAAAGTAAATGGACCCAATGCTAAGTCGACTTCCTGTGTGAAATCAAAGATACAAAATACGATGCACATTCTGTGTAGACAAATAACAGGTATTTAATGAGTTGAATTCTGAAAGGATATAAAATCTATTTTTAAATTTAAGTAAAATTTGTGAAAATGTGTACCCATTGAAAGTAAATTCTGAAATTTCGAGAAAAATTAACGTTCACTAAAATTTTATGTTTCCTTTTGAAGAACTATTGCCACTTAAAAATTCAATAGACTTGCTTACAACTTGACAAAAAAGCGAAAGGTGATGATTTGCTTGCAATTTTTATTATTTTATTTTGATAATTTTATGTTTGTAGTAAAATAACTTTGAAATAGTGCACCCATGTGTTCTCTAAAATCTAAATACTTAGCGGAGAGTGGGTCACGTTGAACCATTTTTTATTTTAGGCTTTACACACCTTAAAATAATTCATATAAAACAAATTTTTTGCCTACAATATTTAATAGGTACTATTCTAAACAAAGCTAAATGATTAAATTTTTACATTTGATAGAGTAAAATACATTTGATAGACAAAAATGCAAATTTAATTGTTCCATAAGAATGGATCAAAGTACCCCGGCAGTGGGACACGTTGATCCATTATTTGGGGCACATTGAGCCATCCCTTTTTAATGGCAATGGTCGCAACTTTCAACTTCCTGTGGACTTGGGACTGACTTTTTGGTTTAGAAAACCCTTCTTTTCTTCCCCAGCCTCACCTTTTCTGCCTCAATAATCATTTTTTCTGGCTTGTCTATAAGAATACGGTAGTTAAATTTTTTTCTTCCTGTAGTTGTAAGAGGAACCGCTTTAAGGAATGGCAATATCTTGAGAGAGGAAGTGAACAGCCCTAAGTGACTGCCCACTGCTGAATTAAAAAGCGGTTGCTGGATTTTGTGTTCTAACGTTCCGATCGGAGCTTCGAAAGTTCTTGTGAGCAACGCGCGGATATTCAAAAATTAAGAAAAAAAATCTAGAATTTTTTATTTATTCTAGATTTTTACCTCGCATGCTTCTGACACGCTGACTGTAGAATAACGTTAAATTCTTGTTTATGTAAATAAAAATTTCTGGAGTTGTAAATATGTTATAGTAAAGTAAGTTTTATCCATTCTGATGTTACGTCTACATGATTTCATTACTTACGCGTTTGGTACAAACAAATCGCCAAAAAGCCCTACATTTAAATTCCAGGTTAACATTTTCGGCAGACGTCATTGAAGGTTTATTTTTAGTAGGCCTGTTTAAAGTTCCTTATAATTTGCCTAACAATTTGTATAGGCCTAGTATTCTACTAAAAATGTGATACAGAAAGTCGAAAATACTCTTACATTACCTAAATACAAGATATTCATCTACTAATTTACACCTTAAAAAACTGCAAAGTGACAGAATGCAGCGCAAAAATTAGTAAACAATAGAAAATATTTTCCATGAGGTACATTGATTCTGACTCAATGAATCCCATTTGAAATTGACCCAATGTGCCCCCACATCATCTCTGTATAGACAAATCTGTTTGAAGTGAAATAGGCTGGTAACCACGACAAATATTTTCTGCTACATTGGAGCTTTATAAACTGTGATCACATGTATGAAAAGATTTTTCCGTTATCTATACAACTTTATAAGCTACATGGTTGTCAATGCATATCATAAAATTTATTCAAGCTCACCTTATTTGACAAATATGGATTTTCTTCTAAACTTCTCTGCACACATGAACAAAATCATAATTGAGGTATGCAGAATTGTTATTGTTACTATAATGTTGCAACAAATTTTGTATAAAAGCTGCTGTGTTGCTTTAAAATGAAAAAGGTCAATATGCCCCACTTTCCCCTACTCAGGTCATCTAAATACTAATCATATCCCTCTATCTTAATACTAATACTAAAATTTACCACTTGATTTTTTATGTGTAATGTTTTCTCCCATACATTTAAAATTTTACTATATGTACTCCACAAAATACAATTCTACGTTTCTTTAAACCAGCACGCGTCCTTGATTTTACGTAACAGTCTGCTTAGATATTTTGATAGATAAACTGCATAGAAATACTAGTTTGGTGTTATATTAGCAGGTAAATAAGCTAATCTGTACTTAGAATAGCAAATTTTATGTTATAGGGAATGGTAGAAGACTCAGTTCCATATTAAAGTGAATTACACACCTTCTACAAGCATGGTAAAGCGGATTACACACCTTCTACTAGCATGGTAAAGTGGATTACACGCTTTCTACAAGAATTGTAAACGTTGCGTTGTTCTAGTACGACGTTAATTAAAAAATACCAAATTATTACCAAGAATGGTTAAGTGGATTACACATGTTTTACTTGCATGGTAAAGTGGATTACCAACTTTCTGCAGGCATGGTAAAGTGTAGCACACGTTCCATTTTTCCAAGTTTATTTATTCTTATATATGCCAAGTTATTATATTCCAAGTTTATATTTTATCTTTCCATACGTGTTATTAAACCATCACACGCCATTAATTTTACGTAATACTTTGCTCAGATAGTTTGTTAGATAATTTGCTTAGAGTATCTGATTTGATGTCATAGTCTGAAGAAGAGTTTACTTAATACCTTACCACACGTGTTTTTCAGACCAGAAAACGCCCGTATATATAGTCCAACCATTGAACACTCTTGGACAATACGATTTATAGGTTGCTTAACAAAAAAAAATGTTTTAATTTGGATTTTGCGAAGACGATACATGTAATACAAAAATTGCTAGGATAGTGTTCCGTACCCAAATATTAATAGAGCTCCTGTTAATCGAATTGCTTCCATTTAATAGTTCACTGCGTAATATCAATTATGTAAAGTACACACTACTCACATTTCTTGAAAGCATTCCAAGGAGCCCAGTCCATCCATTTGGACCCTTAATCCCCCATGTGTCATGAGCATCTCTGTACAACGTATATCTGATCACAAAAATAAACAAAATGCATTTTTTAAAATCAGTTATATTTTTAATAAAACGGAAACTCTTTGTTGATAGAATAATTTATATAGTCCTATCATCAAGAGTAGAGGCTTCAGACATCTCTTTGAAAGTGTTCATTTTACTCTGAATCGAGCCTGGATTAAAGCTACTAATGAGAGAACCAATTATTCATCTTTGTTCTAAACCCGTTTATATGAGAGAACATTCTTTATTCAACCTAAAGTAGACGAAGATAGTTGAAGATTGAATATAATATTATATTCCACCAGCATTCAGGTGACACATGTAAGGAAATCAAATCGATCAGTACCAGGTGACGCATAGAAGAGGCCAAATCTCTTGTCATGGTGGTAATTAACGGCAGTAATAAAATGTGATTTGATAAAGTGAGACGAAATGCTTTGAATACTTAGTCACAATTTCTTTGTGAAAAATCTCACTCATGGTTTTATATGAATCAGTATTTATTCGTCAATTAATAGTAGTTCGATCAGCGAAGTGAACAAAAACAGAATCAAATGCGGGTACAACAGGCAAATGAAGTGGTAGACGCTTGTTTTGAAAAAAAAATGTTGTAAATGGTATTGATATATTGATTCTTAGCGCAGCAAAAAATGAAATTACTTTCAGAACTTCAATAGCGAGAGATTATACTCTATTTCTCTCTTTTGAACGCGGTATCGAACATCGATTTACATAGCTGTGCAAAAATGCAAATCGATGTAAAATTAAATGAGATTTTTTTCACGTGCAATGAAAATTCTCTCTTTTGACTGCTTATAGCCAACAGACCGGTTTATGAAATTATACAAGATAGTTAACCCCTTGGGTACATTTGACGACTATGACTCGCCATGCATTTGTTTTGCCTAAGTTACGGATGACGAGTCTAATTCGTCATTCAAACTAGGACAAAATTATACATGTACATTCTTGTTCATGGCAAGAGTGATTGGTGCTAAGAGACTCTACTTGAATCAAATTATTCAATCGTTCTCAACAAAAATACACTTTATTATCTTACTCCATACATAGAAATATTTACACGACTGCGTTATCAGACATTCTTTTTTGGAATGAACGTGATCAGAAGCTGCGCGATCTCCCTCATACTGTTGCTATTCTTATCAAACAAAATTATACGAAAATATAGCAGTAACTTGTGTGCAAACGATAATACGAAAATATAACAGTAATTAGTTTACAGACAATACAGAGGCTGTTCGCACATTTTTTAAGCGATTTTGGTTAGCGGTAATAAAAAATCGTTTGCTGCAAAAGAAATAATTGCAGTTGTACAATGTTTTTAAAAGTCAAAATTATCGTCTGCGGCTTGAGAGGTTTGTTTTTATACAAAATGGCGATTTTAACGAAGCAGTGGTTCGAAGCCTATATTTATGCTCTTTCCGAAGAGAAATATTAATATTCCGTTACCCAAAAACGATGTGAGAGTTATGTTTTGTGATATCTAAAGCGTCGATGGGTAATATCGTCAACAAGAAAGACAAAAAACCGTCAAATTGGAGCCTCAAGTGGAACAAAAATACCAAACAAGTATTCAAGGAAGAAACGGACATCTTCGACTAATGCAAAGGTACGTTGTTTAATGTTAAAAGAAAATCCCCCTAGTCAAAGGACAGTTGCAAAATCATTAAAATGTTCGGTGTCCACTGTAAACAAAATGAAAAACGTTGATTTAAATCTTAAGAAAGCGAAAAAACGAAATGTGCATCGTCTTTCTCCAAAGCATATCGCTGAAGCAGGACACGCTGCCGAATTCTATATGAAAAACACTTATCCAAAGAAAAATGGAAAAAATTTAAGTGCATGGTTCACAGAATCGAAAGAAAATTTTTCTAAGGGATTCATGATTGTTGCTGGTTTTTCATATAGTGGCAAGTTAAAAATAAAGAGAGTTAAAATAAATGTCAAGATTAACTCCAAATACTATCAGGAACATATTTTATCGCCAATTTTTCTGAATGAAATACCATCACTTTACCCACAGTTCCATCAATCTGTGGAACTCCGTCAAGACAAAGCTAGCAGTCCCTGGGGCATGAGCTCTGCTACCGGGCGCGTCGGCAGGTGGCGGATAGCCGAAAGTCCTGAGCCGAAACATACTCAGGATATCCCCGAATATTGAATAAGGGGGCGCGGACCAGCTCCCGTTAACCCAAAGTGTTATGCGACCCGTGCTGATGAGTGTATGGTACCGACAGTTTATTGGTGCCTTTTACGGAGCCTCCTAGAGTGCTTGGCGACCTCTAGGAGTAATTTGCCTTACCCTGGTATACAGGCTCTGGCGGGGTGGACTGCATAATTCCTGCGGTATATACACCAATCTATGGGGGAAAAAATGAAAACAAAAACCAAACCACCAACTCCAAAGAGGAAGACATACTTGATGGAGACCCAATCCTCAGGATCAGGCCCTGCAACCCCACAGACAGACCTTGAAGGAGATCGAGATCTCCAAAAGATAGTCTTGGGGCTTGACAGGATTGATATACAGAGGAAAAAAATCTCTGGGGCTGCCAAAAAAAAGGCTGACCAAAGAAAGGAAGTTAGCTGAGGGTACATGGGTAGAGAACAGACCCAAACCAAAAGCCAAAACCACTCCAAGGGGAAAGGAGTTACAAACCCCGATCAGGCCCTCTACCAAGAGGCCAAGGTCGGATGGTAGTTGTCAGAGCGGCCCGAGCGATGTCTACTTTGCAAGACAATATGTGTAGTTGTGGCTAAGAACAGAGGGACAATGCTCACCAAATTTGGACATACACGTTTTATTTGTATAACATTAAATGAAGTTTACGATATCTACACCGCACCGTCCGGTGCTTCAAAAAAAACACGTCTACTCCAAGACCGCCGGTTCCACCGTCTCCTCCCGAACGACCCTCTCGTCTTCACCCCCTTCTTTTCATCCTCCGGGGTCGGGGCCAACCACCGAACACTCCGTAAGGGGGAGGGGTAATACTTACTGAGAGAGGAATATAACAGGAGCCACAAGAACGACCGTTCTTATATGTGTCCATGACACCCGTCCGAAGATCGTAACACTCCTCCCTCCTTAAGCGTGAAATAGGCCCTAAAGGCCTATTTCATAAGACGCAAGACATATAAAACATATTTACAAAACATAGCAGACAACCGCAGCAGAGAGAGTCCCTCATCGTCCGTTGTCTCCGTGGGCCGAATTCTTTATTTCCACTCTCCCCTGTTCTCCTGACCCGGGTGACCTTTACTGACACCCCCGCCATCCTCACTAGAGGAAGTCCCATTCCCCCCAACAGCAGTTCCTCCTTGTGTTGGCAGGATAACCTCACACCTCTCCACAAAGGTAGCAGGTACACCGGTGCCCTTCAAATCGTTGTCACCAACGAGCCAAATTGGAGTCTGTGTAAGATTGTTTGTGTCCCTAGTTGGCAAACATGCCTCAACAATACTCTCATGCATGAGTTTACAAACTAGGTTATGATCTAATTATCGACACTAATCTCTACACTAAATAAAACTAGGGGAAAGGAATATATACAAAAAATCTACAATCAACATAACCACTCTTACCAAATTACTTATTACTTCAAAACCAATATGAATGCAGTACACAAAAATAACTACAAGTAAGAGTAAAAATACTGCACATCACAACAATATTTAAAAAAGAAAAATTACTGAAATTAACCAACTTCCCGACAGTACAATTTCCTCAGTGGTAAGCACTAAAAAATATTAACACTTCCTGGCAACATAATTTCCTGAGCGGTAAGCACTCCAATATTCATTTTACAAGGGATAAATATTGCCAGTCTCGTACGAGATCCTCATTTACAGAAATCTCACTTATAAGTACTAAAATTAAAATGACCAAATAACTAAACACAGTAACTTAAACAAGTGAAAAATTAATTATATACAACATAATTCCTATTTCCAACATTCATTTATTTCGTAGTTCTCCAGGCCCTTAAGGACCACCTTTTACAAACCTATCAATTTCCTTAAAATCAAAATCGAAAACTGATAAATGAACTTTTTGCGATAATGCCACCACAGGAATGATAATCGCCTAATCCACCCCCTTTCTTGGGTACCGATCAATTGATTTAACTTGTTACTCTTCCCCCAATAAAAAGTAACCCCCCACATTTTAGATTGAGGGTATCTCATGGTCTTTCGTGCCACCCCTGCTCGCACTGAACTCCCGTGTAAATTTACCCTTCCTCTTGTCTTCTCTATCACCGCCTGATTATCCGTCAAAATCTCCGAAGCCCCTCCTAACCTTTCTGGACTGCGCTTCAAGAGAACTATTCGTTGACGAATCTTCCTCCGCAAACCGATCTCTCGACTATCCGTCTTTACTCTGCGTCGCTTAAATCCAGTGTCCAAGAACGACTTGGATAAAATCTCACCCTTATGTTTTTCCCTGTGCGACTTTGGCGTTTCAGACAAGCACTCCTTTACCTCCGATTTCCCGTTCTCTCCGAGACCCAAACTATCTTTCTCTAGCCCATGCTGCTTAACTCCCATATTGTCACCGAACGCCTTGGGCAAAATTTCACTCTCGTGTTTTCCCTCACACAACTGTGGATTTACGGAGAAGTGCTGGTTTCCACCCCCTTTCCGAGACCTTCGCCTTTTCCCATTCACGCGACTACATCTGTGACTCTCCCCCTCCTTGGAAGTAATAACTTCACCAGGAATGTCCGTTTGCTCCCTTCCCAATGAGTCCGTTGGGTCATCTACCTCGCCTTGTGTCTTTTTGTGACCTTCAGCCACCTCCCCCTGGGCCGCGAGAGCGTTTCTCTCCGTCTCTTCGCCCACGAGTTCTTTTTCCCGTTCCATGTCCTGCGAAGTTTCTGATTCCCCCTTCACATCCGTTGGGGTAGGGTCAGTTCTATTTTCCTGCCCTTTCCTCCCCTCCTGAGAGAGATCGCTCCTTTCCTTATCTTCACTAGTTCCTCCTTCCGTTCTTTCTACACCTTTCTCCAGCATTTCTAACACCCTCCATTTCATTTCATAAACGGACAATCTCTCTTCAGCCTTTTCCTGAGCAGCTTTATACCTTTTTTCGGCCAATATCAAATACCTTCTAGCCTCTGCCCTTGCTACTTTTACATGCCCCTCTACTTCTCCAAATTCCTTTCTCGGTTCTATTTGAGCCATTATCCGGCTACATTCCAACTCTCCTTCAGCATTTATCTGATCCCTTACCGCCTCTCTCCATTCCAATTGGGCTTCTCTCCAACCCCTTAGCGCCTCCTTTTCAGCTTCTCTTTTCTCTCTTAAAATCCTATCATTAACAATAGATGTCACGAACACTTCTACAAATTCTGCATCGTATGATTTAGAAACCTCTATTATTCTTTTCAATTGACACCTATTCGCATTTGAAGGAACGTCTTCCCCCATTTCAATTGCCACATATCTCATCTCCTCTATCCTCGCTCCCTCAAAATATGCCATGGTGATCCCCGTGTAAACACAATCAATTTTAATAATAACACCCAGCTTCAATAATTACTCAAGTAAATACACAAAGATTTTTCAAACATGCACTTTGATGTTCCATATAATTCCCCTAGTTACTCTATTAAATATGCAAACACTTTCAATAAGTAACTAATTATATTAAATACATCTGCATAATCTTACACTTTTATTTGCCCACAGTAATTCCTAAAAACTATTCCTTAGCTGATGTTCATTACACATTAAATTCTACAATCCATAGCCCCATCAAAATAAATACACATCATAGCACAAATATAACAATCATCCCCACCTTGCTTCTCATACATAGATGTGTTAATCCCCCCTGTGTATTTAATGGCTCACTGGATCAATTCAGAAGGGACTTACCCCAGTACCCTTCAAGGTATGAGTTGACTGCAGAAGGCGCACTTCCATCCCTCCTCGCTTGTGAATAGCACATTCCTCAGACATATTTCCGGTTGTACACTAACGTTAGACATCAGACGTTAACCATCTCAGATCAGCCTCACAGCTTTTCCATCGCAAAACGCTCGAACCAGCATTTTCCTTCCATCGCCCTAGTCGACACCAAGCGCATCTCCAGGATCACTCTTCCGACGTAGACGTCCCTCGGTCCAGGATCGCTGCTATTCCATCACACGGTATCCGGTCACGTCGATCGCTTCCTCCAACGCTCCTGGTAAGCACCCAACAATTTTCCGGGTTGCGAAAAGGATCCCTCTTCCCAGGTGATGACTGCAATGGTCCAGTGTCGAAGGTTCGCGTTGAGGATAGAATTCAATTCAGGAATTTTCTACAGCTGCTAGTGTAGTTCCCAGGATAGCTCCCTATCCCGAATCCAGCAACAGTCCAGTTGCTCTTCCGAAAATGGTGCAAGTATATACAGTCCAGCAACAATCCAGTTGCTCTTCACGAAATGGTGCAAGACTATGGAATCCAGCAACAATCCAGTTGCTCTTCCGAAAATGGTGCCAGTATATACAGTCCAGCAACAATCCAGTTGCTCTTCACGAAATGGTGCAAGACTATGGAATCCAGCAACAATCCAGTTGCTCTTCCGAAAATGGTGCAAGTATATACAGTCCAGCAACAATCCAGTTGCTCTTCACGAAATGGTGCAAGTATATACAGTCCAGCAACAATCCAGTTGCTCTTCACGAAATGGTGCAAGACTATGGAATCCAGCAACAATCCAGTTGCTCTTCCTAAACCTCCAAAATGGCGCCGCGTCACCTCTTGCCGTTTGTTCTATACCATCACACAACTACACAACCCCACTTCTGACACCAATTATGTCAGAGCGGCCCGAGCGATGTCTACTTTGCAAGACAATATGTGTAGTTGTGGCTAAGAACAGAGGGACAATGCTCACCAAATTTGGACATACACGTTTTATTTGTATAACATTAAATGAAGTTTACGATATCTACACCGCACCGTCCGGTGCTTCAAAAAAAACACGTCTACTCCAAGACCGCCGGTTCCACCGTCTCCTCCCGAACGACCCTCTCGTCTTCACCCCCTTCTTTTCATCCTCCGGGGTCGGGGCCAACCACCGAACACTCCGTAAGGGGGAGGGGTAATACTTACTGAGAGAGGAATATAACAGGAGCCACAAGAACGACCGTTCTTATATGTGTCCATGACACCCGTCCGAAGATCGTAACAGTAGTACTCCCCACTCTCAGGAGAAAATGTCAACAAAGAGGGCTAAACCCGGAAACGGGGCAGACCCTAGTTATAGTGACACCGTATCGGCTGTGAAGATGGCAGTTGTCGTGGAAGGATATCCAGACCAGAAACTGTCAGAAGAACAGCTGATGGCCTTCCAACTAGACGCAATGTCTAAGATTGAGGGCGTTCCTCGGGGAACAGGACCTCAATTCAAATATTGTCGTCTGGAAGGAGGAGCTATAATTATCCTCTCTGCCGACTCTAACAGCAGCCAATGGCTGACCAGAACTGTTAGAGAAATGTCACCATGGAACGGCTTGTCCCTCCTTGTTGACGAGGCACGTAAAATAGTTAAAACCACAAAATTTATAGCCAAGATCCCAGCTATATACAACAAGTTCTCCGGTAAAGAGATTCTACAAAAAGTAGAAGCTCAGAACGGAGGACTAACTGCCACAGAATGGGGAATCCTCAACCAAAAATCTGGTAATGAGGGTAGAACCATTGTGGTAAGTATCCCAGAACAAGATGCCAAGACCTTGATGGGTAGAGACTGTAAAGTAAATTATACATAGGCTTTACCCAAGTGCAAGCTAGGGCTCTGGTAAAACCTGCTGCAGCTTCCGCTGACAATGTCAATGAAGCTCCTGCAGGCCAACCTGCAGCATAAACGACTTGTTGCAGCCAACCTCAGTGGGGTTTTCCGGACTGAGGGAATCCACATTGCCCTAAACCAAGAACCCTGGCTGTACAAAGAAGGCATCAGGGGATTAAAGGACAGTGGAGGTAAGTTAATTTATGATTTTGCAAGCTCCTCTCCAAGAGCTTGCTTACTTATTAACAACAACATCGATGCAATGCCGATCCATGAACTTTGTTCTAGGGATCTGGCAGTAGCAAAGATAACTCTTCATAATGGCAGGAGAACCAGAGAAATCTTGATAGGCTCTGGGTACCTGCCATATGAGGAAAAAGATCGTGTGAGTGCAGAGCTGAAAAGATTGTTGACAGCGTGTGCAGAACAGCAATCGGGATTGATTCTCGGTTGTGATGTGAATGTACACCACACAATCTGGGGCAGCTCCAACATCAATGACAGAGGTGAAGCTCTTTTAGACTTTGTACTTGAAAATACCCTAGATATCTTAAATGTAGGAAACAAACCGACCTTTATAACTAGTGTAAGAAAGGAAGTACTTGATATAACCTTAGCCAGCCCTGAACTAAGTAGTTATATTCACAATTGGCATGTTGATGAGAAGCCTTCAATGGCAGACCATCAATTTATCCACCTCTTTATGAAATCTGAATATCACTGGGAGAAGACGTTCAGAGATCCCAAAAGGACGAACTGGACCTTTTTTTACAATGAACTCCAGAATTACCTGGAGGACCTCTCTCGGAAAATCTATGATACTTACGATCTAGAACTGTTCGCAGACGGCCTGCAGCAGGCAATCTATATTTCATACACAAATAACTGTCCCCTGCTTCTAAGGAAAGGCAAACAACCAAACTCATGGTGGAACCAAGACCTTATGAGGTAGAGGAAGACAGTAAGAAAACTTTTCAGGAAAGCAAAGAAATCTGGCAAGTGGGAAGAATACAAGTGCCTACTTTCAGAATACAACAAAGCTGTTCGAATGGCCAAAAGGAATTTATGGAGGAAGTTCTGTGATTCGGTTGAAAGTACCGCTGAAGGCGCTAGACTCCACAAAATTCTTAAAAGAGATACACCAATATTGGTGGGGACCCTTAAGAATAATTCCGGTGGCTATACCAAAACTGGCCAGAGAAGTTATAGAGACTCTGGTTGAGACACATTTTCCAAACTCCAACTTGGTACCTAATGAGTTAAACCCTTCTCCCCTGGGATATCCAATAAGGGTGAGAAGGGAAAACTGGATAGTTGCCAAGAAAATTTTTACTGTTAAACAAGTACTATGGGCTATCAACTCATTTGAACCATATAAAACTCCAGGACCAGATGGGATAATACCGATTGTGCTTCAGAAATCGGCCGATCTCATCTCACGGGTCTTGTGTAAAGTGTTCAGAGCTAGTCTAGCTCTTGAATATATCCCCAGACCATGGAGAAAGGCAAGGGTAGTCTTTCTGTCCAAACCTGGAAAAAGCCAATATGACCAGGCTAAGAACTTTCGTCCTATCAGTCTATCATCTTTCATACTTAAGTGTATGGAAAAAATAATTGATAGACACATTAGGGATGTAATGAGGAGTACCAGACCTCTTCACAAAAACCAATTTGCCTATCAACCCGGTAAATCTACAGAGGTGGCTTTGCAACACCTGGTTGTAGAGATTGAGAAGACCCTGGAGTGCAAGGAAATGGCTTTGGCAGCTTTTCTTGATATTGAGGGTGCTTTCGATAATACCTCTTTTAACTCAATCGCTGCTGCTGCTGCCAGCAGAGCTATTGAACCACAAGTCTGCAAATGGATAAACTCCTTGTTAGCAGACAGAATTATTACAACCGAGTTGTTTGGGGCAACACTTCAGGCTAGACCCACTGGAGGCTGCCCTCAGGGAGGAGTTCTCTCCCCTCTGTTGTGGAATCTGGTGGTTGATGACCTAATTGCAGACCTCAATCAAAGCGGCATTTATGCCCAGGGATATGCAGATGACATTGTCGTCTACATATCGGGCATGGATGAGAAAACGGGGATAAATATCATGCAGGGGACCCTGAACAGAATCGCAAGATGGTGCTGTGAAAATAATTTGAAAGTAAATCCTCAAAAGACTACTCTTGCCCCATTTACACGAAGAAGAACCTGCATTGACAAAAGTGATATACCTACCCTACTAGGGGAAAAAGTAAATATGCTGAGCGAGGTTAAATATCTGGGAGTTATACTGAACACTAAATTAACCTTGAATCAGCATTTGAAAAGTAAAATTAAACAAGCAAAAGTTGGACTTCTACAATGTAGAAGAGTTCTTGGTAAATCATGGGGTCTAAGGCCAAAGATGACCTATTGGCTATACACTATGGCTATTAGACCGATTGTGACCTATGCGGCTGTGGTCTGGTGGAAAAAGACGGAACAATTGACTGTTAAGACCAAGCTAGACAGTCTTCAAAGAGCTGCCTGCCTGAGTATAACAGGTGCTATGTCCTCCACTCCCACCAGAGCCATGGAAATTATTCTATCTGTCGTCCCAATCGATATCTTTATAAGCGGTGGTGCCAGAAGAAGTTCCTACAGACTGGAAAACGCTGGACTGTGGATGGATTTTGCCAGCCAAAAGTCCCACACCAGTATTAACCAAAAATTCTTTGACCCTATACTTTTGATGCCCTCTGACATCATGGAGACAAGATTCCTCTTTCAAAGACCCTTTGAGGTACTTATTGACCTAAGAGAGGAATGGAAAGAGGAAAACTACAAGCTCACAAATGGAGACATTGTGTGGTACACAGATGGCTCCAGACAAAACGAAAAGGCAGGTGCTGGAATATGTGGGATCAGACCTAAGGCAAGGATTTCCCGAAAATTAGGAAAGCATGCCACAGTATTTCAAGCGGAACTGCTTGCTATCATCTACTGTCTACAAGAATATTCTAGAAGATCCTACTCAAATAGGAAAATCTACATATTCAGTGACAGTCAAGCAGCCTTAAAGGCAATAAACTCATTCCAAATAAGCTCCAAACTTGTTTGGGAATGTAGGAACCTTCTACATGACTTGGGGACCCATAATAGGATCTTTCTTACTTGGGTACCAGGGCATACTGGTGTAGAAGGAAACGAAAATGCAGATAAGTTAGCCAAACTGGGGACTGCAGACCTACCTTTAAGCCCTGAGCCTTTTTGCGGGATCTCTAAGACTACCGCAAAAAGGGCGATAGGAGAAAGAATGCTTAAAGAAACTACAAAAAAGTGGAAGCAAACCACCGATCAAAAACATGCAAGGCTTATGATTCAAGAACCTTCTATGAAAACATCTTCTCAGATCCTTCGTCTTAGCAGGGGTAAGATGAGGGTGATAGTTGGATTTCTCACAGGCCACTATCACCTAAGAAAACACCTTCATAGGATGGGAATCTTTAAAGAAGAACCTCTATGCAGAAAATGCAATATGGTGGAGGAAACTGCCCACCACATACTTTTTGAATGCGAAGCTCTGCTTCACATAAGGCACTCAAGTCTAGGTCTTGGAACAGAACTTGATACAATTCACGAAGAACCTGTCAAAAGCCTTTTGGCCTTTCTCAAGGAATCTGGCGTTCTCTGACAGTAATATCGAAAAACAATGGGGTTTGGTGCAATATTCCCTAGTGGAATCAGCACCTAGGGCTTTCCTGACCTCCCCACTCTATATGACTATGACTGTGACTATGAACTATGACTATGACTATGACTATGACTATGACTATGACTATGAAAAGCTAGCAGTCACACATCAAAATCCAATGTAAATTTCCTAAAAGAAATGGAGCAAAAAACCGGTATCAAGGCCATACCCTTCACTGATATCCCTACTAAATCTCCCGATGTATCACCTATGGATTTTTGTGCTTTCGGACTTTTAAAAACCTGCATTATCCAAACGTCGTCCCACAACCCTTACAGGACTCTGGAAAGCTGTTCAGGAGGAATGGGATAGAATACCTCTTCTGACACTTCAAAAGGCATTATTATCCTGGAAATTACGGTGTCGAAAGATAGTTCAGAATAAGGGCTATCAAATAGAACATTTAAAACACAAGAATTTTATGCAATTTAGTTTTGTGAATACAATATACATTGTCTAAAAAATGTGTGAACAGCCTCGGTAATACGAAAATATAACAGTAACTAATGTGCAAACGATAATCCGAACTAATTTTGTTCAAATAAATTTGTACCCAAGTGGTTAATAGATTGTCGTAGGCCTACATACGCAGCGTAAATAAAAAAAAGTTGGGGGGGGGGATTTTTAGGCATCTATCATTTAGTAACTCTAATTCTAGCTATGTGGTTAGACACGAGTTTCGGGTATATAACCCCTCATAAATCTTGATAGAAGTCAACTTAAAAGATGGCAATTGTAATTCGTTAATTCAGCAACATGTCACTAAATTCATGCCATAGCGTAGAGTTGTCTTCCAGAACCATTTCACAAGCAGAAACAAGTTTGAATGCGCAATTTTTGTTCTGTTGAATTAAAAAGCATTATGCATCATTGGAACATATTTTTATATTTAACTTATGATAGAGGTATTATTTTTTACAGGGCAAAAGCCGTATTTCCTATAATGTATTAATGGGAATTGAAGGATTGAAGGAATCCTTCTCTATCCTGTCAAAGTCACATGAAGTGTCAGTCTATACTTATAGCTTTTCATGCTACGATATTAAAAATATATTCTTGAATATTCGGAATTGTATCTGCTATAATGAACTCAATCGAGACCTATGTATAAACCAGCTAAATTAAATTATAAATGTTTTATGAATCGCAAACATAGTTCTATAGTTAGTACTTTAAACCTAATACTTACTACTTATGTATTAAACATAAAATATTTATTGCTCGTATTGCCGCAAAAAGTACTTCGAGGATGAACATTAAGGAACTAAAATTATTCGAATTGGAAGCAAATAACTTTCTATCACACTAAGCAGATTCAAATCCCTAAGTTATTGTAAATGTCAAATAAAACTGCATGTCATTCAAAATACACTGGTGTCTAAAAATAAGGTCACAAACACTTTTTTCAAAATAATTCAAAATTGCTACCAGAAAATTTAATAAAATTTGTATTTTATATATTTTGAAGAACGGGTAGTACAATGTTAGCCTCCAGTTTGGAATAAATGGTGTTTGGGCGTTAGTTTTGTAGAACAACGTGGAATTTGACCGTTTAAGCATCTGGAATTTTCTCTTGCAGTGTTGGGAGTATTGCGTTACAACGTTTAAGTTTGAGTATTGCGTTACAACGTTTAAGTTTGACTGTTTGCAGTGAGAATGAATTCTCATCATCGTTTAGTTGATTCAATGAGACGGAGAGCCATTGACAGGTTTGAAGCTGGGCAACCTCAAGCAGAGGTGACTCGATGGTTTCAAGTGGCACCAAAGTGGTATCCAGGTTGTGGAATCAATTCCAAACAAGTGGTACTATCATCAGGAAGCCCAGACCAAGAGTGACGACACCTGCACAGGATCGCTACTTGGCATTAAGTGGATGACGGCATAAGCAGACAACTGCTGCAGAGCTTCTCGTGACCTTGCTGATGAGCCTGGAAAAATAATTTCCAGGCAAACAGGATACAGACATTATGCAGAAGGGCCTTTATGACCGATCGCATTCAAACTTGTTTCTGCTTGTGAAATGGTTCTGGAAGACAACTCTACGCTATGGCATGAATTTAGTGACATGTTGCTGAATTAACGAATTACAATTGCCATCTTTTAAGTTGACTTCTATCAAGATTTATGAGGGGTAACCCGAAACTCGTGTCTAACCACATAGTTAGAATTAGAGTTACTAAATGATAGATACCTAAAAATCCCCCCCCCCAAACTTTTTTTTTTACGCTGCGTATGTAGGCCTACAACAATCTATTAACCACTTGGGTACAAATTTATTTGAAAAAAATTAGTTCGGATTATCGTTTGCACATTAGTTTCTGTTATATTTTCGTATTACCGAGGCTGTTCACACATTTTTTAGACAATGTATATTGCATTCACAAAACTAAATTACATAAAATTCTTGTGTTTTAAATGTTTTATTTGATAGCCCTAATTCTGAACTATCTTTCGACACCGCAATTTCCAGGATAATAATGCCTTTTGAAGTGTCAAAAGAGGTATTCTATTCCATACCTCGTGAACAGCTTTCCAGAGTCCTGTAAGGGTTGTGGGACGACGTTTGGATAATGCAGATTTTAAAAGTCCGAAAGCACAAAAATCCATAGGTGATACATCCGGAGATTTAGTAGGGATATCAGTGAAGGCTACGACCTTGATACCGGTTTTTTGTTCCATTTCTTTTAAGCAATTTACAGTGGATTTTGATGTGTGACTGCTAGCTTTGTCTTGATGGAGTTCCACAGATTGATGGCACTGTGGGTAAAGCGATGGTATTTCATTCAGAAAAATTGGCGATAAAATATGTTCCTGATAGTATTTGGAGTTAATCTCGACATTTTTCCCACTCTCTTTATTTTTAACTTGCCATTATATGAAAACTCAGCAACAATCATGAATCCCTTAGAAAAACTTTCTTTCGATTCTGTGAACCATGAACTTAATTTTTTTCTCCCCTTTTATGATAATAAATGACTCATTTTTTGCTGCAATCATTTAAATACACCCACGATTCATCTATTGTGACAATTGTTTTCCATTTTTCTTTGGATAAGTGTTTCTCATATAGAATTCGGCAGCGTGTTCTGCTTCAGCGATATGCTTTGGAGAAAGACGATGCACATTGCGTTTTTTCGCTTTCTTAAAATTTAAATCAACGTTTATCATTTTGTTTACAGTGGACACCGAGCATTTTAATAATTTTGCAACTGTCCTTTGATTAGGGGGATTTCTTTTTAACATTAAACAACGTACCTTTGCAATGGTCGAAGATGTCCGTTTCTTCCTTTTATACTTGTTTGGAATTTTTGTCCCACTTGAGGCTCTAATTTGACGGTTTTTTTCTTTCTTGTTGACGATATTACCTATCGACGCTTTAGATATCACAAAACCATGACTCTCACATCGTTTTTGAAAAACGGAATATGAATATTTCTCATCGGAAAGAGCATAAATATAGCCTTCGAACCACTGCTTCGTTAAAAACGCCATTTTGAATAAAAACAAACCTCTCAAGCCGCAGACGATAATTTTGACTTTTAAAAACATAGTGCAACTGCAGTTATTTCTTTTGCAGCAAACGAATTTTTATTACGACTAACCAAAATCGTCTAAAAAATGTGCGAACAGCCTCTATAGCAGTGCACGGTGGCCACACTCCATATTAGAAGGACCGATCCCGAGATAAATGCATCATAATTTGACCGTTTTTGATATAACCTGTATCTTAGCTAAAAATTCAACTTTTTTTTCATATTGTTATGTTCTTACATGCTTTCTCTCATAATAATATATCTCTTTGCCAAATTTCGTTGCAATAAACTAAATGTTTTTCCAGTTCTCAGATTTTATGTTTGTGACCTTAATTTTGGACATTATTGTACTTAATTGCTTTACACTTTTCAATATTTTTTGAACGAGAAGGGAAAATAAAATAAAATAAAAACTTGAATAAAATTAAAAACTTGATGATCTCTTCAGTTTAAATATACAGCTTAATTTCTCTCGAGAAGGATTTTAACTGTTCATCTAATTATTTATCATTAAATAGTCTTCAGGGAAAGAAAGCACTCTGATGGACTGAGGAAAATTTATGTAAACCATTGCTTTCATTATACTAATGTGACAACAGATGGCAGCACAACAAAATGAGAATGCACGATGCAATATTAACTTCGAAGGAAATCGTCTTGTCGTTATTTTCATGGCAACATGGGCTACTTTTTTTTGACTGTTAATTTTCAACCAGACAATGCGTGGCTAGCCCGGCTTTGCCGCCCGTGGTGTAAGGTATTAATCTGGTGTAAAATTTTCCGCAGATTTCAAATCCGTTGAAGATATATTCAATTTAAAAATGATTTATTGGGAGAAAATCATATTTTTCATTTTTTCTTATTATTATTTTCACAATCATAACTGAAAACCATACTATCAATCTAAACTGAAATTTTCCGCATATTTCAAATCCGTTGAAATTTTTACTCTACCTTTAACGGTATTGGAGTTAGAAAAAAGAACTGTGACTGTAAATCATTCCTCGGGCAAAATCAAAGCGGAAACGAAAGCAATAATTTCTCCGCGTTCTGTCGGAGGAAAAAAGCCTTGCATGTATCCATGGGCTGACGGGGCAAGGTCCTTTCCCGCGTTTCTTCTCTCACTGGTAGAAACGCATTGAAAAACCGATAGAGAATAAAACTATTAAATTCATTTAAAAATCTTCTAGATTTAATTTTAAAATTTCGCCACGACCCAATAATTGCAAAAAATTCAGACTACCTGTGTGCCTAATCTCATTGCTGTAAGTGCCATGGATCGTCAGGATTTTGCAACCGCGAAACAAACATATAAATAAACAAACACTTTCTTTTATAATAGTAGAGACGGAGTGTTTGAACTGATTTCAAACAACAATCCGTTTTTTCATACAATCCGTTATTCCATATAATTCGTTTCAGGCCTGTGTGTGTTAGTCAAAATAATTATATTCTCTTCTTACTAATTCCCTATGGTGTAAGTAAATTACACCTAGTCTATTGGTGAATTATGAAATTTTATGAATTATGAATTATGAAGGTGAGGCCTATGAAATTTGAAGCCCTCAGCAGCTACTTCACGAATGTGATTGTGAACAAGCTATCCTGAGGCACAGCCGCGACAGAAGAAGATAATGTAATAGGGCGAAGGCTGAGATGAATTGTATTTGGATCACATAGGGAAATGCTTGAAACCCAATGCCATAGAAGTATATTTTTATTCTTGTAGTTTTCAGCCCTGTATAAATTTACAGTGCAGGGCATATAGCACTTTTCAATTAAAAATTTAGTCACGAAACTCTTTTTTATGTTGTACTATACAATATAACGAAATTCCTTAAAAATTGTATCATTGCACACGAAACAAGAAAAGCACTGTAGGCTAAGTTAGTTGAGTTCAAAGCCAACCGCCTTTAAATTTAAAATTGCTTTGATACAAAACATATAAGAACATATATTCTGTTTTATTCTTAACTAAATGTTTTACTGGTAATAATTTCTTTATTATCATGAAAATGAGGATATGCATAAGAGGAAGATAACGCAGGTACTTTAAAATATAGCCAAATGACCAAACTTCTGCAATAGGAACAGAAAACACATTCTACCACAAAAATGCTACCACCTACATTGAGCTTCACTGGTAAAGTCTCCCATGACATGATACAATAGTAATCTTATATACTATCTCCCTCTCCCCATAATTAACCAAAGTTGTCGCCAGTTAGGTGTCTATTAGTTATTTTTCTCTTTATGTAAACTGTTTTAACTGCAAAGGAAAAAGCATGGTCAAATATGTCTATAAAGCCCCAATGAATCAACCAATCCAAAGAGAAAGGCATTAGTATGCTACAGCAATAACGAAACATAATTCGTAATTTTTTATATAATGTAATGAAACCAACTACTTAGATATTTTTTTGAAGCATGTAAACTACAAAAAAAAAAACCTTCCATTACACTTGCTTGTGGATCGAAATCAATAGAGACAAATCAATTTACCATCTATAATCTAATAGTATCTGGAGTACCTACTCATAATTTAATATTGTTGACGGAAGTTACAAATAACAGATCTTTCGGAATTTTATTTGAAGAATATTTCGCAAATAAAAGAGTATACTTACGTAAAGTTCACTTTGTGTGCTAGAAGATCAAAGGCTTCTGCTAGAGGCCCCGACATGTGTATTATTCCATCCTGAGTTTTGAGTTTGAGAAATGGGTGATACTGCCAATATTAAAATAAATTTGCATTTTTTTTTAAACACGCAATTGTTATAATCGATAAAAGTATTTATAATAATTTAAATTTATATTGATAGGAACGCAAAAGTTTTTTATATTGATTCGTGTTTCATGCGTATCCTAATCATCTATGTTTCGATTACTTTTTGGGTGTATTCCTCTTTTGTATCAGTACCTTTGTGTGTATGTACTTAATGTAGTCTGTCATGTTTTTGGAACAGCGTGGCTAAGTACGGCCCGTGTAAAAATCCCACAAACCCTATCTTCTGTTTGTAGCAAAGTGAGGAAAGATAGTGCAACTTCAGACTACCAAAAAGTGAACTGTAGATAAGGGGCCAAATATAGCTCTTACATCAAAGAATCCGATATGCCCAATTTTCTATTCGCGCAAAGGGTAGGAAGACAGTGCAACTATAGTGCACCAAAATGTGCACGGATGGTACAATAAAGTTACCAATAGGAAGTGATATCGTTACGCTGTCATATACTACTACATTGAAAGTTATCTACAATAGTGATGGTTAAGTTCAACAGTACGTACTCCCCCATTTGAATTTGGCGCAGCTTTGACTACTTTTGGACCTTGCGCCATAAAACCCCAATAACCAATTCAATACCCTTTAGAACTAAGTAGTTGTTGAATTCGATAGATGATATCACTATTTGATGGGCAGACATAGAGGAGTGATAAATCGTGCCAACTATATTGAGATTGCGGTTGTACTTCCAAATTCATTGCAGTGGAATAGATGATTGTGACGATTTGATTACCCTGTTTTTTTTTTATTTGGCAGCCTAGTTAATGCTACCCATCCACTTAGAAATGAGATTGAGTGGCACTGATAAATTAGGCTGAGATAATAGTAGCAGTTCATACCATCACAAGGCTTCAGAATTCCTATGAAATGATAAAAACACCTTATGGTGACAATAAAAGCAAAATAAAATGGAAACGCGTGTGAGAGCAGTGCTTGGTGGATGGTGTGTGTCGGATGAAAAGAGTTCAACATTTTGACCTAAATCTGTTCCTAAAGTATTTACCTGATACTACGAAAAAAGAAGTGACAATAATGCTTTCAATACTTTAGACAAGTCATGCCATAATAAACAGGATACAATATGCAAAGCCAGTGCCTTGAAATAAATTTCTAAACAAAGAAGTCTGCATTCTAGCATTCCCTTTCCTTAATTCTTATCAGGTTTTATGATGAACCACTATTGACTACTGAAAAAAATCATAAACTCTTGCTGCCGTTTGCTGACGACTGCTAAGACAACTACCACTTGCCTTCCAATAAGATTGAAGAGATTCGGATTCACAGCTCGGTTTCAAATGGTTCGAGTAAGAGTTTTATAAAGCACACATAGGGTATCATAGGTAAACACTTAGTGCTTAAATGTAATAGCAATAAATATAAGTCTCAGTAAACAGTTGACGGTTTGCATGATAGTGCTGATTCGAAAGTGAATTCTTTGTTACGATTTCGCTTGGAAACAACGAATCATCTCTCATATCACCTGATTTCAGCTTACAGTTCTCAAGAACACCTACAGGTTCTTAACATTTTTACAATTGTGACGCCTTTGAGAAGGATATCAAAATATTCAAGCATGTACACTCGGATTAGAATATGCCTTTGGATTGTCTTTGCTTCTTGGATTGACAAATGCCTTTTGGATTGAATTCTTATCGAAAGTTTTACTGATGAACTATGCTATTGATTACTGTGATAATCATAAACACATTGTTTCCATATGCTTGATTAAGCTACCGGTCCACGCCTTCCAACAACGTCGAAGAGATCCTTTGCGACAAGTCGAGATAGGTAATCCATTAGTTGTATAAAATGAAGAGCATCACAAGTACATTTTAAGTAAATATACACTGTTAACAAGTGGCAGGAAAAGGTGAACAAGTGAAAGGTGACAAGAAATGGTTAACAAGTTGCAGGAAACGGAAGACGGTTGGCATGATAACGCCTGTTTGCATACTTCACAAGTAGATTTCTGATGCGATTTCGTTAAAAGACATTGTACCTAAATAGTTCTTTATCGCCTAACGATTGCTTTTCAACGCTATTCTCAAGTACCTACTACCGATTACCAGCCTTTTTACGCTTGAGGCACTATTAAGAATAATATTAAAAGCTTGAGGTCTGCACACCCCTATTAGAAATGTTTTGATAACATGCGTTTTTCTGTCTTTTAGAGAAAATAAAACTTACTTTTATTTTTTATTTTATTAAATTTTTTTTATGTAGTGACACTAGAGGATGCATATGAATTCAATATTTTGAGAGCTCGAGAACAATTAATTTAGATAGTTAATAGGGTATTTTTCACTTCAAAATAGAAAGATAAAATATATTTAAATGCTTATAAACATGCTTATAAACAAAACATCACATATACTTTGGCTTATAATTACACTGGCCAAAATGTTTAATCTGTTTTTACATTGCCAGGGAGAGATGAAGTTTTTCTTATTAATTTTGGACCGCTGATTTCAAATAAGACGAAATAATCTCAATCAAGTACAATGTTTTGTGTGTTAACAATTAGCGAAATATGTATATGCAATACAATACTTACTTGTTACGTTTTGGTCAGCTATAGTTTTTGTTACATGCTAAAATTATGAATACTGTATCCACATATCACTGCATTTAAAAAAAAATGACGTAAAAATGTATAAATACAAAATTAAATTTATGTACTTGTATAACATCTCTTATATGTCATTTTGGGCTCTTAAAAACTAGCAATAATCTCTTCTCATTGAGAAATACCATATGCAATTATATTGAAATTTCATATTTATGTTCTGCTCTGATACCCTTCTATTTCATATACACTCACTGTCAAAATTTAAGCACGAAAGGTAAAATGCGAAAAAGCGACAAGTACAGCTTTGATTGACACGAAATGCGGTAGGAAAGTAGTAAATAAGTTTATGCATGAAACAAAACAAAGAATTAAATACAAAGATGAAAACAATATTGCATTTTCATAAATTATAAGATAAAGTCATATTGGAGTCACCATCAAAACGATGTATAAATCCAAAACAAATAAACAAAACAAACATTAATAGGGTATGTGACCACCCTTCATCCTCATGCAAAGTTTACAGCGTGTGACTATGCTTTCCATGAGGTCACATACCACCCAGAGTCAAATAATCGCCATAACTCCTTGAGAGCAGTTTACAACTCTGTGAGAGTAGCTGGGGGTGGGAAATGTGCCGACATAGCACGGCCGAGGGCATCCCAGAGATTTTCAATGGGATTAAGGTCGGGCGAGTACGCCGACCAAACCATACGCACAATCCCCTCACTCTCCAGGCAGTCGTTGACGATGCCAGCTCTATGGGATACGCATTATCATCCATTAAAATGAAAGAAGAACGCAATGCTGCAGTGTACAATCTCACAGAGGGTTCTAGGATTTCGTCCCTATGCCGGACGGCCGTCACAGAACCCCGTCTATAAATGTGGAGATTGGTGCGATATCTCATAGAAATCCCGGCCCACACCATGATGCTTCCACCTCGGAATGCGTGATGCTCGATGCTGTTCTGGGGCCGATTGCGTGTGCATTGTTCTCTCCAGACCCTTACACGTTTATCATCTGGATCCAGAGAAAATCTCGACTCATCCGTGAACATACCGTTAGCCCAATCAGACACAGTCCAAATCATATATTGCCGACACCACTTTAATCGTGTCCCTCTGGATTGGACGGATAGAGGAACACAAACTCGTGGTAATATAGTGATGTATAGTTCATTCATTTGTAGCCTTCGGTGCATAGTAGTAGCAGATATCGTCTTACCAATGGACGTTGCAACCTTAGATGTCACACGTGTGGA
Source organism: Metellina segmentata (assembly GCA_947359465.1). NCBI lineage: Eukaryota > Metazoa > Arthropoda > Arachnida > Araneae > Tetragnathidae > Metellina > Metellina segmentata. The sequence goes on from OX375875.1 coordinate 58,596,192, forward strand.
AGTCTCTTATCGATTCTGCTTCGCTACAACAGCAATATATGGATCTTCCGCTGGGGTCGTAACCCTTGGGCGGCAGACCACAGGTATTCGGACAACTATTTGGAATTGTTTCCATAATCGTGAAATGACGGAATGATGAACGCCGAAAAAAAGAGCAACATCAGTGATTGATTGCCTGCTTCAAGGCTTCCCACATAACGCCAGCACTCTCTATCTGCCATTCGTCTTCTGGAAGCCATATAAACACGTCGGTCTTGAAAACTGATCGTACGAAATTTCTAAACACTTTTTATCAGCACTTAGAAGCAACTCCTCTAACCCTTCACATTGCTGGCTTCTTATACGACTGCTTTTTTTGCATATTTCTCGACATGAAACCGTGATTGGCTGTTACATAACACATTTGCATACTTCCATCTACCTCTGCAGCAAATTACAGCCTCTCAAATTCAGATTTTCTTCTGGAAATTAACATATTCCTCTTCGTGCTTAACTTTTGGCAGTGAGTGTACAAAGAAAACAACATAATTAGCTGAAGCCTCTTCAAGGTCCGAGCAAAAGGGATATCACTTTTAGATCATCTTATGTTGATCTCTTAAAATGGACGTATTTATTCCAGTGATAGTTTTTCCCATGATATTATACGTCCTATACAATTCTACAGAAAGTGCAACAACTATGACTCCATATTTGCCCAAATTTTGCTGACAAACATTCAGTATATACCTTTTTATCAATGAAAAATACGACAATAGCGGTTCGGTTACAGTTAAATATTCTCTATCCGTAAAATAATCAGTGTTGTCACTCATAAAATTAATTAATAAAAGTTACATTTTTTCATCAAATTTTATTCGTATTTCATCAAGTAAAAAACAGTTCTAGCGAGTTAGTTCTAGATAAAAATAAAACCAGTTAATTCGACTTATTAGATTTTTCCTTTTAAATAAACAGAGATGTTGAACACATATTACATTTGGAACATTAATTTTTTGTGTAGTACTAATAGCATTATGAATTTTACTACAAAATCCCCTTGCAAACAAAAGGAAAGATTGCATCTTATGTTAGTTATGTTAAGAAAACGAATCAAACTTACCTCTCCAATAGCAACCCGAAAGTGCATGTCGTTCCTTCAGGTATACCTAAAATTTTAAGCATTTGGTAGAAAGAATCTTCTTAACGTCCAATATTTAGATTTGCACTTCAGTAACCCATGTTTTTAGTCACCCATTTAAGTTTCAAAATATTAATTATTAGTACATTCAATTCAACGGTGAAAATTCTCGATGCACACAAAAAGTGAATGATAATAATTACGACATTAGAAAGAATAAGGATAATGAAATTAATATATAAAATAGGTTTCAGAGTATTATAATAATAAAACTACAACAAATGCGCTAAGGAGAAAGGAGAATATATACATCAGAGCAAGTTACAAAGCTACACAACAATTAATAATAAAATAACTTGTCTTAAAATTGAATGTCTTCAGTACAGAACTACTAAGGTAACCCATTACCTTTTTTTAAATTGTGGTAAATCCATTTATTTCGACAGTTTTTTTTTATAAGAAAGTCACTGTTTTCAATAAACTCGTAGCATATATAGTAAGTTGCTTAAATATATCTTCAACTCATAAAATAATCCAGATTGATCTCCAGTCATTATAAGACGTTCTACAAAAGGTAATCTTTGGGTCTGTGTAAAATGTATTGGCCTTAAAAGAATTTGGTGACGAATATCTTAACGAATTAATTTTTCATCCTTCCCTTAAAGACAGCGTAAATCGACAGTTTCTCATGCCGGATGCAAGAGCGCTTAAGTAAAAAAAAAGTTATTTTGTTGGATACGAGTGCGAGTGTTAATCTCCGTAGATACGTTATTTTTATTAATTGATTTGAGCATGAAAGAAACTTAAGAAAGGGAATTCTCATTTCTTCAATCTATAGTTTAACTAATTCAACCCGAATAATGTCGGGTACCTTTTGCTTGTTCGTTATAAAATACCAGCATTGTATAATTTAAATGTTCCTGAACCAAATTTCGCGACTTTATACTTTAAAAATAATCGTCTCAAAAATGTTGCTTTTTTATATTTTTAAATTTCCAAGTGCATAGTCTGAACTTTTAATGTTTCGAAAATTGTACTAAAGTTATGACCTTGAAGTTCGTCATTACAACAAATCGTTAATATACGTACTACTTGCTAATGATACCTTCTATCTTGAACCATGTGTATTATAGAAAAAGTTAGTTCAGAAATATAGTCATATTTTCTCGGCTTGTAACGTGAATTGTGAGGAGATACAATCGGCGTGACGTCACAATCTCTTGCGAAAATGTAAATATTTAATTGAAAAATTATTTATTAAAAGAAAATCAAATGTATAAGGTATATATCTGGGGTAAAAGGTTTCGCATATTTCAAACTCATTGAAATTTTCAATCTATCTTTAACGATCTCGAATTTACAACAAAGCACTAAATAATGACAGTCAAGTTTTTTTTATCTGTTTTGCTTTCCTTCGCTGGTATCATTTGAGCGCAGGAAATTGAATCTGTGATGTCTCGAACACAATCAAGGCCAAATTCGTATGGTAAAAAATTTAAAAGTTACAATATAAAAATTAAGTAGCTAAAGAAAATCATATTTTTAGGTATCGGTCTAATGTAAAATTTTCCGCAGATTTCAAATCCGTTGAAATTTTTACTCCATCTAGGAGAACTAACTAGGAGATAGGAAAAAAAAACTACGTAATTCCTGTTAAAACTTTATTTGTTTTTTTAGTCCGCTGAAATATTGTTCCTCGGAAAATAAAACGGAAACACGGAAAAAATAAATTTAGAATCTGTCATATCATTAAGGTGTTCCCATTCTAGAGAAAACAATAATAATTAAATTCCCTTAAATTCATTTTAAAGTATTATAGATTGAATTTTAAATAAATGCTTCCAACAGTAATTGCAAAAACTTCGGACTGCCTGTGCGCCAAATCCCATTACTGTAAGTGCCATAGATTCGTCAGGAGCGTACATATAAACATACACTGCTGTTTGTAAAAAATGCAACACCATGAAGGAATCATCCGAATGAAATGAAATTTGCAGCAAATGTCAATTATAGGATGTTATTCAAAGTAATAAAGTTTCAGAGCAACCACGCATGCGTGGTGTGAGCAGCGTCCTCTGAACTGATGCTAAAAGCGTATAAAAAGAGGGCTATAGCTGGACGTTGAAAATAGTGCATGGTTTTTTTTAGTGACTAACGTTTCGTGAGACCTAAGTATGCCTTCATGACGAAATAGGGTGAATTTTCAACAACTTACGTAGTTTGTACGTTGGAAAATCATCGTCCTTCGTGAAGGAGGATTTTCCTTTAGCGCAATAGCAGCTCGTGTGCACAGGATCCCCCTCACGCCAAACTATCGACGGCTGCGTCTGCAATGGGCTCATGAGTACAAAGCCTGCCGGGCTGATTAGTTGTTGACAAGTTGTCTTTTCTGACGAATCCCGCTTTAATTTGTGTTAGACGCTATGCCTGTGAACGCTGCCTTCCAGAGTGCGTTATCGAACGTCATAGTGGCCGAACACCCAGAGTTATGGTCTGGGGTGCGATTTCATATCATGGACGATCTCAGCTGCTACGAATTGAGTGTAATCTGAATAGCAACAAGTACGTCCGTGAAGTGCTATAGCCCAAAGTCGTTCCCTTCCTTTAAGGCATCCCTGGAGCTATCTTTCAACAGGATAATGCACGCCCACATATTGCAAGGAATGTTCGAGACTTCTTTTCAGCCCAACACATGCAATTTCTTCCTTGGCCTGCTTATTCGCCGGATATGTCGCCTATTGAGCATATGTGGGATTTGTTTGGTCGACGTCTCGCTCGTAATCCGCGTCCTATAGCTTCAAAAAACGAACTTTGGGTGCGCATTCAAACAATATGGAATTCTTTTCCACAAGCAGACATTCACCATCTGTTTCACTCCATTCCACGTCGTATAGCAGCAGTTATTGCAGTGCGTGGAGTTTACACCAAACACTGATTTCAGACACTTAATATTGTTTTTTTTTGCTTTGAAATTTTATTAATTTATTTGTACTAATACAAGCCATTTGTGTATTAAATTTCATTTAATTCTGATGACTCCTTTATGGTGTTGAATTTTTTACAAACAGCAGTATACAAACAAACACTTCTTTTTAAAATAGCAGAGATGTAATATAAGCTTCAATTTTAGTTACACAATATGAGACAGTGAAAACGTAATGAAGGCAATCACTTATTTATTAAATTATGCAAAACATTTGAAGTTTTTGCTGATAAAAATATTATTTATTATTCTAAACGCGCCTTCTCAAAAAAGTGACGCAACTTTAAAAACATATTTTTTATGAGAATCAAATGAATTTGGAATTCGTAATTTGTCTTACTTCTCCAACTAAATGTCGTCAAATTCGTTGATATGTTTGTGTAAAAATTGTATTTTATTTCCTGATTTGTTGGTTAGAGTGTATTGTAAAAAAGTGCTGTAAATTTGAATTATATATGTTTTGATTTATATAACACTTTTCGATGGTTTGTTTGAGTATAGCTAAATTGTTTATTAATTGAAAAAAGTACAAATTCAATTTTGAGTTACGTCATTCTTTTCTAGAAATGGCAAATTATTCCTTTTACGAGTCATAGTGCCATTTTCAATAAGATTTTTACAATTGACTCAAAACATGATAAATGTAAGTAATATTACCTGAATGAACATATAGACGGATAACTCTATTATCCTTCGAATTCCTTGTAACGTCTCCAAAACCTGCGATTTCCGAGGATTGGAAAGTCAACAAGCTTCTAGAAAATTGGACAACTTATAGCGCGTGTAACCACTTATCACTGTTCACTGAATAATGATAATTCGTCACGATATTTTATTTTCTGAGCAAATTTGCCTTTTTTGTGTAACACTTACCCGACACAGTTCACGTGCATAATGATTCGTGTCTGCCAAACGGTAGACCAGTTAAGCTATTTCTTCTGAAATATTCTCGTGACAGGATAGTTCGGTCCCTCATCGTTGGAGCGGCATTATCAATTTAACATCACTTGAACAGGGTGCAACTGCTTATGTAACGAGATAACTAAGCTCGCCCATGCCAGATCCAGCACAAATGATACCTACATTATACCGGTCTCCCTATAATTACCAATCAATATCGCGTGTAAGAGTCACATATTTAAGGAAAAGGACGCCTATGACTTGGTAACTAAAATAATCCCAAATTACCTGGACGATATGTCGCTCAACCTGTTTTCACTTATTCTTCAGATAATTTTCATAGTGTTGGTTAAACATGTTTTATTCAAGGACATTGGTATCGATAAAATGTTTAAGTTGTTGTTCTTTTCATTTTTTTGAAGGCAAAATTGATTTTTGAAGCGATCTGCAAATTGAAGTCTTGCGTCTAACAAACACGAAGGCTAACAGTGAAATGGCTATAAACAAAGATATTTTTACTCGCTTGCGCATGTACTGTTACTAATACCGTAGGGATTAAAACTCGTAAAGAAAAAGGTCATTTTCAAAACCGAAATAAACCGAAGAAAACCAGGCTTTCAATGTTTTATTTTGGATTACTGTTGGACTGACGAAAAACAAGTCTTACTGAAAGTTACTGTTTTTAATCGTATTATTTATGTTTTGGGTGTAGTTGAATTTGATTCATGTATAATTATTTAGACTGTTTTAAAATCCCTGGGGATTCCAGAATTTTCATTACTGGCAATAGTATTGTAAATTCTAATTCTGTTGATAGCGTATATCTCTAATATTATAAAAGGAAATGTTTGTCTGGTTTTTTTTTCGCGGCCGCAAAATCCTGACGATTCTATGGCATTTACAGCAATGAGATTTGGCACACGGGTAGTCCGAATTTTTTGCAATTTTTGGATCGCGGCGGATTTTAAAATTTAATCAAGAATATTTTTATATGAATTTAATAGTTTTATTCTCCACCTGGCTCTTCAAACGCGTCTTTCCGGACAAAAGAAGAAACACCCGAATCTAGACTTTTTCTACCCACGTGACCTTGCCGTCAATCTTTGCAACCATGCCATATTTTTTTCCTCACGAGGCACGTGGTGTTGGTTTGTTTCGCAAACCAACACCACGTGCAAGGGCAACGCCGGGTTAGCCACGCAGTGTCTAGTATATCATATTTTTCACTTCAGAACTTTGGGTTGCTCGTCGATTGTTGCCGGAGAGGGGCTTTGGATAAAAAAAACCTATATCGAAAAATACAATAGCCTTTGGTTATATCGCCTATATGACTGTATTTTTCTTTTTTGTTACTGGTCTTCAATTAATTATCGTTTTGAGAACGGAAGAGGTAGGTGGGTAGGAAATGTAGTTGAATTAATGTCTCACTGGAGCAATACAACGGGTTATTGGCGACGATGTGGGATCAATGCCGAAGGAAATGATCCGAGAGCAAGTCATAATTCTGAAGACGAGGCCAAAATTTGATCTGGCTCTCCACTCTAAGATCATCACACCACGCCAGCTTGAGGATATTTGAGACCACGACAAATTTAAAATACACTAACTCACACGTACACGACGATGCGAACAGAAAATGAAATCTTATTATACTATTGTAAAATTGAGAGCTCTAAGATTTGTGTCAGACAGTTGTCCAAAGTTAAATCAGTATAAAAGATTTAGTTGCCTCGTAAATGTGGAGAGAGGGAATTCAATTTGAATAACTTACTTCGTATTTACTGTTATTCTAAAAGAAAATACCTTCGATTTAGAGCTAAACCATTGAAACTATTTTGTCTTTCGGATCTTCTTGCTCAAAAGAAATGAATGACATTGATTATTTGAGTAAATATGCTAATAAGATTGCAATGATATGCTTAAAAAATGTTGTTTCTAACATATGATAAAAAATTTTATCTGAAAAATATTAGCATAATCGGTAGCACAAATCAATTAATTATACATTACACAATATTATTAGGGAAGGAAATATTAGTCAAACATAATGAATTGAATTGGTTTCAAAAGTTCTATTTACAAAGTTGTTGTTCACTGGGAGTGTCTTTTGATCAATCAATATATTAATCATTATCATAATTGAGCTATTAGACGATACATTTGAGAAAATGAACCCTAAACAGGTACAATATGAACATAAAAAATGTACCTAAACATGACAACTACATGCGAGGGTTGCTATTTATATTTCTGGCCTTGGCCTCTGGTAAGTGTTGCTAGGCAACCGCTGACGTTTGCAAGCGATAATTTAATATTTTTAACCATAATTTCTTTAGAAATTTTTGTCGTTTCAGCGTGATTTGTGTTGTTTACAGTAAATTGAAAAATTCATCTCGGGCAAAAAATGGAATTGACTCGTGAACATTTTCGTGCGATTATTTATCATAACTTTCGACGTTGATTATCAAGACAAGTGCTTCGATGAACTTAATTCTTTATACAGCGAGAAGGCACCAACTTACAGCACTGTAAAAAAACTGGTATAACGAATTCAATCGTTGACGACGTTCGCTCCAGGACGAATTCCGTGAAGGTCGTCCAAAATCGTTGGGCCAGAAAATATTGATGCTGTGCATGAAGTGATAAAGTAAGATAGTCATATGACATACCGTGAAATTGAGACGTCTTTGGGCATTTGTATGACAAGCATCAATAAGATATTACATGAACATTTGGCCGTAAGAAAGATTTGTTCGCGTTGGATCCCGCATAATCTGACAAACGGTCAAAATAAGGCTCGTGTCGATTGGTGCAAGGAAATGTTGAAAAAATACGTTCAAGGTACTTCAAAGGATGTGTATAACATCTACACAGGTGACGGATCATGGATCTGTACATATGAGCCCGAAAAAAAACAGCAATCGACTGTATAGGTCTTCCAAGACGAGCCAAATCCAACAAAAGTTGTTCGCGAAAGAAGCACATCGAGGCAAATGGCTGTTTGTTTCTTCGGCATTACCGGTCACGTAGCGACAGTGGCGTTAGAGCAACGCAGGACGGTCAATTCTGAATGGTACACGACCATTTGTTTGACAGAAGTCATCGGAGAAATTCGAAAAAAGCAGAAGAGGCGAATCATTCTTCACCACGATAATGCGAGATCTCACTCATCGGCTCAAACAAAGGATTGACTGGTCAAAACATTGAATTGATGGGTCATCCGCCGTACAGCCCTGATTTGGCACCCAATGACTCTTTTTATTTCCGGACATCAAAAATAAATTACGTGGTCAACGATTTTCGACACCCGAAGAAGCGGTTCATGCATTCAAAACGCATGTTTTGGAGGTACCCCCGATCGGAGCGGAAAAAGTGCTTCGAAAATTGGTTCAAACGCATGCAAAAGTGTATTTATCTTCATGGAGAATATTTTGAAAAATAATTAAACCAATTTCGATCATAAATATTTGTTTTTTCATTATTAGGCCAGAAATATAAATAGCAACACTTGTAACAAAAAAACTTTGCGGAGGATTTGATGTGGTTTACTGGTAAATGCTGTATGAAAACCTTACTAATTTATAGAATATACATCTGCGAAGGATAATTTCACATCCTGAATTGCTCTCCTAAGGTGTATTTTAGTTTAATTTCTTATTGAATTACAGAGTTTATAGCTTTTCTGTAATTGACCTAAAAAATGTTATGCATGTGTCATTTATGTTATGCATTCATAAACTTTTTTTCTCTCTTTATTCAGCACAAATACTTGAGAAAATTATTTCCCTATTCCTCTTTCTCACTCTCTTTTTTAGACTGATATCACCAGTGCAAAGAATAAACACCCGTCGCTACTAATTGGAGCCAGACGTATTGGGCAGAATAATCAAAACGTGATATTTATCTCTCGATTTGTTTGAATATTGCTGTCTTAGTGATACCCGTCACTCCTTTACTGCCAAATTACGTCTTAACGTGAAATACCAAATACTTACACAAGCTTTCTTAAATATTTCTCTCAGTCCCGTAGACATATCGTGTAAAAATATAATTTTTTATTGTCTCTTCTTTTTGATAGTCGTACAAGATTTTTAACGAATTGTTTCGTCAAAACAATTCGTTCATACCCTTAGCCCCGTAGATATACTATCGTGAAAAAATATTTTTTTTTCTTGCCCAGGGCTTCTTAACAGTTGCTTCAATAATACTTTCAGCCCCGTAGCATATCATGTAAAAATATGATAGCCCTAATCTACTTGACAGCTGTACGAGCTTATTGACGAGTTGTATCAATAATACCCTCAGCCCCGTAGACATATTTTTTAAACGTGATTTGTTTTCTTGCCTTGACCACGACATGAAGAGATCAAAGACGAATTTTCATTTGTTACGGAGAGGGGACGACTGAATAACTAATTTCCTTAATTAATTAAGATTTTTTAACTTATTCATATCTTATGTGAATAAGTATAAGCATGAAACATAAGCATATAAGCATGAATATAAGCATAATAATATAAACATGAAAAAACAAACCATGAGACAATTATAACTTACCACTTTTTCCGTTATGGCGCGGTGAGCGACAATATTAATTTCATGCCCCTTATACTGCCTTAGAATTAGTACTGCCACCATGAAACATATATAAAACAAGTTTCGAATAGCGGGAAAAAATTACGACATTTTAAAAAACACTGAGTTTTATAACGTTTAAAGTTCCTCACACTCATTCTTGAAGTGCTAGTTCTCACAGAGTAATGCTTGCTGTAATTACACAGAGTTTGAATTGTAATCGTATAGATTTATTTTGAGTGACTTTCAAATTATGATAATGGGCCCCGAACATTGAATAAATTAGGTGCATGATAAGGGCAGTGTGCGAAATCGATTTTGAGAGCAACACGCACTATTGGTCTGAAAAATACAAGTTGATATGGTAATAAAGAATCAAGCTTGCAAAAGCAAATAAAGGTTGAATATGATATACTTAATAATAGAGATTTGAAATGCCAGTTATATTCCAAATGTTTGTTCGACCACAAAGTGATTAGATTCGCTAACTTTCGTCTTAGATCGAATAGATTTTGAATTTGCCACAGAAAGATGAAAAATTGAGCTGTTGAAGGGAAAAGTGTGAACTATAATTTAGAGAACCAAACATAAAATGCAAGGGAAATATATTCTGAAAAAGAAGCAAACTAATTTCCCAGTTATTTCGATCGAAACACTCAAATGTCTTATAATAAGAAATGCTAAATTTTATATCGATAATACTGTTCATCTACTTGTATGGCATACCTTAACCAGTAACCATATTATTATAGAATGTAATTTTGATATTTGATATTATTTATTCATTTTGATTATTTAAGGAGCTGTGATACACTTAACCTGAGATTAACCTGACATTAATATTTGCGAAAAAAGATTTAAATTAATATCTATTAATTAAGATATTTGAATTTCTCTATTCAGTTGTTGGTGATAATCTATTATCTCTTAACTTTGGTCTCAAGTGGACCACTTAAGTAAGGTAGGTTCCAGGCTACATTTTATATCTCTGCACCTTATATGATTTAGAAGAAAAACAACGATGAATACAACAGATGGCACTATTGCTATTACTGGGACATGCTGCCACAATAATGTAATATTTTTCTTTTTTATTTAGTTGGTTCAGAAGATTTATTCAAGAAAGTATTGTCATGCTCTTATTCAAGTCGTATCATAGGTCACAGTATTGAAAGTTTAAAAAATGCTTGTAATTTAGAAACATGCATTTAATTTCATCATATCCTTAAAAGTCTTTATTTCAATTGTTTGCGACTGTTGAGGGATAGTTAGGTATATTTGGATGTGTGATTCCGGCTGTATTGCCGCTTTTCGTTACCTTGCCTCGACTTGAGTGCGTCGTCTCTTCCTGGCATTTAGGAGAATGGTGCTCCTATTGTCATGGTAAGATGACGCACTGATATTGTTTCAGATTCCGTAAAAAACTGTGTTAGAACACTTGTATTATTGAATTGCTTAAAATTAATAGTTTGGGCTAATACTTTGTTAGACATAAGTAAACATATTTTGAACTAACTAGATAATATGATTTCCTACTTTGTTGTATTATCTTTGATCATGCCATAATTTTACTCTTAGAAATTAAAATTCCAGTAACGTAAGGATACGTGGTCCCAAAAAGCGTTAAAGTATAAGCTATTTTCCGTAATATATATTCTGGTTGGTTGGCTAGTTGGGGTTTTATGGCGCAAGGGCCATATTTGGCCAAGCGTATATATTCTGGAGAAATCGTTTTCCAAAAACTTGCATTTACAGTAAAGCAGTTGCAAAATTTTGGCAAAGAAAAATAAACGGACATTTTTTTAGGGTTCTTTGAAAATTAGTTGTATAACGATCCAGTGTTTACTTTACTCCTGGTTCCCAAATAGAGTTTTACTTGCGGGTAATATTAGTGCATAATCAATCTCATCCGCCTTTTTTATTTGTTTCCAAGGTGTCCTGGAAGAAAGTAATGAAAAATGATGTGTTTAATACGTAAAAAAACAAATCCAGTTTGGGTATTAAACTCAATTAGACCAGTGCTAAAATTAAAGAAAATGTCAAATATGAGGATTCAGATGAACCAATGAATCTCAAAAATTCATATTTAGTGAATAGCAAAAGTGCATGGATTGTTGGGAAAATTATAAATATATTTAAGAAAAGTTATAATTGTTAAATTACAATTTCTTAACAATTACAAATGTAAATTGTAACGTCAAAAGTTCTCTTTGTATGGATATAATTGAAATTTTTCCGATGTAGAAGGCATTAAAGAATAAAACTTTGATGTTGATGCTATTGTTTCATTCAAACTCGTATTACTAATTCGTAGTATGAATTTTCAAAATAAAGCTATCTTTCCTCTAACCAAAAAATAAATATGGTGCAATGACATATCTTTTCCAAAAGCGTTTCATGAACTCCTATTTTAATTTTTACCAAATTCCACTTATACTCGTTATATTTCGCTAATACTTATTTTTTCATTAATAATGTACTTTTGAATTGAATAATGATATTTTGCTTTCTGAATACGCAGAAACCGATTTTCTAGAAAATGTGTCATGTCTCCCTGACTTATTTATCTATCATAATTGTAATTAGCGATGGAAAGTATCATAGATGATCTTATACCGGATAGAATTAAATTGATCATCTAGAAAATCATTTAATTTCTATAAGTGTGATTGAAAAATCCCTCAACTTTGTCTACTCTTGTAAAATTTTATGTCAACTGTTTACGTGTCCCTTTTTTTTTTGCGTGAACTACGACACATATATTTACAAAACGTTTTTCTTTAAAAAAATCATGATCCAAAATATAAAATGTTTAATTATACACACTTAACACATTTTACTGTAAAAAAAGAGTTGGGATTACATAAAGTCAAGAAACCATAGCCTTAATACTGAAAGCAAAATCATGGTTATACTTTCATATATACATGGTGACTTTTCATAGAGAGAGAGAGAGAGAGAGAGAGAGACGACGCGGTTATTGTACACTACCCAACAATAACGGATGCCAGCGGATTTGCCTAAATTCCGACTACTTGTTTGAGGGTGTTTTTCGTGGAATGGCCTGGGACCTTTGCGTGTGGTTCCTGATAAATTCAAGGCTGACGCCTACATGAACATTTTGAGCAATCAGGTTCTTCCTACGCTCTGGCAATTTTAAGGATTGAACGAATGTTTTTCCAGGACGAAAACGCTCCATGTTGTGTTGCAACCTCTGTCAAGCAGTGGTATCAAGATACGGATGTAAAACGTCTTCTCTGGCCTGCGCAGAGTCCAAACCTAAACCCCATAGAGCATTTGTGGGACACGTTAGAGCGACGCTTACGGACCAGGGAACCACGTCCGAAATCTACAGCTGAGCTGGCGACATTCTTGCAGCCGGAATGGACACAAATACAAATAGCTGTGCATCAAAACCTTGTTGAAAGTATGCCCTGAAGGGTTCCTAGTGCAATTGCAGCACGTGGGGGACTATCCCTTTTTAAGGCATGTATTCTTTCCCTTATACCATCACATCTTGCTGTACGGTTCAATAGTGTAGGGTAATGTAGTTGGTATGTGACATTTGCATTTGTTTGAAATTTGTTTTATTTTCGGTCAGTGACTTCAGAAGATATAGTGTAGCAATTTGCTTCATGTTCGTTGTTTCAATAAAAACTTTTATTATTCGAAACATCGGTTTCATGCTACGATATCAAGAGACTAATTTTTTAATTGTTTATTGTTATTTATAGATAGTCTAGAATGATTATAGAAGTAAGTTATGGTGTTGTATCATTCTTACTGGCAAATGGATGAGAGCATCGTCTCTCTGACATTAAACAGATGACGCAAAAATTATCAAGGAAGGATGACGCCTCTTCTGCCATAGAATGATAACGCAGTGATATATTTCTTTCATTTTTTGTAAAAATTAATGGATTATAACATATAGACCAGTGATTTTCAACCTTTTTCACCCCATGGTACATATACACAAATTACTAAAATATTCCGCTTCAACCCAAATATTATTCATATTTATATATTTTACTGACAAGACAAAATTATATCATTTTGACTGAAAAGAACATAAAGAGACTGAAATGTAAATATTTTCATATTTTAATTCATGGAAGTTCTGTCATTTACATATTTTTCTTAAAATACGCCAACTTTCCACAAACATTGAGGAATAGATGGATGGTGCAATCATAAGTTATTTCTAATTATAATATCTACGCTTCTTACAAATCTTTTCAAACATCTCTTATATATTTCTATATTAAAGAAATTTACGTATTGATTCAAATAAAACAATATTATTTTGTACATCTTGAATTATAATGTACATCTTGGAGCAGATATTCTGTTCATGTATACAACTTCTCTTTCATTTACCTCTACATCACAAAAAAGATATGAGCAAAATTTAGTTTGTGCTTTTGGATAATACCATTTAGTTTTACAGAGCATTATGTTTCTGTTAAAATTTTATCTGTCAGCCTCATTAAAATTTAGAATAATTTATTACAAATGAAAGAATTGCTCAACTGGTATACATTAAAAAAAACTTTCAGTCCATCTACTAGAAAAATCGATTTAAATTTTTAGTCGTTGATTTCAAACCAAAAAAAGCTCACCTCTAAGCTGAAAATGATTTCAGTGTCAATATTTTTCTGCTCGATGTCTTCGATAGAATTTATTTCCCTCTGAGCATAAAAAATTCACTCATCTCATAAAAAATAAATGTGCTTTTATTTAGTGACATTAAGTATATTAATTGATTAACGATATTTATTATTTTTAAATTATATGCTACCAGTACGAAAATAAGTGTCCTGTAAGTGTCGATGAATTTAAATGTTTTTTTATTACCAAAGATTGTTTTAGGAACTGCAAATACATTGCTGGCCATGGACGATGCAACACCATCAAGAACAAAAGGTATAACAAAGCCATATTTATTATACAAATATCATAAGGTACAAGTGGGAAATGATGGAAATTACAGCTCTGTTTGCGGATTGTGAAGAAATCAGTATTTTGTGTAGCTGCCATGAGAGGCAATAGCTGTTGCTACTCGTCTCGGTATTGAAAGAAATAGACTTTGCATGTGTGTTTGTGACACACGTTTTTCCACACGTTGTCAGAATTCACATGGCGTAACCATGGGTGGTCTGTGGTGTGTCAATCGTTGGGGGATCATCGACCAGATGTGTTCAATGGGGGGATTGATCTGGTGAACGGGTGGACCATAGAAAAAGTTAAGCCTGGTTGACATTAGGAAATTGTTGCTCCACGTCGCTGACAAAAGTTGACACGAGTTGACTGCCCCGAAATTAAGGGAGACGCTTCAGAAGGAATAACACTCCAGAGTCTATGACTCCGACTAGTAGGTTACATGACTACTAGGGATTAGAATATATTGGAGCCCTTACCATAACGCCATGTGACGGACCGTTGTATCGATGCATGATGCAAGAATCATACGGTCTGTCACCGCGTCGCAATCAGACGAATATGAGTTTTGAAGAAGAACAGAATCGAAAGTTTCATGGCAAAAAAAAAAAAAACGATTTTATGTTATTCGTTTAAATATGTTCGGTGTTACATGCATCATGGTAGTCGTAGACGCTTGTGGTGTAGAGTCAAAAGCAATTTCAGCACTGGATTACTTGAAAATTTCACTGCGGATGACGACTACATGGAATTGTAAGTGCTAATACAGGATGTACAACACATCTTAATTCTTGAGTTTGGGTTCGTGTTGCTGTACTGCAATTCGTATCAACCATGTGGTG
This sequence comes from Metellina segmentata, assembly GCA_947359465.1. Lineage (NCBI taxonomy): Eukaryota > Metazoa > Arthropoda > Arachnida > Araneae > Tetragnathidae > Metellina > Metellina segmentata. The sequence goes on from OX375875.1 coordinate 58,611,550, forward strand.
TTGTTCGTGACTACATGGAATTGTACGTGCTGATACAGGATGTACAACACATCTTAATTCTTGAGTTTGGGTTCGTGTTGCTGTACTGCAATTCGTATCAAACATGTGGTGTTGTTCGGTGTTGGGACTAGACTGTTGCAGTGGTTGACATCGGTCAGTTCGTTCCTCCTGCACCCACAGATTCCATATTCACATCATTGGAGTATGATTTCGTCCAACACGAGCATTGATTTCTCGGAAGGAAAAAACGAAGTCACTGTTAACATTTCGCCAAACTCAGAGTTGTGTTCATATACATCATGTATTTTTCGAAGAGTCATAGTTAATCTTTCTATACACAGAATAACAGGAAACACAATTGTAATATAGACTTAAAACAGGTTCTCTGTTCTCTCTCTTTTTACTGCTAACATCGGCTCTACTGGCGCACATAAATTGCAGATGTATTATAGTACTAATCACTTGAAAATAATTCTTTCATAATCTACATACACACAGAGAACATTTCAAGAATTTTGAATGATTCTTTTATGGTGCATTTTAAATGGTCAGCCGTGGGTGGTCAGCAGTGTAGATTGGTCATTCAGTAGGGGACATAATGAACAGTGAAGTACAAACTTGAAACTTTTAGAGCAAAAGGGCTACACCTTAAAAGATTAGTTTTGAATTTCATTGCGGTACTGAGGGTACTTTATGAGTTTGTTTATGTGTAAAATTCATCATAAAACCAAAAAAAAAAAAAAAAACCCGCATTGTTTCACTCAGGATACATTTGAAATCGTGGCTACGATATCTGATCTGACAAATTATTTTAAATAACCTTTAATCTATTTATTGCGTTGATACGAGCAATTCAGATACCATGAAGAAATCCTAATTTCATATCCTTATCTATTCGAAAACAATAGCTGAAAACGAAAATAAGCGTTTTAGTTCAGCAATATTTATCCGTAAATGTTTCATATCCTTATTTAACCTTAATAGCAATTAGGTTCATCTAAAACAGTTTTTTTTAAATTCTATTCAGTAATTTGCCTTTTCATTCGTATAAAATAGATCCAAAGCGCTATGAAAAAAAAAACGAGTATCATATCAATACATTACAGATGAGTGTTACGATAGTTATGACGTTGGAGTGTGCGTAAAAAATGAAAATTTAAACTTTTTTCAGGCTATTTCTTATAAACTTCTGTGAAGGATGTTTAATGCTAAAAATTTAATTAACATGAATTATTCTAGAAACTCTAATTAAAGGAAAATTATCGTATTCTAGATTTCGTATACATTTATATTTTGATTGAAAGCTCCAGTTTGATTTATTACACCAGACGAGCTTTTAAATACCTATTCTATTTATAAAATCTATGGAATTTCTAACTTTAAAGCACATAACTCCTCTCCCATCACCACAAAAAAATTCTATCTATATATTTGGGTTTAAAAACTAGTAATAAATTACCGGTTTTTTCTAATTTTTGAAAATTGTTGAGATGTCCAGATATTGAAAATTTAACTGTTTTCTAGTCATTTAATGTGTTATTTTTATTATTTTTCTTCGTTTCTAATACATATACTTCAGGAATCAATTTAAACACAGCAGCATGGACAAATGCTCTCTGTATGGGGCTATTCAAATGTATAAATTTCCAATGTGGAAAACCGTGGTTGAAAATTACGTGCTGTTCTCCTTGGATATATCCCCTAGGTGATTAATCCTGGACCGTCGTCAATAGCCCGTGTTGCTCTAGTACGACGTTAAAAATGACCTATGTCCAATACGGACAAACAAAAAAAATTAAAACCTTGAAAAAAGTGTAAAAAGAACTTGCTTCTCCAGCTGATTTGGGCCATGCAAGATTTGCCTTGAAATACTTCAGGAGGTGGCTACTTCCATATGAGGACTGGCTTCAGGTATATTTTCTAGACATTCTATTTTCAATGTATTTTCGTAATAGAAAATTTAGGCAGCACAAAAATTCTGTGTAATTATTTTTCCATGATCCTTAATCTTACTAAAGGTATCTAAGTACAAAGTATAAAGTATTTTTCGGAGTTGCATTATCCTCAAGTTCTATATAATAGAATTAAAAACAGTAGCAGGTAAATCCAATATGATAGGCTGTCATTATAGCATAAAGTTTCTTTTGAATATTTTTAAACATAAAATAGATTCATAGTTTATTATTGCTATTAATATTCATTAGCATTCTACTATCATAACAGTAATTGGATTTGATCTCATGTGGTTAAAAGTCGACAAATAATTCAATGGTTGGGATGTATGCATTTTTAAGTTTGTCTGTACTATCATAAATCTATAAGAAAATCTGTGTTGTGAAATTGAAATACTATGTGAATGATAATTTCCTTACAAAACAGCTTCACAAAATGTTCCTAAACAACCATGGGTATCATTATACCAACGTTAAAGCTATTAGTATGGAAAAAGTAAACTATATTTCATATATTGTTTGTTCGTCATATCATGTTGCTTATATTATTAAATTTATAGCACTCATAAATTCAATGAAGTTTCGAGAGAAAAATACGTAAGATTTCAATTCAATTCTGCAATAAAACAAATTTTTAGCTTTTTAATTTTAGGTTGGGAATTTTACGAAAAGAAAAAACACACTACACACATTTTAGAAATTTAAATAATTTTATTATATGTCAATCCACATGAATGGCAACATTCTAAGCAGATAATTAAATTAATATTATTTACTATTTTTATACTAAAACTATGTTTTGTTCAATTGGATATACGGCTTAAAAACAGTTCAACGTCAAAACATTTTCATGTAAGATAAATTACAGTTGGTTAGTGTTAAAGACTAAAGGGACGTAACCACAGGCCTCAATTTCGTGTGAAAGCTTTAGCTATACTTTTTCGTATAAGCAGACTTCACATACTTTTGTATGAGAAACGAAATTTTTATACTTTCTTTCCAATACTATGGATTTGAAATTATGTGATAAGCAACACATTTAGATGTATAGATAACTCAAAAATAAAATATGCACTCAAAAAAGGCTTAAATATTTAAAAATAAATTACCAATGAAAATAGAAAACAAGACACTAATAGTATGTTAATAAATGTTAAGAATGTAAAGTATCGGTTTCCTTACACCACGCCTTTGAAAATCATAGTTTTTAGTATATTTTGAATCTTAGTAGATTAAAAATGTCTTACCATGTAAAATATTATTACAGAGTTTGATGAACAATACATATTTTAAATACATATACATATAAATACACACACCTCATAATACATACTTCCTAATAATATTTTACAGATTCATGTTGCTGAATTCTTGGGGTTCCATACTTTTTACGGTTTCTTCAACGGCTTTCAATTCAGTTGTAATCTTACCAAGGTGCTTTCTCAATTTATCCGAATACATTGACTTGGCTCCTTTTTGTAGATCTGTCACTGAATCGTACATGGTCAAAAGGTTCAACATTATTCTCCCGGCAACTGGTAATGATCCCAGCCTCTGCTGTTCAAGTGGAAGTGCAGGTATGCATTGAAAAACAATGGATTGCAGCTGTCCAAATTCCATCTGCAAGGCCATTCTGCTAAAGTCAAGCTCAATCGGATGTTTCCTGTAAAGAATTCTGCAGAAAGAAAACAGTATCAATATATATTATATGAATACATTTATGAACAAAGAGATTATAATCAGGAAAATATCGCCTTTACACGAGGAGTTACCGCTGTATACCGTTAGGGACTAAACAGAGGATCATAGGGTCATAACCAGGGATACATTAACTAGCACTGCTTGTCCTTGTACCAATGAGGGGAACGTAGAATTTTTCTATAAGTGTTGGATTTTAAGCAGGACAGAATTTCTTCTCTGAGAAAGCAATATCCCTTTTTCTGGTTTCCTTTGCTCCAGATTTTGCCAAATCGTCATCTCTTTCGTTTCCTGAGGTGATGATGTGAGAAGAGATTAATTTAAAAGTAATATTTGGATTATTTGTTGAAGCTCACTAATATATTATTAATTCTTTATAAGAGAGGATCGTATAAAAGCAGTTATCCATGACAAGGCATGTTAGTGAAGCATGCATTATCATGGATAACTGCTTGGGAGTCGACTTAAAAATTTACTTAAGATGTTCTGGGTTTAGGAAGCCTCTTGAAAGCTGCATAGATGGCTATTAGTTCAGGCTTAGAAAAGGAGGATAAGGCAAGTAAAAGCGTCAATCTTCTCAATGCAAAGTGCTTGAAATATACCGTGACGTTACATTTTTTATTAGTTTGATTTATATGTTTTACTATAAATGGTGGGGTGATTCAACTAACATTTCGGGGGATTTCGAACTTGGTTTTTGAGTGCAATTTATTCGTTGCCACATCTTTAGGATTAGTAAACCATCAATAGAAAACGCTCCCATTCAGCCAGGTCTCCTTCTGTCAAAAGTCTTGAAAAGAATTCATAGTTTAGGGCTCATGATAAAAATTCAATATTGGTCATAAAAAGGGCATAAAGATATTAATATTTATAAGAAAATTGACCAAGCAATAAGATTTGTGAATGATCTTTAACTGAAGGAGGAGCGAAGAAGGAATAGAAAAAAGAGTATGAAGTTTAGTGTCGACGTGTGAAATTTAATTAGATAAAAAAATATTTGTTCGCGAGTTGAACCTTCAATCCAGTCTTTGGAAGTTTTTATTTAATCATGAATAGATAGAGAGAATAGAGCTATCCTTTTATCATCAATAACGTTTCTACGAATATTTTCAACTTGTTAATAGCCGTCTTTCTTACATGACTTCTAATCAATTTTGAGATTCTTGACCAATAAAATTCTTCATGGGATTTCTTCAATCAATAAATGTGGCCATTTTATCACTGTGCACATTGTGGAGTAGAAGAATGGTACTCTGTTAAAAAATCTCGAGACACTCAGAGTAAAGGACTCGGCGAAGTACACCTAATTCTGGTTCTGAAGAAAACTCAGTTAATAAAAGTTTAAAAAAAAAGCGTTTAAAATGAAAATTTTTAATTTAGAAATTGTTAACTGGTTTTAAAGTAATAATTTAACTATCGTAAATGAAAAAACTATCATTGGATTTATACTAATAAAGATATGTTTTCTTCCTTAATAATTACACCTTTTCATGACACACAAGTATGAGTATCCTTTCTAGGAACAGAATAATAGAATATTGCGTTTTAAAATACGGCCCTAAGAAAGTATTGACCCTAGTTACAAAATCGTTTGTTGCGCATAATTTACTTTTCTTTGTTACAAAATTGTACTGTTGCGAATACAATTCTTGAGCTTCGTGAGATTTTATGGTAGTGCCGTATTGCTTTTCCATCACAACATATGTCATGATAGCCCCATAAATCGGTTGAAAAAATCTTAGAAAGGATTTTATTGTTCAAGCAGCTTAAAACTGTGTAGAGGTCATGAAACGAAAACTCCAGATTGCAGAACAGATATAAGCATGTGAACCCCTAAGAGGGTTAAGATAAAAATAACAAGGATTTTAAATGTCTTTATTCGCTCACAAGGATGGAATTTTTCGGTTTCTTTGAAAGTTCCACCCTTTTCAATCTCTAAAAACATTTTTGCTGTTCGCGTTTTATATTCAAACAAGCTGAATAACCCGGTGTTGCTCGGGTTGAAATGGTTAAATGTTGATTAAAAATGAATTAGAATAATCACTTTTAGTAGATAGAAAAAGGCAGTCATTTAAGCTGTACGGAAAATACTTTTTAACTTCAATAATTTAAGCTGTACTAAAAATGCTTTTTAACTTCGTTTTAACTTTTTCATAGCTTCTACAATTTACTTTAAATGCAAATGCATACATTTACTTCCTGAATAATATATTAAAATATGCGAAAGATTAAGACATATATAAACAGAAACGAAATTCCGATGAACAAATGCAGAATTTTGAAAAATGATATATGTGCAAAGTGTCAAATTTCAACTTCTTGAGCTGAAATAGAGCAATTCGAAAATAGACAGAAAAAATATTGATAAAGACAATAATGATTTATGAAATTTAGTAATGCTCAAATATGACCTCAACATTTCCCTGTATTAACTCAAAAATCAAACCCTGTAGAACGCATTTCCAATCTATTGCAAGAAAAGTCAACTTTAGATTTTAAATTTGAGGCGTCCTATGTGCCAATTTTTATGGCTGTAAGTGCTATAGATTGGCCTGGAGACAGAAAAGTATTAGCCTGTGTTTTTCGCAGTGTTCTAAAGTAGAAGTGTACTAAATTTGTTGTGGATTGGTCAAACGGTGTAGATTTGTACAGAAAATATACAAACAAACATCATTTATATATATATATATATATATATACAGAGGCTGTTCACACTTTTTTTTAGACAATGTATATTGTATTCACAAAACTAAATTACATAAAATTCTTATGTTTTAAATGTTCTATTTGATAGCCCTTATTCTGAACTATCTTTCTACACCGTAATTTCCAGGATAATAATGCCTTTTGAAGTGTCAGAAGAGGTATTCTATCCCATTCCTCCTGAACAGCTTTCCAGACTCCTGTAAGGGTTGTGGGATGACGTTTGGATAATGCAGATTTTAAAAGTCCGAAAGCATAAAAATCCATAGGTGATACATCGGGAGATTTAGTAGGGATATCAGTGGAGGGTATTGCGTTTTTTCGCATTCTTAAGATTTAAATCAGCGTTTATCATTTTGTTTACAGTAGACACCGAGCATTTTAATTATTTTGCAACAGTCCTTTGACTAGGGGGATTTTCTTTTAACCTTAAACAACGTACCTTTGCAATATTCGAAGATGTCCGTTTCTTCCTTGGATACTTGTTTGGAATTTTTGTCACACTTGAGGCTCCAATTTGACGTTTTTTTCCTTTCTTGTTGACGATATTACCTATCGACGCTTTAGATATCACAAAACCATGACTCTCACATCGTTTTTGGATAACGGAATATGAATATTTCTGTTCGGAAAGAGCATAAATATAGCCTTCGAACCACTGCTTCATTAAAAACGCCATTTTGAATAAAAGAAAACCTCTCAAGCCGCAGACGATAATTTTGACTTTTAAAAACATAGTACAACTGCAATTATTTCTTTTGCAGCAAACGATTTTTTATTACCGCTAACCAAAATCGTCTAAAAAATGTGCGAACAGCCTCTGTATATATATATATATAGATGGCAAAGATGGACACTACTTACTTGTTCCACCAATAGTATGCAACCTCACTGTTAGCAAAGAGCTGGAGACTGTGGAGAAAGTCCCTGTTTTCGAAGAGATTCGTGTCCCTCCTGACGTTAGACACCAGAGTGGCTCTGAAAACCTTCAGGTAGTTGTTCTGTTCCTCAGACTGCTCTTGGATCTGTTGCACGATTTCCCTTTCAACACCGTGAGGAAACAGTTCTTGAATCGCCAAGTCCAAGTCGGCAGTTTCCTTCTCGAACCAGCTTACGATGGGCATCAGTAGTTTCAGATCCTTTTCAATACTTTCAGATACATCGTCAAGGATTCTTTTCGAAGTATCCACCTCTGCGACGGTGCAGAACAATCCGCACAGTCCGCAAAAGGATGCTGCTTTCATTGCTAGATTGGCCCATTCGGATTCGGATAACAACAAACCACCTATAGATCCAGAGACGTCTATGGTGGATGAAAGAAATCTGACTGCTGTTGACATTTTCGAAGTATTGTCCAGACGGCTGATGTACTTGCTTAATTTGCGAATCAACTCTATTCTGTGCGTTTTCCATACATCCACTCTGTTCGCTAAAATTCTGTACTTCTCTTTATATTTGGGTTCAATTTGGTCTAAAATTTCTTTAGTTCTTGTGCTTTGAGGAGTCGTAGTTTTATCACCTTTTTTTAATTCATAATCTATGGAACTTTCCCGTAGTCTGTCACCGACTAACTGCAACTGTTCATCCAAGTTAGGTTCATAGCAATAGCTGCTGACCCCTCTTTGAAACTCTTTATCAGTTACTATACGTCGAATACTATCGGACGAGGTCCTTGTGTGCGAAATTCTTCTTACCTAAAATTGTTGTGTGAGAGAATTTAAAACATAAATTACATGAAAAGATTAAACTGCTAAAGAAACATTCTCATATATGTGAAGTGATTAGATTCTGCCCCCCCCCCCATTAAGCACACACAAAAAACCATTTCCTTTTTCACACCACTGGTTTTAATTTAAATGAAAATTTTAAAAATGCTGTTCGAAGTAAAAATAAGTAGTGTAATGATTGATTGATTTTATGTAGGTCTAAGAATAAGACATAATAAACAGTACATGTTAATAAAAAACAACCCCTCTCGATTAATCATCATGTAAAATGCTCAAAAAGCTTTAATTTGCTAGGGTTTTATATACAAATACAAATATTGACAACCAGCTACAGGTTCAAGCCCAACAAGGCTGGTCCTATGTTTATGAATTCCAGAATTCCCACTGACTATCCAATTGTATCTTAAATTCGTACACTCCCTTTGAATTAACTATATTTTCTGGCAACGCGTTCCATTTGTCTATTACCCTATTAAAGTATTAGTTTTTCCTTAAATCCCGATTAAAATGTGTCTTATTCAATTTATACCTATGGCCCCTTGTTCTGTTATTCCTATTGATATTTAAACCCTCTGTGTCCCCTTGTTTTACCAACTTGAAAAGCTGAATCAATTCCCCCTCCTCCTTCTTCTTTCCAATGTACACATGTTTAGCTTACTTAAACGTTCATTATAGTCGAGATTTGCTATCCCATTTATTACTTTTGTAGCTCTGTGCTGAACCCTTTCAATTAATTCTATATCCTTTCTCATATATGGAGCCCAGAATTGTACAGCATATTCTAGATGTGGTCTTACTAAGCCCTTATATAACGGCAAGATTATATTCTTATCCCTTGAAGTTACAGTCTTTTTAACATACCCCAATAACCTATTAGCCTTTTTACCCGCAGCTGAATTTGGTGACCCATTTTAAAATCCCTATGAATTATCACCCCATGACCCTTGACGAGTGTTAAAGAATAAGATGCATAATAAATGATAGATGAAGCTAGAATATATTGTTTTGTAAAAAGTACATTGCTCGGGCACTAACTCCTAGACCGAACACCGTACCTCATCCCGATAATTTTGTAGACAAGCCCGAACACAGTATCTCAGCCCAATAATTTGCAGACGGAGCCCAAAATGGGAAGGATAAATTTTTACGTCTGCTATTGTAACCTATAAATTTGGACTAATAAAATTTACTGTTGTTTAAAAATAGAGTAAAAGCTAAAATTTCCTATTGTTACTAATGAAGTCAAATGCTAAAGCTTACCATTATTACTAATGAGGGTAAGTACTAGAGTTTACTATAGTTACCAATGAGGATAAAGATTAAAACTGACTACTGTACTAATGAGGGCACATACTAAAATTTACTAATGTCGCCAACGAGGGTAACTATTTAAATCTACTAGGGGGCACACCACCTGCTCACTGACGCTTGACAACCCCCGGAGGATTGCTTTGTAATCCTCATTGGTTCGCTGCGCGAACTCGCTTCGATAGCATCAATAAGAACATATTCCCTAGCGGATGAAATTGTTTACAAAATATGATATTCCAAAAAAAAAAAAATTCACATATAAATATGTTGTGCTACAGAAATTTCATACAGTAACTCTGGAATCAGAACTCAAACAATTTGGAATACAAATGAAAACTTTGAGCAAATTTTGATTCGAAGTGTGAACGCTGCTTTGAAAATCGAATACACAGCATGTTGTTTGAAAGCTGCATCAGCTCGACTAATATTCATTGTTTTCAATAAAATTTCATCCGATAACGCTATAAATTCAATTGAGGCTGCGAGGATTCGAGGTAAACAAACAATCGTACAGTGTTACCAAACGGCGGTAACAAATAACGTCTTTGTTGTGTGCCACGTAAGAGAATTATATATAGAGTTTTATTTGCTAAAGTATATACTAAAATTTACTATTGTTGTTTATAAGGATGATAAATAAAATTTACTATTATCAATAAAAGTAATTACTACTTTCGTGGCCTCAAATGTTTTCACGTTGCCATGGAGCGGAAATTTGGAGAGTGAGGTCACCGCTCAGGTTGACCTCGTCATTTGAACGTGGTTCAAAATTACATGTTGTTGTCCTTTTACCTTTCCCATCGGGATTGATTTCGCACCGTCGGCAGTTACCCGCTGTTTTGCTGTAGTGCGACCTTAATTAACTACTTACCGAAAATTTAGTTACATATTATTTAAGCTACTTCATTTTTAAGCATATTAAATATGTTCGTCTTCCAAGTATTTCACTTAGTGATTATTCTATGCTATGCAAACATTATAAAACTTTAAACTATAAAATGGACCTACCATTTTCTGGGAACTGCCAGCAGGATTTTCTATGTCCTTTTTCTCCATGATTGATTGCTTTGATGTGAAAGAATGACATCAGACTCTCAGGCTCTTTATTAAACTATCTTATCAGCGAATACAGGAAAAGATACCTGTGGAGTCATTATTCAATAAAGGTATACATTTGTTCCAATCGAAACTGAACTTGGAATTTGTTCATATCTTATCTCCCCTCACTGATAGTTTCAATAGCAACTCGTTTTTTAGGTAACAAATATCGGGTAATCTGCTGTGAAAATTTTGATTATTGAAGATTATGGGTTTCGCTTCTCAGTTTCAGACCGCTGTGTCTATTTGAAAACATGTTTTTATATCGCACAGAGAACATTGCTTGATTGGAAAAATGCAGTTTCTACTTATTCATTAAAATTTAATTTATTTAATCTCTTATAGGATACAAATACAAATATTGACGACCAGCTACAGGCTCAAGCCCAACAAGGCTGGTCCTTTGTTTATGAATTCCCCAATTCCCACTGACTATCCAATTGTGTCTTAAATTCGTACACTCCCTTTGAATTAACTATATTTTCTGGATAGCTCAAAAATGTTGAAAAAGATGTTTAAAAACTTAATAGGCTAGGACTTAATATTATAGTTCGAAGCCCTTTAATTATGTTGTTAATTATGTTACCATATTGGTAAATAACTTTTAAAATTTCTCAGGAGGGCAATTTTCAAGTTTTAAGAAAATTTCAAAACCACAATATTTTATCCAATATTCTCAAAAAGACGTTGGTTATCTTAAACTTTTAACAACAGCTATAGATATAACAAGCACAATTCTATCTTGCCGCGATTTTTATTACTTTCAATGTACAACTGCATGTGATGGCCGTTGCCTAAATTCTTTCTGGGCGCGATCATGGTACATTGATCACGTGATCATGGTACATGGTCTCTATCATTTATATGGTGGCGAGGTTGTACCGGTCGTAGCCTAAAAGCTAATCTTTTGACTACAGCTATAGATATAACTGGATCGATTCTTATAAGTTTCAAGGTTCAACTGGTGTACTGGTCATAGTCTAAATTCTTTCTTAGAGCAATCAAGGTATAACTGCTATACCGGCCGTAGTCTAAAGGTTTCTCAAAAATTACGATCTCATTTAAATATTCAAACCTTACCCCTCCATGTGGTTTCATGGATATGCATCGTCCATAAAGATCTATCCAATTTTGCTAAAGGCGAGGTATATCGTTATCAAAATATTGCCAATTTTTTTATGATGGTATGATTATGGCCTGCTCAGTTTTCCAATCACGATATATCTCCTGAATCCCAAGTGGCCATCGTGAGCCTACATCTAGATAAAGGCTCACGATGGCTACTTGAGAAACGAGAGAGCAGACGAAATTGCAAAAACTGCAACTAAAGTAATAGAAATCTTTAAAGTTCAAAAAAGAGCAAAAGAAAATATAAAGAAGCTTCTAAAAGCAGGGCAACATAGATTTTTTCAGGAAAGCAATATATGCAGTTGCGGAGAGGGTACGGAGGATGTAGATCACATCATCTACAAATACTGACACTAGGACAATATTCGAACAATCAACTTTCCCTGAGACTGCATCAACACCGATAAAAAACTTATGTGGTCAAACAAAAAATCTCGAGAAGGACTGAAAATCATAATGAAGAAAATACTCGATCTAAGAATCGAAAAATCGAACAATCAGCAGAAATCTGAATTTCTGTATTTCATTGTTTTGTCTGTATCTCATTATTTTAATTGGAAAAGCCCAATTGCTCATCTGATTTCACGATGTACAAATAGTACTTCTTAGATTGGTCTCATCTGTAAAAACTCACTGTCATTTCTACTTACGATTTTGTCATTTGTAGCACAAGTAGTGCTCTATATTATCATCTCAATAGAGTTATAAGATGTAATTCATACAAATGTATTCTTTTGCTCGAGAAGCTCTTGACCTACCACTAAATTTTGTGTAATAGAAGCAAAACAATGTGTAGACAATTCTATCTTTTAAAAAAGTTGTAAATATTTTTGAAATAAATAATGATTTCACGTTGGTCAGAGGATAACTTCCATGCTCTATACTGTCATGTCAATAGAGTTATAAGATGTAATTCATACAAATGTATTCTTTTGCTCGAGAAGCTCTTGACCAACCACTAAATTTTGTGTAATAGAAGCAAAACAATGTGTAGACAATTCTATCTTTTAAAAAAGTTGTAAATATTTTTGAAATAAATAATGATTTCACGTTGGTCAGAGGATAACTTCCATGCTCTATATTGTCATGTCAATAGAGTTATAAGATGTAATTCATACAAATGTATTCTTTTGCTCGAGAAGCTCTTGACCTACCACTAAATTTTGTGTAATAGAAGCAAAACAATGTGTAGACAATTCTATCTTTTAAAAAAGTTATAAATATTTTTGAAATAAATAATGATTTCACGTTGGTCAGAGGATGACCTCCATGGTTTAATTAAAGGCACCTAAAGTTCTAGGGAAATAAAAGGCAGTCCCGGATCACGCGGGTTGCTAGCTAGTCCTCGGGCGGGGTGTGGACGGTGATTTTACGTGGGCTTGCCATCTCTGGTAGCAGGGTTGATATCTCAACCAAATTTGCCCAAGGGCGGGACAGAATCCAACTTCGAACACTTAAAACTCCTCGATCAAGAATTGATCAGTTTTTCTAGTGACGATATACCTCATCGAGACAACTATACAAGAAAGTTTCACTGTGACACAGAAGAGAGATAAGTACATTCAGGAGGGAATCGAACTTATTCCTCTCAGGTTGCTAGCGTGGTGGCAGTCAATGAACAGGCCAGGGCGACACTTTAAAAAATCAAAAATTCCTTTATTCTCTTGAATATTTCATTTATTTATTTATTTTTCATTACAGAGCATATTTCTGGAGATTATCGCAATGTTTGCTCAGAGCACTTCAATTATGTTTTGCGTACATAAAAGTTATTTTCATTGTTTTGGGTGAAAGTGAGGTCCCAATTTAAAGGCTCACTCCGGAAATTTTAATTTCTAAGGGGAAGTGATAATCCTTAATGCCTCACTGCCCCATCTAGAGCAAACTAATAACAAAAGGGAGAAGCTTAAAGTCATAGTATCTATCCTTAACCATTCAAGGGGGTGATGAGCAAGGCGTCCCACAACCAAACATTATAACTAAATAAGTATTAGTTAATATACTTATAATAAAATAACGAGAGCCGCGGTAGCTCAGTCAGTAGAGCGTCGGGCTCGCATCAGAAGGGTTGTGGGTTCTGTCCTCGACGGAGCCTGCAATTCTGATGATTGCGAGATCGGCGCTTCGACCTGGATAAAGACCGTCGTGTTCGCTAATGGTGAATGGGGCACGTTAAATAGGTCGTGGTCACAAAGTCCCCCATGTTCCCATACCAAATCAATACCTCTGGGGGTACCTGATCAGGGGGTTATCGGCCTCTGATTGGGATCTAAATTACGATATGTGTGAGTGAATGGATGTATGAAAGGGACCTTCCTGTAAAACGAATGTGTAATGTATGTCGAGCAAAGTCGGACTTCCTCCCAATGGGGCTCAAATACATGGAAGGCGCACCCCCCTCGCCTCTTGCCGTCTTCGACGGGCCTGGCACTCCTTTGGTCTGCCAGTGTAGGCATGAGAAACAATAACAACATAAAATAACGTGCTTTCTATTCAAAAATGCTATCGATGAGACTGAATTCCATTCGCATGTACTAAGATACAAATAACAAGCCGTTTGATAGTGTATGCGTGATATCATTACGAAATATAGATTTTTTACAGTGCGTAATCAAATTGTTAGTCACAGTGTAAAAAAAGGTATTTTATCTGTTTTGGGTGAAAGTGAGGTCACAGTTAAAATGTTTTTACAAGAGATTCTATTTATTAAAATTGTTCCATAGTACACTTCAAAAGTATGATAACATAAAAGATATTTCGTAACAATCCTTTTAGCTGCGAATTCTTTGGATATGCCTTCTATGCATTTAGCGTAGTTTGATTTTAGTGAATCATCTGCATATCAATCAAAGGCAAACAATTGACTTTTGTGCAGGTGAACCATTCCTTGGAAATTGCTCACTTCATCATTTCTCTAAGGTTCTAGATGGGGTTGAGAAACGAGGAATTTCCAGGCAACTCAAAGACAGTCTTTTTTTTTCGTTATTCAGGTATGTGTTAGCTTTATTGGCTATGACAATGAGCAGAATCGTTAATAAATGTAAAAGATTTCTTTGGGAACCACTCCGGTTAGTACCTTGATGTACTGATTCTGCCTCATTGTTTCCTACACATTGTTTCACAACTTGTGTCTTGTCGGCTTATGCCTAATGCTTCACAATATAATTCTTAGGATTTCTACACGATGCACTTTCGAAGATTTATGATTTGCCAGATAAAATCTGAACTGGTTCATGAGCCATTTTCTCAATAAAATTAACTATTAAACCTGATAAATGTAATTTTTACTTCAGGAACTAACCAACCTTTTTTTAGTCTTGAATGGTCCCTTTTTGGTGTTCTCTGGTCCATTGTAGCCGTTTTACTATCACATACGACATTAGCAATATCTTTTTCCCCCGTCGGGTGATATGATATCTTTGATGTGAATGGTCATTGTACATATCTTGATTCCATAGCCCTGTATCTTTTTTATAAGTTCACTTCAGTGTGTCTATCTGTTTACCACAAAAATATATCTAAATTTTCTTTCGTCACGTGAAGAAGTAAATATTCTTTCAATAGTTCCTCATCCTCGCTGTCCTCGAGTTCTGCTTTCCTTTCCATTTGCTTCTTTCTTGGTTTCTTGCTTACTCCTGGCTCTTTCACTTTCTCCTCACTCGACTTCCTTTAGTTCTTTTTCTCATCTTCCTCCTTCAAGCGTGACAGTACTTGGTCAGTTGTAAGAACTTCACCATATGTGTGACGTTTTAGTATATCAGTCTTCCTGCTGCCCAAGAACACGAAAAGTGCGATAAAACATCAACTCAACTTTTGCATTCGAACGTACTAAATACGCTCAAATACGAAATTACACAGAAAAACACATTGGTATTCCATCCAAAGTGAACGAAACTATTAGCAAAGTTATGTTTACAATAACCCCGTCCCTTGAAAAATATGGGGTAATTCTAAACATTCAACTGGTTCAAACATTCAGGTGCATAAAAGTTCCCAGAAGGAAAAGTCAATGATTTTCTGTTCGATAGAAACATAACTGACCGTAATAAAGAATTGGAACAACATACCTTTCAATATATTATGGAGGGTAGCTGAAAATGCAGCACACAACAACTTTAAAACCCAAACTTTTCAACTAAACAGATTGCTATCAGATGTTGTTCAAAGAAATACGGGTTCTCCATATTACATCCTCAGGGTTTTCATGTTTCACAACTTTTTTATTTCTCCAAATCCCATGTGGCGCTTGTATAGCTTGTTTACAATAACCCCTTGTTTATAATTACACCGCCTAACCCTACCTAAAAATACCTTATCAAATTTTTTGATGGAATTTTGTACAGCAATATATATACGATGCTTTTCAATATTTTACTAAGGTAAGCAAAATATGTTATCATCAAAAGTAATAAATTTTAGTATAAGAGCTTTATCAAGATTATGAAGTGGCTTCTGCGCATTGTTCTCTGTTACATGATTAATTAGAAACTGACGACGATTATTATTCTCCTTCCATGCCGTTTGAAACAAATGGCGAAGGAGTTGTATGAGAAGGTGAAAACGCAGGTGATGTTTTTAAGAGTTTCAATCGATTGTCTAGTTTGAATTTGTTACTGGCAGATGATTGTATCGCAAAGAGGCATCTGTTTTAGCAGGACAGTGACATATTAAGAAAATATATCAAATTCATCATCAGTCTAATTTTTATTACTTTGCACTACATTATCAAGTTTATCAATTGCAACTCTTGCATATTTTTGTTTATATTTATTCAGTCGCTGGTTCCAAATCAACCATGCTTGTGATACAGTTTTAATAATATTAGCATCACACTTTCAGACCGCTTGAGGCTCATTTTTTAAACTTTTTTACATCTAAAAACAAAACGCACATACATGCGTGGCGTGACCAGTTGAAAGCGAACTTGACAGTCAACTGAAGTTCACACGTTTCAAGACTAGTTTCAACTTGAAATCAGATGGCGAATGACTCATCACTTCAACGATAAAGGTAAGGGCTCCCTACACAATCAATATTATTGTCAATGTGATTGTTAATGATGCTCATTGAAGGAACCAATTGATCGTGTAGAAGGCGATTGTCGCGATTGTCAATCGATTGAAGAACATTAATAGAAATTTTGATTGATGGACATTGACGGAGCGTCGCCGATTGATCGTGTAAAATACGCAATTGTCAATCGTAAGGCTTTTTTATTTTCTAGATCATGTTTCTATCTTCGCGAACGTTAAAGATAGAGTGAATGTTTCAACGGATTTGAAATATGCGGAGAATTTTACACCAAATCGATATCTTGAATGTGAATTTCTGGAAATAAATAATTTTTCAACTGAAGCTTTTATATTTTTGCAATACGAATTTGGCCGCATTTGACAAAGATATTCAAAACGCGAATACAAAAGCACTATTTATCTCGTTTTATAGAAAAAATATAACTCGAATAACGAGTGCTTAGTTTCCTTAATTTGCTGCTTTACATAAATAGCCGTTAAATTAGGATGAAAATTCAAAAGTATTCAATGATACAGTAATACCCCGAAGTACGCGATAGATGGGACCGAAGGAAAATCGCGTAAGTCGGGGAAAAACTTTGCATATAAATTTTATTTTATTGAGAACAAGGGCAAACAAAAACACCAATTTAGAATAAAAAAATTTAATGAAACTGCAGTACTTTTTTTATATATTTTAATACAAAATATTTAAAAATTAATGCGTCACTTAAAAAAGTTACTGTGATGTCGATGGCTTCATAATATCTAACAAATTCGTCTAACGACCCAATGCCTTTTTTTCACGCAGAACTTCTTCGTAGCAAGCTATTAATTTTTCATCCTTGCTTTTTATCTATAACGCGTTCTTCGTTGGAGTCTGTTTTCTAAAATTTTTAAGCCCCTTTCAATTAATGGAGACGATCTTCAACATCCCGTTGGTTTTGAGTGCAGGTGATTTTTAACTGATTCCCTGAAAAATCTGTCGACACAAAGGGATCTGGGATTCAAATCTCTATTGTAATAAAGCGTATATATAGTTTTTTTTTTTTTTTTTTTTTTTTGTAAAATAAACGCACGTTGATTGTAAATTAGGCTGTTTCGTTATGTTGACAGGCCCACCACTAGGCAACTAATTAAAATACTCAACTGTCTATCGTTCGGCAGTTTCAGCAGGCATGACGGATGCATCGTGCCACACAAGAAGCGATTGTATTTGGGAACGGGAGTTTGTGAAGCCTTTAATTAATTTGTATCGCGTTTATCCTGAGTTATGGAAAGTTAAGTGAATATTTAAACAAAAACAAAAGAAGAATTGCTCTGAAAAAAAAAAGGTTAACGTGTTATAGCAATACAAATCAGATTATACTGAGGAAAAATTAAAACAGAAAATTAATACTATGGTATGATTCAGTATCTTACAGAAGTTTAGTAAATGGTAGTGAGTAAAGCTGCTTCTCAGTTTATACCACTCTAGGGACCAGAATCTTTTTCTCTTTTCTTTCTTCCGTCCCGATTGCAGATAACCAAAATTAAGGCAAGAAAGCCCACATCTGAATTTGAAACCATTTTGAAACTCAAAAATTAAACACGTCACGCTCCTTCGAAAAACATTGAACGAATAATATTGACGGGTTGATTGCAGCTATATTGAAACACCTATCAATCAAACTCAAAAATTAAACACGTCACGCTCCTTCGAAAAACATTGAATGAATAATATTGACGGGTTGATTGCAGCTATATTGAAACACCTATCAATCACATTGATAGTAATATTGATCGTCTAGGTAACCGCTTTAGAATAGATCAAACTTTTCTTGATCCACTAAAAACTTAATCAACTCTATTGAAACAAAGGTTCTCTGTTTTCATTCAACTTTTGTTGATCAACTACAATCGGTCAGTTAAAATTGATTCGTGATAACGCGCCTTACGCGATATGCGGACATAGTGAAAACCAGCAATGAATTTTCATATTTACAACACCAGATTCTTAATTGCTTTCCGCTGTTTATGCATGATTTGTAAAACTTATTTTGAATCGATAAAATTCCCTTTTTGATATGTTCTGTATTTAATATATATCTCTTTATTTGATTTTTTTTGCCTTTGCAAGACACGTGAAATGATTTGAGTAACATGAAGAGGTGGAAGCGTTTTCTAAAAAAAAAGGTGTCCTTTTAACTATTACCACTTTATAAATAAATAAATAGTAAAACAAATTAAATCACTCTATTTTAACCCTTTTGGTGGTTACCTTGACGAGATATCTCGTCATTAGAAGAAAACTGATCCGATCTTGATCACGTCATATTAAAAATAATCAGAAATATCTTCATGCCGAGATATCTCAAGTATTAACGAAATTGGTCAGATATTGATGTACGAGATATCTCGTCAATACCACTTGGAGGGTTAGTCTCCATAGATTAACAATTTTCAACCTTTTGTATCCAAGAAAAGCACTGTCGTACCTTACGAACTTTTAAGCTGTTTAAAGTGAGTAAGATTTATTGCACTTCATCTGTAGAAATTTTGATAAGTGTATTCACAAATAATTTCATATAAATTGTTTTGCAAAGAATTTTTTTAAAAGACGGCTTTGACGAGATATCTCGTCAAAACCACTTGGAGGGTTAGTCTCCATAGATTAACAATTTTCAACCTTTTGTATCCAAGAAAAGCACTGTCGTACCTTACGAACTTTTAAGCTGTTTAAAGTGAGTAAGATTTATTGCACTTCATCTGTAGAAATTTTGATAAGTGTATTCACAAATAATTTCATATAAATTGTTTTGCAAAGAATTTTTTTAAAAGACGGCTTTGACGAGATATCTCGTCAAAACCACTTGGAGGGTTAGTCTCCATAGATTAACAATTTTCAACCTTTTGTATCCAAGAAAAGCACTGTCGTACCTTACGAACTTTTAAGCTGTTTAAAGTGAGTAAGATTTATTGCACTTCATCTGTAGAAATTTTGATAAGTGTATTCACAAATAATTTCATATAAATTGTTTTGCAAAGAATTTTTTTAAAAGACGGCTTTGACGAGATATCTCGTCAAAACCACTTGGAGGGTTAGTCTCCATAGATTAACAATTTTCAACCTTTTGTATCCAAGAAAAGCACTGTCGTACCTTACGAACTTTTAAGCTGTTTAAAGTGAGTAAGATTTATTGCACTTCATCTGTAGAAATTTTGATAAGTGTATTCACAAATAATTTCATATAAATTGTTTTGCAAAGAATTTTTTTAAAAGACGGCTTTGACGAGATATCTCGTCGAAACCACTTGGAGGGTTAGTCTCCATAGATTAACAATTTTCAACCTTTTGTATCCAAGAAAAGCACTGTCGTACCTTACGAACTTTTAAGCTGTTTAAAGTGAGTAAGATTTATTGCACTTCATCTGTAGAAATTTTGATAAGTGTATTCACAAATAATTTCATATAAATTGTTTTGCAAAGAATTTTTTTAAAAGACGGCTTTGACGAGATATCTCGTCGAAACCACTTGGAGGGTTAGTCTCCATAGATTAACAATTTTCAACCTTTTGTATCCAAGAAAAGCACTGTCGTACCTTACGAACTTTTAAGCTGTTTAAAGTGAGTAAGATTTATTGCACTTCATCTGTAGAAATTTTGATAAGTGTATTCACAAATAATTTCATATAAATTGTTTTGCAAAGAATTTTTTTAAAAGACGGCTTTGACGAGATATCTCGTCAAAACCACTTGGAGGGTTAGTCTCCATAGATTAACAATTTTCAACCTTTTGTATCCAAGAAAAGCACTGTCGTACCTTACGAACTTTTAAGCTGTTTAAAGTGAGTAAGATTTATTGCACTTCATCTGTAGAAATGTTGATAAGTGTATTCACAAATAATTTCATATAAATTGTTTTGCAAAGAATTTTTTTAAAAGACGCTTTAGAACAAAAGGGGCAGGCAATTACTATTATTATTTTTAACCAATCAAATTATACCTGGTTTTTTTTATCGAGTTGGCAAAATTTACATTCATATTTTTGTAGGTTGAAGGTTGTTGACTTTTAGTAATTCGTGTATGTCTATGAGATGAAATATCTTAAAAATCACTGATAAAAATTAAATTTATATACTTTTCATGGTTATGAGAGATTGTCCTGCGTAAAAGTTGTGGTAATTACAATCATTACTACGACGAGTCCAGGAGAAATTGCATTTACAGAACTTTCGTATCGCTTGTAAACTTCAAACATTGAGGAAAATCGCGTTGTTTAGTTAGTATACATTTTCACCCGGGGTAGGATAACTTATCTAACAAAATATTTTTCATAACTCTCTTAATCTGTTGGGTTGATACGAACAGTTCAGATCCCATAAGAAAAAATTTAATTTCTATCTTATCTATTTGACAACAATAGCTGAAAATGAAAATAAGCGTTTTTGATTATCAATATTTATTCGAAGATGCTTCATGTCTTTAATTAGCCACAGCTACGAAATCTTTTAGGTTCCAAAAAACAGATATAATTGTTTTCTAATAATTTTTGTTCTTAATAGTATATACAGTAGGGTGGTCACAAGGTATATAGGGAAATTTTTTTTCCTCCCAATCTTCCATGGCACCCTCCTAAAATTTGCCAATAGGCTAGAAACTGTGTTTGGCAAAGTTTCAGCTCAACCTGATAATACTAACCCGTGCCTCATTGAGGTTAAAGTTAAGAAAACAACGGTTTTTAGCAAAAAATCGTAGTTTTTACGATTTAAAATCGAAACTATTCGTCCTAGAAATCTGGTTCTTGTCTAATTTCATAGGAAATTTTACTGACTTGAAGTTTGATATCATCCGCTTTTTTTTGCTAAAACAGATAGAATGGTATTTAGCATTTTACAGGTAAGGTCGTAGTGAATATCCTCAAAATTGAATTTTTATGCAAAGTTCCTAAAAACATTACAATATTCAATTACATCTGCTTTCGAGATTTTGCTTGTGAATTTTTTATTTTTTACAATAACAAGGCATTAGTTAGAGGTATTTTTAAAAATAAATCCTACAACATTATAATTCAAAATGAAGGAATTAGGGGTAAAGAAGAGGAAGCAAGGAGTAAAAATGACAACAAATAGTGTACAAATGTATTTTATTAGTTAAATAATTGAATTATACATCATTATATTATTATTATTTAAAGATAAAAATTAAGTGGTAATTACAAATTAAGATGGTAATGTCTTAGATATTGCAGCTTTTGAAGAGTCTGGAAAAATTGGTCTACATTCAGATACTACTTGTAAAAGGAACTACCGTTGTCTTTCGTCAAAGAGGAATTTAAGTAATTAATTTTACTTCTCTCCCAGCAATATTATTAACAACCCTTAAACGTTTACTATTTTTTTAGCTTTTAAATAATGTTGATTTTCATACCATATATCGGGATCAGTATTTAAAAAATCTGTATCGATTTCAAATCTCTTAAAAAAATTTAGAATTCAAGCAGAAACAAAATAATTAACTTCTTTGTCCAATAATTGAACAACTTGTGGGAGATTGAATTTCGGTTTTACATCCCTATCATCACAATCATCTTCATCATTTTCTACTTCGGACATTACTTTTTCAACCATGCTTGTTTTGGCATTTTTTTCACAAAGTATCATCGAAAAATGAAAATGCAACTTGCTCCGAGTTCAGATACCACAGATGGTTTATTATTTCAGACAAGGCCTTGTCTGCAACCTCTTTATCAATTTTCCTGTATCTTACTAAAGATTTTAATAATTGTAGGTCTAGGTTGTGGGCCAAAGGGAGTTTGTGGGCATTGAACCATGCTTTTACATAAATATTTGACTATAAATAAACAAATATATGCAATACCTTTTCTCTCTAAATCAGTTAACGAAAATTGATCCCTGAAAATATGCATTTTAAGAGAATAAATGGCAATTGCCATCCATCTGGCGTGATGAATAGCACCAGGTACTCTAAAAGTAATGTCTTTTTGAGGAAGACGCCCTAAATGAATTAAGCAAAGTTGGATGAATTCTTTATTATTGTCCCTGGGATGTCGGTTTTTTAATTGTTCAAAAAGAAAACTTGAAATTTGGTCTGGATAACTAATTTTATTTCTAATATTTTCTTCCTCTATAACTGTTTGTATTTCTTCTTGTCTAGCTTAGACCACCCAGTCTGGAATTTTCGAAAAATATCTGGCTGAGAACCAGTGGATGTGCCCATTTTGTAATTAAAAACTGCTTTATAAGCAACTTCTAAAACATGGTGGCGACATGCTAAATTCAGAAAGTTTTTCTCTAATAACTGCTCTAGCAAAACGCAGGTTCCCCTAAAAGGCGACCAGTATTTACTGCCGTTGTATCAAAACACAATGCCTGGATTTTCCCAACTCCCCCCCCCCTCTCCCCAATGCTCAACTGCTGATAATACAGCTTTTGCCTGAATTATCCTCGTACTATTTTCAAGGATTGTAACACCTATCAACTGTTCTTCATCGCCACATGTAATCAAAATCGCTATCCGCTCCACATTTTCTTCACTCAACAAATCTGGAAGCAATTTCCCACCCCAGTGCACAACAGCTCCCTGTAAATCGGAATTTCTAAATCTATTTTTGATGAGATCAGTTGCGGAGTCGTATGGCACTTCTACCTAGAATTAAATTCTGTGGGTCATGACCTAATGTCGGAAAAATGCTAAATATCACTCACAAGTTGTATCTGAAGTACTTTAACAAGTTGTATCTGAATGTAGGCACATTATTCAAGACTATTTAAAAGCTACAGTGTCTAAGACATCACCACCTTAATTTGTAATTACCACCTAATTTGTATATTGAAATAATAATAATAATGTAATGATGTATAATTCACAACAATATAATTAGTAAATACATTTGAACGCTATTTGTTGTCATTTTTACACCTTGCTTCCTCTTCTTTACATCTAATTCCTTCATTTTGAATTTGAATATTGTTGGATTTATTTTTGAAAACACCTCTAACAAAAGCCTTTTTAATGTACAAAATGAAAAATACCAAAGCAAAATCTGGAAAGCAGGTGTAATTTAATATTGTAATGATTTTAGAGCTTTGCATAAAAATTCACTTTTGAGGATATCCACTACCATCTTACCTGAAAAATGCTAAATACCATTCTATCAGTTTTAGCAAAAAAATTGGATGAGATCAAACTTCAAGTCAATAAAATTTCCTATGAAATAAGACAAGAACCAGGTTTCTAGGACGAATGGTTTCGATTTTAAAGTGTAAAAACTACGATTTTTTGCTAAAAATCACTGTTTTTTTTTTATTTTAACCTCAATGAGGCACGGGTTAATATTATCAGAATGAGTTAAAACTTTGCCAATCACATTTTCTAGCAAATTGGCAACTTTTAGGGGGGGGGGTGAGGGGAGTAGAAATTCGAAAATTGATTTTTTTGTGACCACCCTAATGTACAGTGTACACTAATGTTTGAAAATTGCAACATTATGAAAGAATAATAAGAAATAAATGAAGTTTATTCCACGTATTACTTATAGTGGACGATCAAATTAACAAAGCAATTCACTACTTCTCTGATGTAGAGTGCGCTATTGAGGGTTCACACAGTTTGGAGAATTTTGAGTAGGCGGGATTGCCCATGATATCCAATAGCGCCCCAGACTATAACGCTAGGCGTTCGTTTAGTATGAAAAAGACACTCCGGGAGATGCTGTTGACTTCTGTAGCGCCTGACGAGTACGCGTTCATCGATTTAGTCCAGATTGTAACAGGTCTCATCTGAGAAGACGACGCCAAACGGCATGCCATTGGCTGTGTTAGTAAGTTAATTATAGCCGGAGGCGTCGGTGGTTCAGCGTCAAGGAAATCTTACGTAGAGGACACACCTGTAGACGTGCTCCGATTAACACTGTATGATCCGTCACAGCCATGCGGATAAGGTGTCTGTCGTCCTGTGATGACACCATGTTGCGTGGCCCACTGCCCGTGTTTCGACTTGTCCGGTTATAAATGGTCTATCTATTCTACACACGTATCACTGTTACGCCCCATATGAGTGGCAATTTCACGATACGAAAGTTCACCATCAAGGAGGCCGATCATGCGAACCCATTCCAACTCCGTTAGTTGCTCGTATGACACTCTGCGTTTTTGGCGAGATATATTGACTTCTAATCAATAATTTACTTCAAACGACGATACACACATTTTAACGCACCTTTAGAGTGCTTATTGTACACCACGACTCACTTGGAAGTTTCTCTGCCCACAATTGCGTGATTGGCGAGATATATATTGACTTCAAATCAATCATTTACAGCAGTCAAACGACGATACACACATTTCAACGCACCTTTAGAGTTATTATACACGACTCACTTGGAAATTTAGAGCGTGTTTTTCGGCCCACACTTGCGTGATCGCTTTGTAATTCTAATCACTTGCATATCCTAACCGGTTTTTCATTTCCTGCAAATTTCGTTTAATTTGCATGATTCCTTCATGGTGTTGCAGTTTTTCCAAACAATAGTTTGAACAGAGGATTTAACAACCGGAGTGTTTAACTCCAAAATTTTGAAATCGGGAGAAAACTCGAAATGACTTGTGAAACCTTATAGTAAAACATGTATCGTTTCTACTTGGATATTTATTAATCCTCTACGCTTTACAGTAGGATTTCGATCAAGCAAGACAGCAAGTCAAAAACAATACACGCCACTCTTTATGACCATTCTGTCATGCAATTTCAGACATAATCATCTTTCAATCTAAGGTATTTAAAATAACCTCGTGAAATCCAACTAGTTTCAAGATTTTCTATGTATGAAAAAGATCTAAATGGTTATGTCGACAGTGTTTCCACAACAGAACTAAAATCCGTGTATATATTCCTAACGAATCGTGATTTGGCTTGTTTTTGAGTACAATTTCAGTCCATTGCCAAAACCAGAATGAATTTCGAATTGATACATCGCACCCGCAGTTTTACATAGAAAACCCAGAGCTTTTAATGATTACAGTAATTTGGTATGGATGCACATACACTATGTGGCCAAAAGTCATCAGACACCGGTACTGTTGGTTTGAAAGGCACCAGAAGTATAACTATTCGGATGTCGGGCCTCATTTTGCTTTAATTACAACGTTTACCTTTAGGAGTAGGCTATCCACTAGTAAGCTATCCATCTGGTAAACTGTTGGCGGAATTGTGGTCCATTCCTCCTGTTGCACGGTGAACAGTTCACATTTCGTCTTTGGTCGAGTGGTTCTGGCACGCAACCGACGCTCCAATTCGTCCCAAAGATGTTCTATAGGTGTCAAGTCGAGGCTTTCAGCCTGCTTGGCAAGCACTTCCACCTGATTATTGTCAAATCACCACGCAATAACACCTGCTGTATGAACAGAAACATTATAGTTCTGTTACAGAAAAGGACCTGTTCCAAACTGTTGCCACAGTGTTGGAAGCATGCTATTGCCTAAAATGTCTACGTACACGCCAGAAGTCATCGACCCGTTGCCTAAAACTAGCGGGTCAAGCCCAAACCAAGTAAAACAGCCCCCAACCTTGACACTACTGACGTTAAATTTCACAGTTGACACAATACACTTTGTAAATACTGTTCGGTAGGCATTCGCCAAGTCCACACACGCTCATCAGTGTGCCAGATCATGTATCGTGATTCATCACTCCACATGACATTCTTCCATTGGTTCGTAGTGATTTTCCACAATTTTTTCACGAAAATTGGCATTTTCCAATCGTGGAAAATAACATATTTTTGGATTCAGTTGTTAATGTCTTGTACTTAAATAAATAGGTGTTCATATAATATTTCAGCACACTATATAACAGTTTCATAACAACATATGTTTTTATGTAAAAAACCAAAAAATAACATTTTTATATACACTTTAGGAACATTGAAAATAGCGCACCAAGAAGGGAGCATCGGATTGAAATGAAATTTAATAAACATAATGATACAGATGAGAGATTCACTTGATTCCAAAATCAAGACATTTAAACGAATACATTGTGTACAATTAGGCAAATACAGTGCAACTTCAGTAGCGCGTCGGACCACCTCCTGCTGCAACATATGGATTAATTACAGGAAGCTATCAGATGACGCCGATAGTACTTCACAATGACGAGAGTGTAAGAGAGGTGTACATAAGGAATGGTAGCAAAGAAGTTAAATTTGTCACAAGCGTTCTGTAAGCCGCTCAGTGCCACAACCGAATAGTTATGGCAGACGCATGTCGATGATGTTTTACGTGGTAGAATTATCGGCCGCCTGGAATGTGGGCGTACTCAGACGAAAGTTTCAGTGGAACTTGGAATCGCTCAAAGTCTCATCTCTAGGCTTTGGCAACGATTCCAAAATGATGGAAATGTCATTAGACGTTACAGTACAGGTCTCCCCCGAGTTAAACGCCGAATGACGACCGGTATTTGGCAGTAACTGCAAAAAGAAGCAGACGGAGCACAGCATCCGACCTTTCTCGTTAGCTATCTTCAGCCACATATACGGCAGATTCAAGGCAAATCGTTTACAGATGTTTGGGATATGTTGGTCTATATGCTCGCAGGCCTGTCAAATGTGTTCTGCTCACGGCATCTCACTGTCGCCAGCGGTTAGCCTGGAGTAGAGAACATGCAATGTGGACATCGTCACAGTGGGCTTGTGGGATGTTTTCCGACGAGTCCAGAGTTAGCTTGCAGTCTGATTCACGGCTGACGTTCATATGGAGAACGCCAGGTACCCGCTACCACCAAGACAACATCATTGAACGACACCGTTACGGTGGTGTAGGTTTGCTCGTTTCGGGCAGAATTATATTGGGTTCCAGAACAGATATACAAGTTCAAATCGGAACCATGAGAGGCAAAATTTATCGGGATATCATTCTAGAACAACATGTACGTTTGTTTAGGGGTGCCATGGGCGCATAATTTGTGTTTATGGATGACAACGCCTGTCCTCACCTAGCAAACATTGTAAACGAATGCCTTGAATCTGAGGATATCACCCGTATGGAATGGCCAGTATTCTCACCTGACTTTAATCTGATAGATCATGTGTGGGACATGCTTGGCCGACGAGATGCAGCCCGTCACCCATCTCCTACATGTGTACCGGAACTTTGGAGAGCATTGCTTGAGGAGTGAAGTGATCTTCCGCAAGATCAGCTCGATAGTTGTATTTTCAGTATGCCTAGGCGTTGTACGGACTGTATTTCATCTTCTGGGAGACATAAAATGTATTAACCATAAATAATACCAACCATGTCATGTTAAGTTTTTGTAAGGTCAATATTTTTTGTAATTTCTCCAGTGAGCAAAAATCGTAGTTTTTATGAATGATATCATACGTACCCCATCTTTTTTGTTCTTTATCTTTTGTTTAATACACTCTATAACAAAAAAAATTGACGCACAAAGAAGGAGTTATCCGATGGAGACAAAAATTGGTGGATAGGAAAATTATGTATAGAATAGAAAATGATTAAAATTTCAGAACAATTGAATGATTTATTTCAGAGTTACAGTAAAGAGCTTAATAAGGTGTTAACCCGTCTCTAGCCTGGATGCAAGCTGCCACACGGCGGGGCATAGACCGTTAAAGCTCCCGGATGGTCTCCTGCGGTATTTATTGCCAAATTTGCTCCAATTGTCGGACTACGTCATCAACATTCCCTACCGGATGCAGACGCCTTGCCATCATAACCCAGACATGCTCGATGGGAGAGAGATCTGGTGATCTGGTTGGCCAAGGAAGTGTTTGACAAGCTTGAAGACAGTTCATAGCAACACGTGCCGTATGTGGTATGGCATTGTCTTGCTGAAAAATAAGCCCAGCGTACTGCGAAAGGAACGGTAGCAAAACAGGTCTCAGAATGTCGTCAACGTACCGCTGTGCTCTAAGTGTACCTCTAATTACGACCAAAGGGGGCCGGCTATCAAGGGAAATGGCACCCAGACCATAACTCCTTGTTGAGGGTCCGTGTGGCGTGCAATAGTGAAAGCAGGATCCGCACGCTTCCCTGGGCGTCTCCAGATACGTCTTCGATGATCGTCAGGACACAGTTGGAAGCGGGATTCGTCGCTAAAGACTATACGTCCTGTCAGCATCATTCCAGCCTGATCGAGCCAAGCACCACTGTAATCTGGCTCGACAGTGTGCAGGCGTGAGTGGCAGGTGATGTAACGGTCGGTACGAGCGTAGACGAATGGTCCACCATGACAATTCACAGCCGTCTGTGAATTTTCATGGTGGACACTCGTGTGTGGGTCGTACGACTGATGGTTGATAGCGATGAATCAGGCGCTGTGACAGTTGATCTGACAATTACTCTGTCCTCCGGATCTGTTGTGTCCCTACGTCGACCGCTACCATCATGACGCTGAAATCTGCCATTGTCCACCCACTCTTGCCAGCATCTTCTAATCGCCGCATCGCTTCGACTCATATGACGAGCGATTCTCCGATTTGCCCAACCTGCCTCTTTCAATCCAATGATACGACCTCTTTCAAACTCTGAAAGTTGCTCGTAATGAGTTCGAATCCTGCGGCGAGGCATTTTTTCAGTCGTTGAAAGGTATCCTAAATCGCAATGCAGCAGAAATTTTTAACAACAGTTCAAGAATAACTCCTTATATACATCTGCTGGATGCGCAGTTCCGATGCGCTGGAGATCGCACTATTCATTCATTGCACACCAAATTTTAATCATTTGCATATGTAGTCAAAACATTTTTGCATACGAAATTTCAAAGCAATCGGTTGATTCCTTCTTGGTGCGTCGAATTTTTTATTATAGAGTGTAAATGGGCTTTATTAATAGGTCACGTTTGTTTTGTTTCTGAACCTTTATTTGCCGGAGCTGGCATTATCCTTAATTTATAGACATGAATGTACATGGAAATTAATGAATAGTTTTATGAGCATAACAAAAATATAATTTTATGAATCATATCACATTTGACACACAGAAAATCCAATTTTTTGATACAGTTACTCAAACAAACATTTTCAAATTATTCATATGTCTAAATAAAAACATGCGAAATTCTAAAAGTTTGAATAGGAAGTTTATGAGTAGAATTTTATGCGAAGAAATTAAAAAGAAACATTTTACAAACTATATTACTTTTTTACGCCTGCGGTGATGTTTAGAGGTGTGTAAAATGAAATGCTTTGACTGTTTTTAAATGGGAGGGGGTGTGAACATCCTCAATTCAGTAACTCTAGGTAAAGGTACTGAGCGAGCAAAAAAAATTCGAAGCAATACCCTGTTTATAATCATTAGAAACGTAATATCATCAAACATAGAACATTATAATCATTAAAGAAATAGATTAGGTAAATTTACACTGTTGATTATATATTCAATCTACCACAACATCTCTTAAGTCGCACTGTAAGAAGAAAATATGTGAGGGTTTATACATAGGAAATTTCAAACAGTTCCCATTTTAAAATTCGAGCTGTGTAGAAACCTATTAAAAATATGATGTTCAAGTCATCAAAGCAATAAATGTGTAAGTACTGAAAAAAAATGTAACTGGGAAAAATTACTTACATTAGTTTCTAATCTGTCTAATATAGCACTTTTTAGTTGTTTATTCTGTTTCAATATTTCTCTCAGATAATTGTATTAATCGTGAATATTTTCTAATTACGTAACATCGGTTTGATTTGGTTAGTCACGGTAATAAAAAAGTAAATGAAAAACATTTAAATACTCGTTTAATTCAAATCCAAAATACATAAACATGTTTCCGGTTGATTATTTACATATCACAAAACATCGAAAACTTCGAATGACTATTCCCTATTTCTATTGTCCTTCATAGTCACCATTCTAGATCATACACCATGGAATAAAATTCCAAATTCACAAAAATTTATTTTTGTGACAATAATTGTTCTACCATAAATAATTTAATTGATGTATAAGCAGTCACTCATCATAGTTACAGTTGTTTCCACATCTGACCACTCATCCATCATGTTGTTTCTAACTCTCCTTAAACGTGTAGAAATCTCAGAATTACTACCATGCCTCAGATCCATGCACGAATGAAACATCGAAATGAGGTTAAGCATGATTCTATTCTCCGCCGGGATACTTGTGATGCGCTGTTGTTCAACTAAGAAGGCTGGAATACCTTGGGATAACATGGATTTCATCTGACTTACTGAATCGCCAATTAGCGTGACAGAACTGTTAAAGTTTTCAATGAAGGCACATCTCCTTTGAGAGATTCTAAGGGGGAAAATACAAAATTATCAGACATTAAGTGTATTTTGCGCAATCAAAGATAAATTTACATTTACACTTTATCAAATTCCCCTTTCTTTGTCTTTGTGTGAGAAGCCGGATAATTCTTTTGTGTGAATGCCAAATGATTATCGTTCGCGCGAGCAGTGATTGATGGCTTGCTATAGGTATGATTCCAATGTAATGACTGAAGCTACTATTTCCGTGTGACTGTAGAGCATCGCGTTGGAGAATGCTGCATGAGGCCGGGTGCACACGTTCGGTTTTTCACCGTGCGGCGCCGCTGCGGCAACTCAAGTACGGTCTGAGATACATTAGATCCAATGCAGTAGTGCACACATGCCTTTGCGGGGACGCACGTCCTACTTGAGTGCAATTTGTACCGCAGTTCCCCACGGCGTCGCAGCTCAACGAAACATGCGTCTCCGGTTTGAAGTACCTTGTTTTCACAAAAAATTGAATACAAATAATATTTAATAAACGGTTGTATCCAGTAACGTCTATTTTGTTTCAAAATATACTTTTTTACACCAAGTAAGCGAAATAAACACGTTTTCTTCGACAGAATATTTATCGCAAATGGCGCGAAATGAGTACTTGTGTCATTTCACGGTTATGTGTGCAAAGTTGGGCTTCGGTGCCGCAGCGGCGCCGCAAGTTGAAAAACCGCATGTCTGCTCCGGGCCTTAAAGGTAAATGAATGGAACACCTTTCCAATGGCGTGTCAGTGGTCGTGCGACAGCAGCGTCTCCAACTACTTTATCAAGCAGTCGAGTTCTACGTCTCGAGTCGTTGCTTCAGTCATGCAAAACACTCTTGTTTTTAAGTTTCGTGTGAAAGCAGTTTAAAATTTCTTCAAAACTTCGAATACGATTAAATTTTTATCGTATTTTAATGGCTATAAATATAAAGGTAGTATATTAAGGCAACAAAATACTCCACTCAAGTTATATCTTTTCTATGAAACCAGATAAATAGTCCCTTTGTGTTCGGATTTAATATCGTTGTTAAATGCGGCCAAATTCTTAATGCGGAAATATTAGTTTCAATTGAAAAATTATTCATTTATTGAAAATCACATTTAAGGTGTCAATCTTGTGTAAAATTTTCCGCAGACTTCAAATCCGTTAAAATTTTCTTTCTATCTTAAACGATCGTGAAGATAGAAACTTGGACTAAAGACTAAAAACACAAAAATGATGTTCATGTTTGGCGCGTTCTCACGAATTAAGTTTAATTGACCTATTAATTGTTGATCAATAAAAGTTTAATATGACTTGAATCAGTTTTAGTTCAAACATTTTAATTGAAACTGATCAGTTTCATTTTTAAAACAGCCTCGAAAGCAGTTGTTTGTGAAGCTGTACAAATGGTAACACTTATGTTAAAAGGACAAAAAAAACAAAAACAAAAAAATTACAAAATTTGGTTTTGGGTGAGTCTATGGATTTAAGAAGAAATTAATTGGGAGCTTCAGAAACCTTGCTGAAGGAACTAGAATTAGAGGATAAAGAGAGATATAGAAATCAGAATGTCTGCAGAAAATTTTCACGAACTGCTGTTTGAAGTTCAGGATCGCATAAAGAAGCAAGATAAAGTGATGCGACACAAGGAATCTCACCAAAATTAAAGCTGCAAGTAAATTTAAGATACTTAGCTATAGGAGATTCTCCTTTCCAACACTTTCTTCCTTGTATCTAGCTCTTAAAATGGTTTTGATAGAAGTGTGTACAGCAATATACGATAATTTACAAGATTTCAATAAATTATAATATTTTTAAAATTTATTAATATAATATTCTTAAAATAACAATTTTAGTTTTTTATTTTAAAATAACACCTGTGACTCGTCTCCGCATTGTTATCTGTTGTATGTTTCATTTGAAACTGACGACTACCATTTAGTTGTATGTAGGAGAAGGTGAAAACGCAGGTGATGTTTTTAAGAGTTTCAGCCGCTTGTCTAGTTTGAATTTGTTACTGGCAGATGATTATATCACAAAGAGTCATCTGTTTTAGCAGGTCAGTGACATATTTAGAAAATATGTCTAATTCATCATCAGTCAATTTTTATTATTTTGCACTACTTTATCAAGTTCATCAATTGCAACTCTTGCATCCTTATTTTTATATTTATCCAGTCGGTGGTTCCAAAGACAATCCTGCTTATGAAACAGTTCTA
The DNA here is from genome assembly GCA_947359465.1 of Metellina segmentata. NCBI lineage: Eukaryota > Metazoa > Arthropoda > Arachnida > Araneae > Tetragnathidae > Metellina > Metellina segmentata. The sequence goes on from OX375875.1 coordinate 58,644,653, forward strand.
AATATATTAGCATCACACTTTCAGATCACTTGAGGTTCATTTTTAAAAAATTTTTTATACCTAAAAAAAAAACAAAATACAAGCACACGTGTCGTAACCAGTTGAAAGCGCGAACTTGAAAGTGAACTGAAATTCACGTTTCAAGACAAGTTTCAAATTGAAAGCAGATGGCTGATGATTCATCACTTGAACGATAAAGTTTGAGTGGATCAAACTTTTCTTGATCCACTAAAAAATCCATCAACTCTATTGAAACAAAGGTTCTCACTATAGTTTTCATTCGACTTTTGTTGATCAAGTATATTCGGTCAATTAAACTTGATTTGTGAGAACGCGCCTGTACCAACTGAAACTCAAATCTCATGGCAGTAACCGTTTCAGTCGTCACATTGGAATCGTACCTTTAAGAATTAAGAATCGTTTGCAGTTTCATATTATTGTTTTTATTCTTTAGGAGGGACTCCAATTGTGGTAACATTAAAAAATAATTTTAGAATTTGTGTAATTGTTATGGTTAGAAATAATTGTGTTAAGAATTTTTCGACTACCTGTATGCCGATCTTTTACCTTATGTCTTTATACAAATTTTGGACATTCATATGTACTAGGGGGCTTGCCCAATGCTCGCTAACGTTCGCCAACCCCCGGAGGATTGCTTCGCTATCCTCATTGGTTCGCTGCGCGAACCTATGCTCGCTTCGCTCGCCTCAATGAAGACATGTGTCCTAGCAGAAGGGATTGTTTACAAAATATGTTACCAAAAAAATGTTTTTCAAATCTAAATTTGCTGTATTACAGAAAAAATATATACAGTATCTCTGAAATCAGAATTCAAATGAAAACTTTGTGCAAATTTTGACTCGAAATGTGAGCGTTGCTTTGGAAATTGAATACCCAGCATGTTGTTTGTGTGTACATTTTCCTAGCACTCACACTTTTTCATTGAGTTTGTTGCCGAAATTTGTTGTGCAAGCGTCTTGTTGAACTATAATTGTTGGCCCTGAAAAAGACCGTTTTTTAAATGGCCCTGAAAAGATCCTCCACTTTCTTTGATTTCTATTATAAACTAACTGCAACAGCTCATTAAAATTTCCTTTTTTTTCCAATAAAATTTCATTTGATAACGCTATAAATTCAATCGATGCGCGAGACTTCGCGATAAACAAACAATCGTACAGTGTTGCCAAAACGCGATTACAAATAACGTCTTTTTTGCGTGCCACGTAAGATAATTATATATATAGATATACTTTCCTCATGGTATCATTATTTTAGAGCCAATGAACATGGAATTTTTGTAAATAAATAAGCTTTCAACTACACTATAACTATGTTTGAATCTACTACATAGCACGGGCCATCCTTACAAAATGTAACTACCAATACGAATACTAAGCCATAAAATAAACTAATAATAAGATTTCAAATCTATACTATACATTGCATCACAAAAACAGACGAAACAGCTTGAATCTATTCTAAAATTGATGATTTCTTAAGAAATAAAGAGTTTACTACTTTTTGGAGAGTGTTATCATAATTTTGAGCTTTTGCAAATAATCAACTGAGAGAGTTTTGACTCTCTGCAACAAGTTAAAAGATGTATTGAAAGTTTCAAGTTTGGAATAGTTTTCACTTATACAGAATAATGCATCTTTAGAAAGCAAACACAGGACGGTTAAATATTTAGAATGGTATTTATAAAATATGGTAAATGCTCCGTCTTTTTTGTTGCTTTTTTTTTTTGCGATTCACGTTTTGGAAGTATTGCGATTCACGTCTTAGGAAGTAAGTTGCACTTTTTTCTCCTTTTGCTCGTCGTTCACGTACCCGATATTACCAATGGCAGTAGATGGTTTAACTGGTAGAATAAACGATTTGTTTTCTGGTAAAATGTATATTGGTAGTGTGAATGATCCTGAGAGCTTGGTTGTGATTGAATTTTGTCAGAAAGTTGGATTGATTGCTACAAGTGTAAAATGTCCAGCATATGGGAATGAGATGACTTTAACGTCATGTCATCTACCCGTGTTCAGTATGTTACCACTCCACACCAAAAAATTACTATCAAAGCGTTAGAAATTACTATCAAATCCATTTATGCAAAGGTTCACAGTGTGGATTTTGCTACATGGATACCGCCATCTTGTTCTAGCGATTTTGCATTGGCGACAATAAAAATGCCTTGGCGTTACTGTCTCGTTTGCTACCACTCCACCAACAGATTAAAAAATCGTAATTGCAGATTGTTTTAAAAAATGGCTAGATATGTTAATAGTATGTATAGATTTATTATGGCCTGTAATCCGCGTACTCAGTTTTTGGGAATTTAATTTTTTTAAATAGTCTGTCTTTAGCTGGAACATAGATGTGTACAATGTATACAGTAACTTATTAAGAATTCTTTCATCCAACAACCATCTTACAATAAATTAAACTATCATTAAATTCATTATAAATTCTATCGTCTTTTATAAACGAAAGATCAATTTTACTTACTTGCACCACCACATCCGAGCTAAGTTGCTACTGGCAAACTGATAGAGAGTAATTATGAAATCGACATCTTGAGAAAGATTAGGGTCTACCCGTAAATTCGAAATTAAAATAGACATGAAAATATTGATGCTACGGCTCTCTTCATCCTGTGTTTCTTGAATTTGTCGTACAATATCCATGTCTATGCCGTGAGGAAACAAGTTTAGTATCTCACTGTCTAGCTCTTGATCTCTGAACCACTGTACAAATGGTTCCAAATGTGTGCAATCATTCCGAAGGAACGAAGAAGCCCAAAGTAGAATTTGCTTTGTTTGACCTAACTCGAGCATCGAACATATGGTACTACAAAATCCAAAACTGTATGCAAGCTTCAACGCTTTTTTGTCCCATCCAGATTCCGAACCAAGGAGCAATTCTCCAATAATAGTTCCCGAGACCTCAACGGATGATGTGATTAACTTCAAGTAAGAAAGCATTTTGAATTGCTTGTCCAAATCTTCAATGAGTTTATTCAGTTTTTCGATGTAGCTTCTTCTATTAGGTCGCCATTCGTCGACGAGTTGAGCTGCAGCGATGTAGCTTTGCTTAAATCTCTCATAAATGCTCCTTACGGTATTGTTATAGGTTATTTTTCTTTGAATTCGATCTGCGGTGGGTCTATCCAATAAAAGGTATATCCAATGACATCTTCGTTTTACTACGAAGCGTGCATGTCTCCTAAGTCTTCCGTTTTCAAAATAATTACGTGGATCTCTAATCACTCGACATATATTCTGAACGTGGACCTCGATTCCATCCGCTTCCTCAAATGGCCAAGCCTAAGGTGAAAATAAAGATTTCAAATAAAATAGTGCTGTTTAAATAATTTAAAATGTCTCATAACGTATTCAAATTATAATTTTTTAAAACGTAATGACATAAACATTAACACCGAACTGTATTACTTTAGTTTAAATTACCTTACCGTAAAAAGTAATAGTGGAAATAGAAATGATTATGTTTTCACAATGATATAGAGGGTGGGGAACGAATAGGTGACTGGATTTACTATTTTCATCTTTTTTACGTGCACCTATGTAACAGGACTTTCTCGTGGTAGATAACCCTATACCTGGTCACAGGATGGATGCAAAAGGGGGTTCCGAGATATTTAAAACGTTTTTACACTGCTGCTGTCAGTGTCTTCAAAATTAAAACCGTTATAAATCATTTGATTGTTTTACAATAATTGAGGTCTACAATTGTGTAAAGGAAAATTGGAAATTTTACACAATTACGTGTGAGTACATTGAGTACTTTGGGAAGCATATTTTTTTTTCACAAGGGGATCGTCATTTAAACTGGTATTAGAGTACCTAGTAACTTAATACTGGGTCCTGAGAGCAAATGGCATTAAAAATTAATTTTAAACAAAATAAATTTGCTGGCATTTGTAAAATAAATCTTGAATCACTGATAGTAAATTTTCAAAGTTAAAAAATTCACATGTTTTCTAAATCATTTGTATTGCAGAGGAAATAGTAATAGAATTTAGATTCTACTCGTACTTTATCACTTAACTGATCTAAAAAAAGCAATTCCCATTGTCACACTATTCGCGCCGAGCTTATCTCTGAGACCGATGTTGGCGCCACTCCCAAAATTGGCTTAACTTTTCAAGTTCTTCACTAGCGCCAAGAACGTTGCCAAATTGCCAGTGTATTATCTCTGGACGCGATAGTAACGATTCCTTTTGGGAATCAATATCTGTGTACTTGGAACAGTACAGTAACTTTGATGCTTTCAATTTATGTGTCAAATAAATATGATTACAGTTAACTAATTTTTATATTTTTATGTGAACCACATCACATGTATTTACAAAATGCATTTTTCTTTAAGAAATTATTATCTAAAACATATAACATAGGAAGTTAAACCGCAATGAAAATTGACATGACACTTTTCATGTTAAAACGAAGGCGAAGCTTCATAAAGTTTGGAATCAGACTTAATCATTTAAAGCAACAACAATTTTAGTTCTTTATGTATAAAATTCGCTTTTGTATGTTTATTTTTTTATAATTTTAATGCATGATTTTTTCAATATTTAATAAAGCCTTTCGAACAAAAATATTTTTGGGCTTTGTTACAATCCATTCTTTTGCAGTATTTCATCTAAATAATGCCTCGAAATAGTTTAATACTTTATGAACAAGGAGGGACATTTCTATAATTGGTGGCTTTAGCGTTTCTGCAACAATACTTATGTATGTATAAAATATTGACTAAGGTTTCATCTGTATATCAAAAACGGCATGGGTTCAATAAATCATTTATATTCATATATGTTGTTCTGACCTCTTCTGAAATTAAATTTCCAGAATATTACTTTTACAAAAGAAACTTCAAACGGTTTACAAACTGCAAAAATGACAATATATCAATGGAGTTGTGAACACTACTTTATTTGCATATTGAGGTTGTCTTTAGCAATCGAAAAAAAAGGAAGGCGCGATTCAAGTAAATTTTTATTTCAACATTATTATTCCATTAACAAATTCCAAAAAACATCTCGTACCGACAGTTTTGTAGAACGTCTATAAATTGGGTTTTTTTTTTTTTTCAACTTTTTTTTCTGTCAAATATGTAGCTAAAGGAGAAAGGAGATCAATAAAGTTACATGCATAAATTCAATTCTCAAATCAAGCATATTAAAACATTCATAAAAACGTTTGCAAAACACAGATCAAATTTGTGTTTTTAAGTAAATATCTATCGTCTGATAAAATAAGATTTTTTACTGATGAATAAATACAGCTGGCTAAAATAATATTCTTTGTGTTTTACTCATATAATTACTTCCCGCCAATACATCAGGCTTCTGAACCCAGGTCGTGAATTTAAACTATAATGCAGTAAGGTTTTTGTAGGGCAAAGGGACATGTTTAGCCAGCGTCAAACACAAGACAACGCCACGTAAAATCTCTTATGAGAGAAGAAGAAGCAAGAAGGATTATGGAATATAGAAATACGATGAAAGCGGTAAAAGATCGTTTTGGTATACCAGGGGCATCTATTTATTGTACGTGAGCAAGTTCTTCCCAACCATAAAAATATTTAAATATAATTTTAACCAATTGTTGTATAATGAGTAAGGGTAAAATGTGAGTCATATTCGTCAATGCAAGTTTTTCTTTCATACATCATTGCAACCTAAAACCCAAAAAATCAAACAACCTTTTACATATTAGGAGAGATTCTAAAATTGTTATCAACTGTATTGAATTTCCTTAGAACTAAAACACCAGTTACGCCAATGTCCAAGATAGACTTTGAATATTACTTTCAAAACTATTAACACCCAGAATTCTAGCATCTAATATAAATCGTTAATTACATGGACAGTGCTATCGATATTTTAGTTTTGATGTGAAAGCTATAGTTTTTATAGAGTCATTGTAATACGGTTATTCCCCATACCTTTTGCATGGCCTTATCATGAATGACTCTCTCTTATCAGTTTCCCGCAAACAATGTATTTAAGTAGGTCACCCGTGAAATGTTAATCGATAGAATAATTGCTATTTCGTTTGACGGAACATGAACACTTTTTTTCCTTTTTTCACTTTTCTCTCTCGTTAAACTTTGTGCGGTAGTGATTCGCTATATAACAAACTGTTCCCTCACCTTCTAAATAGTGTTTAAAACACAAAGTAAAGCTTATTTTAACACTTGGTCTGCAAATATTACAGAAATCAAGAAAGCATTTCGTCAAATAATAAAAACCTTGAAATATCTTCGCTACAGCATAGATAACATTTACGAAACCTCGTCAAAATCTGTTTTACAAATAATGTACCTAAGCATTTTTGTTTTGCTTGTCATTGTCAAACTTTCCCTTCCTTGTAAAATTACTTGGAGAATGGGATGTAGCACAAGGTGCTAATCTCGCAATTTGAACGTAGTTCTCAGAATTATAAGGTTTGTCCTTGGATCCAAAAACGTTATATATTGGTAGACTGAGAATAGGTATTGAGAAGAGCTCCCAAAAGTGTGACCAACATGTCTACTAGTAGTCACGTGACAGTTCTGTGAAAAATTGAATTGGTTGGGCGCTTTGGCCTTTCATCGCCTCATTTCGACATTTTCTGACAGAGTAGATGGGGAATGTTCATTTCTGTAGAGTGGCGGGAAGAAAATTGTAAAATCCTAAAGTCAACTACTACGTCGCGTAAACCAATCAGATGATGAATCAATTAATGTTCGTTTTTTCCTGTCGCGTTCCTAATCAGGAACACAAAAAATGTTTCCATTGCTCACGCTACTTCTGTATATCCTTTATGCTCGGATCTTTTCCTTCGGAATTGATCCCGGATCTCCGCTGATAGTCCGTTCTGTGACTACAGTGCGTCTAAAATCCAACTACCTATCTCCATAGGAAAAATTTCCACACCCTCAATTCAATTTCATTAAACCTTAATCTCTCTCAACTTGCACCTTGGTTTTAATGATTTCATTCAATAGATAATTAAAGGATGGACACTTTTCTTACCCAGTATCTCATTTTTCTCAAAACCTTTACCTTATTTTAGGCATGTTGTAACATGTAAAAAAAAGTTGAGAATCATGCAACGTAAATTAGTTAATAATTCTATATAACACACTTTAATAATTGGGTAAACCAAATTTTTGTTAGCCTCAACTATAATTATCTTCGACAAAATAGTTTTAAGTGCTGCTGCGATTTTCTACATGTAAGCAAATTAGTCAATCCAATTTACAAAACTCGTGAATGGAGACTATATAAGATCAAAGTTACTTCAATTTGAAAAGTTTCGTCTATTCTAATAATTCTTAGGTGCATATATTTATCACATAAACCAAAGTATTTGAATTAACGTAACTTTATTAATATCCAAAATTTAATGCAAAATTTAAAATTTAATATATATATATATATATATATATATATATATATATATATATATATATTTGTTTTTTAAAAAGATGATTTGTTGTTCAACAGGTTGTTGTACATTTTTTTACTGTATAATTAAAACATCTTTTAAAAAAAAAATTTTAAGTATATCTGAATTAAAATAGTTTTGATCCAAGAAGTTAGCAATTACCTAAAACGTGGTGCTTTGGATAAAATAGTCTAGTTGACAAAAAAAAAAAAACACTTTCAACTCTGACTCCAGCTTAAGGTATTTTTTTATTCTGTTATTATCTACATATATGAATAAATTTGAAGAAATCGTATACTCTTTTGACATAAATAGCGAAATCCATTGAAAATATAATTTCAAGCAGTATGAAATTTTTCTAGTTTGAGTAACCCTGGTGCAAACAAAACAATGTTTACACTTTAAGCAGTGTGTGTAAGACAATATACAAAACGAATTTTAGATATTAGTTTAATGGATTTTCTTGTTTGTTTACCATTTCTATTTTCTTCGGAAATTAGACTAATACTTCTGTGTATCTAGCAAGACTTTTATATTCATTCGATTCTCTTGATGAACACTAAAATAGAAAAACAGTTTTCATGTGGCAGTATTTTAAATCGTAATTTTAAAAACATCCTTATTTATTTAACTGTTATCTCTGCAGAAAAAATATCCAAATGCAAGAAAAAAGGCACACAAATATAGTCTGATACGAAATAAAACAAAGCATTTAATTGAAACAGATTACTTATTGAATTGAAATTAGTCAACCCCTCCCCTCTCGAGAATTGTGCGGGCAATTCCACAAAACATGAAACATGCAAATGAAAAAATATTTTAGAAAATTACCTCAAATTTATTTATTTTTTTCTAGATAGTGCAAAGTTTCTATACTTGAATTCCGACAGCGCCTTTACGCATTTATTTTATCAGTACATAGTCAACTGTTCTAAAACCAGAGTTATGAAGAGTTTTTACTGTGAACGGCTGGTCTTTCCGTGCAATTTTTCTTATAATATTGTGTATTTTGTGTTTCATTTTTTGTGCTTAATAGAAATATCTTTTTAAGTGGACAAAATTGTGTCAAATTTTGTAAGAATTATATTTATGGAAGGACTTTGAAAACAGTGCTCTATATAATGTTACGTGAGTCACAAAAAAAAACCTGTTTTCGTCAATCTGAAATGCAAACGATTTTGTAATAGATTTATTTTTATTAAAACTTGTTTTTTGCAATATAAAAATTACATTATGGCACATTACATTATGTATTTGAAATCACAAGATAATAAAAAATTAAATAAAATTTTAAAGTATCGTGTTTTAAGGAACAAAGAAACTTCAAAGAAAAAAGTGCCTGAATTGTACAAAAATGGCACTTTGGGATAAATAATGGCACAAAAATGGCATACACTTTTAGAAAAGTTATAACCCGAACAAAACGTAGATTATCTTGCACACCACGTCGTAACGAATGGCGACGAAACAATCTATGGTGAGGAAACTGTTTTGCAGCATTTGTAGTTCGAATTTAAAGTTTCAGTTCAGGTAGTAATCATTAGAAATTATCATCTTTTAACAGAGATACACTAGATGAAATAATACCATTTTGTTGACGAGATGAATAGCCGAATGTCGACTCCTATACCTCAAGTCATCGATACAAAGGAAGTTTTAGTAAATAATGAGCTCGAATTCGTAGAAGCTGGCAAAAAAGTAGTGAAGACAATTGTATTTTAAATTCTAAGGGAGGAAATTCAGATCTTCGATTGCTGCATATTGAATCCAAAGTACATCCAATAATACGAATAAAAAGATTTAATGTTACCATAAGGGTATCTCCTATAAAGTGAAATTTCCTGAACCAATCCTATGAGATGGTAGAAAACCGAAGCTGAATACTGAGTTGAAGCAAAATATGCAGTGATATTATTCTAATGAAGCGTGAATAAGACGACTAATTTTACAATAGTATTGACACTTAACCACAATTGCCAAAATGCAGTTGGTCTTTCTATCACCCCAAATGATACATTTTTTATTAGTTTTTATTCATATATGCTTTGAAATGTCTTTAGTATATTATTCGTTATTAAATATATCGTAATTACATATTAAGCTGGGTTTTGCATAGATCTGATTGTAACGAGAGTCACAGTGAATTACCCTATAGCAAAATTACTACATAAATTGCTTTAAAAGTTTAATAAAAAAGAATTTACAGTTCCTGGTGATATACCTGGAGATTTTAAAATCAATATAAGAAACTGATAAGAGATAATCAATTTTGCTATGTAGGAGATTGTAAAAAGATGTGTTAAAGAAATGTCTTTAGAAGCTTCAAAGTAATTAAACCGAAATTATTTCTCAATTCAGAAGAATGTACAACTAGATTCAAAATTCTAAAAATAAATGGAAGTGTTTTCAAACGTGAGGTGACGAAATACTTATGTGGCCAATCGAAGATGGAAATGAAAAGTGAGATTTTTAAAACATTTTGGGATCCCACGGTTTGATTGTATTGAAAAAAATATTTTACATAATCTTTTAACACATACTTTTGGGGGTTAGTGACGCTAATTTATGGTTGTGTTTTAGGTTATATGCCTATATTTAACTCTTTCAAATGAAGCAATTTCACCACAAAGCCACTCTTTTTGCGGGCTGAGTTAACGTGTGTGGAAGGTCGCATCTTGTCTGCAGGCCGGATAAACCTGTTACGAAAGCCATATCTGGACTTCAATCAGGGTAGAGGGATTCAAATGTTATATCAGGACTGCATGTCAATTTAACCATACAGGAGGGCCCGGTAAACTCGTATCTGGAGTTCAGGTAGCTTAAGCCTCTTTGAAAGGACATATCAAATTAACGGGCCTGATAAAGATATTTAGAGGGTCGTATCATTGTGTGGATGGCCGAATGTGGACTGAGGGTATAGAAAAGTCGTGTCTGTATTTTCTGACTGGGATCATCCCAGCCGAACACTTTAAGGGTATAGCTGAAGGTTTTTCTCATCATGACAAAGTCCTTTCTTGTAATGGAATATAGAAAAATATAGTTTCTTGTCTTAGATCATGCCAGTAGAAGTACATGGAGCTTTCAATGAAGCATTCGAATTAAGAGTCTCATCAATAAATTGCCCTGTTAATTTATTTTACGAGTGGATGTGTAAATTGGCCCTTGAAAAAGTGATCATTCCAAGTGTCGCGTTAGTATCGGGATAGGTATTAAACTTTCTTTCCTGCGAATGGCAATGAGCTGTGGCTTCTAATTCTGAGATAGCTAAGCTGTTGGTAATTTAGCGTAAATACGTATTTTGACCTAGAAATTAATCTTAAAAACTCCCTTTCTACCCGATTAATCATCCTTTTTGAGAGCCCAGAGCTTGGAATTGTATTGTCTAATAGGTAATAACTGAGGCAGGGATGGCACTCTAAAGATCAAGTCCTGTGAATTCCGAAAACAAAATTTCAAAATAGTGACAACTTCTTTTACAATTTAAGGGTACAATATTTTACTATCGAAATATTATGTAATCAATGCTTGTTAAAAATTAGAATATCGGATTTAAAAACACTTTTCAAAAAGACGACATTGCCAGTCATCTTCAGATTAGAGGTAGGAGGGCACACATTTGAAAACACTAGAGATATATAATAATGAATAAGGTAAGTTTGAATGAAATGATGAATTAATGTTAAGGTTTTGACCTGCAATGCCCTTTTCTTACATTTTTGAAATAATCATCACCATTATATGTATATAAAGTGCAGTTTTCACGGAACCACATTTACAATTAACGCATTCACTACAATCACATCTTTTTTAGAAGTATAATCTTCCCAACATTGAACGCATGTATTCGAGTTCATTACATATGAATTTTTGTGGGTTATAGGTTCATCTTAACTAACCATAATTGGCACTTTCTTCAATTACAGGTCGGGGTGAATGCGTTTTTATATAAAAACCAAGCTTTTCTGCTAATTAAAATGGAAGTACTAACAATCCTCATCTAACCCCAATTATATTTTGTTTAAGATTTGTTTTACACAGTCAACAAGTCCTCTTTTGTTCTCCTCTCCCAGAAGACATTGCTAACAAACAAAATATGTAAACGCTCAAAACACCAGTCACTAACGCTAATTTGTGAGACAAAAGAAAAAAAAAGCTTTTAATTTTCTTCCCACATGAACCCTTGCAAAGAGTTCAGTTTTCAAGTGTGAATTATAGTATACTATGAGAGAGAAGAGAGAGAGAGAGAGTCCAACCACATAGCCCCAAGTAACTCTGAATAATCCCATGATTAAACTTGTGACATGATGAAATATACTTCACAAAGTAGGAAGTTAAATAATTTAATAAATGTTTAAAATATGCTTACAGAAGTCTAAAATCAATAACAGTCGCCAAAATAACTATTTTTGATCAATCAAATGACGATAGAAATAGTCTTATACATCGCTCTGCTGACATATGAAGCAAACAGCAATGCCCTCTTACTCTGACAACAAGCACAACACCTCAAAAAAAAGACGACATGCACATCAATCAAAAATTTAAATGGCGGACGATATCAGACAGTTTTATTTTAAACGTGCCTATTCCCCAAAAGTAACAAACAACTGACATAAAATCTCTAAGACATACTGAAGTCAGATACATGTTTTCAAAGCACAAGTACGAAATTTTTGAATCCTTAAAGGACAGTAAATGCTGAGGCTGAAAAAAAAAACACAACTTCCACTCCTAAATGTTTTGATGAATCGTATCTATAAAAATTAATTTTGATGATTTACTCATGCAGCATACGTATAATAGCTATTACTTCATATCTCCCGGTGTGCTAGAATCCCTTCCTCTCACTTTCCTGAAAAAAATGAATATTTAGCTAAACCTACTGCTATTAATATGTCTGCCGATACTTTTGTTTTTTGATCTGTAAGCATTATACACGAAACAGTCTTAAAGTAACTGCAAGTCACATGGCATTTTACTATCATCAGTAAACGGAAATTTTCCCCAACAATATAGTCCTAAGATTATAACATCAAAAGCCCAGAGCCAGAAAGGTGCAAATTGATTATTTTGCAGCTTAAAAAGATGATTAGTTGTTCTTTTGTGGAACAGTTTCTTTCACTGTATTTTTTTTAACTAAATTAAGAACATTATGTGTGATTTTCGAACTGAACACTCGATCTCTTAACTTCTCTCATACAGGAAAACTTTGTTATAGCACTTTTATTTTAACTGCTAATTCAAAAAATTGATTGTTCATAACCTTTTGAGACCATTTATCCACGCACGTAGGAAACATTTACATAGAATCAAGTGAAATAAACAAGTAATGTCACTCAAAACCTATGGTGATAAAGTTCTGAGAATCTCAAATCACACATGATTACACGGAAATTAAACAGGTCATACATTTTTCGACAAAACAATTGTTCACCAGTCTTATACTGCAGGGGAATATATTTAAGTATAACACTTACAACATTCCGTCAATTTAGAAATACTAATTCCTTTTATTGCTTTTGAAAATAACTAAAAGAAGAATAACTCCATAAAAAAACGCTTTTTTTTAAGTTAATTCTCTACAAGAAATTATATTGATAAAAATTTAACAAATAATGCTTAGAGTTTTGAAGATTTTAGATCTGTTCTTTTTATGAAAACATCCTTATACTTTCAATCTTGTGCAAAAAGACATAAGCGAAAACAAATACAGAGCAATAATAGCAAATACGTTTACAAACAAAATGTTTATACGAACCATTTTCAAGCAATGTTCATCGCTAGCTAGATTTTAAAGGACCGATATACTTCTGACACATTGCTTTTATGCGCTAATCAGTCAGGGTATTTGTGCGCTTTTCCGAAAGAAGCGGGAAGAGGTGACTGATTAGTTGATAAGATGCTTATTTTTAGTTATCGCTCCATACATACATTATCTAGTCTCAAGGGAAGTTTAGTAATGGGACAATCTACTTTCACTCAAATTTTACTTTTCAATTTGTCCCCTTATCCAATGTGTTTGCCTTGCTCTATACACTACCCTACAATAATGAACCGGATGCCAGCAGATTTGCATAAAATCCGACTGCTTGTTTGGGGATGGTTTTCGTGGTATGGATGTTGTTCCTGGTGAATTTTTAAAAAAAGTGTTTATTTTGCTTACTTGGTGTAAAAAAAAGTATATTTTGAAATAAAATAGACGTTACTGGATACAACCATTTATTAATTATTATTTATATTTCATTTATTTATAAAAACAAGTTACTTCAGACCGGAGAAACGTGTGTGGCGAGCTGCGGCGCCGTGGTAGAGCGGTACAAATTGCACTCAAGTTGGAAGTGCGTCGCCGCAGCGGCGCCGGTGGCATGAGTTCACTACTTCCTACGATCTAATGTATCTCAGACCGCACTTGCGTTGCGGCGCCGCATGTTAAAAAATCGGATGTGAATACCGGGCCTAAATGACAGTGATGCCCTTATAAATAATACTGTCTTTACCACATGTGCGTTAGAGAAGTGAGAGTAAAATTAAACTTCACTACAAAATCCACAAAACAAGCAAATTGTATACTTATAGAAATCTAAAAAAATCCAAACCAGAAGCAAACTGAAAAAACAAGCTCTAAAAGCTGAGAAAAAGTAAAAACAAGTAGGATTCTGCCTTATATATTATCGGGTTGTCAAATGTTGAACTTAATGGAAAAATCTAACTACCATGCAAAACAAATTTTGTGTAGATTGTTCATTAGAACGGAATGACAAAACAGAAAAGGTAGGCAGGCAGTTGAATTTACGTAGCCTTAGAGCAACTTAATGGGTTATCGTCGACGTTCCGGGATCAATCCCGATGGGAGTGATCCGAGGACAACACTTCAAAGTTTTAAACCAGGGTTAGATGGTCACTATGAATACCTGTGCCTTCTGGCAGCCCACTCATCAAAGCCAAACATAAAACCACTGGCCCAGAAGGATGCAATACAATAAAGTTACATTTCAAAACTTATGAGATAGAATAAAAATAGTAAGCAAAACAATTTATAAAGTAACAAAGTAGACATCCTCCCATTTATTTTATTCTAAAAAACATTTAGGTATTGAACAAGTTGCGTTTTCATCTACTGATCTGTGAAGCTCGACTTTAATCAGTCGGTTTTCTCTTGAATGGCAACGGCGTAATTTTTCCTGGTTTAAGTACAAAAATGACTGAAATTTAGGTGTTCGAGGGGTAGATAATTTAGTGCACTTTACACCTATCTTATGCAAAATTGCGAATGTATCCTTGATTCACAATTTTGTATAGTTAACAAATGCATCCAACATTCCATTTTTATGTAGTAGTAAAGATTTTAGAATGTATTAAGAAGTACGGGACATTTTTGCAACCTTTTCCGGTCTTAAAAACTTATTACTATTACTTACTTTACTTTGCTTTTTTCATTTTAACAATGACAATGACTCAAATCGATTTTATAGAGAGAACAAAAAGCATTTTCTTCATAATTGGGCCATTTAAGAATATGAAAAACTTCATTTTGTGAGTTTCTAAATTATGTGTAAATAGTGCATTTGTAAACATAGGTTTTACTTAGTTCTCTGAGTGGAACCGGCATAAGATTAGACGCGATAATGAAACTAATAAAGAACCCACGTTTAACCCTTCTTTACATGATTTTTTCTTTATTGGTGAAATAAATCAAGGTGATATAATTCATGTTCAAAATTAAAGGAAAAATGGTTTAAAAAAATCTTAGTATATATTTATAGTATAAATTTAGCAAGAAACAATATGATAGTATCATGTGGTATTTTTTAAATTGAACGCAAACTTTTTCAGAAATTGCTCTAAAAATAACAGAAACACATGTTACAAACCTTTCTTCCCCTCATTTTCACTTTTTTAGCAATAGAAACTCAAATATAATAAAACGAAATCATACGTTTATTGCAACTACAACAAACAGCGGAATGACAACTTCAAGCTCGTTTTATTGATAGTGACACTTGCTTATTTTTGACAACTATGTTTTTTTTACGCAATGGACATTAAAAAGGTATCCAGACACGATCAACTTAAAGTGAACTTGTTCTTTTATATAGTTTTTCGATGGCTTCTCCTTATGAAAACTTAGTAATTTTTGCAACGTATATCGTCAAGGCTTACGCTCCAACCTGATTTGCTTTCAAAATTCGCTCTTCTTATAAAGATGGAGCACGGCACCTGTTCAAACTCATTGCTTTTAACTTGTATAAAATATTTGTATAAGAATTTTAAATAGCTAATTTAAAAATTATTTATTGGTTAATTTAATCAGCTAATGGATGTTAAGAGAAAATGTTAATTCAAATTTCAAATGGATTAAAAACGGTTTTTCAGTTGCTAACGGTTAGTGTTAGTTGCTATGTGATAACAAACTCAATATTAGTAGTTAATAATAACTATTATTTCAAGTTAACAATAACCGTTAATAGTGTTAAACGAAACAGTTTTTATCGCACATAATTGGAAACACTCCTCTTTACTTTGTGTTTTGGCATTCTTTGGCAACATCTACTACATTGCTTCTAAACAGTTATTTGAACTACAAAGTCACTCGAAGTAAAGGGCGTTACAAGTTGTTAATATTTAACGTTCACAGTCATTTTAATTCGAGCTGACGATACTGGCAGAGAAATATGAACACTCGCACAGCTCGATCTGCGTCGTATTGCAGATTACCACAACATACATGCTCGAATAATCACAAGGAACGAAAGTATGGCAGGTTGATAGTTGAATTAACGTCGGATTGAAGCAACACAACGGGCTTTTGCCGACATTCCGGGATTAATGCCGAAGATAAAAATCCAAGGACAACAACGCGTAATTTTGAACCATGGCCAGGCAAGAAGACTGAATATCTAAGATGGAACCCCACTCTCCAAACTTGCACACCACGCCATAGTGAGGACATTTGAGGCCACGACAGTTTAACGTACACTAGCCTACAAGTGCACGATGGTCTTAGGCTGGATCAATTTTCTAAATCATAACCCTCCAGTTGCTAATGCAAGACTCTTTAAACTGAGCTACAGCGGTTCCTTGTAAATTAAGATACAGTTGATCTGCGAACAATTTTTTTTAGCCGATTTAATTCAATTCACCCCAGATTGGATTGGATAATCAGTTTTTTGGCGCAAGGTGCATTTAATTCCGGTTGACACCTACATGTTTCACTAGCTTATGCAAAACACCCAAATCCTAGCATTTGTATAAGCTAAACCCTTACGACCCTTCGGTCAAAAGCTCTGCAAAAAGACCACGTGCTTTCCTGCAACAAAATCTGCAAACTTACCCGCGGCGACCTAAACGTCAATGCGGCATGTTTCGTTTGGATCCTGATGTCTTTGACTTCAATTTTCCTAACTTTATCTCCCCATGCAAATTCTTTTTGCAAAACCTATATTGGATCATGACCTTTTTGTCACTCGTAGACGCTGAGCATTTTTAGACTCGACTGGACCCCAATTGAATCACTAAAACACGACAGTTTTATTTCTCAATTTTCGACTTTGTTTTTCTTTTATTAAATTAAAATTTTAATCTTTTTCTACTTGCAATGGATCATCGAAGTTTGCCACCTCTGAATGCGGTCACAACTCGGAAGGGAAACCGACTGACTTGCTGATATCGCTTAAGGAGGTGGCGCCATCTCTCGAAACTTCGCTTAGCTGAAAATTATGTTTATTTTTATCAGCCTATTTAAATCATTTTTTCTTTTTAAATTTCTCTCTTAAATTATGCAATTCAGTTTTATGTCACACACACCTGATGACGGGGAGTTAAGCTGCTTTGCAGTAGGCACTCCGGAAGTGATTGTCCAGTCCAGTATAAGCTAAACCAATCTCAATTTTATTGATGTATAAGAACATATACACTGACGAGCCAAAACATTATGACCATCCCCACATTTTTCAATGAACTCGTCTGGATGACGTGTAGGGCATGTGATTAAGTGAGAAAAGTATTTAACATCTGCTGGAGAATGTAAGTAATCATTCTTGCACTCTTGCAAGTGATGGGAAAGGCTGCTGATCTAAGCGAATTTAACAGAAGGCAGATCGTAAAGGGCTCGAAGACTCGGAACGTATATCACCGAAACTGCAAAACTGATAGGTTGTTGACGATCTGCCGTTGTTAGTATTCATGCAAAGTGGATAAATGACGATGACATCAGCAGTAGACACCAAGGTGTTGGTCGTCCACGCATCATCAAAGAAAAAGTACGTTGGAGACTGTCCCGCTTGGCAAAGCAAAATCGCTCGGAACAATGGCTCAGTTGACAGCACAATACAATGCAGGTCCAAGCGCAAGTGTTTCGGAACACACGGTTCAGCGGACGCTGTTGGATATGAGACTGTGCAGCAGACGTCCCACTTGTGTGCCTCTGTTGACCAAGCGACAACTACGCCTACAGTGGACCTGGGAACATCGAGGCTGGACCATGGATGAGTGGAATGCGAACTATCTGAACATCATTGCGTATCAGCTGCACCCTTACATGGCGCCTGTCTTCCAACTGGAAATGGAATCTTCCAGCAAGACAACGCCCGATGTCACAAGGCTGAATTCCACTTAATGTCCTGGCCACCTAACTCGCTGGATCTTAATCCGATAGAGCACATTTGGGGTGTCATCGAGCGGCATCTCAGAGCTCAAACACCACCATGTCCGAATATCTCGACTTTGCGTGACCGCTGCTTAGACATTTGGTACAACCTGTCTTTAGTCATGTACCAAGAACTTGTGGCATCTATGCCCAGGCGAGTTACAGCTGTTTTGCAGGCCAAAGGAGGCGCAACGCGTTATTGAATAGGTGGTCATAATGTTTTGGCTCTTCAGTGTATACACTGTCTTAAAGTGGTAACCATTTTAACCATTTAAAGGAATGATACAAAACATTTTTTCCTTATTCCGGATCACAATTAGATGAGTCCCACAATTTCCTTTCTGGTAAAAGTGTCCAAAGATGTCTCGTATTTGCATGAATATTTTCCATGCACCTGAAACACTGCAGAACGTGGTCAGGACTAGACATACTGTTACCCTTACGGCTTTGAGATTCCTGGTAAATCTTCTATTTGATCAGTTCTAATCTTGAAAATGCTGTAGAATTTTTCTACTTAAGTTAAAGTTACTAAGCAATTAAATATGCTTTGACTATGCTACAGAATACTTAAAAAATTGGGAGGGAAGGAGTGTGAGGAATTAAAAAGCAATGTCGCTTTTTTATGAATGTATTAGACCGAATAAGATATTTAATACTTTTAGATTTATTATGGAGTTGTTACATCGCATATCTATTACTCAGTTCATCTTGAATACTCCTTGACACCAGAATATATACCTGGATGAAAACTTGTGTTGCTAATGAGAAGCAAAAAATAAATAAATTTATGTTTCGATTTTAAATTGCAAAAATTCGACTTGCAAATAATTAAAAATTACAATTATCTTAAAATGAATGTGAAAGCATAAAATTAAAAGATATTCAATGATCAAGCATAAAATGAAATCTTCAAAGTCAAAGTGAAAATAAAAAAGGTGGTATTCTGGTGTCACTCACTGTAAAACTACAGATGGAGAGCAACTTAATTCAAAAAAATGTACAAGCTTTTTTCTGAAGAAAAGATAATAATAATTATTTTGTGTATTTTGATAAACAATAAAAACTTAATACGAAAAATAAAACAAAATGAACTTGCCCTCAACTTTTTGAATAGACAGTGCTGTCATCTACTGTCTAGTAAAGGCAAACCAAACGTTGTGAGATAAATATTTGTCCCATAGAGATTTATATTGTATTACAATAAATATAAATTTGTGATCACAAATCCAACTATTATGGCTTGAAATAATTTTGGCGGAACAAGAAAAATAAAGCCATCAATAAAAGTAGTTCAACATATTATCACAAATTTCTAATCTGTTTCCTGAAACTAAGAAAAGATTAACAGTTAAAAAATCTTAAGAAAGCTTATTCTAATTACACTTCACAACAATGTTTTGATACCTTTGTCGTAAAATCTATTGCAAATACAAATTTTTATGGAAATCTGAGGAGAGATGCTTAGGTGTAAAAAATTAAGAAGGTGGGACAACAAACACCTCACTGCCTTAAAGGATTACTACAGTCTATATCACTGATTAAAGACTATTCGAATTTGCCTGTGATTTCCAAACCTTTCTTTAATAAAATAGTGAATCATAAGACACTTTAAATTATTACACTTCTCTGCAAAAAAATTTTCTTTCGAGCCCTGACACCATTCCTGCTGATTCTTTTTTAAAATGACCTCCTGTTATCAATTATGACCCCCGTTTTCTCCCATCGCCCACCGTTTTCTAGGGACGCACCTTTCTATGCTTGCCACTTTTTGACATAATTTTATGGACATAAGTTTGATTTGAGAGTGGGGAAAATAATTATTTTAACCATTAAATATCTTTTGAGAGCTAGAGATGTGAAAAGCTCTAAAACTAGAACATTTGTAGCAAGGAGGGAGATTTTTTTTTTTTGGGGGGGGGGCATTTTTTACATTTATTTTCTACATATTCCAGCTTCTAGTCTCCCCTTTTCCTCTCCCAAACACCTCAAATAATAAAAAATATATAGCAACAATTTTGGCCAAAGGCGGGTGAGGGATGAGACGTCCCGAATCCCTCGCAAGAAAGTGTGGAAGATTTACTGTACGACGGTGACGCTCTCAATAACTCGCGCGCTTCGTGGTTTGCGCTGGAATTTTTACGTTTTGACAAGTTTAAACTTGCATCGCTTTTATCACTCTTGTTGTGAACAGTGGAAGTCAAACAAAAGTAACAATCTGTGAGATGGCAGCGAGCTTCGCGCCAAACCATGAGCACAGCAAATGGCATTGATTTCTGAGTACCTTTGAGCCATTTGGTCAAGCTACTGTAACAAGTAGTGAAGCAAAACTTTGGAGCCCAATCCTTGTCCTGATCGCCAACTTGGCAATCAAAGTAAAATTGATAAGAAGTTTTAAAAAGCGGAGACTCCACTGGTATGCCAGTGTAGGCATAAGAAACAACAACAACAAAAAGCGGAGAAAAGGGGTTTTCGTTGCGCTATTAAAGTAAATACACAGCAAACACAGCAGAAGCTATCGGGATGATTTTTACACTCGCGTGGCATAATTAAACAGAAAATCAATGCTCGGAATTAATCTCAACTTACACTCATGCACTGTAATTCACTTTGAAAAAGCAGGAGCAAATAATTTGGACCGTTTTACACAGTCGAAACAACTTTGAAACGCAGAATACCCCTATAATACCGAAAATTCGATTTTCAAGCAGACCAGTGTTATTTTACATCACGTAAAGTAATGATGCTTTTCAGACCCTTCGTTCTTGACCTGATTGCAGCACTTGTACTGTGTCTAAGTGTATGTTTAAAAGTATCATTACTTCTGCAAAATAACTAAAATTTGGGCAACCTTAAAATTGTTACGCTGGGCTTGTTAAGCTTAATTTCAAATGTGACGCAGTTTAAAAATCAGAACGATGTCAGAGGAAATACTTCCTTTATAAAAGTTCCTGTGCTGTGTGGGTATTTTTGTCTACTTTGTACCATATGGTACTTGCCGACCCTTTTCCCTAACACGAGGACGCTGGAATGTTTCGGAATGCGAAAACAACTTTAGTCTGTGCACGTGCGGCTCCTCGACGGCCCGGCGGCCCATTTGATCCATTCACAGCTGGAGTTTCCGTCGGTTCCCCAATCTCGTATCTGGGATCAAGTTTTTGCGGTGGGGACTCAAGTCGGCATGACAGACGGTTTTCGCATCTGTGTGGGGGTGTTTCTGTTCTGGAGAGGACATAAACATCTCTAGAGGGCTCGGAATTCACCCCCCTCTGGTTGGCAGCTGCGGTTCTGTTTGAGCGAAGCGAACGTGGATTTTTAGGAGGATTCGGACTCGAGCTTCGACGAGAGACAGACGTCTCTGTTTTGCCAATTTTGTTACTTTGGCTTCAGGCAGGTTTCGGTTGTCGATGGCTGTGCCCATAATTATCTTGTAAATATTTAATTTATGTAAATAAATAGTTTAATTTTAAACCAGCTGTCCGTCAAATTCTTACATGACGGTACAACTTTGTCTTTCAACATTAAAGATGAAGTACCTCCGCTTAAAGGATGATACGTACTTAATCTGATAAAAGCTGGTCCGTTGTCCGAGAAAAACAAACGGCTTTATTTCTCAGACATAATGTGATACCCCGTCTGCAGTTTCTTAGAGTTCAATTCGTCTTTTTTTTCTTGTTTCACTAACTTTCCTATACTTACCTTTCAGAAAATTTAGATTTTTATTAATTTAGAATTTGAGATGCACAAAGCGGCACCGTAGAACAATCAGAGAAAGGGGAAAAGCTGATTGGTCTGCTTGTGTCTTACACAATCTTATTTCAGTTTTCACACACCTCGCATGTCATTCTACATAAAGATGAGCAGCATCATAACGCTATGCACTTGTCTGTTTTTTAAACCGATTTAACATGCGGTGTTTCACAAGCCTCCGAGCAGCCAAAGGCATTGCTCTGAGGAAACTGGTTGATTGAAGTGCTTGGTCACGAGAGTTCGGATCTCGTATATGTCGATGTTCAGTTGAGGTCTACGGTAAGTACGATGCAAAGTAGGAAGCAGCACTTCTCATGGTGACTAGTGATTACTCTGAAAATGTCAGGTTATAGCCAATTAATGCTTGAAAGATCACACCATAAATAAGCACATAATTGGAAACACCTTTAATGTAATTTTTTCTGGTCTAATAATAACAGATTAGGACCTTCGTGTACCATATGTTGTGCAGCTCTGTAGATCAGGGGTTCCCAACCTTTTAGTAATTGCGTACCA
Organism: Metellina segmentata; assembly: GCA_947359465.1. Lineage (NCBI taxonomy): Eukaryota > Metazoa > Arthropoda > Arachnida > Araneae > Tetragnathidae > Metellina > Metellina segmentata. The sequence continues at coordinate 58,667,009 of OX375875.1, forward strand.
CTTGAAATTTGTTGAAATTTTTGGCGTACCACCAGTTCTATATTTTTTTAGAAACATATATCTAATGTCAGAAAAGTGCACAATGGTTTGTTTTACTTTAATTAAAATACTAAGAAAGCTCATTTTTTATGATTAATATACTTGTATTTCGTATTAATAATGTTTTAATACAGGAAAAAATCAAACGATTATTGAAAATTACAGTTTTATTTTTTACTTACAGGTCTAAAAACAAATAATTTTAAATAATTAGTTCAAACTAAACAAAGATTAACATAATCAAAAATCAATTTTTAGTTCGAAACTTGTTATTGTTTGTCTTTTATTAAAATATAAATATCAGGAGCAATGAGCTTAACTTCACTTTTAAGTCCTTCGTAGAATATTTGGGTCGATCGTATCATCCTTGCGTACCACCTGAAACGTTGCAACGTACCACCAGTGGTACGCGTACCACCGGTTGGGAATCCCTGCTTTAGATATTGTGAGACTGCAGATAATGGTTATCCAGGACTGATGTGTGGAAAAGCACTGTTATAGCTGCATGACTGATAAACTTGGTGAATTCCAAGATCTGTTAACTGATACGGTTTCTCTCGTATTTCAACATATCCATGCAATTTCAATCTTTTTAAAGTGCTGCAAGCAATTGAATTTTATGAACGACTATGCGATCTTCGCCTTCACATCTTGTAATTTTCATATATCAAATAGATTTTCATCTATTTTGGATAAGAGAGGGCAGCACCTCCTATTTGGTGGTAGTCCTTAGAAATTATTGCTAATTACTGGTAGATTTTCTTTATTAACCGAATTAAGTTCTTGAGCGCTTTGAAGAATCGAATGGGAAACTGTTTGATGAAGTAGAGAGTGTCTTTGAGGGGAACAATCCTTTGTAAATTTTGTCAACAACAGAATGAACTGTCAACAAGAGCTTTTTCATAAATGTGCCGTCAAAGGGGAAATTGGAGAAATCATCAAAGAAAATTTTAGAAAGAGTTAAAAAATTATGAAAAAAATTGTATTGGAACGCAACAAAAATTATTCATAAATCAATTACGCTTAAAATTATTATAAAACAGAATATTTTATTACATATTTTGATAATTTCAAATTAAAATCATGCATTCTTTAAGATGCCTGATATTTAGGATGTTGACTTGACTGGTGTGAGATCTATAGCACACGGAACAAACAAAAACTTACATTTTGTTTAATAGATAGACTTACTTTTATGTTCCCATACAGGTAGGTGGGTAGTTAATTAACGTCAAACTGGAGCAACACAACGGTTTGTATACAATGAACACCTTACCAATACTAATAACCAGAATTCAATTCATATGACAACAATCATGTCATACGAAACACCAATTTAGATGTGAACAATTCTATATAAGCCAAGACACTGAAAAAGCCAACTGAAAAGTGACAATTGTACTTAACTTATGTTTCCAGTTCCGATAAGATAATATAATATACAACTGAGTATGAGGTACGTCATAGATTTTCTTACTGGAATTGTCACTGAACTCTTATTTTGTATCAGCAATAAAAGAACCTTAACGAAATCAATGAAACAAAAAATATTGTTTTCAAATTATTTGGTTTGTCTCTCTATGGCAAGGGCCCCAAAGATTCAATGTGACTTATGGGAGGGATGCAAAAAAGAACATGAAAGTTATTTATTATGCATTATTTATTTTATTTCTATGTAAATATTGTTACAAAGAAAGCTAATAAAAGTAAATAAAGAATTTAATTTGATGTGTTACTTTGCATTAATTGCTATTTGGTTCTCTTTTTGTAGTAGCCAAGCTGAAAATTGATTCCAAATTTCCATTAGTCAAGTGTTTCATTTTTTTTTCGATTTGTTAATATGACTAAAAGGTTTGTTCACAGAAAATGTCGATCCAAAGAATCTTGCTCATTTTAATGCTTTATCTAGAACAATTTACAATTCTTTTTATCCCTCAATACAACGATAGTAGTTAAATAAATTGTCTTCATTAAATTTATTTCGCAGGTTCTCATCGTTGTCGTGTCGATGAGTTCAATCTGTACTTATTCGGATGCATTTTCAGGGAAAAGGTGTGCTAAATAAATCTAGTAGCGGTTTTACTTTTAAAAATCAGAAAAAAGATCCTTGAAAGCTGATAATCAAATTATCAATCTAAATTGCAATCACAGTTGCAATACTGACCAATTACGATTAGAAAAACGGTAACTTATAATAAATTCAATTTATTTTCATCCCCACAGTGAATCTAATTTCTAACTCTTCCGGAACTATTTCAATGTGCTTTATAAAAGCTGATATGGCCATTAAAGATCAGGTTGAAAGGGTATCTCTTGAATTTTATTTTGAAATACTGGTGGATAATACGTTCACTCTATAACTTGTGTTTACGCGTTACTATGTTTGAGCTCACATTTTTATTTTTTCAAGCTTGAAAGTCATAAGCTACCAAGCACAATAGAACCCACTTGTGGTCTGCGGAGGTATTTTGGATAGTCATGCTCTATTGGATTTAAACTAGGATATTGGGATATTTAAAAGATTAAATATTTGGTATTTTTTATTGAGATATTTTTTAATTTCTGGTTTATGTTGGTTTGTTGGTAGATGAATTTATTTCCCACAGGAGTAATAAACGGGATATTGGCGACGGTTCGAAACTAATCCCGAGGGAAATGAATCGAGGATAACACCTCGTAATTTTGAGCCACGATCAGTAAACGGGGTCAACACATTAGATGGCACTCCGCTCGTCAAACCTCCTCGCCACACCAACGAGAGGACATTTGAGGTCATGGCAGATTTAAAGTGCACAGACAACCCATGTACACGCAACTCTACCAACTGGGATACCGTGGTTCTTCTGGTTTCAGTATTCAAAATCTATACCACATACACAAAATGAGTCATGAGAACAGACAATTCAAGTCTTCTTCACTTGAAATGTAAGAATACTCCTATAAAAATGTATTGGTGATAATCATTGGGGAACTTTACGTAGGTTTATTTCTATTTCATATATACTATGCTTATTCTTTACTTCATTTTATTACTTTCACTTATTACATTACATACTTTCTTTTTATACTATGCTTATTTGTGAGACCATATCTAGGTTGGTTGTCTGTGTTTTATAGCGTAATGGCCTTATTTGGCTATGTTGAAGCAAACACATTACAGAAGATCCCCATCAAATGGACAATACATATACAGTACGTATCGAAATGATAGGTCCACTAGTAAAATCGAAAGTTATGTTGGTAAAAAAAGTTTTACTGTGTACAAAGTACTATTTTATAAACTACGTTAGTTCATACAATGAAAAAATTATGCATAAATAATATACAAATCATAGGAATTATACGGAAGATAAAAATTATGAGAAACAGATGTTTCAAAAAGATAGGTCCACTGAAACAAACATCGAATTAGTGTTCAACTAATACGAAATTTTCCCACCGTTTTTCAGAATGAGCTCATAAATTCTGTTCGGCATAGTTTCTACAAGTTTTTGTAAAGAGTTTGTGTCGATTTTTGCCCAATCGGAGGAAATAGCGTTTTTTAAGTCTGTAGTATAGTTGTACAGCCTTCCGCCTGCATACACTGCTCTTGTGAGTATGGCCCATATGTTTTCTACCGGATTCAGGTCGAGGCTGCAAGGTGACCAATCGATAATATCTACATCATTATCCAGAAACCATTCAAAAGTGGACTTTGAAGTATGCACAGGAGCATTGCCCTGTTGGAACATAAAGAATGGGCCTCCAATGTGCTCTGATTGTGGAAGAAAATATTGTTCAAGCAGCTGTTGGTAGGCTGTAGTATTCAAACGACTGTCTACAAATGCTATATCAATTTTTCTTGGACGTCCAAATCCGGCCCATACCATAACAGAACCACCTCCAGCTTGCCTCTTCGAGAATATCTTTCTATCGGTACGCAGATCGTGCCAGTAATACTGCCAGCCATCTGGACCATCCAGGTTGAATTTTTTTTCATCACTGAATATCACTCGATGTCAGTCTTCTTTCCAGAACATCTCTTCCTGTGCAAATTTCAATCCTTTTTTTGTGCTCTTTAGTTAATTTCGGAGCCGTTTTCCTCTTCCAGTAAACTAAATTGCCGGACTTCTTTACCACTTTATGGGCCGTAGATTTTGATATTGGAGGGTTTTGTTGCCTGGCCAACGTGGATAAGCTCGTCTTTTCAGATTTTAAATCCTTTACGATACTCCTTCTTTGTCAAGGTGTCACTTTTGATGGCCGCCCAGATGTTTTTTTAGTGCCCTAAGCATTTCCAAGTCGCACAAAATTGTTTACAACATTATGCGATTTGTTTAAAAGTTTAGTTATGTCTCTTTTCGATTTTCCACACTTCTTAAATGCATCAATTTTCCTCTACTCAATCAGCGGAAGACTGCAATGACGAACCATTTCATTTGATTGCAATGTGATGTTCAAATCTGTTTAAATACCTCCACAGCAGCCAGCGTAATAAATCAGTAAGACTAAACTCTGATATTTATGCAAATTTTGTGGAAATAAACGTTTTGGTGCAAAGATTTATAAAGGTGGACCTATCTTTTCGAAACGATCTCAAAATGAAAATTTGTGTAAAATAAAAATGAATTATTTATTTTTAACAAATTGCTTCCTAAATAGTTATAACGATTATTGTATAATCATCTCCACCAAAAAATTGATTCGTATTCTAAATTAAGAGTCGAAACTTTGAAAAATGCAGGTGGACCTATCATTTCGATACACATTGTAGAATGACACCCCCCAATAAGTGAACATGCACGTACCTGGGAAATTATTTTTCTTTTGAAAAGTAATTCACTTCTCATTTTGCTTCATAGCGTATTTAACGGAGAAATAGTAACTGAATGTTATTGATGTTAGATAATTTTAGTCCTAACTAGGGGGCCTGCCCCCTGCTCGCTGACGCTCGCCAACCCCCGGAGGATTGCTTTGCAATCATTATTGGTTCGCTGCGCGAACCTATGCTCGCTTCGCTCGCCTCAATGAAGACATGTGTCCTAGCAGAAGGGATTGTTTACAAAATATGTTACCAAAAAAATGCTATTCAAATTTAAATATGCTGTATTACAGAACAAATATATACAGTATCTCTAAAATCAGAATTCAAATGAAAACTTTGTGCAAATTTTGACTCGAAATGTGAGCGTTGCTTTGGAAATTGAATACCCAGCATGTTGTTTGTGTGTACATTTCCCAGCACTCAAACGACCCACACTTTTTCATTGAGTTTGTTGCCGAAATTTATAGTGCAAGCGTCTTGTTGAACTATAATTGTTGGCCCTGAAAAAGACCGTTTTTTAAATGGCCCTGAAAAGATCCTCCGCTTTCTTTGATTTCTATAAAAACTAACTGCAACAGCTCATTAAAATTTTTTTTTTCAATAAAATTTCATCCGATAACGCTATAAATTCAATCGATGCGCGAGACTTCGCGATAAACAAACAATCGTACAGTGTTGCCAAAACGCGATTACAAATAACGTCTTTTTTGCGTGCCACGTAAGAGAATTATATATATAGATATTTCAAGACAATATGTACTGAAACCATATATCTTTTTTATGTTTTTTATGCTTGCATTAACACAAACAATGTATTTAAACATATTCATTCAGAATAACTTGAAGTTAAACACTGAAAAAGCTTAGTTAATCGAAACAGTTGAAAGGGTGATTGGAAGAAGAGGTTATGTGACATTTGTATACATTTTGAGATTATTGCAGTTTTTATGTTGTCACGGTGAGGTACGACTTGTGCTTACAACTAGAGCAATAACCCCTATATGGATACTTACAATACCCTACCGATCTCAAACTTCTTCTAACTCATCTAGTAAAAGTACAAAAGACTTTTAGGCCAACTATCTCGAAACTACAAAAACGACACTATCCTTTATTCCACTAAACACTTCAATTCATTTTTTGAAATTATTCACGAAGGTTTATTTTTCAAGTTGATAAATTTTTGTTACATTAATAATAGAGTATCTACAATAATTGCAACATTTGTTTATAAAGCTATTTTATTTATTAATCATGTTCTAAAGAATAACACATTTCATACAATGCAATATCATTCTCATTTTATTATCATTGGATGACATTTAAAATCATAACAAATAAATTCTAAATACAATCTATATAAATAAGAATGGAGTGTTTGTTTGTACATTCAATATTTTCGACGCATTTCAAGTTTTCTATCCGTTTTGGACCCTTCTGATGCCGAATCCGCCTTTTTCTCGTTTGGTGTCTGTCTGTCTGTCTGTCTGTCTGTATGTTGTGCCCTATACACGTCCACGCGGTTTAAGATATTTTCATGGAAATTTGCATACAGAGAGTACTTATCCTGATTTAGTGAGTGGAATTGGTTGCGAAAGTCTGTCTGTCCGTCTTTCTGTTCTATGCTCGATTTTGTGTATGTGTGTTTGTGTAGACATCACATGAATTGTATTCCAGATATTTGATTGCATTGTATTTTATTTTATACATTATCTAATAATTTAGTGAATGCAATATTAAACATTTCTTTATTGTTATATTTAGACGAGTTTCATGCTAAAACACCTGAGTAAGTATACTTAAATCAACCATAATTTGGTAGTTTTGGAAAAATTGGAATGTCTATTGAATATTACGATTAATTCGATTGCTTTACCAGTACTGCTGAAAAAGTAATTATTCTTCAAAAAATTATTTTTTTTTATGGAATTTCATTTCTGATACGTCATTTATTTCGAGTCTTATTTTTATTCTTTGCGCAATGAAAACGATTTCCGAAAATTTGGGACAGACGATATTTTTCAATGAAACGAGAATGAACACGATCGCGCGAGCAGTGATATTTTTTTCTGGTTCTTTCGCTCTGAATTAATTTCACATTTCTAAATTTTGTACACTTTTAGTTGTAAGTTGTGGCAAATGTGCGAGATCAAGAGATAAAATTGAATCACAAATTAATATCTTTGGAACAATTTTTTACGACATCTTTTATTTTTTTTTACTTCGCTGTTTCCTGTTTTAAATATTTATTATTTTAATAAATGTGTTTTCCTTCTCATCACACCCAACAGCACCACAAAGTATTAGACTTGAAAATGTTAGGTAAGTCAGTATAAATGTTCAGTAAATTTTAACTGTAGTTATGCCGTTATTTATAGAATAATGCCGTTATTTAAAGAATAATGCCGTTATTTAAAGAATAATGCCGTTATTTAAAGAATAATGCCGTTATTTAAAGAATAATGCCGTTATTTAAAGAATAATGCCGTTATTTAAAGAATAATGCCGTTATTTAAAGAATAATGTCGTTATTCAAATAATAATAATGTTTAAAAATCCAAACTAGAACTTTTTCCAACATTAAAAAATTCGTTGTAGTAATGACAGGAGAAGATTGCAAAATTTCACAATGTCACATACCGGAGGCAAGAGTGCCACAGGTAAAAAAATATTGTTTTGTTGACTATGAGTGCGAGAGCATTAATTGAGTTGCACATGAAAACAACTTAAGAAAGGGAATTCCAAATCTTCCTATAAATCGTCTTTTATAGTAGTAACCTTAGTATCACCTGTCGTCTTTTTGAGCTTTGTCATACAGCAATTGTGCGATGTATGTGAAATGTATTACATGAATGGATATGCATGTGTGGGATTTGTGTCCAAAGTAAGTAGTAGAAAATATAAAGATGGCGAAAGATGTTAAAATAAATTTTTCTTCTACAAAAAAACGTAAATCATTATATATTTTGATTATCTCTTCAATCTAGAGTAAACCAATTCAAACCGAGTAAGGTCGGGTATTTTGCTAGTAATAAATAAAACGTAACAGAAATATAAGCCATTCATGAATTGAAAGTAGTCAAACAGTCACTTATGTTTCACAAAATGTTTTTCAAAAGAGTGTATAAAGTTTTAAATTCTTTTTGCTTAGAGTTGTACGTTTTTTTTTTTTTTGCCCTTCCCTGCAAATAACATATATATATATATATATAATGATTAAAAATAGTAAGTTTTTCTAATTTTTCTCACATTAGTTTATTAGTGAAACCAACAATAATAATATAATAGTTCTGGAATTATGTAAAAACGCTCAGGTAAAAAAGTAGTTGATATTCCGGTCTTAGTTGATTCTTTCTTCATTAGATCAAAAACTGCATTTCTCAGATTCTAAGGAACTTCATTGTATAAGCACGTTATAAGGTTCACAGATTTATTTGCAAAAACTATAGAAAGATCTGACACTTGAATTAATTTGTCCTATATAAAAAATGTTAAGACCTCGTTTTGTCAGTAAAATACTGTACATCAAGTATAATAATATAAATTTGTATAATGTTGTTTAAACTTCCAAATGTGTACAGTTTAAACATAAGTATATATAAATAAATAAGGTAAAAAGTACATTTTGATACATCCTTTTTATGCTTAATAAAAGGAAAAGTATATTTTTTCGAGTTTTTTCTCACATTTAGTTAACAATAAAACTACAATAAACAAATAAAAGGTTAAAAATTCAAGACTTAAGCAAAAATACTGATGTAAAATGTATAGAACTACTAGAATACTGCACCCTCAGCTACTTGTTTACTATCATCACCTGTCAATCCATACCTTTCTGCACCCCTCAATTATTCCTTCAATCAAGGTGTGTATTTATCAACTCATAGAGTTTTGTGACCGTTTGATATTCCGTGGAATTATATAAATTCTGGAATCATGTAAGTCTAACCTAAAACCGCAAAACATCTGTTTTGAAATTATGTTAAAACGCTTATGCAAACTACACCAGCTACTTGTTTACTATCATCAGTCTGTCTACAGCCCTGTACCTATCCTTCAATCATAATGTGGATTAATCAGCTCATAGGCTTCTGTTACCCTTCGATATTCTGTGGAAAGCAAGTGTTCTAAGTTTCTCAGAGTTTCGCTTTCTTTGGATGAAGAGTCTCCATTCAGTTCCCAAAAAGCATCGAAGGCTACCAGACTGTTCAGAATCACACAAATTACAGCGGGAAACCCATTCACATACATCGCTGGCGTGATTAACAGAGGCAGTCTATGAAGTGGCGCCGCATCAACTTTCAAAAAAGAGTTCAGCTGAAAAAGCACTTTTGGATTCTTTGAATACGGGAATAGTTGTTGACATCTTTTCCTGAAAAATAGTGGGAGACATTACGTATTACATTCAAAACTTTGAAAAGTACCATGCTAAAAATAATTATTGCAAATCTTATGCCTGAAAATCTTTCCCTTAGGAATATAATTTGAAAATAATAAAATTTAAATAAGTTTGTTTTATTTGCCCTCCAAGTTGTTTCGACATGATAACGCGTCCATCAGAACATTACCGTTTTTTATGATGAAGAAATCAAGACCTGGTTCGTTTTCTTTTAATGACAAGATATCTCGTCCATCAAGATTTGGTAATTTTTGTTAATGACGAGATACCTCATCGAGAACCACCGGGGGAAGAACAAGAGGAAGTGGGCCAAAATCCTTCTTATTGCCTATTTAGAGCACTCCTTCGCATCATAATATGAAATGAAAGAATGTTTATATACACTGCTTCCAAAAGTTAAGCGTGGCTCGGTGTGTTTGCACCTGCATGTTGTAAGTGAAGCAGGGTCAATTCTTCCAGGGGTACATTTTTATCTTGTGTGTCTGCAAAATTTTCATTGTGTATGTATGTCCATTTACCTGACTTAGTTTGAAGCAATTTGATCAAATAAGGTACCTTGGACAGTAAAAACCTATAGCCAAACCTAAGTTTAACGGAATCCAAACTCAAATATCTCTTGCTCATGCTGGAATTTTATTACGTAATACTTACTTAGAGTGTGATATTCAATTACAGGATCATTTGCAAAATAGAAATTGCCTTTATGCGCATGTAGCATTCGTATCAGAGTTGTAACAGTCGGAGAGTTTATTTAATTGTCTTTTCTCTTTCCTGTGTATTACTCCCAGTTTTTCGTTTGTGAAAACACTTCCAAACAAGTGGAACACTTACCCGGAGACTTGTTTTGAAATGTCCATGAGTCAGAGCATAGTCATGCTATCAGCATATAGCATTACTGACAAAGAAAATTCAAACGCGGCAGCACTAGCTCTTCAAGAGCTTGTAACTATAGCTTTGAAAAGACTTATATCTTCTAATACTGTGATATGAATGCTACATGAAACTGATCTCTAGAGTTTGAGCCCCAAGGCCAAAAGACCGTGATTAAGGCGATGTCCTGACCCTGCGGTGAACTTAGCCACCACTACAAAAGTTAACTTACAATACAGTAGTATGTATATATAGTTAATGTAGCTTGCAACCTCTATGAAATACTTTTTGATAGAAAAATTAGCACTACCTTTCACGCGTTTTGGTAAAAGCATTGGACAGACGATTGCACAGTTGCTTGTAACTTAAAAAGGAAAATAAATGCACGTGGGTCTAGGAAAATCCAACCAGTCTGGTAAACGCCTTACAGAAGTATATCTTTAGTTGTGGTAGTGCGATACATTGGAATAACACGGTGACTTGTATGTGATCACAGGCAGACTGACGCTTGAAAGTATAGACATGTCCATGTACCCAACGTGAGATTTCAAGCAACAACATGGCCTTAGATTTTCGGTTAATAAACAACGACGATATTTCGTAAAAAGCAAAACTTATCAATGATAACATTGACAGCGAGTTATTGTTTGTATGTTGTGCGACCATCATATTTCCCTAATCTCAATCGGATTGAAAATCTGGAATCACTTCGGTAGAGCAGTTACTGACCATCTTCCTTCTCCAAGTATCGTCCAATAGCTAACAAACTGCCCTTTTCGGATAATGGCAATTACTGTCCTAGTCTGACTTGAATCACTTGATTTTTAATAGCATAATCGTCAATGCGAAACTTGCATCAAATTCAGAGACGGCTTTATTTCATAACTAGACGAATAACCCGATGTTGTTCGGCTTTCAAATATGACCGCGACATTTCCTTGCGTTAACTCAAGTACACAAACCCTGTAGAACGTGTTTCCTTGTTTATGTTCATTTATTGCAGGAAAACTAAATTTATATTTTAAAATTGGGGCTTCGAGGGACACTTTTAGGACTATATGTGTAACAATTTACATGGCTACAGACTGGTCTGAAGACATGAAAGAAATAGCCTATGTTTTCCGCAGTGTTCTAAAGGATAAGTGTACCAAATTTGGTGTGAATGGGTCGAACAGTGTAGATTTGTATAGGAATACACCCACCCACATCCGTTTTTTATATATATCGATAAAGCTCGCTTGGCTAATCTGTGCACTAAAGAATTTTCTTTTTCCATGTGATCGAAGTGAGGTTGGTTGTTTAGGCGTTTTATGGCGCAAGGATAATGTTTGGTCAATCTGCCCCAAACACATCAAGTAAAAAATGTTGTGAAACGGAAGAGGCGTTGTGGAACAGGGTAATGAGATAAAGGCAGGATAAGATCGATTGGGTATCCCAGGTGCACGAGCTCATGTTTACTAAAGACTGCAAACTCCATGTGAAAAGAAAAGGTCACTGGATTTCCTCAGCTCAGTGAAGTCCATAAACACATAAAGGACATGTGACCCTGAAGGTCGCAGATGCAGTGAGAGGTTGTTGGATTTTGGGTTTTATGGCAAAAGGCCATACTTGACCAAACAGTCCCAAACACGAGACGGACAATGGCAAGTAATTGTGGAAAGAAATGATAGAGAAGAGGAAGATCGCTTGGGCATCCTAAAAGTAGTGACCCATGTGTTTACCAGAGGCATTTGACCCCATGGGAAAACAACTGATAACTGCAGGTTACCTAGAGTATGTGAAGCCAGTTGGCCGAAGTGTGAAATGATCCCATTGAAGGATTAAAATTTATTTCAAATGCATCGCTTTTTATTTTATCATGGATTGAACAAATATCTTAATTATTTACATTCCTGTAAAATTTGGAGCTATCAAATTTTAGGAATTATGTCAGCTTTAATGTTTTGTGTTTGAACTTTTGGAAGTAGTGTACATTGGCCTTTATACAAAATATATTTATATACAGTAGCTCTAATCCTTTCAGAGGAGATTGGAACACTATATTCGTAACATCCTTCTGAAAGTACTAATAAAACCTGCAAATTAAATAATTATTTTATTATCTCTTGCATATTTCAAGGCAGAGGACGCTGATGAAGTTTAAATAAAGATCATAGCCAAAACCCCGTGTGATGAAAGGGTTCAATTCAAGCTTTCTGACATTGAAGTAAAATATTCTAATTGTAAAAAAGAAGAAAAATGTTTCTTTTTCAAACTCCTCAATTGTATTCGAGAATATAAATCGAGAGAAATTTGCGTCCACAGTTAGTTGTGCAAAAATCTACTTATGTATGTATGTTGTAAAGTTTTCGTGGTTATAAAATTAGGTTTAAATTTTTGTGTTTGAAAAAAGATATTATACAAGTTCAATTAATGTTAATCTATGCCAAATTAATTAATCACGAACAACTCCAGATAGTTGTGTATTGCTTATTTGCAGATATTATTTAAAACATCATTAGCTTCAATATGTATTAGTGTTTTCATTGTGTTAAATAATTGTATCGTAATAAAAAGAAATCATTACATTCTATTTCTGGATCAAATTACACCAAAGATTGCAAATCTACCCATTTTATGGCACAATTTCCCTTTATCTATTCATGCCCTCTTTGATATAGACCCTTATCATAATATGTCATTAACCTGTTGCATATTAGTCATAGAATTCTGCTGATATAACTGTTCGTTTAATCCAAAAGCAATAGTTTCATTCGAAATTAATTAATATTTTGGGATAAAAAATCCTAAAAGGAGTAAAGTTATAGTTATTCTGTTTCTAAGTATTCTTCAATTACCTCTTTTGTAATTTTGCTAAATACACTAAAACAATATAAATTGTGAGATAAATTATAAAATTTATCACTGTCTATTTCATTTTGAATCAGATATACTTTTAGCTACAAAATGTAAACTTACTCTAAAACAGTTACGGTCTGTTTATTTTAAAAATTTAAAGTAACTTTATGTGATAAAAGAATCTTACATATAAATTGGATTTTTAAAATAAATTCATTTTGTAGCGAATGAATACCAACCTATTCCACCATTTTTCAGCAAACGGACTTTTCGAAAAGATTTTGACTGTTTGTAGAAAATTTGTGTCTTCTAGCAGCATCGAATCTTTCCTGACGTTAGAGAGAAGTATCGCTAAGCAAATTTGAAGATTATCTTTTGGAGAACCTAAGCCCTTGAGTATTTTCTCAAATTCTTTCCTAACGGCAGGTTCCATTAAGGTAGGTCTTTGAATGAATTCTATGACCCGCCAGTCGACATCGTTAGGGAACAGCCCCTGCACGCATTCGTCGAATTCATTCATGTTCTGGAACAATACCTCTATGTTCTGCGCAATCTCTTGATCTTTCCGGAGTTCAATGATCACCTCCTCTATTATTTTTCTCGTTTTCATCAATTCCACGAAACTGCAGGCAAAACTCATCAATCCTAAAGCACCCGCTGTGTAAAGGAAACTGTAAGACCACCTATTTTGGAAATTCTGCAAAACTAATGCACCCATCGTGCCTATGGCGTCTGCAGAAGACAACACCATCCTCCCAGTACAGGAAATTAATTTCAGGTCCTGAATTCTTTTAATGGCAGACTTTAGTTTTTTAATGACCAATCGCCTCTGGGCACCCCATTTTTCAAAATCGATGGACAGTCTGGATAAATGTACAATGTAGCGTATGTTCAAATCTGATATTTTCTTTTCTGTCTCGTTGTATCTAGCTGGTTTGCGCCGTTCCTCATGTTGAGATTGCGTTGAATCTAACGAATCTAGAACGACCATAATCTTTTCCAGATTATAGTTATTCCATATAGATTTTTGCGTGCCTTCATGAAAGCTGTCCATCTCCTTGTTTGTATTTTCTACAATCGAGTCATATATCTAAAAAGATATAAAAAGATGAAAATGTGGATTTCTATGTAAGTAACTTAAATATACAGTTAATTAAGATTCTTTGCTTTACAGTATATGAATTTTAGAAAGTGTTCAACACGATCCTAAGACTCACACAGTGTGGGATTACTCAATGTGTGTTTCGGATGTACCGATAAAACTAACGTTTAGTTTCAAGCTAGTAAAATAAAAGCTCCTTAAAACCAAAATGCACTGGTAGACTATTTTATTTTTATTTTCCTATAGGTCGTTTATGTGTTAAGTTTAACCACCTTCTATATTGCATTGGCTAACTATTTTCATAATGTATGGATTTTTCTGATAAATTCAATTTTTATTTCACTTAATTAACTTCACTGGCTGGGAAGGTGAAAAATAAAATTGTGCACAAAATTCTCTTAAATCTCAGGCTAGGGAGATAGTATAATAAAAAATATCTTAAATATTTTCCTATACAACAAAAAAAGACATAGACAACAAAAATAAACAAACAGCTTTAGAAAATACCAGGGATAGACTGAATTAACTCACGATTAGTCTAATAAGACTCAAATACAAAACGCCTTGTTTTGCATAAGCGAATCAGGAGATCTATTAAAACTAAGTGACCAGCAATACTCATGGCATTCATCCTCATAAACAATGAGAACAGGAGCCTGCATGTTTAAATATTTTATGTATTGCAATACAGAATTCAATATTTTTATGTGGTATTTTCTAATGAATATACAAATTACTCCTTAATTTTTACTGTTGTAGTGAGTACAAATGTATTAAAATGAGGGACATTAAGGGAAAGTAAGGGACATTAAAATAAGTAATAAAGTTATAAAATGTGTTGTTCTGATCAACTTTAAAAAACTTGATATTATTTTTAAAAAAAACCAGCTAACATGACCGTTGGGTACACATGTCATGAATACACACAGATGCTTTGCAACATTTTCTGAAAAAAAATTAGGACCCATTATAAAAATTTTCAAATAAGAACTGTCGGTAGATTAAGATATACTTTAGCTCGCATTGCCCGCTTTAGATTAGATTCTTTAAAGAATCTCAACAGCTGGCCGTCGGTATCTGTCAAATATTTAACGATCTTAATAACTTTGGTAATTTACCAATTTATCTAAACGCGTGAACAATATCAATGGACTAACACCACCGCTTCTATCTACTTTACTGTTGGTTTAGCTGACACGTAAATTGTTTATATTTCAGTTTTATCCACACACTGGCACCCAAACTAAGTCTAATTCAATAGGTACCAACGAATCAGTGTTTTACAAACGACATCTTGATATTTATTTCACCCCATCAAGTATAAAAGGTAACGCAGACCGATAAAAGATTCGGTATTGGATACCTAGTTGAAAACGATGGATACTCCAAGCTCCATGCAGTACTCTCAGTGCCTAAAATCTGAAGAATATTTAGGACTCGATCTTAAAACACATACCCGTGGAAATTTTTATTATCCGCCTATATCACCTGATTCTTTGTATAGTTTTCAAACAATTAATGCAAACTCCAGGTCTCTTTTTCTTGCTACGTAATACAAATTTATGCACAAAGATTTGTTGCCATGACAAGGTTTTAAATTTCTACTTGTTTATTATTTACTGTGAAATAAAATGTTAGGGCATGCAAGAAATGTACTTAGTTAATACTTAGTGTACGGTATTTTTAAAAACTTGTGCTTTGTTAACATTCTTCGAATATGTACTAAATTGCGGTATAATTATGCTCGAAACGTAATGCTATCAATGACGTTGTCTTTGGAAAACTATTAAAACAAGCCCAACATTCTTCCTGTGACAATAATTAGTCTGAAATACGCATGCGCGCCGATTTGGTTTCTGTACAGAAATGTAATGTGCTGCGCATGTGTGATGTCTTGTTTGTTTGGCCAATCAATATGTGACTTGACTGACTGGATCGCATATTACTTTTGAATGTGAAAACACTGTGAAGTGAAGCTGAGTAATTTTTGCGTTGTTCCTTAACAATTGATTGAATCGCCATTGCTATCAATAATTTCTAGTAATATCTACTAGAGAAAATCGAATTTTTTTTTATTATTTTGCAAATGTTATTGCTCAAAACAAAGTTTTTTCTCCAATTATTTTGAGCTTACAGTATTTTTTTATCAATGATATTTATAGTACTTTCTTAAATAAAATGAATAAGGGTGCAATGTGTCAGGACTTCTCATGATGCACCCAGGGTAATCTTGAATCTGCCACAGTTTTGCCCTTTGTGGACATCATATGAATCACTTAAACACATGTCCGAAGTACTGGTCGAGGCGTTCAGACTTAGTTGTAAGAAATAAATAAACAAACCGTGCTGTACAAAATTAATGTGATGACGGTTTTAAATGTTTCTTTTTTCCATTTCAAAATTACATATCATCCAATCGAATGATTTTCTAAAGAGAATTTTTGATCTAGAAAAAGTACTTTCGCTACAGAATTTAATCAATATACTTTTAAGCACAATTGCATTCCACTACATTGTTGAAATCGAATGAGATGAACAGATTATTATTAAGCATTACATTTAAATCAAAAGTTTGTTACGGAAGTTAAGTGTAGATGTTTCAGAAAGATAATTATACAAGAAATGTATGTATATTTTCAACTAAAGAATAGTTATTTTGTGCACTTTAAATTCTACAAGTTAAATAAATCCAAGCGAATTTGCGAAATTCTCCAAATTAACATTATAAAAGACATCTTGAATATTATATAACCACGAAATACGTATTTCAACACCTACACAAAATGGCAGTCATCTTTTTCACAAAGATATTATACAAGTTGCGTTTAGATCTTTTAAGAGAAGAAACTAAGGTAAATATTAAGAGTTGGAAGAAGAATAGTTGAAAATAGATGCACACACACAGAAATAAAAAATTATGCCTGTAGATATAAGAAATGAAAAGTTACAAAACATATCAATTATACATACTCCCAATACTTTCATCCATCTGGAAATTATAGTTCTAAACAAGGATATGCCCAAAATTTATCTACCAAAAGCGAAACTGAGATAAGATAAAGCTATCCCTTCAAACGTTTCTACAACGCAAATAGGAGATTATCAGTTTAGGAAATTCAAGTAGATATGAAAAATATATATATAAGGAAAATTATATTCTATTATATTAATTTTTCATAAAACAAACCTCTAACGATTTTAAATTTGCGATTTAAATGAAAAATTATATGAACTTTAGCGAATGATTGGTTAAGTGTGAAAACAACATATCAACAAAATTAAATAAATGCATATTTTTAAGTATTCTCATGTTTCAAATTTGTGTCTCTAAAGTGTATCTCATAAGTGCAAGAATAGACATGACAAGAACATTTTTAATTTGAGATTGGTATGTTTATCTTTTTCTAGACCATTGGAAGCTAGCTTTAGCTAGACCATTGGAATGGTCAATAGCTTCTGTCTACTTGAAATTGTGTTGTTTTGCAGAGATCGCACGGTAATATCCATGCTAAAACAAATGTGAACCTTCTAACACAAAAGTGTGGTTCAAAATTACGAGGCGTCCATGGATCTTTACCTTCGGGATTGGTCCCGGACCGTCGCCAATAGCGCGTTGTGTTGCTCCAGAGCGACGTTAATTCAACTACCTTCACATCTAAATATCGCTATGCTAAAGTTGTCTTCGGAGACTGAGTGTAAATAATAAGTGTTTATTTGTTGTACAGTTTTATATGCTTTGATGAAAATATGTTTAAATTATTGACACTCAAGAAGACGAGACAAACATCTCTGGGTGTATAGAACTTATATAGACACAAACTTCCCAGTTTCATGTGAAGGTGAGTGAAGTGTCAGATAATAAATAGCATGTCTTGTTTTTGTCAAAAGAGTACATTGTGGTTCACATTTATTAAAATAGTTTATATCACTGGATGACAAATTGTATGCATTTTGTATGCAAAAAAGCTTTTAATTTTGTGAATTTTTGAAGCGCGTGCCCTCTGTCACGTGCAAAATATTTCATAGAACCTAAATATATTAAAAATTAATGAGTGATCAGTGGCGGATTTTGTTGCTTCTATGGCAAGTGTCGAGGCACTGTTCATTTTATTTCTGCCATCCCAATAAACACAGTCCAGTCACATTAATGTGACCACCACCTACTTTCGACGGCAACGTGAAATAACCAATCCTAAAAGGCAGGTGGCAGCACATTGCAGTGGAGTGTATATAAAGGATGTCCTAGGGCATCGGAAAGCATTTCAATCGTTGGCGTAATGCAGAAACGTAGGGATTTATGCGACGTCCAAAAGGGCATAATTATTGGCTTTCGGGCCAAGGGTGGAAGCATTTCGGAAACGGCTAATTTTGTGAACTGTTCGCGTGCCACCGTGGTAAAAGTATACCGTGCATGGTAAAATGGCACTATCCAAAATCAGCGGCGTGGCACATGTGGTGCACCATGGGCTATAGATGACAGAGGTGAATGAAGGTTACGGAGATGCATACGGCCGAATAGACATGGAACTGTTGAACAACTGACCGCCCAGATGAACCAAGGGGCTACCAAGAGTGTATCCTCAACAACGGTTCAGCGAACGTTGCTGCGCATGGGCCTCCGCAGCAGACGCCTGGTTAATGCACCAATGCTGACTGCTGTTGATTGGCGACGAAGGCTGGAATTTGCACGCCAGTACAGCAACTGGACGTCCACAGAGTGGCGACAGGTGGCTTTTTAAGATGAATCACGTTTTATGCTCCATCGGACAGATGGTCATTGGCGTTTACGGCGTGAAACGTCTGAAAGCAAACACTCTGCAACAATTGCCGGAAGGATCCAGGCTTGAGGAGGGAACATTATAGTTTGGGGAATGTTTTCCTGGCATTCACTGGGTGCACTCATCATCAGAAACCTAATTGACTCTCTTCCTGCACGTCTCGCAGCGTTCCGCTCTGCCAAAGGTGGTTATTCTGGCTTTTGACTGGTGGTCACATTAATATGACTGGACTGTGTAGCTTGGAGTGGTTCCTGTTCTTGCTCTGATTAAGAAGCGTTGCTTATTGCTGTCACCCATTTAAAATCACCCAGGGGGCACTTACAGCTTTATATAATTCACCTCCTCCCAGCTCACCAAATTGTTGATGAGTTAGATCCTTTGTATGATTTAGATCACATGTGTTAGATCTTTTCTACAAGAGGAGGGTATGCGACTCGTACAGCTTAACACTCCAAGTGGTTTCAACTAGGTATCTTGTCCATCAATTTCTAATCTAATTTGTGGATCCCGATGTTTCTCGTTAGTTAAAATATTGCTGATTATTTTTTATGGTTACGAGATAAAGATATAATAAATTTCTTTATAATGACCAGATATCTCGTCCATCAACATCTGATCAATTTCCTTCTAATGACGAGTTATCTCGTCCGTCAAGATCTGGTCAGTTCTTCTAGTGACGATATATCTCTTCGAAACAACCACCAGGTGATGAATGCAGTATTTTATATGAAATCGGAGTTTCTTTGAACCAGATCTGTCTTATTTTCGAAAGAACAATGATATATTAGAAACACTCAAGCTCTATTCATGATTCTCTCTATTCATTCTATTCAATTCATCTCACTCAACTCTAGTATTCTTGAATTTGAGTTCACTAGACTGCACATAATACTCTCAGTTGACAATATCAATAATTAGTTAGTAAAAATGTTTTTTTTTTCTGTCAAAATAGAGTCTTGCCCATCTAGATAAAACTTATTTCCCGAGAACTTATCATTATAGATACTGAATAAAAGCATATCTGCGGTTTATTGCTCATACTTCCAAATCCTATTGAGCACTTTTCTCAGCTTATCAGTGAAATTCTGTTGATATTGAAATGCTATTCGCTATTTTATAGATACATTACTTGAATGCGTGGGTGCAGTGATAGTTATTCAAAAAGCTGACTTATCTAAGAACAAAATCTCATGATTTGGACACGTTTCACATAGTGACTCAACATTGAATACCAAGCATACGTGTTCCTATAGTTTACTAAAGGTTGGCTAAATAGGACCCTGCGTTATAAAAAGATCAACTAACCGTTATAGTGGACAGGGTGGATTGATTTTATCCTAGTATTTTATAGATTTCTGTATTTAAATACTATCCTATATTTAAATTGCAATTTTGATTCCATTGCTTAAAGGTGCCTCATACACTTTTTTATTAATGTATTTCTGGTCGGTTTTTAATAAAGGCATCCCAGGAAGCCTTAAACCCATTTTTTGACAGACTTTGTGGTAGGGTGGGCCTAAAAAGGGTATTTTTTATTTGCTGTCACATTCTAATAGTGCGGAAAAGTTAGTTCATGCAGTAAAACTAATGTGCAAAAAATTTCATCCCGATTTATTGATATATTTTGCCTTCCCAAGGGGTTAAAACCCTCCAAAAAGATCGAAATTCGGACATTTTTTATTAAAAAATTTAAATGTTTACAATTACGTTCTAATAGTGAGGAAAAGTTAGTTCATGCAGTAAAACGTATGTGCAAAAAATTTCATCCCGATTTATTGATATCTTTTGCCTTCCCAAGGGGTTAAAACCCTCCAAAAAGATCAAAATTCGGACATTTTTTATACAAAAATTTAAATGTTTACAATTACGTTCTAATAGTGCGGGAAAGTTAGTTCATGCAGTAAAACTAATGTGCAATAAATTTCATCCCGATTTATTGATATCTTTTGCCTTCCCAAGGGGTTCAAACCCTCCAACAAGATCAAAATTCGGACATTTTTTATAAAAAAATTTAAATGTTTACAATTACGTTCTAATAGTGCTCAAAAGTAAGATAATACATTGAATAAAAACAGTAAAAAAATTGTTTAGATCGATACGTATCTTCTGCAACCCCACAACGGAGCCAAATAGCAGAAAAAACTGATCACCAATTTTTACCGTAATTGCAAAAGTCGATATTTTGCAAAAATGTCATTTTTTTCAGGGTTTTTTTGCTATTTGGCCACCGATGGGGAGGCAGAAGATATGTACTGATCTAAACAATTATTTACCGTTAACATTGAATGTATTAGCTTACTTTTGCGCGCTATTAGAACGTAATTGTAAACTTTTTTTTGATAAAAAATACCTGAATTTTCATTTTTTTGGAGGGTGTGAACCCATTGGAAGGAAAAAGATATCAATAAATCGGGATGAAATTTTTTACACATTAGTTTTACTGTATGAACAAACTTTTCCGCACTATTAGAATGTGACCACAAAAAAAAAAACTTTTTTCTACCCACCCTACTTTGTGATCAGGGTTAGACAAAAGTTCAGTCCCTGGAAGTTGGCTCCCCTCATGATAAAACTTGTGAGCAAACAATAGATAGCTCGAAACACCCTCATAATTATCTACATTCTGTGTATATCGAGATTACTTTCATTTTACGAACAAAGTCGATGAAAATCAGACACATTGTGTTTCAGCCTAAGTACAGGTGGCTGCTGTTTGCAAAATCTGAAAGCATGAAATGACCGTTGACCGTCAAACCAACCAACCAGAGAAGCATAAGGTTCGTTTTAGAAGTATCACGCACAGGCTAAATGTGGTTGCTTAGTAACAAGTGATAGCAATGTTTACATTATGTGTTGATACACGTGAACAAGATGATATGAATCCATTAATTCTTTTTGAAACAAGACCTTGTAATGGGGGCACAGATAAAAATTTTATCTCGTTAAGGTATAGGTAACAAACGAAAACATTGGCAGATCCCCATCAAACCAGTCAGCCGTTTTATCAGAACTTTGAAATAATTATAATTTTATCAAGTATATTTGAATCTGATCAGAACAAAAGATGAAGACACATCTTTTTCAGCGATTTTTTAAAATCTTTCAAATCAAAAAATAATTCATCGCTTTTTTAAGTGTATGTTTAAAACGATCTTGTTAAAAGCCTCAGATATATAAAGTGTATTTAACCCCCAGAGAGATTAACATGCATAATTTCACCTTGCAATCTATCTTCCCTGATTGACTTCCTAGAAGTTTTGATCTTGACCAATAGAATTTTTCCAAAAGATTATATTCTAAGCCAATAAGCAGTGGAATCTTTCCAGTGAGTTCTTTACCGTTAGACATAGACAAGACATGAGCAATAGAATTTTCCCAGTGGGCTGTATTGCAAGGATAGTACCAATAGAATATTTCTAAATTATTCTATTCTAAGAAAATGTACGATAGAATTTTTCAAAACCCTCTTATCAAAGGAAATGAGCAATAAAGTCTTTCTTTAGAGTTCTTTTCTCAAGAAATGAATCGATGAGGCTCATAGGGTAAACTCTTGAATTCTTAAAATATTGACAAGAAATAAATTCACTAGTTATAAATTCATTCTCACTATGAGTTATTGCGTACACAGCTTTAAAAAATTATGGATAGCAAGAAAAACTACATTGCTTTATTATATGGGCTTCCTCCCAGATAACGCTTTAAATTTAAAATCTTCTGTTACCTAACAACCATCTTTACAAATTTGTTCGCTTAATTTCAGGATATTGATTCATTGGTTGAAGATTGAAGTAGAATCCAAACCCGAAACGAAAGCAAAGTGAGGAAAGTAAACTCAGCATTTGGACAACTCAACATTCAAGGGAAGATACTTATAACCTTGAATCTTTTAAACAATATGCTGCTCATGAACTGTTATAAAAGATAAACAGTATAGGTTGAAAGCTATCTGTGAGATTTCAGTCAAGATAATTCAAGGCAAAAAAGGTTTTATTCATTTTTGGGTTACCGTGCACGTTATTTTCAATCATTCGTCGTTATTAAATACGTTAGCATATGAAATCGCTATTCCAGTAACATTTTTACAAAAGCAGTTTTAGTAGTGGATTAAGAAATTTTCATCACAGTATTTTACAAGTTACGTGCTTTGCATTGTTCCTTTTTTATCCTATGGGTTCAATAATGTCATTCACTTTTTCTCTTTGGTTTTAGTTTTGGTATCTTAAAGGGACTATTTGCTAAACAAGTTTAGGGCCCTAAATGGAGCATGAAAATGTAATTACTTTTAGTGCATTTTGATTATTATTTTGTTTACATGTGAGCAAAAAATTCCATCTATTTGTACTCAATTGCAACAGGAATAGCATAATTATCAATTAGTTTTTATCTGTGTAGAAACGTGTAAAATTATGTTCCATCTTGTAATTTTCTTTACATGTGAGCAAATAATTCCATCTATTTGTTCTCAATTGCAACAGGAATAGCATAATTATCAATTAGTTTTTATCTAAGTAGAGACGCATAAAATTATGTTCCATCTACTAGTTTTAAATTTCAACTGAAAAGTTTGATGAGCAATTACTTTGTACCTGAGCAGAAAAGCGTGAAATTATGATCCATCTATCAGTTTTTAATTCCGACAGGAAAATTTTAATAGAAAGTTTAGCTGAACGTTAAAAATTATTCATTGCATTTAATATTAAAAAGTAAGCAATCCGAAAAAGTGTTTTAATTTTTGATAACAATAAATCTTAAAGGAACACGAGTAAAAAACAATAAAGATCTATTCAGGATATAAAATATTATATCCTGAGTAAGAAAATAAATGGAACTAACGGTACGAGAGAGATTACTTAGACAATAGACAAATTTTTGTATTCCAATAAATTGAAAATAGTAGCACCCATAAATGTTCCTTTGCACGAATTAGAAATACCCTTTATTTTCTCACGCTTAAGATCATTTAATGTATCTACTATTAAAAACAAAATAATCCGAAACAGTTTTTAAAATTTTTGATAGTATTAAATCTCATGACACCGAAAAGTTTGAAACAATGAAGAATTACTCGGGTATAATATTGAATGAAACCAAATATCAATAAAAATTGATTTCAAATAAATAAAATTAATTTAAAGTTAAATAAATTATTGAAATGAAACACACTTTTCTGTAGAAAATGCTAGAATTCTTACCTGGTACAGTGAACATCATTTCTCATACATTTTCGAAGCATTGACTCAGCGTTAAGAGTAAAGATATAGTAAGTTCGAATGAAGAATGCACTTTAAAAAAAATTGACATGCCCTCGGTAGAACATTACAATCATAAGGATAAGCCACAAAGTGAGAGCTAACACTGTAAAGTGAAACAGCAATTCACTAATAGGTTTAACTGGTTGCTTCATTTTGGTCATTTAGAGGAACTCCGGACAAATTTTCCAAGCTCTCAAACTACAAAAGACAATCGAATTATGATATGAGCATATCGGGAAGTTGTATTAACTGCTTTTTATAGTTAAACTGAAAGTGCCTTTTACGGGGTCATGAAATGTTTATCAGAATAATGTGATAATGGTGATGAATTGGGAGATAATGACTCAAGTCAAAACACACTGAGTTCATTTTTATAATTGTGTATCGTTTCTATACTCGATATTGCAAACTAGAATAGAATTACAGCTTAGGATGACAGGATGGAATTGGGTCTGTAGGCTGGCTTGTGCTTAAAACGAGTAGCTTAATGTTTATAAATTCATTCATTTTCATAACAGCAAAATTGCATTAATGAAACATCTTTCGAAAATGTACCTATTGATCCCCTTGTTTGTGTTTTCAACTACTCTATTAAATTCTCTTTCTACATTTGTATTTTTTTTCTTTTGAATTAGGCAGTAGCATAATTTTTCAGAGATACTAGGGTTGAGTACATTAACTGTAGAATATGAAAAAAGAGTGATAAAACGAATCACTTTTCTCTTTCATAGAAAAATGCAAATACCATTAAGCGTGTAGAAAAAAATAGTGTTTTTCGAAATCTATACTTATATTTCATTAGCGTAAGTAGTACAGGAATCGATAGAATTTGCATATTCAAGAAGGACAACAAATGAATATAAATAGTCATAGAAAAATGCAAATACCATTTAAGTGTGCGGAAAATAATGTTTTTCGAAATCTATATATATGTTTCATTAACGTACAAGAATCACAAGAATCGATAGCATTTGTATATTGAATAATGACAACAAATGAATATAAACAATGTAAATCAACCATTAGGGATTTTGCCGCTTGCAGTTTAAATATGATTGATTTTAGCTCCGCAGCTCCTAATTATTTCTACTTTACTGAATAACTCCCCAATTTAATGAATTTTTCCAGCAGTCTGATTATAGAAGGCAATGAGGTATCCGGAAGATAGAAATCTGGAAAAAGGACAATGTGAACGAACTTGAGTGTAGGTTTAGGAGTTGAAAAAAATCGAATCGCCTTGGAGAATAAAGTGAACGTTCAGAAAGTAATTGTTGTGACTTGACTAAGGTTTGTATTTTTTACCATGCACTTTAATGGAATAAATAGAGGATCAGTATAAAGTACAAGATATTCTGTTTTACATTTTGGTTCATTTAATTTCATTTGGAGGCATGAAATTCACATATTTATTTATTAAAAATTGATTCAAATAAGGTATGAAATGCAATTAACAACACTGGCTTCAATAGATATGAAAAATAAAGAAACTAGCGCAGATGTCAATCAATTTCCATAATTTCTCCTATTGAATTCAACACAAATCGTATACAACGTATCCATTTTTGCAACCCGTTTCATACGCATCACCACAAAAGTGAATTTTAAGAAGTGACATCTACACATCTTGCACCGTCCTGCCTGATTTCCCTTCGTCCCATACATTCTGCCATGCACCAAGTAGACAGCTAGTGGTTTCCCTTCTGCAATGGCTCTTGGGCCATTTCACCCATTCATCTATGTATTCCGTTGTTGTTGCCTCTTTTTTTTGCTTCTTCGTTTCCGTCGTGACCCGCATGAGCTTCAATCTAGCCTAAGAAAATTTCCTTGTTGTTATATAATAAGAGATACTTGGATTTGGGATTTTTAAGTGCCAGGTGACCAGCTCGACTGTCAGGCCCAAATCTTGGCATTTTGGTCTGCTGTTTTTATGGCTGAAAGAATTCCCTACGGCTCCGCCTGGAAAACGAAGTTATTGTCCTGCATTCTCGTGGACCATTGCTGAGTTATGCGCCCTTCTTGAATAGAGCAGAATGCACTTCCTACTCTTTTCTCCATGTTGGGGCCATCGGTGAAGCTGCTTATGCCGGAATGAGGAACTCGCACTACTGGGGTGCGATAGAGTGTTAGCTGGATGTATAGATCAGCTTATCGCTCTTTCCTCGAAGTCATCTTTGTCATAACCTGCATCTACAAGATTTGTACTTATTCTCATTCTCATTTTGACACACACCGCTTCTTTTTTAAGTAAAATATGTAGTGGTGGTATTCCCGCAATTATTGAAAGGGCCATAGTGGGGGCTGTTCTGTAACTTCCTGTTATTGAGATCAGAGATTTTCTTTGCATCCCATTTAACTTTCTTATAGTACGTTGAGTTGAATTATGACACCAGACCACTGCACCATGACTCAACATTCTTTCAGTCACTTTTATGTACAACAGCTTTCGACATTTATGCCATATTCCCCACCTGGTTCCGGTTTTTCTTTGTAGCATTTGAAATTGTAACAGGGCTTTTTGTCCTTTAGTTTGTACATGAGCCGCCCAATTTACCTTCTCGTCTAGTCATAGGTACTTTAATGTACTAGTTCGTTTAATTCTTCTTTTATTCCATGTAGCTGCTAGGTCCTCTTATGGGGCGTCGGTTATGATTCGAAGCATTTTATTTTAGAGGACAATTACACTATGGTACACCTGCAGTCTACGTTTATTGTGGTGGCAACGTCATTGGCTCTTTTTCTGGAACACTTCTAGTTGCGAGTTATGGCAGGTTACGGCAACCCATCTCTATTACCTTAATTAACGTGGTTTTTATCTGCAATGCCTCAGATCAAGACTGAGTACGTAATTATGCCTAAAGATTTGTTTCAAGAGTAGGAGTTTTATTAATTTGGGAAAGAGGGATTTTTGGTCATAATAAAGAAATAAATTAGAGGGAATTTGGTTTATGATTATTATTAATGTTTATTAATATTTAAAGATTAGCTTTGAGTTCTGTCCTTGGCGGAGCCTGCAATTCTGATGATTGCGAGATCGGCGCTTCGACCTGGCTAAAGACCGTCGTGTTCACTAATGATGACTGGGGCACGTTAAATAGGTCGTGGTCACAAAGTCCCCCATGTTCCCATACCAAATCAATACCTCTGGGGGTACCTGATCAGAGGGTTATCGACTTGGGATCTAAATTACGTATGTGTGAGTGAATGGATGTATGAAACGGGGGCTTCCTGTAAAACGGATGTGCCATGTATGTCGAACAAAGTCGGACTTCCTCCCAATGGGGCTCAATAACATGGAAGGCGTAGCCCCTCGCCTCTTGCCGTCTTCAACGGGGCTGGCACTCCTCTGATCTGCCAGTGTAGGCATAAGTAACAACAACAACATAAACAACAGATTAGCTTTTCATCTAATATAACACCGAATTTTATTTCATCACAAGGAATGGTTTCATCGTAAATTACGAAGCAAAGGGAATTTATATAATTTTAATTTGCAGAACATTATGGCGTTGTTTAATTGAGGGTGTTAATTCGAAACTTGGTCCAACCAAAGAACGTCGGTGGTGGATGATACGTTATGGCGCCCATTAAATCTATTGCGGCCTCAAATGTTCTCAAAAGTTGGAGTGGTGTGGAAGTCTAGAAGTGGGTATAAGCTCAGCTGATGCCTCGCCATTTGACCGCAGTTCAAAATCAAGTAGTGCTTCTCTCGGATCTTTCCCTTAGGTATTGATCCCAGAACATCGCCAATATCCCGTTGTATTGCTACAATGCGATGTTAATTACCCACCAACCTACCTTTTGAAATATACTAAGTCTCGAAATTGTCTAATTCTGTGTCATGCAAATCTGTTTTTAGCGTGTCACTTTAGTTTTGCTTTGTTTCAAATCAAAGGTTCAGAATCAATCTTTTATGGGAAGATCCGAGGACAACCTTTTGTAATTGTGAACACCTGAGATGGCACCCTACTCTCCAAACTTCCACACTACGCCAACGTGAGGAGAATTGTGTACATGACAATTTTATTGTTCAACAGACCTCATGTACACGACGGTCTTTGGTTGAATCAAGTTTTGAACTTCAAATCCTCCGGTTTCTAATCCGCTGCGCCTCCAACAAGACTACCGAAGCATTCTGATATCCTCAGATATTTTTTAGTTTTGTAATAGAAAGCGTTGATATCTGATGAGGTATTCCTCAAATGTTTTCTTGCTTGACTTGCTAAAACGTTCGAAGGAACCTTCTCGCCACAGTAAGAGTAATGAATAGTTTCAGATGCAATTGTTTCAAAGTTCAAGCAGATACACTTTACTAGACACGACATCGATTTAGGAAGAAACTAAACGGGATTTAGTATGAATATTTCGCTAATCCATGGCAAGAATACAGTAAATGGCATCGGGTTAATAACGTCAAGTGTGGGAAAGGCGGCCATATTAAATATAAAACATTGCAGTTGATGCTGAATCATCATACAATTGTACAAAAAAAGTTTTAAAGTCAATAATAGTATGTTAACACTACACAAATAAAACGTATTAGAAACAAAATAACTCTTTGATAATGCAATTCCAAATGTTTAAGCATTGACGAGCTCTATATTTCCAGTGCAATGTGTAATAGCACTATTTCCATATACCGTGATATTTAAAAAATAATTCACAGTGAAAAGAGCTAGTAGAGTTCCATGATTTCAAGAGAGAAAGGTGAAGAAACTAAACAAATATATACTGCACGAAAGGTACTACATAAAAATTTTGCTAGATAATTTTTCATTGTACTCTGAACAAAGAACTCGTGGTTAAAATTTTGTCAGTTTGTAATGATAATGATGAATTTGAAATCTCTTCGATAAGAAAAGTGACAATGGTCGTCTAGTTTCGTTTCAAGTCCAATGTTTCAGCACGGAAATGAAACCTGATATTATGAAGATCCTTGCAATCCCAGAAAAAGAATGACTAACATTTTCCCCGTTTCTTGATTTCATTTACCACGAGAACATGTTTTCTAATCATTTAAGCAATAAATATCTTTATCAAAATCATTATTACTTGAATTCCATGCTTTATCATTGATAAAAAGGTTTTTTATTGTAAATATTTCAAAGCAAAATTAGAAATATTACTCTTATACTGAGAATGTCCCGTTCCAGCACTCACTTAGTTTATGATTTATTAAGTAAGAACTCCTGTCTCTACAAAGAAAGACATGAATTTTCATTCCATTCATTTAGCAGAAATTGAGCTTTCTTTATCCTTTGCTGAAATTTTGACATTTTGCGTATCCCGCTTCTTTATATTCCCAGTAATTGCTTTAAATTTAACAATATATTTTTTCTTTTTATCTATTTAAGAAGCATTAAACGTGAAATAAAACAATTAAAACTGTCATATAAGTTAAAGAGGAAAAATAGAAATAGAAATATTCTGTACTCCTCAAGTTGTCACACCTAATAGTCAACTTATTTACATCTCAGTTTCCTAACAGTGCCTGGTTCGGGTTGATTCAAGTATAGTAAAATGTATGGGTATTCAGCTATTTTTAACGAGAACTTGCATAAAAAAATCAAAAACACACAGGAATGCTAAATAATTTATTCACTAAAACATAAAATTGCCTTAGAAAATTTTAATTTTTTGATACTTTTTATCCTGGAAATTCTATTTAATGACATGAGAGATAACAAAGAGCTTGCTTTAAAATGTATTTTGAATACAAACAAAGCAAAGGAAATCGCTTATAATTTTTTCAGAAAATTAGGAGTCGATTTAAATACTTTTTTTAAAGAATTGAATATAGGAAAAGGGTATATCCAATTTTAGAAAATACTTTCAGAATTACCCTGCATTTCTCGGGTTAAATTTGTTAAATACTGGTTTAAAAAGTGATCAAAATAAAATCATCTTCGTTCAAGAAAGATATCTTTTAAAAATGTAAGAAAAATATTTATTTAAACAACATTTTCTTATTTTTATACCTTATATAATTTTATTATAACTTTCATATAATTTACTTTGGACACAAATATGTACACATGCTAAATCCATCCGGATGACCCTTTTCACTTACTCGCACCTCTGATATAAGAGAAGAATACAAAATATGATTCCAAGGTGACAAATACAGAAATAGATTTTACAGAAAAATTATGTACCGACGACAAAATGTCTTGCACTCAGTTTACCTAAAATAATAAATATTTTTTACATCCATATACCAGATATGTGATATTTCTGAATTTCCCCAATATTATAAGATGATGAAAAAGCAACTTAATACGATTAGTTTATGATTACGACGACCTATTTATGATTAGTTTATTTTGATATACATACATTTTACTCTTGAAAATTTCACCAAACAGCACATGAAATTACAGAGCTTGTGCATAAAAATTAAATAATCTTCATAACAGATAAACCAAAATTAATCTGTCACAAATTTTAAAAAAGGGAATTATAGATTTTAATTTTAATAAAAGATAATCCCGGTTTTAACGAATGTTTCATTGGTATCAAAGTTCCATAAAAACAGCTTCAACTCGAACAATAAGGAACTTAGCTTTCTGTCACTTGAGACGAAACTTTTTCAATTTCTCTTAAGTCCTCGATTAAAGATTTCCTAATCGTTATATTATTCCAAAAGTAGCAAAAGATATATTTAAAATTCTTCTTTCTCCGACTGTCATGCAAACCGGTATAGTGGTTAAGGTGTTAGCCTCTAGATCGGAAGATTCCTGGTTCGAATCCGGGTCCGGGCATGGATGTTTGTAAACGTATGGTGTAGAGGCGGCTGGTGCACCTTAAATCTGTCGTGGTCAAAAGTCCTCACGTTGGGTTGGCGTGGAAGTTTGGAGAGTGGGGTGCCAGCTCAGGTGTTGCTTCGTCATCTGACCGTGGTTCAAAATTACGAAGTGTTGTCCTCGGATCTTTCCCTTAAGGGACTGATCCCGGACCGTCGTCAATAGCCCGATGCGTTGCTCTAGTACGACGTTAACTAAAATTACCAATTACCAATTACCGACTGTCATGCAATTCAAAATCGAATCTTTGTGCTCCTTTGTCTTAGAAATCAGAGATTCGGTTTATAAATGGAACACGCGAACCTGATTAGAATTATCGATATAGTGATTTGCCGTTTTAATACAAATTTTAATAAAACTCTTGACTTGGTGTGGAAGTTTGGAGAGTGGTGTGTCAGCTCGGATGCTGACCTCGTTCTGACTAACTGACCATGGTCCAATATTACGAGGTGTTGCCCTAGGATCTTTATCTTCTGGATTGGTCTAGGATTGTAAACAATAGGATCAATTACACCAAAGCGACGTACATTCCACTATCTGCCTTAATAAATCCTAGCAATATAATTCGAAACGTGAAAATCAAATGTAAGTTTAACTAATTTCAAACTTCTTACAACGGAAACCTATGCTAAATCTTTAGAAGATCTTTCAATTGCAGCATATCGCTACCCGTTTTATTTAAATATAAGACTGTCAACCTTACTGACTTATTAAAAAGCGAATTTATTTTAAAAGTTTTTAGTTTGCGGACTATTTTTATGATATACTTATTGTTATGAAAGATAATTCTATACAAACTATTATGTATCGAATTAAAAATATTTTAGGAAAGTTGGCTAAAATACGCCGATACACTCAAGAAATCAACCTATGTCTTTGCGATAGTTCAAGCTAGGTAAATAATTTGTTAAAATCTAAATCAGAGCCATATATTTGCAACATATAAAATTATGGAGCGCATAAAAATAGCGCCAGTAGCAGCTTAATAAAAACCAATTGAATTTTGGTCATTGAAAGAATCAAAATCTCAGAAACAAAGACGTGAACAAACGTATCAGATTTGATTTCACATTAGCGAACGAATACAATTAGAAAAACTTTTGACACAATATTGACAATGACGATAACAATTTATAGAAAGAAGACATGCATAGTTAATCTTAAATATGACATCAACAATTCGCTGTCTTAAGAGGTACAATACATAAACTCAGAATTCTAAATCGAATTTGAAAAGTGAAGCATTTATACTAGATTATCATTTATTATTAAACATTTGAACTAGATTATCATTTATTATTGAACATTTGAACTAGATTAGCATTTATTATTAAATATTTGAACTAGATTATCATTTATTATTAAACATTTCAACTAGCTTATCATTTATTTATTAAAAATTTGAAATAGATTATAATTTATTATTATCAAGTACCTAAATAATTCTTCTTAAAATTGATTTTTTTTCTATGAATGTTTCCTTAATACTTAAAAACAGGCCATATATGTACTAGTACAATGAGATTATCACAAAAAAGTGACTTACAGAATCCTGCACACAAAAACGGTTTCTAAAAATGTAATAAACATGTTTATTACATTCAAGAAAATTCTAATAGCTCATACGAATTTAATACACTTGTTTATTTAATAACATGCGATTATTTGCCAATTTTTAGGAAATTGTAAAAAGCGTAATGCGGAAGAAACAGTATAGAAAAGTATTCAACAATCTGTTTTCTTACTTATTTTCCCCAAAATCATTAATAACATATTTATTCTCTTCATTTGTGGAACAAATGGGTGTCTCATGTGTGTGTCAAAACAACTTTTTATCCTCATAATGTTATACAGTAGACATATTATATTAGACACCTTTAGAAATTAAAAAAATTCCATTTCAACCATTCAAAAACTATTATACAGCTGCAATCTATGTATCCACAAAATTTAAACAAAATGCTTATTATATAATTTGGCTTAAATAATTTTATCACCCTCAATATAGTAATCCCATTAATTACTTTTGTCCCCTTCGCTTTCATCCTAATATTTTGATCTCCTTTCCTCTATAGGACGCTCCCTCCTTTTTTAATAAAAGTCATTTTTTTATCATTAAAAGTATCAAAGTTTCTTAAATGTTAATAAAATAGTTAATTTTTTTGTATTTCATAATCTCAAAGTATCTTAAATGCCAGTAAAATAATAAGTTGCCTTTCAGTATCAAAGTACTTAAAATACCGATGCAATTATTAATTTTTAAGTGTTTAAAAATTTCAAAGAACCTTCAATGCTGGTAAAATAATTTGTTATCCTTACAAAGTACCTTAAATGCCAAAGCATTAATGTCTTACTTCAGTCTCGAAGTGCGTTAAACAACCGATGAAATCATGTTTAGAACAGAGTTTTTTTCGAGATTCTTGAGGTTAATTCCTGCTTTTACAAATAAATAATTTGGTAAAAGGATACCCGAAATTTTTTCAAACATAAAACCTTCCGTCTTAATCCTTTCGCGTTCCATTTTAATCTTGGAATATATTCATAATTTTACATCAGAAATCATTTGAAATTAAAAATAACCACATTTCTATCCTTCTTAACTATAACATTAGAAACAAATTTATCATCACATTTTCTATCAGACGACCTTGTTCTTTCCAGATTAAATCAAATGTCTTGGTCTAATTCTTATTCTTAGTGGTTCAAACGGTCTGAGTATAAGTTCTGGCGTTGGATGGATCACATCCCTCTCATCTAAGGAATGAAGAGTGTAGTTTCTTAAGATCGTTGAGACTACCACCTTTTCTTCCATCACCGCAAACCTTTGACCTGAAAAACAAAATAACGTATTTCACCAACTGCTCTGTTTGTAATTTACCCAGATATCCATTCACTTATGCACCAATGTGCTTGAAGATAAATTGCACTCTTCAGTGGATTCATGCACATGTGGACATGGAAGAAAATGACACTGCAGATCGATTGACAAAGGAAGACAGAGAATTAAATGCTGAACAAACCCCGATAAATCTGTCTGGTTCTAATGCTTAAGTAAAATTGAAACTCGTATAAACAAGGCAAAATAAAAAAAAATTATGAAATTAACACCGAGAGAAGACTATCACCACATTATCCAGACTGAGAACGGGACATTTTAAGGGCAGGAAAATCAACAATGATGGAACCAGAAAGTATAAACATTGTAATAATTGTCTGGGTGTTCAACTCGCATCTTATCTTACCTGCCTGCAATAGCATCTGCTCTTCAAACCATCGCTTACCATCCCGAAGAACAGCATTAAAGCGTGAAAATACTCGCCATCGCCGAAGATATGCACACAACGAAATTTGACTTAGAAATGTACACAACATTCTTTTCAGTTTAATATTTGTTAATTGTATTTGACTATGTGGAATCCCGGTAACTTTGAAATGATGAACACTTAACCAACCAATCGGTTTTGTAGTCAGAATACTGGGGCTTATAAATCGAAATGTTTCTGGAAACCAGGTATGGATATTTGTCCGTCTCCAGTGCATGTGTGACCTCTTTATTATCGGGTTTATTGATTGTAAAGTATGTAGGTGAGCTGTAACGTGAATCTACTCCGCGTGGGGCACCATCCATGGGTAACGCCAAGTTAATTACGACGCCGTTGTATTGTGAAATCATGACTAACGCTCAACGGACCAGACATTTAAAAAAGTAAAAACTGAACACTATCCCACATGATGGTTGTCTGGACGAGATATCTCGTCATTAGATAACTGATCATGACTGGATGGACGAAGGACCTCGTCATTAGAAGAAAACTGACTAGATCTTGATCTCGTCATCATAATAAAAATCGGTAATATCTTTATGTCGTCATATATCGTCATGAACAAAATGAGTCAGATTTTGATGGACATCTCGTCAAAATCATTCTGAGGGTTAAGCTGAATAAATAGGGAGAGGTTTATGCTCGAAAAATGAAATATAGTGATCCCCGCGGAAGTAATACCGGGCAGCTTTGCAGTTAACGATCTGTAGAGCGAGGGAAAATTGTCCCTCCTGTAAAGTAGTGGACCGAGTGGTGTGCCTTTCTACAAAATGAAACAACCTAGTTTAAAAATGACTTGCATTTTATTTTGCAATTAATTATATGTACACTTTGTATACTAGAGGTTTGCATCCCTATGACATGGATGGTGCGAAACAGGCGAAAAAAACTCAACAGCCGCGGCCTCATCAACGAGTACCGCAAAACCTCCGCTTCCCTTGAGTTCTCCAATGAATCTGCCTTTTGTCGGCAGACCCCTCATTCCGCCAGCCACAAATCACTGGCACCCCCAAAACAAACGGTACAGCTGTTGCGACATTCATCAGCAGTGCTCGGGCATATGTTTCAGGAATTTGGAATCAAAGGTCAGTGGCGGTGTCTGCGACGTCACACTCCTGACCCCAATGAGACAGTGAACGTCAAGGGATCAAAAACAGGCACAAGCAAGTTTGATAAGTGATATAAACAAAGTAACAAGGAAAAATGTGTGTATAAAAATAAAAGCATTTAAATGTTTTTTAGAATTATTTGAATCTGCATGAACATTTAAAAAGCGATTGGAGCAACACCTACCTATACAGTTTCTAGGACCAGCAGAAAACGGGATGTACGCATAAGGATGACGGTTCGCAGAATTTTCAGGTAAGAAGCGGTCCGGATCGAACTTTTCAGCATTAGGGAAAACATCTTCATTTCTGTGAAGAATATACGTGACAACGGTGCAAGTAGCTCCCTTTGGTATTGGGTAACCACCTGAAATATGTTGATACCTCTTAAAATGTATGCTTTAAATTGTTTAATGTTCTATGCATTTCCATCAAGTGATTTTGAGGAAATATCTCATAAAAGATCTGGGCAATTTTGCTGAGGGCGAAATATTTCAAGACAAAACTGCCTTACTGCTCCAAGGGGAATAAAGATCCAAGAAGGAAAGAGAAATCTGTTTTCAGACTGCAAAATGTTATAAATCACTTTTCTAAAAAAATTGTGTAAGTCCCATTCTGGAATCTAGTTTGTTAATGTTTAGAAGGTGGCAAAATGTCGCAAGACTTTTTCTTTCAGTTTATGAGAAAACAAAAATGGGAAAATTGCAATAAATCAAAAAACACAGAACCACGTGTTGAGTCTTGAATCTTAAAATTGCAGTCACGAAAAATAAAAAAAGTGGCTGATAACATTTTGCCATCTGAGCACAGAAATTGTACGTTTTGTGGTTGACAGGTCCTGTAAAATCAGACAGACAAGTACTTTTCGAAAGCTTAAACAAGTAGATTTGTTTAACAAGGAGATTATAGCAGAGATAACGGACATAAACGTCCAGCGACACTGAGCAGATGAACAAGTGGTTGGAAAGGGGTGGTATTTTAGCGGGATAGTCTAGGGATCAATTTGCACCCCTAAGCAAGCAAGCAGGCTAAAAATAGATTTGAAGAGGCTATCGTTGTTAGTGACTGTGGTGTCATCTAGGGATATCACCGAGACTGGTATTAACACCTTGACTAGAAATGATAACAGTTTGGAAGAGGTTTTTGAATCAATACAAGGTTGTTTTGGACGCGAAGATAAACCACCAGGAGGAACTAATATATGTATGTTTATCACAGAACAGATGACTTCAGTAAAATAATAAGTTGGTTGGGATTTATGGCGCAAGGATCATATTTGGTCATATTACGCCGAACACAAGACAAATAATGTCTCCTTATATTTAAAAAAAAGTTACCGCCGCCGCAGGATTGTAAACTGTGTTGTTTAGCTCGATTCTTAGACGGTTTCACAAGAAAGTACTGATCAAGAAAAAAAACGAAATTAACATGGTTTGTTCTTCATTGTATTCCCTGGACAATTATTAAGATTTTTTTCCGATGCGGCTATTAGTTTAGGGTTTATTAAGTGTCAAAATTGAAAAAGCGAAATTTCTTCCGCGAGTGAGCAAAACACATACAAATTTTCAGTCTTTAGCCGTGAGTTTTTTTCTTCTTGATAATATATTTTTTTTAATTTTTGAAAAATCGGAACATTTTCGTCATTTTTTTAAAAACTGTCGAAATATATCTTATTACAATTAGTTTTTAATTTTTAAAATATCGCAGTATACCTCAGAATGTACTCTTTCTTACGATATAATTATTTTTGAAATTGGTTAATAAATAAATTCATTGCAATCAAAAGTTGGTGATACAAAATTCGGAATCTTTGGATATTTTCGCTACTTTTTGTTAAAACTGTCATTTCCACAGCTTAATTCTATTATTTTTTAAATTTGAGAACATCACTGAATACATTATATTACACTCACAAAACAATTTTTACAAATATTTTTTTAATTGGTTAATAAATAAAGTCGATGCAACTAAAAGTTGGTCATACAATTTTCGGAACTTTCAGATCGTAATTTCCGAAACAAAACTAAAACTGTCATATCTGTATCGTATTACTATTAGTTTTTAATTTTGAAAATATCTTAGTATACCTCAAAATGTACACTTTCTTACGGTACAATTATTTTAAAAATTGGTTCATAATTAAATTCGATGCAATCAAAAGTTGGTCACACAAATTTCGTATTTTTTAGTTCGCGTAGAAGGTTTCGCACTCAGGTGTGGGCTGAATTTTTGACTATCGAGTTTGCCAGATATCAAATTTATTGTAGCAACAATTGTTATAAAGACGAATTTTTTATTTGGCGAGGAAAATGGCTCGCTTTTTTCACTCTGTTCTCAGACGGTTTACGGAGGAAGTACGAAGTACGGATCGTAAAGTTAGGAGATTAACACGGTTTAGTTAAAATTGTACAGGGAACAAAACGCAGAAGGTTTTTTTACCAATGCGGCTATTAGTTTAGGGTGCATTAAGTGTTAAAATAATAAAAAAGTGAAATCACTTGCGAAAGGAGTATTGGTTTGCTAAGCAAACCAAACGGGACTACGCAGCAATCAATCCCCGGGGGTCGACGAGCGTAATTTAACAGGGGGCGAAGCCCTCGCTTTGACGTCAAGGACCGGAAAGTCAAATCAGGATTACACGAATTATAAAGATAGTTTCTCTGTTCAGGAGATTCATTCTGCGAAAGGAATGTTGGTTTGCGAAGCAAACCAAATGGGATTGCGTAGCAATTCCCGGGGGTTGGGCAAGCGAGTAGGGGGCGGAGCCCCCTAGTCAAATAAAATAAAGTAAGCAGAAAGTAATACGCATTCTGAAAGTTCGTTATTTTGCGTATAAATTTTTGTTATTCGAATGAAAGGAAATTTAAATTCCACTTTTTGATCGGGCATTGGATTGGATTGGACGCCGTAGGCGGACACTGTTTCACCTGTGCGGCTTTCAGCTGTATAGTCCGCCTTACGGAGGAGATTCTGGGATAAGGGAGAGCTAAGCAATCCACAATACATACATACACATTTAAGTACACAGAAGGGGAAAGTCAATTGAAGGGTAAAACATGAAGGCACAAAAATACAAAATGACAAAAGAGGATGACAAAGTTTGAAAAAATAACACAGAACAAAATGAGAAAAAAAAAAAAGACAGGCAAAAACAAAAACAAACAAACAAAGAGAAAAAAAAATCATTTCCAGAAGGGAAAAAAAAAAGAAAATAATAAAAATAATAATAATAACAATATTGAAATATACAAAAGTCAGAACGTTAAATACAGATGTCAGACAGCCGAAATGACCTATAAAAGTTTCGAAAGGAAAGCAAAGTTATTTTGAGAACTTTCGACTTAAACTTCTCAGCTCTCACAGATATAATCAATGTTGGAGCTGAGAAATTCCATCACTTTAATGATTTTGTGGTGGCAGTGTCTGTTATTGGCAGTATTTTGGCACCAATGAGAGTAGTGTTGAAGAGAAGGTTTCAACAAATGCCACTGACTTGTGAGATCACAGTCAAAAAGGTAGTGGATGGGATCACCTTCTCGGCCGCATATACACAGCGCACTAGATCGAAGATGAAAACGCTCTAGATATGCCGGAAATGGTCCATGGCCTGCGAAGAATTGTACCAGCTTTGGGTTCTGGTATTTTAGGTGTGTTGAGATCTTAGGGAAGAATTGATAGGTGTATCTTCCTTTGGTAGAAATATCCCATTCTGCTTGCCATTGATTCGAGATCAGTGCATCAATAGAACTTGATAATTTGCACCTAGGCCACTTTAGACTGGTTGTTTGGTGAGAGATCCCATTTGCTGCAGATTTCGCAAGTAGTTCTGCTTGTTCATTTCCCTCGATGCCAGCGTGTGCTTTAACCCATGAGATGTTAATTTGGGGTATTTCAGTGGCTTCCAGCAGTTTTTCCTTAACCTCATTAACGATCTGGTTGTGGGAGAAGAGATTACCAAGAGCGGCGATACTGGATGCACTGTCAGACCTGATGTGTGTGTGTGTGTGTGTTGGCTGCTATTCCCTCTGAAACACAATAGTATACTGCTTCCTTAAGAGCAAGCAGTTCAGCTTGGTATACAGAGTTGCAAGGATATAGGGTACTAGCCCAACTATGACAGATTTTGGAGTCCTCAAAAAGAACATATGCGCTGCCAACACCTTTGGGAGTTTTCGAGCCATCTGTATAGATAGATGTTGTGATGCTGGGAGAGGGTGGTCCAATAATGGATTGAAGACTTGAATGGATTGGGTGGGTTGAAGAAAAATATTTTTGTTCATAATCAGTGCAGATAAACCATTGACCATATAGTTTAACGTTTTCTTGAAGTTTCATTATTTTTGAAATGACAGCTTCCTTTTGTACGACTAGGTGCAGGGGCACAATACCAGCCAGTATCTGAAGAGATGCCGTTGAAGTCGTTCTGTAAGCTCGAGTGATCAGAAGAGCGAAGCTCCTTTGGAGACTATTTAGATGGTTTATCATCGCTACAGTAGGATTCAAACCCCATATACTGGCTGCATAGCAAGCTGCCCTCTCAATTACTGTAGTGTACCAAGTCTTTAGAATTGAAGGACGCACACCCCAAGTTTTAGCTGTGAATCTCATCATGTTCCTAGTTTTAAGAAGTGCGTTTGATCGCAGGTACTTAACATGTGGAATCCATGTGAGTTGTTCATCAATAATGACTCCCAGATATTTTAATTGTTTAACAATCGGAACATTAGTGTTTTGAAATTTAAATATAGGTTGTTTTCTTTTGAGTTTTGGCTTAGAGAAGACAATAGCCTTACAAGTCTTCTTATACGATCCTATAACATTTCCAGCAGGTGGCTGCCCCTTCTGTTACCACAGACACATTTTATATTAGAAGGCATGCATGCCCCACGAAAGTTGGCTTGAGAGAAAGAGCAGAAGACAGGACATGATGTTCTTTGGTGAGACCCAAGTTGAATTGCATTTAGAGCACATAGGAATGCTTGCAACCCACCACTGTCTTTAAGTGGCCAATATGATACGTTGAGAAGTCAGTCTATTTTTTCCTACTGTCCTTATCACCCAAGAAGGGAGCCACCTGTGAGACTGCAAGCCACAAAAGTCATGAGCTCCGGAGTTCTTCGAATTTTGTTCTGTCCCATGTTAATTTTGGAGGCAATTTCTTTATAGGTAAGTCGATCCTTAGACTCCAAGTGCTTTTGTCAACTTGGTGGGGGTTGGTGTCAATATGTGCCCATTATGCCTAGCTTCAGGCAGTCGAGGCAGTCTTTAGGCAGTGGCAAAGTCAGACTTGTTCCTTTAGTGCTTCGCGTCTCCCATTAACCGAAGCTGCGTCTTCTTTTCTCCTTAGTATGTTTCCATCCATTTCTTTAATGATAATATTGATAATAATGTGTATACATAAAATAAAATTCTGAAAACATATGCATGTTTGAGGCATTTGGGTACATACTTGTCCCTCTCCAATAACTGACCCAAGTTTGAGTCATTGACTTTTAAGATATTGTTTGTGTAACTTACAGATATTTGTTTCTTCGGTTGCATTCCGTGCAATAATAGGAACGGATGGGTAGATCCTCTGTGATTCCTATACAAGGATTATAAATAATTAAGTCTTTCAATTTTAATCAGAGTAAAAAATAAAGAAACAAAGAAATTATTGTTAAAATGAACTTCAACTAAAATTGTTGTACATTTTTTATTCTCTGTTTAAAATAGTAAAAGGTACATTTGAATCCTCATTCACAATGCCAACTTTTCAATTACAAAAGTTAAACTTCAAACAAAAATAAATTCCTACTGTTCACTTTAATTTCATTTTGTGATATCTCAGTAACTTTTGGAGTAGTCATTTTAAAAAAAATGTTATAATTCACAAATTTTGTTGTAAAACAGTGTTTTAGAGTTAAAAGTACAACAGATTCATCATTAGTGTTATCTAGTGTTAAACACTCAAAACTAAAAATAAAATTGAATTAATTTCATTCTACTTCTATAACCTTTATAAATGCAATAAAACATTTATCTATTATAATCAGGCGAATTTTCCTAAGTAATAATTCAGCGTTTAAGCATTGATTTATTTGCAATCGGCAGATATTGCCAAATATGGTAGATATAATCACACACATATACTCTTTTGATAGCGAAAAAAACTTTTCTTTCGAGAGTAAATATTCTTCATGCAATATTTCAACAAGCCCAATGTAGTATTTCTACATGTGTGTAATATGTGGATAATTTTCAAATGCTTTATTTGGTATTAGTGTGTTCATTATTTATATACTTCAAGAAAATATTCATGAAACCAATAAATCTAATAGTTAATGCTAAGAGAGAATTTAATACAACTGTTGCATTTCAAATTATATTGAATATATATTTTTAGCTTTAAACATTGCAGTAGGTAATATAAATATTGGTGGGATTTTATGGAACATTATCAAGATATTAAACTTTTAGTTTTTTTAGACCAAAATGCTGTGGTCTTCCGTTTGTTTGGAAACAGTCCGTCATTTTTTCTTTGCATGAAGGGTAAGCTTATTTTCAAGGAACAAAAACAAGTAGAACATTTTCTCTTCACTTTCACAAAACTGCGTTTTTGCTTGGTGTATTTAACTTGTTAAGCAGACGATATAGGCAAGCTGTTATAGTTCTTATGGAATGTAGCATTTTTATACATAGAAAACTCACCTTTAGAACGCAGTCTAGGTATTTCATATCGTTAAGATCATCTGTAGTGACTGGTCTGTTAGTGTCATCTCCAAATATAGAATCCAGTTCTTCAATAACTTTTTCTTGGACATCTTTGTAAAGGCCGATTAAATATAAAGCCCAGCTCATACCCATTGAAGTTGTATCATGTCCCTAATTTCAAAAACTTTAACTGAGAAAATATTAACACGTAAGTCAATTTGTAATACTGCATTTGGGAGCTTGTAAAACAACAAAATATACTTATTGTTCAATTCAGTAAAATTCCGTACTCGTAATAAACTAAAACAAGTAAACTTTTTTGTCGTTCGAATTTTTACCATGAGTATTCAAAATAAAAACTTTTAAAACCTCTACTTCATTTCAAAATAAAGTTTGCTAATACGTAAAATTAAAGCATATTCACAAACAATAAACATTTGATACGGCCTTGCATATTATCATTTAATAAGTTTTATCCCTATATTTACATATAATTTTTAAAATAAAGTAGAAATCAAAATCTGGAAAGTAAATTAGGCCGTAAAACTTGATTAACATTTAGATTAAATTTAAAAATCACTTTTGCTGGTGTCAATAACCGTCCGGTTAAACCGATAAGTCGTTTTTTCGTTTCGGTTAACCATGTTTTTTCGGTGTTTTCTTGGCACGGTTATAACCGCTGTTGTTATTTTAAAAACTAATAACCGAAAGAAAAACGGGCCCCGAAAATTCAAGAAAATTATATTCGTGGCTTCTGTTTATGGGATGCAAATGGTTCTTTTTTCAAAACTAATTTTTCAAGATCCACATAGTTTATACCCTTTTCAACCACTCCCGTGACATAGCTAGTTCTCATTCTCTGACATTGCATTTTTTTTTGTTTAGTCCATGTGGAATTCCAGAAATACCATAAGAATGCCTCAATTTACTCGTAAGTAAAAATATTTGGTGGATGTCCAACATTTTCCCCTTACTGCTGATATCTGCACAGTAGTCGATACCAGCCGGAGCCGTTGTGACAGCTCACTTTATCTGTAAGGATTGCAGTAACTCTTACTTCGATTATTTTAATAGATAGTATATTTACATAAGTAATTTTATTACTATTATTACAGGCCCTGATGATTACCTCCTAGATACAATAATGCTCGGTTTTCGTAAACTTTCGTCGCCGCATAATGGAGAGTACATCTCATCGTAAATCGGGGACATCTTGGACTCTTTTAAAATGCCAAAATCTAAAATAGTGTCTGTATCTACTGATGGAAGAACTAACATGATTTCAGGAGTAAAAAAATTACTTGGTGAAGAGAAGAATATACATTGTTTTGCCCATGTGCTAAATTTAGTTATAATGTAAGGATTAGAGGATAGTGCTAATTAGAAGTTAAAAGAATTCATTGGGAAGTAAACCAAATGATTAAAG
Source organism: Metellina segmentata (assembly GCA_947359465.1). Taxonomy (NCBI): domain Eukaryota; kingdom Metazoa; phylum Arthropoda; class Arachnida; order Araneae; family Tetragnathidae; genus Metellina; species Metellina segmentata. Next base: position 58,710,439 of record OX375875.1, read on the forward strand.
TTTGCTAGGCACAGTAATTTGTTTATAAGTAATCTGAGGAGCGAACAACTAAAAGAAGGAAAAGCAGAAGGAAATGTTCTTCTCTATTTGTGTTTCATCCGTCTCAACAAGTTAGAATAGTATTTATGCCATATTGGAGAGATTATCCATACGTCGCACGTGTGTTGGCAAGTCCCAACCTTAAAAGAGCTCCCCGCATGATCTCTGGGTCAGAAATTGAACTATTATCGTAAGTAGTAAGCATATTAGGGCCGTTTAAGGAGGCCACTAGAAAAATTTCTGGGAGTGAATATTTAACTGGTAGTCTAGTTGTCCCTCTTATTTCATGTATTAATGCGTCACTGGCAAAAATTATCCCTATTCATGATATTTCTAACATGTTATTAGCAAAGCTGTCGCAAAGTTTTACCTCTTGTTCAAAACTTCTGTTATCCAACCCTCTTCAAAAGAGCGTACAAAGCGTCTCTTTCTGACCCCAGTCAAAACAATTTGATATGTCTTCCACAGTTGCTAGTCAAGCAGTTTCCCAAGTCAGCAAATAGTTAACGCACTGCCTGAATCAATAAGGAAAAAATTCGCCTTCTTCAGCAATACCAGAGTTCCGATTCAACAAACCCAAGCCTTCTTTGGGCAACACATGACATAAATTTGACAAAATCCATTTTTCGAAAATCACAATGCAGATGTCTACTTTCTCAATAAGCTCAAACTATATTTGAAACAGCCTGTGTTAAGGGATAGTAGTCCACTTGAATTTTGGGGTCAAAGAAAGACATGTTCACCTGCATGAGCATTGCTAGCTGTTAAGTATTTGACAGTTGTTGGAAGTTCAGTGCTATCTGAAAGGTTAGTATCTGTTCTGAATCATGTGGTGAACCGAAGCCGATTATAACTAACCAGCATATAACTAAGCTAGTATTTATAAGCAGAGTAAATAAAAAATATTGGGTTGAATAGATAAAACAATATTAACAAGGTAACTAATGTTTGAATTATTCAGTTATTTTGTGTACCTTCATTTTGAAAAAAATACATTATGTACCAAACAAAAATTTTTTTTTTATGTTGCGTATTAAAGGAGAAATTTGAGATAGAATGAGTGCATATTGATAACATTATCATTCGTAGAACTGTGAGGTTACTAGGATAATGAAACTGGGCAAAACAATAAAAATCTTGTTTACATTCAGAAAAAGATTAAATCTATTATAAAGTCATATCCATAAGAGCTACCACATCGTGATCAATTATAAATGCGTCAAAAATGTTGTCTGGCTAACAAAAAAATGTGTAGCAGTCAGAAAAAAAACACGTCTGTTTACTAGTGCGCCGTTCATAGAATAACAAATTTTAATACCAATCCACAGAGAATAATATCTATAAATTTATATGATATGCATAAAATTTGCATAAGTGCTCATATGATATAAAATTGTGCATATTCTTAGTTTCCAAAAGTTACAGATTGTTTACTCACAAGTTTACTAATCTCAATTTTATCCATTCCTAACAAAAAAGGTGGCAAGTTTCTACTGAGAAGATTTAAAATTATACAATTATATAACATTTTTGAATTTGTTTGCTATCATATTTTCTTCGAATGGTTCGTTAATTTTTCTGCACTTATTGAAAATAATTTTAATCAGCATATCAATTTTATTTGAATTCAATAATAGTAAGAAATAAAGCTCATAAAAAATACATAATATAAAATAAGCCTCACAGAATCACTATTTCTCAAGTATTAGAAATCATGAAAGTTAAAAATTTAAGAGCTCCTTTATATACGTGTTTAAAATTATTGATGCGACTGCACGGATGGCTAGGAACTTGGTATCCACTATTGTCCTTGGAGATCGATTTGAAATTAGACCTCGAAATTGCACGATACTATTATAAATTAAAATGTTTGGGGTGCATTTTGGTACAAAGGCACTTTTTGAAAATTTTCTGCAAGTGAATTTATTGTAAATGTTATTCCTTAACGAATGCTACATTTTCATTTCCTCCACTATATATGACTCACGAATAAAATAGGATGGTTCATGATTTCCGCAAATGTATTATTTACAAATAAAAAATGTTGTCTTGATAAGTGTTTACCTCTAAAATCTTTTGAATGTATAAGGATTAATAAAACATTTTAACCGCTTGCCACATAGTTTTGTAGAAGTCATATTCTATTGATGTAGCGTTCATCTTTGCCATACAAAACCTCTGAGCATTATTTAAATGAGCAATCCTCCATCAACAATCTTATGCTGATATTTCAAATAAATGATATTCTGGTAATAGTTCTATATTTTGGTTAAAAGATTTGGCGAGTTGGTCAAGGCGGGGCGAATCTGAAGAATTGGTTGGTTCTAGATTTTTTGGCCCAAAGACCATATTAGGCCGATCAGCGACATACACAACACACAGTCGAGTGATTGACGTACACACACATGGAAGGTTTTACTTATACAGAAGAGATAAATACACCAAATAAAGAATCGAATCTGCGCCAGCTACAGCTTGTACATTGCTAGAGCAGCGGGCGAACTCATCTATACCGCGAAGAGAACAAAAGAATAAGGAAAATAATCAAAATCTCAAAATGTATCAACAATCTTTAGGTCAAAGTACCAATATTCTGGATCGATCCGTTTCTAAGCACGTAATATTTCTAAAATATCAGGCAAGGAGTATCGATATTCGAGGACAATATAAAAGCTTTCTGTTTCATATTAATCGTCGTTTTTTGTCCTCGCCCACCCCTTTAATTATTTATTTATTTCACCGCAGGTGACCTCCTCACCTCCCGACGATTCTTAGGTTAAAGTGGTTGAAGAGGCCACCCAAGGGGAAGGGCATGCTGGAAGTCTCTGTTCAAAACAGATAACGCCAACGTTCAAAACAGTGCGAGTGTTAGCCTGTTTTTGTACACTGAAGTTACATTGGCTAGATTTTGGCTCCTATGTCAATACGATGTTTATGTTGTCTTTCAAGAATTTCATCAAGTTGAGCATTTTGGTTTAGGCTTGCGCGTTGTTATCCGTGTTGAATGCTCATGTTTTGTAATTGTCTTGTATCGGATCCCTCGAGTGGAATCTGCACGTGTGCACCTGAGTACATAGTGGTCTAGGATGTCCATCTCTCCACACAGACATTTATCACTTGGAGCTAGGTGAAATCTGTGAAGGTAAATGAGGAATGGGCCGTGAACCTTGAGAAATGCAGTAAGATGAAAGCTGGTCGATTGTTTTTTGCAGTTAATCCCCGGGAGAAATCTTAAGGTTCTGCAGCCCATCTCGCCGGTGTCCCACTTATCCTGCCATTGTTTGAGGGATAATTCTCTGTTGGGAACGGAACGGACGTATCAATTACGGAATACCTTGCAGAAAACTGCGAATCTCCACATCATAATTAATAGAGAATTTAATGGTTGTAAACTTAATAATGAGGGAAGAAAGTTAAAGGTAGTAACAATGCATTATGAAAAAGGTAAATAATTTAGATAGATGATAGAGTTTAGTAACTGATACAATTAGGAGTCCGATTCATGTTCCAAAGGGGGTGGGGACATCATCGAGGAGGGGCAAACAATCAGTACCGAAAAGAAGTGGCGCAATGCATGAGCTGTGGTGATGATTAGGGAGTATAATTCTCTGATGCATTTCTGTGCATGGCTCTTATGCAATTTTGCCACTATCTGCATCCATGCGATTCCTATTGTCGCCTTATTTGCCAGCTGGTCCTCCATTTCATTGCCACATGATTCGTATATGTGCCTTAACCCTATAAATACTCAGTCTGTCCATTATGTGTGAGGAATCCTCCCCCCCCCTCTCTCTCTTATTAGCACCAGTGATTCACGTCGCAACGTGATCGACGTTAAAAAACCGGATGTGCGTACCGGCCCGTACATCGCCTTCTACCGGAGATTGTGTCTGGAAAAGCAATTCCGTGAGAGTCTCCCTACAGTGGTCGGTGCGATGAGGATTACTACAAGATATGTTGCCGGAGATGAACCAAAAACAATTGACGAATCTTCCTCGTGTATACTACTATCCCGTGAACCTGTTAATCCGAATAGAGCGAGGTATCTGAAGTTTAAACCACCCTAGTTTACGTCCACTGAATCTCGTTCTTTTATTATCTTCAAGCCAGAAGGGATCCGCTTCTAAATTTATTCCCCAATAACTTATGGTAGGATTTTATTATGGAGAAAGGAGCCATCCTTGGTGAAGTTTTACCCTAGCAATATCAAGTGCGTAGACACACATACAAATGGACAGTTTTGCTAACCAGTAGAGCTATATACACCTAGGGAATAAACGAACCTGTGCAAGCATGTTGCAAGTGCGGTGTACACTCTGAACCGCACAATAACTTACATGTATGAATATGAGCCCAATCAAAATAAATTGCATCTTCATATTGAAAACTGATGTAGTTCTTGAAATCTTCAAAACACGACGCAGTTGAAATTTGACCTGATCTACAGCAAACTACAAGGGGTGTTCAAATGAAATGGTACGAAACGTCGTAACAACGTAACCGTTAACATATTTGCTTATGCCGCTATGGGAGAATGTAGCGAGACATCTAGGGATGCGATTGGAATCTCCGGCGTGGGCGGGCACCCGCATGCGCAGGAGAGAGCAGAGGCTCTTATAAAGAGCGCCGTCCAATTGACGCGGTAGTCTGTGAGGACAGGATGGCACCGAGGCGTTATCCGATTTTTGACAGCGGAAGGTTTTAAACCGGCCGTTATTCATCGCCGGATGGTGACCGTATACGGGGAAGACTGTGTGTCCGACAAGTCAGTGAGAAAATGGAGTGCCCGTTTTCTAGCAGTCCGTGAGAGTTTGGTTGATGACCCGAGACCAGGCCAGGCAAACACAGTCATCACGGCCGATCTCATTGATAAGGTGGACGACCTAGTGAGAAGTGATCGTCGTGTCACATTGCGAATGTTGGCGGTGAAGGTGGATGTCAGCGTTGGAACAGCGTGAACAATTGTTCAAGACAGGTTGCGTTATCGAAAGGTGTGCTCGCAGCGGTTTCCGAAGCAGATCACCAACAAGCAAAAGGAACTGCGTATGGTGCTGGCACTTCAACATCTGTTTCGGTATCGTGAAGACCACGCTTTCCTTGAGCGGATTGTCAAGGTGATGAGTTTTGGTGCCATCACTACGAGCTTGAGACAAAGCGGGACAGCATGCAGTGGAAGCATGCGTCGTCACCTCCCCCTCAAAAAGTTCAAAGCCGTGGCGTCAGCAGGGAAGGCGTTGCTCACTTTCTTTTTCGACTTCCAAGGTCCGCTACTTGTTGAATTCCTCGAGCACAGAAGAACCATTAACTCCGATGTGTACTGTGAGACACTCCAAGCCTACGCAGGTTCATCAAGAACAAAAGACCAGAGCTGCTGACGAAGGCTGTGGTTCTGCCCTATGATAACGCGCGTCCACACGTCTCCAGAGTCACATACTTGGAACTGGCCCATGTTCAAGAGGGAGCAGCTTAACCATCCTCCCCACAGCCCGGACATGTCGCCCTGCGATTTCCATTTGTTTGGTCCCCTGAAAAAACATTTGAAAGGGAAGCTCTTCAACTCGGACGACGAACTCAAAGACGCTGTGAAGGACTGGGTCTCGTCACGGCCACAGGAAATCTGGAAACAAGGAATACTTCTGCTCGTTAATCACTGAAATCGTTGAGCTCAGGCCTATGGTGTATACTTTGAATAAAGCCTTCATTTATACCCACTGTGTCGTTTCATACCTTTTCATTTGAACAACCCTTGTAAATTGCTGAATCCGCGTGAAAACAACATCATCCTAAACAAATATATTTTCTCATTCCGACTTAAAAATGCTATAATTTACATTTGTAGAAAACTTGTACGTCTTGTTTTGTTAGCTAGTATTTGTAAAAGGGTGTATAAGAGGTTTGTGTTTTATAAAAGAACTGAGAGTAAATATTTAGTAAATAACCTCAAATGCGAATGTGTCCACCTCTTCTCTGATATCCTCTTCGGTTAAGCTCTTGGTTTGAATGTGATGCTCCAGTAACAAATCCATAAAAGCTTTCCGCTTACGTAGGCTTGCATCAGAATCGTCCCCGCTTAAGAGTTTTCTTTTCTTCTCATGGATAACCTATGGAATGAAAGTGTATATTCTTAGATATAATAAAACGATTTTGTGAGTATCAAAATATTATTGTTCAAAACCATTGTGACGTTGGAACACAAGGGGAAGGCCGTAGAGACGCCAGTACAACCGTATAAACAGTTTGGGATATCTTTGCATCTAGGTTGGTTGAGTTTTTGTGCACAAGAACCATATTTGTCCATGCTGTACCAGACACAAGACATACAATATCAAGTAATAGAGAAACACACAATGAAAGTTTAACCGGCACTCAACAGAGAAGTAACCCAGGGAGGAATCGAACCAGTGTCACGTACAACTCGCAGGTTACTAGCGTATTATGCATACCCACTGAGCCACGGCGACCTCAAAACGACTGGTGAACACGTTCTAATAAAACACATGTCTGCCCAATCCAAGCTCTTAAATCGTTTGTTTCGTCCCTCCAGTTGACAATGGGGGAGAGTTAATTTAGTGTGGACCATCATGCACCTCTAGAAATCAATTCTTTTTACTACTTGAACCTCTTAGTTTATAATAAATTTAACAAGTTTAAAATCCACTCCGTGCTTAAGCCTCTTTCCTTCCTCGTAGAAATTAATTGAAGAATCAAATTGAAATAGTACTACTATAGTGTTTAATTCACACATAGAATTACAAGTATTCTTTAAAAACTAAACTTTCGCTATGTATTACGAAGTATACATACAGAATATATGAGTATCATATATAAAACACAGTGCACTTACAGAATCTGTGAAATCGTGTAGAAGTTTCAGATCTTTTCTCAGCTGTTTCCCCTTTTCGGTGAACCGAAATATGAATTCTGGCCAAAGGGTGCAATTAATCATCCTTTCCATGATGATCTCAGTTGCCCTTGAAAATACATTTTAGCATAGTAAGCAAAAATAAAACGTACTTGTGAATGTGAAATTTTATGGGCCATGTGAATCTATAACGTTCGTAAACACGGTACTAAAGAGTGGTTCAGTCAGCAAAACTTAGTTTTGAATCCGGAAACCAAGAATCTACAAACCTGTGCGTATGTCCACTGGACTTACTGGACTTACTCAAGTACTGGCCATTAAACAACCCAATACTGTTGAGGTGTTTACTGGCCAGCATTCGAACAACACTAGTAACAACTAAACAGTACCAGTAGCATTGTTGTATTCAACACTGTCGAGTTGTTTACCAGAGAGTAGACTGTAAAAAAATAAAGTACAGTCTTAAAAGGGGGAGGAGGGGCTTCTCCATGTTCAATCCAAAAGGAATAAGAAGCGGATTCTGAGGGGGCTCTCAAAATGTCCATCTTGGTGTCCAACCCTCAAGGAAGAAGAGAATTGTGGGGGAAAGCACATGGTGTCCTAGGTGCCCAGCCCTCAAGTAGGAAGAATATGGTAAAAGTAAAAGAAAGAAGATTATTGTGATAGGACACTTAAAATGTCCTACATGGTGTCAAACCATCAAGCCCCCTTCAATCATCACAAATCTTTTTTTTTCTCACACGCCCCGTATGACTGTCTAAAGACATTTCTGTTGACATCCATGGGGATCAAATGATTCCTTTAGACCAGCATTCATTCTTGTCTGACCAGAGAACCTCACAACTACTAACATCATCACGCACTCCCGTGTCTGTAGTGTCGTGAGAATGTACTAGTTTAAATGAGTGTGACTGGGATGTATAGAACACACTAACTCGGTAACATGTTTAGTAAGTTATATATTCTTCTAGCTTTATCACACGACTTCGACTGGGAGTTTTTACTTCTTTTGAAGACAAACAAAGTCGTGCCTTTGTTTCCGACTGTTTCGTCGTCGAACAAATTTTTAACCGCTTCATCTTTGTGTTTATTCCTTTTCTGTCTTCTCGGCATTTTTGACTTAGTGTGTCTAATTTGTAAACAAGCGGTGCTAAATCTTTTTGTATAATTCTGAGGTGACCACATAGCGAGCGGGAAAAGGTTGAGTTGAACTACAAATTGCAAACTGAATATTTTGTGTAAATTGCATGCGGTCATAAATTCGAGATTTTTTACTGTTTCAGAGAAACTCACTTTCTGCTTTAAAAATAAGCTGGCATCATATATACGCGTACATTATATAAAACTATTTTATAGTGCATAAAAATTCAACATGCATATTATAACACAATCCCTCAGGATTATCAAGTCCATGATGACACTACTAATTTCATCATTCCAATACTTTGGACCCCTCGAATCCCTGTTAACAATGTTCTTGAGCTACTCAATTTTTAGGTGGCCAACAGGTGTTTTCATATACCAAGGGCAAACTGTGATTTGACTTTAACCACAGGAACAATTGCCGTGTTTATTTTTATACATCTTCAAGTAGGATGGAAATGGACTAGGTCCAATAAAGGAGAAAGTCTTTTCCTTACCCCAACCATCTGGTTTCAATGAGACTATTGGCAACGCTTTATTTGGTTCAACGAACGTTACAGTTTCAATATGCTTTTTAAAAAATCGACAAGCAATTCAAAGTGAAAAATTACCTGGCAACTGCTTTCACATACTCAGATTCAGTGTTACTCTGCGCTGCAATATTCACACCCAAAGTAGTTTCTACAAAGAAAGGCATACGTTTTTATTTGAACATGAATAATCTCTATATAAAAAGTATTTAAATATCACTTAAACGCACTTTTTTCCAATATATTTTATGAGGTCGCCATGGATCAGTGCTATAGCAACCTACGATCTGTAGGCAGGGCAAGTTCGATCCCTCCCTGGTTTTGGTGTATTTCTCTCTACTGAGTCAATAAAACTTTCTTTGTTGTGACCAGTTCCTTTGACGTACAGGATATCTGTCTCGTCATTTTGGCCAAATATGGGTCTTGCATCAAACCATTTGTAATATTTTAAAGAATATCAAACAAATAAGAATAGAATAAAACCTAAAAGAATAGAATAAAACCTAAATATTTTGTTCCCTAAAACTTCTTTAATGGATAAAAATTAACCAAATATTGCGTATTTTATAACGTCATGCATTTTAGTTTAAAATAAATAAGCTTAATAATGCTTTTGTCGCAGTTTTGAAAAAAAAATTACATTTATAGGGGAAGGTGTACAGTATTACATGTTTTTTGTATTCAGCTGTGGCATCAAGGTATGCATCTTGTGGTGTTTTGGGGCACCACAATAATACAAATGGAGTGGGACTAAGCAGTTTCCGTTTTAAACAATTTATTACACTTAAAAGGATTCCAATATAATAGGACCAGTATTTGCAGGTGTATTTACAACAAACGATTACTACACGATTGTTTATTAAGAAACAGTAAGTTTCTCTTCACACAGTATGTATATTTGTTTCCCCAGGGTTTGACTTCCTCGTATAACTGTCCAGAGCTAACTCGTCCACCACCTTCCTCTGTGGCTTCACTTGCGCGAGTCCTTTGCCTTCCTTTTCGGGGTCATCAACCTCTCTCCTGGAATCCCAGTCGCTTCTTTTCCAAATGACACCTCCCACACTCAAGGGGTGTCAAGTCCCCACACTTGCGAAAGTGTTAAACCGTTAGTCGGCGGTCCGTCACATACACCAGATGTCAGGTGGAAATCGGGGTGCACTAGAGACGGACGCCGACACTGAGTTATTACCACACGTGGCTGTCGGCTCCCTTCTCATGGAAACGTTTCTTTTTCCAGCCTCCACGATCCCACAATCTATATGAAGCAAACAAAGCCCCTAAAATGATTTCTGATCTCTTTTATGCACCTTACATATCATTAAAATGAAAAATAGTTATATTTATTTCCAGTATTTTATGTTTTTGGTAGTAATGTACATTGTAACACTGTGCCCTACTGTCGGGATACAGTGTTACGTTATAGTAGGAACAATAAATATAAAGAATAGGCTTTTATTAAAATTCACTGTAATTGAAATATACAGATATCTAATGATGTTTTAAGCAGGCTTAAAATAAAATATCCCTTTTGATTAGTTTACGTATAATTGAATAGCTATAAATGTGAGGAAAACATTAGCAATAATTGTAGCCTACATTTAAAAAGTAGATGATAAAATAAGATTACAAAAATTTTAACCTATTTTAAGTTTTGATAGGAAATTAAATTTGCAGAAAAAAGTCAGCATTTTTGCTTTTATCATTGCTTTTCCTGATGAAATTGGGAGAGGAAGTTTGGCAATGATTTTTGATTTTTCAAACAAATAAACTTCATTTGTGTGTGAAAATTTATGACGGAAAAATTATTTTGCCGCACAACACTCGAAAATCAACATTGTTCTGATTCACAACTTCCCCCAATAGAGTGAATTTTATGTTCTTTAAGGAAAGACCTTCAGATGTCGTTCTTCAACTATAACGTAATAATCATTGTTAATTGTCTGATTACAATGTCTGATTGTAATTCTGAAAAAGAGATATTATCACTATCAGTATAAGATGGTGAATGCTCATGTTCTGTTGATGATATCTTGGTAGGCTTATGCCTCAGGTTCACTTTGGCTTGCATCTTGGAAAGTTTGTTCTTTTTAGGTTTTGTGCTTTTTTCCTCTTCAATATTTCCTCTGTGATCATATTTTTAATTGGCGTATCAGTCAAGGTAAAACATTTCACCTGTCATCCATTTTGGTCGTTTTTTTCGGAGAGGGGTTTTAAGGAAAGGTCTTACTTCTTAAGGAGATGTGATTTTGTTAGCGTGTGACTGTTTCGAATGAATTAACAAATGAAAACTGATAATCATAAAAAGATTCTAAACATCACATAAAAGGATAAGCAAACCTATGTGGAGAAAAACTTTCGGAAAAATTAACCAATTAATTTGTTATTTATATTTATAATTAGAAATCTTGAAATAAAATTCAGAGTTGTAAGAGTAATAAAATTTACATAGTGAAACATATGCTTGTTTGCAATGTGTTAATTGGGCAAATCGTGTATGTAACAGTGTGCCCTATTTCATTCTGTAACCCTGTACCTCATCTGACATTGCTCGTAACAAAAATTTTTAATGACTATATAATGTAAATTTAGATTCTCTTTTTTAAGTCAACAGAACCTAAACACAATTAGCTTTACTACTAATCTCACAATTTTGCTTTTAACACGCAAAAATAGAGATTTGCTTACAGAAATGTAACTTATGATGCAAATTCTTCCAAAACACATGGACTTCAAGACAAAATGATGGCTAACAAGATTGTAAACAAATTTGAGGTAATCTTGCTACAACTTTAAAAAATAATTCACTGTAACACTGTACCCCATTTAACACTCTGCCTCACCTTTCCCTACTGTTTTTCCTTGGTTTATAAATATCTATTCGTGTAATTTTAATCACATTTGGTTTTTTTAATAACATTTTCATTGCATGACTTGTGTTCCTCAAAAGTGCTAAATGCTTAGTTTTTATAATTCACCACATGTCAACGAAAATTTAATCCCTCTTTTAACTTTTTGAGGACGAAAAAATATTTTTCGGATCGTTTACATGAGTGAAAATTTTCCAAGGGAGGGCAATTGCGCAGTTTTGGTGCCAAATTATGTCCACCGTTAAAACAACATCGAAATCTTATATTACCACGAAATTCGTGTTAAAAAAATATTTATCTTTTAAATTTAAAATTCAAATTTCTTAGAGATATCTTCAACGTTTGTTTCATACTTACTTAGCACGATTTTGATTTATCGCATACATTATAGAATCTTAGCAACTAAAATTGCAACTAAAATAGAGTTTAAGGGGAGAGAGAGCAACTATTTGCAAAAATATATGCTACTAATGGAAATATTTGACAGGGGCTTTGGATGTGGTAGATCTTTCTTAGCTTTTAGATTTTTTTTCCGACAAATTTCGATTTTTTTTGTTTAGTCTACCCTAGTGAACATGGTAGAGGGGATATAATATATGCAGTAGGAAAACGAAACATTATATTTATTTATGCACGTCATGGTTCACCAGATTCCCAACATCAAACTTTGATGCTAAATGACGAATATATATCAATATGTAATCTCTTTTACCAAATTTCTAATTATTCATCCATCCGTGTGTCTGGATTATGAGTATCCACATTTATGAGCTCTTTATTTTAAATTGGTTTTACAAGTTTTTATTCATTTCTTCCGAAACAATGATCCGTTTAATTAATGTTTTGTTATGATGCTATTAAAAATGTAATCAAAATGTGTGTGATTTCTTCATTCATTTTAAATAACTTTTCTGAGCAATATGAACTATGTTTTATATATTCTAGAAAATATTAATAGCAACTTTGACATGTTTTGATAGAAATCAGTTCAGATGCATTTTCAAAATTCTAGATCTTTTCTTTCTGGTACAACCTCTCTTCTCATAATTGTTATAGCTGAGATAATCAAATTTTACATACTTAAAAGGCTTCCGGGACGAAAGAATTGAGGAAAGTTCTCCGTTTTTCCCAACAGATAAATTTCTAAATTAAACCAAAATAACAGTAGGAAACAGGTACATAACTTTTCCCTAGAGACCAGATATACTTACCACAGATAATGTCTAGACTACAAAGTGTTATTGGTGTCACGATACTAGTAAACTCTTTGGTAATTTCTTGTTGCAGTTGCTTGACTAGTATCTGACTTTGTTCGTTAAATACGGGTAAGAAATCCTTCAAAATCTCAAAATGAAAAGAGGGTGTAAGTAGTTTCCTTCGAGATTTCCATTTACCTCCATGGCTGGAAAAAAATGTGAGAAAATAAAACTTAACATCGTTTAGAAAGGGAAAATTACAATCATCATTTTATTCAAATATCTTTATTTAATTTCAATTATATATCTAGTGCTTTTCATGTAAAAGAACCAATTTGTTTTGGAAAAACTTTTAAATATAAAAAATTATTAACACAATTTACATTTTCTTTACTCAATTGATGACAGCTTATGGAACTTAAAATCAATCAAATAACCTTCTATGATCGCGTTGCAAATATGGGCTCTTCAGACCATGTGATTTTTTTTCTTCAAATTATACCCTTAATTAAATTGTTTTTTGGACATTATTGCATGCATACATAAACATACAGAACAGCCATTATTGGGGATGAGAAAATCCAAGGTTGACTAACAGTTAGCAGTTACTCTAACGTTGCTGTTGACATAAAACAGTTACTCATGGGAATTACGAGGTCGAGAAGAACATCGTGATCTTCAGTACAGCAACTGTTTGATATGCGATTTGATGTGGAGGAGTTTATGGACAATTTTTTTTCGAGAATACTTATGACAATGTGGTTAATGTCGATTGTGAACGATATTGTGAGATGATATAAAACTTATTTCTGTCATAAATAGATCGACAAAATGTTGACATCACATGAAGGTTCCCTCAAGATAAAGAAACTTGTTTTACAAACGTTGAAGGCTCGTGCGAATTCTAAGGGATGCATTTCCAGCCGAATAATGCCTAAATCTGGTTGGGTCGATTGGCCCCTCGTTACCCTGATTCAACAGTGCCGGATTTATTTTGTCTGTAAGGCTGCTTAAAAGGAACGAATCTACCCTAACAAACCTACAACGATTCAACAATATAAACGCGATATTTGCGAAAAAACTGAAAAATCATTCCCGGAAATGTGCTCCAACTTAATGGATGCTATGGTGAGAGAGCCCTTATTTTTCAGCTCTGTAAGAGGCGGATATTTGACCTATATCGCGTATTCCATAAACAATATCATCAATTGAGTAAACAATATTCAAAACGTAAACGTTTACAAAAAATGTTTTATTTAGCTAAACTATTCTAAAACAAAAGGTGTCCTTACGTAAAAAACACACTGTAGAACTGAGATGCAATATTAACATTATCATAGAAAGATGATTCTTGAAATTGAAAATTTCGTAGCGTAGGTTCTTAACATTTTATGATACCTTGTCAATAGTCCTGTACCCAACCAAGAATGCAGAAAATTGTATGAGAAACTTTTTTCCATCATTTTAGTTCCGCTCATTAAAGCCTGAAATAATATAGAGAAATTATGAGTGCAATTATTTAAGCAATACGTCTACAATACCGAATGAGAAGATATTATGAATCGATTCATAAGAAAATAATGTCAATACGATAGGGATTCGCACACGTTTAGACAGGAGCGAAACCAAAAAGATGGATGATTGGCTTCAGCCACTCCCAAAGCAGTAGAAAAAGCAAATGTTCATCTGCTTAAATTGGAATTAAGTAGATTTGCTACAAAATTTTCTTCTAATGTCTCCTCACTCTTAAATGGCATTCAAAAATGAATGTGTTCTAATTGCCCACATGTGGTTCTAATTGCAATTCTTGGAGTTCAAATATTACAAAAGACAAAAGAAAGCAACAAAAAATAATAGTAATAATAGAAACCATAATACATTGTATAATACTATGAGTAACCTTAAAAACCGAAAAGTCACTCATAGTATCATATAATAGATCATAAAAAAAGGCTACACTTTTTTTCTATGAAATAAGCCCTCGTTAATCTTGATTGGACAACCAGGTCAAAAGGTACAGGCGTTTATCAGTGCTGATTCCATCCTTCTATTTATAAGGGGCGATCAAAAAGTTTCCGTACGAAGGCTGAACATTCCAGATTTGGTATGTCAGTCATGCAAAAGTGCCTTGAGCCTTTAGGTAATCATCCCACTGCTTTACCGGGTTGAATATACCCCTTTGGTAAAACTACTGTTTCTGCTGCTTGAAGAAGTCCGACACTGCCTGCTACACTTCTACGTCCGACATTAACCATCGACCTTTCGAGGACTTTTTTAAGGGACCGAAGGCGTGAAAATCGCATGGGGAGAGATCAGGACTGTAACATCCATATCTAGTAATGGTAAGGCGGACGACCCTGCAGTGGTGTCATCCTTCGTCCCCCTCGTCCCAAGAAGTTCAAGAGCCAGTCATCTGCTGGAAAAATGAGGCTTACCCTGTTCTTTGATTACCAGGGCCCATTGCTTATTGATTTCAAGGATCCAGGGGTCTCTATCAGTGGGATACGGTACTGCGAAAAGCAGGAGAGATTACGACGTGCAATTAAGGCGAAACGTCCGGGAAAACTGCAAAATGGGGCGATTCTGCTTCATGATAATGTACGTCCCCATACCGCAAATGCCGTAAAGCAGAAGTTACCCTCACTAAAGTGGGAGACACTCGAGCACCAGCCTTACAGTCCTGATCTCTCCTCGTGCGATTTTCACGCTTTGGTCCCTTAAAAAAATCCTCGAAAGATCGATGGTTCCTTTCGGACGTAGAAGTGCAGCAGGAAGTTTCGGACTTCTTCAAGCAACAGAAACAGGAGTTTTACCAAAGGGGTATATTCAAAATGGAGAAGCAGTGTGAGGATTGCCGAAATGATCAAAGCGCTTTTCCATAACTGGCATACCAAATCTGAATTGTACAGCCTTCGAAAAGAACTTTTTGATCGCCCCTTAAACTTCGAATATTTTTTAACCATGAATTCATGCGGGTCTTACTATGAAACTTTCAGAAATCAAAGATAAATAGCGTACTTCTAGAATATATTTTATGGAGAAAAAAATTTAAAATACAAATTTTTTGTAATTGTAAGTTTAAGGCCAAAATGAATGATCTTGCATTTGAAAAGGTCACTTAAAAGGTCATATTAAACGTCATTGGATAGGTTTTACGTTTTTCTACAAAATTAGCTCTTATTCAGTATGATTGGTTCAGATGTACAGTAGTTTTATTAAGTCTAAAATCATGAAAAAAATACCCAATTTTTAAACTTAAAATTAATATGCATAAGAAAACTATTGGAAGTCGGAAGCTAAAAATTTCCAGAATTTCTAATATATGCTTGGGAAACAAATTAGCAAGTTTTAAATCAAATAGGATGGGATTGGATCAAAAATGACCCTTTTCTGTAAAGTTTGACATGAAATGACCCATACATGTGATTGGTTTCAAGGATTTCCATGCACTATACAAACTCTGATAAGAAATGGCAAGAATACTGCACAAGTTTTATTTAGACAACCACCTCAATTTAAATTAGAGCTTACCTTCAGAATAAAAGTCACTTTGTCGGGCCAAAGGAAAATAAATTAACATTATTACCTGCCGTGAAAAATTAATAGCTTTTGTGACAAGAATGAGCCATATCGAAAGCTACAATTTGCAAATCTTTCTCTTAGGTTTCAGTTAATATTTCATTTTTTTACTTGCTGTCATATAAATAAGTTCCAGTTTTATTCCACCTCAAAAATTTTACGAGTAAAATTTGTAATGCTAACCTCCACGGCTTCTGGCTTAGTAAATACTACAAACGGCATGTGTGCTATCCAAAAGCAAAACAATTTGTTTTTGCTAAATATCTTGCTGGTGCCTTCCACAATTTGCAGGAAAACTGAAAAGATATTGCATTTAAGAAGCATAAACTAGAAATATAATGTAAAAGCACTTTCTACGGTACACTAGTTTAAGATTACCAAATGTCGTGAATTTGGTTTATTTGGCTGAAATATAAACTTCAAAATCACGCAAAGTTAGCTAAATATATTTTCTAATATATGTTCTTTGTCAACAACTCTGGAGATGAAAATTTGTGTTAAGAAAATCACGATATTGAAAACCTTGGAGTGCAAATTTTATTCACATCGTAACAGGGGTACAATGTACTTCTTCGATCTAGAAATTTAGATTATTCATGTAGAGATATATATTGTTTTCTTTATTCAAATTATCACTTCTCTAATTTCCTTTTTTCTCAATGTTTAAAAGTAATGGAACCAATGATGTTTCCATTTTGTAATATTGTTTTTTAAAACAAGGAAATTTTCACTCAATAACAAATAAATAACACAGATATTACTGTATGATGAAATTGCTTTCTTGTTTTGAATGAAAAAGGGTTTTTTGCTAAAAGTATAGAAAGGCTTTAACGAAAATATCCTCTCTAAAAATAATATACATACACTACCCTAGTATAATGGACCGGACAGCGAGATCTGATGATATAAAGGAAATAATACATGCTTTATTATGGGGGTGGTCCCCCTCGTGCTGCAATTACACTAGCAACCCTTCTAGGCATACTTTCAACAAGGTTTTGATACACGGCTATGGGTATTTGTGTCTATTCCTGTTACAAGAATGTCGCCAGCTCAGCTGTAGATTTCGGACTTGGTCAGAGTCGCTCTAACTCGTCCCACAAATGTTCTATGGAGTTTAGGTAGGGTCGTTGAGCAGGCCAGGGAAGACGTTTTACATCCATATCTTGATACCACTGCTTGACAGAGGTTTCAACATGACATGGAGCGTTGTCGTCCAGGAAGTAACATTAGTCCGTTCCATCAAATTGCCATAGTGTAGGAAGAATTTGATTGTCCAAAATGTTCAGGTAGGCGTCGGTGTTCAATTTATCATGAACAGCATGCAAAGGTCCCAGGCAATACCAAGAAAAATATCCTCAAACAAATACACCACCACCGAACTTGACAGTTGGAACGATGCACTCGGGTAACAGACGTTCGCCTGGCATTCGTCAAACCCAAGCACGCCCATACGACTGGAAGAGCGTGTAGCGTGACCCGTCGCTCCATAAAACAGTTTTCCAGTGGTCCACAGTCCAGTTAAGACGTTGCTAACTCCGAACGAGTCTGCAGGCTTTGTTGGTTTGTGTGCGTCAACATATTGCGGTGTTTTGGGACACCACACTATTACAAATGGAGTGGAACTAAGCAAGTTTTCGTTTTAAGCAGTTTATTACACTTAAAAGAATTTCCTGAAAATAGGACCACTATTTACAACTTAATTTTACAACCGATAACTGCACGATTGTTCCTGTAGAAACAGTAAGTTTCAACTCTCACAGTTTGTCTTTTGTTTTCCCCGGGGTTTGACTTACCCGTGTAACTGTCCAGAGAGCTACCTCGTTCACCACCTTCCTCTGTGGCTTCCTTAGCTCGAGTTCCCTTTCTTCCTTCTCGGGGGGCATCAACCTTTTCGTCCTCCGCTTCGCTTCTTTTTTAAATCACCTCCTACTCTGAAGGGGTGTCAGATCCCCCACACTTGCGACAAAACCGACAACCGGCAGTTCTTCACAAACACCCGATGTCCGGTGGAAATCGGGGAGCACAAGAAACAGATATCGACCATGAGTTGTTTCCACACATGTGGCTGTCGGCTCCCTTGTGGAAACATTCCTTCTTCCAGACGCTACGATCTCACAATATCCATGGATATTGAGGGCGTGCAGTTCTTTCAGTAAAGTATTGGGGTGTACTGTAACCCCTGCTGCCTGTTGAAACTCACTGTTGAGTATTTGGAGTGGTTCCTTGCGGTTTTTACGAACCTCACGCTGCAGGATACGCTGATCCCGTTCTGTCAGTTTACGGGGACGATAAACGTATACAGTTCGTGTCCCAACACCCGTAGTCTGGTACTTCTTCACGATGTCACAAACATTTGATAATTGTACCACAATTGTGCGAATAGACTTGCCACTTGTGACAATCAACTATAACACCTCTTCTTTCAAAGTCACTAAGTTCCTTTCGTTTCGACATATTGTCACAACTTCACACAGAACTTACGACGTTACCACTTCGTGTATCGTATTTAACCTTAACAGGTCACGTGCGAGAACTGGATTTGCATAAAATCCGACATGCATTTTCTTGTACATTGCTGTATTATTTATCACTTTATAAGTACAATAATATTATTCGAAGGTTAGAACCCCAAAATATTTTTTAATGTTTCTTTCATGTAATATTTTGTCTTGGGAAGTGCTTTTTTACTTACATAGGTACATTTTATCGCTACAAAACATAAATTTTGTATATACTATATCACTATCATTTTAAAGTAAAACAATATTTGTAGGAAATAAGACATAAAAACAATTTATAGTGTGTGGTATTTTATGAAACATTTATTTTTCATGATGCAAAGGTACATTTGACATTTTGTACGCATAACTCTTGTCCTGGATTTGCATCCAGCTAACCTACACTTTTATTACTTTTTTCTCATTCATAAATTTTGGCACATAGCCTACATTATCAAGTCTAATTTCTTTGATTGGTTGATTCAAAACCTTCCTCTGCTTTTTTGGAATTTCTTTCTCTGAATATGTTTGTTTTCTTGTGTTTTCTGTAATGTTCCCTTCATATTTAAAGAGGGCTTATTCCACCTGCATTCGGTAGTCAATTATGGATAGTAATTTTACTTTATTTGTTTTATAATAGCGCACATACCATACCCAGCAGTTAGAAATAACCAGATCCACAAAATGAATGAACACGCTTACTCGCCATTTCTTTGTTCGCATCGTACACCTATAATAGGTCAAATAGCGGTCATATAAATTGGTTCAAACCATTGAGTTATTATAGGCCTGAACAAATGTAGACTGTGGTACAATAATCTTTTTTTCACCTCCTTTGACCACCTCATGCAGTCTGACACAGGTTCACTGCCCAAAGATTACGATAAGAATAAAACGCTTTTATTGTCTTTCCATTTTAAAATGTATAGTTTTTCATCATTATTTACAAGTTCATCTCACTCTCCTCTGTTTAATGGGGTTTTTTTTATTTTAATTTATTTCGGGCATTTCCAATTTTGTTTGTTCTAATCGTGCCAACTGCAAAAATTTCTATCTCGAGGAGATACTTAGCACATTTCAGGCCAGTGAAGTACGAGTAGTATACTACATGTTGCCAGTTTGAGGGGATAATTTCTGACAATATCTTCACAACACTTCCTCCAAGGCCCAAAACATTCATGTCCTCAGAGGAAACATAGCCCTTTCCAACATATATTAGGTAGTCTTTTGCTTAAAAATCGAATCAATATTATCAAAATAAAATTTTTAGATAATAGAAAAATCCCAGAGATTTCCGATAGGTTTCAGGTCGGGCTCTGGGCAGGCCAGTCCATTCGGTTAACCCCATCGTCACCATACCAATCCATGGTGGACCTCGCAACATGACAACTGGCGTTGTCGTCCTGGAAGAAACATGGGTCCAACCCGTAAAACTGCCACAACGTAGGAAGCACACTATCATCCAAAATAGTGCATCAGGCCTCGGCGTTGAGCTTAGCATGAATTTGGACCAAGGTTCCCAGTCCTCACCAGGAGAAGCATCTCCAGACCATAATTCCACCTCTGCTGAACTCTACTGTGGGCACAATGCATTCTCCAGAGGCGTTCTCCAGACAGACGCCAGACTCAGACTCTGCCATCCAAACGGTGGAGGGTTAACCTTGATTCGTCGCTGCAGAGAACTCGTTTCAACTGATCTACGGTCCATTTTCGACGTGCTTTGCACCAAATTAACCGAGCAGCGCGGTTGGACTTTGTGATCAAAGGCTTATGGGTGGTAGCACGACCATAAAAACCAAGCAGATGTGCTACCTAACGGATGGTATTAATCAAAACAACACTTCCAGATTCCTGTTGAAACTCCTGTAGTATGTGGGTCATCGGTTGGGAGCGGTTCTTCCGAATTTCACTGGACAGCATCCGTCGATCTCTATCTCCCAGTTTCGTCCGACTCGGGGCGCATTCCATTAATGAATGCTCACATTCCAACAATTAATGCTCACATTCTAACAATCTATGCTCACCATCCACTTCTGAATCAAATAGGCCACTGTCGATTTTGGGTAATTCAGCTCGCTAGATATGTCCCTTAAAAATCGGCTATTTCTGTGATACCCGACGATTGCACCTTTCTTGAAATCAGATAACTCTGCACTTCGTGGCATCTTGCATGTGACTAATGCAAATGTTGTTTCCTACACGATATTTAACGGTGGAGGGCTCGATGTATATCAGGACCGCAGATATATATAATTTCAAGAACACACGAAATTCAAAAAAATTTACAACAAAAGTGATAAAAAAAAGAAAGAAATGTTGGTGGATCAGGGCGTCATCAGAAAGGAGCCCGACCCAGACAACATAAAATGGGGGTTTCTACATATGAGTAGCATTAGGCTGAATAAACTGCTCATATACTCCCCCAAACACTATTAAAAAGCAAAAAAACAAAGCCAGTTGAACCTGGCCAGTTCAGAACTCATACCTAAACCCATAGAACATTTGTGGGACGAGTTAAATCGACGCTTACGGATCAGGGAGCCACGTACGAAATCTACAGCTGAGCTGGCGACATTCTTACAGCAGGAATGGACACAAATACCCATAGTTGTGTATCAAAACCTTGTTGAAAGTATGCCCAGATTGCTAGAGTAATTGCAGCAAATGTGAACCACCCCCCTATTAAAGCATATATTCCTTCCCTTATACTATAACATCTTGCTGTTCCGTCCATTTATTGTAGGGTAGTGTATATATATACTTTAAATAAACACTTTCTGAAAACATGGATCCTTTATACCAGTTTCTCAAACTTTTTGAACTCATTACTATTTTTTTAAAGACAGTTTTTTTAAGCGCTCCTAAGAAAAAACTCTATCTTAAATAATAAATATTAAATAAATATTAGATTATTTCCTAATTGTGTGACGAATTTTTAGTTTTGTTATAGTTATAGTTCCCCTGCATGGGCTGAACATATGACAGTCTGAGTAAGTAGGAAGCGCGTTAGAATGCCAAGATCTTTACTAATCTTGGGTAGCGCCCACTTTGGGAAAATACGATTTAAATAATTCGCTATGTAACGAAAATGTACTAACTTTTATTGAGTAAATCTACAATGAATAATAATGGAGGAATAGACAGGACAGATTTTAATAAATGATGCATAATAATTGCTTAGAGCATTGGTGCGCAAACTATTTTCATTTCCGGCCCATTTAGTGTACTATTTTGCCGCGACCACACTGGATAGACAGTAGACGTTTTTTTAATCTTCAACGTAGTTTCAGTGTAATTCTTTTTGAAATTTGCGCTTATGTTTCTAATTTATTAGATTTTTGAATAAAACACGTAATTTTATGAAGCACTGCTTTTTTTATGCATATGGTTATAAATATTTTTAATAAAATATACTTTAAAAAAACTTTTCAATACAAGAATACGATGTGAGTACAACGTATGTGCTTGCCAAGAGCTCATGATTGTTTCTGTTTAGATCTGTATTGGAAATCGCAAGCCGTAAGTCATCCTCGGGATCCTATCCAAATCGATATTTTGTTTTAATGGCAACTAATTTTGAAAAGCCGGTTTCATATAAGTAGGTCGATGCAAACTGAATCAAAACATCAATTGCGTTTTTCTTCAAATCGGCATGTTATCTTCCAATCGATAACCAAAATGTTTGGCAAGTCAGAGACTTAAATAGAATGCGCTGTGTTTTGTCGCTTGAAACATCAATTAACTATTTTTCATTTAAAGAGGTATTGGATTTAAGAATATCAGACGAAAATGGATCACGTATCCAACCTAATTCATTACCTAGAAATTTTTCGAGCCTTTTCGAAAAGTTTTTTCCCAATTTTATCATATGACGGGAAATATATAATGTTTTCAAATAACAAGAAATCTATATTATTTTCTTTGGTAAATTCTAAAAAGCACGGGAACTTGTCTGTGTTGTTTTTACTTAATTTTCTCCTTGGCAAAGTATCAGCTTATATTCTAGAAAGTTTGAATTTTACTGCTCGATGTTAAAATGTTTATACCCTCTCCCTGTATAAATTAAATTAAAATCGTTATGTTTTTTGAAAATGTCATGAAACTGAATTTTCCAAGCTAATCTTCATTAATGAATGCACTTGCCAATACATGTTTCTTTTCTACCAAAAAAAATGTAAACCATTTCTCAAATTGAAATTACGTCGCATTTTTTTGATGCGTGAGAGACATCTGACTTCGGTATGTAGTAATAATGTCTCATACACAGAACCCACCTCGTTACAGAGTATTGAATAGAGGCGACTGTTTAGGGCCCTGTTGTTTTAATGTAATTAATTACAATAACAACTTCCTGTCATATCTTGTGCAATTTTTCATCAATGTCTTGTAACAAGAGCTTGTTTATGTATCATGCAGTGGTTAAATACTATATGGGGAGAAGTTTTCTTTATTAACCCTCTTAGTCCTTTATTACTACCTGTTAATGCTATAGTACCATCAGTGCAAACATTTCTATTTGTTTTTCTCTTCCAATTTTTTACAACATAAAAAGTCTTCTGATATGTCTTCATAATCTCACATAAACAATTAATTGACACAGTATAGTAATATCGGTAATTTCGTCAAGTTGTAGAGCAAATACAGGAGTGTTTAGTAATCGATTTAACAGAACTGATTCTTTATTACGTGATATGGTGGAAATTCAGCGATAAACGGTATATCTTGATAATGGTATCTTTTTTAAATCGATGACATATTTATCTCCATGCATAACTGATGTCACATTTTAATTGCTGAAGGAAGAATGAGTGATTCTCATTGTATGTGGTATCAAATGTTTTCGCTATTAAATATAAAACTTCTAACGATGCCCTTAAAGCCTTCTCGGGAATTGTCGTGTATTTTTTCAAAAATACATTTTGATTTTTCATCCTTCCTGCTCGTTTTTTAAAAAATGCTTCAGATTTATTTGTTAATTCTTTATGTTTGATTTCCAAATTTCTTTTTAATTTAGCAGGCATCATACTTTTATTTACTAATTTATCCCTGCAATTAACACACAACGGATGGTCTTTCCCATCAACAATGGAATATGTAAATCCATATTTAATAAACTCTTCTTGATATTATCTCAATTTTTTTTTTAGGTTGCACATTTTGTTCGATATTTTTTTATGTAGAAACAGTGCTATTGGATTCATCTACAGTTTTTTCAAGGTCATTGGATGTTGGTCCATCATTCTCATTTGTATTGTCATTCTTTTTATTTTCTGGACGCTGGATTTTTTAGCCATTTATCCATTATGAGGGTATTAAAACTAAATTATAAATGTACAATATTTCTTTGCGTTTGTTCAATCACGTGTGGCTTCCAAGTGAGAAGAAAGCAGAATTACAGAATGCACTTGAATGAACGTAAGAAAAATTGCTTAACTCCACTGGTAATCTCCAGAACAACCCAAGTTGCAAATGAATCCCACCAGAAAGCAGGTAAAAGGCATCTCAAATTGACAGTTATATTTTGTCACTATATCTGTTCGCCTGTGGCGGTTGACGAAATAAAGGTACAACATACTAAAACAGATAATTGTTTTCGTAAAAAATATAATCTTTTTTTATAGATAATGTTATCTCATTTCACTATTTTACTTGTATCTGATACTTGTTGGTTAGGCTACTGGCTTAGAATATAATACTAAAAATACTGCCTATGGTTTTAATTGGATAAGGATTGATCAAGAGACAAATTTAATTTAAAAGGAATTAAAGATCTATTTAAATAATGTTAGAAACACTAAGGCTCGGTGCACACATTTGGTTTTTCAATGTGCGGCTCCGCTGCGGCACCGAAACCCAACTATGCGCTCACAACCGTGAAAAGACACAAGTACTCATTTCGCGCTCTTTGCGATAAATATTTTTATCGAAGAAAACGTGTTTATTTCGCTTTCTTGGTGTAAAAAAATTATTTTGAAACAAAATAGACGTTATTGGATACAACCATTTATTAATTATTATTTATGTTCCATTTGAAATGAAATCAAGGTACATCAGACCGGAGAAGCGTGTGCGGCGAAATGCGGCGCTGTGGGGATCTGCGGTACAAATTGCACGCAAGTTGGACGTGCGTCGCCGCAACGGCTCAGTAGGCATGTGTGCACTACACCATTAGATCTAATGTATCTCAGACCGCACTTGCATTGCCGCAGCGGCGCCGCACATTGAAAAACCGGATGTGTGCACCGGGCCTAATTATCTTAAAAATTATGCTGAAAGGATATATTCCCAAGAAATCTGGAGGGCAATCAGGTTTCCGTGGAAAAAATTCAAATAGCAATGTCCAGATTTTGTTATCAAAAGATTTTTTTTTTATTTTTACATCACAAAAGTTTTTTATTAGTTGACTATAGTTAGGAATTCTAACATTTCATTATCCGTTGATAGCAAAATTTCCTGTTCTAATTTTCACGACTGCACATATAAAAATATTATAGAAAGAAAGTTTTTAAAACATATTTTATTTTATAAATTATATCCAATTTGATTAAAAACTTTTTGGAGAATGAAGTAGGAATTAAACTTTACAAAAAGTTATTGTTTTTATTAGATTCATTGTACTGTATATTTTCTTTTACTTTTATTCAATGCTGATAAATTAAACTCACACAGTATCAATTTTAGATACCCTGCTCTGAATTTGTTTGAGGAAACACATACTTATCTCTTTTTAGTGCAAGTAAATGTTTCTTGTCTTAAAGCCATTAACAGATAAATCCCTGTAAATCATTAAGTAGCGCTGAGAAAATATTTAAAAATATTTTTTAAAGTATGGCATGGTACGTAATATCACTATATATATATTTATAGCATCTATTTAGAAATATTGGAATTCTGCAGCAGAAAACATGCAGACCTTTTGAGAGATTTTGTTCAGCACTTTAAAAAACCCTGTATACAAGTTTTGTTAGAGTAAAATTAAATTTACTTTTATAGCAAATTTCAAAACACTGCATGATTCTCATGTTCATGCAAATTATTATTCTCAATAATTCCAAACCAACTATTCACAGTTTAAATATGTAACAGTTATCATATGATCATAACTAAAATCCAATTCACATCACTAATGCTTATTTAAAAAACTACAAAAATGCAGAGTTAACTGGATTGAGATTCGGATGAAAAATATAAATATCTAGGTTTTGAGAGGGGAGGGGAGTTCGAAGTTTTTGTTATTGATGTTAGAAATGCAGTATTCCATTATTTACATCAGATAGTCTTGATGTTTTGAGATAAATTTACAGTTAAGAAATTTTCCTTACTGAATATATTTGCCAGTTATATTTATCAGTAACAAAATTAAAAATATATTCAGCTCACGTTTAAGACCTGATTAATTTACTCACTTGTACTTTCACTAAAAATAACATTCTAACATAAAAACAAACAAACTTACAAATATTGAAGGGATATCCATTCCTGGAGCTCTCTTTGATAGGAATATCACTCGAATTCCCGAGAGGACTCAGAAACCTGAAATTCTTTCCCGGTAAAAGCTTACTGCGTGCATTCCTTTCAAATGCATATTTCAGAATTACCAGAACTCCAAAGACTGTCAGAATAGCCCATAAACTCAAAAATACTTTTCCAAGACCCTCAATTTGGAGTAAAAAATCCAGCTTTTGTGCACTGATTGTTGAAAAAGCCATGCTGGACGTGTTGCCGGGACGTCTATAACAGCACTTTGGAACACTTTTTACACTGACAGCATATTGTGAGTGATAAGAAATTATTTCCCGGTGAAAAGGTATCTACGTAATCATACAATGAAATGACCTTGGTGCTGTTGAGTTTTCCGACCTTCACTTTCTTGTCCATTCATAGTTGCTAGTTTTTCGATTTAACATCATACAAAGTGAGATACTATCGGGTCAAACCGTATCAAACGACACAAAGAAAAAGAAAAACAATTTTTAGTTTCTTACTTGCAATTATTTTTTAATTGCTTTTGTTTTTCAGGAAATATCTTCATAGTTTAGAAAACTACTAATGTGAATTCTGTGTTATTTTAAAAAACGTTTTACAATCAAGTTAAATTAATTACTTTATTGTTTTAAATCCCAATTGATGGAAGAAAAAATGAAATCGTTCTATTTAGTGTTAGTGGGTTCCTAGACGATTAATATTATTGTCAATGTGACTGTCAATGATCGTCATTGAAGCAACCAATTGATCGTGTTAGAGGTGATTGACTCGAATGTCAAATGATTGACGCACATTGATAAAAATTTTAATTGATGGACATTGTAGGACATTAACGGCGCCGATTGATCGTTTAAAAGACACAATTGTCAATAGTTCGTGCAGTAGGGTTTTTCTATCCTGGCGATCGTTAAAGATAGAGTAAAAAATTCAAGAATTTGAAATCTGCGGAAAATTTACACCAGATAGATGCCTTAAATGTAAATTTCTGTTAATAAACAAGTTATCAATTAAAACTTTTATACTTCCGCAATTTTAATAAAATTGCAGTTTTTTTATACATATTAATACAAAATATTTAAAACATTACTGATTTATTTCGATGTTGATGGTTTCATAAAATCTAACAAATTGGTCTAAAGACACAATGCCTTCTTTTTGTCACGCAGAATTTCTTCGTAGCAAGTTAATGATTTTTATTCCTTGCTTTGTATCTGTAACGCATTCTTTCCTTTAGTCTTTGTTTTCTAAACTTTTTAAGTCCCTTTCAATTAAGCCAAGACCTTCTGTCATCTGCCCGGGCAGGTGGTCTTCGACAGCCGTCCCTTTGGTTTTGAGTGCAGGTGATTTTTAGTTGATTCCCTGAAAAATCTGTTAACATAAATGGATCTGGAATTCAAATCTCTGTTGTAATAAAGCATAAATATAGTTTTCTTTTGTAAAATAAACGCAAGTTAACCGTAAACTAGGCTGTTTCGTTGTGTTAAAATTTAATTTAATTAAAATAATTAAAAATTAATTTAGTTAAAATACGCAATTGTCATTCGTTTTGAAGTTTCGCTCAAGATAGCAGACATGACGTATGCATCGAGCCCAACGATAAGCGATTCTATCTGGGAACGGGAGTTTGTGACGCCTTAATTACCTAATTACCTTTTCAAATTCACTATGTAGTAAAACTCCCATGTTAAATTTTGCACCTTCTATAAATGAAAAGTGTTTTTTTTTTGTGCTGCCGGAATTCTTTTTAAATTCTTTACTTTTTTTGCTGGTGATTGTGATAAATATGAAACACGAATTTATGACGTACAATTGGGAATAGGAATGTAGCAATGATAGTTACGCGTTTCCATAATGACTGCAGTCACTGATGGAACACTTCTGGATTGCCATAGAACATTCGCCGGTGTTCGAAAGTTTTTGGTTTAACAAACCACTCACATTTATAACCGTAATTTATTTAATTGTGTTGATTTATTCGTTTATCTGAACTTGAATGTAATAGCATATCTTTCAAAGGCTGGAATGAATGTCTTACTGGCATACACCCGCCTTTTTTGATGCATCATGCGATAAAATAAAAAGTTAATTTACATACAGTTAAAAAAATGTTCCTGGGACGAAAATAAACAAATTACAGCGATAGAAATTTTAGGACAGATAATATACATATTGGCACATAATACTGAAAAATTGTGAGGTTTTCGGAGCTGTCCTTCACAATAAAATTTGTACTTAAAAAATAGAAAAATCGATGTTTTCAATTATTTTACTTTTTTATTATTTTTTTTCTTAACTAAAGAATAGAAACACAATCACTAAATTATACCAAACTTTTAGATAGAAGAAGTGCTTTGTTGAGAACACGTTTTGACACTGTCTTTTTCCCTTTTTAGAGGTACTAGAGAAATTTGTCTCAAATAAGCAAAATCGCAATTTTCACTGATGCCTTAGAATGAGCAGTGACGAATATAAAACTTTTTTATGACATTTCCTAAAAGACCTTTAACTGAAGAATGTAACAATATAAAAATCTTTGATTTGTGTCAATAACTTATTGAAATATAGGGTGTCAAACAGGCTACTATTTAAAAAAAGCTAGTACGTATTAACATTTCTGTAACCTTGAACTTAAAATTTTAATAAAAAATAAAATATATATTTTAGACATCTAATATTTGGCAGTTCCTCCTTTCTATATGTGATCAATTTAAAAATTAATTTTCATTAAAATCGATGATGTGTCAGCCTTAGTTTATTTTGCGTGGAATGACCCATTTACGAAAAATGTGATATTCAGAATTCTACGCAATTATGATTTATTTATTGTATTGCATTTTGTGTATTTGTTTATTGTATTATTTACATTGTGGTTTGAGTAATTAAAATTTATCTTAGAAAAAGATAAAATTAGACCTATGTTTTATTTATATATAATTTCTTGTTAACTACCTCATTAAAATATTTTTGCAGAGTTCTATAAATGGGAGATCATAATTTATAAGTAGAGAAATTCTGTAGTTATTTTACATCAAGTAATTAAATTTTTAGACTTGTTTTGCAGAAAAAATCGCGTTATTAATAGAAAATAAAATCAAAGGAACTTTTGCAAGAGAGTTAAAATATTCCTCTTTCTTATTAATATTGAGCTTGAAGAAAGAAATTCGTTGTGCAAAAGGGTTTTTTGCAAATAAATAGTAAACAATAAGATGAAAATATACATAAATTGAAATAAAATATGCCATTTTTCAAAATTTCCCTGAATATTGATAAGAATTGCAAAATTATAATTCAAGCACACATAAAAGCTTTATAGATAACTTACAAGAAAATGAACTTTTTCTTATAAACAGGACAATAAGTGTAATAGCATTTCACTAGAACATGCCATTTGAATGGAATTTTCAGCTTGTAATAAATACACTCATGTCCATAAATTAAGGATAATGCCAGCTTCGGCAAATAAAGGTTCAGAAACAAAACAAACGTGACTTATTCATAAAGCAATTTATTAAACAAAAAATAAAGAACTAAAAAGATGGTGTATGTATGATACCATTCATAAAAGCAACAAATTTTGCTAACTGTAGCAATTACAAAAATGGTTGGTATGATGGTTAATGCGTTGTATGTCTCCCAGTCGATGAAATACAGTCCGTACTACGCCTAGGCATGCTGAGGATCAAATTATCGAGCTGATCTTGAGGAAGATCACTACACTCAACAAGAAATGCTCTCCGAAGTTCCGGTGCACATGTAGGAGATGGTTGACGGGCTGCATCTCGTCGGCTAAGCATGTTCCACACATGATCTATCAGATTAAAGTCAGGGGAGAATACTGGCCATTCCATACGGGTGATATCCTCATATTCAAGGCATTCGTTTGCAATGTTTGCACGGTGAGGACGGGCGTTGTAATCCATAAACATAAATTCTGCGCCAATAGCACCCCTAAACAAACGCACATGTTGTTCTAGAACTATTTCCCCGATAAAATTGGGCTCTTATGGTTCCGATTTGAACATGTAGATCTATTCAGGAACCCAGTATAATTCCGCCTCAAACGAGCAATCTTGTACCACCGTAACGGTGTCGTTCACTGATGTTGTCTTGGGGGTAGCGGGCACCTGGCGTTCTCCATATGAACGTCCGCCGTGAATCAGACTGCAAGCTAAACCTTGCCTCGTAGGGAAACATCACACAAGCCCACTGTGACGTTGTCCACATTGCATGTTCTCTACTCCAGGCTAACCGCTGGCGACAATGAGTTGCCGTGAGCGGAACACATCTGACAGGCCTGCGAGCATATAGACCAACATGTCCCAAACGTCTGTAAACGGTTTGCCTTAACCCTTCTTTGCATAATGGTGGAAATTTCCATCATAACATTGAATGCCCAAAAATTATATAAAAGAACAAGTTCACTTTTAGTTGATCGTGTCTGGATACCTTTTTAATGTCCATTGCATAAACAAAACATAGCTGTCAAAAATAAGCAAGTGTCACTATCAGTAAAACGAGCTTGAAGTTGTCATTCCGCTGTTTGTTGTAGTTGCAATAAACGTATGATTTCGTTTTTAATTTTGTTTTATTATATTTGAGTTTCTATTGCTAAAAAAGTGAAAATGTGTGGAAGAAAGGTTTGTAACATGTGTTTCTGTTATTTTTAGAGCAATTTCTGAAAAAGTTTGCGTTTAATTTAAAAAATACCACATGATACCATCATATTGTTTTTTGCTAAATTTGAACAATAAATATATACTAAGATTTTTTTAAGCATTTTTCCTTTAATTTTGAACATGAATTATATCACCTTGATTTATTTCACCAATAAAGAAAAAATCATGCAAAGAAGGGTTAAAACTGTCGTACCCGTGGCTGAAGATAGCTGACGACAGAGGTCGGATACTGTGCTCCGTTTGCTTCTTTTTGCAGTTACTGCCCAATATCGGTGGTCATTCGGCGTTGTAAATCGGGGGAGACCTGTACTGTAACGTCTACTGACATTTCCATCATTTTGGAATCGTTGCCAAAAGCCTAGAGATGAACCTTTGGGCGATTCCAAGTTCCACTGAAATTTCCGTCTGAGTACGAACACATTCCAGGCAGCCGATAATTCTAACACGTAAAAAATCATCGACATGCGTCCTCTGTGCCATAACTATTCGTTTGTGGCACTGAGCAGCTTACAGAACGCTTGTAAACCATTTTATTTCTTTGGTAACATTACTTATATACACCTCTCTTACTCTCTCGTCGTTGTGACGTACTATCAGCGTCATCTGTTGGCTTCCTGTAATTTGTATATTATTCTTGAGGATGTGTGCGATAATTCTACAGGTGAAATTTTTACTTTAGAGTTCGATTTCCGTGTGATTCTGAATTATCCTTAAATTATGGACTTGAGTGTATTTTAGAGGACAGTTATATTATGGTACAGCTTCAGTCTACGTCTATAGCGGTGGAAACATCCTTTTTGGCGCACTTCTCGTAGCGAGATATGACGTGTTAAATCAACCCATCCGTATTAAGATTATTGCAGCTTTTCTGGAAACCG
Source organism: Metellina segmentata (assembly GCA_947359465.1). Lineage (NCBI taxonomy): Eukaryota > Metazoa > Arthropoda > Arachnida > Araneae > Tetragnathidae > Metellina > Metellina segmentata. Next base: position 58,742,195 of record OX375875.1, read on the forward strand.
AAGGTTTGTATATTCGTTTTTAATATTTTCGAAAGTTCTTTCTAAATCTGTTAAACTGTCGTTTAAAATTTCATTGGTTCATTTCAATTTTATTATTTTTTTACGTTAAAATATATTTTTGAAAACGTTTACAAATGTGTTTTTGAAGCTTATTACATTCCGTTGTAAATATTTTTGAAATAAATCTTTCCTTGGTAACTTAAGAAGTGCGCCAAAAAAAAAAGCGCAAATGCCGTTAACACCGATAATAACGTAGACTGAAGCTGTACCGATATTATAAATTGATTTGTATCTGTAATACCTCAGATCGGTAGCACTTAATTATGTCTTAAGATTTGCTTGAAAAGAAAGTGTTTTATTACTTAAGGAGAGAGGGAATTTGGGGCCATAGTAAGGAAATAAATTAGATGGAATTTGGTTTCATTTTTATTCATAATGTTTCTACAATGGGATTCAAAGATTAGCTTTTCATCTAATATTACAGCGAATTTTTTTTTTCATCAGCCTAAGGAATGGTGTCATCGTAAATGACGAAAGAAAGGGTTTAGAATTTAGAATTTGCAGAACATTATGGTGTTGACATTGATAGCTATGAGCTATATGGTAAACCTTGTTTCGTGTAATTTATGTTTCATTTTTTTTGGAGTAAAACGGTGGAGTTTTCTGCAAAGAATCAGTTATGATACTAGTTGAAAATAAATTGCACTGGTGAAAGTATTTTGAAAGATGGGGCAAATTATTGGCCCTGAAATTTAATTACATTTGGAGTATAAATATTTGAATGATGATTGTGCAGATTGACTCTAAGTCCTTTTTAAAAAATGTTTGCTAATTATAATTATAGAACTGGAGCCCTTTAGGTGGATTAATTTATAAATAAGATCACAATGCCTAACACTCTAGAATGCAGTTGCAATATACAAGAAAACAGGTCATATTGAACATTTTTGATTGATAACTTCGATAATTGTATTCACTGTTCAGAGAACTAAGTGGCTTGTGCTGTGTTCGGTTCCAAATAGAAATTTTTATTCCAGAACGATGATGTGATTACTGTATTGCTTGTGTATGCGTTTAAGGAGAATGTTTTCATAAATTTTTGAGAGATCGCTAAAAAAGCTGATTCCACAGTGCATCAATCTTATCAATTTTGAACATTTTTAAGCATAAGTTGAGGAAATGTATAAAATTACATCTGGTAGCCCTTTATAAAACTTGTAACGACTCTGATAAACAAATATTAATGTTCTCTTTCGATGGTGTGATAGCTGTGATTTTTACTTCTGTAAATTTGGTACTGCTTTGATCTGTGTCATAACTATTTTGTAAGTGTTTGTGTATAATTACATTAATTTTCTTGAATTAAATACTTTTGTAAAGTTGATATCTAGAAGTAATAAGTGTCCATTTGATCACAATACAGAGAATCGCTTATACTGAGAATGTCCCGTTCCATCACTCACTTAGTTTAGGATTTAGTAAGTAAGAACATTCCTGTTTCTACAAAGAAAAGCTTGAATTTTCATTCCATTCGTTTAGCAGAAATTGAGCTTTCATTACCCTTTGCTGAAATTTTGGCATTTTGCGTATCCCGCTTCGTCACATTCCCAGAAATTGCTTGAAATTTACCTATTTAGTTTTTCTATTTATCTATTTAATTACATCAAACATGAAATAAAGCAATTAAAATTGTCATATTAGTTTAAGAAGGAAAAAAGAAATAGAAATGTTATGTACACCTCAAGTTATCACATGTAATAGTCAACTTATTCTCATCTCAGTTTCCCAAGTGCCTGGCTCAGGTTGATTCTATTATTGTAAAATGTATGGGTATTCAGCTATTTTAACGAGAACTTGCATAAAAAATTAAGCACAGAGGAATGTTAAACAATTATTTTACTAAATCATTATATTGTTTACAAAATTTTAATTTGTTGATACATTTGTCCTGGAAATCCTGTTTATTGATATGAGAGATAACAAGGAGCTTTATTTAAAATATATGTTGAATACATACAAAGCAAAGGAAATAGATTATAAATTTTTTTCTTCTGAAAATGGTGAGTCAAAATGAAGACGTTTTATTTTTTATTTTTTAAGAATTGTATCATGAAAGGTATGCTGAAAAGTATATATATATATATATATATATATATATATATATATATATATATATATATATATATATATATATATATATATTATTTATTTATTTATTTAGCAAGATGCAAAATACAGGGTAATATCCAATATATTTCTGTGTATTAAACATATTATAAAGTTATATATGTTTTTAAAACATATATTATGTTTCTAATTTTAGAAAATATTTTTAGTTCTACCATACTTTTCTAGGGTTGAATTTGTCAAATATTGATTAAAAATGTGAGCAAAATAATATCCTATTCTTTCAAGAAAGATATTTAAAAATGTAAGAAAAACATTTATTTAAACGCCATTTTCTTATTTTTTTTATAGCTCCTATATTTTACTGACTTTCTCACAGCAGACAGTAACATGTTTGGGGCGACCACAAACATACGTAAACAGCTGTATTTATCGACAAATATTTAACTTTTACGCTTTAAAAAATATTATGCAGTGAATACTAACTTTAGTTACACATATTTATAAATAGGTTGTATATCACACAAAATTATCGGCCTTCAACTATAAAAGTATCTAAATAATTATTCCTAAATTTGATTTTTTTATGAATGTTTCCCAAATACTTAAAAAAAGCCTTACTTGTACCAGTACAAAAAGATTATCACATAAAAGTGATTAACAGAATCATGTACACACATACAGTTTCTAAAAATGTATTAAGCATGTTTATTACATTCAAGAAAATTCGAATAGCTCACACGAATTTAATACATTTGTTTATTTAATAACATGATATTATTTGCAATTTTGGGGAAATTGTAAAGAAACGTAATGCGGAGGAAACATTATAAAAAAGTATTCAACAATATCTTTCTTTACTTATTTTCCATCAAATCATTAATAATATACTTTAATCACTTCATTTGTGGAATTATTCTCATAACGGTATACAGTAGGTACCATATTAGACACCTTTATAAATTGAAATTTTGCATAGAGCTGCAACTATATGACCACAAAACTTAAACAAAATGCCTTTTATGCAATTTTGATAAAGTAATTTTATCACCCCCACTATAGTAATCCCATAATTACTTCGGTCCCCTTCACCTTCAACCTAATATTTTTATCTCTGTTCCTCTATTTGACGACCCCTCCTTTTTTTGATAAAATACACTTTTTATCACCTAAAAATATCAATGCAAAATTTGCAAATATAAAATTTTAGTTCTTTAAAAATCTCAAAGTACCTTCAATGCAGGTAAAATAATTTGTTATCCTTTCAGAGTTTCAAAGTAACTTAAATGCCGAAACAATAATGTTTTACTTCAGTCTCAAAGTGCATTAAGCAACCAATGAAATCATGTTTAGAACATGGTTTTCTTGAGATTCTTGAGTTTAATTTCTTCATTTACAAATAAATGTAATGGTAAAAGCATACGAGAAATTTATTCAAATGTAAAACTTCACATTTTTTTCCTTTCGCGTTCCTATTTAACCTTGGAATATATTCATGATTTTACATCAGCAAATTTAAATTTAAAATAGACACATTTTTATACTTCATAACTAAAGCATTAGAAATGAATTGATCATCACATTTTCTATCAAAGGACCCTGTTCCTTCCTAAGATTAAGACAAATGTCTTGGTCTTATTCTTATTCTAAGAGGTTCAAATGGTCTTAGTATAAGTTCTGGCGATGGGTGGATTGCATCCCTCTCATCTAAGGAATGAAGAGTGTAGTTTCTTAAAATCGTTGAGACTACTACCTTTTCTTCCATCACTGCAAACCTTTGACCTGAAAAATAAAATTACGTATTTCACCTTCTGCTCTGTTTGTAATGTGCCCACATGTTCATTTACTTTTGCGCCAATGTGCTTGGAGAAAAACTGCACTCTTCAGTGGATTCACGCACATGCGGACATAGATGAAAATGACACTGCAGATCCATTGACAAAGAAAGCCGGAGAGTAAAATACTGAACAAACCCCGATTACTCTTACTGATGCTAATGCTCTGGTAAAATTTAAACTCGTATCACAAAAAAAAAAAAGAATAATAATAATTTGTGAAATTAAACACCGATAGAAGACTTCCACCACATTATCCAGACTAAGAACGGGACATCATTTTGAAGTGCATGAAAATCAACAGTGATGGAACTAGAACGTATAAACATTGTAATATCTGTCTCGGTGTTGAACTCGCACCTCACGTTACAGCAAAAATACACTCGTCATCGCCAAAGCTGAGCACACAGCGAAATTTGACTCAGAAATGTATACAACCTTCTCTGTTTGCTATGCGTAAACTGTACTTGACAAAGGGGAATCCCGGTAACTTTGAGATGTTTTTGTACACTGAACCAAACAATCGGTCTGGTAATCAGAATACTGGGGCTTCTAGATCAAAATGTTTCTGGTTCGAATCCAGTGTGGGGCATGGATATTTATCCGTCTCGAGTGTACGTGTGACCTCTCTGTAAACGGGTTGTTTATTGATTGTACACTGTACAGTATGTGTGTGAGCTGTAACGTGAATCCACTCCGCTTGGTGCACCATCTATGGTTAACGCTAAGTTAATCACGACGCCGTTGCAGTGTGAAATTATGACTAATGCACAACGAATCAGACATTGTAAAAGGTGAAAACTGAACACTATCCCACCTGGTGGTTGTCTCGTCGAGATATCTCGTCATTAGCTAACTGACCATGACTGGATGGACAAAGGATCTCGTCATCAGAAGAAAACTGACCAGATCTTGATCTCATCATCATCCCGGTGTAAAAAATCGGTAATAACTTGATGACGCAACGACTTGTCATGAGCAAAATTAGTCAGATTTTTTGATGGACGAGATATCTCGTCGAAATTACTTGGAGGATTATGCTAAATAGAAAGGAAAGAATTTATGCATGAGGTATAAAATACACTGGTGTCCATAATTATCTTTACATGCATAGAATCACAGATTTCTCAGAAACTGTGAAGTATAATTTTATGAATTTGTCTGGAATGAGACATAACATTATAACACATGAATACAAAGAAAAAAATTAAGAACAATGCATATGATATAAAACTGTTGCATGAAACCATAAAAATGGCAATAATATGTGACAAGGAGAGTTCAGAAAAAATGAAGAACAGAAAAAAATTAAGGCTTATGAATTTAATGCGGAATGTGATTGCCCCTTACTTGTACACATATCACAACGTGGTTTCATGCTGGCAATAATGTTCTTAACCACAGTTTTTGGAATTAAGTTCCACTCCTCCAGCTTATTTTTTATATTTCTAAGAGGAGTATGTCTCCGTACAACTTTTTTTCCAAGTTAATGCCATACGTTCTTTATCGGGTTCAGATTAAGAGATTTTGATGGCCAAAGTATTCGCCCAGTGGCTTCATTTTCAAAGAATTCGTCAACGAGGTTTGCTCGATGTGGACGAGCATTATCCTCCATAAATAAAAAATAATATCCATATGCATATCTGAAAAGTCTGACATAATGTTCTAAGACCTCATCCCGATATCTCTGGCCGGTCACAGATTCTCAGTTGAAAACGTGCAGGGGCGTACGCCCATCGATCATTATTCCACCCCACACCTCACACCTGCGTTACAAAACTGTCACATTCCATAATGTTCGAAGGAAGATTTCGCGTTCCTGACTCTCTTCAGATGTATAAACACTTAGAATCAAATGTTAAACTAAACCTCGACTCATCAGTAGGGCACCTTTTTTGTTGCAGTAAAAATGGGAAAAGTTGAATTTATCATTCCTTAAAGTTGTATTTATGGAAATAAAATTGCATTTATTTTTGATACACTAAAATCTAAAATAAATTATTCGTAAAAAATTAAAAAATTCAATACATATTGACAATTTTAGTACACCAGTATTATAACACATCATTAAATACAGAAGAACGTTGAATGACAAATCCTTGGCCAGTAATTTCTTTACCATTGAAAAACTGCGTCAGCTGCAATCATATAATGTGCTGTATCGGATAGCAGAAGCGCAAAACCTTTTCACTAAGTATTCAGATATTTTAAAACGTCATTTACAAGGTTGACAACACATTGATGATCGACACTCACCTCGTAAACTCTGCCGTCGATTACGCAAGCTTCCTCTGAATTATCAACAGTGCCAAACAATGTGTTAAAAGTACTTCTTGACATTTATTTCACTTTCGTCTGTTAGGACGAACACCTTCTTTCCGTGAACTTCTTTTAAAAGTTTTTTAAACTTTTTTTAAAAGTTGCAGGTCGTTGCATTTATGCAAAAAGTTGCATTGATGCTGCGGTTATAACTCACTTTCAATGCACTCCATGAAGTAGGAATTTTGGTTTTAGTTTTTTACATGCAGCGTAGAACGTGAAAAAAAGTTACATTTGTTGTAAAAAGGTGGCCTTCTCATCAGTAAAGAGAACATGAGTCCATTGGTGTTGATTCCAGTTCTGATGTTCTTTGCTCCAATCAAAGCGATCGTTGTTGCGTTGTGAAGGGTGTGAAACACATATCCTTGGCTTTCTGGCATAAAAGCCTTTATCATTAAGAGTTCTGTTTACAGTTTTCCGTTATACAACAGTTTCCATGGCGGCTGCAAGCTGTGAAAACTGCCGAGCAGTAGACTTCCTGTTACGACGGGTGGTTATTGCCATATATCGATCTTGAGACGCAGTTGATATACGTTTACGACCTTGTCCAGGTCTCCTTACAACAGTTCCAGAGTTCTGAAATTGTTTCCATAGCGCAAAACCTGTCTGTCTTGAAATACTCACACATGTAGCTGCTTCCATGATTATCTGCTCTGCTTCTAAACGGCCGATAATGCGCCACGTCACAGATTCTTCCAAATGATACTTCGGAGCCATAACAAACAGTTTCGAGTCCTTACACACTGAAATCAAACGCTGTATTGCAAAAATTCACTTTGAGCAAAGCGCTTGATTCACCGTCGGATGACGTAACGCCTTGATTTGCATATCATAAATCGTTTGAATACTTTTGATTGTATAAATCTAATTAGGCTTGTATTTCTTACATGCCCTTAAAAAATGAAATACATCGATTGGGTATTTCATGGAATATAATTATTTTTGTGAAAGAAAGATAACTATTGACATGAGTGTATATTGATCAACGGGGAAGTAATACCAGCAGCTTTGAAATTAACACTCTGTAGGGCGGACGAAAATTGTCACTGATGACCCCAACAAAACCATGAACATCAAACAAAAAATGTAAAATCTGGAAACAAATAATGTAAATGAAAACTAGAAAAAACAAACAACTGTCATTCGCGTTATTAAACAAAATAACAGGGGAAAATGTGCGTATAAAAACAAAACTATTTAAATGTTTCTTATAATTATTTAAATCTGAACATTTCAAAAGTGATCGGAGAAAGACCTACCTATGCAGTTTCTAGGACCAGCAGAAAACGGGATGTATGCATAAGGATGACGGTTCGCAGAATTTTCAGGTAAGAAGCGGTCCGGATCGAACTTTTCAGGATTAGGGAAAACATCTTCATTTCTGTGAAGAAGATACGTGACAACGGTACAAGTAGCTCCTTTTGGTATTGGGTAGCCACCTGAAATATGTCGATATCTATTAAAATGTATGCTTTAAATTGTTTAATGTTCTATGCGTTAACCCACCAAGTAGTTTTGATGAAATATCTCATCCAAAAATCTGATCAGTTTTGATTATGACGAAATATCTCAAGACAAAACAGCCCTACTGCTCCAAGGGGAACAAATTGTTCCTTGTGCGGATGACAGGTCCTGTAAAATCAGACAAGCAAGTACGTTTTGGAAAGCTTAAACTAATAGATTTATTTTACAAGCAGATTATAACAGCGATAACAGACATAAACGTACAGCGACTCAGAGCCGATAGACAAGCGACAAGAGCAGATAGATTGAAAATTCGAGAGATCCATTGCACCCATAAGCAAGTAGCTGGCTACAAATAGATTTGAAGTGGATGCTATCGTACTTGGTGACTTGTCAGTTAGGGATATCGCTGAGATTGATATTAACACCATGACTAGAAATGGTGACAGTTAAGAATATGTTTTTGAATCTGAGGCTGATAAATACAGGTTGGTTTTGGATGCGAAGATAAACTACAAGGAGAATTAATATATGTATGTTCATCACAGAACTGATGAATTCAGTAAAATAAGAAGTTGGTTGGGATTTATGGCGCAAAGATCATATTTGGTCACATTACGCCGAAAAGACAAACAATATCAAGTAAAATTAAGTAATCAGAATATAATACGCTTTATAAAAGCTCGTAATTTTGTGTATAAATTATTGTGATTAAAAGAGAATTTAAATTTCACTTATGAGTCTGGCATGCTGTATCTTGATCAAAGTCGATCATATCTGTGTCGATAACAGACGATTTACACGATTATCAATTCTACATAGAGTGAAGCGAACAAGTGCGAACCTAAATCTTCAAAGCTTATGTTAAAACAATTACTACTCCGTCCTAGTAACTTTTAAAGATTTCATATTTTTACCGCACTCATAAATCCTTCACTAATAGGATTCATACGATTAAATTGTTCAAACTTACCATTGATATGATTTTTTTAATAATTTCTAGAAGTTCGAACCGCTAACGGAGTTGGTAACTGAATTTTCGTCGCACCAGAACAACACAGCGGGCTGTTGGAATGATTCTGAATCGATCCCGAATATTGAAGATCCTTGGATAAAATCTCGTTTTGAACCACAGTCATGTGACACCGTCAACAATGAGCTGGCACAACATTCTCCAAATTTCCACACCACCCCAACTTAAGGTCATTTGAGGCCACAACAAATGTAACATGCAATAGCCCCCACGTTTACTACCTTCAGTTACTCTGAGTTTCAAACTCGCAGCTCCGGTTGCTTACCCACTACCCAATTTGACTACTGTGACCCCGTGCTATATCGTAGAAACTAATTTATAGGTCGCCGTATAGCCTTTGCAGCAGGTGGTAACCCCTACAGACACATTTTATATTAGAAAGTATGCATGTCCCACAGGATTTGATGTGCTTTGGTGAGGCTCAAGTATAATTGCATTTAGAGCACATATAAATGCTTGCAACCCATCACAGTCTTCAAGTGGCCACTATGATACCAAGAGAAGGTAGTCTACTTCTTCTACTGTCCATTTCACCCAAGAAGGGAGCCACCTGTGAGACTGCAAGCCACAGAAGTCATGAGCCCCTAAGTTCTCCAAATTCTGTTCCGCTCACGTTAATTTTGGAGGCAATTTCTTTATAGGTAAGTCGATCCTTAGACTCCAAGTGCTTTTGTCAACGTGGTGGGGGTTGGTGTCAATATGTGTCCATTATGCCTAGCTGGGCATAATCTTCAGGAAGTGGCAATGTCAGATTTCTTTCTTTAGTGCTTCGCTTCTCCCGTTAACCTAAGCTGCGTCTCTTTTTCTCCTTAGTATGTTTTTACCCATTTCTTCAATGATAATATTGATAATAATGTGAAAACATAAAATAAAATTCTGAAAACACATGCATGTTTGAGGCATTTGGGTACATACTTGCCCCTCCCCAATTACTAACCAAAGTTTGAGTCACTAACTTGTTAGATAGTGATTGTATAACTTACAGATATTTGTTTCTTCGGTTGCATTCCGTCCAATAATAGGAACGGATGGGTAGATCCTCTGTGATTCCTATACAAGAATTATAGATAATTAGGTCTCAATTTTAATCATAGTAAAAAAATAATCAAAAATTATTGTAATATAAACTCCAACTAAAATTGTGATACGTTTTTTGAAATAGTTCTCTTTTTAAAATAGTAAAGAAGTTGCATTTGAATTCTGGGCCGACTTTTCAATTGAAAAAGTAAAGTTCTTAAAGTGAAATAAAAAAATTTAGACAGTTATAAATTTCTACTGTTCACTTTAATTTCATTTGGTGATATCTCAATAATTTTTAGAGTATTCATTTTAAAGAAAGAGTTATAATACTTGAATTTTATTACAAAACAATGATTTAAAGTTAAAAATGAAACATATTCATCATTAGTGTTATCTTGGGTTACACGCTCAAAAATAAAAATAAATTGAATTGATTTTACACTACTTCTAATACTTATAAATACAACTAGCAAAATACCCGACCTTACTCGGTTTGAATTGCCTTACTCTAAATTGAAGAGATAATCGAAATATATAATGACTTACTTTTTTTGTAGAATAAAAATGTATTTGAATAGCTTTCGCCATCTTTATAATTTCTACAACTTGCTTTGGACACAAATCCTACACATGCATATCCATTTATGTGATACATTTCACATACATCGCACCCTTGCTGTATGACAAAGCTACAAATGACGAAAGGTGACACTAAGGTTACTACTACAAAAGACGATTTTGAGAGAGATTTGGAATTCCCTTTCTCAAGTACTTTGCATGTTCAACTCAATTAATAAAAATTACGATTTACGGCGAGTGCTCTCGTACTCATAGTCAACTAAACAATATTTTTTTACTTGTGGCACTTTTGGGTATGCGACATTGTGAAATTTTGCAATCTTCTCCTGTCATTATAACAACGAATTTTTTAATGTTTGAAAAGTTCTAGTTCGGATTTTTAAACATTATTTTTTTTCAATAACGGCATTATTCTTTCAATAATGGCATAACTACACTTAAAATTTACTGAAAATTTATTCTGACTTACCTACCATTTTTAAGTCGAATACTTTGTGGTGCTGTTGCGTGTGATGAGAAGGAAAACACATTTATTAAAATAATAAATATTCAAAACAGAAAACAGCGAAATAAAACAAAATAAAAGATGTTGGAAAAAATTGTTCTAAAGATATTAATTTGTGATTCAATTTTATACTAGCGTCTCTAGCCTGCTCGCCGATCCCTATGGGAAAAAAGAAATCGTTCACTGCGCATGCTCACGGACTCTACTTCTCCATTGCTTCAATGTTTCATTAAGGGGTGACGTAAATAGTGCAGAAGCTGGGGATACGATTAGCGGATAGAGAACGATCAACTATGTTAAAAACTGAAAATTCTAGTGAATCCGGTGTAGCACCCGGCATGACTTGTCGATAATGAGAGAACGATCATACGTTTTATAATTGGCTGTTTCTACAAAATAATCGTTCTTTTATTGGTATGGTCTTCTGTGCAAAGTAACACCTTCATTCACATGTAAACAAATTACAATAACATTCCTGATCGTTGTCATGTTTTACTATCCATTTGATTCATTTGGTAACAAGCATTGCAGATTATTATCTTGGAACTTCTAAAGAAGTCTGATATATGTTTGCAAAATTTTCTGAACGCTCTCTCGGGATAATTTCGAGAATTGAAAAAACAAATTATTTTTACTGTGATGAATCTCTTGCATCTTTTATTAAAACTTAAGTTTATTTTAGTGTATTTTTGAAAATAAAATTTTTATCGGTGATTAATATAAAATACCAATGGCTTGTGTTTTAGTACAATTAATGAATACCATTAATGCAGGAACACATGGTTTTAGTATGAAATCAAAATTTAAAAAAATCTGAAAATGTGAAATGTGGCAAGTTTTAATGACATAATTTTTTAACTTAGGGTACATGGTACATTAATATGATTATGCATTTTAAAAGCAGGGTGTAAAAAACCTTGATTTAAAAAAAATCAAGCAATCTTACGTTAGTGTACGCTTACCACACAGAGTCCGAAAATATTCTGGATCCAGAAGCAGTATTCACGTTTTCAGACATTCTCAGAAAATTGACGAAAAGCGTGTTAAAAAATTGTATGCAAAAAAGTGTAAACAAACAAAAAGTTTCGGTCGATCACACGAGAGATCCGAACGAAATGACAAGCGTCTGTATATCCTGCTAGGCGATCCCTATGGATAACAAAATCCTGCGCGTTGCGCATGACCACGGACTTCTAGAATTTACGATATATTTCGATGTAATGTTTTCAATGTTTCCGAAATTTTGACACGACCCCTTACGAAATAGTGGGACCTGTCTGAAATCTACGGGCATGCGCAGTGAACGATATATCGTTTCCCATAGGGATCGGCGAACAGGCTAGAAACACTAGTCAATTTTATCACTTGATCTCGCACAGTTGCCACAGTTTACAACTAAAATTGCACAAATTTTAAAAATGTGAAATTAATTCAGAGCGAAAGAAACAAAAAATATCACTGCTCGCGCAATCTTGTTCATTCTCGTTTCGTTGAAAAATATCGTCTGTCCCAAATATTCGGAAATCGTTTTCATTGCGCAAAGAACAAAAATAAGACTCGAAATAAATAAAGCATCAGAGCTGAAATTCCATTAAAAAAAAAATTTGAAGAATAATTACTTTTTTAGCAGTTCTGGTAAAGCAATTGAAGTAATCGTCATATTCAATAGACATTCCAATTTTTCCTGGAACAAAATTCATCTGATGCCTGCACAAACACAAAATCGAACATAGAACAGAAAGACGGACAGACAGACTTTCGCAACCAATTCCACTCACTAAATGAAGATAAGTACTCACTGTATGCCAATTCCATGAAAATATATTAAACCGCGTGGACGTGTATAGGGCACAACATACAGACAGACAGACACCAAACGCGAAATGGCGGATTTGGCATCAGAAGGGTTCAAAACGGATAGAAAACTTGAAATGGGTCGAAAATGTTCAATGTTCAAACAAACACTCCATTCTTATTTATATAGATAAAACATTCCCCTAACTTATTCAGGCGTATTTTCTTACGACAACTGTGTGGCCGATCAAATAATCCAACGTTTAAGCATTGATTTATTTGTAATTGGCAGAATTCATAGCCAAATATTGTATATCTAATCACACACACAAGCTCATTCGACAGAGGAAAAAAAAAAACTTTTGAGAATAAACACTTTTAACACACCATTTCAACAAACCCAATGTAGTATTTCTATTTATGTGTAATGCGCAGTTAAATTTCTAATGCTTAATTCTGTATTAGTTTTCATCTATATAAATAAGAATGGAGTGTTTGTTTGTACATTCAATATTTTCGACCCATTTCAAGTTTTCTATCCGTTTTGAACTGTCTGTCTGTCTGCCTGTCTGTCCATCCATCTGTCTGTCCGTCTGTCTGTCTGTGTGTCTGTATGTTGTGCCCTATACACGTCCACACGGTTTAATATATTTTCATGGAAATTTGCATACAGTGAGTACTTATCTTCATTTAGTGACTGAACTTGGTTGCCAAAGTTTGTCTGTCCGTCTTTCTGTTCTATGTTCGATTTTGTGTTTGTGCAGACATCACATAAATTGCATTCCAGATATTTGATTGCCAGTGTGTTTTATTTTATACATTATCTATTAGTTTAATGAATGCAATATTAAGCATTAATTTATTTTTATATTTAGATGAGTTTCATGCTAAAACACCTGAGTAAGTATACTTAAAACAACCATAATTTGTTAGTTTTGGAAAAATTGGAATGTACATTGAGCATTACGATTACTTTGATTTGCTTAACCAGTACTGCTAGAAAACCAATTATTTTTCAAAAAAAGAATTTTTAATGGAATTTTAGCTATGATATTTTATTTAATTCGAGTCTTATTTTTGTTCTTTGCACAATGTGAACGATTTCCGAATATTTGGGATAGACGATATTTTTCAACGTACGGGAACAAAACGGAAATTCGTGTTTATTTCGCTCTGAAGTAATTTCGCATTTCTAAATTTTGTGCACTTTTAGTTGTAAGTTGTGGCAACTGTGCGAGATCAAGAGATAAAAATGAATCAGAAATTAATATCTTTAGAACAATTTTTTCCGACATCTTTTATTTTGTTTTATTTCGCTGTTTTCTGTTTTAAATATTTATTATTTTAATAAAAGTGTTTTCCTTCTCATCACACGCAACATCACCTCAAAGTATTTGACTTAATAATGGCAGGTAAATCAGAATAAATTTTCTGTAAATTTTAAGTGTAGTTTTGCCATTATTGAAAGAATACTGCCGTTATTGAAAGAATAATGCCGTTATTGAAAGAATAATGCCGATATTGAAAGAATAATGCCGTTATTGAAAGAATAATGCCGTTATTGAAAGAATAATAATGTTTAAAAAATCCGGACTAGAAATTTTCAAACATTATAAAATTCTTTGTCAAAATGACAGGAGACATTTCAAAATTCCACAATGTCGCATCCCGGATGCAAGAGTGCCACAAGTAAAAACTATTGTTTTGTTGACTATGAGTACGAGAGCCCTCGCCGTAAATCATTGTTTTTATTAAATGAGTTGAACATGAAAATAACTTAAGAAAGGGAATTCCAAATTTCCTTTAAAATCGTCTTTTGTAGTAGTAACCTTAGTGTCACCTTAAGTCATTTTGTAGCTTTGTCATGCAGCGAGGGTGCGATGTATGTCAAATGTATTACATGAATGGATATGCATGTGTAGTATATGTGTCGAAAGTAAGTTGTAGAAATTATAAAGATGGATGAAAGGTATTCAAATAAATTTTTATTTTACAAAAAACGTAAGTCATTATATATTTCGATTATCTCTTCAATTTAGAGTAAACAAATTCAAACCGAGTAAGGTCGGGTATTTTGCTAGTTATTAATATACTTCAAGAAGACAATAAATGTCATAGCATATCTAAAAGATAGTGTAATACATTTGTTGCATTTCAAATTATATTAAAAATACATTTTTAGTTTTAAACGTTGCACTAGGTAATATAAATATCGGTAGGATTGTATGGAACATTATCAAAATATTAATCTTTTAGTTTTGTTAGATCAAAATATTGTGGTCTTTCGTTTGTTTGGAAATTGATAAAGTCCGTCATTTTTTCTTTGCATGAAGGTTAAATTTCTTCTTAAGGAACAAAAATACTTAGTTAATATAACTTTTTCTCTTCACTTCCTCAAAACTATGAGTTTTTTCTTAGTATATTTCACTTGTGAGCTGACGATATATTTCCGATCGAATGTAGCATTTGTATACATAGAAAACTCACCTTTAGAACGCGGTCTAGGTATTTCATATCCGTAAGATCATCTGTAGTAACTGGTCTGTCAGTGTCATCTCCAAATATAGAATCCAGTTCTTCAATAACTTTTTCTTGGACATCTTTGTATAGGCCAATTAAATATAAAGCCCAGCTCATACCCATTGAAGTTGTATCGTGTCCCTAATTTCAAAAACTTTCAATGAGTGAATATTAACAAGCAAGTCAATTTGTAATACTGCAATTGGGTGTGATGGTAAAACAACAAATTATAATTTTTGTTCCATTAAGTAAAATTCCATACCTGTAACAAACTAAGATAAATGAATTCTTTGTCGTACAAATTTTTACTATGAATATTTAAACTACATACTTTTAAAACCTCTACTTCATTTCAAAATTAAGTTTGGGTATACTTAAATTTAAAGCATATTCACATATAATAAACATTTAATAAGGTTTTGTTTATTATGATATATATATATATATATATATATATATATATATATATATATTGGAAATAAAGTAGAAATTAAAATCTGGAAAGGAAATTAGGCCGTAAAACTTGATTAGCATTTAGATTAATTTAAAAAATATTTTCACGTCGTGTGATGAATTAATTGTATCTGAAATAAAAATCAGTTTTGTATATATAGTCTTATAGGTCCTAACTTAAGTATAATTTCTAAATATAGTTTAAAAACCTGTCATACTGGATTATTTCAAGAACACAACAGAAGAATAACAGAACATTGTAAATTAATGAAAATTAAGATCTATATACATATTTAAAAGTAAATTTCGTAGCAATTTACATTGGTGTAGAGTAGCAGAACTTTGAAACATAGGATTAAAAAAATCTAAATTTAGAACAATTTCTAAATTTAGAATAATTTAACTTGCGTGAAGGCTTTGTTCCTTGATTGATTGGTAAATGAAAGTGTTGATTATTTGTACATGTGTTAAGCCATATAAATTGCTATACCAAGTTTTCATTGTTAAACTAATACTTTTTTATTTTTTATTTCATCCAATAACAAAAAAAAGAGAGTTTATATCGAGAACAGTATCAAGTTTCACTGCGAGAGAGTATTTCGAAATTTGAATAGGATACAAAAATGGACCACAATTCTTCGATAGGGAGAAAAAGGAAATTTATTCATTACTGGATGATTTCGTATTAAGAGCTAAAAATCTTTCCTGGAAATTAAATAAAACTACTATACACACTTGAAGAATTTCCCAAAGAATAAATTAAGTACCAAAATCATTAATGTGTTAGTTTTATGTTGCGTATTAAAAGTTAAACATGAGATCGAATGAGTGCATTTGATAAAACATAGTAATTCGTAGACTTGTGAGCTTAATAGTATAATAAAACTAGGCAAAACAATCAAAATCTTGTTTACATTCAGAAAAAGATTAAATCTGCTATAAGGTCATATCCGAAAGAGCTACTACATCGTGATCAATTATAAATGCATCAAAAATCTTATCTGGTTATTAACAAAATGTGCAGCAGTCAGAAAAAGAACACGTTTGTTTACTCGTGCGCCTTTTATAGAAGAAATATTTTAATACCATTCGTCAGAGAGTAATACCTATAAATATATCACATGCATAAAACATGGTTCCCGATCTTTTACACATAATAAGTTTACTAATCTCAATTTTATCTATTCGTAACAAAAAAGGTGGAAAATTTCTACTGAAGAGGAATGTCTAAAACTATGTAAAGATATAAAAGTCTTGAATAGATTTCAATGAAATTTATTTGCTTTCCTATTTTCTTCGAATGGTTACTTAATTTATGCACGTTTTGAAAATAATTTTAAATAGCATATCAACTTTATTTGAATTCAAATATATCAAAATATCAATAGTAATAAATAAAGCTGATATAAAAAATACACAATATAAGATTAACGTGACAGAGTCCCCCAATTTCTGAAGAATTAAAAATCTGGAAAGTTAGTTGGACATTTATGAGTTCCATTAAACATACTCAGAAGTCTTGATATGATTGCACTGATGAATAGAAACTTGGTATACACTATTATCCTTGGAAATAGATTTGAAATTAGACCTTGAAATTTTACGATGCTATTAGATATTAAGGTATTCCGGTGCAGTTTGGTACAAAGGCCCGTCATCAAAATGTTCCGCAAATAAATTTATAGTAAAGGTCACTCCTTAACAAATAGTACATTTTCATTTGCTCCACTATATCTGACTTACGAATAAAGTAGGATGTCTCGTGTGATTTTCGCAACACTCTATTACTTTTAAGTAAATAATGTTGTCTTGATATGTGTCTATCTCTAAAATCTTTTGAATGTATAAGGATTAATAAAAGTTTTTAATGACTAAACACAACATATTTATGCAGCATTCTTCTTTTCTATACAAAAGCTCTTATCATTATTTACATAAGCGATTCACAGACAACCTCGAGTGATTTTCATACACACACATGGAAATTTTTACTGATACAGAAGAGATAAATACACCCAGGAAAGAAATCGAATTTGCGCCAGCTACAACTCGTACATTGCAAAAGCAGCTGACGAAACCTCTAATCCGCGGCAATCCCAACCTCTGATGAGAACGAAGGAGTAAGGAAAAGCAATCAAAATCTCAAAATCGTTCAATCTCAAAACAATCAAATCTCAATCAACAATCTTTAGATCAGGATATAAATATTATGGATCGATCCGTTTCTAAGTTCGTTACATTGATACACCTACCATATCGGACAAAAAGAATCTATGTTCGAAGACAGCATAAAAGTTTTTAATTGACTCTTAAGATCAATTAGAGTGTCCACGCAGTGAATTAAAATAAACTATCACTTTCTATTAGGCTGATATGAACTTCTTAAGTTAATAGAAGTACACATGACAAAGTTTCTAAAAATCCAAATTAGAATTTATTCAAAAAAATAACAAATAAATTTTATGTTAAAATTAAAAGATTAGTCTATGAAATTTACTAAACGGGTACGTAATTAAGCAAGCGAGAGAGGAAATTCTGGTACAACACATAGCAAACTCTTTTATAATGGTATATGGGGGCCCGCCACTGCTTGCTAAAGCTCCCCAACCCCCGGAGGATTGCTTTGCACTCGTCATTGGTTCGCTGCGCGAACCTGTGCTCGCTTTGCTAGCATCAATGAAGACATGTGTCCGAGCAGAAAGGATTGTTTACAAAATATGATTTTTCAAAAAAATATTTTTCAAACCTAAATTTGCTGTATTACAGAAAATGTATATACAGTACCCTGGAATCAGAATTCAAATGAAAACTTTGAGAAAATTTTCAGTCAAAATGTGAGCGCTGCTTTGGAAATTGAATACCCAGCATGTTGTTGGTGTGTACATTTCCAGCACTCTCGAGTCACCCACACTTTTTATTGGGTTTGTATTCGAAAGTTATAGTGCATGCATCTTGTTGAATTATAATTGTTAACCCTGGAAAGAACCGTTTTTTAAATGTCCCTGAAATGATTCCCTTGTTTCTTTGATTTCTAATTATAAACTGCAACAGCTCGACTAAAATTTATTTTTTTTCTAATAAAATTTCATCCGATAACGCTATAAATTAAATTAAGGCGCAAGGCTTCGTGGTAAGCAAACAATCGTACAATGTTGCCAAAACGCGATAACAAATAACGTCTTTTTTGCGTACCACGTAAGAGAATTATATATATACAAGGGGGCGCCCCCCCCCTGCTCGCTGGCGCTCGCCGCGTCACCGAGTGTTGACCTGTTCTTGTTTATAGCAGCTACATTGACTAAGTTTTGGTTCCTCTCTAAATGTGATTTTTATGTTGTCCTTCAGGAATTTCTTTAAGTTGATCTTTTGGGTTTAGGTTTGCGAGTTGTTATCCGTGTTGACTGCTCATGAGTTTTAATTGTCTTGTTTCGATTCCCTCAAAGGGAAGCTACACGTGAGGGGGCACCTGAACACATAGTGGTCTTAAGGTGCTCGCATTTCCACAGAGACATTCATCACTTTTAGCTAGTTGAAACCTGTGCAGTTAACTGGGGAATTGGCTTGTGTCCCGTGAGAGATACAGTAAGGTAAAAACCGGTTGGTTGTTTTTTACAGTTAATCTCCGGGATGTATCTAAAGGTTCTGCGGCCCGTCTGGCCGGTGTCCCAGTTAGCCTGTCATTGTTTCAGTGACAATTCTCTCATGCATATCTTTGCATGACTCTTTGGCAATTTCGCCAGTACCTGCATCACTGTGATTCCTGTTGTCGCCTTCTTTGCCAGCTGGTCCTCCCGTTCACTACCAAGGATACCAAAATGTGCCTTAACCCAATTGATACTCAGTCTATCCATTTGTGATGAATCCCCTCTCCTTATTAGCGCTTAACTTCATCATGGGATACCGACCCAACAAAGGATTTACGGTTAAAAAAAAATTCCACAACGTGAAAGATGACTAAATGAGAAAAAGAAAAAAGATGTGTGATGCAAAGCAGAAATTGTGAGCTATAAAATGCATACGTAGGTGCAGCTCTAAAAAAAATTTTCTATGAAGTCAAAGAGGCAATTAAAGTGTTGTAATCAAAAAGTGAATTTAAACCGCTTGATTGAGTTCAAACTTATTAGCACAGGTGATTCACGTCGAACTTTAAATAGGAGTAGCATCTCTTAGAAAAATTGTCGAAACGGTCCGATCCGAGAGAATGTCGACCCGATACCCCGATGATTCTCTCGTCTTTTACCAGAGATTACGTTGGAAAAAGACGCAATCTCCGAAGGAGGTTTGCTAACCGTTGTTGGAGTGGTGCGGATTACTAAAAGATATATATCCGATGAACCAAGAATAATTTACGAATCTTTCCCGTATATTCCATTCTGGAAACCAGTTAATCCAAATACAACGAGGTATCTTAGGTTCAAGCCACCCTATTCCTAAACCATCCTAAAGCTCCTAAATTCATTCCTCAATAACTTGTGCTAGGGGTTTATGGCAAGAGGTACCATACTTGGTCAAACTTTACCAAGTAATATCAAATAAATAGACACACATACAAATGGAAGGTTTTACTGACACAGTAAAGAGAAATACACCTAAGAAATCAACTAACCTGTGCAAGAAGGTTACAAGTGCGGCGGACAAACATTCTGAACCGCACAATAACTTACATGTATAAATATGAGCCTAACCTAAATAAATTGCATCTTCACATTGAAAACTAATATGGTTCTTTAAATCTTCAAAACATGACGCAATTGAAACTTGACCTGATCTTCAGCGATCGAAATTGCTGAATCAGCGTAACAACAGCATCATCCTCAACAAATAGTTTATCATTCCATTTTAAAATTGCTATAATTTACATTTGTAGAAAACCTATAAATTTTGTTTAGTGAGCTAGTATCTGCAAAAATAAAAGAGGTTTGTCTTATATCCATGAACTGAGAGGAAAAATTTAGAAAATAACCTCGAATGCGAATGTGTCCACCTCTTCTCTGATATCCTCTTCGGTTAAGCTCTTGGCTTGAATGTGATGTTCCAGTAACAAGTCCATAAAAGCTTTCCGCTTACGTATGCCTGCTTCAGAATCGTCCCCGATTAAGAGTTTTCTTTTTTTCTCGTGAATGACCTATGGAATGAAAGCGCATATTCCCAAATCAAATAGGAGGGAACGATTTCGAGAATACAGTATTGTAATTAAGGTCCCAAAGCATTGTAATGTTAGGACCCATTGAGGAATTCGTAGAGGGGTCGGCAAAGCTATAAAAACAATTTGGGGTATCTTTGTATCTAAATTCGTTGAATTATTTTGCACAAGAATCAAATTAGTTCATGGTTGTCGCGCTGTAAAATGGGACGATCGGCATCAACTCATAACGGTCGGTTAACGTGCTCCAAAAAATACGTCTGCCCAGTTCAAGTTCTTTAAGTCGTGTTTTTCTTCGTCCCTCCAGTTAACACTAGGGGAGAGTTTAGAGTGGTCCATCATGCACCCATTAAAAAATCGTTTGGAAGGGAAGGAGATACACCCGATCTATAGTTCAAGATTTATACCGACGTTCAGTGGTATAAATCTGACGTCTGACTCCGAGCCATTACGCCGACCAACCGGTCTGGTGGTTAAGGAGTTAGCCTCTAGATCGGAAGGTACTTGGTTTGAATTGGGTCAGTGAATGGATGTTTGTAAATGTATGGTTTACAGACGGCTGGTGCATCTTGAAACAGTCATGGCCGAAAGTCCTCACGTTGGGTTGGTGTGGACGTTTGGAGAGTGGGTGCCAGATCAGGTGTTGCCTCGTCATCTGACCGTGGTTCAAAATTACGTGGTGTTGTTTTCCTATCTTTCCCTTAGGGGATTGATCCCAGACAATCGTCAATAGCCCTTTGTGTTGCTCTAGTGCGACTTCAATTTAAAAAATTACCTATTACCGAGTCATCAATGAGCATTAAAGGACCTACCAATAACTCAATCTATAGTGAGCTTTGTTGGTTAAATAGCCGTAAATTATCAAGGGTCCGCTCGACAGTATTGTATTGTACGCAAGCCAACACAACCAATATGTTTAAAAGTTGTTTGTGTAAAACTAATCAAAGTAAATTGAAAATGAAGACATTTTTATTTTCCTATAAATTTTCTCCCATTCCTATTAAAAAATCACAATACATTAAAAAAATATTGTTACTTAAGGTTTTATTTAGTTATATTAATGTAGAAAATTTTCTGTCAAGGCTGCTCGAATTGAATTCCTGGAAAATAAATTCAATCTTCCTGGTGATTTATGTTCTCTCTGCCCTC
The DNA here is from genome assembly GCA_947359465.1 of Metellina segmentata. Taxonomy (NCBI): domain Eukaryota; kingdom Metazoa; phylum Arthropoda; class Arachnida; order Araneae; family Tetragnathidae; genus Metellina; species Metellina segmentata. The sequence goes on from OX375875.1 coordinate 58,764,136, forward strand.
CTCTGACACACGGGTACAGCTGCAGTCACGTTTATAGCGGTGGTAACGGCCTTGGTGCATTTTTAGCGCACTTCTAAAGTCGCCAAGGAAAGAATTATTCAAAAATATTTTTCTTTTTACAACGGATAGTAATAAGCTTCAGAAACGCATTTTGAACGTTTTAAATAATATATATTTTTTTTAAGTTCACAAAAAGTAATAACCTGTTTTTCACATAAAGTAATGAAGAAAGAAAGCAAGAAATAATACTACCTAAGACGACAGCACTGTACAGTGACATAAATTTAAATGAATGAAAATTCCACAATTGTTGATAAACCATTAAAGAAACCAATAAAATCAAAGAAAATAATTAAAAAGAACCGATGAAATGAAATTATTGTTTAAAATTAAAATTATCAATGGAATCGAAGAAAAAATTTGAAATGAACCAATGAAATCAAACGACAGTTTAACGGATTTGGAAAGAACTTTCTAAACTATTCAAAATGAAAATTTGAACTTTCTGCTTGCTGGGGGGTGGGGGGTATTGCCATAAGCACCGGAATAATCGTAATACAGATGGGTTGTCTTAACCTGCCATAACTCACTGCAAGAAGTGCGGCAAAAAAAAAGCGCCACTGCCGTTGCCGCCGCTATAAAGGTAGACTGCAACTGTATCTCTTTTTTTAAATAGTCATCATGTCTGGGCAAGATAAATTTATTTTTTTCGGATATCTTAGTTTATAGTAATTTTAACAAACTTCACGCAACATTTCCTCAGACACAGAAGCCTACTTCATTCCACGTAGAAATTAATTGAAGAATTAAATTGAAATAGTACACTACTATAGTGTTTAATTCACACATAGAATTACAAGTATTCTTTAAAAACTAAACCTTCGCTATGTATTACGAAGTATACATACAGCATATATGAGTATCATATAAAACACAGTGCACTTACAGAATTTGTGAAATCGTGCAGAAGTTTCAGATCTTTCCTCAGCTGTTTCCCTTTTTCGGTGAACCGAAATATGAATTCTGGCCAAAGGGCGCAATTAACCATCCTTTCCATGATGATGTCAGTTGCCCTTGAAAATACATTTTAGCATAGTAAGCAAAAATAAAACGTACTTGTGAACGTAAAATTTTACTGGCCATGTGAATCTAATTTACGTAAACGCGGCATACAAGGGTGCATCAGTGTGCAACACTTACGGCCATATTCACAAGTCTCGAGTTAACTCGAGGATCAGTTGATCCGCGAGTAAGAGTTAAGTCGAGGATTGATTATCAAGAACGGTATTCTCAAACGGCGTGTTAAGTGATCCGGGGATTAAAATGAGACGCTCGCTGTGATTGGCTACTACCGTCTCCTCACAATCACGTAGTATTGTTTATATTGGTTACGACGCCCGAATCTGCATTCATACTGATCAAGCATGTACTTCGCCGTAGAATTGATTCCAAATTGTGATTCAATAGGACTCACACAGCATTTTAATATAGGTTTGGGAAAAGAAATGCAAAGGTATTTAATTTCAAATTGGATTTTCATGGAAACCTAAATTTTGCAAGAAAGAATTGTACACAATGTCTTGACGGATGTATGTAATCTGATTATCTTTGTACTTGTCAGTATGGGTGTGTGTTGGTGTCGTGAAAAGTAACTTGCATTGTCAATTTTCTTTCATTCGTAATAAATAACAAAATAATTTTTATTCTACGACGAATTTGTATCTGCCATGGTCATATTCCACAGTTCGCTCTCTCCGGCTTTGTGGTAGGAGGTGCCGACATCAATCGTTTCGCCAAGCTGCTTGTTTAAGATTACGCAGCTACCTTTATTTTCATTTTTCTTTTGAATTTCAATAAAATTATGTTTCGCATTTTCCATTTAAGCAATATTATGATGAGGACATGAGCTGCTATGTAGCAGGTGCTCCGTAATGATACGTCCAATCCAGTCGTTGCAAGAATACTGTAATTTACCATAGAATGAAATGTGTCATCCATTTTGTTTCGCTGAAAAGGTAGTACTGCGCATGCGTAACTCTTACTCGCGAGTTAACTCGCCGATTTCGGAGGATCAAAATGTAACACCGAACTGGCAGTTTAAACCACGGATCAGGACTTGTGAATACGGTTTTTTCGATAATTCGCGGATTATCATTGATCCTCGAGTTAACTCGGACTTGTGAATACTGCCATTAGGATTTAATCGAGAAATTAAGCAACTCGAAATCTGTGCACTTGTCCACTGGACTTTCGAATACTGACCATTAAACAACCCAATACTGTTGAGGTGTTCACCGGCCAGCATTCGAACAGCACTATTAACAACTCAACAGCGCTAGTAACATTGTTGAATTCAACAGTGTTGAATTTTTTAATAGAGAGTAGGCTGTTAAAAATAAAGTTAGTCTTTGGGGGAACCTTCTCCATATTCAGTCCAAAAGGAAGAAGTGGATTGTGAGACACTCAAAATGTTCCTTTTGGTGTCCACTCCTCGAAGAAGAGAATTGTTAGGGAACGCTCAGGATATCCTGGGTGTTCAGCCCTCAAGGAAGAAGAGAATTGTAAAAGTAAAAGAAAGAAGATTATTGTGATAGGACCCTTAAAATGTCCTACAAGGTGTCCAGCCATCAAGCCCTCTTCAATCCTCACAAATATATTTTTTTCACAGTATGACTGTCTAAAGACATTTCTGTTGACATCCATGGGGATCAAATGATTCCTTTAGACCAGCATTCATTCTTATCTGACCAGAGTACCTCACAACTACTAACATCATCACGCACTCCCGTGTCTGTAGTGTCGTGAGAATGTACTAGTTTAAATGAGTGTGACTGGGATGTATAGAACACACCAACTCGGTAACATGTTTATTAAGAATGGTAAGTTATATAATATTCTGGTTTTATTACCCGACTTCGTCTGGAAGTTTTTGCTGCTTTTGAATACAAACCAAGTCGTGCCTTTCTTTCCGACTGTTTCGTCGTCGAACAGATTTTTAACCGCTTTATCTTTGTGTTTATTCCTAATCTGATTTCTCGGTTTTTTTGTTTTTTTTTTTTACTTAGTGTGTTTTATTTTTAAACAGACAATTTCAAATTTTTGTATAATTCCGAGGTGATAATGTAGCTAGTGGAAGACAATTGCTTTGGCCTACAAATTGTAAACTAAATATTCTGTGTAAAGTTCGTGCGGTCATAAATTCGAGAATTTTTACTGTTTCAGAGAAACACACTTTCTGCTTTATATATAAGCTAATCATATATACGGGTACATTACATAAAACTATTTTATAGAACATATAAATTCAACATGCACAGTATAAGACAATCCCTCAGGATTATCAAGTCCCTAATGACATTACTAATTTCATCATACCGATACTTTGGACCCCTCGAACCTTGGTTAACAATGTTAATGATCCACTCGATTTTAAGGAGGTCAACAGGTGTTTTCATATGCCATAATGTCGTATAGGACAAATTGTGGTTTCAATTTAACCACAGGAGCAATTGTCCGAGTTTATTTGTAAACATCTTCAAGTAGGATGGAAGTGGACTATTCCAAAGAAGGTAACTTCTTGGCATAACCAGCTGGTATCAATGCGAGTATTGGCAACGTACCATTTGTATCAACCTTGAATGTTAAAGTTTCCATTTGTGTTTAATAGAAATCAACAAGCAATTTAAAATGGAAAATTACCTTGAAACTGCTTTTACATACTCTGATTCCGTGTTACTCTGCGCTGCAATATTCACACCCAAAGTAGTTTCTACAAAGAAACGCATAAGTTTTTATTTGAAACTGAATTATATCTGTGAAAAAGTTTTAAGTGTAAACACTTAAACACACTTATTTTCCAATATATTTTATGAGGTCGCCATGGATCAGCGTTCTACCACCTACGATTTGTGAGCAGGTCAAGTTTGATTACTCCCTGGTGTTGCTGTGTTTCTCTTTTCTGAGTCAATTAAACTTTCTTTAGACTAGGGGGCTCCGCCCCCTGCTCGCTTACGCTCGCCAACCCCCGGGGATTGCTACACAATCCCATTTGGTTTGCTTCGCAAACCAACATTCCTTTCGCAGAGTGAAACTATCTGAATAATTAGTATTATCCTGATTTCTAGTTTTTATATATTTCACCAAAGTTTAACAAAAATTTAATCCCTTTTCTAAATTTTTGAGCCCGGAAAAAATTTTTCTTCGTATTGTGTTTTGAGCAAAAAATTTTCCAACGGATGCCAATTTCGAAGTTTTGATGCAAAGTTGTGCAACCATTAAAGAACCATCGAAATCTTATATTACCACGAAGTCGTTATTCAATAAAATATTTATCTTTTAAATTTTAAATTCAAATTTCTTGGAGAGATTTTCAACGTTTGTCTCATACTTAATTAGCATATTTTGATATATCGGATACATTATAGAATCTTAGCAACTAAAATTGCTACAAAAATATAGATTTAGGGGAGAGAGAGCAACTATTTTCAAAAATAAATGCTACTAATACGACTGTTTTACAAGTGCTTTAGATGTGGTAGACCTATATTTGTTTTAAAAGTTTTTCCTACAAATTTCGATTTTTTTTTTCAGTTTACCCTAGTGAACATGGTGGAGGTGGAATAATATCTGCAGTAGAAAAACGAGACATTCTCTTTATTTATGCATCATCATTCATGGTGGACCAAATTCCCAACATCAAACTTCGATGTTATTATTTACGACGAATATAGTATATCAATATGTAATCTCTTATACCAATTTTCAAATTATTTCCTTCATCCGTGTGTATGGATTATGAGTATTCAAATTTAGGAATTCTTTATTTTAAATTGGTTTTACAAGTTTTTATTCACTTCTTCCGAAATAATGATCCGTTCAACTGTTGTTATGATGCTATAAAATATACAATCAAAATATGCGTGTACTCTTCATCCTTTTAAAATATTTTTTCTGGCCATTATGAATAATGGAATATTTTTTAACATATGACCGAATTGGAATTCAATGCATATACACTGCAATGGTCGGAAGCGATGGCCATTTGTGAAGGAGCACCCAATGGGCGGCCATCATTGCTCCTAACATAGACAGCACAATTTTATATCCAGGCCCTGACCTCGGATTCGAATCGGGAACCTTCCGAATTATAAAATATATATTCTAGAAAATTTGAATAACATTTTTGACATGTTTTAATGGAAATCAATTCTACACAAAATTGTTTTAACAGAGTTAATCAAATTTTACATACCAAAAAGCGTTCTTGACAAAATAATTGAATATCGGAAAAGAGGAAAGGAGGAAAGGAAGAAAATTTTTGAGGAAAGATCTCCGTTTTTCGCAACAGATAAATTTCTAAATTAAATTAAAATAACAATAAGAAGCTGGTATATAACTTTACCTAAATTCCAAATATACTTACCACAGATAATGTCTAGACTACAAAGTGTTATTGGTGTCACGATACTAGTAAACTCTTTGGTAGTTTCTTGCTTCAGCTGCTTTACTAGTATCTGACTTTGTTCGTTAAATACGGGTAGGAAATCCTTCAAAATCTCAAAATGGAAAGACGGTGTAAGTAGTTTCCTTCGAGATTTCCATTTACCACCATGGCTGGAAAAAATGTGAGAAAATAAAACTTAACACCGTTTATAAAGGGAAAATTACAATCAGCGTTTTATTCAAATATCTTTACTTAATTTCAATTATATATATATATATATATATATATATATATATATATATATATATATATATATAGTGCTTTTCATGTAAAAGAACCAATTTGTTTTGGAAAGACTTTTAAATATAAAAAATTATTAACACATTTTACATTTTGTTTACTTAATTGATGACAGCTTATGGAATTTACCATCAATCAAATAACCACCTGTCGTATTGTGTTTACGGACTCTACAGACCATGTGATATTTTCAAATTCTTCTCGTTTTACATAGACATCACTGCATAAGTAAACAAACAGAACACCCATTATTGGGGATCATAAAATCTAAGGTTAACTAAAAGTTACCTTACGTTACTGCAGTCTACGTTGCTGTTATACTCAAAACAGTTACTCTGTGAGAATTACGAGGACGTGAAAATCCTCGGAATCCCCATAGAGCAACTATTTGGAATGCAATTTGGGATGGAGGAGTTTTTTGGACTATTTTTCTTTTCGAGAATTCTAATGAAAATGCAGTTACTGTCGATTATGGACGGTACTGTGCAATGATGCAAAATTCCTTTCTGTCAGGAACAGATCGACAAAACATTGACAACATTTGCTTTTCACGAGATGAAGAAACTTGTTTTACAAACATTGAAGGGTCGTGCGAATTCTAAGGATGTATTTCCTGGCTGAACAATGCCAAAATCTGGTTGTGTCGATTGGCCCCTCATTACCCTGATTCAACAGCCCCGGATTTATTTTGCCTGTAAGGCAGCTTAAAAGGAACGAGTCTACACTAACAAACCTACAACGATTGAACAACTTAAGCAAAATATTTGCGAAGAAGCTGAAAAATCATTCCTGGAAATGTGCTCAAATTTAATGGAGATTGTGGAGCACGATCCCCTGTTATTCAGCTCTGTAGGAGGCGGATATTAGACCTATCTCGTATTTCATTAACACAATATCATCAACTGAGTAAACAATATTTAAAAAATAAAATAAACAAAATTTGTTTTGTTTAACTGTTATTCTAACACAAAAAGTGCCGCTACGTAAAAAACACACAGAACTGAGATGTATTAATATCATCATAGAAAGATGATTCTTGAAATTGAAAGTTTCGTTGCATAACTTTTTATGATACCTTGTCAATAGTCCTGTACCCAACCAAGAATGCAGAAAATTGTATGAGAAACTTTTTTCCATCATTTTAGTTCCGCTCATTAAAGCCTGAAATAATATAGAGAAATTATGAGAACAGAAATTTAATCAATACGTCTCAAATACCGAATGAGAAGACATTATCAATCGATTCATAAGAAAATAAGGTCAATACAATAGAGTTTGCACATGTTTCAGGTAGGGACACATTTAAAAGGATGGATAATTGACTTCAGCCATCCCCAAAGCAGTAGAAAAGTAAAGTTCATTGTCTTTAATTGGAATGTAGAATATTTGCTACAAATTCCACTACTGTCCCTTCACTCTTAAAAGGCATTCAAAAACTCCAAGTAATCTTAATTGAAATTCTTGGTGTTTCAATATAGTACAAAGTCCCAAATCCGGATTCCTCCAGACCTCAGCCATTCTGATTTTTGATTATTTGCATGTTTTATCAAAAAAAAAACCTTATCTAACCTCTCTTTCGCGAATTTTGCGTTTTCCATATTAAAATAGCACATATATAAATAGGAATAATTTTTTAAAACGGTAAAAAAAACTTTTTAATACAATGAAACAAATTTTACTTGTAAATATTCTTATTCTTTTGTGTGGTATTTACACTGAACATGTCTGTAATTTTACCTTGTTTCATCAATTAGGTCCTGGTTTAACTCCTTGGTCTTTAAAAAATTTCGGAAAAATGGAAAAAGTGAGAAAAACAAAAACAAAAAAAAACACTGGTTAGCGAAACGTCCGGATTTTGGATTTCTGGATTTGGGGCTTTGTAATGTATTACAAAAGACAAGAAAGCAATACACAAAAATATAAACCATAAATAATATTCATTACAACATAGATAATATCTATGAAACCCTGTAGAGAACACACACACATGTCTTCCTCAATAATGCACGTAAGCTCATTTTTATGTCATTTTAACCCTCGAAGTATCACGAGATTTACTAGTTGTGTATTGCTTTTACTTGGAAACATACATAATGACTAAATGATCCATCGATTGAATAAAATAATCTTAGGAAATATTCAATTAATCAAGTTCAAAACTGGTTACAAGACATAAAGGGAAAACTGGAGATTTCAAAACAGCTATTTACGCGTGAACTCCCCAAAAAACAAAACCTTCACTATTCCTTTTAATAGTAAAAAAGGGAAAGTAATTATTACTTTCCTTTTTAAAAGTAAGTAATAACAGTTAATGGAATACCGCAATGCCTGAAGGCCCATATCAAAGATAGAAATCCAGACACTCACCTTGTGATCTATTAAGATGTAGTACGGCCGATACGTGAAATAATTGTACCTTTAATGATAAAAGCACACAACTTGGGGCACAAATACTACATATATGAAGATTTAATTTTGGATATGAATGGCGGCTTCTGAATATGTTTTGTACTCCTTTTAAATGTTATTTGCTGATGTTAAATGACAGCTATTAAGTAATGGCGAGTAATTGTTATTTTGTGCATGTATCATATATATATATATATATATATATAGCAGAATGGCGGTTATTCAAAATGGCGGTCTTTGAGTATATTTTATGTGCTCCTTTTTTACTGTCAGTTGATGATGTAGTAGCGTATTTTATGTGATTTAGCATGAATTGATGGTTTAAACATGCGTGCATGTCATAGTTATATTTTCATATTAACTTTTAACACAGATAGCACGATAAGAAGAAAAATAAGATAAAAATATGGATGTAGTGCACAAGTTGATTAATCCATTCAATACTGATACATTTGGACAGTTCAAATAAACAGAGTGGAACAAGTGTTTTATGTGTCAAGAAGACAAGTCTGAAGTTCTTCGGTGTTCAGCAGACAGTAAGTAATAGCAGTAAGCGTGAAGAAAGGGGAACATTGGTTATAAGATAGTTGTTGATTTTACTTGTGAGGCTTAGAATTGTAGGGTGTTTACCATGGACAATAAATCTGCAACGTAGCGATGATGCAGGAGGTGTCGAGGCAACATTGGTACAACATAAAGCTCAGTTTCACGAATCATGTAAATTGCAATTCAATAAAATAAAACTTCAAAGAGCTCTGAAATGGAAGATAGAACCTAAGGATAAAGCAAATAGCTCTACGAAATGCACTGCCAGATTTTTGTTGTAAATAGTTCAGTGAATTCAAAAACAATTTTTTTACCAGCCTTCTCAACCTGGAAATTCATTATGTACTACAACTACATTCGGCCTGGATGTGTTCCTCAATTTGCGCTTAAACTGGAGGACAGGCCTCTCCTTGCGCAACTGAGAGAGTGTCGGTGATCTTATTGCATAAATACCATGTATTATGTTCAATGCCTTTTATCATTATATAACAGAGCAAGAGACAAAAAGAACACATAATAAACTGAAATAGAACAATCCAACCATGATATTACGTTTGCCGAACTTGTATCATAGATCGAGATGCTCGTAGTGACAATGAAATCGCACCCAAATTTAAACTTATTGATCTATGCAAACTGTACAGCATGAGGATGAAACAACTAGGTAGTGATCTTTCAGGGCGAATACATTCCATAAAACTAAAAAACAGAGTACTTGCGTATTTTCCTGACATGGAAGCACATAAGCAAGGTCGAGATGTGATGTTAATATTTAATAATGATGTTGGATTATATAGCTCTGAAGAAAGCTTGTGAATACAATTCAGATCTTGAAGCTATTCATCTTGCTAAAGCAGCAAATATAGTTAGAATAGATGTTTTTAAAATGAAAAACCTTTTCAATGGATCATTTGGAGAAACCTGTCAGGAAGATTCCGTACCAGCATCTCTGTTGGCACTAGTTGCTATGGTTATGAATGGTCCAAATATTTAAGCACAGTCAAGTTTTTCAACCCCTATCCTTACTTTTGCACAGTTACTAAAGTATAACAGTTTAGTGAGACGTCGGGTGTGTCATTCTGGAACAGTCTACAAGCACAATCGAGAACGAGAAACACATTTGCCTTTATACTTAGGTATTTTAATTCATAAAAAAACCTCGCAAGCGTGAACTAGTTGAAGATCTTCACGAGCTCGTATTAAGCATATCATACGGCCGAGTGCTAGACCTTTCATCAGAACTTGGAAACGAAATATGTCATCTGTATCACATGAAAAACGCTGTCGTTCCTCTCAACTTTGACATGTTGCTGTCGCTTTTCACAACTAGTGCGATTGATAATATTGATCACAATCCAAGTTCTACTTCAGCTCATGATTCTTTCCTTGCTACAGGAATATCCCTATTTCAACATCCAGATGGTAATTTTAGAGGAATCGATCGTACTAATACTTCACGTACTTTTGCCGAGAAAGCAACTAAACATTTTCGTTAAAGCTACACAAGTGTTACCCCTGTTCCTGCTATTAGAACTGACTGTCCTTTGCCAACAGCGCAAGAAAACTTTGTTGACTACCAAGTGCCTACCAAGTTTAATGCAATAAGATCATCGACACTCAGTTGCGCAAGCAGAGGCATGTGCTCCAGTTTGAGGTCACAGTGAGGAACATATCCTGGCCGAATATGCAATAGATGCAGTACATAATGAACTTCCAGCTTGAGCAGGCAGGTCACAAAAAAAAATTGCTTTTGAATTCACTGAACTATTTACCACAATATTCTGGCGGGCGAATTTCGTAGAACTATTTGCATTTTTTGAACTATTTGAAGTTTTGTTTTATTGAACTGCAATATACATGATTCGTGAAACTGAGCTTTATGTTGTAGCAATATTGCTTCGACACCTCCTGCATCATTGCGATGTTCCAGATTTATTGTCCTTGGTAAACACCCTGCAATACTAAACCCCACAAGTAAATCAAAAATTGTCTTATAACCAGTGTTCCCTTTTCTTCACGCTTACTGCTATTACTTACTGTCTGCGGGACACCGAAGAACTTCAGACTTGTCTTCTTGACACATAAAACACTTGTTCCACTCTGTTTCTTTGAATTGTCCAGATGTATCAGTATTGAATGGATCAATAACCTTGTGCACTACATCCACATTTTTATCTTATTTTTCTTCTAACGCGTCACCTGTGGTAAAATTTAATAAGAAAATATAATTATGACATGCCCGCATGTTTATAGCATCAATCCATGCAAAATCACATATAATACTCTACTAACATCATCAAATGACAGAAAAAAAAGGAGCACATAAAATGTACACAGAGTCCTCCATTTTGTCATAAATAGAATATATATATATATATATATATATATATATATATATATATATATATATATATATATATATATATATATATATATATTCATATATAATATGGTATATACTATTAAAAATAGCGAAGTACATGCACAAAATAACAATTACTCGCCATTATTTTAATAGCTGTCATTTAACATCATCAAATAATATTTAAAAGGAGCAAAAAAAATATTCAGAAGCCACCATTTTGAATGTCCGCCATTACTTCCATAGACGAAATCTGAGAAGGCCTCATATCCAAAATTAAATCTTCATATATGTAGTATATATGTATCCCAAGTTCTATGCTTCTATCATTAAAAAAAGGCTCAATTCTTACAGTTTTTCATCTATCGGCCGTACTAATATGAAGATATGGCGCAACCCACTTGTGACGTCAATGTGAATATTATTTTGTACTGTCTGTCACAAGAACTTTTCCACATGCAAATTCTATCCGTTGCCGTAGAAACGGACCTCATCCTATTTTCCATAGGGCATGCCTGAAGAAATATATTCATGTTTATCACTATGGCACGCTTGGTGACACATTGAAAATATATTTGTTACGATTTTTACATGTCGTAGAGAAGGATCAGTGCCCTAAGTGGCCATCACTCGAGAAAACCAAATAGCTCCTCTCCGAAAATCATCCCTACTCAAAGTGAACTAGCCCTGTTCTATAACGACCGCTACTACCCAGATTTGGTGTCACAAGCAGCTTTCGTGGTAGACAGTAATGAAAGATTTAATTCGTGAGTTGAGATAACTGGGTTACACTACATTAGTTTAAGTGTCTAGCCATTTATATTTGATCTTTTTGAATGCAGGAAAATAACGTTTAAATCATATTTGTGAATGCACGTCAGCGTAATAGAGGTCACTCCACAATTCTGTTGAGGTGAAATACCGTCATTTTCTATGATAGCACCAAAATCGACAATGAGATAGGGGTGACCGAGGGGAGAAACTCTTTCTTTAAATCTAATATTTTTATAATTAATAGCTATTTTTACTGTTTAAAGGTACAGTTCTATTCTCCTACTTTCCTATAACGGTCTGTTAGGATTCCAGAACGAGTGCTCAATGTTCTCCACTATCATAAAATTTATGTATAGTCTATCTAATACGAGAACTACTACCGATTGTGATCTCTATAGGAATAGGCCTTGATCATTTTGGGTAGGGGTGACTTGGTGGGTATCTCAATTTTATTTTGTTTTCTGTGAATATTTCCGACGGAAAGAGGTAGTTTACTGGAATATATTTTCTCGGCAAGAAGTAAAAATTTTCTTCTTATTATTTCTAATCCCACTGATCTGGATCAGATCAGGTCTATAAGTCCCTCCGCCCTCAATCTCTCTAGAACCACACCAGGGCTACGCAGTTGGTCCTCCCGCGATAACGCAATGCATCCTAGCAAATGCTCGGCGGTGGCCTCACTTGTGTTGCACTTTGTACAAGTGGGGAAGATTTTCTTTCCCCGGGAGAACCTTAGAGTCCTAAGGTGTCCAGTTTTGAACCTAGATAAAGCTGTCTGGTCCCGCCTTTCACCACCAAAGCTCAAAGCACCACCAGGGCCAGGGCTACAGTACCAAGGATGGGGCGGCGGAAGTTTCCAAGACGAGTTGACCAGAGCCTTACTTCTAGAGTATATTTCATGGAAAGTCAGAAGCTCAGCAGGACACAGGGGCAGTGATGATCCCTTTTTAGCCAGTTCATCGGCAATGTCGTTATATTTAAGGTCTACATGAGAAGGAATCCATTGAAAATGTATAATGCAGGACTTAGATAACATTTTAAGTTTTTCAAAAACACAGATGGCCCCGCTGCTCCACAATATTCCTCCAATTTTCCAGGTACTGTATAGCACTACGACTATCCACCAGTATCCAAATCTCCCCGCCTAGTTGCCGTTCTAAAGAAAAATTTAAAGCCATGTCAATGGCCATCAGTTCTGAGCCAAAGACGGAACTAAAATCAGGATTACGCTGTTTGAGCAAGGTTTCTACAGTGCCAGATTTCATAACTACCCCGCTTCCAGTGTGGCCATTTTCATTTTTACTACCATCAGTATAAATCAGTACAGACCCAGATGGGATATTATTGATTACCTCAAGAGCAGCTTGTCTTAAGAATTCAGGATGTTGAGAAGATTTATTAGTGTGTGTCAATGGTTCCGTATGAAAGTACACCCCGGTCAATAGAACAAGAGGAGAGGCAATGAGCATTAGAGAGTTAGTAGTAACAAAGGGTTGCAAAACATCTAACATTTCAGTACGTCCACGAGGACTATGCCTCTTCAACCTCTGGGTATTCGTCCAGTCACACAGGAAATTAGCGGTACGATGTTCGTCACGGTAGCTATATAGTTAACAAAAGTACTTTATAAGATTAGGGATACTTCTATCCCGTAACGGTTGCAAGTCGGCCTCGTATAGTACTATGTTGGATGGCGTGCTCCTACGGAGACCCGTAATAATGAGCACTGAGCTGTACTCTCTCTAGTTTCTGCAAGTTGGTAATCGAGGCAACATGATAGATTTGAAAACCATATTCTAGAATTGGACGAACCAGAGAAATGTATGTAGTTCTTAGGGTCCTAGCATCTGCGCCCCAGTCCGTATCCAGAAATAAACTTTAGAATATTAAGTCGCTTCTTGGCACGATTTACAAGAGAGTCAATGTGCTTATGGCAAGAGATCTCGAAATCGAGGATAAATCCAAGATATTTGGGGTTTCTTTCACAATGTAAGAGTTGGGAGTTCATATAAATTCTAGGACTATATTTAAATAGTTTCCTATAGTAGTGGTCCGAGGCCGATGGTTGTTGATGAACTCCGTCGTGAAAGTTTAGTAAAAAAAAACTCAAAAGACACAGAGTCAAAATTCTGTATTTGGAGTATATTTTACTAAATTTAATCGATCGTCACGTAAGTTACATGTAGTATAAAGTAGCAATTACATTTGGATAGGCATTCAAAATTGTAACTTTCCTCCCACCGCTGTATAAAATCTTTTCTTGATCTCCTCTGTTCTAAAGATTGATTTTATCTTTTAGTTGTCTTGGTAACTATAACTATTTATTGCTCTGACTTTTTTAATTGGCTTTTGCCGCACTTCCTCGGCTTGAAATCTTGTGGACGTTTCTTTTAATTGAAAAAGCTTTGTTCTTAGGTTGCCAGCTTGGCGTTTTCTATGTAGGGTTGCCAACTTGGCGTTTCACTTCTTGTAAGATGCGAGATGGCGAACCTTACATGTCCCTCCGGGGAAGCACATCCATCACTTAAGTCATAAGTGATGATGCTGCTGCCAATCGCCATCTAGAATCATAACTAAAAGTCATAATTAATTAGCTGGTCTTCATTACGATATCCAGTCCTTCGAGAGAAGCGTGAGAGCTCAAAAAAAAATATCTACACTAACATTCATGAACTCCCACATAAAATACATAATACAAGACACAAGAACGTTATCAAAATTATCTAAATCAGATTACAGTTTTGAGAAGAAAAAAATATATATACATATTTATATGAACTGAATAAAAACTAGGGTTCATCAATTTTGATGCGCGATAAGGCATCTGCATTGCCATGCTTACTACCCTTTCTGTACAATATATTCATGTTATATCTTTGCAATGCCAAAGCCCAACGTGCAAGTTTTGCACCCTGTGGCATTCCCTGGGTCAAATAAGTAAGGGGGTTATGATCGGAGACAATTTGGACTTGTGCTCCAAATATCCAAGTGTCAAATTTTTTCAACGCACTTAGAACAGCATACGCCTCCCGTTCGATAGTAGCCCAACGAGTTTGGCATGGGGTGAGTTTTCTACTGTAAAAGGCGATAGGACGTTCTTTTCCGTCTTCGTCTTGCTGAGCTAGACACGCTCCAATCGCTGTTGCAGAAGCATCGGTGTACAACTGGTATGGCTGATCTAACACTGGAGTATATAAGAATGGAATTTCCGTCAGCCTTTGCTTCAATTGTTGGAAGCTTGCTTCCTCTTCATCACTCCAAGGTATTTTGTTGGGCACCCTTTTCTTTGTTAAGTTTGTTAAGGGTAAAACCAAGGACGAGAAATCCTGAATGTACTCCCGATAGTAGCTTGCCAGACCAATTATGCCTCTTAACTCTTTCTTAGTAGTTGGACGTGCTAAGTTCTGCATGGCTTCGATTTTCTGGGGATCTGGTGCATGTCTTCCGGAACCTACAATGTGTCCCAGGAACCTCACTTGTTTTTTACCGAACTCGCACTTTTTAAGATTGACTGTTAATCCAACGGTCTGTAGAGTTCTCAGCACGTCTCTGATGTGACGCAAGTGATTCTCCCACGAGCTGGAAAAAATGGCCAGATCGTCGATATACGCACGGCAGTACTTTCTGTGTGTCTTAAGTACTTTGTCTATGGACTTTTGGAACGTACTTCCAGCATTTTTAAGTCCAAATGGTAAAACGTTCCATTGAAAATGACCAGAATGTGTCACAAATGCCGAATATGGTTTAGCTTCTTCTTCTAAAGGGATTTGCCAATAACCCTTTGTCAAATCTAGAACGCTGATGAAAGGAGCACTACCAATTTCAAATAGTAACTCGGTGGCCTGTTGCATTGGATAAGCATCTGGGACAGTAAAACTGTTCAAAACTCGAAAGTCGACGCAAAGTCTTACACTTCCGTCCTTTTTGGCCACACAGACGACTGGGTGTGCCCACTCACTGTCACTCTCTTCAATCAGTCCTTGTTCAAGTAACTCTTGGATTTGGCGATCCACCTCGTTTTGTAAGGCGATGGGAACCCGATAGGGATGCATTTTCTTTGGCACACAATCTTTAGTTAGTTTGATTGAAAGTCCATCAACTCTGGCTCGGCCAGGTCGTGTACTGAAAATTTCTCGAAACCCTTCCAAGGTCTGAACTAATTGGTGTCGCTGTTCTTCGCACAACGCCTCTGTAGTCTGGAACACATGACCCTTAATATCGTCTGCAGATTGACTTTTATTTCGAGTAGGGGCATAAAAGATTTCCCCAAAGTCCTGATCTTGTTCGAAAATCAACCCCACCTGTTCAACTCGGGCTATATAAGGTCGTAGTTTGTTGAAATGCAGCTCTTTTCGGCTTTTATCCTCCATCTCGACCAACGCAGAATGAGGTCGAGTTAACTGGATAATAGTTGCAGGTCCTGACCAGTTCTTCAGAAGTTTGTGACTAGAAGATGGAATAAGGATCAGTACCTTATCACCAACCTTGAAAGTCTTTTCTCTCGCTCTCAGATTATATTTAGATGTGTAATAGCCTTGTGCCTTTTCGGCATTCCCTGCGGCAATCTCGTGTGCCGTTTTCATCCTTTGACGAAGGTCTTCTAAGTATTTTTCAACAGAAGGAGATGCTCCTGTTGGAATTTCGGTTTCTCCTAACCAACTCTCCTTAATTAATTTTAATGGACCTGGAGGTAACCTTCCATACACCAACTGAAATGGCGATACTCCCGTGGTACTGTGAGGTACTTCTCTGTATGCGAATAGTAAGAAAGGGAGATGAATATCCCATTGTCGACCATTTTCTTGTATGTTCTTACTGAGCATATCCTTCAGGGTTTTGTTCCATCTCTCCACGGCTCCCATGCTTTCTGGATGCCCCGGAGTTGAAAATCTTGGTGACACCCCGATGACTTGCATGAAGCCCTTGGTGAGCTGTGCTGTGAAATTTGTCCCTTGATCGGTACAGATAGTTTTAGGAAACCCCGTCTGGGAGAAAATCTTCATCAGGACGTCGCAAGTTGTTTTCGCAGTAATGTTCTTGACTGGTATAGCTTCCGCCCATCTCGTGCACAAATCCACAGCACAAACGATAAACTTGTGCCCTCTTGAGGATGGTGGCTCTAGGGGACCAATACAATCTACACTCCACACTTCAAACGGATTTTCAGGTCTCACAATAGGTTGGATAGGAATTCTGTCATTGTAAGTGGTACCTCTACTTAGCTGGCAGACCTTGCAGCTTTCACAAAAATGCTTGACATCAATCTTGATATTCGGCCAGTAAAAGGAATACTTTATCCGTTGTTTGGTTTTCTGTTCTCCTAAATGACCGGCCAATGGAATTTCGTGTGCCATTTTTAGGACATAGGGCCTTTTAAATTTAGGCAAAACTACCTGCTGAATTTTCTCTCCTCCTACGATTTCTGAGTGTACCAATAACCCATCTTGCACTTCGAATGCATTTCTTCTATTTCTTGCTAATTCCCAAATATCCTTTAAACTTTCATCTTCCAATTGAAATTGCACGAACTCGTTCCGTTTCTCATTAACCCCAGGGTGATTTGCGGTGTCACTACGGGCCAAGGTAAGTTCGTTTAAGGACGAAACTGAATAAATTTCTCCAACTCGAGAAACCCCTTCTTGGCTAATAATATTGCCATAAAGTTCCACCTTCGAGTTTAAAGCGTCATACGTTGAAACGCTTACGAGCATGTCGCTTACTAATTTTTCAGACACTGCACAGGTCACTGGGATTTCTCCGTGTCGTCCGTCATTGATTTTCACATGGATTATCTTGAGAGGTGCCATTTCTGTCTCACCAAATGCGGATACAATTTTAATTTTTCCTTCCCCTTCATTTTGAGAATCCTCAATCAGATCAGCCCGGATGACTGAAATCTGCGCTCCAGAGTCGATAATACCGTCGAAGATATTATTACCGCTTTTTAAACTCACTATCTTGAGTTCATCAATACCTCTTTGGTATTCTACAGGCTTTGTGACTGGAACGGTCACTTTTGCCGTCAACATCGATGGAGGCTCCACCATGTCTTCCCTTGCACATGATGTTGTAGCGTCTTGGGCTCCAATATTGCTCACAACTGCTGAAGTTTGTCTTCTTCCTAGCTTAGGACATGCGTTTCTAAGATGCTGAAATGATCCGCAAGAATAACACTGAATCTTCTTCTTCCTTCCCGCTTCATTTTTCGGACTCGTATTACGTTGATGAGTACTCCTCTCGTGAAACTGTCCATATCTAGCAGGAAAATCGAAGTTCCTTTCTTGAAAGCGTCTTCTTTCTTGAAAATGTGAATTTCTTTCCTTATTTACTATATTTTCAGGTGAATGGAATTTCTTCTTGAACCCTCGAACACTTTCGTATTTGTCAAGGAGTTCCGCTAGAGTAGTAGGAGATTTTATTGTGCTCCACTCACACATCGACAAAATGCTCTCGCATTTCCGGAGGTACCTTACGTTTGAATTGATCCGTAATTACCAGATGCTTTAACGTTTCGAAATCCGCAACCTCAAGACCTTGAATCCATTCTTCAAAATAATTTGTCAATTCAAAGGCAAAATCCTTCCACGATTTATCTTCAGTCCGCTTGAGCTGGACAAATTTCAATCGGAAGGTTTCTGGGCTTAGTTTAAACCTTTTTAGCAATAACCCTTTCACGTGGCTGTAGTCATATGCGACAGCCGCTTCTTCTCTAGCAATTAACTGAGTAATGTCATAGGGTAATAAACCCAAAAGCTGTGACACCCAGTCCTCCCTTTTTATGTGAGCATGTTCTGCCTGCCTCTCGAAAAGAACCAGATATAGACTGATGTCTCCTTCTTTAGGATCGAACTTCTGCATCACTCTTTGTAGATCGTATATGTGCTTAGAGTTGCTCGAATTCCCTTCATTTGATGTTTCTGTATTGTGACGGCCTTCCATTTCGAGCCTTAGCTTTTCTAACTCGAAAACAGAACGTTTCTCGAGTTCCATCACAAAACGTCTTTCTTCAGACTCAGCAGCGAGGCGCTTTTCCTCACTTTCAGCCAAGAAACGCCTTTCCTCGGCATTTTTCCGATCTGTTATGATACTGTTTAAAAGATTTTCGGTAAACTCCTGTTCATATTCTTCGCTGTTCAATATTGAGTTCTTTAAATCGATGATTTTGTGTTGCGGCAACACATCTAACCCCAATTCATCTGCCAACACCTTCAAATCCTCCTTCCTTGCTTTCGCGAGATACGCCATCCCAAACAAATTTAACTCAGGAATTAAATTTACGCCACAGAATGCAGAAATAAAAAAAATAAAAAGGTTGGAAACCTCACTCTAAATAGTCTAAAATTATGATTTATATTAACTTTACGCCTTAGCGACAAGCATTCCCAGAAATCCCCGTTTTCCAAAACGAAATAGTTATTCTCTAACCCAATAACACAAAAAGTATCTAGTTCTGATGAACTGTTTCACAATTAACCATTAATCTAATTAACACATGGTGTGCTAAATAAAATTTGCACTGTGGTGCACATAACACGTAAGTGTTCTAAACAAAATGAATAGCATTAGCTTTCAACAAAGTCTACTTTCGCTCCGTAATTGTGTGGGAGTTGCATGAATTAAAAAAATAAAAACTCAGGATGAGCTCTCACCTTCATTTCCAGGGTTCGAAGATCCATGATGACTGCGCCAGTAGTGGTCCGAGGCCGATGGTTGTTGATGAACTCCGTCGTGAAAGTTTAGTAAAAAAAAACTCAAAAGACACAGAGTCAAAATTCTGTATTTGGAGTATATTTTACTAAATTTAATCGATCGTCACGTAAGTTACATGTAGTATAAAGTAGCAATTACATTTGGATAGGCATTCAAAATTGTAACTTTCCTCCCACCGCTGTATAAAATCTTTTCTTGATCTCCTCTGTTCTAAAGATTGATTTTATCTTTTAGTTGTCTTGGTAACTATAACTATTTATTGCTCTGACTTTTTTAATTGGCTTTTGCCGCACTTCCTCGGCTTGAAATCTTGTGGACGTTTCTTTTAATTGAAAAAGCTTTGTTCTTAGGTTGCCAGCTTGGCGTTTTCTATGTAGGGTTGCCAACTTGGCGTTTCACTTCTTGTAAGATGCGAGATGGCGAACCTTACATGTCCCTCCGGGGAAGCACATCCATCACTTAAGTCATAAGTGATGATGCTGCTGCCAATCGCCATCTAGAATCATAACTAAAAGTCATAATTAATTAGCTGGTCTTCATTACGATATCCAGTCCTTCGAGAGAAGCGTGAGAGCTCAAAAAAAAATATCTACACTAACATTCATGAACTCCCACATAAAATACATAATACAAGACACAAGAACGTTATCAAAATTATCTAAATCAGATTACAGTTTTGAGAAGAAAAAAATATATATACATATTTATATGAACTGAATAAAAACTAGGGTTCATCAATTTTGATGCGCGATAAGGCATCTGCATTGCCATGCTTACTACCCTTTCTGTACAATATATTCATGTTATATCTTTGCAATGCCAAAGCCCAACGTGCAAGTTTTGCACCCTGTGGCATTCCCTGGGTCAAATAAGTAAGGGGGTTATGATCGGAGACAATTTGGACTTGTGCTCCAAATATCCAAGTGTCAAATTTTTTCAACGCACTTAGAACAGCATACGCCTCCCGTTCGATAGTAGCCCAACGAGTTTGGCATGGGGTGAGTTTTCTACTGTAAAAGGCGATAGGACGTTCTTTTCCGTCTTCGTCTTGCTGAGCTAGACACGCTCCAATCGCTGTTGCAGAAGCATCGGTGTACAACTGGTATGGCTGATCTAACACTGGAGTATATAAGAATGGAATTTCCGTCAGCCTTTGCTTCAATTGTTGGAAGCTTGCTTCCTCTTCATCACTCCAAGGTATTTTGTTGGGCACCCTTTTCTTTGTTAAGTTTGTTAAGGGTAAAACCAAGGACGAGAAATCCTGAATGTACTCCCGATAGTAGCTTGCCAGACCAATTATGCCTCTTAACTCTTTCTTAGTAGTTGGACGTGCTAAGTTCTGCATGGCTTCGATTTTCTGGGGATCTGGTGCATGTCTTCCGGAACCTACAATGTGTCCCAGGAACCTCACTTGTTTTTTACCGAACTCGCACTTTTTAAGATTGACTGTTAATCCAACGGTCTGTAGAGTTCTCAGCACGTCTCTGATGTGACGCAAGTGATTCTCCCACGAGCTGGAAAAAATGGCCAGATCGTCGATATACGCACGGCAGTACTTTCTGTGTGTCTTAAGTACTTTGTCTATGGACTTTTGGAACGTACTTCCAGCATTTTTAAGTCCAAATGGTAAAACGTTCCATTGAAAATGACCAGAATGTGTCACAAATGCCGAATATGGTTTAGCTTCTTCTTCTAAAGGGATTTGCCAATAACCCTTTGTCAAATCTAGAACGCTGATGAAAGGAGCACTACCAATTTCAAATAGTAACTCGGTGGCCTGTTGCATTGGATAAGCATCTGGGACAGTAAAACTGTTCAAAACTCGAAAGTCGACGCAAAGTCTTACACTTCCGTCCTTTTTGGCCACACAGACGACTGGGTGTGCCCACTCACTGTCACTCTCTTCAATCAGTCCTTGTTCAAGTAACTCTTGGATTTGGCGATCCACCTCGTTTTGTAAGGCGATGGGAACCCGATAGGGATGCATTTTCTTTGGCACACAATCTTTAGTTAGTTTGATTGAAAGTCCATCAACTCTGGCTCGGCCAGGTCGTGTACTGAAAATTTCTCGAAACCCTTCCAAGGTCTGAACTAATTGGTGTCGCTGTTCTTCGCACAACGCCTCTGTAGTCTGGAACACATGACCCTTAATATCGTCTGCAGATTGACTTTTATTTCGAGTAGGGGCATAAAAGATTTCCCCAAAGTCCTGATCTTGTTCGAAAATCAACCCCACCTGTTCAACTCGGGCTATATAAGGTCGTAGTTTGTTGAAATGCAGCTCTTTTCGGCTTTTATCCTCCATCTCGACCAACGCAGAATGAGGTCGAGTTAACTGGATAATAGTTGCAGGTCCTGACCAGTTCTTCAGAAGTTTGTGACTAGAAGATGGAATAAGGATCAGTACCTTATCACCAACCTTGAAAGTCTTTTCTCTCGCTCTCAGATTATATTTAGATGTGTAATAGCCTTGTGCCTTTTCGGCATTCCCTGCGGCAATCTCGTGTGCCGTTTTCATCCTTTGACGAAGGTCTTCTAAGTATTTTTCAACAGAAGGAGATGCTCCTGTTGGAATTTCGGTTTCTCCTAACCAACTCTCCTTAATTAATTTTAATGGACCTGGAGGTAACCTTCCATACACCAACTGAAATGGCGATACTCCCGTGGTACTGTGAGGTACTTCTCTGTATGCGAATAGTAAGAAAGGGAGATGAATATCCCATTGTCGACCATTTTCTTGTATGTTCTTACTGAGCATATCCTTCAGGGTTTTGTTCCATCTCTCCACGGCTCCCATGCTTTCTGGATGCCCCGGAGTTGAAAATCTTGGTGACACCCCGATGACTTGCATGAAGCCCTTGGTGAGCTGTGCTGTGAAATTTGTCCCTTGATCGGTACAGATAGTTTTAGGAAACCCCGTCTGGGAGAAAATCTTCATCAGGACGTCGCAAGTTGTTTTCGCAGTAATGTTCTTGACTGGTATAGCTTCCGCCCATCTCGTGCACAAATCCACAGCACAAACGATAAACTTGTGCCCTCTTGAGGATGGTGGCTCTAGGGGACCAATACAATCTACACTCCACACTTCAAACGGATTTTCAGGTCTCACAATAGGTTGGATAGGAATTCTGTCATTGTAAGTGGTACCTCTACTTAGCTGGCAGACCTTGCAGCTTTCACAAAAATGCTTGACATCAATCTTGATATTCGGCCAGTAAAAGGAATACTTTATCCGTTGTTTGGTTTTCTGTTCTCCTAAATGACCGGCCAATGGAATTTCGTGTGCCATTTTTAGGACATAGGGCCTTTTAAATTTAGGCAAAACTACCTGCTGAATTTTCTCTCCTCCTACGATTTCTGAGTGTACCAATAACCCATCTTGCACTTCGAATGCATTTCTTCTATTTCTTGCTAATTCCCAAATATCCTTTAAACTTTCATCTTCCAATTGAAATTGCACGAACTCGTTCCGTTTCTCATTAACCCCAGGGTGATTTGCGGTGTCACTACGGGCCAAGGTAAGTTCGTTTAAGGACGAAACTGAATAAATTTCTCCAACTCGAGAAACCCCTTCTTGGCTAATAATATTGCCATAAAGTTCCACCTTCGAGTTTAAAGCGTCATACGTTGAAACGCTTACGAGCATGTCGCTTACTAATTTTTCAGACACTGCACAGGTCACTGGGATTTCTCCGTGTCGTCCGTCATTGATTTTCACATGGATTATCTTGAGAGGTGCCATTTCTGTCTCACCAAATGCGGATACAATTTTAATTTTTCCTTCCCCTTCATTTTGAGAATCCTCAATCAGATCAGCCCGGATGACTGAAATCTGCGCTCCAGAGTCGATAATACCGTCGAAGATATTATTACCGCTTTTTAAACTCACTATCTTGAGTTCATCAATACCTCTTTGGTATTCTACAGGCTTTGTGACTGGAACGGTCACTTTTGCCGTCAACATCGATGGAGGCTCCACCATGTCTTCCCTTGCACATGATGTTGTAGCGTCTTGGGCTCCAATATTGCTCACAACTGCTGAAGTTTGTCTTCTTCCTAGCTTAGGACATGCGTTTCTAAGATGCTGAAATGATCCGCAAGAATAACACTGAATCTTCTTCTTCCTTCCCGCTTCATTTTTCGGACTCGTATTACGTTGATGAGTACTCCTCTCGTGAAACTGTCCATATCTAGCAGGAAAATCGAAGTTCCTTTCTTGAAAGCGTCTTCTTTCTTGAAAATGTGAATTTCTTTCCTTATTTACTATATTTTCAGGTGAATGGAATTTCTTCTTGAACCCTCGAACACTTTCGTATTTGTCAAGGAGTTCCGCTAGAGTAGTAGGAGATTTTATTGTGCTCCACTCACACATCGACAAAATGCTCTCGCATTTCCGGAGGTACCTTACGTTTGAATTGATCCGTAATTACCAGATGCTTTAACGTTTCGAAATCCGCAACCTCAAGACCTTGAATCCATTCTTCAAAATAATTTGTCAATTCAAAGGCAAAATCCTTCCACGATTTATCTTCAGTCCGCTTGAGCTGGACAAATTTCAATCGGAAGGTTTCTGGGCTTAGTTTAAACCTTTTTAGCAATAACCCTTTCACGTGGCTGTAGTCATATGCGACAGCCGCTTCTTCTCTAGCAATTAACTGAGTAATGTCATAGGGTAATAAACCCAAAAGCTGTGACACCCAGTCCTCCCTTTTTATGTGAGCATGTTCTGCCTGCCTCTCGAAAAGAACCAGATATAGACTGATGTCTCCTTCTTTAGGATCGAACTTCTGCATCACTCTTTGTAGATCGTATATGTGCTTAGAGTTGCTCGAATTCCCTTCATTTGATGTTTCTGTATTGTGACGGCCTTCCATTTCGAGCCTTAGCTTTTCTAACTCGAAAACAGAACGTTTCTCGAGTTCCATCACAAAACGTCTTTCTTCAGACTCAGCAGCGAGGCGCTTTTCCTCACTTTCAGCCAAGAAACGCCTTTCCTCGGCATTTTTCCGATCTGTTATGATACTGTTTAAAAGATTTTCGGTAAACTCCTGTTCATATTCTTCGCTGTTCAATATTGAGTTCTTTAAATCGATGATTTTGTGTTGCGGCAACACATCTAACCCCAATTCATCTGCCAACACCTTCAAATCCTCCTTCCTTGCTTTCGCGAGATACGCCATCCCAAACAAATTTAACTCAGGAATTAAATTTACGCCACAGAATGCAGAAATAAAAAAAATAAAAAGGTTGGAAACCTCACTCTAAATAGTCTAAAATTATGATTTATATTAACTTTACGCCTTAGCGACAAGCATTCCCAGAAATCCCCGTTTTCCAAAACGAAATAGTTATTCTCTAACCCAATAACACAAAAAGTATCTAGTTCTGATGAACTGTTTCACAATTAACCATTAATCTAATTAACACATGGTGTGCTAAATAAAATTTGCACTGTGGTGCACATAACACGTAAGTGTTCTAAACAAAATGAATAGCATTAGCTTTCAACAAAGTCTACTTTCGCTCCGTAATTGTGTGGGAGTTGCATGAATTAAAAAAATAAAAACTCAGGATGAGCTCTCACCTTCATTTCCAGGGTTCGAAGATCCATGATGACTGCGCCAGTAGTGGTCCGAGGCCGATGGTTGTTGATGAACTCCGTCGTGAAAGTTTAGTAAAAAAAAACTCAAAAGACACAGAGTCAAAATTCTGTATTTGGAGTATATTTTACTAAATTTAATCGATCGTCACGTAAGTTACATGTAGTATAAAGTAGCAATTACATTTGGATAGGCATTCAAAATTGTAACTTTCCTCCCACCGCTGTATAAAATCTTTTCTTGATCTCCTCTGTTCTAAAGATTGATTTTATCTTTTAGTTGTCTTGGTAACTATAACTATTTATTGCTCTGACTTTTTTAATTGGCTTTTGCCGCACTTCCTCGGCTTGAAATCTTGTGGACGTTTCTTTTAATTGAAAAAGCTTTGTTCTTAGGTTGCCAGCTTGGCGTTTTCTATGTAGGGTTGCCAACTTGGCGTTTCACTTCTTGTAAGATGCGAGATGGCGAACCTTACACCTATTAGTCGTAAAGAAGCCTGAAGTAGATTTACCAGGATTGCATTAAAGCTTATGGTCCTTCGCAAAATCCAGAACATTTTGTATTGAACTATTTAAGCTTGCCTCTATGGCGTCAATATTTGATCCGCTACACCAAAGAACAATGTCATCGGCAAATAGTCCAATTTTGCAATCAATAGAAATAACAGTTTCCAATCCAGATATGTAAAGGGCAAAAAGGGTTGGGCTCAGATCAGAACCCTGGGGCACACCCTGCCTGTAACGATAGTAACCAGAAAGTGTGCCATTATATTTGACTCTAAAAAATATATTTTTAAGGAAGTTGTTAATCCACGAAAGAGCCCCGCCCGTCAATAGCAAATTTTTTGTATAACTTATTGATTAACTTATTCCTCCATACTTTGTCAAATGCTTTATCCAAGTCCAATAAGACTGCAAGTGTATGGTTGGTCGGTTTATTATTATGGGCATCTCGCACGTGTTGGGCAAAGTATAGGATTTGATCTTGAGTACCATGCCCCTTCCTAAATCCATATTGTTCACGTGGTAGAAGATTATTAATAGCCAGATGGAAGTTGATGCGATTCAATAGCAATTTCTCAAAAATCTTGCAGACAAAATTTGTCAGTGCAATTGGTCGATAACTGTCTGGGATGCCAGCTGGTTTATTGGGCTTCCTAATAGGGATTACAATAGCACTTTTCCAATTTCTCGGTAGTCTACCAATTTTCCAAGTATGATTAAAAAAATCAAGTAAGAGTTGTTTACCACAAACTCTAAGATTAGTAATCATCAGCCCATGGAACCCATCTGGCCCCGGGGTTTTTTCAGGATCAACTTGTTTTAAGACCATTTCCAGTTCATCATGACTAAAAGGATTATTAAACAGCGGGTTTTTTTATTTAACTTGGCGGCAACGATGAGCTATTTTCCTAGCCCAGACTGCTATTATTTTGTCGTCTTGTACAAACTCGAGATTGTTTACACGACAATAATGCCTGCCAAGTGTTTCAGCCGATTCCCGATCATTTAAAGGTAGAGGGATGTCTTTTGAGTTGACACAGTTTGATGTCTCGTATTGTGGTTGCTCACTATTAATGGCTTTAGCCATTTTCCATAATTTTGTGTTTGAAGTCCTAACATCTATACTCTCACAGATTTCTGCCCATCTCTTTCTTCTATCACTAGCGTATGACTGCTTAATTTCAGCATTCACTCTATTGAGCTCAGTTCTTACAGATATATTGTTATGCTGAAAGAGCTCCCTAGATAGGTCATTTCTCTTGAGAATAAGAAATTCCACAATAGATATGTCATCCGCGAAGTTTCGCTGGAAGTCCTTTATTTTTCCCCTAGGAATTGTAGATTTGGCTGCTCCGAAGATTATCTCCCAGAAGGAAGACCATTGGCGTTCCAAATCAGTGCAAGGAGCCATTTGTTTAATTGCTTGCGCAATCATAGTACCATAGAGGTTCCAATTCGCCTTTCTAAAATTCCAATAATTTCTTGTAACTATTTTTACGTCAGATGACTGGTTAAATTCAATTAGAACAGGAAGATGGTCACTTCCTATATTCTCTAAAGTTTTCCATTTGCATTTGGGGAACAGTTCGGGACTAACAAAGGAAACATCCAAAGCCTCGCTTGTTGCATAGCTATATGAACTATGAGTTGGAGAACCATCATTAATACACATGAATGCTCTATCATCGATAAAATTCGAAAGTTCAACACCATTGTGGTTACTTGTTGAACAACCCCAAGAGGTATGTTTAGCATTGAGATCTCCCATAATAAATGTCAGTTCGTCTGTGGCAAGAGATAGGCCATCGCACAATCCTCGCCCATTGGGAGGTAAGTAGGTGTTGAAAATCTTTATTGGTTCACCATTCCAATTGAGTGAGATACCCTGTATTTCGAGATCACAGTCATCATTGAGTTGATCGATATCGATTGCTTGAAAGTTTGCCTTACGTATTAAAGAGCCAAACCTCCACCTCCTCTAGTAAATCTATCTTTACGAAATATTTTATAACCTTTTAGTTTCAGTTGATAAGCAGCTTTGTATTTAGTTTCTTGTAGTGCAATAATTTGTACCCAATGTTGATCTGCTAGTTTTAAAAGGTGGTCTAATTTAGCTTTAGGTCTAATTTAGCCTTTTTTCATGAAGTAAAAATCTTAACAAATACATCATTAAATAATCATTAAAGTGCCAATGGATAAACTTTCTTCCAGAACCTTCTATAAAAAAAGGCTAATTCCGTATCTGTGGCAACAGATCGAGTTATACTTTGTGTCTGGAGCAGTTCTTATGGTAGACAGAAGTACATATTTCACCCAAAACCCCAGGCTTTATGGGTTTTATTTTTTCCCAAGCGTGAAAACTAATAAATATAGAATATCTTGTGAAGTTTGAAGGGGAAAAATCCTTCCCCAATAACTACATCAGTACCATACCAGTTAACCATTCCTCAACTCATCCTTAATAAATTTTCTGAGTGTTTATATGAAAGCAAGCTCCTGAAGTTTTCTAAGTGTTTCCAGGACTTGATATAATAATTTATCGTGGACATACGGCAGAAAATATTGGCCATTAGTTTCGCGATTTATACTTTCCTCTTTAAACGTGAAGTTTAGTTAAAATTCGTGAAGTTTAGTAATTTCTGTCTCCAAAATTTCCAATTTTCTGTCAAAATTTAGCCTCTACAAACATTCTTTATAGCAGATTTAGAATTTCTCTGTATTTCCCTGATATTCATGAAAACTTTTCTTCGAGGTATAATAGACGTATCTTAAGCTAGATTTTTTTTAAATAATATTTTTGTTTTACAGTTTTTGGTTTTTTTCCTCTTTTTTTACCCAGAAGAGAAAAAAAAATCTAGGATTATATTTCAGTTTTAAGGACAAATGAAACGAATATAAGTCATTTCATGTCAAACCGCACAGTACACAATGCTACCACTTCTGATTTTCTTAAAACTCGGATAATTTGTTTGTCAGCCATATACTATAAAGAATTCTGGAAATATTTAGCTTCCAGCTTGCAATAGTTTATATTAATTTCAAGTTTGAGAAATTGGGCAGTTTTCATGATTTTAGACTCATTAAATGTGTTTTTAGAAAACTTTTTATGTACCTCTGGACCTAATCCAATCATACTGAATGACAGCTTATTTTGTAGAAAAGTATACAACCCTTCTAATGACGTATCATATGACCTTTCAAGTGACCTTTTCAAATTCAAGGTAACTATATTTACCTTTGACCTACAATTATAAAAATAAGTGTTTTTTTTTTATTATTTTATATATGTCAATGGTACACTTTTTATCTTTGCTTATGAAAGTTTCTAGTAGGGACACGAAAGCATTGCAATCCTTAAATGGATTGCAGCAATAACTTTTTTTATTTAATTCAGTCATCCAACCAGTTAAGAAATTTAAATTCAAATTCATAACTGAAACGTAACAAAGACCTGTTAAAGTTCGATTGACTAAACGATTCTTGTCTTATTTTGATAACAGTAAAGAAGGTTCTAATATCCTATCGAGAACTGAAATTACTTCCAATTAAAGTGAATCCATGAATTAGAATTGTGAACATGAGTTCTACATGGACAAACAGAACGAAGCTTTTTCGACTCTTTACTGAAACCTCCTGTGATAGTAATCGCAATTAAGTGAAAGATCAGTTTTCGATAGATGTGTTTTATTGTTTTTGTTTGGAATATTATTTCTCTATGAATATTTTTTTTTTTCATGAGTGTTTCAACTTGAAACTTTCAGAAAACGAAGTTAAATAATGTACTTTTAACTTATTTTTGGAAAAGAAAATAACGATATACTTTTTGAAATTCAATTTCATAGCTATGAATTTCAAAACTTTCAAGGTGACCTTTCTGATGATAAATTGCATGGAACGATGAGTGACCTTCGTAAACTCATTCATAGTATTATGTAATAAATCATAAGAAATGTTATACTTTTTCTATAAAATAATCCCTTGTTCAACTCAATTGGACAGCCCGGTCAAAAGTTACAGGTATTTATCAGTGCTGTGATTACATACTTCTATTTACACTCATTGCCATAAAAATTTGCGCACCAAGAAATAATTGTGGGATCGTAACGAAACTTGGCATGAAGGTGCATGTCGGCCAGATATGCAAATGATTAGAAATGCAGCGTGATTGCGCATTGCATAATGCCACTAGAGGGCGTTGAACTGCGTTCTCCTTGAAGTATAAAACAAGTAAGCAGAGCTTGTTTGGGTTTTAGTCTTAGTCTTTTGCAAAGGAAACGCTGAGGTAGACATGCCGTTACGCCGCCATCGAAGGCAATATGATCAGCTGTCAGAGTTCCAGAGGGGAAGAATCATCGGGATGATGGAAGCTAAGTGGTCATCAGCGGAGAGTAGCTCGTCAAGTAGGCAGTTCTGATTTTACTGTGAGGAGGTGTTAGGACCAGTGGACAGAAGAGACGTCATTTACACGTCGACCAGGCTCAGAACGCCCTCAACAGACCAATCGTCGAGAAGACCGTCACATCATACGAAACGCACGCATAGAGCCAACTGCCTCATTGGCCGCTATCCAGACCCAGGCAGCACCTTTACTACGGGCCCCTGTGTCTTCCCGAACCATCGCAAGGCGCCTGGCTGAAGGACATCTGGTATCTCTGCGCCCATTACGTGTGCTGCCAATGACACCCACCGACGCCTCCGTTTGAAGTGGTGTCGCGCACGACGGGATTGGACTGCAACGGAATGGAACCAGGTCGTCTTCAGCGACGAATCTAGATTCAATTTGAGCAGTGATGACAATCGTGTTCGTGTGTGGAGGCCCCTTGGTGAACGCCTCAGTCCTGCCTTCGCTTTACAGCAACACACCTCTCCCATAGCTGATGTTATGGTATGGGGTGCCATTGCTTTCGATACACGGTCACCCTAATATTGATCCATGGCACAATGACAGCACAGCGGTACGTCCATGACATCCTTCAGCCACATGTGATGCCACTCATGGCAGGGCTCCCAGGAGCCATTTTTCAACAAAATGCTCGGCTAACAGCAAGGATGTCACAAGACTGCACCAGCCACATTTCCACCCTTCCCTGGCCTGCTCGATCCCCAGATTTGTCACCAATCGAGCATATCTGGGATCATTTGGGACGACAAATTGGACACCCTACGAGTTTGGTCGAACTAGAGACGCGTTTACAGCAACTGTGGAACGAGATGTATCAGGACATCATACGGAACTTGTATGCCTCAATGCCCGTTCGTATCGCATCGTGCATTCGCGCTAGAGGAGGTCCAACAGAGTACTAAAACTTCCGTTTATTTGTACTTATTTCTGCAATAAATTATCATTTTTCTTTGATTTTCTAATCACTTACTTATTTCAAAGTAGTACTTACATGTCTAAAATTTCGTTTCATTTTGACGACCTTTTCTTGGTGCGCAAATTTTTATGGCAAAGAGTGTACTTTGAATATTTTTTAAGTATGAATCCATGCGTGTCCTACTATGAAACTTTCAGAAATCAAAGATAAATAATACCTTTAGAATTTCTTGTTTGTGAAAAGAATTAAAAATGCATATTTTTTGTAATTGTAAGTAAAAGGCCAAAAATTACCTTGAATTTTAAAAGGTCATATTATACGTCTTTAGATAGGTTATACATTTTATTTTTCTACAGAATTAGCTCTCATTCAGTATGATTGGATTAAATCCAGAGGTACAGAAGATTTAATAAGTTTAAAATTATGAAAAATTGCCCAATTATTCAAAATTAAATGTAATATACGTAAAAAAACCCATTCGAAGTTGGAAGCTAAAAATTTCCAGAATGTCTTAACTATATTTGGGAAACAAGTTAGCCAAGTTTTAAAAAAATTGGAAGGGGTTGGATTGAAAATGAATATTCTCTGTGTTGCTTGACATGAAATGACCCATATATGTAGACTTTATAGTTTTAAAGGATATCCATGCAGTATACAAATCCTGTTAAGAAACGGCAATAAAACTGCAGAAATTTCATTTAGACTTCCTCAAATTAATTTAAAGCTTGTCTTGAGAATAAAAGTCACGTTATCGGGCCAAAGGAAAATAAATTAACATTATTACCTTCCGTGAAAAATTAATAGCTATTGTGACAAGAATGCCATATCGAAAGCTACAATATACAAATTATTCTCTTAAGTTTCAGCTAATGCCTTTTTTCAGTTGCTGTAATATCAATTAATTTCCAGTTTTATTCCACCGCAAAAATGATACGAGTAAAATTTGTAATGCTAACCTCCACGGCTTCTGCCTTAGTAAGAATTACAAACGGCATGTGGGCTATCCAAAAGCAAAACAATTTGTTTTTGCTAAATATCTTGCTGGAACCTTCCAAGGCTTGCAGGAACACTAAAAAGATATTGCAGTTAAGATGCATAAACTCTGGAAATATAATGTAAAGGCACTTTCTACGGTACTGTAAGATTACCAAAAATCGGGAATTGGGTTAATTTGGCTAAAGTAAAAACGTCGAAATCGCGCAAAAATAACTAGATCCATATATGATTCTATATAGAAGTTTTTCTAAAAACATCAGATTTCTCTATTTGCAACAAATGTCGCAACATAGAAAATCTTCTACATAAAAAAAATTAAGTTTAATAAGATATTTAAGAATAAATAAATGTCTTTCATATCCTTGCATTTGCTTTTAATACGACATTGTCACAATCCTTTCCTACTCAAATCAAATCTATATTCTCAACCAACTTTTACTTGTCTAATCTCAAATAATCTAATCTAAAATGGTATATTAATTTTTGTTCAGCTTCACGTTAATCATACCTCGTCTCTTCCCACAAGTGCTGCTTGTTCTACATATGACAATAAGCAGTAACACAACGAACTACGAAAAAATTATTATTACACACTACCCTAGAATAATGGACCGGACAGCAAGATGTGACAGTATAAGGGAAATAATACATGCTTAATTAGGGGATTGTTCCCCTCGTGCTGCAATTACACTAGCAACCCTTCTAGGCATACTTTCAACAAGATTTTGATACACAGCTATGGATATTTGTGACCATTCCAGCTTCAAGAATGTCGTCAGCTCAGCTGTAAGTTTTAGACGTGGTTCCCTGGTCCGTAAGCGTCGCTCTAACTTGTCCCATAAATGTTCTATGGGGTTTAGGTCGAGACTCTAAACGGCCAGGGAAGACGTTTTACATTCATATCTTGATACCACTGCTTGACAGAGACTGCAACATGACATGGAGCGTTTTCATCCTGGAAGTAACATTCGTCCATTCCATAAACTTGGCAGAGCGTAGGAAGAACCTGATTGTCTCCAAAAGGTTCATGTAGGCGTCGGCGTTCAGTTTACCAGCAAAAACATGCAAAGGTCCCAGGCCATACCACGGCAAACGCCCCCAAACAAGTAGTCGAATTTTATGCAATTCCGCTGGCGTCCGGTTCATTATTGCAGGGTAGTGTAATATGTATATACATCTTCTAAAATTGTTCAAAATATTGCCTCATAATCAGTAGAAAATAAAGTAGGAAATTCTTCTTAAAGTTTATGTACAAATATTTTCATCAATTAATATAAGTAGCAGTCAGCATAAATTAATGATTTATTTTGAGATGGCTTTGACAAAAATATCCTCTATAACGTAATCCAAAAAAAATTTGTATATATATATCGAAGAACCAAACAGCCGGGGTGCAATAAACCAGAAAACGAAACTCGAAACTACCCATGTAAGCTCGCTGAAGCTGTAGACATAGCATGGTAAGCAATGTAATTTCAAGAACACAGGAATTTCAAAACAATTACAACAAAAATGTTTTAAAAAAATGATAAAAAATGAAGAAATGTTGGTGGATCAGGGCGTCATCAAGGAGGAGCCTGATGTACCACCATGATGTATTTACCAGCATACCACTGGACAAATTGCGAGATGTTTTAAACTATTGTTATCATGATTTTAAAAACTTAACTGTTCTGGATTTTGAGGAATGGAAGTTTTTGGTTAATTATTGTATTTTTAATCATTTTATTTTTAATGGTGAGCATATATACACTCAAGTTAATATAGCATTATAATGGTGAGCATATATACACTCTGTATATATAAACCAAGGTTCTAATTTTTCTTCTATTCTTGCTAATTTATTTCTTCATCATTTTGAAAAAAAACTTTTGCCTTCAGATAAATACTGTCTTTAGATTTATTGATGATTTAATTGTTTTTAATCGTGCAACTATTCTAATATTTGGAAATCTACCTATCCATGACCTTTCTTTAGTTAAAACCAATCTAGATAACAACACTACTAATTTTCTCGACCTTAAAATTTCTGTTTCAAGCGGCAAAGTTGACATTAATGTCTACGATAAACGCAACGATTTTAAATTTCCAGTCATTAAATCAATATTTTGGGATTCCAATATTTCTAAAAGAATCTACTACAATACCATTGCTGGTCAATTGGTACGTTTCAGAAAAATTTGTAACTCTGATTCAAACTTTCTATTACAATGAAAATATCTAAAAAACACACTTCTTAATAATAAATACCCTTTTTCATACTTTAATACTATTCTTGGAAGATTTATTAATATCAATAATTACACAACCGATGAATAATTCTTTTTCGTAATTTCCTCAGAGGTATGTGAGTTGCTTTTCAATTTTATTTTACTGTTTCTGAATATATTTTGAATAGGGGCTGGGGATTTTATTCTTATATTTATTTTTCTGATTTTTCTTTTTGTCTTTATGGACTTGTTGCAATGGAAGTTTGGTGTTTATTTACTTGGATTGTGTAATTGTTGGCGATTTTCAGGCTTGGTGTTGTTGATCTCCCGGCTGCTGCTGCGTGTTTGATTTCGTTTTGTTCCTGCTCTGTTTTGGTGTTTTGTTTTTTCTTTTTGGTGGTGTTTGGGGGAGTGTATGAGCAATTTTTTCAGCCTAATGCTGCTCATATGTAGAAACACCATTTTATGTTGTCTGGGTCAGGCTCCTCCCCGATGATGCTCTAATCCAACAACATTTCTTAATTTTTTATAATTTTTTTTAACACTTTTGTTGTATTTTTTTAAATTATATATATATATATATATATATATATATATATATATATATTTATATATATATATATATATATATATATTTATATATATATATATATATATATATATATATATATATATATATATATATATATATATATATATATATATATATATATATATATATATATATATATATATATATATATATATATATATATATATATATATATATATATATATATATTACATCACAAATTTTTTTTATTAGTTGATTATAGTTAGCAATTCCAAAATTTAATTTATCTGTTGATAGCAAAATTTCCTGTTCAAATTTTCTCGCCTGTACATTTGAAAAATATTATTAAAATAATATTTTTAAAACTTATTTTATTTTATACATTTTATCCAATACATATTTTTTCGTTTCAATTTATTAAATAAAGCATTTTAGAGAAAGAAGTTGGATTTAAACTTTACATAAAAGTAATTGATTTTATTCTATTCATAGTGCTGTATATTTTCCTTTACTTTTATTCTATGCTGATAATACAAAATGTTGATAAATTAAACTCACACAATATCAATTTACGATACCCTGCTCTGAATTTCTTTGAGAAAAAATGTACTTTTCTCTTCTTAGTCAAAGTAAATGTTTTTTGACTTCGTAGTGCCATTAACAGATAAATTTCTGTGAATTATTAGGCAGCGCTGAGAAAATATTTGAAAACATTTTTTTAAGTATGGCATGGTAAGTAATATCACAGTCTACATATTTATATAATCTATTTAAAAATATTGGAATTCAATGATGAACATGCAAACCTTCTGAGAGATTTTGTCCTGAACTTTAAAACCCTTGTATACAAGTTTTGTTAGAGTAAAATTAAATTTACTTTTATACCAAATTTTAAAACACTGCACAATTCGCATATTCATGCAAATTATTATTCTCAATAATTCCAAATCAAACATTCACAGTTTAAATATGTAATAGTTATCATATTATCATAACTAAAATACAATTCACATTACTAATGCTTATTTAAAAAACTACGAAAATTCAGAGCTTACTGGATTGTGATTATGATGAAGAATATAAATATCTAGCTTTTGATTCGAAGTTTTTGTTATTGATGTTAGAAAGTCAGTATTGATGTTTTGAGATCAATTTACAGTTTAAAAAATTTTCCTCTCTGAATATATTTACCAGTTATATTTATCAATTATACACTTAAAAATATCTTCACCGTACGTTTAATACCTGATTAGTTTACTCTCTGGTGCTTTTACTAAACATAAATTCCAACTTAAAAACAAACATACTTACAAATATTGAAGGGATATCCATTCCTGGAGCTCTCTTTGAAAGGAATAACACCCGAATTCCCGAAAATACTCAGAAACCTGAATTTCTTTCCGGGTAAAAGCTTACTGCGTGCACTCCTTTCAAATGCATATTTCAGGATTACCAGAACACCAGAGACTGTCAGAATAGCCCACAAACTCAAAAATACTCTTCCAAGACCCTCAATTTGGAGTAAAAAATCCAGATTCAGTGCACTGATTATTGAAGAACCCATGCTGGACGTGTTGCCGGGACGTCTATAACAGCACTTTGGAAC
This sequence comes from Metellina segmentata, assembly GCA_947359465.1. Classification (NCBI taxonomy): domain Eukaryota; kingdom Metazoa; phylum Arthropoda; class Arachnida; order Araneae; family Tetragnathidae; genus Metellina; species Metellina segmentata. The sequence goes on from OX375875.1 coordinate 58,800,466, forward strand.
ACTTTTTTCAATGACAGCATATTGTGGGTGATAAGAAATTGTTTCCCGGTGAAAAGGCATCTACGTAATCATATATTGAAATGACCTTTGTGCTGTTGAGTTTTTCGACCTTCACTTTCCTGCCCATGCAGAGTTGTTAGATTTTCAAAATTATGTTCAAATGAGATGTTTCCGTCTTTCTCTCCCATGGACGTGATGCTAATTTAAATTTCACGGTCTGGTATAATATTTAAAACTCGTCGACTATAAAATAAGAGTAAAAAATTTTTTCTTTCTCTAATCTGGCTAGCCATTGACTCTTAAACTAATCGCACCTTTCTCCGTCACATTAAAGTACGGTCAGGATTAAGTACAGTTAATTAAATGCAGAACCTCTAACACTTAACCCGTCACGTTCCAGCACAGATGTATTACTGTTCTATCTATTCCTATCAAAACTGACCATCACTGATTAATCGCGCATTCTTGCATCCAGGAAGGAGCGAGAGTACGCTTATGAGAGATTATGGGAAGGTATCAGTTCAGGGAGAGCGCCCATTTCGAAAAGAATGAGTCGCGACGAAGGATAGCCTAATGACTGGTATTCTACAATGACTCCTCTCGACTTACGTGGTGTTGTCCTCGGATCTTTCCCTTCAGGATTGATCCCAGACCGTTGATATCCCTTTGTGTTGCTCCAAAGCGACTTTAATTGCAATACCTATATATACCTATCTCTCGACTTACACCCCTAGTAAAGGAATCTGGTGTTGTTTACAATTTATGAGGAGGGTCAATATTACATAGGATTTTGACGGTCGATTTGTTCGGTCGGGTGTTTTGTAGCTACTGGAAGCGCATGATACCCAGATTCAATCTATATCTATATAAATAAGAATGGAGTGTTCGTTTGTACATTGAATATTTTCGACCCATTTCAAGTTTTCCATCCGTTTTGTACCCTTCTGGTTACCGTTTGGTGTCTGTCTGTCTGTGCTTTATACACGTCCACACGGTTTAATATATCTTCATGGAAATTTGCATACAGTGAGTACTTATCTTCTTTTAGTGACTGAACTTGGTTGCGAAAGTTTGTCTGTCCGTCTTTCTGTTCTATTTATTTTATACATTATTTTATACGTTATTTTATACATTATCTATTAGCTTAGTTGAATGCAATATAAAACATTAATTTATTGTTATATTAAGATGAGTAACATGCTAAAATAACTGAGTAAGTATACTTAAATCAAATATAATTTGGTAGTTTTGAAAAAATTGGAATGTACATTGAGTATTACGATTACTTCGATTTGCTTTTCCAGTACTGCTAAAAAAACAATTGTTTTTCAAAAATAATTATTTTTATGGAATTTTGGCTCCAATACTTCATTTATTTCGACTCCTATTTTTGTTCTTTGAGCAATGTTAACGATTTCCGAATATTTGGGACAGGCGATATTTTTCAACGAACGGGAATAAAACGGATACTCGTGTTTCTTTTGCTCTGAATTAATTCCGCATTTCTAAATTTTGTGCACTTTTAGTTGTAAGTTGTGGCAACTGTGCGAGATCAAGAGATAAAAATGAATCATAAATTAATGTCTCTTGAACAAAGCCGACCAACCGGTCGAGTGTTCAAGGTGTTGACCTCTGGATCGGAAGGTTCCTGGTTCGAATCCGGGTCAGGGCATGGATGTAAATTGTGCTGTCCTTTGTTAGGGACAATGATGGTCCACCCATTGGGTGACCCTTCACAAGTGACCATCACTTCTGGCCTTGTATAAGGCTACAATGACTTCGGTCAATTATGTACTGCATTGTATCATGTATTGTATTTGTCTTTGCAATCTGTACCCAGCCTTGCCATTGGAAATTTTTAAAAAGTATCTCTTGAACAACTTTTTCCGACATATTTTATTTTGTTTTATTTTGCTGCTTTCTGTTTAAATTTATATTATTTTAATAAATTGTGTTTCTTTTTTCCTCACACACAACACAATCACAAAGTATTTGACTTAGAGTGGCAGGTAAGTCAGAATAAAACAAATTGTAAGTGTAATTATATCATTATTGAAAGAATAATGTCGTTGTTAAACTAATAATAATGTTTAAAAAATCCTAACTAGAACTTTTCAAACATTATAAAATTCTTTGTCGAAATGACAGGAGACATTACAAAATTCCACAATGTCGCATGCCGGATGCAAGAGTGCCACAAGTAAAAACTATTGTTTTGTTGACTATGAGTACGAGAGCCCTCACCGTAAATAATCGTTTTTATTAATTGAGTTGAACATGAAAATAACTTAAGAAAGGGAATTCCAAATTTCCCTTAAAATCTTCTTTTGTAGTAGTAACCTTAATGTCACCTTTCGTCATTTTGTAGCTTTGTCATACCGCAAGGGTGCGATGTATATGAAATGTATTATGTGCATGATTGAATATGCATATGTAGGATTTGTATCCTACGTAAGTGGTAGAAGTTATAAAAATGACGAAAGGTGTTAAAGTATTATTTTATTCTACGAAAAACGTAAGTCAATATATATATTTTCATCATCTCTTCAATCTAGAGTAAACCAAATTAAACCGAGTTAGGTCGGGTATTTTGCTAGTTTTATATTATAAAAATAGATAATACTAAATTTACCGACCTTTTGATCTGTTTTTACGGAAAAAGTGAAAAAAACATCAAACAAAATAAGATATTATCGGGTCAAACCATATCAAACGGCACAAAGATGTGGTATTTTTTCTTGTTAAAAAAATACAAACAATTTTAGTTTTTTTGTTGCAATTTTTAATTTTTTTTAATTTTTGTGTTTAAAAATTTAAACAATTATTACTGATTTAATTGTTTGAAAATTTATTTTTCAATCAATTATTCATGAACTACTCACTAAATCATTTAATCTAATAATTCAGTAAAAAATAACAGAATTTATTTTGTGGATAAATGTTGGAACTTTTCATCAAATTTGACTCTCCTGGACCGCCATAAAAATGTATAGGTTTAATTTTTGTGCATTTTTATTGTAAAAGAAACATTAGTTTAGTGATAGAATAATGTTTAAATTATCCATAAACACATATGGGTTATTCCATGTGAAACCGCACAGAAAAGGGTCATTTTCGTCCAGACTCCTTCCAATATTTTTTAACTTAGTAACCTTTAGCGTATTCTGTAATGCTACATGACCTTGTGGTTTTATAGAATACGCTATTAATCTTATCTTTCAAATTAAATATTATAACCCTAAGTTTCGTAAAAAAAGGCGTTTATTTTATTTAAAGCAATTATAGTACGTTTAAAATTGAATATAAAGTTCAAAAACAGATTAAAAAAGTCATGTAGTATATCCTAAAGCTACTACTCACATGTACGTATTTGTTTAGTGCATCTGTATTTTTCTAAAAGGTTTGCCTGATTATATCTCATTTCCCTCTAAAGTTTCAATTCATTCAGTCATCTCGTCGCTCACCTACCTAAATCTTCCCATTTACCTGGGTTTTCATGCGCTCCATCTGTAGTGCCCCTCAACTAGCCTGCTGCATCCCCAATAAAGAAGAAGCGTGCGCACTCTACATACTGTCAATTGTGGGTTGTTTTGTTTATCACAGCTTTCATACATACACAAAACACCTTTAAGATAGGAAAAGCCTCACAACAAAACTTATGATGTCACACAACGTGAGCTTATCCCATGTTATTTTCAATCGGCTGCACTTGTTTACCTTTACGTGGATACGATACCATCAGCCGCATACGCTACCTGCATTTCGAACTTTCAAAAGCAATTAATATATTGAATAGGGAAATGGGGATCCTCTTTTCACTCCTGTTTCTGAAAATTTAGATGCTTAAATTGAACTGATGTGAGATTATTGATATCGTGGGGTGAACATTCAAACAGTATGCATTGACATTGCACATTACTGAATATTAAGTTATGAGTAACGTAATTATTTTTACTAACACACACACAATGTATTAATTTTAAGTTCAATCAATAACGCATAGAAATTCATTAAGTGTATATTTATATACACTCGTTGAACACATAATATTCGCATACAAAGAAAATTTAATTACCCGAGATGTGTGAGGCCGAGCATTACCGTGTTGCAGAATTATTGGTTACCTGGATTGCCCAACACAACATACACGTCTCCTAAGAGTTTTTAATGCCTCTATGTAACGTAAAGAATCCAGGCCAACTCAGTTTCCAGGTGGTCAGTCATGTTTGGCATCCCAGAACACTGCCAAAGGCATTTTCTTTCCTGAGGGTGGTGTTTTGAATCTTTTTGACTATGGTCAACCATAGTATGCATTGACATTGCACATTACTAAGTATTAAATTATGACGAACGTAATTATTTTTACTAATGCATTGCATTAAATTTAAGTTCAATCAATAGCGCTTATAAGAATCTATTAAATATATTGATATATACTCGTAGAACACATAATATTGGCATACGAAAAAAAATTTATATTCTCAACCTGTTCAAAAAAATCCTCAGTAGCAAACTAGAATATTTAAATGGAAGATACACACATTTCGAGAAATTATTAAAGATCAATCAATAGTTAGTGCACTTCTACATACAAAGAAAGGTGTAGTGCGTAATGGTATCAGATGTGGACTATTAATGTTACGCGAGCTCGCAGAAAAGTTGTCGTGCTCTTTTGCCTCAACAATTTAACACCTTCTCACGTCAACTTAACTTCGCTGTTGTGTATTTTGTTGAACCTGAAAAATCTTTGACTTTAATTCCATATACTTACTCCCCCCACCCCTCAATTGGAAAAACATGGCCTGTGAAACAACGTTTTTGTTAAATCTAATCTGCTTTTCGAATCATGTGTTAAGTTTATCAAATCCTGTAATTTTAGTTACATTTTTTTTCATTGTTTTTTTGTTAAATTAACTTATTTCTGTAAGCCCCGTGTTGTACTTCTGAGGTGTACGGGTTAGTTTGCTCTTGTCCAATAAAAAATAATAACTTATATTTCTAATAACCAAGAAAAAATGGAAAGTTACGATAGAGGACCTTTAATTATATCACTACTTTTAAAGTAACCTCTTCGTTATTAACCTTAACTCCTATCTTAAGTATAACTTTCTTGCTCTCATTTATATTTATTGTTAATGCTCCTTACCCAGTGTGAATGAATAAAAATCGTCCCTCCGTTATGTAAATTTCTTCTATGTTAATTTGATATCATTTTTGATGTGTAAATAAGCTGCTTTGTAGTGTGTGCAAACGTGATATACGAGGGTTGGCTGATAAGTAATGCACAGTAGCACGTTGCTCGCAAATTAAAAAGGGTAATTAAATGAAACAAACATGGCATGAAAATACATTTTAAATGCTACAAATTCTTGCATTTATTGTACCACGTAGTCAGTATTTACATCCACATTTCTCCCTAGGGTAATCCAGCTGTCTCATCCCTTCAATAAAGAATGCCTGTCATCTTTCCTTGATCACTACATTACTGCGTCTTTGAGTTCATCCTCTGTGGTGCAATGAATACCATTGAGATCCCTTTTTAAATTTAGAAAAAGTGAAAATCGTAGGGCGGTCAAATTTGTGGATTTTTGAGGGTGTGAAATGAGTTTAAATTTCAAGTTCACAAGAGTCTTGGTGGTTGCCCGAGATGTGTGTGGCTGAGCACTACCGTGTTGCAGAATTATCAGTTAGGTCAGCTGTCAAACACGACATACACGTCTCCAAAGATGTTTTAACGTCTCTATGTAACGCACAGAATCCGCGGCCAACCCAGCTTCCAGATAGTCAGTCATGTTTGATATCCCAGACCATAGTCAAAGGAATTTTCTTTGCAGAGGGTTGTGTTTTAAATCTTTTTGACTATGACTATCCATAGTGCCGGTGTTCCATGTTCTAGCGTTTATCTTTTGCGTCGTCGTGATGCACTCAAGATTCATCTCCCGTCACAATATTGAAAATAAAGTCATCACCTTCGTCACGATAACGTTTCAGAAGCTGTTAATTAAGATTCTTCATTGACGAGATGAGACAACTGGATCACCGTTGGGAAAAATGTTGTAAATAGTGACTTTGTGGGAAAATAAATGCAAGTTTTTGTATCATTTAAAGTGTACTTTTATGCCAAATTTGTTTCATTTCATTAACATAATACTCGTTTAATTTGCGAACTACGTACATTACGTATCAGCCGGCCCTTATGTGTTCTATCCTATCAAAGTTTCATGCACTCTTTTATTTTTATTTTTACTCCAATCCTGTGTGACGAATTTTCCAAAGTTTCATGCACTCTTTCATTTTTATATATACTCCAATCTTGTGTGACAAATTTTCCCCTGAATCCTAGAACTTGTACTACATTTTCAGACTGATCCCAACACCGCTGGTGTGATGTCATCCACTGGCATTTCATGTTGGCAAGCGATAAATTCCGAAACAATATGTGGGAGGTTCTCATGCTATCGGACTTGCCAATAAATATCCAAATCCGACTGAAAACAGTTCGCGTAAGTAGTTCTAATAAAGAAATTGTTGGTACTCGGTATAGTAGAGTTCGAAATAGTACCGGATGCACGAAATTCTTTGGAAATCTGTACTCTGTAGAAACACTATTCGTACAATTGTCGAAAACAAAAATAAAAAAAATCATGAAGTATTACTTTTACTTGTTATTATTAAAATGATGGGACTTGTTCCTACATTTTAATATTGTAGAGGTCATTAAAATGAAGAAAACCGGTATTGCAATAATCACGATTTTGTAGGCATCACATCGAGTGAAATATGTAGCAGTTGAGGATTTTTTCATCAAAATTTTCTATTTTAACAAAATGTGAAAACTTTGTACATGTAAGGTAGAGAGACTTATTTGTGTGTGGATTATTATTATGTTGAATTATTTCATTTATTGTACGTATATACATTTTAAAAGACTAAATTATCTAAAAAATTACAAACATTGAAAAAATAAGAGGTTAATGAATTTTAAAACTTTCGTTTACTTATGCTGTGCATAGTTAGATGAAATAGTGAAACTGTTTCATTAAATAAAAAATGTATGCAACAATAGTTTAATTCGGAGACTTTCAACTTTTTTCATCACCATGGTGCATATAAACTTATCAATAATAAATGTACTGTATTTTTGGCAATCTAACAAAAAATTGGCACAATTTTGTTTGATTTGCAAAAATTATAATTACTTATGCTTTTTGCGTCAAATTAGATGTTTAAAAACTATTTTCGAAACAATTTATTTAGGATACTTGTGTAATAAAAAATAACACTCAAAATTATTGATATTAAATGGTAACATATATGGAAATTATTGGTGAAAACTCTCGTCAAAAGTTCATACATTTTGACAAGCGTGATGAACATAGAAATGAAATAAATCTTACACCTGTTAAACCGTTTCACAATATGTGAGGCTCACCATTACACTTCTTGTGTTACGCAAGTTGAAAATCATCATTGATTTAATGTATTAAACTATCGCTAAGATGTTTTATATTCTTCTTTAATAATATTACCAGATGTTGCCTGAATTCAATTTGTTAGCTGTAGATAGAGCAGGGATCAAAATAACTGCTTTCCTCTTTCACAGAAAAATGCAAATATATTTAACCGTATGAAAAACATTTTAAACCACGTTTCGAACCTTAAAGTATTTGTGATTTAATTTGGATGTAAATACGTATACAGGTTATATCCATCCATATAATTCATTACACTTATATCGCAATCCTAATGTAGGACAAAATTACATAAAATATCAGGGATACTAAAGACATTTCTAGAGAAGTTTGTTTTGAGTTTGGTGCGGTCATTATCAAATGCCTCTTCTTAAGTTCGTTTCATGTTACGTTGCCTTAACTCAAATAGTGAAAATGACGAAATTAAGGTTAATAACCATTTGCTTTCAGTTCTACCAATAATTTTTACTTGTGGCACTCTCGCACTAAGAATGTGCGATGTTTCCTAATTTTATCTTTGAGGAAAGGATGACAAATATTTTGATACGATATCAATGATTGATTTCTTTTGAAGAACAGTCTTCTTGAAAATTTCATTAAATGGCACGAGAAATAATGAAGAACTTGTTTTAAAATTAAATATTTAGTATTGACAAATCAGAGCCACCAAACTACTATTCTTCTCAACAAAAAAAAAAAAAAAAAAAAACGTTGGTCGTTTTAAGTTTTTTTTATTGCAGTGCTCAAAAACTTTTGACATGTTAAGTAGACCGTAATTTTTGCTTCAACCCATAGAGTAAGTAACCTCAACAATCTTGACCTTCTGGTTATGATTATCCAATATCCTACGACAGAGAATTTTTAATTTTTCAAAAATCTAGCTTATAAATTTTCTATCTATAATAAACCTTCTAAGATCGGCAAAATATTTGTCAAGAAATAATTCTCCATTGTATTAAGATTGAACTAACATTGTTTCCTTTTTATATATAGAGTATTTTTGTATTTTTAAAAGATTGATGGACATAATTTATCCATTAAAACGTGTGCTTTAGATATTGTATTTTATAATGTTAAATACATTTTATTAAAAACATTTTTACCAGATGGAGAAACAAATTTACAAATATAGTTATACGCTTCGAAGTACATTCATTTTAAGATACAGTATTTGCATCTGTGCCATTGGTGTATTTATCTTCGAGTTATGAGTTTATGTTTGTGCGTAATGTGTTTATGTACGCATAATTGGGGTGTACTTCTTTGAATGTGTACAAATTTTTATTTGAAATTAGTAATTTCTACTTTATAATCAATTTAATTTTTACAGTGGTTTCATAATTATACTGTATATACATCGTTTTTCACATGCAAAAGGTGCATTTTCAGCTTTGTTATTCCAACTATTATGAGAAACAAAAGGATTTGCTACATTGTAGTCAAATGCCTGGGTCGAATTCTTATTCTAAGTGGTATAGTGGGTCGCAGTATAAGTACTGGTGATACAACGATTTTGTCTCTCGGGTCGAGGGAATGAAGTGTGAAGTTTCTCAAAATGGTTGACACTACTACCTTCTCCTCCATCACTGCAAACCTCTGACCTAGGAAAAGAAATAAAATACTTCATCGTAATACCTTCTGCATTGCATTTAACAGCTATAAACAGTGAAACATATAATTTAAAAAAAAAAAACATGTTTCTAAGTGAGGAACAATTCAATATTTCAAGTTTAGACTACAAAATATGCAAGTATCTTTATCTTTTTAATATTTATACCATGATATTTTCTTACTGATCGCGCTAAATTTGACCTGGAAATGCATAAAAAAGTGACCATCTAACATCGCTCAAAATTCTTTTGTTTTTATGCGTCCCATCACTCATGGTTCAGTTTGTCCGATTTTTACCTTGAGCCATAAAACCCAAAAATCGAATTAAATTCACATCACTCGTTACTAAAAATAGCTATTTGCCTATATCAATTAGGTCAAAATATTTTACTAACTTCCGAGCCTACATAGTACGCTCATGATATTTATATTGGAAGAAAACATTTTATTTGTTGATGAAATAAAGTAAAATGTTTTAATTTTAATTTTATTCTTTAAACTAGATTGATAAAACAATATTTTTTACGTAGTTATTTGAGTGTTTTGTAGCATTTTCTCAGAACTTTTATTTTTATAAATTTAAGGACTTTAAGGGCAATGTTAAGAATCAGACTTTATTTTCAAATTTTAAAAAATTTCCAAAATTGTAATGATTTTTCCATTTTTTAAGAGGTTTTATCTTAAGCTTAGTATTAAACACACATTCAAACAATGAGAATTTTGTTGATCCTCTTGAACATTTTACTTTCAAAATTTTCCTTAAGGGACATATCTCTGTGTTTTGTTTCTATGCAGTAAGGAGCCATTCAATCCGTATGGAACAATGAAAAGAAAATTTCATAATAAATCGTTGTTTCCTAGATTTAATTTTTTTTATCAATTCATAGATCGTGAATAATATAACAATGACGAATGACTGTTCCCAAGGCAAATTCCCTTTATTATCTGATAATACTTATCAGTGAATGGCCTGCATATATTTTGACACGTTTCGCTTTTAAAAAAATTAGCAATAACAGCTATCGTTATTGTAGTAAAATAAAAAAATGAAACACTAAAATGCCCCTAGACAATTGCGATCGTCTGTAAAGTTTTACGATATTTTGTATTTTGTGGTTTTTGGAAACATTAATGCTAATTTTTTATAAAGAGTTTCAATATTACTATTAATTTCAAAATGAATAATACGTGTTTTCATTACACAAGAACTCAATCAATTGGAAACAATTAATTTAAGGTAATTGCAAATTAATACGAACTGTACTATGTCCTTAACATTACTTAACAATCCTTAACATTTGATACGATGACTTCAAAAATTTGTATCATGCATGTTTAATCACGGTAATAAACATCAATATCCGATGGATTCCATCCTCATGCAGATCTCAAACTTAATGAAATTGCGGTAGACTTTCCAAGGAGTACATAACTGAATGTTTTCCCACACCTTGCCACCAAGAGTTATCTCTAATATTATAAAATGAAGTATGCGTGTGCGTGTGCGTGTGCGTGTGCGTGTGCGTGTGTGTGTGTGTGGACTTTCCTGACAATTATATGGCATTTACAATAATAGCATTCAGCACACAAGTAGTACAAATTTTTTTTAATTTTTCTATACCGCCCAAATTTTAAAAATTTTATCTAGAACACTTTAAAATTAATCTAATGGCATTTAATATTATTATTGTTTTCTTTAGACTGGCAACACTATAAAGAAATGACAGATTCTAAATTTATTTTTTCCTCTTCCGTTTGATTCTCCAAGAAACGATTTGTCAGCAAGTTAAAAAAAATTTAATTGAGGAAGAAAAAAAAATTTAAATAGGAAAATTTAAATTTTTCTATCTCATATATTGTTAAAGATAGAGTAAATATATCAGCGGATTTGAAATCTGCGGAAATTTTCACATTTTATCGATATATAAAACTATAATAATAATAAATAAATAATTATTAAATTTAAATGTTTATTTTTTTTCCAATACAAGCGCCTCTGAGTAGAATGACCTTAGTTTGATTTGAGAAATCAGATTTCATTTCCTGCGCTCAGCAAAACAAATAAAAAACATTTTGACTGACATTGTTTAGTTCTTTTTTGTAAAATCGGGATCGTTCGAGATAGATAGAAATTTTACACCTGATCGATACCTTGCATTTGATTTTCTTTTAATAAACAATTTTTCAATTGAATATTTATATTTTCATAAGAGATTGTGACGTCACGCCGATTATATCTCATCGTAATTGGAATTTGGCCGGATTTGACAATGACGAGGCCATCACGGCGTTGCCCGTGGTGTTGGATTGTGAAGCAAACCATAGTTCATAATATTTATAAATCCACCACGGGCAATAACATATCCATAAACAACACCACGGGCAACGCCATGATGGCTGTTTTCCAATAGGCTACGAACTTCCATTTGATTTGCTTCGCAAACCAAATGGGAATTGTGTAGCAATCATCGAGGGTTAGCGAGCAGTTGTCACACTTGACCCCACGAAAAGAACTGTCCCGGGCAACGCCGTGCTGACCACGCAGTGGCTATTTCACTATAAAGAAGAGCTTAAATAATAAAATTTGTAGAGAGCTCAACAGCTCATTTCTGTTAATATAAAGGCCACTCTGAAGTCTCGATCAAATATATGGGTGGCAAAAAAAAAGTCAGACCACTCTTTCTAGATTAGTAAGTGTTCGCTTTTAATATATTTCTCACATTAAGGGCCTCTAAGACATATTATACGCTTAATTGTTGAACTGAACAAGCCTCCCAAGTCACCTTCTGATCTACGTTGGTTTGTCAAGGGATAGTCTCAATGAAAGTCCTGATATAGTGCTGGACATACTATGGATTAGCTACTTAATATTGGTAAAACTGCTTGGAAGGGCTCGGGAAATTCTACAGCAATCTGATGATAAGTCTAGATCAAGATAAGTAAGATAATCAATGATAAGTCTAGAAATCGGAAAGAAAAGATGAATGAAAATATGTTAAGGTTCTTTCCAGTCTTTGAACAAGGGAATGGGGTGAAGTAGTCCGAATATATTTCTGGTAACATTACTTGGGTGTGCTTTTCGCCATGTATTTTATTAGAAACGTGGATGCAAATAATCAGCACAAGTAAACGAATTGTTTTGTCATATATTTTTAGATGATTATATTTCCTTTAGAGATATGAAATCCATTTATGGGAATATAGATGCTATATTTACTGTAAATACATATGTATTGAAAAAAGATTTAAAATGTGAGTAACGACGTTGTGTTATCAATAGGTATAAGCAATAAAAAAAAGTTTAGCACAGATCTATGCACGGGTCTGCTGGTTTAGAACATTTATGTAACGAGGAAAACTACCTATGCAATTCCTAGGACCAGCAGAAAACGGTATATACGCATAAGGGTGACGATTCACAGAATTTTCTGGTAGGAAGCGGTCCGGGTCGAACTTTTCAGGATTAGGGAAGACATCTTCATCTCTATGTAGGTGATATGGTACCACAATGCAAATAGATCCTTTCGGTATTTCATAACCACCTGAAAAATAAATATTTGTATCGACATACGATTGAACTTTAATATCATCAGCATGAAATAGTAAATTCCCAAGTTTTAGTGTCAGTTGTTCAATTTTTTTTTCCAATGGCGGGTTACAATTGAACAGAAGGCCAAAAAACAACTGCACGGACAGAACGCAATGAACACAGAACAAGGCTATAAAATATGGTACAAAATCTATATGTACCAGTCATCGTCTCCCCCAGTATTGGTAATAAGGATTAGAGTATATTTTCCCAAAGTATGCACTACTGCCTTTCGTGGGTGCTAAAGGAATATTAGAGGGGAACATTCCTGACCCTTGAGGAATAGGGAATTGAGGGGCAATGAGCAGATGTAAAAATCTGAATCCCCTAAATATATTTTCAGCAAACACATATCCACTTGACCAGACAGACACATTAGTAATGCACTGTCTCAAGAATTATACGTTGCAAAATGCAAGTGCAATAGATCGTTCCAAAAGCAAGTTGACATGTCGTAGGATGTTTTAATTAAACAATATTTTACTGTACTCTTCAGATCTTATTTTTCCTACCCTCCTAAGCAAGCATTTTATCGGTGGATTCTGATATCGATGAAATTAGTGTTCTCGATGAAATTAGTGAAAGAAACCACAACAAATGATGCAGTACAAAAAAAATTTATCAACTTTATAGAGGCTTTTGAGTTTTAGGTTGTGAGGATTTTGTTTTTTGTATAAAAATTTTGTATTATGATCGTAAATTTTGAAGATAGTTTGTACGTATTTTGATTGTGAGTGTGTAAGTTCCTTAAAATAAATTATTTCTTAAGTTATAATTTTCTATAGAAATCAACAGGGTTCCCACGGGTGCTTATAAAGTACTTATAAGTGCTTATTTTTACCTTCCATTTCTAAGGGCCCTTACAAGTGCTTATTTTTCATCAATAGTCCTTAGAAAGTGCTTATTTTCCTTTGGAAACAGCCGACCAACCGGTATAGTGGTTAAGGTGTTAGCCTCTAGATCGGAAGGTTCCCGGTTTGAATCCGGGTTCGGGCATGGATGTTTGTAAGCGTATGGTGTAGAGGCGGCTGGTGCACCTTAAATATGTCGCGGCCGAAAGTCCTCACGTTGGGTTGGTGTGGAAGTTTGGAGAGTAGGGTGCCAGCTCAGTTGTTGCTTCGTCATCTGATCGTGGTTCAAAATTAGGAAGTGTTGTCCTCGGATCTTTTTCTTAAAGGACTGATCCCGAACCGTCATCAATAGCCCGTTGTGTTGCTCTAGTACGACGTTAACTAAAATTATCATTGCCATTACCTTTGGAAACAAAATTAGTTTTCAAATGACGATATTTTTTCACAATATTTCTGACCTCTTTTTAGCGGCTGATCGGCGAAAAAAATGGTTACAAGTACGGTTTTGGTGATGATTCGGGAACTGGCTTGCTTGTATGGCAACCTTTGATACGCGATATACAAATCGTCAATCGACTCTTGATGAACACATATATATATAATACACTTTAAAAACTTGAAAACCCATGAAAATCGGTCTATATTCGACTCGTGAGTGGCTCTCGCAATGTACAAAATAGTTGCCCTGATAGAGGAAACTAGAATACAATCATCAAATGTTAATTATTTTTGTTTTATTCAGTTACCCGGGAGTGCAATGTTTAAAAATTTATTATAACTATGGGGAAGTGTATTTTTAAGTTTGTAGTAGGGATGCGACATCGATGTTGATGTTTTCAGAACATCGTTTTTTAAAAAACATCGATGTTTTTAACATCGATGTATTGGAGTCGATGTTTTATTTTTAAATGAAAAAAGTATCGTTATAAAAATTTTAAAATTAACAAAGTAGCATAATTTTCATAATCAGCAAATTGAACATACATATAGACCAAAGTAGGAAAGAGTGAAGGGCCTGAAAAGTAGAGATGTGACACCGATGTTGATGTTTTATAAAAACATCGATGCATTGGAGCCGATGTTGCTAAACCAGTTGTAAGAAATGGGGAAAAAAGTTTAAATACACTGAATCTTAAAAACATCGATGGTTTGGGGGCGATGCATTATCAACATCGATTTTTTAATTTTGAACACATGTTTCAAAACATCGATGTTTTGCTGTCGATGTTGCATCACTACGTGTTAAACTAGTTTTAAGAAATGGGGAAAAAAGTTTAAGTACTCTGAATTTTAAAAACATCGATGGGTTTATTGCAATGTATTATCTACATCGATGTTTTAATTTTGAACATAGAAGTTTCAAAACATCGATGTTTTGCTGTCGATGTAGCATCACTAGTTGCTAAACCAGGTTTAAGAAATGGGGTGAAAAGTTTAAATTCACTGAATTTTATTTTAAAACATCGATGTTTTTGGGTCGATGTATTATCAACATCGATGCTTTAATTTTGAACATCGATGTTTTGCTGTCGATGTCGCATCCCTAGTTTGTAGGTGAATTGAAAACAGTATAAAGATAATTTATTTTAATTAATCTGAGTGGCAACCCAATGTGTTGCAATTTTTTTTAATCCAGTTTTTTTTTATGTTTCTAATTTTTTGTAAAAACTATCCCAGAATAAAAAAAGAAAAAGTTTTGAAGATTTTCGGGGGTGATTCTCTGCTCTGAAAATTTGAAGCAATCGGTTATCAGTTCCGAAAAAAAAACCGCTCGATTAAAAAAAACATTGGAGGAAAAGAATTCAAAAACGTAAACCAAAGTGCTGGAGAACCGAGAATCGTCAGGAAATTTCCTGAATCGGGAAAAGCCGTTTGAAAACTTGAAATTTCGGACTCGCATCGTATTTGGCCGCTAACCGAAAGCGAAAGTAATTTTTTTATGCTTTATAATTTTTTTTTCTCTTTGTATCCGGGTGACAAATACTCAATGGCCGACTGGAATTTCACTCAGCTTTTGTTATGCCATGCGCAATCCGTTTCCATTGTGAGCTTAGATGATTATTTTCAAATTAATTTGTTTCATTAAAATGATGTTTGTAAGCTTTTGGTGTATAGGCGGCTGGTGCACCTTAAATCTGTCATGGCCGAAAGTCCTGTCCATGGGTTAGTGTGGAAGTTTGGAGAGTGGGGGGCCAGCTCGAGATTTCTAGTCATCTGACCGTGGTTCAAAATTATGTGGCAACACACCGAATGGCTTAAGTTGGGCAGTGGCAACTAGTTGAATATCTATTCAATAAAATTGCATTTTATTTTTTTTAACCCTTTTATAAATTTATCAAAGATTTTGCATAACTCTTATGATCTGTTTTGATTCACGGGAAAATATTTTCTTCGAAACTCGTTTAGTCTCTGATCTAGTCAAATTTGACTCTGACGTATGCAACTTGCAATCCTTTTACATCCTTTTAGTAAATTATTAGTATGCCACTAATTTTATTTTATTGAAACCACCGATGTGCGAATAAATGAATTTACTTCTTATTTTCATTATGAATTTATGAAAGTGTATTGTAAAATAATTACTGGGGTGAGTAACTTCCATTTCATAAGCAGGCTGAATCTGCATAGACAACAAGGTAAGTACAGTAATTTCAAAAACAAAAACAAATTGTTAATAAAAAAAATTAGGAAATTTTCAAAAATGAAAGTGTTGGTGGAACAGGGTGGAGCCTGACCCAGACAACACAAAATGATGTTTCTACCTATGAGTAGCAATATTGCTCATACACTCACCTAAAGACCATTAAAAAGTAAAAACAAAACAATATGAAAAGAATACGAAAACGAAATCAAACTCGCAACAGCAGCTTTGAGACCAACAACACAAAGTCCGGTCCTCATCAAACTGTACTCTTTCTTTCCCTTTTTATAAAAGCAAATGCACTGCGAAGAGATAGAAGAAAAACATCCAAAGTTTTTTTCTTGCGGTCTTCATTCTATAATTTGTTTATGTTATATTATTAATACATGTACACGTGAATGCCCATATATTAACTGCTGAATTTTGTAAAAATCAGACAGCTTATTTTGAAAAATCTCATTTTGTGTGGCATTATTTGGTATAATTTTTAGAAAATAGACTTGAATATTAAATTTCTTACATAATACTGTTCTTATAAGATTAACTGATCAGAATCTGTAAGAGCATCCCCATTTGGTCGAAAGTTAGGTATTACATTGTATAATACGGTTTCTTCGATGTTTTATTTAAGTCCTTATAAAGTTCTTATTTTGTCCTAGAAAGTGCTTAGAAAGTCCTTATTTTTAGTTAGAAAAAAAGAGTGAGAACCCTGATCAAAGTATTAGTTCTTGTATTAAAAAAGGGTGCATTTTTATAATAAAATAAATATCTCTGGTGTAACATCTAACTGAAAACTTAAGCATGCAATTCAGTGCTTATAACATCTACCCACGCTTTCGATAGTGATGACCTTGAAAATCTGAAGTAATTTAGATCAAACCTTGGAGACTTGAAGAACATGTGTAAAGTTAATAAGCATGAGTAGATGTTTTAAACAGTGAATTCGAAGCTTAAGTTTTTTTTTTTCACAAGGAAAACTTAAGCATGCAATCCAGTGTTTTATATTATAGGTTCTGCTAACAGAAGGTATCATAACTGATCCCAAAAGAAAAAATTACGAAATATCTGCGATATAAATACATGTTTTGCTTTATTTTTCATTCCTTACTATAAAGGACATTATTTTGCTTTCATGTGTTCACAATTTCAGTACGTTTATTTTGAATGAGATTTTTTCTTTTGATCATATAACATTGAAATCCATACTAATAAATATGTATGCGTTCAATTAAATAATTTTATGTAACTTACAAATATTAGATTCGTCTACTATTTGCCTAGATATTGCAGGAACCGATGGATACAATCTCTGAGATTCCTGCAAAAAAATTTCAAAGGTAATCTGACCGTAAATATAAAGAAAAATAATGGTTGAATGCATAAAAAATTCAAGGCAAGATAAAACAGTATAACCATGCCAAATTTTAAACTTTAATCCATTAACATACAAACCAAATGCAAATAACATTTTAATGAAAGCTTTATATGGGAGATTTTAACAATTGACATCTTTAGAGTTGACAATAGCTCCAATAAATGTATACTAGCGTTGTATAGTTGGGAGGTCAAGTTGGCTATTGAGTCACGTGGTTTTGGAAGTTTATTTGTTAAATTTAGGGGACAGTTTTAATAATGTCTAACAAGCAGCACATACTATCTATCGAAAACTCACCTTAAGAACGCAGTCTAGGTACTTCATATCCTTGAGGTCATCTGTAGTGACTGGTCTATCAACGTCATCTCCAAATATAGAATTTAGTTCTTCAAATACTTTGTCTTGTACATCTTTGTGGAGTCCAAGCAAATATAAAGCCCAGCTCATACCCATTGAAGTTGTATCATGCCCCTATTTAGAAAATTTTATATCAGTGTAAAAGTAAAGCAAATATAATAAATAAGATAGTTAATTGTGTACTACAAGGAAAGGATACATCACTTAATCAAGTTAACTATTATCTATAACCCCCAATGATTAAAATACTCATTTATTTCTCTCTATATTAAAAAAATTTTACCGCCGCCGCCGCAGGATTGAAAACTGTGTTGTTTAGCTCGATTCTTAGACGGTTTCCCGAGAAAGTACTGATCGGAAAAAAATGAAATTAACATGCTTTGTTCTTCATCGTATTCCCTGGATAATTATTAAGATTTTTTTCCGATGCGGCTATTAGTTTAGGTTTTATTAAGTGTTAAAGTTGAAGAAGTGAAATTTCTTCCGCGAGTGAGCAAAACACATTCAAATTTTCAGTCTTCAGTCGTGAGGTTTTTTTTAAGAGTACCTCTCAATGTAAATTTTTAGCTCGTCGAGTTTTTTTTTTAATTTAAATTTGGTTCTTGATAATATTTTTTTGAAATTCAGGAAAAATCGGGACATTTTTGTTACTTTTTTTTTAAACTACCGTATCTATATCTAATTACTATTAGTTTTTAATTTTTAAAATATCGCAGTATACCTCATAATATGCTCTTTCTTGCGGTACTATTATTTTTGAAATCGGTTAATAATTAAATTGGATGCGATCAAAAGTTCGTCATACAAAATTCGGAATCTTTGGATATTTTCGCTACTTATTGTTAAAACCGTTTTGTCTACGGCAAAAACCATTATTTTTTTTAATTGAAAACATCACTGAATACATTACATTACACTCTTTCTTATGGTACAATTATTTTTCAAATTGGTTAATAAATAAAATCGATGCAATTAAAAGTTGGTCATACAATTTTCGGAACTTTCAGATCGTAACTTCCGATACAAAACTAAAATGGTCATATCTCTATAGTATTACTGTTAGTTTTTAATTTTAAAAATATTGCAGTATACCTCAGAATGTACTCTTTCTTACGGTACAATTATTTTTAAAATTGGTTCATAAATTAATTCGATGCAATCAAAAGTTGGTGACACAAATTTCGTATTTTTCAGTTCGCATAGCTGCTTCCGCAAGCAGTAGTGGGTTGCACTTTTGACTATCGGGTTTGCCTGATATCAAATTTATCGTAGCAACAATTGCCATAAAAACTATTTCTTTTTATTTGGCGAGGAAAAAGGCTCGCTTTTTTCCCTCTGTTCTCAAGACAGTTTACCGACAAAGTACAGATCGTAAAGTATGGATATTAACAATGTCTACTTAAAATTGTACAGGGAACAAGATGCAGAAGATTTTTTACTGATGCGGCTATTAGTTTAGGGTGCATTAAGTGTTAAAGCAAAAAAAAAGTTAAATCACTTGCGAAAGAAGTATTGGTTTGGACGGACGCGTAGGATTGCGTAGCAATCCCCGGGGTAGGCGAGCGTAAGCGAGACGCAGCGAAGCCCTCGCTGTGACGTCATGAACCGGAAAGTGAAATCAGCATAATACGAATTATTCAGATAGTTTCACTCTGTGAAAGTAATGTTGGTTTGCGAAGCAAACCAAATGGGATTGCGCAACAATCCCCGGGGGTTGGCGAGCGTAAGCGAGCAGGGGGCGGAGCCCACTAGTATTAAAAAATCATTTTCATGATCAAAATTTGAAAATCTCATTCAATCTCAATTTCAGCTTGTCTTCAGTTTCATCTATCTGCATAATTGTAACCTAATCTAACACTCTATTCTGAGTTTGGAACTAATCAATCACTTGAAAAGAAACTGATAATTCAACGAAAAACAAAAGATATAATAATCTATGATTTAATATGCATGTGGTAATTTTATCTTCACAACGCGTGTGTATCTATCTTCTTGATAAATCCAATAAAATTACATTCGGAACGGAATTCATATTTATCTGTGTGTCCATAAGAGTTATCGTGTACTCAGATAAAGAGCTAGATTACTAACTAGATTTAAGTGTTTGAATTTGGTATTATATAGTTTGTCGTGATGCACAATTATTTATTTGCTACACGAGGGCTAACTAGATCCATACCTATTTCTTTAAACGTATTCTGAACCACTACAATATCCTTACCATGACATGAGTTCGAACTTTGAGTTGAACTATTCAACCGAAGGCCTAAAATCTAACTGATCTATCAGGGCGCAGTTAAGAAGAAATATTATTTGGAAAGAAGTCAAAAGCTAATGTAACCAACTAGTGAGTGTTGTCTGACATCACTAGTATCTTATAGCTACATTATAGTTCTCGTTGGAAACTGAATTAACAATTCACCGCCTTGTTTAACTGTTTGATATCAGTTTACAAGCAATTACGATTTGGAAAATGTTCTCTTTGCGCAATGTGTTAGTTAAATTGAATGTGAAATTTTTGAACACTCAATCCATTTACCAATATATAGTTTTTGGCACTTTTTTCCTCTTAATTATAGTGTTCACTCACGTTAATCATCTAATCGTTAATCATCACGTTAATCACGTTAAACATTGTTCATACATACTTTGTTCATCTTTACATTGATACCACGAGAGAGAGATAGAGAATTCGTATTCTTATTTCCTTATTGCAAGTCATCCAAAACTTAGAAGCTTGCTTTCATTACTTTTTAGTTTTCACAATACACCTTTTTTATCCTAGTTCTATCTCTCTATATTAAAAAAAAGTTACCGACGCCGCCTCCGCAGGATTGAAAACTGTGTTGTTTAGCTCGATTCTTAGACAGTTTCCCGAGAAAATCTGATCGGAAACAAACGAAATTAACAAGGTTTGTTCTTCATCGTATTCCCTCGACAATTATTAAGAATTTTTTTCCGTTGCGGCTATTAGTTTAGGATTTATTAAGCGTCAAAATTGAAAAAGTGAAATTACTTCCGCGAGTGAGCAAAACACATACAAATTTTCAGTCTTTAGCCGTGAGTTTTTTTTAAGAGTACCTCTTAACGTAAATTTTTGCAGCTCATCAAGTTTTTTTTTTTATATATAATTTTACTTGATAATATTTATTTGAAATTTAGGAAAAATCGGGACATTTTTGTTATTTTTTTTTAAACTACCGTATCTATATCTTATTACTATTAGTTTTTAATTTTTAAAATATCGCAGTATACCTCAGAATGTACTCTTTCTTACGGTACTATTATTTTTTAAATCGGTAAATAATTAAATTGGTCAGACAAAATTCGGAATCTTTGGATATTTTCGCTACGTTTTGTTAAAACCGTTATATCTACAGGAAATACCATTAGAACTGGAAAAACTATCAACCCATGTATAATATTAAAATTTTATATTTTCTGCATAGTATAGTTTAAAATCTTAATAAATGAATTCAGTTAAATTTCAAGTTGTAAATAAGTATTGCATTCTTCACGTATGAATACTATCTCAATCACCTCTGTTGTACTATCACCGTACAACCGTTTCACCGTAGCTACTATCTAGCCAGCAGTTGATAAGACTTACTCCCAGATGATAAGTTGTCTTGTTTAGATGCTCAGATGTATAGATGTAATTTATATTTGTAAATAAATATATTTAGTGCACCAGATGTTATGGTGTTGTGCCCCTCTCTCAGCTATTATGATGTATAGACTCCCATAATACTATCAGTTATTCTATTGTGATGCTTTTGTGAATGACTCGATAATTATATTAGTTATTTTTCATAAATATCTAGCATTTCACAATCCATGCATTACTTTTCACACTAGTTTGTAGATGTGCTTAAAATTAGTACCTCTTAGTGTCAATGCGTCATTTTCAAAATGCCTAAAGCAACAAGAGCACTATTCTAATTTTGCGTTAAATAACAATTTTCATTAGTTCAGTCTAAAATAAGAAATGAAAAAATAGCAGGACTATTTTCGCAGTATATTCATGATTTGACTAAAATTTAAAACCTAACATCGTGTGCAATTTTCGTTAGGTAAATATTCAACTCAAAAGTAGTTATGCTAAATAATTGCGCACATTATGCATATACTAGTACAACCGCGCATAGTATCTACACTAAGCTTTCTTAATTGCTTATATCTATTGATAGTAAAATCGTCGTTACTCACATTTTATATCTTACTAGCAAAATACCCGACCTTACTCGGTTTGAATTCGTTTACTCTAGATTGAAGAGATAACCAAAATATATAATGACTTACGTTTTTTGTAGAATAAAAATTTATTTTAACACCTTTCGCCATCTTTATATTTTCTACAACTTACTTTGGACACAAATCCTACACATGCATATCCATTCATGTAATACATTTCACATACATCGCACAATTGCTGTATGACAAAGCTACAAAAAGACGAAAGGTGATACTAAAGTTTACTACTATAAAAGACGATTTATAGGAAGATTTGGAATTCCCTTTCTTAAGTTTTCTTCATGTGCAACTCAATTAATTAAAATTACGATTTACGGCGAGTGCTCTCGCACTCATAGTCAACAAAACAATATTTTTTTTACTTGTGGCACTCTTGCCTCCGGTATGCGACATTGTGAAATTTTGCAATCTTCTCCTGTCATTACTACAACGAATTTTTTAATGTTGGAAAAAGTTCCAGTTTGGATTAATAAACAATATTATTCTTTCAATAACGGCATTATTCTTTCAATAACGGCATTATTCTTTAAATAACGGCATTATTCTTTAAATAACGGCATTATTCTTTAAATAACGGCATTATTCTTTCAATAACGGCATTATTCTTTAAATAACGGCATTATTCTTTCAATAATGGCATAACTACACTTAAAATTTACTGAAAATTTATACTGACTTACCTAACATTTTTAAGTCTAATACTTTGTGGTGCTGTTGCGTGTGATGAGAAGGAAAACACGTTTATTAAAATAATAAATATTTAAAACTGAAAACAGCAAAGTAAAACAAAATAAAAGAAGTCGCAAAAAATTGTTCTAAAGATATTAATTTGTGATTCAATTTTATCTCTTGATCTCGCACAGTTGCCACAACTTACAACTAAAAGTGTACAAAATTTAGAAATGTGAAATTAATTCAGAGCGAAAGAACCAGAAAAAATATCACTCTCGCGCAATCTTGTTCATTCTCATTTCATTGAAAAATATCGTCAGTCCCAAATATTCGGAAATCGTTTTCATTGCGCAAAGAATAAAAATAAGACTCGAAATAAATGAAGTATCAGAGATGAAATTCCATAAAAAAAAATTTTTTTTGAAGAATAATTACTTTTTCAGCAGTACTGGTAAAGCAATCGAAGTAATCGTAATATTCAATAGACATTCCAATTTTTCCAAAACTACCAAATTATGGTTGATTTAAGTATACTTACTCAGGTGTTTTAGCATGAAACTCAACTAAATATAACAATAAATAAATGTTTAATATTGCGTTTACTAAACTAATAGATAATGTATAAAATAAAATACAATGCAATCAAATATCTGGAATACAATTCATGTGATGTCTACACAAACACACAAACACAAAATCGAGCATAGAACAGAAAGACGGACAGACAGACTTTCACAACCAATACCACTCACTAAATGAAGATAAGTACTCACTGTATGCAAATTTTCATGAAAATATCTTAAACCGCGTGGACGTGTATAGGGCACAACATACAGACAGACAGACAGACACCAAAAGAAAAAAAGGCGGATTCGGCATCAGAAGGGTCCAAAACGGATAGAAAACTTGAAATGGGTCGAAAATATTGAATGTACAAACAAACACTCCATTCTTATTTATATAGATTTTGTTCCATTTATAATGAATATATCATCCATATTAAATAAACGGATTTGATACATCGAAATGAAATAAAACTAATAAAACACTATCAAAAATATGCTACAGCAATTCCTTTACTCGAACTGGTTACTTGCTTCCAATAAAATTCATGGCAAAAATCACAACTTAATCATTCTACTACGACAATTAGATTGTGAACGTCTACTTCAATTTCGTTCCATTCCCTTATTCAAAGGTGATTCGCGTGCTTTGACGCTGACCCTATTTTTGCTCATATTTTTATTTTCTGTGCTGATTTCTATCTTCCAGAATTTTTTTTTCTTTCTGTAATCAGATGCATTTATTGCTTTCTGTAATCAGACTGCTGAAGAGTTCTATTGGTGGGGAGAGCTCATTCATGTATTCAGCATTCTTAAACATGCTGGACATGAACTCCATAGGTCAAGCATGTTTAAACTAATTGGCAAAATTATCGAATGAATCCCTTAACGGTCAATTCACATTGTTTATATCCATTATTGCATTCAATAGTTATCAAACAAACAAATAACAAATAATAATAAATAATAGTAAACAAATAACGTTTAATTCTGTGCCACGTACGTTAGTGAAACATATATATGTTTCACTACTGTAATAATGTACAATACCCTACAATAATGGACCGGACAGCAAGATGTGATGGTATAAGGGAAAAAATACTTACTTTAAAAGGGGATGGTCTCCTTACGTTCTGCAATTACACTAGCAACCCTTCTGGGCATACTTTCAGCAAAGTTTTCATAAAGCTATGGGTATCTGTGTCCATTCCTGCTGCAATATTGTCGCCAGCTCAACTGTAGATTTCGGACGTGGTTCCCTGGTCTGTAAGCGTCGCTCTAACTCTTCCCACAAATGTTCTATAAGGTTTAGGACGGGACTCTGAGCAGGCCAGGTAAGACGTTCATGTAGGCGTAGGCGTTCAATTTACCAGGAACAGCATGCAAAGGTCCCAGACGATACCACAAAAAACGCCCCCAAACAAGTACCAAATCATATTGCAAATCCGCTGGCGTCCTGTCCATTATTGTAGGGTAATGTATATAGAGAGAGCAATATACATACCTATATATATATATATAGAGAGAGAGAGAGAGAAATAGAGAGATACCTCAAATGCAAATGTATCCACTTCTTCTCTGATGTCCTCTTCTGACAGATTCTTGGTCTCAATATGGTGCTCCAGCAGCAAGTCCATCAAAGCTTTCCGCTTCTGCGGAATTACAACTGGATCCACACCACTTAAAAGTTTCTTTTTCTTCTCTTGGATGACCTGTGAAATAAAAGAACTTTTAATAATGAGAGGTGAAAGTAATTCAGATTTCTCTCTGAGAAGTAAAATAAAGTAAAGTTGTATCAAAATTTTGGAAGCCAGACTTATCATTATCTACATCATCTTTTTAAAACCTCTTCTTAAAAACAAAAATCAATTAAGACATTATTCGGCTGTTGTTTATACTATCCTACAATTTATTCCTCATCAATAAAAATTACTAACGTTTGAAAATTTATTTATCTACGTATAAATGAGATATAGTAGTTACGCCCATTCAGACAGATCTTCTCTCTAAACCTCCGAAAATTTCGTTTTCTGACGCTTCTATGAGTACCTATCCATTCAAATAATTTTCAGGTGTATAAAAAAAATCAATCAAATAGTAATCTATAGCAAATTACTAATTTTATTAAAAGTTATGATCTCTTTTAGGCTATTTTTCTGTATTATATCACACCGAGGAATGTAACTAAAAATGTTAAGAATGCAGTAAATGTGTTATCTTTTATCATAACATTTTCTTTCATTAGGACAGATTATTTGTCATCTCCAACACTACACAGTCATCATTTGCAACTAAGTAAACGAAATCTCAAAGTGGAATTGCATTCAGCTAAATTTTAATGCAAGATTTTTAGTAAAATTTCCTTTTAAAAATTAATACCCCTTTGTAATGCTCCAATGCGGCGTTATTTCAACCAACTACCATAACTGCCATTTTAAAAATTAAATTTGTAATTATCCACAAAGGAGCCTTCCAGTCGGCTCAACAGGCTCTGAGTTCTATTTCTAGTCTAGACTTGGATGTTCGTAGTGGTTTCGAAACCATTTTCCAAGCGAAGGCCCAATTAACCCTCGTCCAGCAAAAAGTGACCGTAGAAAAATGTCAAACCAAACCAAAACAAACTTACAGATCGAGTGAAGCCATGCAAAAGCTTCAGGTTGTGCTTCAGTATTTTCGAATTCTTAGTGAAACGAAATACAAAATCCATCCAAAGCAAACAATTTCCGATTCGCTGCATGAGTATTTCTGATGCTCTGAAAAGGTAACTAGATTAGCATTATCAAGGCAAACATCAAAAAAGGTTATAGTACATTGTACGTTAGCCATATGTACATTTATACATACATACTTAAGTACATGAATATGTATAGTATATATATATATATATATATATATATGCTCCAAAATTCGATCGACAAATTAAGAGGGGTGATAGAAGGCATCAAAAGGATAAAAAAACCACGTTGAGAGGGTGAAAATTGCGAAGGACGCATGCAGGTTTGGACGTCACGCTGGACGACAAAAGTACACAATACTAACTACAAAAAGATTTATTTGATTAATAAGTACAAGAGATGTTGGAAGTGGCGCCCGCTGACGTCATTGCACAGTCTGCAACGACGTAAAAACGATTCCCGGACGCGTTCGAAGATGCCAGGTATGCTTTTAATGTCTCCCGCAGCAACGACGATCCGCGCTATCAGATCTTCCGGTGTGTCCACAGGTGTCACATAAATAAACGAGTAATTTAAGGTGACCCCATAGGAAAAAGTCACACGGATTGAGATCCCGCGAACGCGGAGGCCATGCAACGGGTCCCGCGCGTCTAATCCACCTCCTTGGGATTGTAACATCGAGGTGATTACCCGCCGTGTTGGAACAGTTACTTATTACCAGTTAAGTGATACACATTTGCATATTTCTTCTAAGAGTGAAAAACTAAAACCATAGTCAGGGACAGACACTCCAACAGTCTGCAGTACGTGGATTCAGCACGTTGGATTCAGTGATCAACTGACATCCACCTTTCGTCTCCTCTGGATTCAGAGCATGCATGCGATTTTCACCCTCTCAACGTAGTTTGCGACCCCATGTTCTATGGTAAGTTTTCATACTCTTGATGCCTTCTATCACCCCTCTTAATTTGTCGGTATATATTTATAGTATATATGTGTGTACTAGCCACTACGTGGTCAGTACGGCGTTGCCCGTGGCAGTTCTTTTCGTGGGGTCAGATATGACCACTGCTCGCTAACGCTCGCCAACTCTCGGTAAATCCTGCGTTTTTTAATTGATTTACTTCGCAAATGAACTCCACGGGGGCAACGTCGTGATGCCCTCGAAGGGGCTATTATCAACAACGTAAATCAAAACATGCTAGAATCGGAAAACATGACATGGTTCCAAAGGTATTAGACGAAAAACGCTTGTGATATCAGCGGTCGAAAATCGCAAAATCCGCTCCTTCTTCATTCGAGAAAGCATGACGTCACATTTCGGAAAAAAGAACGAAAAGTAAAAAAATAATAATAATTTTTTTTTTTTTAATGTTTTAGATTAAATTTTAAAATTTGTGCGCTACATGAAAATCGCAAAAAATTAGGATTACCTGTGTGCCAAATTTCATTATTGTAAGTGCCACAGATTCATCAGGACACTGTTCACAGAGACACAGAGAAACATTTCCTTTTGTAATAGTATATATATATATATATATATATATATATATATATATATATATATATACACTGAAGAGCCAAAACATTATGACCACCTACTAAATAACGCGTTGCGCCTCCTTTGGCCTGCAAAAAAGCCGCAACTCGCCTGGGCATAGATGCCACCAGTTCTTGGTACATGACTAGAGACAGGTGGTACCAAATGTCTAAGCAGCGATCACACAAAGTCTAAGTATTCGGACATGATGGTGTTTGAGCACTCAGCTGCCGCTCCATGACACCCCAAATATGCTCTATCGGATTAATATCTGGCGAGTTAGGTGGGCAGGATATTAAGTGGAATTCATCAGTATGCTGCTCGAACCACTCCAACACAATCCGAGCCTTGTTACATGGGCCGTTGTCCTGCTGGAATATTCCATTTCCATTTAGGAAGACAGACGCCATATAAGGGTGCAACTGATACGTAATGATGTTCAGATAGTTCGCAGCGTTCATGGTCTGTTCTACCACAACTACGGGTCCTAGAGTCGCCCATTAGAACGTCCCTCAAAGCATAATACCGCCACCACTAACCTGTGCATGACCTGCTGTACAAGAGGGGAGTAACTGTTCGCCTGGTAAACGGCGTACCCTGACACGACCATCGACGTGATGAATGAGAAATCGGGATTCATCTGAACAGGCAACTCTCTTCCACTAATCCATGGTCCAGTCTCGATATTCCCGGGCCCACTGTAGGCGTAGTTGACGATGACGCTTGGTCAACAGAGGCACACTAGTGGGACGTCTACTGCACAGTCCCATATCCAACAGTGTCCGCTGAACTGTGTGTTCTGAAACACTTGCGCTTGGACCTGTGTTGTATTGGGCTGTCAGCTGAGCTACTGTCTCATGCCGATTTTGCTTTGCCAAACGGGACAGTCAACGACGTCCTTTTCTTTGATGACGCGTGGACGACCAACACCTTGGGGTCTACTGCTGCTTTCACCGTCATTTATCCACTTTGCATGAATGCTAACAACGGCAGATCGTGAACAACCTACCAGTCGTGCAGTTTCGGTGATATTCGTTCCGAGTGTTCAGGCCATTCGATCTGCCCTCTATCAAATTCGCTTAGAACAGCAGCCTTTCCCAGCACACGCAAAAGTAAGTGCAAGAATGATTACTTACCTTCTCCAGCAGCAGTTAAATACCATTCTCACTTAATCACGTGACCTCCAAGTGATCCAGACGAGTTCATTGAAAAATGTGGGAATGGTCATAATGTTTTGGCTCGTCAGAGTGTGTGTATATATATATATATATATATATATATATATATATATATATATATATATATATATATAATATTATAAAAGGAAGTGTTTGTTTCTTGTGATTAAAGTCCTGGCGAATCTATGGCACTTACAGTAATAGGATTTGGCACACAGGTAGCCCGAATTTTTGCAATTTTGGGTCGAGGCAAATTTTAAAATTCAATCTAGAACATTTTAAAATTAATTTTAAGAAATTTAATCATTATTGAATTCAACAGCATAGAATCAACACCTACTATAGGAGATGTTGATAAAAAAGATCAGATTCTAAGTTTTTTTTTTTGTTTCCGTTTTGATTTTGCGCAGAGGAATGATTTTCCAGCCATACGATAAAAACAGATAAAATTTTAACTGGAATCACTAAGTTCTTTTTTCTATCTCCTAGACCGTTAAAGATAGAGTAAAAATTTCAACGGATTTGAAATCTGCGGAAAATATCACTTTAGATCAATACCTAAAAACTTTATTTTCTTTAAATAAATAATTTTTAAATTGAATATATCAATCCAGTGAACTTTCTGTTTCCAAAAATAAACAAATTGCTTCTTCTGCCCTTCGCGTTAAAAAAAATAATAAACAGTTAACATATCCTGCCATATTTCATTTGAGCATATGAGTGCAAAAAAAAAAAAAAACATTTTGACTGGGATTGTTAAGTTTGTTTCCGTAAAATCGGAATCGTTAAAGATAGATTGAAAATTTCAATGGATTTGAAAGAATATATATATATATATATATATCAGCTTACTGAATTTTATAATTATATTATTATATTCTACATGTAAAAAAGCTTGTCCAATTTCAAAAGTATTTCTCAATTCTCTTAAAAAGCTATTTTTATATTAATATATTTTGCAAACAAAAATTTTGCTTTGGTTTTCTTATAAATAAAAACTAAAATTTTGTCGATGGTTGACAAATGAGCACAGTATCTCAGTTTTTAAATTTGTAGTTTGTATTTTGTTTAGTTTCAAAAGGAAACATCTTATACGAGTTCATTAATAATAAGTTCAAAATTGTAAATTACCTAGAAACTGCTTTGACATATTCTGATTCACTATTATCTTGAGCATTAACACTCACTCCGAAAGTAGTTTCTACAAGAGAGAAGAGATTTTCACCAAAAAATAATTGATCGCACAAACATCTTTGTCTTAAACCATGATTTAAATATCTACGATCAGGATTTCAATCAAAATATCTTATTAATTTCTATTCTGTTAAAATTTTCTGTACCTTTATGTTCTATATCTTTGATGCACAATCAAAAATATGCATCTGCATTTGTCAAAACTATGAAAACACTTGAAAATAAATGTTCATTTAACTTTACGGCGCTTTTATATAACCGAGAGAATGAAGACTGGGTCATATGAAAATATTTTCTGCATACATGCTTCATGAAAGGCTTTCTTTTAAAAATTTAAATATTCTTTTGAAATATGGGGCAATTTTTCGAGGTTTACTCGTGGAGGGCTCGTTCCTCAGGAATGGTCATGATCATTGTCGGTGATGTTTTTGGTTTTGGTTTTAATATAGATTTTAACTATCGGAACGATCTACAAGGAACTTTGAACACCAACTGAGGATTGGCATTCCTATGCAAGATCTGCATTACAGGTCGTTGAGATGGTTTGGACGTACACATGGGACAAATATTAGTTTTAACATGTTCTCTACAGCAACCTACGAGCAACCTTCCAACAACCAAGTGTTGTTTACGTTGACTGCCTAGTCAAAAAACAGTCACTACGTCACTAAAAAACAGTCACTACGCATCTGGCAACCTTCACTTCCAATGTGTGAATCCAAATGCTTACCACATATTATATCGAGGCTGCAAAGGGTTACTGGTGTGATAATTTCTGTGCATTCCTTATTTATGTCTTTTCTTAGGCGTTTGATTAATTTCTGAGACTGTTCATTAAAGACAGGCAAAAAATCCTTCAAGATATCGAAGTGGAAAGCTGAAGTTAACAGTTTCCTGCGAGATTTCCATTTGCTGCCGTGACTGAAAATTAAAAGAAACGAGACGTAAGAATCATTCCAAAACAAATAGATTTTAATTGGTTTTGTGTAAATTGAATCCTTATATGCTTATAAATTAATGGAACTCCAATTAAAATAAATTAAGCAAATAATTATACTTAATTATCATTTTAATTATACTTTTGTTTGTTACTCAACAGTCGTATATGGAATATAATTATACTTTTATTCGTTATCATTTTTGACAATTTTTATTATAAAAAGTTTCAAACAACTTTAATGTTTGTAAATATATGAATCCGATAAAAAAAACATTTACAACATCGGAAAACAGCTATTTCAAATGCGTTCTTTAAAGGAGCTTATTCTATTATCTTGGAGCGTAATTCAATCAAATAACTTTAGCATTTAAAATGTAACAGTAAATATGGTCTACGTCTAATGCCTAATATGTGGACTGCCGCTATTTTTGGGCGTTAGAAGAGCCAAAGGGTGAGCTAGGAAGGGACGTTAGAAAACAAGGAGGATGTGCTGTTGGTAAGTACAGAGAAATAAGAAATGGATATTTTTCTAAATCCAATAGACATTTTTTTTCTTGTACATGAAGTTATGTGTGCAAGATGAACTTATAATATAGCTGTACAATTTCAAATGCGCTCCGATTTTCTTTATTAAAAGGGTTCTATTAACTTTATTAAGTAATTTAATTAAGTAAACAAGCTAACTTTGTGTGAAATAAAATATTATCATTAATCTTCAAAACAGCTTTCCATACATGACTGTTGAGAATTCGAACTCTTAAACAATACATTCTAATTTCTAAGATAAAGATAATTTTTTTTAAAGCATCAAAAATTAATTTTTAACTCAAAAGTTTTGGCTAACTTTAAGGGGCTCTTATGAAATATAATGCAAGCTCTTAAAGGGAATCGGAAAACTTTTAGAAAACACTTATCAACATTGTTGGTCTGAAGAATATTTTTAAAATTCTTAAACTTTGTAAAATGATAACATACTCATATTTTAATTTATGGAGACAACTCTTAATGTACTGAGGTTCTTAACACTAATTTCCAAGTAGAAGGTTAAATTGTGAATGGAAATCTTCAATATACCTGGTTAAAAGTCCAGTACCTAACCAAGGATGCAAAAACTTGTAGACAAAAGCCTTTTCCATAGTTTTAGTACCACTTATCAGTGCCTAAAACATTGAAATCATCAATAGAAATCACTTAAAAATTAGCATTATAAACACTATACTTAAATTTCGAATAACAAATTTTTAAGTAAATTGATGCAAGACAAGTGGCATTCGTGGAATACGTTTGTCTCTCCTTGAATATAAAACGTGTATGTTATGAAACAAGGGGCTGCTGTTAAAAGTAGTTCGAAATATCGTTTGCATATTAGTTACTTTATATTTTTGTATTATCGTTTGTACACTAATTACTGTTATATTTTCGTATTATCGTTTGCACACTATTTACTGTTATATTTTCGTGTAATTTCGTTTGATAAGAATGGCAACAGTATGAGAGAGATCACACAGCTTGTGGTCTCCGCGTTCATTCCAAAAAAGAATGTCTGATAAGGCAGCCGTGTAAATATTTCTATGTATAGAGTCAAATAAAATAAAGTGTATTTTGTAGAGAACGATTGAATAATTTGATTCAAAGAGGGTCTCGTAACAGCTGCCATCTAGGTTGAAAATAATTGAGTCCCATAAATTAGTTTCACAGCCAGAGGACAGGAATGAAATTATATGCTCTTACACTTACAATGCATCCCATTGCAAATACAAAAACAGTATGCAATTCCCGCATCCTGTGAGGCAAATGCGACCCCATGTAAGAGCATTGGAAAGTATTTTTTTTTAATTATATTAACGGTAAATTTAAAGAAAAATAAGAGTAAACACATATTAGTAAGGGAACGGGGGGGGGGTAAAAATGAGGTTAGTTGGTTGAGATTGGATGTATGGCACAATAAGGGGAAGCATATTTGGCCAAGCTGCGCAGAACAATGTCAAGTAAAGGATAACACCCACAAAGAAAAATTCATTAACACAGAAGAAAGAAATACATTCAGGGAAATATTGAACCTGCTTCGCGTACAACTCGTAGGTTAGAGCTGTGAGAAATCTCGTTAAGCCACGGCAACTTCAGGAAAAAACATGAAACGCTTCAATATGAACTTTAAAGAAGACCTTACCGTATTCAAAATGTAATTAACATACTCAAACAAAAGATAATTATTTTTGATTGATCTAGAGAGTTCTACACCCTGCTCGTTCCTGCTCACCAATCCACGAAGATAGCTACGCAATCTTCATTGGTTTGCTAACCGAGCCATTGTCTGAAAATGTGATACATGCCAACGTATAGCACGCCATGGAGTCAATTGGAATCCTTATGCTATCCATGGCACATTAAGACGAGGCTTTTTCAATTGTTGTTCTAAATACCTTCTATTCCGCGGGTGGTGCAATTGACGGTATAGCATATCCCAGATTTACTCAATGGAAGACAGATCTGGAGATCTCCCTAGGCAAGGGAGAGTTTCAACACCCCGGTGGCACTTCTGGGAGACACGAGCTACGAATGACCGGGTGTTATGTTATTAAGCTGGTAAATAGCCACTTGGACACAAATGAAACGCTAGAAGGGCTAGATAGAAGGTTGTATAATCTGCTGGGGGAATCTCTGTGTTGTCAAACTACCGTGTACCTCTAGTAGACAAAGAAGGTAGAGGTAACCTGATAAAGGGATCTTGGTTACAAAAACTCTATGTTATCAAAGTCGAATTTGAAGGGGGTTTTTAAGCTTTACTTAAAGCTTCGACCATGAGTATCCATGCATTTTCTAAAGAAGTGAGAAAGTGCTGTGAGACAGAAGGTTGTTATGGACGTTTTCTAGAGTTTAAAAAGTACATAATCCACCGTCCAAACTTATTAAAATATTATCACAATAAATGCATTCTGTGACAGAAGGTAAGTAGGTAGTAAATTAACGTCGTACTGGAGCAACATAACGGGCTAGTGGCTACGGTCACTCTAAGGAAAAGATCCATGGACAGTGTCTTGTAATTTTGATCCACGGTCAGATGACGAGGTCGCCACCTGAGCTGGCACCCCACTTTCCAAACTTCTACGCAATGCCGACGTGAGGATATTTGAGGTCACGACAGATATAATGTGCACCAGCTTCACTGTACACGACGGTCTTTGACTGATCTTGATGGTTGAAATTGAAGAAAGACTAAGTGTGAAAGCGTAATCAGAATAATTTCAATAAGATAAACAAAAAAATGATGTGAAAAAAAAGACCACGTATTAAGTAGGGGAGACCGGGGTTAGTTGTGCCAGGGGCAAGTAGTGCCATCGAGATTCCTGACTGAGCCGATAGGTTGCAGCACCTGTTGCGTCATGTGAGTGAACATGTTGACTGTCTCAGAGTGCTGTTTTTGTTTGGAAGTATAGCGTTGCGTTGTTTTAGAGATAAAAATATTTATCGTGTTTTCTATTGCAAAAGCAAATTTTTTTACCTACGTTGGAATCGTCATTACCACTAGGGATACTGTGGTATGTAAACTTCCCTAACGTTATTTGAATACTTATATTTTGAGCTGTTATTTAATGTATTTCATTTGCTAATCAGGACAACGTGTCGGAAACTAATGAATACCGTTCAAAATGGCATAACGCGGGGCTATTTGTGACGAAGTCTTGGAGGCACGTTATGACAGTGTCAATACTACACATAATTTTTAATGCCGGTTTTGATATTTCAGGAAATAGGGTGCGAAATTACAAGAGGCGTACTGAAAGAGCTAAAGCTACTTTAGTAGATTATGAGACTGGAAATTCCGGAAGGTGCAGTTTAAGGAAAGCACAAGAATTGTTCAACGTAAACCGAATGTCTCTCCTTAGATATATGAATAAAAGAAGAGTACTGATTCGGAAGGGGGGGGGGAATATTCAAATGGAATATAAAAAACCGCGTATGATATTCCCACCTATAAACAGAAGATGCAGTTGTGCGAATACGCCAAACAATCAGCAAATATATTTTATGGAATTAGTCCTACAGAACTGCGAAATTTAGCCTATGAGTTTGCCATTAGAAATGACATAAATATTCCTGAAAGTTGGTTACCAAAAAAAACTGCAAGTGCTGATTGGCTGACGAAGATTATGCAACGACATCCTACAGTTTCCTTTCGAGTTCCTGAAGGAATAAGTTTAAGTAAAAATATAAATTTTAATAAACATAATGTAGAACTATTTTTCAATAACAGCGTCTGTATTAGAAGCTAATAAGTTTAATTCAAATGACATTATTGCACGGACAACGGAGTGGTTTTGTTACCATTTCCTCCTCATACGTGTCTAAGATTACAGCCCCTTGATGCGTCAGTATACAGGCCTTTCAAAAATTCTACAATAAGGCTGAATGTGGATGGTTCAAATCGCATCCTGCAAGTACTGTGTCAATCTACGACACACCAGGTATTCTCAAAACAGCCCTTGCTAGTGCTGCCACTTCAAAAAATATTCAAGCAAGATTTCGTTCTAGTGGAATATGGGAATTTAATAGGAACCTTTTTACATATGAAGACTTCCTATGTTCCTCAGTAACTGATCGACCGTTAACCGTCAGAGATGAGAGCGTTGAAGACCAGAATGAAAATGAAAAGAATGCAATAAATATGAAGCTGTGAACAAACCAAGCACTTCAGCAATAAATTTAGTCAATGATGGTGAGATTGCAGGACCGTCTTCAGAAGTGAGAAATCTCATTGAATTAGATGATTTTATGACGATTGACATTAGCAATGTATCAGCGGTAAGTCTTACAGAAATAAGACCGCTGCCTAAAGCAAGACCTTGCAAGGGCAAGCGCTCAGCTCGTAAATGTTTGAAATCTGCCGTTCTAACAAGCACACTGTAAAAGAGAAAATTCGATCAGAACAAAAAGCAAGAGAACGCAGGAAACAAATTGAAGAAGTAAAAGCCAAAAAAAACTAGATGGAATGGCCAAACAATGCATAAAAAAAATTACACCTACATTATTGAAAAAAATAAAGAAGCAAGAATCAGATAGCTCTGAAGCTGACGAAAATTGTTTATGTCTAGTTTGCTTGGAGCAATACAAAATTTCTAGACCCGGAGAAGACTGGGTGCAATGCATGACATGTAAAAGATGGCCTCATGTCAAATGTACCAAAAATGAACCTTATTATGTTTGTATTAACTGCAAATCAGACGCTGAAACAAGCGATAACAATGAGTGATTAAAAATATAGGTAGGCCTATAGGATATAGGCCTACACGTTGTAGTAGGCTACCGATTCAAAGATCAATATGGCCAAAGATCAGTCTTGGACTACTTTTTATTTATTTCCTGATTAACACAGTTTTTTTCTTTTATTTTTTTGTT
Organism: Metellina segmentata; assembly: GCA_947359465.1. Lineage (NCBI taxonomy): Eukaryota > Metazoa > Arthropoda > Arachnida > Araneae > Tetragnathidae > Metellina > Metellina segmentata. The sequence goes on from OX375875.1 coordinate 58,836,775, forward strand.
AAGTGCATCTAAAAGTAACTTTATAAAGGACTGGGAGTTTGCAAGTGTTAATAATTTAACTATTTTATTTTCATTTAATTTACAGTATTATTAAAAACATGAAAGTCTTTTTATTGTATTAAAAACATTATAAATGAATATAAATTTCTCGTTCTTGATTTAAAATATCCCCATTAAATTGCCTTTCTTACATGATTTGTATATGTTACAATGTATTTGAATGTGTCATTTATATGTCTCAATGTGCCCCAAGCATGTCACTACTAGCCCCGCTACGGGGCAAGTTGTGACAAATTTCGAGGTTACGCAGATTTTTTTTTATGATATGAAAAACGTTAATAATGTTAATAATGTTAATACTAATTTTATAAATATATTACGCAAGATTCACTCTAATGATATGATACACTAAATGTTTCACTCAGTTACAATCTTACGGCTAATACCAAACATGTCGAAAATGTCACTACTAGCCCCGGTCTCCCCTAAATGTAGCCTGCTATAACAAATTTATATCTGTTCTTCATTCCTACATTGAAACAACCAGTTTTGATCTTCGTGAGCATTAAAATCTTAGAATTCTTTCAATTAAAAGATGTGGTTATTTAGTCATTCTGTGTGTTATACAGGAAAAGCAACACTACACTATTCGGAAATCTGACGCTCAGTAGAGTAAAACTATGAAATAAAAAACTCTTTAAAGCTCAAATTATTTGGACGATTTTTATTTTCGAACAAAGAATGAAATTGAAATAATTATTTATCTTACCTCCACAGCTTCTGCTTTTGAAAGTATAATACATGGGAAGTAACCCATCCAAAAGCAAAACAGTTTCTCCTTCTGAAACATTTTTGTTAATGCACCTTCTATTTGTAGAAGCACTGCAACAAAAGGTAAATATACTATTAATACTGTTGTACAGTGATATCAACAGAATCTAAGAATTAGCATAATTCCGCTTTTCACAACAACTTACAACTTACTTCCCTACAACTTAAATATCCAAATTCAATTAAATTCAACTTAACTTCACTCACAAGACCTTTTATGTAAACAAAACTAATTTTTTTTTCTCTCAGTCTGATGAGCATTTTTTAAGAAGCCATCTTAAATCCTTTCCCCAAAGTTAAACTATTTTTCTCATTGAAAATTTAGTATTTCTAAATGAATATGACGCTTTCAAAGCCAGAATTGTATGACTCAGAATAGACGCAAAAAAATATGAATACTTTTTGAAATTATGCAATTTCTTTCTTGATTTTAAGTGCACCCTGTTTGCTTGAATACAGATTGCTTTTTTCTATTGATCATCAAGTAAGAAAGTTAAAAAACCTTTACGATTTGTTGGATTTTTATAATGTGTGTTCTTATTCAGAACTATTCGTATCAAATATTCTTTAACTGACTTTATTATTGGACGAGTAGATCAGTCGATATCGCATTTCGCTTTATTTTTATGTGCGAACTTTGAATTGAGAATTGGTTATTCCGAGAGTTGTTTTCTCAGTTGAAGTTCATGTCACTTGTGTATGTGATCAGCCGATCAGATTGTTAAATTTTTTGTTTTGTGTTTGTAATAAATTTGATTTCTATTTTAAATAGTATGGATTTATTCCATACACACGAACACGATTATTGTTTTATAGAGAGTTCCTCTGTTTGCAGTCGTCTCGCGATATTTCGCATATGCCTACAAGAAGTCATGGTGTGAGGTAATAAGCTGGTGTAAAATTTTCCGCAGATTTCAAATCCTTTAAAGATATATTCAATTAAAAATTAATTTTTTTTTTTTAGAAAATCTTATTTTCAGGCATCAATATAAACTGAAATTTTCCACAGATTTCAAATCCGTTGAAATGTTTACTCTGTCTTTAACGGGCCAGGAGATATAAAAAAGAACTTTGACTTCAATTTAAAGATTTATCGTCTGGCTGAGAAATCAACCGCGCAAAATCAAAGCGGAAACGAAAAAAATAATTTTCTCCGCGTTTTGAGGATGAAAAAAACTTGGCTTGATTCCAAACCCTGATTGCAAGATCGCATGAGTAGAAAACGTTCTCCGCGTTTGAAAAACCAATGTAGAATAAAACTATGAAATTCATTTAAAAATCTTCTAGATTGAATTTTTAAATTCGCCGCGATCCCAAAATTGCAAAACATTTGGACTACCTGTGTGCCAAATCTCATTGCTAGTGCCATAGATCGTCAGTATTTTTCGGCCGCCAAACAGACAAACACTTCCTTTTATAATAGTAGAGATATGGCAGATTTTATTTTTCAAATTATTACGACTACACCTTATAAGTGGATTGTAAGAAGTTGATGATATGGCCATTATGATATTCTACAATGCATGCTGGAGATTGCGCCACGATAGCTTCTAATGCATATGTGGTCATCTTTGTATCCAAGTTATCAAAGCATAATACGTCTGAAAACATGACATGTCAATAGTCAGCACATCATTGTCTATGTTCAGACCCCTATTGTGAACTAAGTATAAGTTGTATTTTATAGGTTTCAAATTTTATAAAAATATATTAAACTTTTATGGTAATACTTGAACAAGCAGTACGTAAAAACAGACTGACGCAAAACGAGGGAACCACTGGTTTTGCATTGAAATATCGAATTACTTTATTCTGGCGTCATGCTTTCTTGTATCACAGCGCCAGTATCGAAGTCCCTTGTGCGAAATGTTCCTTCGAATCATTTGCTGAAAGTTACGGCTGCTACACACTAGGCCAGTAATTTAGTCGAGTAACGAGGGATTTAGTACCTAAACCAGTTGGGACAAAACTATTTAGTCGAATAGTTTAGTAAAACGATTTAGTAAACTCGATCCAGTCAAATGGATAGTAGGCGGTCGAGTAGTGCCCCCCACACCACTCCTCTCACTACTATCGAAACACTAGACAGGTGTGAACACATCTGCTTAGTAGAGTTTATTAGTTATTCGTTTCATTGTGTGTGTGTGTGTGTGTGTGTGTGTGTGTGTGTGTGTGTGTGTGTGTGTGTGTGTGTGTGTGTGTGTGTGTGTGTGTGTGTGTGTGTGTGTGTGTGTGTGTGTGTGTGTGTGTGTGTGTGTGTGTGTGTGTGTGTGTGTGTGTGTGTGTGTGTGTGTGCTCGAAGTCTCTTTCTTGTGTGTGTTTTGTGTTAAAATATGCATAGTACATACCACAGAAAAGGTACATACAAGTTTTAAATTTTTGCAACAGTTTGTTCATCGTCTGCCTCGCGGATCGTTTTCATCGGTGTAATTTAAATCCATTATTTTTTCTTTACTCAATAAATCGGTTCTGTTTAAATTTTTAACGTTTTATGTTCTCTTAAAATAACATTTTTATCGGCACCATGATTCGTTGGAGTGATGATACTATGGTCACATTTGTTACTGCTTATGTGGAACAGTAGTGCTTATGGAATGTGAAGTCTCCCAAGAACAAAAATAAAGCATCCAAGGCAGTTGCAATCGATGAATTGGAAAAAGCGATGGGAATACCGGAGCTTCACGAAAAGGAAATCAAACAAAAAATTTAAAATACTAGGAAAATGTTTTATATTTATTTTTAAACTAGCAGAATTAACTACCGGCGTTGCTCGGGTGGAAATAATTAAATGCTGATTGAAAAGTGATTTGACTAATTACTTCTCTTTCGTAAAAAAAAGGCTATCTTCATTTAAGTGTACGGAAAATAATTTTTAATAATATATATATCTATATATATCATATTTTTCATCGCGATTCAGCTTCGCTCTCCGCATCATCCTTAGCCAGTCGACACTCGAACACCAACTAAACCGTACTTGCCGTTATCTCGTTTAGTGGAACTACTAAATCACTCGCTACTCGACTAAATTACTGTCCTATACTCAGTGACACAGACTTTCTTGGCACAATAGGAATACGATGAGAGCAAACGAAACAAATAGTTCCCAGCGCCTTGTCCGATATTTGAGTGCAATGAGGCACTGCAACTTATAAATGTGATTAATTTGTTAACCCCACACATATATAATGATTTTTTGTCGTAATTAGTGTGAAATATTGAATATTTTGCCTTTTACGTGAAGCGTAGTAATTTCATTTAGAATCGCGCGCCTGCCAATAAGAGCCAACCAGCATTTTCCGCGCGCTCTCGATTCTTGTTGGCGACATTGGCAGATATTTAGTATTTACTTATCTGTCAGTTTACCTGCGTTGCATTTGTTGTTGGAATTTTTATCTATATTTGTGTATTTTGTGATGAATTATGTAATTAACTCCGGATTCTAACTAAATTTCGCTGAATTTTATACATATCATGAATTTCTAAAATTGTGAAGAATACAGCCTTCCCATAAGCGTTTTTAAAGAGGTTCATATCCTATTTATGGAATATGTGATGATTTATTTATAAATATAGTTCTAAAAATTAAAAGTTATAAAAAAATTTAATGTTCTCTTCAATTTTATAAACTATTATAGTTTTTAATGATTAATATTTTTAGAAATTTCTCTAAATAAACAATCACATTAGCCTTAAGAAGTATATTGATTAATATTGAATAAAAATAACTCAATATTGTGAAGCAGATATTGAGTAATGTTAAAAAAGAACATCGAGCAGTATCGTAAAGCTAATATTGAGCAATGACGTAAAACTCATAAAGCAATGTCAGAAAAAAAATATTTATCAATGATAAAAATTTATCAAAACCGATATTTAGTATTATTGCCATTAGGTCATTTTTACGCAGGGCAATATTGACTGACATATCGCACCCCGGCAAGAAAAGTGACAGCTCAAAATTGTAGCATTTTGGATAAATCACAACTTTAAGGATACTATAAAACTTATATTAAAATATAAGTTTTTAAGTAATTGAAGTACAAGCTTCTATTAAATTTCAGGCAAGTATTCATTGCGGTAAATTCTATTATATTCTTTCGAACAGTAATATAACACGCTGGGGCACACCTCATACATATTTTTCAATGACAACCTTAAAAATTTCATTTGCTACCTGGGATACTTCTTTTTGAAAACTTTTAGGAAGCAATAATTTAAACAAATACTATTACAAATTCAAAAAATATCTTTCGATATTATCTATAACTAACTGTATAAAAATATCTTAAAACTACTATAATTGTGCTTTTCTCATATCAACTGACAGGCAAGCTGTCAAAACATTTACGTGCTAAATTTAAGGCCAAATTAGATTAATGCGCCAAGTTGGAAGCTTGTAAGTGTGACATCTCCTCGAAACCTCTGCCTGCAACCCAACAGGAGATGGATCACTCACTTTATCCCTCCACGAGGGCGGGGCGTCTGTGCCTAGAAACGTTGCAATCTAGTATAGTGTGTAGCAGCCTTTCAGGTATTCATATGCGGACACAAAACATGTTTCGCTCATAACATTACACAACAAAACAAAACAATTAGAAACTCCGAGAATGTCAATAGCACGTCCGGTTGTCAATAGCACGTTCTGTTGCTCTAGTACGACGTTAATAAAAAATTACCAATAACCTCGGATCTTTCCCTTAGGGGATTGATCCCGGACCGTCGTCAATAGCACGTTGTGTTGCTACAGTACGACGTTAATTAAAAATTACTTCGGATCTCTCAGTTGAGGAATTGATCCCAGACCCTCGTCAATAGCCCATTGTGTTACTCTTGCGTGATGTTAATTACAATTACCAATTAAAATTTTCCGCAGATTTCAAATTCGTTGAAATTTTTAATAAAAACTTGTAGAATTTCTGTTGATTGTTGCATTCTTATTAAAATCAATCTTATACACATGCATCTTTTACACATTTTATTAATATGCCAAACAATTGTATTTTCTAAGAATTAAGAGATTTAAGTTTATGAAAAAGGCAGTTGAGAAAATTGAATGGTGAAAGAGAAGTGAAAAAACATGCTTTTTTACTCAAAACATAGAAAAAATGAGTCTCATATTTGTTAAATTTTACAACTTAAATGTGTGCACCTTATTTTTAACACAATGAAATATGTTGGTTTGGGCAACGCAGTATCTTTTAACCCCAAATTACTCAGATAATAGGGAGACAAAAAAAAATAGAAATATTTTTATAAGTTGAGGTCATTTTCAATTTTAAATTAAATAGATTAATATACCAAAATTAAAGGTAATTTTTTTTTAATTTTTAAAATTAGCAATGTTTGTAGATATTAAATGAAACATTAGAAACAATTAAATTCAATGAAATAAGTCTGTCCCATGTGCGAGAGGAAAACAAATTTTAGAAATGAGCATTTTGTACTTGATTGTTTTTTACCGAGAGAGTATACCTCTACACTTATTAAAATAACCATATCTGGCAAGAAATTTAAGTGATATCTATTTATAAAAAGTAAAACGGCATCCAACTCTCTCGAACACCATACATATAGTTGACCGTGAGAGAAACACGATTTAATGAGACCGAGTCCTACGACTTTCAGCGATTGTCCTTGTGACTTGTTGATGCTCACAGTGAAACTTAAACGAACCAAGAACTGAAGTTTTTTTAAATAGGAATGGGAAATCAGAAGGGATGATAGGTATTCTAGGAATGAATACGTTTTCACCAGCGGCATTGCCAGTCCTGGTGGTGGCTTCAATAATATTTGGCATGAGTTTCTTGACAGAGTCTTATGACATTGCAGTGTGAAGGTATATTCATATTTGTGAGAAGCATAATCGGTGCTCCAATATGTGCGAGAGTACTCCAGATGGTTCCAATGTGTTCAAAAACTGTGTCGTGTATTTTAAGGCCTCATCTGTGTCACGCGTAATGACGATAGATTTGTAAATTTGAACACTACCGGGCAATTCTCGCAAGAGTTGCTTTTTGATGACATTGACATCTTCATTTCTTAGGGAAAGAATTGCCCTTTGGCACAGCCATGCATGATCAGTGCTTTGCTACAACAGCAATATATTGATCAACCGCGGGGGTCGTTACCTTTGGGAAGCGGGCCACAGGTCTTTGGACAACTGTTTGGCTTGTTTGGAATTGTTTGCATAATCGTGAAATGACGGAATGAACGCCAAAGAAAAGAGCAACATCAGTGATTGATTGCCTTTCTTTAAGACGTCACACAGAACGCCAGCGCTCACTATTTGCTATTCGTGTTGTGGAAGCCTTAGAAACACGTCCGTCTTGAAAACTAATCGTACGAAAGTTCTAAACACTTTTTACAGCACTTACATGCAACTACTCTAACCCTTCACAGTTCTGGCTTCTTATACTACTGCCTTTTTTTTTTCATATTTATCGACACGAAACCGTAATTGGCTGTTACATAACACATTTGCATAATTCCATCTAACTCTGCAACAAATTGCAGTCTCAAATTTAGATTGGCTTCTGGAAATTAACATTTTCCACTAAGTGCTTAACTTTTGGCTGCGAGAATCTAGACTATTATAAAATGAAGTACGTGTGTTATCTGTTCGGTGTGTCCTGACTAATCCATGGCACTTACAATAAAGAAATTTAGCACACAGGCAGTCCGAATATTTTGCAATTTTATAGTCCACCCGAATTTTAAAATTTAATCTAGAACTTTTTAAAAGTAATGTAATGAAATGTTTACTTATTATTATTTTCCTCCGAATGGAAACAGTCTTTAATCGGTATTGACTAAATTCGTATTTACCCAGTGTAGCCGCCCGATTACTGGATATCCTTTATAAAAATGTATTGCTTTTTAAGAGCATATTAACTTTTAGCTAGCGTTAACTTTTAGTTTGGATTATCATAATCTATAATATAAGTATTTTTTTACTGTGCTTCCTCCATTTTTGGAACTGGATCACAGTTGAGCAATACGTTGTTTGTTATTGTTTCTCTTTTAGAGTACGATAGTTCGGATTATCATTTTTAAAGCATATTAACTTTTAGTTTGAATTATTTGGATATCTTTTTCAAAGTTAAGCGATATAATTTTGATCTTTTATGCAATTTTTTGTGTATTATTTTTGCATTCTTTTGTTTGTTTCTATATAGTTCTTTGGTTTTCATATACGTAGTTAATTTTTATCATTTTGGTTTGGATGTCTCATTGAAAGTATAGCGATATTTAATCCCAATTTTAAATTTAATATAGAACATTTTAAATGAATTTATTATTATACTTTTGTATTATTTGGTTTCCTAAAAATATCAACAGTCTTGAAATGGTATTTATTGTTCTCCCGCAAATCTTAGATTTGGATCATTTATGAAAACTGAGAACATTTCTTTTATGTATCATAGTTCAACGTCACTGAATGATGATGCGCTCTTCGAATCTCAACGTTTTACTGAGAAGCAAAGACATGTTCTATCAATTTATTGTCGACATGTATTCCAAGAATGAATCGGAAAGGGTGTTGTACATACGACGGAATCAGAGGACTCTGAGAGTGGAACAGCATGCACATTTGAGAGATGCGTTGATGAACGGTGGAAATGCTGCTATACGAAAACTGAATTACACAGAAATCACATTACTTCCACAAAGATCAAACCAAAAGTTAAAATCGTATAAGAAGCCAGCATTGGGAAGGGTTAGAGCATTGGTGTCATTAACAAAATCATGTTCAAATCCAAGACTGCCTTTTTTGCATATTTCTCAAAACGAAAACGTGATTGGCTGTTACATAAGACATTTGCATACTTCCATCTTCTTCTGCAGCAAATTGCTGCCTCTCAAATTCAGATTGGCTTCTGGAAATTAACATTTTCCTCTCCGTGCTTAACTTTTGGTAGTGAGTGTATTATAAGACAAATATTAAAAAGTTACTTATGTTTAATTACACCCATTAGTCTGAACTGCCTGCAGTTCGTATCATAGCGCGTAAAAGTAGCCTCGCGATAGGACTTTGAGTTGTGACGTGGGCTTTGTATAAAGTCGGTGTTGGTTTAACTACACTAAAGCGACAAAGCAGTTAAATGATGACAATGTTGTGCCAAACATTCCTTTCGTGAGGCAAAATGTAGCAGTGCCGCCTAAAGGGAGAAGTTAAAACTAAACAGAAGCATAAAAACAGCACTTTTTTTTTTTGAAGATATAACGAAATATTTTGGGCCGTAAATTAAAAAAGAGCGTATAGCGAAATGTCATAATTTTGTTGTTCTTTTATGCAATTTTTTGTTTGTTTCTGTGTTTGGGTGTCTTTTGGAAAGCATAGCAATATTTAATTTTGATAATTTATGCAACATATAAATTTACAAAAGCATAAACTTTAACTTTTGGTTTTGATATCTTTTTGGAAGTTTAGCGATTTCTGTGTACTTCAGTTTTCGTTTTGCAACATTTCCATCGTTCGTCAACGCATCTCTCAAATGTGCATAATGTTCCACTCTGAGTCATTTGATTCAGTCGTACGTACAACACCCTTTCCTATTCAATTTTGGAATACATGTCGACAATAAATTGATGGAACAGGTCTTTGCTTCTCAGTAAAAAGTTGAAATTCGAAGAGCGCATCATTATCCTGTGAGCGTAAAACTACATAGAAGAAATGTTCTTTGTTTGCATAAATGATCCAAATCCAAGATTGGTGGAAGTGCAGTACAGACCATTTGCAGACTGTTGACATTTTAGGAAACCAAATAATACAAAAAATTTATAATAAATTCATTTTAAAATGTTCTACATTAAATTTAAAATTGGGATTAAATATCACTTTTTTTTTTCCGTAAGACATCTAAACCAAAATGATAAAAATTAACTATACGAAATCCGAAGTACTATACAGAAACAAACAAAAGATTGCATAAATGAAATAAACCAGAAATTGCACAAAAGATCAAAATTATATCGCTTAACTTTGAAAAAGATATAAAAATAATCCAAACTAAAAGTTAATATGCTTTAAAAATTATAATCCGAACTATCGTACTCTAAAAAAGAAACAATAACAAAGCATTGCACAACCGTGATCCAGTTCCAACAATGGAGAGTACACAGTAAATTAAAGATACTTATATTATAGATTATGATAATCCAAACTAAAAGTAGAAACTAAAAGTTAAAATGCTTTTAAAAAATCAAAATTTAAACTTTCGTACTTAAAAAAGAAACAATAACAAACAACGTATTGTACAACCGTTATCCAGTTCCAAAAATGGAGTAAGTACAATAAAAAGATACTTATATAAAAGATTTAAAGTTAACGTTAACTAAAAGTTAATATGCTTTTAAAAAGGCAATAAAAAAAGGATATCCAGTAATCGGACGGCTACACACGGACAGTAAATAAGGCTTTATTCAATAGTCAATACCGATTGATGACTGTTGTCATGCGGAGGAAACCAAATAATAATTAAATATCGCATTAAATTAATTTTAAAATGTTCTAGATTAAATTTTAAAAATCGGGCTGGACTATAAAATTGCAAAAAATTCGGACTACATGTGTGCCAAATTTCATTGTTTTAAATGCCATAAATTCGTCAGGACGCTGCGAACACGCACACTTGGTAATTGGTAATTTTAGTTAACGTCGTATTTGAGCAACACAACGGGCTATTGACGATGGTCCGGGATCAGTCCCTTAAGTGAAAGATCCGATGACAACACCTCGTAATTTTGAACCACGGTTAGATGGCGAAGCAACACCTGAGCTGGCACCCCACTCTCCAAACTTCCACACCAACCCAACGTGAAGACTTTCGGCCACGACAGATTTAAGGTGCACCAGCCGCCTCTACACCATACGCTTACAAACATTCATGCCCGGACCCGGATTCGAACCAGGACGCGAACACGCACACACAGAAACTTCATTTTATTATAGTAGAGATAACGAGTCATCGCAAGTTTTCCTTTTATAATGTAGGATGTAAACTAAATTTTTTCAGTTGTTTTAACTGCATCACATAAAATTCATTGTCAGTTGGAAATGACATCAACAACTTATTTCAACCGTTTTAGTAAAACTGTTAGTACATAAATGTCTTAAAGAATATTTATATACTTACGAACGTTGGTGGGATACCAATTCATAGAGCCTCTTTTGAAAACATACTTCGCATTTCCCAAAACATCGAAGAACCAGAATGTATTCCCAGGCAATAATTTGCTGTAATGCCTTCTTTTAAGTGCATACTTTATGAAATTCGCAACAACATACAATGAAAAAGCTATACACGTATACAAAAGTACTTTCCCTGCATCCACAAATTCCGGCCAAAAATTAAGAAAATCAGTTGCAAAAGACATGATTATTGGAAGGAATCACAACTAAACTTTAAGAAACTAAGTTTCGTTAGGTATGATAAATGTTCGTTGGGTCAGACATTAGATCTCACAAGGAACTAATAAAAAACAGTTTTAGAGAACCAATCTCTTTTTCAAGCTTATATTTGAAATATATTACTATCTTCTGCAGTTTAACCCGATAAAGAGACTCGTATGGATGCATTGCCATCAACGTACTTATATATGCAGCTATTATCTGTCAAAAACAAATGAGGTGAGTTATCGAGATTATTTGACTTTCTAAACACGATTTTCAATATCAAGATAAGCGCTCCACTAAAAAGCTTAAGATGCATTTTTCAATCTTTGAACCTAGAAAACAGTATAGACTTTTCTCATTCCTTGGGAAGGGTGAGCCTAGGTATACTAGTATTGGCAACTTTAAGTGAAAAACTTCTGTTCCTTGGTACTGGCAACTCAGAAAGTGAGGGCCTGTTTCTTGATACGGGTTACCATAGGAAGAGTGGGCACTAGCTCCTGGTAGGGATGTCAATAACCGCCCGGTTAAACCGATAAGTCGGTTTTTTCGTTTCGGTTAACCGGTTTTTTTCGGTGTTTTCATGGCACGGTTATAACCGCGGTTATATTAAAAACTAATAACCGGAAGAAAAAAAACCGCCCCCGAAAATTATATTCGTGGCTTGTGTTTATGAGATACAAATGGTTCTTTTTTCACAACTGATTTTTCAAGATTCCCAAAGTTTATATCCCTTTTCAACCACTCTCTGACTTAGCATTGTTTAGTCTATGCGAGTTGAGATATAAACAAAGGGGTGAGCGATGATCTGAAGTAATTTATACCAAACAACGTTTAATTACGATATAAAATTCAAAAGGAGATACCTAACACATATATTTACAGGCGCCGATTTTGAATCTGGGAGTGAATATTTAACTGGTAGTCTAGTTGTCCCTCTTATTTCATGTATTAAGGCATCACTGGCAAAAAAATTACCCGTATTTATATTTCTAAAATGTTATTTTAGCAAAGTTGTCGCAAAGTTTCACCTTCGTTCAAAACTTCTTTTATCCAACCCTCTTTTTGTGCAAAGCGTCTCTTTCTGACCTCAGATTAAAAAAAACTTTAAATGTCTTCCACAATTGCTAGTCAAGCAGTTTCCCAAGTCAGCAAAGAGTTAACGCACTGCCTGAATCAATTAGGAAAAAATTCACCTATTTAGCAATTCAACAAACCCAAGCCTTCTTTGGGCAAAAATTTGACATGACAAAAATTTGACAAAATCTATTTTTACAAAATCGCAGGGTGCAGATGTTTACTTTCTCAATAAGCTCAAACTGTATTTGAAGCAGCCTGTGTTAAGGGATAGTACTCCACTTGAATTTTGGGATCAAAGAAAGACATGTTCGTCTGCATTAGCATTGCTAGCTTTTAAGTATTTGACAGTTTTTGGAAGTTCAGTGCTATCTGAAAGGTTAGTATCTGTTCTGAATTATGTGGTTTCGGATGACAAAAGTCGCTTACTAACCAGCGTATAACTGAGCGAGTATTTATGAGCAGAGTAAATAAAAAATATTGGGTTGAATAGATAAAACAATATTAACAAGGTAACTAATGTTTGATTATTTCAATTAGTTTGTGTACCTTAATTTTGAAAGAATACATTATATACAAAAAAAAATCTTTTTTTATTTTTTTATGTTGCGTATTAAAAGCTAAACTTGAGATTGAATGAGTGTGTGTGTGTGTGCATATTGATAACATTATCATTCGTAGAACTGTGAGGTTACTAGGATAATGAAACTGGGCAAAACAATAAAAATCTGGTTTACATTCAGAAAAAGATTAAATCTATTATAAAGTCATATCCATAAGAGCTACCACACCGTGATCAATTATAAATGCGTCAAAAATGTTGTCTGGCTAACAACAAAATGTGTAGCAGTCAGAAAAAAAAACATGTCTGTTTACCCATGCGCCGTTCATAGAATAACAAATTTTAATACCATTCCACAGAGTTTATATCTATAAATATAAAATTTGCATAAGTGCTCATATGATATAAAATTGTGCATAAACTTCTTAGTTTCCAAAAGTTACAGATTGTTTACTCATAAGTTTACTAATCTCAATTTTATCCATTCCTAACAAAAAAGGTGGCAAGTTTCTACTGAGAAGATTTAAAATTATGCAATTATATAAATTTTTTGAATTTATTGAATCAAATTTGTTTATTATCATATTTTCTTCGAATGGTTATTTAATTTTTCTGCGCTTATTGAAAATATTTTTAATTAGCATATCAATTTTATTTGAATTCAATAATAGTAAGAAATAAAGCATTACATTACATTTGGCATTTTTAATATACAACTAAGCAGAAACAACTTGAAGTTTTTAAAAATCGGTTATTATAAGAACCGTTTTTTGGAAATCGGTTAAACCTGGGCCGTTATAACGGGACGGAAAAAAAAACGGTTATTTTCTGAGAGTTGGCATCCTTAGTTCCTTGTATCTGGCAAACTTAAATAATAATTCACCGTTACCATGATGCTAGTTATTTTAATGACGTCCACGGTTTTTTGGTAATGGCAACTTTAGAAAGGGAGAACCCCAGTTCCTTCGTAAAGGTTACCTTAGGAAGTGAGGCCACAGGTTCCTTGATGCTGGAAACATTAGGACGTGGGCGTCCCGGTTTCATAGTAAAGCATCCTTAGGCAGTGAGTGCCCCAGTTACTTCGTAATGGCAACCTTAAGTGTGAAGGCCCTGGTATTGGCAACCTTAGGAAATATGGGCCCTAGTGACTCGATTCGAACCTTATTAAATGAGGGCTCTGGTTCCTTGTTATCACCAACCTTAGGAAGAGAGGGTCATTTAGTGATCACACCCATCAATTTCTAAAAATAGGGATTGTGAAAATTTCAGGAAGAATTGGCCAACCTTCTGTTGCATCAACCAACTTTCCTTGTATTCAGAGAATTGAATAAGATGCAATCATAAAAATTATCTCTAGCCACACTTTGTAATTCCAATATTAGTTTGAAACCATTTTTTAGGATTTTCACTCTGCATTCTTTAATTCCACAATTTCTACAACGTATTAATGACAATATAAAAATCAGTCATGCAGAGAATGGCCCTTTTGCAAGAATGTCAAACATGAAATTTGATGAAAATATTATAGTTTACACAAGTGATGTAATAAAATGTGGTATATATATACTTTGAATGCACAAACGAATATTTCCTCATCCACAGCCAACATTCAAACATTGATTTTTATAAATTAGTAAGGATTTACTTTTAGAAAAATTGATTACGGTCAGAATTTGTTAAACTTATTTTTTAAGTATAAATAAGATACACAATTTCCATAATGAAGACAGAAAAGTGTTATATACACTAGATTCTAAATCAAGTAAAATTAACCATGAATTTTAAAAAAGCAATGCAAGTTGTAAAGCCTTTTATTTCATAGCATGAAAGTGAACAAAACATGGATTTTCTACTGAGGCTTTGATTTCACCTGGTGAATACATATCTTTCCATTTAGCTTTCAGGAAAGCTTACAATCTCGTAGGAATGTAAGAACATTATCAATAGTATTGATATAAAAAGATCTACACTTAAAATAGAAGAAAAATAATATTTACATTGAATAATATACTTTCATGACAATCTTTTCTAAAGACTTTTAACACACAACCAATAAAAATCAATATTGTTTTAAACAAAAACAACTTTTACTATTCCAAGTTTTGTTACATTGATATTTGTTAAACAAAAAATGCACAAATGAATAAATGTTAACAACTTTGCTTAGTATTAATTAATTTATATAACAAAAACTGTTGCAATGTAGTTTTCGTTTTAAAAATAGCATACATTATTAGATATTTATTAGACCATAGCTTTATTACATAACCTCAATCTTGTAAAAATCAAAATTAGATTTTCTAAAGCACTTTAATATAAAATCCCTTTGTGTAGTGCATCATGATTTAGAGAGCAAAATTTAGTGAATTTAGATTACAAAAATTTTAAGAATTAAATATATACAAACATGAAACAAACAAATTATTTGAGATTAATAGGAAGCACTTAAAAGGTAATTTTGCTAGCAATTAGCCTTGAAAAGAGTGTAACATTAAAAGCATTAATGCTTTTGAAAATTGTTTTATTGTGTGATAAAGTTCCCTATTAATTTAACTCAGCAGATATTTTTATCTCTAATCTGAATATATCAAACTCATAAAGCAAAAACTGATATTTAAACTTTAATTTAAAATTTAACAAAAATAAACAAATGATCTGTTCAAATAATTAAAGTTGATAAAAATTTATATTTTAGATACAAGGAATATATTTATTTTGCAAAATGATACAGATATGTTCATTCATACTTTTAATATATTTTTGTTTACTAAAAAGTTTAATGTGTTCTGAATTGGCAGAAACAAGAATTTGGAAATATTCTACTGACATAAAATTTTAAAGATTGCAATAGAATAATAAAAAGTTAAAATTGCCATAAGATATCTATTTTAAGAACTATTACTCTAAAACTGATTTCAATGACATTTCTAACTAAAATATTATATTTATTTAAATACAACAATACTTTGATGATTGTAGTAACTTATTTTTAAAAAAGCACTAATTCTTATTGTTTACAAAAGTTATTTTTCAGAATTGTGAAATATCATTCACAGTGGAATATGGTTCGAAATGTACAGATCTATTTAAAAAAATTGACAGTTTAAAATTAGCATAAATTAATTTGCAGTGAAATAATCTAAGTTGTTTTGTAACTTATTAATTAGGAAATAATATTTTCAAAGTAATATTTATTTCAGCCAATAAATTTAAATTTTGATCACATAAAACCATTTTTAGTTAAAATTAAATAAAAAAAGTCATTTTTTTCGTTCTGAAGAATATATATATATATATATTTATCTGTAAAAAAATATTTCACATGATATGAAATAATCATTTATTCTAAGAATTCCATTTTTATTGAAATAGTTCACATAATTTTAAAGGAATACAATTTAAGCAGTTGCTGTTTTCTTGATAAAAAGCTTAATAAACAAAGCAGTTTCTAGAAATTAAAAAATTCAACTGTCTTTCTTATGCATACAAAAACGCACAATTAAAATAACTGTTGAATCAAAAATAAAATTGGAGTATATGGAATACTAAATATTACACATAGTATGTATAAATGTACAAATATCAGTATCCAAAGATAAGCATCAACTTCTTTTTTTCAGCAACATGATTAGCTGAAAAACAGCAGAAAAACGATTGCAAATTTTGCACAAAAAAACTTATAATTCTTTTTGAAACCTCAAGAATGCAAATGTCAGCTATTTCAGTACAATTGTCTGAACTAACAACATCTTTGTTTTATATTCTTTCTTTATTAGATTTCATGCAATAATATAACTAGAATTTATATTGTGATATTAAATACCTTACACTAAAACAAAAATGAAAAGACGACATGTATTTGAAAAGAGAATACAAAATTTAATGGTTTTAAATAACAAAATAGGACACATTACAATTCTTAACAGCAGATGAGGACTAGACAAGCAAAATTTTAAATAATTGTATACTAAACAATAATGTACATATCACAGATTGGCTAAGGCAATAACAATGGCACATTACAATGATATAAAAATATTGTGATACAAAATTTTAAATTGTTGAATAAATATTCATAAATGATTATGCACATGTGATGATTGAAATGATGATGAGGAAATGGTTCTTTACATAACAATTCATTATTACGGTGGTAGGAATACAAGAAATGACTGCCTTCATACTTTGTGAAGAAAAGATTCATTCAATGCCAAAAATACAATTTCTAATTCATTTAATTTAATGTTAAAAACATTTAACCATAACACCATACAAATACCATGACTATTTTTGGTGTTAACTACTGTCACAAACATTAGTCATTCACACAGAGCAACCAGAAAAGCAAACCTGTTGATCAGTACCTTTAAAAAATACAACAATCTATGTTATGTAGATGACTGTATTGAATTACATAAACTAAGAAGCTCCCCATATTTTATTTTTTGTCCAGCTACAATGTCAAAAGTAATGTCTTTGGGGGCTTCGAATACGAGAACAATTGTTGAACCTAAATTAAATTCACCAAATGGCTGTCCCTTTTCTCCTATACTAATGGGAGGATTAAATTTCTTTTCTTCAAAAGTTCCTTTCTTGCATTTCTTTCTGTTGGTTTGAAGAGTCTAAAAATAAAATCTATGTTACTTCCAATAAATTTTGTTATATTTATGTGTATCACATTGAAAGGCAAAAATGAAACTGAGCTTTTAATTACAATCAGAAATTATGGGAAAGGAATGTGGACAATTAGTTACCCATTAATCCTCTATTAGTTGCACTGGTCTTGAAAGGTATACATTGACCTTTTCAATGTTATGCAATGAAAACAACTAAAAATGTATCATCCATAAATTTAAATAAAATAAATCTTATTTATTTGTTTTTTTAGTAGGTCCAAATATTTACTACATACTTTTTATGAATAATTCATGCATGTTTAACTAGAAAAAAAACTTTGAGCTCCTCACAGATGCACTGCTATCTCAATAGTTAAAAAACTGCAAATAACAGAGAGTTAAAAAGAAACTTGTGCACACATTCAGTATCATTTTAGTATGTATACATTTGAGGTATAATTATTAATTATGATACCTACTCTCAACACAAAAGAAAAATTTGGGCCTTTTAAAACCTTTGCGAAGCATTGCATTTTAAAGGCAAATTTAACGTAGATTAATATGGGTTAAGTACAATTTTTAATGCAAATTCAAGAAATAAAATTTTTTGTGTAATATACTTCACCACTAAATGTTCAAGTCTTTAAAAGTATATTAGTGTATTTGAACAACACTTAAAAATGTTTAAGGAATGCTGAGTTTACAAACCAAAAGACTTTCCCTTTCATGTCCATTTTTGTGCATCAAATTAATCAACACTTTATAGTCACATTTGACCATGTGTGAAAAAAAATAAAACGAATTTGTAGCAGAGCATCACTATTTTTCTTCTCTCCTCCTCAAACCGAATTTGTAACAGAACACCAGAGTTTTTCTTCTCTCCTCCTCAATCGGAATTACAAAATGTTTGTCAGATGTTTCAAGATGTATCCTCGCTATCTTCTGTGCATGTGCCCCGTTTGAAATTCAGGTGTCTGTTCCCATTGAATGCAAGAGCATCGTAACTATTTAAAATGAGTGTTTAGTACTTCTGTAGTTGGAGATATAATCATGTTTCATTTCTCATCTGTAAATAATGTTGTGTCTCGTCCTGAGATTTGATATTTATATAGCTGGCCTGATAAGATGCTATAAATTGTTTTTTGCAAGGTTTATCACGCCAAAAAAACTTAATAATTGATCCCACCCCTTTGGCAATGAGGAGTTTCAGAAATTCATAGTCTATATGAATCTATTCTTAAGACTCACTGAAATAAAAATTAATGACATTGGCAAAGTATGTTTGACTTTGATAATGGGGATTGACCAAGACTGGGGATTACATAAAATTGGCTGTATTCACATAAAAAAATAGCACTTATTAAAAATTTAAAGCCTTTTAAGGAACTCCTAAAAACAAAAGTGGAAAAGCAGGTCTTATTAAAGCTAGTGGGAACCCTGCTTATGTTTGTATCAAGTAATTACACTATAATAAGAATATAACAGTGAATTAAAGCTTACATCATCAAAATATACTTTGATGGATCCCACATTTGTTGCTCCAACAGCAGTTAAAGAGAAAAAGCCATGTTTCCATTCTCCTGTGTACACAACTCTTTCGTTCAAGTTGAAAAGACCAGCAATCCAACTGACTATTCCAGGACGTACACTCAGTAGTTCTCCTAAAGAAAAATAAATAATTTGACTATATTCAACACTTATCCTACTTTTTCTATGAGTGAAACAAAATATATATGCCAAAGTTCTGGACATTTGGATTGAAAATATATCTGCTTGATAAGATAAACAAATAAAAGACGTCAAAAACGTAACATTCAAAACACATTATTTTTACCAAAATTTTTATTTTTTGTATGGCTTGACTTGAGACTAAAATATTCTTTCATGATTTCATAACTATTATGTTCGATTAAATAAGTATATGTGCTTACAATTTAAATGCATGAAAACTTTTTTTCTTAATCATCAAATGTTAGTAATTGATATGATTAAGCAATCATTGAAATTCGATCTTCATGGATTATAATTCACTAAAATAAACACACACATTATAAAATAATTTCCTAAATTTCTAAATAACTTCAAAAGTTTTGTCAGTAAGTTTTTAATGTTTAGTTAGATGCAAGGATACGGACAAAAGGTGAAATGTAGAGTTCAATTTTAAGAAGTAACTAACACAAGCTTCAAGGTGCACTTCAGACAATAGAAACATTATGGAAGTACTTAATACATAACAGAAAATTTTAAAAAAAACCTTGAGGGAACAGAAATGAAAACTTTTAAAAATTGTACACCACACACAAGGTCCATAAGTTTCAGGCCAAAGAATATTAAAGAAATAACAGAATCAAACAATATTTTTTTTATTTTTCAATATAATCATTCTTTTTTTCAATATATTTTTATAACAGCTAATTAACTAATCAACACTACTAAAAAAATTATGTGAACTTTAGTCCTGAAAATGATCACAAATTGCAAACCATGTGTAATTCTTTTGATTTGAAAATGTAATGTTTGGCAATACCTAAGTTTAAGCATTTTAAAATATTAGGCAACAGCTCCATCTGTAATGCTAGCTACATAGGGACACAAATTTTTTAACTGCAATGCAACAAAGCAGGGTGGGCAGTTGACAGTTAAGACTTGTCAATTCCAACTGTAGCATGTTCTAGCATGTTTGGGACAGAAACTTTTGGACCTTATTACATGCACGCTATGTTGGAAAGTTTCCAGGCACTAGAATATTTTAAACAATGGTGCTTTTATAAAAATATTAATAGTGTTAGGGCACCTTAAACAGTATTTCACTCTATATTGCCTTGGGCATACATTGAATTAATTTTTGTAAACTTGTGACTGGTATATTACTAAATTGGTTCAATAGCATATGTTAATTCTAGCATGGAAATAGAATTTATTAGTTACGCTTTCCAAAAGCAACTGTACTTATTCCAAAGAACCTCTAGTAGATTCAAATAGGAGCACCTAAACAGCAAAGATATGTTCTACATGCCAATTGCTGCACTTCTCTTGCAACAAGGTGAAGACTAATAGAATATTGAGTTTTTTAACATACATGATTTGCCAAATGTACTTTAATAATGTATGTACCAAATGTATCTTTCAAAAAAACCTTTAAACGAGGCTTTCAGTCAACATGCAAGTGCTAATTACACATTGTCACTAAAAATATTTTTCAGGGCAATCCATTTCATCAAATTAATCTCTACTGTTATAAAAGGAAGTGTTTTTCTGTTTGTTTATGTGTATGCATTGTCCTGAAGAATCTATGGCACTTATAATTATGGGATTTGGTTCACAGGTAGTCCGAATTTTTTGCAATTTTTGTATGAAGCCCAAATTTTAAGATTTAATCTAGAACATTTAAAAATTAATTTAATGGAATTTATTTATCATTCTTTTTTTGGAATGGCAACACCATAAAGATATGACAGATTCTAAATGTATTTACAGATTAAAAATTTTTTTGACTGACATTGTTTAGTTCTTTTTTGTAAAATTGAGATCTTTTAAGATAAATTGAAAATTTCAATGGATTTGAAATCCAAGGAAAATTTTACACAGATAGATACCTAAAACGTTTGATCTTCTTTTAATAAATAATTTTTCAATTAAATATTTATATTTTTGCAAGAGATTGTGACGTCAGGTCGATTGGATCTTTTCGCAATTCAAATTTGGCCGCATTTGACAATGACGAGGCCATCATAGCATTGCCCGTGGTGTGGGTTTACGAAGGGCAACGCCATGACTGTTATCCAGTAGGATACGAATTCCCATTTAGTTTGCACTGGAAACCAAATGGGAATTTGTAGCAATCACCGGCGGTTAGCTAGTAGTGGTCCAACCTGACCACACAAAAAGAACTGTCACGAGCAATGGATAGTAAAATATAAAATGTGCTATATAATTAACATGGAAAGTTTTAAGCTTTCTTAAAACAACTTAAGTTCATTCCAAAACAATAGCTCAGTTTAAAATTGCAAATTTTTGCAAAAGTTTTAAGTATATTTTGATAGTAGAAAAAAAAAAGGGGGGGGGGATCTATATCATAGCAACAAGTAAAACCTTCATACTTTGGTATAATAATGAGATGTTTTGAACTGAACTGAGTAAAACTAATTACCATGAAAATGCCTTCTATGTAATACTGTCCACTCAGCAGGTGAATGAAATTTGTGGTAATCTCCAGGTGCCAAATATATCACACAATGATACAATACATTGTCTTTGTTCATTAACAAGCCCTTTTCATATTTTTCATCAGTTATCTGAAACAAGTTAAAGTATTTATGCAATGAGTTAAAATAAAAATGCATAAAAAAGTTTTGAATAATACCCATATTCCATAGAATCTCATAAATCATGGTAGAATTGCTTTTAATTATAAATATATGCAGAAAACTTTAACATGAACACAACCAAAGATGCTACAAAAACAAAAATACAAAATATTTTTTTTCATAATTACCATTTCATCCACCTCTGGATTTAGGGATTTTAATCCAAGGAATGATTTTAAAGAATAAGTAATTCCTTTCACTTGTTCAATAAGACCATTTTCTATTCGTCCAAAATGTAATATCTGACCATCTGATGGACTGACCTAGAGAGTTACACAAAATGAAATATCATTACTATTTTAGAATATTACATACATACATAATTATTTGATTCACTTAAATGTATTAAGTATAAGTTGAATGAATCAGTAAAGAAATCTAAGCTGTAGGAAATGCCAGATTAACTTTTAAATCAAGCAATCAATGCATCATGTCAAGAACCTATGGATTTAAAAGAGTTTGAAAACATGTAAGAACGCAACCAATTAAGATAAAAATCAAAATTCTGAAGTAAAAAATTTATTTTAACTACACCTTTCAAAAGTTTTCTTATGAAATTAATATATCAAATGGCTAAAAAAATAATGATAGAATTCAAAAGAATTATTCTATGTAATATTCGAAAGACATTCCTTGTTGCTGAAAAAATCCTTCAATTACGCCCAAATACTCAATCTTTATTACTCTAAGTATTATCGTAAATTTTCTTGAAACATTCCTATATCATAATTGTAATTTAAGTGTGTGGGGGTGTATGTATTTATGGTTTAATTAAATCAAATTAAATGTATTTTCTTCAACAAAATGTTATGGAGAGATGGTGATTTTGAAAGATGCAATAACACATATACTAATGAGCAAATTAAATAAAATCAGCAAAATGAAATTTTTTTTTTGCAAAATTTAGAATTTGTCTTATAGTTTAAGGAACATCAACAGTCCCAGGTAAGAGAATTGAGTTCCTAGTTATAGCTGTAAAACATATTACAACAAAAGACATCAGTCTAATATAAATTCAACATAAAAAAACACTAATGCCTTTAAAATCTATCAAAAAGTATTAAACATTAGTGATTGTTTTAAATCTCTTTTGGAAAGCTTTTATCACAATCTATATTTATTTCACTAATGTATGTGACACAAAAATTGATAATATAAATGAATATAAACAATATTAAATCGACTATTAGGGTCTTTTATGCTAATTTTACCACTTATATTAAAACATACTTGATTTTAGTTACAGAGCATGCAATTTCATAATATTACTGAAATTCCATGAAAGATCTTGCCACTCTAATGAAATTTTTAAGCAGTCTAATTACAGATAATAAAACATTTGGAGGCTAAAAATCAGTGCAAAAAAAGAAAATATGAGCAAAAATAGGTTCAGATCCAAAAAAAGGTGAATTGCCTTTGAACAAGAGAATGGAATGAAGAAAGCGTTTAGGATCTAATTAGGTAACATAACAGGTGTGAACTTTCTGCCTTGCATTCTATTGAGAATAAGAATTAACACCAGAAAAAGAACACGAAATGTTTC
Source organism: Metellina segmentata (assembly GCA_947359465.1). NCBI lineage: Eukaryota > Metazoa > Arthropoda > Arachnida > Araneae > Tetragnathidae > Metellina > Metellina segmentata. Next base: position 58,860,167 of record OX375875.1, read on the forward strand.
ATATTTTGGATAATTTTGTTTCATTTAGAGGTGAGAGTCATTTATGTGAATATGGGTGCTATATTTATTATAAATGGATTGAAATAAGATATGAAATGTATCGACAACTTGCTATCAATAAATACAAGCAATTAAGAAAGTTAAGTGCATATGGTACATGTGGGTCTGCTAGAATTATGGAATTCCTTGTCAGGGTAAATAAACACGTAAAATATAGGCACATAAGAGGAATCATTATTGAAAAGTTTTATTACCAGGCATTTTCCAGGATGCACTGGACGGGTCTCTTTTTTCAGATGTCTGCTAAAAAATTCACCTAAACTTCTGTAACTATTGACATCTTCTACAACTGCTTCTTTGATATCACAACCATATGCTGAAATGAAAAAATTCAGCAGTGGTGTACGGATAGGCTGAGGAAGCTCAATATTATGCACCCATCCCCAAACTCTGGAGGCAGCACGCAAAGGTAGCATAGTATACATTGAAACCTAAAATAAAGCAAAATAACCTTTAGAAACTAAGAGAAGTTGAGAACAACACTTTCCAATAACATATCTCATAAAGTACCTTACAAGTCAAAGCATTATTTTTCATTAACGACAATATAAAATTTATTTTAAAGTTAAAAAACAATTTTGGGTAGCAGAAATGTCTGATGATTCAGTTCCTAAAGTAGATACTAAAAGTAGGGCACTACTGTATAAAACTAAGGACTAGAAAGAAACAGGAAGAGGACACACACTTAAAACAACCCATTTTATGGGAACTACATTTACTTCAACTTGTGAACCAAGTTATTACTAAGTTTCAGTCATGGTTTTTGAATTTGATGAATGACAGCAGCTGCTATTCTTCAACTTAATCTTAGCAAGTTAAATACAACTTGTTCTGTGTCTTGCTATTGATTAAATTAAACATTTCCTGTATTCCCTAAAGTATAAAAACAGATAGTTTTTCAGATTAAAAGGTTTGTGATTATTTTGTCAAAATTGCATGTATTTTGCGAGTACAACAAAATTACAGTAAAGTGAGATTTAACAGAAGTTTATAATTTTTTTTTTAATTACAATTATTCCATATGCCACTAATAATTAAGTTACAAAACAATAGAATTATACAAAAATAATTCAAATTGTTTCGTGAATATGTTTTCAATTTTCTCATAAAAATGTATATAAAATGCTCTGATATTAATATACTACTTTTCTCAGTTCTTTAAAAAATACTAAGATTTTTCTCCTTTTGAAAAAAGCACGAAATTACTGAACATATTAGATTTTAAAACGTCCATGTTTAGCTGATACTCATGAATACAAATATGAAAAATTCTTATATTTCCTCCATTTAAAAATACTCATCACTCAACTTTAATCACTAAGCATATCCTTAGAAACATGAATGAATCTTTAAAATAATATAATAGCAAAATACATTGCTTACATATAAATTTGGAGCTAACAGATCAGTGGGATTTGTTGAAGACAGTATTTTTCCAGTTTCTCTTTTCTTCACATGTCTGAATTGTTGATAGGCAATAAAAGCAAAACCAAGGCCTAGAGGTATAGGTGTCCACTTTAGTGTCCTAATATATCGCAGCACTGGATTAAGTTTAGCTTTCTGCCATGTACCTTCAGTATAACTAGATTCTATATAAAAAGAAATATATCATAACTCAACAAAGAAATGTTCAAAAATTTCATGTTTTTTTTTTTTTTTTTTAATTTTACAAAAATCAAAACACAAATTGGAAACACATTAAAGTAAGGAATAGTATGCTCAGTATTCATAGAAATTTTTGGTTCCTCTTGTATATGTAAATGGAGAAGGCTTTAGATCAGATTTAGATTATGATAACTTAATTTATTTAGAAGTAATTTTACCAAAAGCTTTCCGAATGTCTGTCATATAGCACCATTGTCATTGAAATGGAAATGTGATTCACTAACCTGGCCTGAATAAAAGAAAGGATGTGGAGGATAGTAACCAGTAAAGATAGAATTTTGTAAAAAACATTTCAGAAGCTCAAAAAATTTAGACAGCCTCACAATTTGGCAGACAGAATGAAAAGAGATCTGTAGTTAAACAGACTGGAATCATCTGAAATATTATCTGTTCTGATAGTACAAAGTGCATCATTTTGCATATAACCACAGTTTTTGTACTAGCTTTTAAACTGAATTACATCTAAATATAGAATTCTTTACACACAAACTGAAACTTCTAAGAAAGTTCTACATAAAGCATTACTAGAACTTATCTACATGATCTGAAAGTCAAACAATTATGGTACATATCCTGTAACTTGATCACTATGCTGTAGTGCTAGTCTAAAAACATATTTCTTGTTCTCGTTTAGAATTATAACTGTCATTTTCATTTTTAAAAAAATGAAATATTGTACTGTTAGGTTCAGACATAAACATCATATCAAGCAGTTTTTCTTTAGCAAGTATTGTGTCTATTCTTGAAATCACTGTAACACATTTCGCTAAAGTCTGAAATGTAAATCAAATAAAGGTACACAATATATTTGATTTACATAACTTTTAACCTGAATATAAATGTACTTTTCATGTATCACAGCAATTCTTAAAATAATAATTTAACTTTTACTCATGATAATGTTAATGAATTATTGAACTCTAATAAGCAAGAGCTCTCATAATGAGTTCCACTTTGATGGTTTGAGGAAATAAGTCCCACTGAGTTAATAACTTTGTTTGATTTAGAAAATTAAATACTATTACTGCAATGATAAATTATTTTGATAGGCAAAACAAGTCTGCCTGAACTGTGACTAGTTTAAATGAAATTAATTTAGAACAAAGGACTCGATGTATCAACATGTAATACACAATGTTTGAAAAATACATATTACCATAATGTGCAGTAAAATATTGTAGAAAAAAAATGTTCAACATGGTAAAGAATGTAAACCAACTTTTCTGGGTTTTTTATACAATAATCATTACTCTTTACCAATTTTTAAAAAAAATTCTTAGCTAACTTTGATTTTTTGCAATTTATTTGTAAAATTTTTTTTGATTAGCACTTAAACTTGATTTTTAATCGACAATTCATATCATCTGCATCCTCTTAATTTGAAACTAAGAGTGAAGTAAAAATACAAAATTATGGTTAAATCCTAGTAAATGATATGGTCACCATAATTCAAAACGTTAGCTATCATTTTATCAAACCTAACAATCATCTAACATTCTAATTGTGCAGGTCAATCTGGAAGGATTATTTTGCAACCATTTCTTAAGTATTTCAAATACATTCATTTAAACAAATATATATAAATGTGAAAGACAAACAAAATGTATTAATAAAAAAGAAAAGATTTGTTGTGTAAAATTTTGATTCAGTCAAAAGTATACGCTAAAGAACACAGAAGGCTACATGTGGTCACTGGTTTGCCGCCCCTAGTCTACATATAAATGTTACCTTCAATTTTATTCATTTACTATTACTGTAAGGAACAAACTGTTAACAAAGCCAGAGGACACAGTACTTTGAACAGTATAGAACACAGAAGGCTACATGTGGTCACTGGTTTGCCGCCCCTAGTCTACATATAAATGTTACCTTCAATTTTATTCATTTACTATTACTGTAAGGAACAAACTGTTAACAAAGCCAGATGACACAGTACTTTGAACAGTATTTTTGTTTTCATATTCACAACAAATGTGCCTTATTCCAATACACATTAAATATACTTTGCAAAAGAAAAATCACTTTTACATTTGCAATAATTAAAAATTTCAATTTTTATAAAAATAATTCAATGTTTTCAAATTCTAGTTTTTTTAATATTTTCATAGCAAATTTAAATATTTTCAAGTATTTTTTCATTTACCAATCTGAAGTGATAACTAAACTTTATTATTTATTTTTTTACAAATATTTTCATAACAAACACTGTCAAAAACAGCGAAAAAACATCAGTTGATTTCAGTAATCTTTTTCAAATAATTATTTTTCCAAATCAATGCACAAAGTTATAATAATGTTGTTAAAATATAACATAATAAACAACAAAAAGTGTCATATCACTACATCAATTACAATAAAAGCCTTAGCACTTTAAATACATTGTAGTTGTGAAAAAAATAAAGCTGAGAAAAAGCACTTTTAAGTTTTAAATACTTTCGGTCCTTACATTGGTTAGGAAAACTTCAATACCTTGCCAAATTTTATATCTACAGCTCTAAAATTTTGGGCACATAATTAAAGCAGAAATGATAATTTTAACAATTTGGTCCTTTTTAGGGTAGGTACTGTGTGTTCCCCCTAAATATTATCGCAATTTAGTTGCAACTGTGCCATAAAATAACAATTGTGCCCGTCTACTAACCATAACCATTTGGAAGGCTTGGTGACAATAAACTGAATTCCTGTCAAGGTCACGCCATTAAATAGAATTTTATCCAAAAACGTAAATATATTGTTTTACAATGACAATATTTACTCAATCAGGGTGAGATTTATTGGTAAAAACAGCAAATACTTTGAACAATTTAAATGCATCAATTTTAAAATGCTTGTGTATGAACATTATTTTGAAGACTACTCTGACTCAAGACTGGATGCCCTTGGGTGAAATGGGCAGCAAAAACCACTACTCTTTCCAGATCTCAGAGTGTAGCCAAAGATCAAATTGGATTCCTAGCATTTTCTGAACAATTCGGTTTAGGTTCCTCGTGAGCACACAATCTCCAATATAGGCTGTCTCACAAACCCAATTATACACCATTATGATCTGATTCTTGAGGGCTTCAAGTCTCACAGACTAATAGACTTGATGTAGTTCATTAATGTCAAGTGAGTTAAGGAAATGTTTGAATATTTATGAAATATACAACTGGAATGCCCAAAGAATTAAACCAGATGATGTTCCTTTAAAAAACTAATGGCTTAATGCAAAGCAAAAGCTGAAAGAGTCGGAGTAAAACCACTTGTGGTGCATTTTAAATAACTGCTAAAATAAGTTAATTTTACTCATTCCAGGTGAGTGATAAACTGTTTGTATTACTATTAGATGTTATTACAAATTAGTAAATATGTTACTTTTATCTATAACACCTCCCTTATACCAAACTTTTCTTTGGTTTAGATGAGGTATGGGGTGTTCAAGGTCAGCTTTTTAACTATCTGCTGTACATACAATTGAACATCACACTTTGAGATGTTTACATATTTTTAACTCTTATCCCTTTCAAGAATGTGCTCACATGAACATAAATACATTGCTGTTTGTATACTTTACACCTTAGAATAAACTAAACTCTCACAATCAGACATCTATACAGAGTACAGCCCAGAATCAATGACTGTTGAAATGCAGATATCAAATACATAATGAGAATCATGATATGGAAATAATTTTTAAATCATGAAAACTGATTTTAATAAAATTTACTACAAATTATTTCTATATATAAAGTTTTACATACTATATGCACAACTTTGGACTTGGCAAGTAACAGATGAATCAAGGATTAATCGTTTCGTGATTTCGGAATAAGGAGAAAGTATGCAATTTGTGCTCAGTGGCATCTTTGCAGCCTGTAATGCAAGAGTTTGTAAACTTGGAGAAGAGAAAACTGTAAACATACTGTTATGGTAATTGACCCTAAAAGAGATTTAAAAATAGAAAATTAATTGATTTTCTGAAAAAAACATGCGGAAGCAGACAGTTAATTTAAAAAGAAACTTCTATAAACATGCAGCAAAACTAGTTTGTAGATTATGTAATTTTTTTATATTTTAAATTTGGTACAAGCATATTCACTATTTTTTCATATGAAAAGCCTCAGAGTCAAATTATTTCAAAGGAAAAAACAAACAGTTTGGAACACTCCAATACTCCATCGAATGATAAACACCATGAAACACATTGTATGAAGTTTAACATCTAACCATGATGAACTTAAAATCAGTTTAAGATTAATTTGTTGCTTGATTAGATTATAAGAAACATTTTAATACAAACGATAACTACATTCAAGGCTGTTAGAATTTGTAAATTGAACATTTTTTTGTAGTTTCTCAAAATTTGGATGCTCAGAAAAAGGAAGAGCTTAGTGTAAAAATCAATCTTGCTCTTCTCAATAGAGCTACAATAGACATTAAACACAAGCATGCATCCACAACTGCGAAGGGGAAATCCAACTTATATAGGTATTTATTACTTCTATTTTTTTAATTCAATTGAAAATAATTAACAAATTCTATTTCTAGCTAAAATGAATATCTTTGACCAAATTAAGATTCAAGCTTGTCCTTCAATCACCAATTTTTGATTTGATGCCAAAAGTTCGACCAGTCAGAAAAAAACAATAAAGCTGCTCCAAAGCTATAACCGAATGTCAACACTTAAAAAACATAAACTATACTAAACTTCATAAACAATCATTCAGTGAACAATGCAATATTTTCATTAATGGTAAAGATCCGCATTGCTGACAAAAACGATAACATGGAGAACTTTGATGGAAGTCCCATATATTTAACCAAAGGATCAAACCAAATAAAAAAACAATACTTAAAATTCGAAGAAAAAAACAGTCGATTCCTTCTAATGTCAACATTTACAGTTCTAACGTCAAATTCTTACATTCAGCCACAGATAAAAGCTTGACCTCGGAAACACGAAAGTTAAATTCTCAAAGTCGTTGAGGAAGCATTATAACAATGAATAGAAAATACAAGAACAGTCACAATTCATATGATCTGAACACATTTTAAAATGCATGAAAATTGGAAAACAACGAGTTAACTTTGATAAAACTTTGTAAAAAAACGCATACGAAGGAGAAATTCTCAACACGATAATTCATACAGGGTCAACGATATCTCACGAGAATAAATTTTTGTTTGAAAATTATTCAAAATATAAACAAAATCACAATTGGTTAGCAATGTTGCACTGATCCAAATTATTAATTACTGTAAAATACCTTTACTAAGCTAAACAAACGTAGTGATATAAAACAACACGCGTAAATCGCATGATATAAACAAACGAAAGTGGAAGTAGAAGTGCTTACTGCTTTCTTTGGTGGAAGTACTATTTCTTCTCAAGTTGCTGATTTTTTGTCAGACCGAAAATATATTTACTTATAATTTCAGAGCGGAAAATGGGCCTGTTTAGATTCAATAAAAGTAATAATAAGTTCTATAAATGGATAGTATAAATTCCTTGGCTACAAGGTTAACTAGTCATTTGGTCGAAGTAATTGTTTTGATTGTATTTCATTCTAATATATGTAGGTTGTATTTTCGTCCCCACTTTAAATGACATTGCATACTTACTTTATACCCCTTTTCCTTTAGATAATAATTTAAATTTCAAATTAGCATCAAACTGGAGCAAAAAACCAGCGGGCATATTCAATTTAATTAATAACAATTTAATTCCCGATTTAGCATTTAAACGTCAAACGTAAGCTGTGAATGAGACCGTTTTATAAACTACGACGTACTCTTTTGGTATTTTTTTCAATTAAAAAAAAACACGTAATTTTGAACTACGGTCAGATGACGAGGTCACCCCTGAATTGGCACCCCACTCTCCTAACTTCCACAACACGCCCGGTTGGAAGAGTAACGCATTAGCAATCGGAGGGTTGTGAGTTGGAATCCAACCAAATACCGTCATGTACAAAGGAATCTTGTGCACGCTTGACCACTTGTCACAGTTTATTGATGCTCGCAATACTTTTCCTGTTGTTTGTAATTTGTAAATCGCTCTCTTTTGAAAGGAATAAATAATTCCTTAAACTCTACTCTCCAGGTACTTTAGCGTAGCCCACAATTTCATCTCACATCTTTTCGCGGTGAATTCATTTCTTATCAGTATTTTAGCGTATATAGATTTTGTTTTGCAGGAAGGAATAAGTAAACTTTTTTACATTATGTTTTACAGAAAACGGCGGAACAGGCAAATGCGTTTTTCTCTATCTCTCTATATTAAAAAAAAAGTTACCGCCGACGCCGACGCAGGATTGAAAACTGTGTTGTTTAGCTCGATAGAATGTTTGGATCAGAAAAGTATGAAATTAACATGGTTTGTTCTTCATCGTATTCCCTGGACAATGGTAAAGATCTTTTTCTGATGCGGTTATTAATTTAGTGTTTATTAAGTGTCAAAGTTGGAAAAGCGAAATTTCTTCCGCGAGTGAGCAAAACACATACAAATTTTCAGTCTTAAGCCGTGAGTTTTTTTTAAAGAGTACTCCTTAAAGTAAATTTTTGCAGCTCGTTGAGTTTTTTTCAGAAATTTCAATTTGGTTCTTGATAATATTTTTTTGAAATTCGGGAAAAATCGGGACTTTTTCGTTACTTTTTTTTAAGACGGTCATATCTATATCTTATTGCTATTAGTTTTTAATTTTTGAAAATATCGCAGTAGACCTCAGAATATACTCTTTTTTACGGTACAATTATTTTTGAAATTGGTTAATAAATAAATTCGATGCGATCAAAAGTTGGTCATACAAAATTCGGAATCTTTGGATATTTTCGCTACTTTTTGTTAAAACCATCATATCTACAACTTAATACTATTATTATTATTTTTTAATTTGAGAACATCACTGAATACTTTACATTGTACTCTTTCTTATGGTGTAATTATTTTTTAAATTGGTTAATAAATAATGTCGATGCAATCAAAAGTTGGTCATACAATTTTCAGAACTTTCAGATCGTAATTTCCGTTACAAAACTAAAACTATATATTATATAACTATAAACCAGGGCTCGAAATATCCGGGTGCACAGGTGCACTGTGCACATGAAAATAAAATTGTGCACCTAATTTTTTTCCCGCTAGGTGCATGCCGTGCACCTAACGTTAAAAAAAGGGAAGGGAACCTTTTATGTTATTTTGATGCTTGAACGAACTATTAGTATCGACCTCTCTCGCTCTAAATAAACGCAATTAAAATTCCTAAATACACACAATGCGAAAACAAAATCGCTGGGCCGTAACGGATTTATACAGGAGGAAGGTTTACTTGTGCCATTACCAACAGAAATTTCGAAGATCGAAACATTTTCTAGATGGCTCTGTAAAAGCGACTGTCGCGATAGCCGTGAGCTGGAGAAGGGAGAATTTAGATGTTTAAATAGTTTTATTGACTATCTACTATATATACTAACCTATCTAAACATAACCAACTAATAATGTAGTTTACATTATATCAATGCTCTTACATTACGTTTTTTTTAATGCGCATCTAAAATATAACCTGTGCACCTAATTTAAAAACTTAGGTGCACCTGTATTAAAAAATCTATTTCGAGCTATAAACTATATAACAAACTATATCTATATATTATTACTATGAGTTTTTAATTTTGAAAATATCGCAGTATACCTCCTCAGAATGTAGTCTTTCTTACGGTACAATTATTTTTTTAATTGGTTCATAAATAAATTCGATGTAATGAAAAGTTGGTCACACAAATTTCGTATTTTTAGTTCGCAGAGCATGTTTCTCTCGGGTTTGCCAGATATCAAATTTATCGTAGCAACAATTGCCATACAAACGATTTCTTTTTATTTGGAGTCTCGCTCTTTACACTCTGTTCTCAGACGGTTTACCGAGAAAGTTCGAAGTACAAAGCGTAAAGTTAGGAGATTAACACGGTTTACTTAAAATTGTACAGGGAACAAGATGCAGAAGGTTTTTTTACTGATGCGGCTATTAGTTTAGGGTGCATTAAGTGTTAAAGTAAAAAAAAATTGAAATCACTTGCGAAAGGAGTATTGGTTTGCAGAGCAAACCGATCCCCGGGTGTCTGCGAGAGTAAGCGAGCAGGGTGCGAAGTCCTCGCTGTGTCGTCATGGACCGGAAAGTCAAATCTGGATTATACGAATTATTCAGATAGTTTCGCTGTCCAGGAGATTCACTCTGCGAAAGGAATGTTGGTTTGCGATGCATACCAAATGGGATTGCGTAGCAATCCCCGGGGGTTGGAGAGCATAAGCGAGCAGCGGGTGGAGCCCCCCAGTGTAGTAAAATAAGATAGTGACTTTGGAGAGGACTTCAACAAAACGGTTAGAAACCCGGAAGACTAAATATGGGGGATTTGCAGAGGCGAAGATAGACTTTTTGAAGCTCTTGCTGTTCTCTGTCGGAGATAAAATTTAGGTATTGAAAACAGGGATAAAGTAAAATTATTTGAATGATGTAGATCAAAGATAAGATGTCAACAAGATGCCAATTGTGTTATTAAATTCTTGATTATAATATTAATCTTAGATAGCAATTTATTATGGATTCCATCAAAGCTGACAAAACGCTTGGCTTTGTTCACGGCTTCTGTTAATGTGTTTCCAAGATCAATGCAGAAAAGGCACCCCCTTCTTGTTTAGTGATATCCAGACGTCTGTGTGCAGATAATTTTATTGCTTTGTATTTTCTCTTTTCTGAATAGAAATTAAAAGGGAGGGAGCAACGTGGGAAGAAGAATAGACTTTTAACCGTTGCAGTCTCAAAATATAGTGCATAAAAGCATTCACTTCATACGCATAGCACTGGAAAGTACTTTCGTGACAAAGACGACACTGGGTATTTTTGTATATATAGATATTGTCTAGAAAGTACTAAAGAAAACATGACTAGTTAACAAAATCTGGACACTGTTAAAAACAATTCAAGCAACAAAAATACATTTTTCGACTAGGAAATTCATGCGAATGTTTTCTACAATATGAATAGCTACCGAAGAAATTACGACAGACAACTGCTCATAGTTTTCCTATGGAATACGAATGTATATAATTATTAGATAAAATTAATTATGTATATAAAAGAAATTAAATATGTATACAAACTGTTTCTAATAAGCTTAAAATTCCAATGAACTTCGAGTAAGTCATGTGCTAATATGTATAGTGTATTATTTATTTCGTATGATTTATTTTATTACAAAGAGTAAGTATTTAGTTTCTAAAATTTTGTAAATTTCATGGGTAAGAAAATTGATATGTGTGTAATGTGAGTTTGAAGCCATTTGGTATGACACAAATACAAGCTCACCAACTCTCGCCATAAAAACGGGGTCGACCTCTGTTTTAATGGGAAATACGAGAAAGATATTTATGTCAGGAGAGAAAAATCATTCGTGATCTTCTTTTTCTATCCTACAAGAGCCCATTTCCTGAAAGATAATATCTTTTGCTCAATTTTACGCAGACTTCTCTCAAATTTTCTTTAAGTTAATATATTTCAAAGCAGCTTCATAAGACCTCGATCGACCGGATCATTTATTCATAAGCGTAGATCCAAGGCTTGACAGCTGAACCACTCGTTTTGAAAATAATTGGCTTGAATGGGAAAATCATACTTTCAAATGGAATACTATCTACACATATACATGGACTTTAAAAGGAAAGAGGTCTAGTGCGGCAACGAAATTTGCTTCTATAAAGAGGTTTTGCGTGGAAGCGTTTTATACACGATTAATAGGAAACTGAATTACTTTAATGCCCGTCTTTTCAAAAATTTTAATTGCAAGACCCCTTCAAATCCACAAACATAGCCGAATAAATGAGGGATAATTTTCAGTGATTCTTAATACTCTAAACCAGGGATTCTCAACCGGAGGTACGCGTACCACTGGTGGTACGCGGCAACGTTTCAGGTGGTACGTAAGGATGATACGAGCGACCCAAATATTCTGCGAAGGACTTAAAAGAGTGAAGTTAAGTTCATTGCTCCTGATATTGATATTTTAATAAAGACAAACAACAAGTTTCGCACTATAAATTGATTTTTGATTATGTTAATCTTGGTTTGCTTAGTTTGTACTAATTATTTAAAATAATTTGTTTTTAGACATGTGAGTAAAAAATAAAACTGTAATTTTCAATAATCGTTTTATTTTTTCCTTTATTAAATCATCATTAATACGAAATACAAGTGTATTAATCATAAAATATGAAGCTTTTTTAGTATTTTAATTAAAATAAAACAAGCCATTGGACATTTTTCTGACATTAGATATACGTTTCTAAAAAAATATAGGACTAGTGGTACGCCAAAAATTTCTAAACATTTCAAGTGGTACGCAGTTATTAAAAGGTTGGGAACCCTTGCTCTAAACGTCAAGTGATTTGCGTGTAGCGTAGTATTGTTTTTTCCTTGCACCACACACATAATGGTAAAGTAACCACATCTATTGGTTGGAAGAATCCTAGGAATTATTTCATTGGGCTAGAAGGTCAAAACTGGCTATAAGTCATACAGGGAAGACCGCAGCTTGAAGAATTGATATATACTGGTGAACCTCTTAGAGGATTAATCTCCATTGATTTGACTTTCAGCCCCTGCCTTAAATCAGCTACTGGTGGATCTCTTAACTTTGTTTGACTCGTTACTTATTTTCAACATTATAGTTTAATCTGGATCTGTTATAACTTTCACCAAACCCATGAATTTTCCAAAAATACTTCAAATTTGAGTAAGTTCCTTTAGAAAACTGAATTTTAATGATAAATATCTTTCAAAATTCTTATTCCGATTATTCATAGAATATTGGAGATGCATCTCTACTATTATAAAAGGAAGTGTTTGTCTGTTTGTTTTCTTGCACTCAAAGTCCTGACGAATCTATGGCACTTACAGTAATGGGATTTGGCATACAGGTAGTCAGAATTTTTTTCAATTTTAGGATCACGGCGAATTTTAAATTTCAATATAGAACATTTTAAAATGAATTTAATTCTTTTTTTCACCGTTCGTCCTATTACGCGGAATGAAGAAGCATCAAAATTTAGACTTTTCGCCCTCACGTCACCTTGACGTCAGCCTTTGGAACCATGCCAATTGTTTTTCATCTCCCGTCTAGAATGGAAAATAATCTTTTTTTTTTCGCAAGAGATTGTGACGTCACGTGAACTTTCGCTTTCCAAAAATAAACAGATTGCATTTCTTGCCCTTCGCGTTGAACAAAAAAAACAGATCACGTTTACAACCCTCTTCGATTTCAGTGGAGAGCGGGAAAAAAAACTATTTTTACTGACAATGTTTAGTTCTTTTTTGGTAAAATTGGAATCGTTAAAAACAGATTAAAAATTTCAACGAATTTGAAATCTGAGGAAAATTTTACATCAGAGTACTATCTTACAGCAAACCAACACCACGGCCCTGGGCAACGCAAGGCTAGCCACGCAGTGGCTAGTAACCTATATATATATAAAATTCAAGTACCCCTCACTCACTGACTGACTGACTCATTCACTCCCTCATCACTGTATCTCAAGAACTACAAGTCCTAGGAATCTGAAATTTTGCAGGGTGATTCTTCTTATACAGTAGGGGTGCAATAAGAAAGGATTTTGAAAAATTCGAAACCTAAAATTGACCTAAGGCCTATGCCAAAAGCAATTTGAAATCGCCATAGAAATAACATTGAGTATAAAACGTTGATCGAAAAACAAATTTTAAAACAAATTAAATTCTGGTTCTCATGTTTGAATTGACTTTTTACTTCTTTCCATGATGAAAGTAATATTTATAAATATTTGATTCACGAAGAAAGAATATTTAGACCACTTTATTTTATATATACTTAAATTTTGTAACGCAACACGAAAAGCCTAAACGATAAACTCAAACATTGAGTATAAATCAATTGCTGTTCGCAGCTCAGATTACTATACCAGCGTTGATCAAAAAACAATTTTTTTAAACAAATAAAATTTTAAAATTTATGTTTGAACTGACTTTTTATTACTTTCTATGATGTAAATAATTTATAAATATTTGATTGATGAAGAAAGAGAGAGAGAAAATATTTAGGTAAGTTAATTTTACATTTACTTAAATTTTGTAATGGAGCGCGATAAACCCAAACGATAAACTCATTGATCATAAAAGCGTAATTTTGCTACTCGGTATCTGGCAACCTCAGAATTAATGTGTTTAGTTTGTTAATAGTTTTATTTATAATTCTTTTTTTTGGGTATTTGAGTTGACAACGATTTGGTTGCGGTCATATTTGAGGATTCCCAAGTATTCTAAATATATGTTCTTTTTTGCTTATAAATCATTATTGTCTTTATTAATATTGTTCAAGTTTTCGTCGAATTGTTTACTTCAGAATATATTCATGAAGTTGTAATTCAACACGCTTGAACAGATTTTTTTCTTTTTAATTCTGCCCTTTTAAGGATTAGAATTTTGTTTCTGTTTGCTTATGTGTTACGGTATATTACCTATTCCAGAAATAATATTTAAGAGATGGATTTTATATATTTATTTCCTGCAAAATATCACTAGACATGGGTACTCTCTTGGTGGTATATGTATGTTTCCATCAACTTTCTTCAAACCTTTTTTAATACGTAATAATGTGTAAATAATAAAAATAAGTAAAATTTACGAACCAAATATTTTTAAAGCGTGTAATTTGTTATTTTAAAATGACTAGAAAAATTAAAAAATAACTTTAAAACAGATGGGTTACGTTAAATTAAAACGGGTAATCATATGTTGTAGTTCAAATATATTTCAAAATTTTGATATAGCTTTTCATTGAAAGACGATTAAAATAAATTAAATTTCATTTGTTTTTCGTGTTTCATGGGTGTTGTTGAAAGCTGTACTCCAAAGTCTACGTGCTTTCCATTATAGAGAGCAGAGAAAACGCTTACTCTGCTTTATATATCTAACAGAAGTACTGTTATTCCACCTGCCGGTGAATGAAATTTTCAAGAAAAATTGCGTTTGCTTCAAACTAAATTAGTTACGAATGCTGTAACAATTTAATTTACCATCTTCTCATATTGATGATGAAATTCAAAATATCTCATACTAGGCGCAAGTATGGCACAATTAAAATATATTCATAGGAAAACTAAGTGCAAAACTATCCGCCAAAAATTCGCAATTTTTACTACAATGTTCGTAGTCACTCGAAAACTCAAAATCAACTTCGGTAGTTAGTTGATGACTTTTCAATCAACATTTTACAAATTTAACCCTAGCAAATCCGGGTATTTCTGCCAGTATCAATATAAACTAATCATTAAACTATCGTTTTTTAAAGTAATTTCTTAGCCAGACTCCTACAAAACGCGCATGTTTCTAAGCTAATTTTATTTTTATACGTCAGATATATTGAAAACAACTATATTATTCTTAATTTACAAGAAAAGATTGACAGGTCCTAGTAAAAAATATCAATTTCATCATTCAAAAAAAATCTGAAAAAAAGTAATGAAAGTTCATGCATATTTATTCTTATTTTTCAGCCCACCAACAGGTATAGTGGTTAAGATGTTAGCCTCTAGATTGGAAGGTTCCTGGTTTGAATCCGGGTCCGGGCATGGATGTTTGTAAGCGTATGGTGTAGAGGCGGCTGGTGCACCTTAAATCTGTCGTGGCTGAAAGTCCTCACGTTGGGTTGGCGTGGACGTTTGGAGAGTGGGGTGCCAGCTCAGGTGTTGCTTCGTCATCTGACCGTGGTTCAAAATTACGAGGTGTTGTCCTCGAATCTTTCCCTTAAGGGACTGATCCCGAACCGTCGTCAATAGCCCGTTGTGTTGCTCTAGTACGACGTTAACTAAAATTACCATTACCTATTCTTATTTTTCAATAAAAAATTATTTCCAATGAAATAATAATTGCATAACTGCAAAAAGAATTACAGAATATGAACTGCAGTTTTTCTATATTTTATTTTTTCAATTGTAGAACGAATTTTTTAACAATGGTTACTTGAATTTTTCGAAAAGAACCAAACCAGTTCCTTGAAATTTTCTTAGAAACAAAATTTAAGTATTGAAACATTGAATACAACTAACAGTAAACATATTATTTTAAAAATCGATTACACAAAACCATTGTCAAGTTCAAAACTTCAAACAATAACCAAGTTCTTATTTTTCTTTTAAAACCCTCCAAATATGCAAATACGTAAAATATCTGGTGTTTACGATTCCATAGTACTTTGGAACAATACGGCTACCAAGGTCCGTCAATTCTTCAAACACGAAAAATTCTCAAGGATCCGTCAAAGTCAAGGACGATTGTGACGTCATGGAGAAACTTATTACTACAAGGGCGTTGCAGGACTTTCGAAGGAAAGCTGGAATGGTAGGATTAACCTGACGTCTTAAATTGTCCAAAACAAAGGTGTCTCCTTGGTACTAGGGATTAGATATCGTTCTCTATTCTTTTATCTAGAGATTTGTTGATAGTTTTCTCTCGGAATCATGACTTGAAAACAAATTGGATCAAAAGAATACTTTTCTTGAGTTAATAAAATGTTTTAAGCCTTAAACTTACTTTTACAGTTTTACTTTTTAAAGAATAGTTTTTATACGTTTTCTCAGTTGAGTACACATTCTGAAAATGTATTTGTGATAAAATCTAAAAAATGAGAGTCAGTTTGAAAGTATACACTGGTTCATTAGGTAAACATTAATTTGAGCTTATGCCCTAGTACGAGGTTTGGAAAAAAGGGCCCCAGTATCACTTTAAATACTGTCCTGTGTATACATTTTTTCTTTCTTTGTACATTCGTACAGAGCTTTTTTTAATAAGATGTAACGATTGATAAATTTTAAACTTAAGTAACGGATAACACATTAGAGTACAGAAACATTTCACATGTACCGGGCTCTCTTGTAGTCCTCGGGTCCTTGGAAGAGGGTGAATTTATTGGAAGCTTCTGGGCCCAAGGCCCTCTATCTCCCGGTGCAAAATTCTAATGAGCAGAACTTAGATTAAAATTTTTTGAATAAATTTTAAACAATAGAAACAGGGTCTTGGATAAGGGACGAGAAGGGGAGGTGTCAGAATTAACTGTAGGAGAAAACATGGACGCAAAATGCATTAAAAAGTCAGTGGTGGTGACTTACCGGTGACTTACGCCGCGTGGAGCCTTGAGCACAGCACAGAACTGAGAGGGTAAGGTCAAATTGCCCTGATCTCAGATTTTCCGAGGGGCTTGATTTTACACTTTTAACATTAACTTTTCATTCGGTTATTGTTTCATTTTTAATTTTCTTAATTTTTAGAATTATTTTGGGAGAAAATAGAAGTGGTTTAGGTCTCTCTCGATCTCTGTGATGACCTGAGCACACCGAAACTTAACCGCGACGACTTTCAGTTAGGTTCCTGAAAAAAAAAACACCGGAAAGTTACTCAACAAGCGGGCAACTGAATTTAATCTTCATATTATCTGCTGAAATTGAGTTTAAAAAATGTCGTCTGAAGTACAAAAAGCTTTTTATACTTCAGACGATATTTTTTTGTAGCTACTATGAGAGATATTATCAATGTAAATAAACAAATCAGAAGGTCTACGAAGATTTTATTTCTACTGTCCAAATTCTATTACACGATAAATAAGGATGCTATCTTAAAATTTAGTTTATTGCTGGTGAAAGCATTTTCGCAAGACGTTTAATCTAATTGGTGTTGGCCACAATCAACAATTTTATCAATTCGAAATGTATTCTTTGGACTTTTTTGGCGAAGGGATAAAATCATACTAAAAAAAACCAAGCCAAATGATGTCACGCTCAGAATAAGTACAAGAAACAGGTATCATCGTAGGTAGTTGAGTTTAGTTGCACTAGAGAATCTCAACGGGCTATTGGCTACGGTTCGGGATCCAATAAGTATCACCACTAAAATGTTACTACCATCTTGGCGGAAGATGCCTCTAATGGCATATTTTATCGATAAAATTTCGTATTATTGCAACAGAAACGAAATTTCCAGGTACAATGTCTTTTACGTGGTAAAATATGGATAAATTGAAACACGGGTGTTAGATAAGAATTAGAGTTGGCATTGAATTCAGTTATATCGAATGTTTTATCCAGCATTCTTTGTTGTCCCCAGTGATGAATTTTTCTTTCTAATTCAAAATAACGTGTTTTAACGGAAATAATAATTTAATTCAACGTAAAATAACATATTCGTAGTAACGTATTGTTTTCGTAAAAAAGATTTCCTATTCTTCATTTGAGAACAAATGTTTCTCTTTCCGTTTATTTTTTTTCCTTTAACGTTAACATTTTTTACTTTTGTTCTTAACAACATCAACTTCAATCGTATTTGACCTTTTCAGAGACAGACCAATAGTTAATGCTTAAATTATGTATAAAGGAAATTAGAAATGCACTTTTAATACATAACAGGAAATTTCTAAGATTACTTGAAGCCAAAGGGAAACTTTTTTGTATTAATTCCATTCACTGCAAGAACACTTAAAAATATTCTTTTATCACTTCGCATTGAATTTCTTTACTGTATTGCTTCTTTTTAAATATCTCAATACTAGTTAGTGATACAAATTTTGATTGTTGACATTCGAAACGCCTCTCTATTTTAGTGTTTATTCATCATGACTCTTGAACACGCTTATATTATCTCGTAAATCAGTAAATAATATTTAAAAGCTCGATTCATAAAATTGAATTTTATAAGTGTGATATCAAAACTATCCAGCGAAGCTCTGATTCAACGAATTCAATATAGTTAATGAAAAGTTCTTTATTAAAAAATGGCACTTTAGTACCTGTAAAATAATAGTTCAATCATTTGAAGGATTGTCCAGAACAAACTCTTGATGCAAACACCTACACCCAATAATCAATCAGTCTATTTGTAAAATATGTGTGTTCTACATATAATTTCTGAATACTATCAGCACATTTGTGTTTAAACAAACAAATTGATATAAATTATACTTTGAAACTATATGAATTATTCTTTATTTTAAAATCAAACTATTATTGTAGTCTTGAAAAGTTTAATGATAAGTGAACACATAATCTTGAATAAATAATACAACAAACCAAATAATGCTTACAAACTAGGACTGGAAAAGGAAATCATTACTGGGACTCGTATTTAATATATTAAATTGAGACTGCAAACTCTCCAAGTTTGAATCCGGACTAAAGATTTACGAGGAAACTCTCCTGATACGGTAAAAAATCAACAAGATTTCACCATCAGGAAACTAGTGTTTCTTTTATGGGAAAATATTGTTATTTTTCTGTATTTCTTGAACGGGAAACTTTAGGATGAACAAATGTAATTTGCATTCCAAAGAGAGACTTTGGTAAAATGTAAATTTAAAGGATTCAGTGGGACTTTTTGAAGAAACTGGAAGACATAAAGGTGTATCAAGATTCAAAGTATGTTTTCTATGATTTCCAAGCAAATTGATATTACTCTAGTGGTTTTGTTTTTCATGGGAAGGAAAAAAATTGTTGCGGCAACATACTTAGAAGTCTAACTGACGTTATGTGTTTTCACAATAGCCTTGAA
This sequence comes from Metellina segmentata, assembly GCA_947359465.1. NCBI lineage: Eukaryota > Metazoa > Arthropoda > Arachnida > Araneae > Tetragnathidae > Metellina > Metellina segmentata. The sequence continues at coordinate 58,879,486 of OX375875.1, forward strand.
TTTTTTAAAAAGAGTAGCAATAACAATGTTACAAATTTCAAATAACGAATTTCTCCTACCTCCTATAGTTATATTAAATAAAAAAATGCATTTCATTAAATTAGGAACTTCAGAGTTCTGACTCATGATCAATTATTAGATATAAATTTTTGAAATGTTTCTGTCATAAAAACAATTTTATAGATAATGAATAGCTAAATTCCATGAACTTCGTGTCACTTTTCAAATTACGCCAAAAGGGCAAACTCGATGAACGCAATTCATAAATAAAACAATTAAACATAGGCTGCATCACAGTTTCTGTCATGCAAGGAACCGATTAAAAGCGAGAACTTAAGATTGATTGGCGATCTGGCAGCAGTATTTTAAATGCCAATAAAGTGTCAAAATCATGTGAAGTTCAACGAACTTTGAAAAGAAATTCTGACGAAGAGGTCGGTACTTTCCAAGATGCGACCTGAATTTTCTTTTGAATACTTAGAAGTAACTTTGTTATAAACCACGTATGCTTTATGATTTCATAAAAAAAAAAAAAAAAACACACACACAAAATAAATTCTATTAAACCTGTAAGTATATTTGCTCATTTTTTGTTAATGAGCCTTTTAGTTTTATACTTGGAATGATGTCTAAGATTATAGATATCCAAAGAGAGGAAAAGATGTCAGATGAAATCGCTAAAGAATATCATGTTCAAATCATGAAAGCCATAAGAGTATTGGAAATGACCTAACTAAACAAATATACAAAAGACAAATCTATATTAAAGTTGGGACATCAAGTTGTTAATAAGTGGGGGCTGTTCTGATTTTTATAAATTGCACAACAAACTCAATTTCATTGCTTTTTAAATAAAAATTTGTTTACCATTATTATAAATTGTTCTACCAATCTCATTTTATTTATAGGATTATACAGATTATAAACACATCGAATACATACTACTAGAAGGATGCAACCTGAGTTACAAAATGGATGTAACGTGAGTGACGAAATAGATTTAACGTAAGTCACGCCGTTATTGTTGAATTAAAAAAATCACGATATATTTTAACTATCTCTACTATTATAAAAGGAAGTGTTTGTTTGTGTCTGTCTGTTTGTTTCTTGCCACAAAATCCTGACTATTCTATGGCACTTACAGCAATGAGATTTGGCACACAGGTAGTCCGAATTTTTTCCAATTTTTGGGTTGCGGCGAATTTTAAAATTCAATCTAGAAGATTTTTTAATGAATTTAATGGTTTTATTTTTAAATCGGTTTTTCAACGCCTTTCTTCCGCGAAAGAAGAAACACACGAATCTGGATCCACTTGACCTTGCCGTCAGCCTTTGGAAGCATGCCAAGTTTTTGTTTCATCGCAGAGGAAGGCGGAGAAAATTATTGTTTTCGTTTCCATTTTGATTTTGCGCGGAGGACTGATTTGCCAACAAGACGATAAAAACTAATAATCTTTAACTGGAGTCACTTAGTTTTTTTATATCTCCTTGACCGTTAAAGATAGAGTAAAAATTTCAACGGATTTGAAATCTGCGGAAAATTTCACTTTAGATCGATACCTAAAAGTATGATTTTTTTAAATAAATATTTTTTAAACTGAATATATCTTTTATATTTTCACAAGAGATAGTGACGTCACGTGAAACAGAATGCATCTTCTGCCCTTCGCGTTAAAAAAAAAGAAACAGATTACATTTCCTATCCTATTACATTTCAGGGAATGAGAGAAATAAATTAAAAAGCATTTTGACTGGGATTGTTAATTCCTTTTCATTAAATCGGAATCGCTAAAGATAGATTCAAATTTTCAACGGATTTGAAATCTGCGGAAAACTTTACGCCAGATTAATAACTTACATCACGTCCGTTGCACGTGTGCCTCGCAAACCAACACGATAATGTATAAATATTTTTAAAATAAAATATATAAGTACTAGGGGACCTGCCCCCTGCTCGCTAACGCTCTCGCCAACCACCGGAGGATTGCTTCGCAATCCTCATTGGTTCGCTGCGCGAACCTATGCTCGCTTCGCTCGCCTCAATTAAGACATGTGTCCTAGCAGAAGGGATTGTTTGCAAAATATGTTACAAAAAAAAAATGTTTTTCAAACCTAAATTTGCTGTATTACAGAAAAAATATATACAGTATCTCTAAAATCAGAATTCAAATGAAAACTTTGTGCAAATTTTGACTCGAAATGTGAGCGTTGCTTTGGAAATTGAATACCCAGCATGTTGTTTGTGTGTACATTTCCCCAGCACTCAAATGACCCACACTTTTTCATTGAGTTTGTTGCCGAAAGTTGTAGTGCAAGCGTCTTGTTGAGCTATAATTGTTGGCCCTGAAAAGGACCGTTTTTTAAATGGCCCTGAAAAGATACTCCGCTTTCTTTGATTTCTAATTATAAACTGTAACAGCTCGACTAAAATTTCTTTTTTTTTTCAATAAAATTTCATCCGATAACGCTATAAATTCGTTTGATGCGCGAGACTTCGCGATAAACAAACAATCGTACAGTGTTGCCAAAACGCGATTACAAATAACGTCTTTTTTGCGTGCCACGTAAGAGAATTATATATATAATAGATGGCATTGTTATTCACTTCAATATTCAATAGGGGAAGACGGGGTACAATGAAACAAAATTTACTAATTATTTTTTCCTATCCACAATTTTGCATGCACAAAAATATAATTAATGCATACTTTTAATCTTGTATTTTCCCCATCTAAATAAAATTTTATTAGGTTCTAAATAATATCTTTATGCTTGGAAAATAACAAAAAGTAAATGTCTCACAGTGTTTCATTGTACCCCATATGCCGGGGTACAATGAAACACATACTGGGGCACAATGAAACACTCCAAATGATGCAAGCAATTTTCACCCTATAAAGTTTATTTTAGTCACATTCGACTTCATTTAAATTTATGATTTCTACAACAGAATATATTTCCTTACGTTTCAGTTTAATTTAAATATTTCATTCAACATAATCATTTATACAGATACTGCTTGTGTCACACATGTTATGTGTGGATATCTCATTCTTAGTACTTTGGTGATCAGCTGGAGCTGGAAAATAATCTGGATCATCGTCATCTTCAAAGTCTGTAGGAGGTAGTTTGTTTTGAAAACAATACCAGCATGGTTTTTTTCCTCTTTTTACTTTCTAATTGCTTAACAAGAGCATTTTGTACTGGCGAGGTTAGAACAAAACTCTTTTTTTTTCTGTTTTCCTACTCTTACTTCTTTTCTTGGATCAGCCTTGGGGTAAGGTTTTCTCTCTTAAGGAGAAGTGTATTTCCTCACAGGTTTAGAGCTAGTGCATGGTGTATGAACAGTTGCTGAACAACCTGCAGTAGGTGATTCTGATCTACTAATGACAAGATCTACCACTTCTGATTCTTGGGTTTTGTCTGGTCTTCAGTTTCATTAGTCAATTGGACACGTACGAACACAAGCAATCTTCTTCACAAAACATTTCTCTATTGAAAGGCCATATTTCAGTCGCTGAAAAACCTTTTGTAATATTTTGTGGAGTGAAAGACCTACAATAAGCAGTGCCAAGCAAAGAAGATATCTCATAGATATAAATTGTACGACCTGGATTACACAGCATCCAGTCATGTGCAGCTAGATTGGAGAAATTTTTAAGTGACTTGAATACAGTTTTGTCTAAAGGCTGCAATTTGCTACTGGTATGTGGGGGCAGGATTGCAACAATTCTGTTATCTTTCGTAAAATTTAGACTGGAAATCGTAATATGTGATTCATGATTGTCCATTATTAGTACAGCTAGATTTTCTTTCGAACAACGTGCATGTGCCTGGAAATATGTTAGAACATTAACAAAAATATCTCCATTCATCCATCCCGATTTGGTTACATCACCCGCAGTCCCACGTAGAGCTCTATTCAACATGCAAATCTTGAAATTTACTCTAGGAAATACTAAATAATGGGGTATAGAATTTCCAGAAGCATTAATAAATCCACACATAGTAACAAGAACACCCCTTTCACCAGAAGTTAATTGACCTATTTGTTTTTGGACCCTTTGACTGAGAACGTTAGGAGGATTGTGAATTGTAGTAAGTGCAGTTTAGGCCTATGAAATAAATAAACTATTCTTAAATGTTTTTGAATTTAAAAAAACTAACTTACCATTAAAAAAAAATTTTAAGAAAAAAAAGTTTAATTTTGCATGTTTCCAAAATTACTGTTTTGATTTGGTGTTGCCTTTTCCTATTAATGTTAGGTGTTGCCATTTCCTTAGTAAAAGTGTTTTATTTATATTAGTGACAACCAGTAATATGTTATTTTATATCAGTGATATTATATTTACCATTGATATATTACTTCAAGTAAATGCATTCACCCGGGGCACAATGAAACATGTTTATTGTACCCCGTCTGCAAGTGTTTCATTGTACCCCGTACTGAGGTGTGTTACTAAATAAAAAAAAATTTCAAACTTCTAATATTAATTTTTTTTTATTTTGGTTTTGGAGGTATGAAGACAACAACACAAAGATAACAATGTATAGAAAAAATAATTATTACATATAACACAATGAGGAAAAAGAAACAAAATTACTTTTAGTAAAGAAACTTACTTTCACTGGTGAAAAACCAATAATCTTCTATTACTAATGTTGTAAAAGTGCGAATGTATCCAAATCACATCAGTAATTGGAACATATAGTTGCATAACATATATATAAATTGCGACTTTCTGTGACAAATTTTACTGATTTTAGAAGTAATGTTTCATTGTACCCCGTCTTCCCCTATAGTTTGGATGATATTCAAATTTGTAATATGTTTTAAAATTTCACGTTCTTTTAAACTTAAGAGAATCTGCAATTTATATATGAAATAGATATTTAATGTTAAAATATTTTAAACCATTTGAAATTCAAATCTACATGCATTTCTAACATAGGAAACCAAAATATAAAAACTTTCTTGACAAAAATATAAAAATCGCAATTAATTCTTATTGCAACTCTCAATTATAACTCATCTGAAAATGCAATTATTAATATGTACTAAAATTTCACTGAGTACACTAAACTTTCACTGAACACGCTAAAATTTAAAATATTTACTAAAATTTCACACCAAAGTGAGTAATTCTGGAATATTATTATCATGAATACATTATAAAGAAACGTAATAATAAAGGTTACTTGTTTCTTGTGCAAACAGCTCTTTAAATTGAATAAGAAGATTCATTAATGACATAAACTGCAGTTCAAAATTTGGTTTAACACAAAAGCACAACAGCAAAGAACAGAAACTTTTAGAAAAGAATCAGCATAAATTAGATGTTTATCTAAAACACTATTTTAAATGGGTGAAGAAATGTGTTGCGTATTGAATCAGGAGGCGCCCTCAGCAGTTTGTTTAAGGTTTTTGAGAAATCTGTTATCCCATCCAGTGTTCCTGAAAGGTCAACAGTTTTTAATGCTAAAATAAACTCTTTTTATTTTCGTTTGAAAGGTGCTATTTCATCGCACGGTTAATGTATTCGTGGAAACAGCTGCCTAGTTCGTTCTAAGGAACGAAATGTTAGAAGGTGTAGATCTCTTATATTACATCACTTTTACGGATGTTACCTCCATCTTTGTATCCCATTGCAGAAAAACATTGAAAAAATATAGTTAAATTATTTTCTTACAAATAAAAAGGAAACTATACAACTAAATGCATCTAAAGCATTTGTACAAGACAAACAGTTTTAAACCTTTTTAAAATTGGTAATAAAATGTAAAACCTTCAAAATAATAAAACGCAATAATAAATTATAACTGGGACTTCCCTCTGTCCTGATAATGGTGAATATCTTGCATTACCGAAATGCCTTTGACGATCTTTTCTGTGCTTATTCTTTAAAAATTGTTTAAATTATCTTAATTATATATATTAAAAATAAATGATGATCTACAAACCAAACTGCATACACTGTGTTATTTATTTATGAAATTCCATTTCAGTTTTCTAAATCCTACAAGAAACATACTTTTCCTTTCGTACATGTGTTAAAAAACTCAAAGACATCAAATGGAAATTGCAAATTAATGTTTTAAGTCTCTAAGAGCATATGCTACTTGTACTTTATTCTCAAACGAAGACCTTGTGATTCTTTAATGCACTGAGTTTTCCTACTAGACATCGCTTATCTTAAAATAAATTGAATTGCAAAAACGTTTACTTAAATTATTTTACATGAATTCATTCACACCGTACCTGTCCTTATTTCAATTTCAAATCTTTAAATGCTGGGACAAAATAATTCTTGGCATGGATATAGAAATGACGATATAAATACTTCACTGCATCGTTTTTGTCACTTCTGCTTTGATCCATTTTTTCCGAAAAAGCATAGAAACAAATCAAAAGCAATAAAACGCTTATAGCCAGATCAAGGCATAAAATACATTACTATCGATTTCCCTCAGCAGGGAATACATAAGTTTAAATAATAAGCTGATAGTTCGAAAGATCTCGTGTAGCCTGTTCAATTTTGCTCTTGTGCGAGACAATTACAGTTATAAATGAAGCTCACGCCGTGACCGTACGAGAGCTTTTTCTCGTTATTCAGAACGCACACAAATTAATCGCAGCTATAATGATGTCACTATAAATGTTATTCGCCTCTTCTCAGTGAGACACTGGTGCTACCATGGAAACCGAGCCTCCAGGAGCAAAACAACTACTCAAGCACATAACGGCTTTCCTTTCTCCATAAATTTGGACAATCTTCGTGGTTGCGCTTGCGAAAGATCTCTCGCATATTTTATGCTGCAGCTAATGAATGTGCTTCGACGGTGGTTTCTGGAAAACTTCTTGACTGTGTCTTAATATTTGCAATGGGGGATTTCTGGAGGAAACGTAATATTTTAACTCGTCACTTGTAGCGCTATGAGCATTTCTCTTACTCTTTGCATTAAGAATAGGGCGCCTTTGCTTAGAATGGATGTCACATCCTCTGACTTTTAACCCTCTAAGAGTTCACACGCATATATACGTTCTGCAGCAATCATACAGTCAGCCCTACATGATTTCTAATATGATTTTACCCAATTGGTTAATTGAATTCTACCTAGAAGCGTAGGATGAGTGTTTCTATCCATAGGTGTAGTTATATAGTCATTATGTGTGTTGTGAGGCGAAAGCAACGCTACACAATTCAGTGATTGGTAATGGTAATTTATTAACGTCTCTCTGGAGCAACAGCAACTGAGCTATTAGCAATGGTCCGGGATTATACCCAAGGGGAAATATATGAGGATAACACTACGTAATTTTGAACCACGATCTGATGATGAGGTCAAGACAAGCTGCCACTTAACACTTTAAACTTCCACACCACTCCAACGTGAGAACATCTGAAGCCTCGACAGATTTAGCTTGCAACAGCCACCTTGTACATGACTGTCTTTGGTTGGGTCTAGTTTCGATATCCTTCCGGTTCTACCGTGACTCTACCAACTAGACTATCATAGCGCTGAAGAAATTAAGATAACTGGTTACCTTTGAATTCACAGTTCCGTAAAAACAGATTGCGATTTCCTTTGCCGTTCGCAAAATTAAAATTAATCGGGGAAAGTAGCAATGAGTGATAAATCGAGGTGCGATATAACAAAGGGTTATTGAAATTCATATGACCTTCGGGAATTTCATTGCTTTGTATTGCTAAATATCAAAACTTCTGCAAATAAAAAGAACCAGAAGTGTACTGTGCCGAAAAAGAGAGATGACAATTTTAAAGTTCATGAACACAAATGATTTGGCGAGGATCATATTCTAGAATATTGTTTCAAGTTCTTAACCGTGAGCTGCTAGGAAATCCAGAGCAGATTTAAGTCAAACTTCGACAAAAAAATACAGCTACAAATATATTTATTTCTGTACATTCATAAAAACTATTAAGTAGTTATATAAACACATCGCTGAAAAGTATCTTCAATATTTAAATAATTTAATTTCATAACTGTTTTGATAATAATGGAACAAACGATGAAAGTAATTTATTGTTAAGACTGCCTTCCGATTCTGGAAGAATTTTTCAGTTGTTACTTCCAATCCAAAAAGAGATTTCTTTCAAAAAAATATAAAAAAATAATCTTTCAGTAGAAAAAAATTGCAATATAAATTTAACAAAAAATAATACTGAAATTTCCATGTTAACCATTAGAAGCCATATATAATGTGTTTTTCTATATAACACTCTTTGTAGCTGTTTTAAATGATTGGTTGTAGTATGTACTTGACGCAAACAACATGCCAAAATTTAAATGGAAAAAGTGATGCCGAAAATTCTGCTAAATGTACTCAAGTTATCACCAAATTCCTATTCTCGATCTGAATATTAACTTGTGTGTCATATTCTAGAATAAATCTTTCATACACAATTCTTAAGTAATAAGTGTGTGAAAGTTGATGAAAATGAAAGGCTTTTTTTTAATTTGTAACTTTCGTCATCAATTGAAATCTGAGTCTCAAATAAATTGTATTTGAAATCAATAAAAAAATAGTTTAAAAAACAGTTTTTGTGAATAAAATACATGCATTTATTTTGATTTGAGTAGAAGATCGAGTTCTCAAAACAAGAAAATTCTCAAGAAATAAACGTGCGCATATTAAATATCCAATGATAGCTGTTAATTTGACCCGATTTAGTCTGTGAGTAGACTTTGTTATTTACAAAGACTATCTGCTTGACTATCTCTTCGGTAGTTGTCTTGAAACCGCGCCTTGAAAAGGAAACAGTGCAGCTACATCCCTTCCTGAGGATCTTCCGCAGACGTTTTTTTGGGGGCAGAGATAGGAATACGTTTCACTAAGAGCTTCACCGTTGAGTTAACAGTTCAAACTTTTAACAGATTAGCGTTTGACGCCCTATTAGGAACGTGCTTCGTTGAATGATTAGAATGTTCATATTAAATTTTTAAAACCGTTGAATATGGGCAGTTAATGTTATTAAAGTATTTTCTCCCACGTTGATGTAGAAAGCAATAAACGAGGATTTATGCTATCGGTTAAAAGATTGGAGACTTAATTTTCGTTTATCATTATAATGAATTATTATTATATTATTATTATAATGTTACGTTATTATTATAATGAACTATCAAAAAGTGTCGTTAAAATTCTCGAAAAGTAGCCTAAACTTTGGAAATTGGAGCTGTTAGAACGATTTTTCTTCAAAAGATGCCTCTAGTCACCGAGATTGAAATATAGTAGCAAAAGTCGTCTAGCGATACAATAAAACACATTATTATAAAATAATGTTTTTTCAAAATGAATTTAACTAACAAAAATTTATTTGTTATTTTAGTGTTATATGTACTCTGGTCTGTTCGAAAGTACGCAGAAAAATTCCTTTTGCTAAAACATTTTCAATTTTTTGCTATAATTTACATGGTTAATGATATTAGTTTTAATCCCGGGAACAGAAAATACTTAAAACTGCAACGTAAGTCGCAGAACAATTTTTCGTTAATATTATCAAAATTTTGGACGATTTTTTTTAAATCATAAGTTACGATTATCTGCTGTGCAAAGCGCACTCCTTGTCGCAACTTTTTTATTTTCTAGCTATGAACAACCTAACTACACTACCCAAATTACCACAAACACTTTATTTTTTTTTCAATGGCAAGGCAGTACAGTTGCGAAGACAAATACAAATACAATGTACAGAGTTGACCGAGGTCGTTTTAGCCTTATACAAGGCCAGAAGTGATGGTCACTTGTGAAGGGGCACCCAGTGGGTGGACCATCATTGTCCCTAACAAATGACAGCACAATTTACATCCATGCCCTAAGCCCGGATTCGAACCCGGAACCATCCTATCCAGAGGCCAACACCTTGACCACTAGACCGGTTGGTCGGCACAAACACTTTATAAATACACATCTTCTATGTCAACGGCAAAATATTTCATTTCAAAAGTTATCGACAGAATTGAAAATTCAGAAAGTATGTCTTGGTTTAGAAACAGTAAGTTTATTAATTTTGCTGTTTTATTACATAAATATGCAATACATATTTGGCCGATAATTGTGTTTTACCTCTGTTTTATATTTTACTGCATTTTTCAAAATTCGAATAAAATGTTTGCGAAAAATTGCAAATGCTTGGAGTTGTATTGCAGAACACTGAATACAATTCTGCACTTGGGGTTTTAATAAAAATGATTTTAAATAACTGAAACGTACAAAATAACAGTACTTACATTTATACCAAAGTTCCTTAAAAGTAGTCGTGTGGATCTCAATGGACCCATTTTAATGTCTAAACAATATCGTCAAAGTAATTGCACACTTCTAAAAGATTTTAATTCCATAATATCTACCAACTACAACGCATAGCTGTTCAATGATTTCACACTGGGTTAGATTTATTAGGTGAAATAACCTCTTTTCTGAAGTAAAAGGACCTAGATTTATAGCGAATGTTTATCTCTATTGACCTCGGTCTATTTTAGGGCTACACTATTCCTTCGTCTATTCCACCAGACAAACTGTTTATCAGCATTTTTATGGATTCGCAAAGTCGTACTGTAAAGCAGACCTACAAGTAATGTGTGGTGCTTCACTACTGAATATTCCTCAATTCAGCTTTCCATATAAAATTATACCAACTGCGTATTGAAATGTATGTACTTCAGTTCCGTAATTCAGTGTGAATCTAGTTTACTACTACTTTATTAGGAAGTTTAAACACATTCACTACCCTACAATAATGGACCGGACGCCAGCGGATTTGCATAAAATCCTACTACATGTTTGAGGTGTTTTTCGTGGTATGGCCTGGGACCTTTGCATGTTATGTTGTTCCTGGTTAATTAAACCCCAATGCCTACATGAACATTTTTGGAAATCAGGTTCTTCCTACGCTCTGGCAATTTGTTGGAATGGACGAATGTTACTTCCAGGACGACAACGCTCCATGTCATGTTGCAGCCTCTGTCAAGCATTGGTATCAAGATATGGATGTAAAACGTCTTCCCTGGCCTGCTCAGAAACCCGACCTGAACCCCATAAAACATTTGTGGGACGAGTTAGAGCGACGTTTACGGACCAGGGAACCACGTCGGATATCTACAGCTGAACTGGCGACATCTTTGCAGCAGGAATGAACACAAATACCCATAGTTGTGTATCAAAGCCATATTGAAAGTTTGCCCAGAAGGGTTGCTAGTGTAATTGCAGCACATGGGGGACCATCCCCTTATTAAAGCATGTATTCTTTCTCTTATACCATCACATCTCGCTCTTCGGTCTATTATTGTAGGGTAGTGTATATCAACTGCGTATTGAAATGCATGTACTTCAGTTCCGTAATTTGAAGTGTGAAGTGGTAATTCAGGGAAATCTTGTTTACTACTGCTTTATTAAGAAGTTCAAACTCATATAAAACGCAAAATATGAGTTGGTGATAAAATAATATGGATCAACTTGATGTGTGTGTAGCAATACTGAAAATTTGAAACACGTTTAATTAGTTTCAGATTGTATATTTTAGCATCAGTTCAAGTCTAAGTATCAAATAATTCAGCATTTTGTTATTTCTTTACTGCGACTATGGAAGAGAAAATACTTCCTTCCCTTTGTAAAGAGGTGGGATAGATCCACTATAGAATGTTCATATAATTGCCTTTAAGAGGCTATGTTGGAAAATGTCCAATATTTATTGTTTCCAAATAAAAACCTTTAAAACTAAATGCAATGTATCCTCAAAAGTAATAATGCAAGATAAGTAAATAACAGACAATTATAATACGATAATATTTTAGAGATTAAGGCGTTTCTAAAAAGTTAACTAGTATATAAAATGCAATCAGATGAAAATGGGTGTCAATGAGACGAAGCACCCATATTTGAGAGGTGTGGAATACCTTATACGCATAATACAATAACAATAATTCTATTGTTGGATAAAAAATTAGAACATATATATAAATGTTACAAACGGAAAAAAGACCAAATCAAATACAAGTTTTAAACAAAAAAAAATTAACGAAAAAAAAAAACAATTAAAAATTTTAAACCTTTAGAATTACAACAACCACTTTTAAACTCCTTCATTATTCGATGCAGATGAGCTACAGTGTAAAAGTTATCTGAATATTAATCGTAGGTAGGCAGTTGATTTTACGTCATACTGGAGAATCACAACTACCTATTGGTGATGATCCAGGATGCGATAACACTTGAAAATTTTGAACTGATAATGAAGTCAATACCTGATTTGGCAACCCATGCTACAAACTTCTATGCCACGCAAACGGAACGTCAGGACAGATTTAACGTGCACCAGTCCCCATATACACGACGATCCTTGACTGGATCGAGTTTCGAACTCGCAACTCTAAGATTGCTGATTCCCAACTTTATTCACCAACTGGACAACAGTGGCTTCAAAAATGTTAATGAGGAGGTAGGATATTATACGAACCTTTTTAGTATAGATCAAGGGGTGGCAAGCCACATACCTTTGGAACACACAATTTCAGGAAGGAATATTCGAAAATGCCATTTTTTTTATTTATCTTTGATGACAAAGAAACATTGAAGAAATGAAAATTTGTTCAGTGTTTTAAAGTTAACACATACATCCCTCCGGTAGCTGTTGGAGCTACTGGAGCTTCCAGAAGATGAAGGATTGAAACAGGTAAAACGAAATAGTTGTTTAACTATTGAGTTTTTGAAAACAGGTTCCGGAATAAAACTATCCTAAAACCAGATTGTTTGCAGACTAATCTCAATTTTTGGTACTGCGTATTGTTGTGAGGCTTTGTATTTAACACTTAAACTTATTAAAAAACAAGCATCGGCCTGTTTTAACTGATCTTCATTTAACTGAGCTTGTTCAAACTGTCCTAACCGACTCATCAACTAAACTTTCAGCTGCTAACTGCTAAGATGGACAACATTCGTAAAGCATCCACAAGAAAATCTAATATTTAAAAATCCTAACAAAATTGCTTGATAGAACCAGAACAAATTTTTTTTTTTTAATAACGTTGTAATTTTTTTTTTACGTTTTCGAATAATTTTGTAACAAGAAATTAAATAAAAGAATTATCTACTTTTGGACATTGATCAGTTTTAGCTTACCATATTTCATACAAACATTTTATTTGCATAAGAGCCCTACCACTCACCTGAGAGAGACGCACGTAAATCTCTAGCCATGCAACGTCCACCCCTGATATAGATAGAAGTTAGATTAGTTTATAGATTCGTAGATTATCTTATCTTTAATAACGTAATTGTCGATATTAACCCTTTGGGTACAGATTTATTTGAAAAAAAGTACTTCGGATTATCGTTTGCACATTAGTTACTGTTATATTTTCGTATTATCGTCTGTACACTAATTACTGTTATATTTTCGTACTATCGTTTGCACACTAGTTACTGCTATATTTTCGTATCATTTCGTTTGATAAGAATGGCAACAGTATGAGAGAGATCGCACAGCTTCTGATCTCCGCGTTCATTCCTAAAAAGAATATCTGATAACGCAGCCGTTTAAATATTTCTATGTATGTAGTCGTATTAAATAAAGTATATTTTTGTAGAGAACGATTGAATAATTTGATTTAAGGAGAGTCTAGTAACACCAATCACTTGCCATGAACAAGAATACAAGAACAAAAACACGCGGAGTACAGTTTCTGATCTCCGCGTTCATTCCAAAAAAGAATGTCTGATAACGCAGCCATGTAACTATTTCTATGTATAGAATCAGATTAAGGTATCCGCATACGTTCAAAGCACTTTTTTTAATGCAATGCAGAAGCAATTGAATATTATTTTTATAATTATTTGTGTTCAAAATAAATTTTGCACTATCAATAATAAAAATTAAAAGAAATTTAACAAAGAATGAAATTTAGTGTGTAAATTTGAAGTTTTTTTTATAAAGTTTGAAAAACGATACAAGGCATACAATTTTAAAAAGCAACAAAAAAACATGATCAGAGTAAACTTCATGATGTTATCTAGTGCTTCTACTAGAAGTAGAAAGATATTTAAAAAAATAAAAGTTTTATGACTTATCGAAAAATTCTTAAAGGATTTTTGATCATTTTTAACATTGATATTCAAATGCAAGCTCATAAATAAGAAAAAAAATAAAGATATCAATATGATTCTAGTGCATGCACTAGCAAACACTATTTCGAATGTGCATAAAAAATTTTATAAATATGGTAGCAAAATACCCGACTTTACTCGTTTTGAATAGGTTTACTCTAGAATGAAGAGACTATCAAAATATTATAATGACTTACGTTTTTCGTAGAATAAAATGATATTTTAACACCTTTCGCTATCTTTATAATTTCTACCATCTACTTTGGACACAAATCCTACCCATGCATATCTATTCATGTAATACATTTCACATACATCGCACCCTTGCTGTATGACAAAGCTACAAAATGACGAAAGGTGACATTAAGGTTACTACTACAAAAGATGAGTTTGAGGGAGATTTGGAATTCCCTTTCTTAAGTTCTTTTCAGGTTCAACTCAATTAATAAAAACGACGATTTACGGCGAGTGCTCTCGCCCTCATAGTCAAGAAAACAATATTTTTTTTGTGGCACTCTTGTATCCGGCATGCGACATTGTGGAATTTCCCAATCTTCTCCAGTCATTATGACGAAAAAGTTTTTAATGTTTGAAAAGTTCAAGCTTGGACTTCAATAAGGGCATTATTTTTTCAATAATGGCATAATTACACATAAAATTTGCTTTATTCTGACCTACATGCCACTTTAAGTCCAATACTTTGTGGTGGTGTAGCGTGTGATAAAAACGAAAAGCAATTTATTAAAATAATAAATATTTAAAACAGAAAACAAAAGTCAACAGCGAAATAAAACAAATAAAGGAAGTCGAGAAAAATTTGTTCTAAAGATATTAATTTGTGATTATTTTTTATCTCTTTATCTCGCAGTTGCCACAACTTACAACTAAAAAGTGCACAAAATTTAAAAATGCGAAGCTAATTCATTGCGAAAGAAACACGAGTTTCCGTTTTATTTCCGTTCTTTGAAAAATATCGTCTGTCCCAATATACATTCCAAATTTTCCAAAACTACCAAATTATGGTTGATTTAAGTATACTTACTCGTGTTTTAGCATGTAACTCATCTAAATATAACAATAAAGAAATGTTTAACATTGCATTCAATAAAATGATAAATAATGCATAAAATAAAACACATTGCAATCAAAATTTTTTGAATGAAATTCATGTGATGCCTACACAAACAAACACAAAATCGAACATAGAACAGAAAGACGGACAGACAATATTTCGCAACCACTTTCACTCACTAAATGGAGATAAATACTCACGGTATGCAAATTTCCATGAAAATATATTAAACCGTGTGGACGTGTATAGGGCACATACATATAGACAGACAGATACCAAACGCGCAAGAGGCGGATTTGATTTCAGAAGGGTCCAAAATAGATAGAAAACTTGAAATGGGTCGAAAATATTCAATATACAAACAAACACTTCATTCTTATTTATATAGATATCAATAACATTTTTAGTTATCATTTCTGGAATTCAATGTTCATGCCTAAAATGAAATTCTGAGAAAAATGCTTCGAAACAAAATACAAGAAAGTAGAAATATTGCGAAATTCTTCAAAAAGATAAGTGAATTTTATTAAAAAGCTCAATGGTCAATTTATAACAACATAATTATTGTATATTCTAACTTATTATAACACATAAAGGGTAGTAATTATGGTAAAAATAATTATTAGTTCCGGTTTCGGTATGCTACTTCCGGTATAACTTAACGATTTCATTCAAATTTTAAATTGACCTGAATTTTTTTTCTATTAGTCGAACATCAAAAGTTGAAACTGTTTTAGAAGCACAAAATACAGGGAATTTGTTAGTAGAGTAAAACAAAAATTGCAAATTTTCGTTAAAATTGGCTTTTTTAACACATACGGATAACTTAAATAAAGTGTATTATTGTAGAGAACGATTGAATAATTCTATTCAAGGAAAGTTTCGTAACACCAATCACTCTTGCCATGAGCAAGTCTGTACATGTTTAATTTTGTCCTAGTTTGAATGACGAATTAGACTCGTCATCCGTAACTTATGCAAAACAAGTGCATGACGCGTCTCAGTCGTCAAATGTACCCAAGGTGTTAATTACGTAATTGTCGATAATAAAAGACAATCTAAGCAAAATTGTAACTAGTTAGTGAGAGACACTTTCTCGATGACATGTTATCATCAAAATAAATATTTTTCACCCAGTTTCATTAGGGTCCTCTAGAAGCAAATAAAAATGAACGCGTAGCTACCGCTTATCAAACCCAGTTTCATTAGTTTCGAACTCCTCGTGGGAAAAAACAAGAGTGAAATCCAGGTAATAGCATAACTTTCTATGGCGAAATAACATTACAGCAGACATTCCCTTCTGTCACGCTTCTTTGAGCTACATCGCTTATGTTTAACACAACCTTGAACTTTACCACGGGCACCTTAAATAGAAAGCTTATTGGGTACGAGAAAATCTGTCTACCTAAGAATTCAGGAAACAGTGTACACGTGGGTGAAAGTGAGATGTATAACAAGAGAGGAAAGATCTTGTCGAATTATTATTCTAAACTTAACTCTGAATCTGGCTCCGTGACCCACTACTTTCGTGTGAAAGCCTAGGTAGCTAAAAACCCGCAAAATAAAAAAGAGAGACCGTCTCTGACCCCATTTCTCTCTTCTTTCTTTGTTGTGAATGGAAAAAGTTGTTTGCTTATTGTAGCTTGGAACATCAAATAGGGGTTTGGAAATGTTTCAATTCAATTTAAAGCTCATTCAAAATTACACGTGTAGAATATTATACTCTAATTTTAATTCCAAAATTGAGGTTTAAAACTCTAGATCCGTTATTTCAATATTTTTAAATTCATGGTATACGTAAACAAATTCAAAATTCTGTGACATACCAAAAATATATTTTTTGCCGATTCGACAAAAAAATGTTAGTAGTAATATTGATTGATTTACAAACAAAAAAGTACTGGTAATTACGTACCCTTTTTTAAAAAAAGTGACTTTTTCAAAAAATCTTTTTAAAACAATTTATTTATGTAATTTGTAACAAAATATGATACTCAAAATTTCTTGGATGGATACTACTCAAAATCGGTTTTAAACACACTTGTCAAATCTTCAAAACTAACGTTTAAATTAAAAACGTCGTACACAATTTATACCATATCGTCACTCGTAAGGTACACTAGTGCCATTCTAGCAGCACACCGGTTGAAAATCGCTCTCTACATTAGTTTCCAATTTTTAGCTAAAATGCCCCTTGTAACTAACAATTCTTTTTGGCACCTTTCCGAAAACTACCTCAATTAATGATAAATTACTAATTTATCTATGTCTAAAAGTTTTAAATTTCATCAAAATATTTATCTTACAACAATGCATCACTGTAGTATGTCTGATCAAGTAGATAAGTAATTGCTTGAGACATATTTAGGCAACGAAATTTCTTAGCATCTTATTGACCACCTTTGCTCCTTAACGCCCCCACCCCACCCCTAATTCCCATGGGTCCAACATTCCACCAAAAATTCCTGAGCACCCACAGTGGAGCGGTAACATCTACTGCGGGAAACAATGATCGATGCGATAAAAGATCATAATAATATATGTATTTGCTTCTCAAACGAAATGGGAATTCGCAGCAATTACCGGGGGCTAGCGAGCAGTGGTCACACCTGACCCCATGAAAAGAAATGTCACGGGCAACGCTGTGCTGGCCTATAGTATATATATATATATATATATATATATATATATATATATATATATATATATATATAGCAAACGTTGTTATATTGGAAAATGCTTCAAACCATTTAACATTTGTTAAATATAATAATTTGTTAAATAAGAATATAATTTTTCTGGCTTTCCGATCAAAAAATTACTTTAAATGTTAAATGGTTTGAATAAATTCCAATTTAAGTGTTATCCTTTTCCAATATAACAACGTTTGATCTGGTAAATAACAGACATTTATTTAGTAATGAATTCGTTTTCTATTTGAGAGAAGATCGCCTTTAATTTATACTTCCAGATCATTAGACAAATTGTAATAGGAAATTTTAATAATAAGCTTGGTATGTAGTTACTATAATACAGAGGACGAAAATTATCTACAATTAAGAAAAAGATCAATAGTAGATACAGGAAGAGAAAATAAGACAAATGCATGTGTCACAGAAATCGCCGTCTTTTGTTTACTGTCGAATGACAACAACGGCTATAAATAATGTTTGATTTGAGTTACGTCACTGCATAATTTTGATTATACTGCACGAAGAAGCTCGCCAGTCTTATGAAATTCTTCAGCATTTTTCCTTAAGAAACAAGAATAAATTTGGAAGAAACAAATGAGAACAGGAAAAGGCGAAAAATATTTAGCATAAAAACTGAAATAATCGCTTTTGAACAAAGGTAGGTAGGTATTTTAATTAACGTCGCACTGGATTAACACAGCGTGCTATTGGCGAAGGTCTGGGATCAATTCCAACGAGAAAGATCCGTCTTTGAACAAGGAAATGGGACAATATAGTTAATTTTAATTATCGTCGTACTAGAGCAACACAACGGGCTTCTGACGACGGTCCGGGATCAATCCCTTAAGAAAAAGATTCAATGACAACATATCGAAATTTTGAGCCACGGTCAGATGACGAGGCATCACCTGAGCTGGCACCCCACTTGGATGAAATAGAAGCTGATATATAATTGTGGTAATATGCCATGCATTGTAAAGAAAATAAGAATTATACGAAAATGAAGAAAACTAAATACTGTTATAAATTTGTAGGTAATTTTATTTCATTTAGAGCCAATAAATTCATTTCTGAATGTTATGTTCACTACAGTGGCTGTTCGCACATTTTTTAGACGATTTTGGTGAGCGGTAATAAAAAATCGTTTGCTGCAAAAGAAATAATTGCAGTTGTACTATGTTTTTAAAGGTCAAAATTATCGTCTGCGGCTTGAGAGGTTTGTTTTTATTCAAAATGGTGTTTTTAACGAAGCAGTGGTTCGAAGGCTATATTTATGCTCTTTCCGAAGAGAAATATTCATATTCCGTTATCCAAAAACGATGTGAGATTCATGGTTTTGTGATATCTAAAGCGTCGATAGGTAATATCGTCAACAAGAAACGAAAAAAACGTCAAATTGGAGCCTCAAGTGGGACAAAAATTCCAAACAAGTATCCAAGGAATTATATCTTCTACTATTGCAAAGGTACGTTGTTTAATGTTAAAAGAAAATCCCCCTAGTCAAAGGACAGTTGCAAAATCATTAAATGCTCGGTGTCCGCTGGAAACAAAATGATAAACGTTGATTTAAATCTTAAGAAAGCGAAAAAATGCAATGTGCATCGTCTTTCTCCAAAGCATATCGCTGAACGCAGGACACGCTGCCGAATTCTATTTGAGAAACACTTATCCAAAGAAAAAAGGAAAAAACTTGTCGCAATAGATGAACCATGGGTGTATTTAAATGAGTGCAGCAAAAAAAGAGCCATTTATTATCATAAAAGGGGAGAAAAAAATTTAAGTTCATGGTTCACAGAATCGAAAGAAAGTTTTTCTAAGGGATTCATGATTGTTGCTGGTTTTTCATATAATGGCAAGTTAAAAATAAGGAGAGTGGGAAAAAAATTTCCTAAAAGAAATGGAACAAAAAACCGTTATCAAGGCCATACCCTTCACTGATATCCCTACTAAATCTCCCGATGTATCACCTATGGATTTCTGTTCTTTCGGACTTTTAAAATCTGCATTATCCAAACGTCGTCCCACAACCCAGGACTCTGAAAAGCTGTTCAGGAGGAATGAGATAGAATACCTCTTCTGACACGTCAAAAAGCATTATTATCCTGGAAATTACGGTGTCGAAAGATAGTTCAGAATAAGGGCTATCAAATAGAACATTTAAAACACAAGAATTTTATGTAATTTAGTTTTGTGAATACATTATACATTGTCTAAA
Source organism: Metellina segmentata (assembly GCA_947359465.1). Taxonomy (NCBI): domain Eukaryota; kingdom Metazoa; phylum Arthropoda; class Arachnida; order Araneae; family Tetragnathidae; genus Metellina; species Metellina segmentata. Next base: position 58,899,591 of record OX375875.1, read on the forward strand.
AAATGTGTGAACAGCCTCTGTATATATCGAATTATTAAAATTGTAGACTTTAAAATATAAAAAGTGTTTGGCAGTTTGACCAGACTGTTCTCGCGACATAAATACCGACCAATCAAACAACTATGTATGGATTGAAATAAGATAACGACACTTTTACCTCTAAAAGCAATTATGAAAGTTGAGAGAAGATTCTATACGCAGGTCAGCTAGTCTTAAATACTTTCATCGTGTCTTATCAACGCTTCAAAAAGTGACAGACAAATGAAAAATAAATGTCGCAAACAAGATTTGGATCCTTGCTTAATGTTAATTATTATGAATATTAAGCAAATACAACCCTTAAAAGGACTTATGCAATTAGATAAACTGAGACGAGTTATATTTTAATTATATCTTACGTAATCTCACTTAAAATTACTCATCTATTCTCAATTATGCAATAACCTGAATATAAGAAACGGAACCCTAAGAATTACTCAATATCATCATTTTAACGGATACAAATCGAAAATCATGGGTCAAATATACATGGCATGCAAGAGGCATTTATTCATTTTTTTTTTGCGTCTGTATTGTATAAACCAACCATTAGCATAGAAAGAAAAGTTGTTATTAATACTCAAATGTATTTTTTAAGCTCTGATTTTTATACATTGCGTGCCAAAGTTGTAATGTAATGCATGGCTGGAAAAGTTCCAGTTTTGATGGTACTGTACAGCAAAGAAAAATTCCACACGAAGGTATTTTCTGAGAATCATTTGCTGTGAAATACAAAACTGCACTCACGATTCAAAGCAACTTGAACAACTCTTTCTTTGGGATAATGCCTTTGACGATGAACGATTGTGGGGGAATAAAATGGCCCTGACTTACTTCGATCACGCTTATGATGCTATATCGTGGCACTTGTTGAGGCAAATTTACGTACTGGCAATGGGGTTAGATGTCAAAAATGCAATCTATAAATAAAGGGTCATCTACTATATTAGTAGTATAGAGTTTTTTTTAACTTACCAGTATTTAAAATCAAATTTAGTTTTGTATCAATTGCCTAAATTTAAAAAAAGAACCGTGGAGATTATTGAAGGATTTCGGGTAACATAAGAAACAATTACCCTTCTAAAATTTTTCGGCAAAACAATTTTTAAGTTTTATAAAGTTTCAGAATTATAATTGTTTATCCACTTTTCAAGAGTCGCGTTATCTTAAATTTTCAAGTATTAAACTCTTCAAACAATAAGAGCTTCTATGCATCATATTGTTCATTTATGAGAGCTATTAATAGGAAATATAAAATTTAAAAAATTATTCATTATTTCAATTTGCAAAAAAATATAGTTATAAGTACAAAATATTTCGAAAGACTAGTCATATTAGATAAGTGGTATATCATAAATTGTAGATATTGCAATGATTATTTTATAGATAATTAATAACAAATATTTCAAAGCAATTAACAAAATCGGTTCATAACCGGTTCAAGTAGTAAAATTAATACTGTGGCAAGTACTTCAAATAAAAAAAAATTATAATTACAATCATGTTATAATATCATGTTATTTATTATTATTAGTGGTTCTTTTATTAATTTTAACTGTGCACTTCTATTTATTAAATCAAATTACAATTTAACTAATATCAGGACCAAATTTTAAAGACATCAACATCAAAGAATCATCATCTACAATAAAGTATCCCAGATAAATTAGAAGCAAAATTGAATTTAACGTTGATATTAAAATTCAAAATTAAACATAATTTTCCATGCCTTATGATTGCAGTTCTAACGAATTTTTAATTAATGTACTATAGATTTAATTATAGATTAAAGATTTAATATTTACTTATTACATATAAATGTAAACCCCCAATAGTTAAATTATATTAACGTATCTTTTAAACAGGAGGACTCTACGGTCATGGGACCAACTTGGAGGGGTGGTACAGCTTACAAAAACACAAATGTATGGTCGGAAGTGACATGTGGAGACATGAACACAAATAATGAGACGTGAACAGAAAAACATTGTTTACTTACAACATCATTTCAAAGTGCTTTTTTGCTGCAATGTTTACAGTAAGTGCTTAAAATTGCGACTACCAACAGTAATACAAACTCGGCAGCTGTGATAGGCTGGCAATGCTGCGACTCAACGGCTCACATTATCGTAATTTACTGGAAGAAGGTTTACCTGAATTGATGCAAGATGCTCCGACTGTCGTTCGTAATCACATGTGGTTTCAGCATGATTTTATGCGCCAGCTCATTTCAACGTGGTTGACCACAATTACATGGATGCCAGTTTTGAGGGGCGATGGATTGGGCGTGGTAGACCAGTCCGATGGCCACCCCGATCACCAGATTTATGGTGCATCGATTACTTCTTATGGAGGCATCTGAAGACCATCGTTTACGGGACTGTTGACTCAATTGAGGAACTTATTGCTTGACTATCCATTGCTGCCGAAAGCGTGCGCGAAATGCCTTGCATCTTTGAAACTGTTCGAAAATTACTCTGTCGACGCTACCAAGCATGTATTACTATCGGTGGTCGCAATTTTGAGCACTTTGCAAGGATGTTGTAAAACGACGTTTTTCTGTTCATGTCACATTTTTTTGTGTTCGTGCCTCCCAGGCGTCACTTCCGACCATACATTTCTGTACGAAAAATGCATGTTCTAACAATCTGTACCAACCTTCCAAGCTTGTCCCATGACCGTAGAATCACCCTGTATATATAGCAGATATATATTCATAATTCGAGTTATTTCTTGAGGTGATTATCATTTCCATAACCAGCGCTTGAAATTTAGGATGTTTTCTTAAAAAGCATGTCTTTTATGTTAATTATACAACTGCCTTACATTGAAGAAAACATTGAACATTGAGAAAATATTCAGCACCTTAATGCAGTGAAACATGTGTGTGGTAAACTTCTTTAAAGATGTACAAAATAAACCACCTAGTCTCTTAAGAAGTACAGTTGAGCTTGAAAGTCAAAAACTATTCATACAAGAATGTGATTTTTTTTATATTATGGTTAAAATATTGTCTATATAAACACTTGTCTTTTTAGCCTTAAAATCTTTATTTTTATTTTATTCTTTTACAAGTTAAGTAATTCAGTATTAACCATGAATATATATATAAATCATAAAATTTTAAATGTACCAGTTGTATCGAATTCCATTTTATACAAAATCAATATATTTTGATTTTTAATATACGTATTAATTCAGCTTATAGTATATAAATTAGTTTTCATAAGAATTATTTTTATTTGATGGTTATATGGAGGAGTAAACCAAACTAAAAAGATGGTATAAATAAAACAAAATATCTAATAATTATCTTGTCTTCTTAAATTATGCTTCAGTATTATATCAATATTCTTATGGCTCCTGAAATTTTCATAAAATACATTGGAAATTGTCAATTTTCGTTCCTAAGGAAGTTCTGATAAAATAAAGTATAGATGGGTTTACATATGAGAAGAAATTTAAATAATTCCTGATCTTCCGACATAAATTTGTTAACTCAATTCTGGTTAGCTTTGAGGCATTCTTCAATTATTCACAAACCCTAATTGCATAATTCCAATGTTGTAGAAAACAATGAGCAGACCGAAAAATGTATACATTTACAAACGGATGTTTACGATTGCGTTTATGTTTTTAAACGTAGCGTAATAGCTATACTTTAATTAAATTAATTCGTTTAATTTCAAAAGGGTTTTTTCCTGATGTTCTATATGTTTATTTGATTCCTTAGTTGAGTATTGTAGTTGTACTCTTTGTGGAATTAAAATGGAGCTTGGGTTCATATAATTTCTCAGGTAGTTTTCTATATCTATTGAAATTAAATTATTTTCCTTGGTTCGGCGGTCTGGATTCGAATACCTTTCTATGTATAGATGTTTAAAATAGTAAGGAATCTAATTTAAACCGCAGGTACTGGTCAAAGAAGTTTGTACAGCAAATAATGACCGTAGATCAAACCGAAAGATAGTTTAGAAAACATCAAAAACCATAAACATCGAAAAATAGATAAGTATAAAATTTTCCATAAATAGTATATAAAAGAAATTTCAGGTGAAAAATATCAAACTGTATATTTGTGTTTTGGCATTGTGCCCACGATATCAGTATAGATTATTCTAGCCTTAAAATATACTTAAATTTTCCTCACAAGAAAACATAACCCATTGATTGGTACAGTCGTTAAAACATTCACCTTCTAAATGACTATTTGCCAAGTCGATGTATGAAAATAAATATATTTTTTGAGCTCCATAATGACATAGTTTCTACAGCTACTTGGAAAATGTCTTGACGCCCAAGGTTTCAAAAGGGGAAAGGAAACTAATAACCAAAACCACTGTTTAATAAATATGATCTTCCCTGAAATAATCACACACACACACAATGCATCTAAATTTAAAAATTCCTGGAAGAAACGACATTCAAGCGTGATAATCAATGGGCATGAAAACTCATTTCTATTCCACACGGTAAAAATATCCCCGTGCTTTCATACCAGAGCATTAGCTTAATTGTACCAAAGCAGCAAGTGAAGAGGCAGTCGATGGCTTTTATGAGATATCGTTAATGAACCCTACCCATCATTGTAGCTACATATAATTAATTTAGGCTTTGCGACTCCGCTAAGGTATCTCTCGATCACGAACAGAACATTTTGGAATGTAATTATTTTATGGAAGTTAAATTCCTCGAGAGTTGAAGATTAAGACCACAATATTTCTTTTTCGCAACTATCTGAGATAGGTCTACTGAAGCGAGTTTATAACATTCGTGTAACGACAAGCTTTCTATCGGTTATTGAACAATTCGGACAAACGAATATGTGTACCAGTGGTATTCAAATTCAGTTCTGTGTAATTTTTTCCGAGTTCGCCAGTTTTATTTTTAAAAAATTTTGATTTCTGCATTTTGTTATGTCATTTAATTTTAATTTTATTACAAATACAAATACAAATATTGACGACCAGCTGCAGGCTCAAGCCCAACTAGGCTGGTCCTTTGTTTATGAATTCCCCAATTCCCACTGACTATCCAACTGTATCTTAAATTCGTACACTCCTTTTGAATAACTATATTTTCTGGCAACACGTTCCATTTAACTATTACCCTATTAAAGTAGTAGTTTTTCCTTAAATCCCGATTAAAATGTGTCTTATTCAATTTATACCCATGGCCCCTTGTTCTGTTATCCCTATTGAAATTCAAGCCCTCTGTGTCCCCTTGTTTTACCAACTTGAAAAGCTGAATCAAATCCCCCCTCCTTCTTCTTCTTTCCAGTGTATACATGTGTTACTCTAGTAGACCCGAACATAGCATCTGCGCTACATAATCAATGACAGTGTTGTTACTCACATTTCATACAGATTATTTAAATCGATTTACAGTTATATAATATATCCATTAGTAAAGGGATTTCATACCTGAAATGAAATAAATTTAGTCAGAAATATAAAGCAGTATTTCTTGTACTTCTTACCGATCTTCCTTAATTCTTTTTTCCAATTAAGTACATGGGGAAAAGCGAGTATCTCAGTCTTGTCACAACAATTAGTTTCAGAATCTCTATTTCATTCACCAAGAGACGATTGACTTTTCTAACACCTAAACTAATTTTAAAGTTCGCTCACATTTTCTTTTCTAGGCTGATTTCTATCGTATAGATTTCTCTTTACCTTCTGTAATCAGACTTCTGGAGAATTTTTTTAGAGTGGCGAGTTCTTTCATGACGTTTAAGCAATAATATGCAGTTCTATAGCTCAAATCAAGCATATTTGAGATAAGTGGTAAAATCTTGTAGTTCATGTTACACTTTTTGTCGCAATTCGTCTATATAAATGTCGTTTTCTGTGGCAGATGAGGTAGAAAAATAAATAAACATATTTTTTCGGTGTAAATGTATAGGGACAGCAAATGACACTACTGCTCTACTTAAAATTTACAAAAAAATAGAAATACTATATCAAAATTTTGCTATAAAATGTGTAATTTTGTTTTAAGTCCTTACTTGGAGGAGGTTACCAGCACTAAACCGATGCTCGAGGTTTTTGCGGAAACGGGATATTTTTTGTTTTCCAATCTGTTTTATAGATTCAAAAAGTTATAAATATTTTCCTTCGATTATAATAAGGATGTACCATAACTATAAAGAGAGAAAATAATATTTCATACATTTGTGCAAGTTAAATATTACTGTCTACAAGGGGCGAGCTGACTGCTATTTATGAAGAATCATGTAGTGGGTATGGCGCCGGTATTCCTAACCATAGAGGAGAGAAAAGGTAGAGTAGTAACCTTTTCGTATGTGCAGGATCATGAAACCAAGCTAGTTCTAACATGACCCTTAAACTACCTCCTCCGGTAGACGTAAGTTTCCTCCCGGTAGACGAAAGCCTGGAGAGGAAACGAACATTCATCATCTGATTGGTTTACGGGGAAGGGAAGACGACTGTCCATTGATTTATCCTATCGCACCCCGGCAAGAAAAATGACACAAATCAAAATTGCAGAATTTGAGAAACATCAACTTAAAGGATACTATAAAACTTATATTGAAATAGTATAAGCTTCTTTTAAATTTTAGGTAAGTATTTATGGTGGTAACGTCTATTATATTCTATGGAATAGTAATATAACTCGCTGTGGCATCTCATACATATTTTTCAATGACATAACATCAGAATTTTTATTTTTTGACTTGTGTCATTTTTCTTGCCGGGGTGTGATATCATTGATTAGTGCAACATAGTAGTAGACTTCCTCTGCAATTGAGCTCCTACCGATCGTAATTTTCAACAAACTGGTATGAAATTCGATTTTTGGTGATTTCGCCTTTTAAAAATATGGGTTTTGCTGTTTGAAATTTATTAATTGCAATCGTATTCTTGAGAGCTCGGTTCTTATAGTTTACGTAACTATCGAACGCCATACCTTAAAATCTAAATCTTAGATTTCATACCGATTCGTTGAAAATTGCGGTCGCTAGGAGCTCATTTATAGAGGAAGAGTTACTCTTTATGACCATCCGGTAGTATACCTTATCATGAAAAAGTTCAGTTTAAGAAAATACATTCAGTGCATTGTTGAGAAACAACAGCGAGATTTTAAATGAGAGCAATCATAACTCAGAAAGCTTTGTGAAATGTTTCACCTCTTTCCCTTCAAAACTAATTCCGGACCGTTGCCAATAGCCCATTGGATTATTACATTGTGACGTTTACAACTACCAAACTGTAAAATATGCGAAGTTTTTGAAAAAATAAAATACACCTTCATAGACAACATTAGACAATATATCGCACCCCGGCAAAAAAAAGTGACATGTCAAAAAAATAAAAATTTTGATGTTATGTCATTGAAAATATGTATGAGGTACCCAGCGTGTTTTATTACTATTATATAGAATATAATAGAAGTTACCACCATAAATACTTACCTAAAATTTAAAATAAACTTATACTATTTCAATATAGGTTTTACAGTATCCTTTAAGTTGATGTTTCTCAAATTCTGCAATTTTGAGTTGCGTTACTTTTCTTGCCGGGGTGCGATATCAGTTTCAAACAAATTTACTTCATATTCAGTCCACCGGAGCGAAACGATTGTTCTGATCAAAAACTGATCATGGACAACAATTTCTCCGCAATCTCAAACAATAATGGGGGCTTGAAAACTATCCAGACGGCACGACACGGAGTCTACTCGGACTACTGTTTCACTTTCTCTGACCTTGAGCACCGTATTTTTTTTTATTATTAAATCTTCGTGAGCCACGAGTACCACCGCATTGCGAACGTGCTGCGGTTGCGAATTCGGACTGGTTGGGTGAGTTTCCGAGTGGGTGAAGTGAATCATGAAAAAATCCTTTCGGGATGTACATGTAAAAGAGGGGAACACAATCATCATCTCTGATTTTTCTGAGAGGATTTCCTGTTGTTTGACTGGTTTTCCATTCCCTTCCTGACTATTTTTACGCGCTTAGTTTGCACCTCCACCCCGACGGGATTGGCCTGTACGTAAGCGCACGTCACTACGTACTCAGGTGGATGTTATTTTTAAAAATTGCAACTATAAGAGGGAATGTGCGTGGAAAGGTGAGGTGAATGCTTTTCTGACTTTTCGAGTGGCGAAGAGCGGGTGGATAAAGATAAGGAATGTCTATTTTCCACGAGTGTCCCACGTGTTCGTCAACCGACGCAGGTATGCAGCGGTTGTAAGCACATGAGCTGCATACCTTTCCTTTGTCTTGTGTCTTTTAGCATTTTTTGTGAATGGGGAACTCTGTTCGACGGTTTTCGAGCTGCATGACTTCTATTATTTAATTGAACGCTTTTGTACCCATGTCCTGGGTTCCCTTAGGGGGAAGGCATTGGCGCTGGAGCTATGGATTCGAGAAATATGTTTCTGTATTGATGTGTACAGTCTGTTTTTTAAGTTTGTAAAACTAGCTGTATAACTGGTATAGTGGTCATAACGTTCTTCTGTGCCACCCAGTATCTCCAAGTTCGAATCCCGGTTTTATAAGCGCGTGGATGGTTGTGAATGTCCTGGTTAAGAGCATCTGTAGTAAAGCCACCGCGGCTTGCAAATTCTGGGTGTTCCTTCATAAATAGCTATCAGTTCGCTCTTTGTACTGCTGAAGATGTAAGTGGACGGGCATTAAAAATAGAAAAAAGGTTGAAAAGTTATAAATCTTTTCGTACTTAAACGTCTTTTATCACAACAACTATCACTTATACAACTTTTTATAAGTTGTATACCTGATGAAAGACGTAAAAGTAAAGACGTAAAATTCGTATTTTTCTACGACTCGTATTCAACTTATAAAGAGTTGTATACCGGATGAAAGACGTAAACGTAAATACGTAAAATTCGTCTATTTCTACGACTCGTATGCAACTTATAAAGAGTTGTATACCTGATGAAAGACGCATACGCTAAGACGTAAAATTCGTCTATTTCTACGACTTGTATGCAACTTATAAAGAGTTGTATACCTGATGAAAGACGTAAACGTAAATACGTAAAATTCGTCTATTTCTTCTACTTGTATGCAACTTATAAAGAGTTGTATTCGTGATAAAAGACGTAAACGTAAAGACGTAAAATTCGTCTATTTCTTGTTTCTTTGTTTCTTAGACGTATTTTAATTTTAATTTAACCTTTTGAGCATAACGTGATTTCCAAACCACAATTTTTATTTACTTGTGAAAGAACCTCACCTTTCCACCAACAATCTTCTGTGTCCGTATTGATCTATAATAATATTTTTGCGTAAAAAAACAGCGTACACAAATTTATTTAAAAAAGTTTTGATTTAACTTCATCAGTGTATTTTATTTTAAGAATAAAACCCGTTCAGTGCCATTCGTGACTAACTTTAAATTTCTGGGAATACTGTAACGAAATATACGCCTCACACATGTCCAATGAATTCCTCCCCTCGCTTTAAGCCCAGACATGTAATAATACTCAGCCAAAAATTTGTACATTAGACATGTCGCCTGATGGGAAATACATATTTCGGAAAATCCGTCTTTTGGTACAAGTCCAAGTTTGAACAGGATATGATGTGACCACACGAATATACCGGTCGATAGTGGCATGAGTTAAAGTAATATTGCCGGGAATGAAGGATTGCCCCACCCGAAGTGTCATAGTACTAATTTGTCTTGGTTTAATTTTCCTCAAGAACGGCTGACTTTTGATTGCAGCGCTTATACATAAATTATGCTCCTGTTAGGGATATTTCATTTTACCAAATTGAATTATTAATAACTATCACGTTTTGAGGAAGATATTGGGCACCATATCTTATAATTCTTTTCCTATTAAAAATTAATCTGATCACATAAATTCCAGATTTTAAATTTCCGCGATGGAAAATTAAGGTTTAGAGTTCAAACTATCTTCTGTTTATGATAATATTTAGGATACTTCAAAAGGGGTCGGCTACCAAACCTACATAGTTGAGCTACTTAATGAGTGGGCAAATAACCAAAGGTCTATTTAGAGATGTAAACATCTCTCTTCTACTAATCACTGTATTATTTCTATTGAGAAAAAGGAGATGATAAATATCCTTATTATTATATTACCTTTATTACCTTTTAGCCTTTTAGCTGTGTTATTCAAGTATTTCATGAATTGTGGTTGTACAGAAAGGTTGAACAAAAATAAAAGGTAAATTAAATAGAATGGTAAATTGAGATAAAAGAATATGTTTCGTTCAAAAATATTTTTTAAAAATTCCATGTGTGACCAAAGTTTAAATTCTATGTACTGGTCAAACGCAATCGACTTGTTGATAATCTAAACTCTAAAAAAGGTCTTGAAATAGTTTTTTAATACATAATTTTTTTAATAATTTATAAACTACTTTGTTAGTTGGGTATGTTTAGATAGGTTAGTAGTAGATACTAAATAAAAATATTTAAAAAAAAAATTTTATCTACGAAAATATTACTTACAAATATTCAGTCATCATAAGACATTGGTGGGCAAAAAACACATAAAAAATAAAAGAGTACACAATATTTTAAGCTGATAAAGTCTGAGTTTAAAGATGAATAATGAAAATAATTGTTTAGGATATGCAGTGGCTAGACAATTCTCAAGAATTGCTACGGCTTTATTTACACTTTATTGAAACACGAAGTGTTTACAGAAATGCGGGAATACAGAATACAAAAATTCCAATAGAACCATGTGAAAAAAGTTTTGATCGTAGGAAAGTTCTGGTAGCAGTGACACCAAGTAAACTTTCCTCCTATATAAACCCGTTACGACCCAGGGATTTTGTTTTTGCATTGTGTGTATTTAGGAATTTTAATTACATTCCTTTAGAGCGAGAGAGGTCGATACTAGTATTTTGTTCAAACACCAAAACAACATAAAACACGTTCCCCCCCCCCTTTTTTTTTTCTTTTTTAACTTTAGGTACACTACATGCACCTGGCGAGAATAAATTAGGTGCACAATTTTATTTTCCTGTGCACCCGGGTATTTTGAGCCTTGCTCTAAAATATCAAAACGCGCATGCAATAAACTTAATTTGATTCAAATTTTTTTCCGTATAAGTTACACTACCAAGTGTGGCCACAGATGCTCAGTGCGTAAGTAACCTGCGAAGAGTAAGTGGCATAGGTTCGATTCCTGTAACTTACCATGGGCATATTTCTATCTTCTGTGCCAGTAAAAACTTTCCTTGTGTGCGTATGCCCATTATTTGACGTTGTATGTCATGTTTGGTGTAATATGGTCAGTTATGACCCTTATAGCTTAAAAAAAGGGTTCTAATCCATTGTAAAATAGTTGAGCAAATCCAGTAGTCTAATATTCTAGCACTTTTTCCAAAACTGTGCAGAGAAAAAAATACATTTATAATACTAAAAACTCAATAGAATGAAAATTGACCCGAAATTTCATGGAAGTATTATTATGAGATCTCAGGCAGCTGATTTCACTTTCAAAAAAGTATTTTTACCTTCAAAAACTCATTGGAAGCCCCATTAACTGCTTTTGTGACAAAGCCATTCATTTTAGTGAAGAGTGCTGTTATTTTCCTATTGACATCCGCTTTTAAATTAAAATTATTTTAAAGCTATTATATTATGAAGGACTTTTAACTATATGTTGTACCAATCAATCAAGGCAAATTTATATAACGAATAACACAATTGTTACCTTTTTACAGATAGAATCAACGTTTATCAAAATGACAATGTTTAGATAACGCACCTTTAAATGTTGACTTTTCCCACAGTTCTATACTGGCATTACTAGAATCTACAATCAGCTTAATCAATGACAAGCGTTCTTAAATGCATAAAAAATACAAAATTCAAATATTTGACAGAACAATTAAAAGTTTAAACAAGATTTGTGATAATGCCTCCAGGTTCTAAGGTTCACAGATTCTAGTGGTATATTATCAGAGAAGATGTAGTCGATGCTAATGTTACGGAACGACAAAGTTGCCTTGACGCCCGTTATTGATTCAATATTTTCTCTCTAATGTGGTATTCCCCAAAGCGTTAATCATTCATTACTGGGTTGGAAAGAAGAAGGAAAAAGTTGACGTCATTGCAAAATACGGAAATGGGGCAGACCTGGACAGTTGGTTTCAGTAATGACGGGCTTTAACGGTCTCCGAGACTGTTGTGATCCCACTTATGAAACAAGTCAAAGAAATTTTATAACTATGTTGCAAGTTTAGATTTAAATGCAGTTCCTTGACCTAAAAAGGATCGAAAGTCCGTCCCTTTCGTCACGTGTACCTGTTGTTTGTTTCCTTTTCAGCAAAGCATTTTGGGAAAAGTAGCAAGTTTTCCGCGTCGATTTCCTCAAAAAAGAAAGCAATGAGACAAACGCCGTAATAACGGCATAGCTGTGCTAGTCAAAATGGCAGTACCTCCAAGTTTCGTCCTTGCAAGCTGAGCTGTTGAAATGCTAATAATAAAATACCTATCAATGAAGCAAACTGACTATGAGGAATAAGTGAAAAATTCCAAATGGAACAAAAAAGTTAAGAATCGAATAAACCAGCCAACGGAAAAAAAATTTAATTTTTTTTTAAATCATTCACAAGCATTGAAAAGGACGAACAAATATGGTTTACCAGGTGGATTAGCTCCGTTATTGACAAAAAAAAAGATTACAAACCTATAAACCAACTATGAATACAAAAACTAATGCGTAAAAACAATCCATTATAATAATTAATAAATCATTAGAAATACTATCACTTAAGAGTAATTGTATTAGAAATATTATCACTTGTAAAATACAAGAAATAAATTTTGCTTAACGATATTTGTTCCAAAGTAAAAGTAGATCCTCATTTCAGCAGACGATGACTATTCGTCTAAAGGTACAAATTTAATCAATATTTTGCAAACAATTAGAAAACATGAAGTGAACTTTTTGCATGTTCTGATAAACTTAATGGAGAGTTACAATTATAATTCCGTTGAAACTAAATTAAATCTGTTTGATTCAGTTTGTAATTACGATTATTTTTTACAACTACGGCATCAAAGGAATTATGATTAATTAACGACAAACAGGATGGATTTACTCTGATTCCATTATTACAACAATGAAATAGTGAACAACGTGGTGATCCTTTAAAGTACAATACATAAATCGAATCAGCCGAAAAATATATAAAAAGTTATTTTTTAAAACTAAAATTGCATCATGAGCCTGAGTCCGTCGTTCTTTTAAGCATGAAAAATCAAGTATATTTGATGTCTAGTACAAGGCTCAAGCATCAAATGCGAGGGATTCAAGAACTATAATTTAAAAAAATTCCAAAGTCTTTCCTTTATTATATCTAAAGACATATAATGAGTAGTGATAGATTTGAATTTGACGAATGAAATTTATAAACATGTTCTAGTGTTAAATAAGAAAAAGTGAACAAAATTTAAAGAGTTATATAGTCATTCATTTACGCAATTTAAGGGCAACTCCAATTTCACTGTTTCTGATATCATTAAAGAAAACCTCGGATAAGCTAGACAAATGTGAAAGACCTTGGAAAAATAATAAACTGTTGTTTGAAATCACAGTTTCATTGAAAATAATGTTAATAATTTCCAGAAATTTCAAGAATATTTTCCGGAAAAGTGTTAGCTGCTAAAATCTGTCCTGTTCACGCATTCCAGCGACATTAAAGTTTTGTTTATCAATATGCTAATTTACTTTACAATCCTATCTTTTTGAAAACAATAAATAATTTCAAGACATTATTTTCTAGAAGTATTAATTTCCATAAAATTCCTACAGGGTACTGTTCAAAATTCTTTTGACAAAATACGTTTGAATGTAAATCTCACTATTCACATTCATCTAATTCATTGTTTTCTAAGGTGTATATATATTGAACAATCACGGAAATTCACAAAGTAGAATTTGAATTTACTACATTGTGCGTCAAGCATGATGTATTAAGAAATTATAATACCTCTCTTTCTCCTGTTATTCCATACACAATACATGCGAAGAATATATATATATGTATTTAATGAAGGATATATATCCTATTCTTCTGTTATCACAAATTATCCATAAATAATGACTTACGTATGGGTATTCGAAGGGTCAGTAACCCCTTTTGGCTCATAGCCATTTTTTGTTGCATCATTCGACGAATTCCCTTTTCTCTAGGAACTTCTATAAAAACTTTTTACAAAGAGAGCTTTCCGAATAAATCTAATATACTTGTTCAGTACTTCAGTTAGCAAGTTCTATAAAAGTTATGTACGACAAGCATGAATGAACAAAGGAGAACACTACCCAAGCTTGATATGGACATGAAAAGCTTTATTATATCGATTACAATACCCTTTGCTTGGATGTTTCCCTCTTACAAGTCGATTATAAATTCCGCTTTTTTATTAACATTTGAACTGAAAATGCAAGAGTTGCAATGTCTTCTTACACAATAAAGAATGGTTATTAAATCATTCAACCTTGTAGACGCCTCCAAAGATACTCAAAAAAGTCTCCCTAAAACTGGTGAACATTTAAGGTATTTAATCAATACGTATTTAATGAACTACTCAACAAATGCACTTACTGAAAACAGTAAAAAAACTTTGTAGTCGATGATTTGGGGGCAACAAGATAATAAGATAAGCCACTTTTGAATTTTTTAATCTACCAATTTTCAAGTTTGAAACAATTCTAAACTTTTAATGGTTAATCTACTATTTAAGAAGTCGTAAGCTTTAAAGTATTGAGCACTCATTTAGACTATCCGAATTTCTTTAATCCTCTTGAATACTTTGTTTTAATAAATTTTATTTCCATTACGGAACATATTCTGCTGCTCATCATTCTATAGCTCGGAGCCATTCAAATTACAAATATAAATATTTACTTTAGTTTAATATGAAATGTAATCTAATTAACATTGGGTTACAGTTAAAATTATCCTAGGGTATTAAATGTTACAAAAAATCATCAAAAAAACATATATTTTCCTATTATGGATTTAACATTTAAAACGTTTCTTAATAAATAGATAAATTCCAAAAATTAAACATATGACAGTTAATTTTACGTTTGATAAATGAAGCTACCTTTACCTTGGGATATCTACAATTTTAAAACTGAACTCAAATGTTTAATAATCGTTAATTGATTACAAAAATACGTAACGAATCCGGAAAAGGAATATGATGTGTGTGTGAGAGAGAGAGATAGAGAGATACGCTTTCAAACAACTCTTTGTAAAGAATCGTAGAATTTGTAGATACGAAAGATTCATTCAACCATTACTTTTCGTCACTCTCATCGAAATGCATCATGCTTTAAGCAGTTCATGATTGGGTAAAGCATTGCGTCAAATTAGAATACACGAAGATTTTCTAATACTTTAGATAGAGCATGTGGACAGAGTCGCTGTTGTATGATCTCAGAAAGTGAATAACTAGGCTTATGAATCGACATCATCCGATTTGCTATCGAAAAAGCGCAGATTAGTGTTTTTTTAATAACTTTAGATAGTCACTTTAACCAATCAAAAATTTGTCCTAAATTATATTCATGTTTTTTCTCACAACCTAGTGACTAATCTTCAAACAGAGTGATCAGGAGAAATAGCATGAAGCCCATAATCCATTGCCATAACTTTCATTAGAAGGTCGATAAGATTTAAAAAAAAGCAAGTTTTCAATTCCTGAGGAGAAAGTGATTCTGTGGTTTTCAATCTTGACATCATCTCATACAATCTTCAAAGTTTGTTTGATCTGTAAGAATGAATTTAAGTCCATTACATCATTAGTTACACTCCAGTTGCATGTCACTGAAACTTTTATATTTATTTACTAGCAGAATTACACGATCGTACTTAAATTGGTTAGCTGTAGTTTGAAAAAGTGCCCAAATTGATCACTTTTCTCCTTTCGTTAGAAAAATGACATCCTTTAATTTTATGGAAAATAATTTTATAGCACCTTTTCAACCACTGCAATTTATTAAATTTACGACAATAGAATTAATAAGGAAATAAAATTGAATTGGAGGGAAAGGTTGTTCTAAAGGTATTAATTCGTGATTCTTTTTTATCTCACGATATTTTATAGTTGCCACAACTTACCAACTAAAAATAAAATAAAATTTCTAAATGCAAAATTACGAGGTAATTCCGAGCGAAAAAATTAAAAAATAATATTGCCTACGCGTGGTCAACGAACGCGAGTTTTTTTGTTGTTGTACGCGTGCTACACTTGAAGCATCTTTTGCAATTCGATAACATAGCTTAAATGGACACCACGCATCTGTTTAGAATGAGAATGATGATGTTACTTATTGAGTACATTTTCAATAAAACCCAGTAGTTTTATTTTAAACATGGAAAAGAAATGAAAGTTTTAATGAGTTTAATCGTTTTATAGAGGAAACTTATGTCCAAACTTCAAAATACTTAGCTACCTGTATTGGTTCATTTTGTACTGCATGTTGTACACATGTCTTCAAATCAATGAACAGGCGTCATTAGTAGTTCTCTAAACTTATATACAAGTTTCGTAAGATATTTAACACTTTATGTGAAAATATATTTAATATAGATGTTATGTAATACTTGCACGAACACACAAACTTAAAGCCAGACATAAAACGGAAAGACAGACAGTCTGCTGTTGCTAAGTTTAGTCACTAAATGAATGTGAGTATTCATACAAAGTTTCATGAAAATATAACCAGCTGTTTGGACGGAATGCGAGCATATAGAACCATACAGACAGACGCCAAACGCGGAAACCACTGGGTTAGCATTAGAATGACCCTAAGCCGAGAAATAGCTCAAAATGGATCGAAAATATTCAATGTACAAACATTCCATTTTTATTTATATAGATGATACGGAAATAAAAATCACAAATAAAATGAATAAGGTGAATTTTAAGAAAAGAAGCACAATTCTGCGCAATTCCAGTTTTATTTTGAACGTTCTACAATGTACATACAAGTGTGCTTCCAGCCACATTTTTAACTACTCTGTGCCTTATTCTGATGTCAATTTGGTTTATATTTGCTTTCTATCAGCTTTATAACAAATGATAATGCTGGTTGTTATTTTATTTGACTCGTCATTTTCCGTTTTCTAAAAATCAAAAGGTATTGAAAAAAGAAGTCAAGACGAATCGTATCTAAATTTTAAAGATATATTTTAATGTCCTAAATCCAGTTCTACTTTGAAAGCTAAACAAATATGATTGTTCTGAAATTTTGACTATCATATTTTTGCACCTGCCAAACGGATGTGAAACGGAGCTTATATTAACTCAGCACATTTCCTTAAAAAGGTAAGATGCATAACGGTCTACTTTAGTTGATGGCAGTCCAGATAAAAAAATAACTTCAAACAACTGATCTCAACTGCTACCAAACGAATGTCATACATTCGTATCTGGGTTTTCTACAAAATTCGGCAATTCTAACAAACCAAAATAGAATTAACAGTCTGAATAATTTTCTAATGGGGGAACATAAGTAGCACAAGTCGAATGTCGGAGTGTTTTAATTCGCGTTCTGAGTTTTTGTTAGACGTACTTTGTATGTTTCATAAGTGTATGTACTTCTTTTAATCTAAAAATTTACGCCCCAGAATGAGTTACTGAATATATTTTGGATAAGTTTGTAAACAACATAATTTTGAGTAATGAGGAAGTGTCCAACATGAAGATTATATGCAAGTTCTTTGAGAAGTTTGTTTACTTACGTGCTTTACTGCGTAGTTGATAATTAACGAAAAATTAAATATCTTTGGAGTTTAGAAACCTTTACCTTTACTCATGTCAGTAGTATTACCTTACCCAGATCAGGAGGCGAATAAAAATTAATTTTAGGTCACCAACATCCGGGCTCTTGACTCATAAGACTCCACTGCTGCTTTTATTTTCTAACATAGGTATTACTGCGCTGTTAAGGCAGTTCACTTTTAGAGATCAAATAAACAGTCTGTGGGGGTTGTTTCCGCGAAAAATATAAAGCTTGTTTTAGCAAAGAAAGTAAATCCAATTTTTATCGAGGTGATGACAGGTGATATGTTTACAAGAACTCTAAAAGCGAATCTTTTCTTTAACACACTACAGCCACTTCTAAACATGAAAATATACGGGTTTGTGTGTTGAGGGAAGAGGTTTGAAATTTAATTATCACCAGTGAAATCATAGAAAAGTGTAAAGTATTTAACACATATTTTAAAAAATTTTATAAATTTTATTCGAAGAACAATTTTTTTAAAGTGTTCATAGTTTTGATTTAAAGTCAGACGCATCTTTTAACATTTTTTGAAATTTTATTCGAAGAACATTTTTTTTAAAGTGTTCAAAATTTGGGTTCCGAGTCAGATGGTTTGAATCAATAACCTCAGAGCAATAATGGACTCGAAAATTTTTGGTCTTAGTAGGAAAAAATAATTATCATTATTAAAAATCTCAATATTTACATCACATAAACTAAAATCGATTCTATAAGATAAATGGATGAAAATATTGAGGAAATCAACACATTCATTTTAATTTAGTGCCACTCGGCTTAAAAACTATTCAAAATGCAAATATATGCGGAAACGTTTTTTATTTTACATTTTTATTATGTGTTGAATTAAGTTAAAATTATTATTTATTACAGAATTTTGGGCTTTTGAAAATGTCTTCATGGCGTATACCCGATTTCGAGAGCCACTGCATATACATTTTTTATCGCTTAGTCAAATGAATTGTATATTTTACAGTCTGCGTGATTTGAAAACGTGCATAAGCGGAGAATCAAATTTCGACTGAGCAAATTTCGATCTTTATGATAAAACGTTGCTTAGACAGAGGAATACCAAAGCTCTGAAGCGGGAATATCATTTCGGCATACCCAGACAGAGATAGCGCTAATGCAATCAAATATTTCACACCAATTGCTTACGTCTCAGATGAGAAAGACGGCAATACCTGGAACAGATAGATAGCAAGAAGAACTAAAAATGTCTGTGATTCATTCAAACGTATATTGCAAAAAAAAAAAAAACGACTTGCGTAAATATTTCAACTCAAGGCCGGGTTACAATGAGAACTTTGATAAAGATGTCATTTGAGTTTTAAAAAGACAGCGATGGATGAGATAAGAAAGATGGAGTAAATCGAATGAGAACGCAAAACTGCACCGACTACAAACCGACTAAAGCATTGTTTCAAAGGAATGGTTATAAAATAGAGATTAAGTCGTTGAAGAATTGCTCAACTACCTAAGATCATAAATTTCAGTTTCTTACACAAACTTCCTTTAACGCTGTTTCGAACGTAGCAATATCTATGAAATACCGTTGAATCGTCATGTCACGTTGGATTATGGGTCTGCTAAATTCTATAAACTATCGTCGTGCAAATCAAGATTTACTATAAAGTAAAATATTTGCAAGTAAACAACAGTAACAAACAAAATGGGACGCCCCGAGACATTAAACTTTGAGAAAGAATGCACAATGTTTGGAATTTAACTTCTAAAAAACGAAACATTAGAATTTCCACCATCATTTGAAAGCTAGTCATGTTCGCTTTGCTAGACTTTCTCAAGAATTTCTACCACATAAATAATCTGGTAGAGAACGCCTATCTTAAGATAGAACAATTCCTTCAAGCAGCATAAATTACAGCAAGAAAAGAAGAAAAATTTAGAGTTATCTATCAGCACACAAACCGGCTTAAATGCTTTAGTACGTTCGATATTTTCTACTCACGTAATGCAATGTTATATATAGTAGTTGCCAATTGGACATGGCAGTATAAATTCAACAATATATTTAGTTATGACTCGCATAAACATCTATTTAAATGTGTAGAAGGTTCGTTGGAGTACAAGACAGTGAGGTTCCCTTAACATTTACGAGAATTGAAAATACTAAGCGAAGCACATTTTTACGATTCGACATGCCACTCTCTCTTCTTGATTCCATTTTTAATGCCAAATTAAATAACCAAATGCCATTCGTTTCCATATAACCTCATCAATCTATAGTTATAGTTTCTACTAATTCATAAGAGATGTACTCTTCAAGAACTGTTCATTTTGATGTGCACAACCGAAAGAATTTACAGAACATTTTGGAAAGAAATGTTTCATAAAATTTTAGATTATTGTAAAAAGACTAACAAAAAAACGTCGTTGTTTTAACGTATAACATCCAATAACTGTACTGAAAAAATATATATATATAACAATCCAATGGCGATACTTAATCACAAAATAACTTTTGTTAACATTAAATGATAATGGTTCATAACTCTAAATGCAATATTTGATGGAAAGAAATCAATAAACAACTATTTTCGGTTAAATGAGATATGGTACGCCACAGTTTACTAGACAGTGAGTTTGCCCACTGAGCTAGTAACCTATGAGTTGTGTAGGTGGTTCAGGTTTGATTACTCTCTGTGGTATTTCTCTCTTCTACATCAGTAAAGTTTTCCTTGTATGTGCTTGTCCACTTACTTCACGTTGCTTGGCCAAATAAGGCCCTTGTGCTATAAAGCCCCAACTAACCGGTAAAATGAGTTCCAGAAAAGTGAGAGAATCATGCCTATTTGAAGCATAAAATTGTGGAGGTTTTATACTTTGTATTTTTAAACGGTTTGTTTGAACAGAGTATTATTCCTTTCCATTAAAAACATTAGTTTGGAAAGAATGAAACTCACTAGTGTAGTCAGGATCATCGAAAGATCCGAAAAGACAAAGGGAAAGAAATACGAGTCTTCTGTTATCATAATGAGACATGATAGTGTGCAGGGTCTGGTACCCATCTTGTACTATAATTCTTCAACAAGCAAATGAACAATCAAAATACACTCTTTAGGATACAAAACTGTTTTGTATTCAATTTTTTCACAATTTAAAACACGCAATATTAATAATTTCAGACTTCTTAGAAAAGTATAAATATTCATTAACCTTCACATAATCCACGTAAAAAAATAATTTATATAATCTTTCGAAATGTAGAATTGCTTAATGAACCAATTTCCCAATTCACCAAGATCATATGCTTTCTTTTATACTCCCGAGATATTTATAAGTTTCTACTAAAAATCTAAATTTTGTTTTTTGAATGTTATTGAGAGCATTCTTTGATGTGTGATGCCGTTTTTTACTGTATATTGCATGCTTGAAAATGATTATTTGCGTCTTGTGCCCCGTCATTCTATTTCTGTGCCTTTTTTTCTGTCATGTAAATGGATTTGTCTGTAAGAAGTAAGGATAAAAATAAATAAAAATAAAATAAAAGTATAATTATTCGTTTAATAAACAAATTTTCTGTGTACGAAATATTTGCTTCACGGTTTATGGGTACAATCAAAGTAAGAAGTAAAGCTCAGTCGTAAAAGTTATGACTGGCTATCAAGTTAATGCAATCATTAAACGTTAGTACATTACATTTCGGATCCTACAAATTTCAACGCTGTTTTATAATAAAAACATGAGTCCTGCCTTTTAATCAGTTTTATGGTTAGAGCAAGATGGTGAGAACACTTTGATACGAAATTCGTTTAATGTATTGCAAAAACGCCGGAAACTTTTTTTCTA
This sequence comes from Metellina segmentata, assembly GCA_947359465.1. Lineage (NCBI taxonomy): Eukaryota > Metazoa > Arthropoda > Arachnida > Araneae > Tetragnathidae > Metellina > Metellina segmentata. Next base: position 58,921,215 of record OX375875.1, read on the forward strand.
ATAATTTCTCGGTCAATATTTACTGAACTTCTTTCTAATGAGCTTTTAATTGCCATAAATTCTTGAAAATAACCCAGTTAAATTTTTTATAGCAGTATACCTCTGAAATCGCAGGAAGAAATTTTTTGTTATTTGCGTGTTTTAAATTACCAGTAAATTTTCTTTCCTTGTAACTGCATCTTCTGATTTTAAAAAATGTTCAAAGTCAATGATGAATTTCAATTTGTACCACCAAAACCATGGATAAATTCCAAGACGAAATGGTTTTTCTAATATAGTTTATCAGTCACATATAACAAAGCATTATTTGTTTTGGTTCATCACTATCAAATGTTTCGTTGGAAGCAAAATTACAACACAATATTGGTTGGTTTGGGAGTTTTATGACGCAAAGGCCATATTTGGCCAACCTGCGCCCAGCGAAAGACAACGTAAAGTGTTGGTGTTGTTACTAATCCTCCAGTGTCTTACAAAGTCAGCCAAGGTCCGTAAGTCCATTGACTCCCATAAAACCAAGCACAATAAGGGGGTCAGAGTAGATATCCTCTCTAGATAGGCCCATTCAGTCCAAGATGTGCTCAGCAACAACGTAAAGTAAAGGGACATAACACAGAGAAGGAAAGCTTTACAGATACAGAAGAGAGAAATACATCAAGTGGTAATCAAGCCTGCTCCGATTACCACATAAATATGAGTGATATTAGAAAAGTGCTTAACATAGTTTAGAATCGCGAACTAAGAATATTTGCAAAAGGATATTATTTCTTAATAATTACTGTAGCAATTGTGGATACAATCAACACAGATGTTTAATGACAGAATCTGGTAGCATATTATGAAGGAATATATACAAAACAGTAGATAGGCAGGGTATTCATAAACTGCTTAGAAAAAACTCTGAAGGGGTGATAGTTACCCATCAAGACGACCAATATTTACAGTGGAACCTATGGTCGCAATCCACTCAGAGTGTCAGAAAAATGAAACTTAGAAACATGTGCAACAATCGCAAATCCTCACTTCTGACGTCAATTTTACTCTTCTAGAGAAACAGCACTTCTCCAGAATATCACCGTGAGGCATTCGTCGTAAGCAAATGTTTAGTGCGAAGACTCAGAGGAGGTGCTTCACGGATTGTTGCAGCCTGTTCCGCTCACCACGCAGAGAGACATGTGGTTTATGTATGATTGATCCCCAGCACACTTTAGCACCGCGGCCCGAAATGTTCTGAATGACAGATATATGGAACGGGGGATTGGACATGGTGGACCTGAGGCGTGGCCTCCACTCGCACCGGACCTAAATCCACTGGACTTCTTCTCGTAGGGATCACATGAAATAAATGGTGTACGAGACACCTGTCCGTTCTGCGAAAGATCTCGTCTCAAGAATCCTTGTTGTAGCAGACAAGATCAATATGTCACCAGGAATCAACTAGAGGGTGTGCTAATCTTTCGTTCACCGTTGTGAACTGTGCAACGAAACCCTTGGACATGACTTTGAGCATCTCATTTGAGATTTTCGCTTATCTGCACGAGATTGGGCAACTAATGATTTCGTTATGTTTCTTTTTTTCATTGATGAAAATTCAACGTGTATAATTTACTTTAAGCTTTTTTTGACACTCGGAGTGGATTGCGATCATAGGTCTTATTGTAAATATTGGTCGTTTTTATGGGTATTATCACCCCTTCATTTTTTTTTCTAAACAGTTTACAAACGCCCTGTATTTAATCAAACAACTGTTAGAGCTACATTCTTATCGACAAGTCAACCTTTTCATCAGATGTCGAGATACTTAGAAAGAATCGCAGTAAAACAGATCAAATACAATTCAAAGCATAAATGATTTTTAATGTTTTCTATATCTTAGGCTGGTCCTTAGCATGGTATCTTAGAACGTTGATCAGACATGAGACATTCGAAATATGCATGTGAATACCCGTTTTCTGTACTGAAAAAATTGGCAGCACTCATTCAAGCAATAGATATCCCTTCACACTTCGGAGATCGCCATGGCTCAGTGGGTTTTTCCACTGTCCTAGCAACCCGTGTTGTATTGTATTCGGGGAAATCGTGTGTTCGATTCCTCTTGGATGTATACCAGATTCTGTCAGTAAAGCTATCCTTATGTGTGTATATCCGTTTACTTGACGTAATCTGGAGTAGTTGTAAAAATATGACCTTGTACTATTTAATCCAATCCTACCCCAATCAAACCTTCATACTAAAAACTCAACAAATAATTTCATCATATTATAAACAATTCAAATACCACCTGGATCATTTTAACAAACGATACAAAAATACGCATTAAATACGTTCAAAAAAGATATAAATCGAAGAAAAAATACTTATATTATAATAAGTTTTGAGAGCTATAATGTACTATATTTTAACAAAAATACGCATTATATACGTTTAGAAAAGATATAAATCGAAGAAAAAGTAGTTATATTACAATACTTAAGTTTTAAGAGTTGTAATGTACTATATTTTAACAAACGTACGCATTACATGCGTTCAGAAAAGATATAAATCGAATAAAAAATAGTTATATTATAATACTTAAAATTTGAGAGCTATAATGTACTATATTTTAACAAAAATACGCATTACTTACGTTCAGAAAGATATAAAACGAAGGAAAAATAGTTATTTTATAATAACTAAGTTTCGATAGTTATACTGTACTATAAATAGCCAAATTTAGAAATTATGGGTAGAACGTGAGGAACCACTACACATAACAATTTCCGTCAAATGTAATTTTAAAATATATTTTTAGTTTATGAATGTATAATAATTATATCCTGTAATGACCATTTGTATTTTGGAGTTTCTTTTTGGGGCAGTAATTTTGTGTGGATCATTGCACATGGCCTTTTCCCCCTTTGATTACCTTTTTGTTGCTTTGATTTTATCGTTTTTGCGTTTACAGTACAGATTGCTATATAATTTGCAGATAAAGAAAAGTTGGTTGGAAGGAAGAAATTACGGCTGACTAATCGGAATTTGCGTCATAGAAGCGAAAATATTCACATAACTTAGACGACAAAAGGGATGATTGGTTTTAAAACCAATGTCGTTAAAATGAAATTTAAGATGCAAAATGCGATTAATGACAGCTTACTTAGAAAGCTCGCTCAAGTTTTATTTTGTTGGTAAAGTATGACAAAACATCAACCTTTCTTATTTGAACAAGAGAAAACCAAAAAGCCTTGACCATATCCATCAATAGAGGGGCTCTCAAACTACATACAATGGCCATCGGGTGTGGCCCTTCAACTCTCCTGGTTACCAAGAGCTTTGTTATTCTGCGACAGACATTAATTTTTAATCCATAGCGTACTGAACATGTTACTAGGAATTTCCAATATCCCCCATACTTTGAAACCCACTTCTCTGGATGTAAGTGTGAATACTTATAAAATGCAATCTATCTAAATAATTTTTGGAAGTGACCGCTTTATGACAGTTATCAGTTTAAGTAAGTAAACTCGCCATATTAATAAAAGATAAGCTCTTTCAAAGGGTTCAAAATTGATAGCTTCTCATGAAAATATGAATGGTACATTGCTTCTTCGAAAGAGAAAATTATCTTGAAAAAGTTCATAAAATTATAATCTTCATTAGAAAATATAATAAGGTAACAATTGCATATACAATCAAGTCAACATTCGTAGAAAAGAGTAAGATGTAGAGGCGGACGGAACATTTTAACAATGCTCATAAAAAATATCGTGTAATTTTAAAGGTATTAGATTTTAAACTTGAATGTTTTAAGGATACGCTTAAGGAACACTTCCGTATGAAATAAATAAAGTTAAATCTGTAAAATCAGGAAATATATTTCGTTTGACTTATGTGAATCTCGGGAATCTATTTTTGCTTACAGTTTAAGGAAAAGTGGATATTCTAATCCTTAGACTATCAAATGTCTGTTCTTTCATAGTTACGATCGAAATTTTAGCTCAGGGTTCAACAATACGCTTTATACTATTTCATAGCATAAACAGTCATTACAGAACTTGAGGGTCGTACTTTAAATCACTTTTAGTTTATCAACATCAAGTTTAGTTCACATCAAGTTTAGTAGTAATTTGTGAAAACTTCCCATTGCATATTTTAACAAGAATCACTTAATGGTTTCTATGAAAGCTTCGAAAAGTTTTCATAGAAAAAAATTAAGTTTCCGTACACTAGTGAAACACAATAAGTCAAAACACATAGTTCTGAGAAAAACCAAGCGAAAACATTTCTGCTCACTAAATGTTTCTCAAAAAGGCCAACTTTCATGTAAAGAAAAAAAGACTGGAATTCACTTTATGATCCATAAAAGCTCATATCCTGAAAAATGGGACTTCGTGTGCTTCACTTGTAAGTCGACGGTATTCTCCTTTCAAATTTCGGATATATTCTTGCCTTTTTAGAATCTTGAATGAATTTTAAGTCGGTAAATATATATGTTCAAACAAAGCTTTCACATTCAGTTGGTGGGAATTATTTAGTGATTTTTATTTGAACTTCACAAACGATTCTGTCGGAACTCAAACAGGAAGAAGTTTTCCTGTCCATAAAGACAACCTGGTGATCTAATATCTTCAAACCTCATGTGCTTATAAACGCATACATAAACTTATTTTCTAATCTGCTGTAAACAAATGATTTCTGGAACAAAAGGAGAACCAGAACCTCTTCTGTAGCACAAACATAAAATGTACATGTAAAATAAATTTAAGCTCTCTTACAAGCTTTCTCTTAGTAGGCAACTACGATGACATTTTTCATTTACTTCGTTCGCTTATCAATGAAGTCGCCATAAAACACACAGAAACAAAGACACAAATTCGACTTATATCAAAAATCTCCACTTACTGAGAACTTTTCGATTTGTGCACAAGTTGCACGTTACAGGCCACAATCACTGCCAGCATCCACGATTTCATCCTGCACTGTTCTCTTCAGCTTCGGAACAAAACATAAGGATTTGGTAAGTAATGACGGTCAGGAATGGGATCGGGATAGTTCACACACCGGTAAGAGTGAACTGTCACGGTGTGACGACAACACGTCCTAAGCACGTGCTTGCGGAGTGCCGAGTGGACGAAATTTGACAGCGCGTGGAAGAGAGAGGAATTGGCTTTTAGTTTCGTTATCCTGTTGATGTTTGGCGATATTTTCTACGTTTTGGCGGGATAAATAGGATTTCGCTTCAATGGGGTTTATCTTTGAATTGCTTGCAGAAAAGTAAACGGATATGACGACGAATGATGGTTACCTTTAACTTCGGGGATCAGAGATGAAAACTCGTTATCAGCGAGGAAAAGTTATCTTATTTTGTAATGTTACGCTTTTTTATGCAATTGTTATCAAAAAGTGTTAGAGTTTATTAACACAAATTTACCAAACGGATCAAATGAAAGGCAATTCCACGGAAACTTACGTTACATTTGGACACATATACTGATCTTGAAGCGTAAATATATTAGCAAAGAATAATGGGAAACAAAATAAATTTATTTGAATTGTTCAACAAACTAACAAAAAGCTAAAATTTGATGGGAATGTTATTAATTTACTGATATTTTTAAATTCACATAATTAAATTTGTTACAGTACAGAGGAATAACTGAAAAGGTTTATGGACATTTGAATAAAATTATATTCTGTTCAACACGATATAGTTTGAAAACTATATACATTCCTTTCTAGAGCCTTTCATAAATGTATTCATGCAGTTTTTTTAAACTGTCATTCATCAATTAAATTTAATACAATTTTTTTAAGCAACTTACGTTTCAGTAACTTACATAACACTTCTTCATCTTTCCAATTCAAATTAAAAATTCTAACTAATCTAAAATCTAACTCAATTCTAAAAAAAGTTAGCACCTACCAAAGAACAGATTTTTTAAACCCAAAATTATGTAAAATATATCTATTTTTATTCTTTATTTTTCAAGTTTTTCCCTTTCAGCTTGGAATGACCCTGCAACCGTTTTAAAATGTTGACTTAAAATAATAGAATAATATATAATTACTTTTTATCATATTTCCTCAATTGACTTAACGATTTTTTCTGAAATGTTTATAAAATTAATATAGCAGCATGAAGATTTCTTCACCCCTCCCTGCATCCGACATACGTATGAAGTATTCATATTTTCACCCTAACGGGTCATTTGACCGGTTTAGAATTTTATGTGTTTTTACATTTTCGATATTAAAACCGTTGCGTATACACTGACTTAGCGAGCTAAATTTAATATCGCTTCACTGGCGTTTATCTTTGAATTGCTTGCAGAAAAGTAAACGGACATGAAGACGAATAATGTTTATCTTTTAACTTCGAGGTATCAGAAATGAAAACTCATTATCAGTGAGGAAAAGTTATCTTATTTTGTAATGTTAGTTTATCATATTTCTTCAACTGACTAACGACTTTTCCTGAAATTTTTATCAAATTAATTTAGCAGTATATAGTTTTCTTCACCTCTCCCTGTATCCGACCTACGTATGAAGTATTCAAGTTTTCACCGTAATGGGTCATTTGATTGGTTTAGTATTTATGAGTTTTTATATTAAAATAATAAGCACATACACCACCGTAAAGAGCTTCATGTCTTATTGCATCCTAACGATAAAATAATAACTCAGCTTCGAATTTTGTTCTTTTGAACTGAATTAATGGGTACCTGTTCTGGAGATAACAAGCGCGCAAATAATGAGTTCCATTCAAAACATTTTGTATCGTGCACCTGAGCCTATTATTTTGCACAGCAGTGTGTGCATTTAAACATCAGAGGACAACATCGTCTCAAATCGAAACATAATTTGGGTAGTTACTAGTTTATTCTGATATTGAAGCAGTTTATTGTAGATCATCGCAGCGATTACACTGTAGTGAATTCAGTTAAACAATGACATTGTATATTTTATTTTCAAAATTTGAATGTTGATAGTGACATTTAGAGTAAGAAGTAGTGAAAACATAACATCAATAGTTAGTTTTATGTTTTATTATTTTTAGTTTAATCACTATTTCTAAGATTCCAGAATTTTGATAAACAAGAAAGTTATCGGAAGAAATAAATCATTTTGTGAAAAATGTTCTGAAATTGATGAAGGAGAATTGAAAGCAAAGAGACGGTGTACGTAATAAGTGCCAAATAAGACAATGCCATGAAAATAAATTGAGATTATGTTATCGAATACTCAAGTGAAACTGAATAAATACCAAAATAATTTATTTCTTATTATTATTAAGTTTTGTTATTTTTATACAAGTATTAAATTATTATTTAAAGATAACTTTGTTTATTATTTCAAGCACTGATTCCATTGTTAACTGCGTTCAAATGGAAAATAGATCATTCAATCCGTTTCGATAAAAATAGGTGTTTTTTAAAAGGTCGGTAAATTTTGTGTTAAAAAGTAACCAAGAGTTTTAGTTGATAATTTCTATAATTTGCCATACCCAAGGATGAGGAATAATTTGAGGGAATGATTTTAAATATTAGGCCGTGATTTTTATATCACAGTTACCCAACGTTCTATTAGAGTCGGGTTCCGATATGAGTCTTGTACAAATCAGAAATGTCCTGGTCGAAATTAGATGTGAATTTTACACTTGAAGGAATTCCTACTATTGGCACAAAAAACAATGTTTGCAATGCATCCATCAGTCAAATTAGGTTATCAATAGTCGAGAATTAGAAGGTAATTTTTCATAGATGTATATGGATATAAAGCTATTTCAGTTTAGAAATTTCATTTTCCTGAATCCTGTCTTGATAAATTATCTGTCCTTGGTCAACATTTTAAGACTTCGCAAACTCTTAACAATTCTTTAAATAGTTGAATCTCACAAGTTTTTTTTTAATTTACAAAATAAAAATTTTGTATTATGTATACTTATTTTATAAAGTTTTTATATATTTAATACCTTGCAACATTACATCACCTCAAATCTCGTAACTTAACTTTCTTAGTGGATGTCTTGATGAGGTATCTCGTCACTGGAAAAGCTAACCAGGTCTAGATGGACTAGATATCTCGGCATTATATAAAAATGACCAGATCCTGGTTTTGTGATCATCAAAAAAACGGTAATATCTTGATGACGGATTCTATCCATTAAGTTAGACGTCAGAAAAAATACATACACAATTTTGATCGAAGTTCACAAGGGCAGAGCTATGAACTTCTAATCCCCATCAGATTTTGTCACCCACCAGTCAAGGGACTTGCCGGCCGACCATCGGATTTAAAGTTCACATGCCTTGTATGCTAGAAGCAGAGGCACACGAAAATGGTTGTCCTCCTCTCAAGTCCCAACTGACCAAGTCCAACTTCAGTGATTTTATTTCAAAGGGTGTACGTAAGGGCTCATGTAAAGAATGGCTTTATCTTTTTTACAAATGGAATGTTATAAGAAGAAAGTTTGGGATTTTGGGGGCGCGTATAGATTAATTCACTTCGTTGATTTATGAATATAGAAAAACCATATTGTGCTTAACCTTTAGACTACGGCCGGTACAGCAGTTGTACCTTGAGCACGCCAAGGAAGAATTTAGACTACGGTCAGTACAGCAGTTGTATCTTGAGCACGCTAAGGAAGAATTTAGACTACGGCCGGTACAGCAGTTGTACCTTGAGCACGCCAAGGAAGAATTTAGACTACGGCCGGTACAGCAGTTGTACCTTGAGCACGCCAAGGAAGAATTTAGACTACGGTCAGTACAGCAGTTGTACCTTGAAAGTTATGACTCGCGCCAAGAAAGAATTTAGACTATGACCGGTGCAGCAGTTGTATCTTGGTGGTACTCAAGGATCACTCAATGGTAGTTGTAATCCTGTGAGTTTGGTTATTTAACAAAACAAGTTTAAACCTCCTGGATGGCTGTCTCGTTCCAGTATCTCGTCAATAGCTAAACTGACAAGATATTCATAGACGGAGGTATCTCATCATTAGCAAATCTGACTGTGTATTAATAGACGAGATATCTCATCATTATAAGAATTGACCAGATCTTGATCTTGTCATCATCAAAAAATATACTATCTCTCTTAATCTCATAAAACCACCGTCTATCTCTCTTAATCTCATAAAACCACCGTCTATCTCTCATCCCTAAATGCCAGACCAAGGTTCGATTCCCAGCACCTCCTCCGAGATCTTTTGGGGCCTCGGTAGCCCAGTTGGTAGAGTAGCGGAATAACAACAGGAGATTTGCAAGTTCGGAACTCGATCCAAACAATGAACGTCGTGTATATGGGGGCTGGTACACTTTAAATCTGTCGTGGTTTCAAACGTCCTCCGTTGGCGTGGTGTGATAGTTTGGAGGGGTGAAGCGCAGGATTTGACCTTGTCATCTGATTGTGGTTCAAAATGACGAGGTGTTGTCGTCTGATCCTTCGCTTTAGGATTGATCCCGGACCGTTGCCATTACACGCTTTATTGCTCCAGTGCGACGTAAATTTAACTACCTATATACCCTGAAATGCCAGCGATAAAAATCACAGGATGTCATGAAGTGCGTCACAAAGAGACCCTATCTCACAATCGGATGCTGGACGCAAAAAGAACAGCTGAAATTATTACAATTTGGAATTACCGGTTGTTTGGGAGTCAAATTGACGACGGGTCGCTTAGAGAACAATGAATGAGTGTTTGTTCTGGACTGGTCGTAAAGTCTTGGCATTAAAAAACAAGACATCTCAAAATCGTAAAATATCATTCTTTGTTAAATTACTGTTATTGAAATCTTGAACAAATGAGACAAAGATAAAAACAATGATAAATATGAAAATTATGAGGAAAATCATTCTAAAAGCATGTATTATATTCTTTTTTTAGAGACTTGAACTTTCATAACTTCCTTGTATTCATGTTTAAAATAAAACAGTTAACCTGAAACACTATATCCTTTTTCGGTATATTAGGTTCAAATCATAGGCGGTGTACATCATCTTAATTGATTATTGGGTCGTATTCAGTTTTTTATCGGCATTTTATAACTATGATAGATTTTGCAATTTTACCAAGTGTTTAAGATCAATCCTCTCTCTAAATAAATATCACATCTGTAACACCTTTGTTTCAAATACTAATAGTTTTTCTTCAAGTTTCAAATGAACTGTACGAACGAGTACAATATTCGTTAACTGTATAAGGAACTTTAGAATGTCACTCGATCATCTTTTCTAATTGTCAACAAAGGCTTGTAGAAAACCAAAAAACGGGAATTATTTTAATAGTGCACCTTTAAAAAAAATTTAAAGTTAAGAAATATTTTTTAACACAGCAAATATACTTGTCAGTGTAATGATGTCATCTGTAAGTAATACTTACAAAATTGCACCAATTAAAAAAGAAAACTGCTACGTGAAAATCGCCTTCCAAGTAATAGTAATTGTAATCAGACGCTATATTAAAAGCCAAACATTATATATACCTTAATATACAGTATTTAAACGCATTAGAAAAATGAATCCTTTTGACTTTCGATTAAATCTTTCTTTTCCATCTTCTTACAGGTGTCGCAGTAATTTCGGAATAAAATTCAAATGTTAAATGTGACACTTGTTTTGCGAAAGAGGGAGTGAATTTTATGTTAATGTTTAAAAGTACTCATTATTTGCTACAAAAATCTTAAAGTCAACTACCACAAAAGTTCCATCCTAGACTATGATAATTGACCTATTTATTTATCTACTATCTATCTATTTAAAACGAATGTGTTTTAAAAAAGGATGTGAGTGTATATATTCTCTATACTAATCTACACAGCTTGATCAATCCACACCAAATTTGGTACACTTATGCAATATTTTAAAACACTGCGGAAAACATAGGCTATTACTTTCCTGCCTTCAGACCAGTATGTAGCACTTACGACCATGAAAATTGGCACACAGGTTGTACTAAAATTGCCCCTCGAAACAAGAATTTTGAAATCTAAAGTTCTTTTTTTTTTTTTTTTTTTACAATAAGCGGAGATGGACAAGGAAACACGTTCTACAGGGTTTGTGTATTTGAGTTGACACAGGGAAATGTAGCGGTTATATTTTAGCTGTCGTGGTAGGAAACACGTTCTACAGTGTTTGTGTATTTGAATTAACACAAGGAAATGTCGTGGTTACAATTTAACTGTATCGGTCATATTTGAAACCCGAGCAACGCCTTTTTATTCAGCTAGTTTGAAAATAAAGCTCTGTGTAAAATAATTTTCCTTAAAATTTCCCGAGTGCAGGTGAGATACATCAGCTAAATGAATTACACTTTCTAGTACAGATTGTTAAGTTAAACACGTGAATGACATTACTTTACTTATTATTTACCACATCAATATTTTTCAAATCTTTATTAACCGTCTGAGGGTTCATTCGCATAATTCGTTCTTGCAACCTGCAATTTTCCCTGAAAGCTATCTTATGAAATTTGACCTTCTTGATGAATACATTTTTTCCAGAGGATTTTATATTCTTAAGAAAGGGAAATACGTAGATTAATTCCGAATGATTTTATTCTAAGGAAAAGAACAGTAAAATCTTTCCAAATTTTTCTATTCTAAGGAAATGATAAACAAAATCTTACTGAAGGATTCTATTCTAAGGAAGGAACCAATAGAATATTTCCAAAGAAATCACTTCAAGGAAAGGAGCAATAGAATCTTTCCAAGAGATTGTATTTGAAAACCAATGGACTCTGTCCAAGGGATTCACTCCAAGGAAAGGACTAATAGAAATTTTTTTTTAATTATATTCTATAGAAAGAACCATAGAATCTTTCCAAAGGATTCACTTCAAGGAAATGAGCAATAGAATATTTCCAAAGGATTCACTTCAATGAAAGGAACAATAGAATCTTTCCAAGAGATTGTATTCGAATAAAAGGACCAATTGACTGTCCATGGGATTCACTCCAAGGAAAGAATCAATAGAAGTTTCCTTCTAATTATATTCTATAGAAAGAACCAATAAAATCTCTCCAAAGGATTCGCTACCAAGAGAGGAGCAATAGAATATTTCTAAAGGCTAAAACAATCCATGGATTTTTTCACCCACTAGGTGCAGTTATTTAATCATTAAGTGTGCTATGGTTTAAAGGCAGTATTACATTTCTCGAAAATCCCGTGACGCTCAGAAAATTAAACCATCACACTAGATGATTTATACTTTAATGTACTTTCGTTTGTTCTGCACCTGTTGACTTATTTCGTATTCTTCTTGTTCGCCGCAAGCATTTTATGAAATCTAATTTCCTGAAAATGTCATGCCACGATCACTCATTCATAAGCCCTCAATAGATGATAAAATAAAAGTTTATCGATTGCTACAACCTTTATACATGCCTTGGCGTATCTAGTTTTGTGTACTGCATAAGACACGACGCAGTTTGCATTTTCATTCCATTTATGATTTTCCTGGTCAGCTGTGTTTGTTGACACATTTAGCATGCATTGCAGTTGGAAAGACCCATTCACTGATTGGATGGAGTTTTCTCATTACAAGCTAAAATTCAAGAGCTAATGTGTTTACACTTTTAAATGTCGATTCAATAACCCAACTGATAATTAGTCAATAATCCATAAATCTTTTAACCACATTCAGAATTTAGAATATCTTAAATTTAATTCTCACATATTTAGGGACATATAATTTCATCCTTTTTATAATTATATTTGTTTTCTCTCTAATTTTAGTAGAATTTAAGGTTGGAAATTTAGTTTTTACTAACGAAATCATGAAAAAGTGGAATACTTAAATCCATCGAATAACTTTTTTTAAAGTTCCCAAACTCCCATTTGAATTAGAGAGAAATGTTTGAATAGATAGATAATGTCCATACAGTAGAGGTACAGAGCAAGTATAATGGTTCAGGTTTTTTACCACCTTAAGTCACAACTACACACCACACCAAAATCTCAGGACCTTAATGGTTTGAATATTTGGGGTCTTAGTAGGAAGAAGTGCTAAAAAAAACGATATATTCAGAACACAGAGCATAAGAATTATTTTACGAGTAAAATTATCACAAATATTCAGAGAACAACACAAAATCTTATTAATTAAATTCCTCTCCTCTCTTACAAGTTATACTTATTATGTGCAACAAAAATTCATTTTACGTTTTTATTGTTTCTGACTGGGTGAATACTTAATTTTTGTGATGTGAAATTTTAGGCTGGTGTGTATACTGAATTTTTTTGTGACATAAAATTTTGCAAATTTGATATTTAAAACCTATCCTTAAAAATATTATAGCGAATACGGAATAGTTTAATCTTAATATGTTTCTAAAAAATGTGTACTTTATCATTCCTGTAAAAATTAAGTCTAAATTATCATATCTTAGAAAATATTAGTCTTTTAAAGATGCGACTTTATGATGTGTACTGACTTTTGGGAGCTATTGTATATGAATTTCAAAAGAATATTCCTCACTGAATAGTGCCTTTGAATTTTCTCTTCTACGAACGACGTATGAATAAAAAGGTATGATTCGCTTTTCTCCCGCAGATGAAAAAACATTATTCTTTCACAATTAAAAAGAGGTCTTAATATTTTCAGTTTCTTAAAGATTGGCAATCGGCGCCCAACCCATTTTAAACCAAATGCACTAAAACATTTACTGAGGGAATGAGTGTTCTCTCTCTCTCTCTCTTATGAGATAAAATATTGAAATCTTCTATTAAAAAGAATGAATATGTGCATATCTGTATCACTATAATATATTTACTAATACATATTTTTATATCATGTGTAAAATATAAAAATAAAAAAAACATGATCGTTTTTATAAAAATGTTGGCATTGTAAAAAATGTTAATTAATGGGAAGTTAATTAAATCAAACGTTGCAGTGCATCTACTCTCACGTATTTTAAGTCTGAAACACTAACACGCCTTGAAAGAAAATGCTATTTGTATTGTGCATATAAATTTGAAGTGGGTTGTCATTTTCCCCATTAAATTGAACGAAAAGGAAAGTCAGGGGAAAAAAATATACTTCGAAACTTCGATATAAATTGTTTCTAAAATGAACTTTTTCTTCCTGGTTTAATGCGTTTATAGTTGTTTAATCACTCCGAAACGTACGCAGTGTGTCTTTAAAACATAAATAGCTTTCTCTGATTGAAATCTGAGAACCTCTAGTGCAAATACAAAAGCATTCGGAAATACCTGTTAAGTATCTTATAATCGGTAATTCAATATCAGTATCTTTTTCGTAAAAGTATATTTAAAAGAGAGACCATTGTTTTCCTCTTAATTTCATTTTAGAACGAAGTAACAAGAACCCTACAGAACTATCCGATCGTACAGTATAGAATGTTAAAGTGTATATGTTAACCAGGAAGAGAATGAAGATTTTCTAGGAAAACAAACCAGGAAATTAGTTAAAAATTCACTAGTGAGGGGAGAACTATCGCCAATTCTGACAGCTGAAAGAGTCAACAAGCAATCTCATCCTCACGAGTTTGTAAACGTGCAGCTGAAATATCCTTCCTGAGGGGAAAAAACCAAGCAGATTCATTTTAATTCTGCACCTCAATCCAAAGAAAATACATTCTTCTTCATGTCAAGATCAAGGCTAAATTCTACTTAACATGAAACAGAAAGATATATAACTTGTATCTAGAAATCTGTCATATTCTGCAATTCGTTTTTCTATTACTTTGTTGTGGTATGAGCTACTCAAAAGGAAACAGGTTTACTTTTTTTTAAATATCGTTGAATTGCTTTGTGTCCACATTCCACACATGCAACCAATCAAAGGTTATAAAATGTAAAAACTGGGCTTTTGATATATTTTAAATAAATGTATCTAATTATGTGTTAGGGAAAAACACTAAAAGTAATTAAATTGTTGATTTCCGAGTTAAGGAAGGTTGCTAGCAGATCAGCCCGGAGATAATGGTCTCTCCGGTGCGGAAAGGTACTTCATGTACAAATAAAAAAACTACACAATATCATGTGTTCCTCCCCATATATTCTTGATATAACTCAAAACTAATTATGCACCGCGTAAGTTCAGTTGGAAGAGCAATGAATTAGCTACAGGTGGGTTTCCAGTTCAAAACTCGACCCACTCAAAGACCGTCGTGTACATGAGGCTGGTGCATGTTGGATCTGTCGTGGCCTCAAATGTCCTCCCGTTGGCGTGATGTGAAATTTGGAGAGTAGTGTGCCAGTTCAGATGTTGATCTCGCCATCTGACCGTGGTTCAAAATTACGAGGCGTTGTCCTTGGATCTTTCCTTTAAAGGTTGATCCCGGACCGTAACCAATAGCCCAAAACAAAAGATGTGGAAATATTTCGTCACTCGTTCAATTTGATTTCGAACAAAAGAAAATCGAACTAATTATAAATCTTAGGCGTGTGTTAAGCCTAATTGTTTTGCTCTCTGGAAGTATTTAAGTTTAAGAATGTTAATAAGTTTTAAATAGAAGACAAAATATTCACGGTAACGTTGAGTAATGTCAATACAAGGTCAAGTATTGTGCTAAAAGCATATTCAAACAATACTGCGTAATGGAGTGGAGAATTCAATCATAACTTCAAACAATACTAAATGCAATATGATAAACAAGTTTATACAAAATAGTCTTCATAGATTAGCATTGAATGACACCAATTGCAATTCCATTGTTTATGGCTTGTCTCATTAGATATCATAGCAGCATATGGTACAAAAAAAGTTCAGTTAACTGTTTTTTAATCTCTAAAATAATGGTACAAAAATATTACGATTTATCATTTCTTTCTTATAAGTATACCTTTTAATATTGATTTCAAGACAAAATTAGAAAATGTTTACTTAATGTGAAAGTTAAGTAAACATACACGAATTTTGAATACATTATCTATTTAATGGTATTCTGTTTCAGAGTACGATTTTAAGAGACCGGACAGACATGATTGTGTATTTTCATTTCTAAAATTTTGGGGCAACTAAAGCAAATGAGTAGGAAAATAATATGTTACGCTTGACATGATTAGCTTGATGTGTATACATAATATTTTTATACCGAATATATGCTTTTTTTTATAACTACAAGAGTAATAAATAAGCAGATACATGGAAAATAAGCATTTTGTTTTAACACATGCACTTGATCAGAGTACATGAAATGTTTTAGAACAAAAGAGCTATAGGCTTATTGCTAATTAATAATAAACGCTTAATATTTTATAATTTCAAAAACGAAATAGTGCTTTGAAGTATACCTCCAAACAACTATACGAAAACATTATGTTTTGTTCAAATATGAATGTTTTCGCATTTGAAATCGTCACTTAATGCAATAACAAGGTAACTTTTAAAATGGTGTATTTTGAGTTTCACTTAATTTAGTGCAGCTGTAATCCTGTAATCATACAGAATTCAATGCAAGCACTAGTAACCTTTCGACTTCTTAAACTATGTATCGGCAAAAGAAAAAGGAGGTCTCTTGAAAACTGTATTATGAAACTGTTAAACCCTTTATTTCAAAATCCAAAGTTACCAAGTTCATGTATTCAGGTGACGAATATAAAAAAACGGATATAAATTACTTCAGAAACTATACTTTAAAAAACAAGAAAGTAAAAATGCACTAAAACAGTCTTTTCATTCAAGTTGAATACAACATAACTGATTATATTCTATTTGTAAATCTCTTGTTCAAACAAGTAACCTTTGCTTATTTCTTCTATAAAAATATCTTTACTCTCTTTTTGTGCAATAACATTTGAAACAGGTGAAGTAATCAGTCCATAACAGATCTGGAAAGAATCAAAAAATGCACATTATCTCGGTTAGAACAAGAGTACTAAACCTATTTCTGGATTTGATTTTCCTCTGATATTTGATATAACATCTCGAGTTCATATCTGAATCGTGATATAATATCAAAAGGATAAGAGTTACGAGAATTCGTGGAAAAGGAATCATAAAAATAGAACGTTGTTATTCAGGACGGTAAATTTCGAGTTTAATTCAAAATTCCCTTAGAATTTTGAATCCCCCAAACCTTGAGAATGTATATATTAACTCGGATGTTTCTCGGAAGTTTATTTCATCGCAGTTCGGTCATGAATGTGAAATATAAGTAGACTGAGAATTGGCATTGAGAAGAGCTCAAAACGTGTGTCCAACGTGTTGATTGGTAGTCACGTGACTGTTCTGTGAATATTTGACTTGGTTGGCCAATTTGGCATTCCTCGCCTCTTTGGTGATATAACATCTTATGAGAAGATAGATGCGTGAATTTACCTTTCTATATATAAGGTGACAAAAATTGTAAAAAAACTCCTAGGTCTACTACTCTGTCACGTGGACGAATCAATGGATCAGATGATGAGTATTCGTTTCTACCCGGCAGACGAAAGTAGTTTAATAGTCACGTTACTACTAATTTGGGTCACATGATTCTGTGTACATAAAAATGTTACCACTGATCAATATGCTTTTATATTTCCTCTTAACTCGGTTTGACGCGCAGTGCTAATTTTTTATGTATGAAGGCAAACTAGACCGAGAGACCTACTATTTGATAATAAAGATCACATACATTAATTTACTTTTAATACATTTTGGTGGCCTCCTTACTTTGTTTCCATTTCTCTCAATAAAAAAAGTATACAAGTACCACTTCTATAAGTACCTCAGTTTTAGTTCATGGTTAAAAAAAATACACTGTGTTGAGAGTTTTGAGAAAAAAAAAATTTCAGATGTAAAAGGAACAAATTTTTTCTCAATAAAAAAAGTATACAAGTACCACTTCTATAAGTACCTCAGTTTTAGTTCATGGTTAAAAAAAAATACAATGTGTTGAGAGTTTTGAGAAAAAAAAATTTCAGATGTAAAAGGAACAAATTGCTTTTCTAGATTTCAGAGGCGAATAAAGATTATTATCTTGTCCAAGTCTGGTAATGTAGCATTTAAAAAAGTGTTAAGATTCTGAAGCAGCATCCGCTAGTTTTTTTTTTTTTTTTACAAGATTTCAATAAACATTGACAGTCATGCTCGCTGTATGTTGAATATGTACAGCCGGTCAAAATTGTTTCCAAGCACCTCCGACTTTCCTGTTCCTGGTGTCACATAGTCAAACCCCACAAGTGTCATTGACTTATAATAATGTTTATTATAAATAAACGTGCATCTCATTTGTGCAAATGAACTAAACATTCTATGTCCGACCTTTATCTAGAGGATGGATTTTTTTCAGTGCAAACAAAATAGCCAGATGACGGAGACTTTACTTCCACTTACTTAAATGCACTTGCATGATAGACATCTGGGTTACCTTAAAATGTGGTTAATCGCCCCCTTTTGCGGCGTTTGATGTTTTATCTAATTGGTGTTCATCAATCAACAATCGTATATCGAATTTGGATTTTCTTTTGGCGACGTTCTGAAATAGTATTCGAAAAACAAGTAGACGTCTCTCACATAGGAAGCATTCTCCACCACAAACATCCAACATCCACTTACATTTAGCTTGATAGAAAAACCTCTAATTTTTAGGAAGATATTCAATGGTGAGATTTGCATATAAATGTGTGCCTTGTGTAAAAGAAGGAAAATCACTTGACACGCAAAACTCATGCATTGCTATTTGAAAATGGTATCAAAATAAACATGAAGAACACTCCACAGACGTGTATAAACTAAATGTTCACTTGTTTAAAGTATACAGAATTCCAAATTTGTTGACACTTTCGACTACAGGAATGTGAATAACAAGAGGCATTCGGATACTTATCCCTCCCCCCCCCCTAATCTGTTGTACAATCACGGGGGAAAAAACGAACATTTTCTCTTCGTTCAAGCAATTTTAACAGTAGAGAAAATTCAAAGATGACGTTTACAGGAACAAACGTCTTCAATAAATTCAAATTCATAAATTTGCGTAAGGGGTCCTATTAAATTAAGCACCGACTTCATAATTTCCAATAGACACCCCCCATTTCGTCATGCATGCAATTACAAATCTATATAAAAATTTAATTTCAGATACAAAAATTCATGTTATTAAGTCTTATCGTTTTAAAGTTTTGAGGGCAGAAAGATTGAAGCTCTTAAAGTCAAATCAGTTATTTAGACTCTTATGGATATTTCCATAAATAATATTTTTATAGCGCTGATATTTGTACAAAGTTACTGTTAAACAACCCAAACAAAATTCACTTAATGTTTTATTTTAAAAATAGTTTTCGTATACAACAATAATTATTAAATTATTGTTTGAAAAAAATTATCGATTGGAACCTTATTATATTGCATTTTGGTGTGAATCGATTCAGAAGGACTTTTTTTTACGGCCATGTAAAATTTCAGCTCATTCCAATAGTTAATTTTTTATCTATATCAAATTTTACTCATTATTGCGATTTTAGGGGACAACCAAAAGTTTAAAAACCATCTGACAAATTTCGGATTGTTTGCACTTGCAGAGTAAATATAATAATGTAATTCTCTCAAATCGTTTGCACTTGTGTAATAAATATAGTAGTCGAATCGCTGAAAATTACGCTTGAAATAGTGTTCATATTTAAAATTTGAATAGTAGTATAACTACAATCTTGACATATGAATAGCGACATTTTATGTTGAGAGGATCCCTGAAATTGACACGAATTTTAGGATTGGATATCGCTGGATACAAAGGTAGTAAAGTCATGAAATTCGCTATTTAGACTAATTTAACGATGCAGAATCTTATTATGGCATCAAAACATGGTGTTTCCGTTAGAAATTGCGTTGTTTGTCGTATCAGAAATTACAATCAAAAGTTAATAAGCAAATAAGTAATTTTGAACTTTTGTACGCCAAACAACTTTATTTTCAGAATCAGTAAAGAAATTACATAAGTTTTCACTCACTTCGCATTAAAGAGTGTACATTATTTTTTCTTTTCAATAATTTAAATATAAAATACTAAGTTAAAATGGTATCAAGGAATTTGAATTTTTCAATTGAACAGTTAGAATATTCCAATATCTTCAATCACTTCACAGGTACTTTATGCTGTTTGACAAATCTTTTGAATAGATGCAGTACATACAAATACTTGTTGTAACAAGATGACTGCTACACCATTTCAGCTGTAAAAAGATATTCCAGAAAGAATGATAATGCGAACAAATGTGTTTGACCAATGTCTACAACATTATTTCGTCTGAAAATTCGAACTTTCGATCACGTGAAAGAGATATCATTGATCTCGATTTTCGTGACGTTAACAATGTTGCATTTTTGCAGTAGACAGCGTATACACAAAAAACATAAACAATTGTTTAAACCTAGCTCCGAAGCTATCTTCTTACAATTATTTCAAACTCAATGCCTGATAACTGCATAGCAAGCATGACAAAAATTCCATTCTTTTCAGATCATACTAGTGTTATATTTATCAGTAGCCACAAAATATTATATCAGATTACTTCCTTCAATGAAACCTCAGCGTATTTCGAGATTAACGGTAACTAAGGAAGGTAAGGCCGTAATGAGTGATATAATTTCAATAACGGTAAAGCGTAATGGAAATCCGTTTAAAATATACATTTTTGTGTTAATGAAAAATTGCTGTGGTCTAGCCAGAGAAAAAACTAGTATGTGACATCAGTGGTAAATGTCTCCAGATACGAAGGCTACGTGTTTAATTCACGTCCTGATCACCAATTTGACTTCAACTGAGGGTAATGCATGGATCGAATAGCATAACTCCACATAAATTTAACGAATTTAAAGAGAAATTTTATGCGTAAAAGTATTTGCATTTACAAATGAAATCACCTAGCTATTTACAGTTAATATTTCACTCAAAAAGGTTGATCAGTCTGATCAAATGATTAGACTGATCAACCTTTCATCCGACCATCAGAGTGAGTGAAGTACTGACTTTTGCGAATCTATACTTTAAATGAAGTAGTATAGTGACGTTGAATGTGATAAATTCTTATTTACATACTTTTACAAATAAAATTGAAAAAGTATGGAATACTTTTGAGATATTAAAATAAAATAACAATTATTACATGTATTTACAACTTTTTAAATTGATCATTTACAAAGGAAATAAAATGTGAAGATTATCATTATTTTGTTTTTTCATTGACCTAACCCCCCATATCATCTTTCTTATCTACAAACTACGCCAACACTTCAAAAGTGAGAAAATGAAAAGTGAGTTTCAGGAGATTTGAATATTTATTTAAAGTTAATCTCAAGTTCGTAATCGCATTTTTTGGCAAAAGAACCAATTAGAAATGATTTATCAACAGAGATGTTTCACTTTTTCACGCTTACGTAATATTTTTTTAAAACTAATCCAATGACGAAATCCTAGATAAACAATAAGGGACACTTCGAATTTCTAATAATATCTTTCAAACTTTTGGCTCCTCCGAAATACAATCCTGGCTATACGGAAGAGTAATACTCCTTCTAAGCGTAATAGGGCAAATATAAATTTCCATGAAAACTATTGCAATTTTTGGTGACTCTTCATATTTTGCAAACTAAAATTGTGCTTCCTGAAGTTTTTGTTTTTTCTGTGTACTAATGTAATGATTGCAACAACGTAAAAGTGCTGAATCATTACTCGTCAGGTTATACTTTTCATTTTCAAAATCATTGGCTATAATAAGCTATCCGTTATTAGCAACTAGATCATGATAATCTACAACTGAGGATTTCTTCTCCTTGTAATTCTTATGTTAATTATTTTACGTACCTTTTCTTTTGTGTAACACATCTAACATATGATTTTTAAATTGTCCACAGTTATTAACGACGAAAATTTATAAAAAAGAGTATTTAAATAAACAAATTAAAGACAACTGAAATTTTTTATCTCCTCAGAGAACTCCACTTGCGATTTCTAGTTCCATGATTTTTCAGTCTCAAAAATAAAACTCATTGTTTCTGACATCGGACAAGCATGGACATGCACACAATAATCGCAGCGCTGAAGCAGTCTTGTTCTGGTCTCTGTTTAAAACACTGCAAATACTTGTTTAAAATGTATGACAACAAATCTATCGGAGGTTACAATGGACGAATATTAACTGTAATTAATACTGAGTTACTCTTTAAAGAAATTGAAGATTGTTATTGATGGACCAATTACTCCCAACAATTCATCGTGGTCCATATATAAAATTACGTGGTGTTGTCCTCGAATCTTTCCCTTAGGAGATTGATCCCGGATCGTCGTCAATAGCCCGTTGTGTTGCTCTAGTATAATGTTAATTAAAATTATCTTACCTTTAATCCAACAATTCGTCAAAACTACATTTTTTTATTCGGTAATACTGGTTGGTTGATTTAGGTTTTATGGCGCAAGGTCCAGAAATGGACAATCTGCGCCAAACGCCGGATAAGATAATAAAATCATTGTAGGTGTAAAAATGTTAAAAATCAGTAAAAAAAGATTCCAGCGCAAAATTTTATTTTTCGCGATAAAATATTTTGAAAAAAGTCAATAATATGAGATTTAAATGCAGAGTTAAAATACGTTGAACAACATATGGAAGATAAATTAATAAAAAATATAATGTTAAATAGTAAGAGTATGAGTTATGTAGTTAAAAGTTATCATGGGAAAATATGATATCGCATGTAAAAAGTCAATGGCATTTAAGGACGGAAAAATATTTGAATGTGTGTGTGTGTGTGTGGGGATTTTCACCCATCAAATCATCCAAGTTCAAAATTGAACGATTAAAAAATCTGTTGCGATGAGAGTTAAAAAAAGGGCATGCAATCAAAATGAGGTGAACACTTAAAGGTACGACACACACAGGGTCGGTAATACTGGAAAAACATTGCAGGGTGGTCACATAAATCTTCAAATAACTTGTAAAACTGCCCTTTCAATAATATTTGACTTGTTATTGGATGTACCCACGAACGATACTTTCGTCGTTTATTACTTCCCGAAAAAAAGCGATCACACAAGAAGTTTCAGTGACATCCATTGGAAAACTGTTCTAATCCAGCGATTAATCTATCGCTGTGTGTGCACCTTGTAGATTTTCTGAGACAGCGATTTTTTGGTCGTCGTGACAAGAAATCGCAAGTGGATGCCTATGTATCAATTCTAAAGCGCCTTAGCATCATTTCTAGCTAATCGTTTTTCATGAATTTGTATTTGCTTTTGATATTTCTCGACGTGTTTAATGTGTTCTTGTGATCCAAGAAAATCCAATACATTTTGGACTAAAACGGCATATATATAATATATATAAAAATATATATATATATTCCTGCACAAATATACATCATTTGACCAATCCACACCAAATTCGGTACACTTATACTTTAGATCACTGCGCAAAAAAAAAGCTATTACTTTCCTGTCTTTAGACCAATCTGTAGCACTTACGACCATGAAAATTGGCACACAGGTAGTCCTAACAGTGCCTCTCGAAGCCCCAATTTTAAAATCTAAAGTTTATTTTCTTGCAATAATTGAATATTGACAAGGAAACACGTTCTACAGGAAACTTAACACAGGGAAATGTAGCAATCATATTTGAGCATTACTAATTTTCATAAATAATTATCGTCTTTATCAATATTTTACTAATATATTTTATGAATTGCTTTATTTCAGTTCGGGAAGTCGAAATTCGACACTTTGCACATCTTTCGTTTTCAGAATTCTGCATTTTTTCATCGGAATTTTGTTTGTTTGTATATGTCTTACTCTTTTGCATATTGCAAAATATTATTCAAGAATAAATGTATATATTTGCGTCCATAGTAAATTTTAGAAGCTATGGAAATGAAAAAGTTAAAAAGTATATTCCGTGCAACTTAAAGGATTGCATTTTTCTATGTAAGAAAAAAGATTATTCTAATTCATTTTTCAATCAACATTTAGCCATTTGAACCCGAGCAACGCAGGTGTTATTCAGCTAGGCTGAATAAAATTAGAATGGTAAGTTCGTCGGGTTTGAAATTAAATCTTCCAACAACGAGAAATTCTAATGAAACAAAGTAAATGTCAAAGCCTTCGAAGTACAATAAATTTTCTTAATAAAAAAAAATAGGCGTAAAAAGTCCTCTAATCACACCGGAAACGTACACAGATACCGATGCGGTTGAAGGAAGCGTCTGTTTGAATTTGGCGTGATATTTTTTCTGCTACAAATTCTTTTCAAATGACATTACTTCCTGTCTGGGCTTATTGTCTCACAACCTTTTACGTTTCGATGCCATTCAGTACAAAAAATCTTTTTATTGTTATTCTGATGTTTTTTTAAGCCATCGCATGTAACTTTGAAATGGTAGCAACTTCAGTGTTTTGAGAGTAGCGAGAACCATAATATTCAGACTTTTTTCAAGCACAGCGTTTCTAAATCATGACCCGCATAACACTGGTGTTAAGAGAGCGAATTTTTACCTGTCTCCAAGAGTCCAGTTTCTACAGATCCCTTCGTTTTAACGTATTTCGTTTAACACAATAAAAGAATTGTCTGTTTTCGTAGGAGCTTCATTTGGTTAGCGCATTTGTAATACGCGCAAGAAACACGTTTCTCGACAGAAATACTACCTTCACCTTCGCTTAGCTTGGCAGAAAATGCCTCTCCTAAAAGTTTAACTCTTTAATTAATAAATATCAGAATACATTTTTGCATTGATATTCTCTGGTAATTTGGGTTTTTTTTTTTTTTCAATTAGCATCGTGCTAAAGATGTCGGGCTATTGACGGGCACCCGGGATCAATCCCCCAAGTGAAAGATCCGATTACAATATCAAGTAATTTTGAACCACGGTCAGATGACGAGGCAACACCTGAGCTAGCACTCCACTCTCCAAACTTCCACACAAACCCAACGTGAGGACTTTCGGCCACGACATATTAAAGATGCATCAGCCGCCTCTTCACCATACGCTTACAAACATCCATACACTGATCCGGATTCGAACCAGGAACCTTACTATCTAGATTCGAACACCTTAACCACCACACTGGTTGGTCGGCTGGTATTCTCTGGATGCATATATTCTAGTAAGAATGTTATAAATAGTGATTATTATAGTAACAGTTCTAACTGTGACTGCTGCTGAATAATATATGTGTTTCTAAACAATGATATTGATTCTAAACTGTGACTGAATCTGATTGGTTGATTGTAAAGTATCTCCAAGCCCCAGTGGTCGACAAACTGCGGCTCTTTAGCCAATTGAGTGTGGCTGTGCCACCGAATCGATTTCGACTAAATCCATGTAAAATGTAAATATCCCACCGGTGATGCGAGGTTGAAAGCAGTTCAGAAACTTCAGAAGATTCATGAAAAATCAAGTTTTATATTTAATTATTGAGTGGAATCTTCCAACAGGGTCATTCCACGTGAAATAAGCAAAAATCGGGAAAAACCTATGGCAGTATCGTTATGGATTTTATTGAAATTTGATACAAGGATTCAGTTTATGGATAAATAACGATATACAAAATATTTAGGTTCAAAATTAAATATTTTCGAAGTTTGAGGCATTTTAAGGATTTATAACTTTGAAGAGCAATTGTTAGATCGCTTAATGTTGCATGTTTGAAGTTATGTTTCTCAAAAACAACATAACGTAGACAAACATGTTTTACATTTTTACAATCTGTATAAAACGTTATTTTTGTCACTTGGGCAACAACAGTTTTAAACATCATATTTAAACTAAAATTTAGTTACAAAAAATGTAAAATTGTCTTCTTTGACAGAATTAAAAACATCTAAGGGCTAAAAGAATTTTAAGACATCCTTTAGATTCATGCCAGTTACAGTGCTAGGTATGATAATTTACTAATATAGTTTGGAGGTCGCATTTTAATTCTTTCATCTTCAAAACAGCTAACGAAAATAACAAAATGACAATTTTCTACTCTAAACAGGTATAAGAAATCAAATGAAGGACAGCTCTGATAAAACCGACATTTCACAGGAATACAGTTTAATATGTTTATTACTCGTAAAAAAATAATTCGGGATTGTAATCTGAGTCTTAAAGTAACAATAATAAAATCAAAATTGCACTTGCTTCCCAGTCTATGCATATTACGAGAACTTCAATGATAACAATGAAATTAAATACAGATAATGAAACCCTATATCAACAAAGAAATACCAAATCATTTTTAACTTAAAAAGTGAACTATAAAAACCGAAAAAATCGGTGTCAAAACAAGCTTAAAAATTTCAACTTAGTATCATAGACATTATGACTTTTAACTTATTACCTTTTCAAATTCACTATGTGCTAAAACTTCCATGTTAAATTTTGCATCTACATTTGAAACGTGGTTATTTTGTGCTGCCGATTTCTTTTTAAACTCTACTTCTTTTGCTGGTGATTGTGATAAATATGAAACACGTATTTGTGACGTACAATTTGGAATATGAATTTAGCAATGATAGTGACGCATTCCCGTAATGGCCGACACTTCATTAACCCCTTGCCTGTGACGCCCGAACTCAGTTCGGGCAACGCAAATGCGCCAATTTTGGAATGAATGACATGAGTTCGGGCAAGAGAAAAATCGGTGCTTCAATTCCGTGAAGCCTGAACTCAGTTTGTCAAATGCATATGTAATTTACCATTGGCGATAATTTTGGCATAATAGATGGCGATAATTTCCACCTTACAGACTATCCCATTGCCAGAAAACGTGGAAATAAATACTACGTAAAGATATTTTTCCATCTTCTGGACCAAGCACTTTGGAATTCCTTTATTATTTATCAGTCGCCAGGCGGTGGAAAATGTAATATGGACTGTAAAGAATCATCGAGTCCAAGAATGTCTTTTTGTGATTTATTTTCGGACATCAAACGAACAGTACAAACGGTACAACAACGCAACAAATAATAATATTACGCTGAAATACATAAATTCAAGTTTCTAGAACAGGGAGGGAGCTCATCAAGAAAGCTCACACCCGAAGCCGTGCCATTCAGGAAGTCTTTGAAATTGTTTTGAATCACATTACTTTACGAACGATCACGTAGTCTCGCCGAGAGTGTCAGCAAGAAGCTCCACTCTCAACAACACCCACGTGGTACATTCCTATTCTCAACATGGACTACAGAATCTCAATTGTGGAACAAATTATAGAAGATAATAAGCCATACATTAAGCCGACAGGACCAGGGCGTCCTAATATGAACTTGTTGCGACTTACGGGTCGACACTTTCCTGAACACATTCCACCAACGGAGAAAAAGACTACTCCAACCAGACGGTGTTTCCTTTGTTGTCGTAAAACTGATGAAATGGGAAAGATGATAGGACGTGAGAGTTGAGTTTATTGTAAAGACTGTGATGTAGGCTTGTGTGCTGTGCCATATTTTCGTATATACCATACTATAAAGGATTTGTGAGATTCAAAGGAATCTGAGAAACATGGAATTCATGACAGTATGATATAAATGAAATATTGTTGTATTAGTTTATTATATTTATCTTGAAAATTATGTCATTTGATTTATTTTGCTATAATTTGAGCAAAAATTACTGTAATCCATTAATATTTCCCATATATGTGAAAATATTGAATATAGTAGTTATTTCGATTTAAAAAAAAATTCCAAAAATAATCTGTTTTTAACTTTTTGATGATAATAACGAACAAAATTAAAGAGAGAAAAAAAATTTCCATTTTTGGCACGTTTTTTTCAAATATATTCCACAGGCAAGAGGTTAAACCTTAGACTCAATTCGAATAACATCAGTTGAAGTCTCATAAAAGAACTTGATGTTTGAAATGGTTGAAGTACAGAAGGAGAATAGTTGTTTTGCATTTAAAATCTGACTGTCGTATGGTCTCTGTAAACTTGTTCTTGCGGCAAACCATTTGATAGTTCCACCAATTCCATCGCATGGGCTTTTGCATGACTTCTGGATTGCCACTAGAACATTCACCGGTATTTGAAAGCTTTCGGCTCAGCAAAAAAATTTCTGTTAAGCAAACCAAGCATATTTATAACCATAATTCATTTAATAGTGTTTGTTTATTCGGTTATCTGTCCTTGAATGTAATAACATCTCTTTCAAACGCGGAAATAGATGTCTTACTGGCGTATAAGCGATAAAATAAAACGATAACTTCCATCTATTAAAAAATTTACTTGGGACGAAAATAAACATATTACAATGATGAAAATTTTAGGACAGATAATATACATCTTGACACATAAT
The DNA here is from genome assembly GCA_947359465.1 of Metellina segmentata. Taxonomy (NCBI): domain Eukaryota; kingdom Metazoa; phylum Arthropoda; class Arachnida; order Araneae; family Tetragnathidae; genus Metellina; species Metellina segmentata. The sequence continues at coordinate 58,949,406 of OX375875.1, forward strand.
GATTAAAATTCGTGATGTTTTCGGAGTTGTCCTTCACGATAAAATTTGTATTTTAAAAAATAAAAAAATCGTTGTTTTCAATTATTTTTTTTTTCTTAACTAGAGTAAAACACAATAAATAAGTTATTTCAAACTTTTAGATAGAAGAAGTGCTTTGTTACGAATAATTTTTGATACTGTCTTTCCCATTTTTAGAGGTACCAGAGCAATTTGAAATTTATATCAAACAGACGAAATCTTTATTTTCGCTGATCCCCAAGAATGAGCAGCGACGGATATAAAAACTATATTCTGACATTTTCTAAAGAAGCTTTTACTGAAGAATGTAACAGTATAAAAAATTTTAATTTGTGTCAATAACTTATTGAAATATAGTGTCTCAATCAGGCTACTATAAGTGCTAAAAATCTACATTTGTGTGACCTTGAATTTAAAATTCAATAAAAAATAAAATATACATTTTGAACATCTAAAATTTGGTTCTCCTTACTAAAGTTCCTCCTTACTATATGTGATCTATTTAAAAACTAATTTTCATTAAAATCGGTGTTGTGTCAGCCACAGTCGATTTGCTCATATTGCGTTGAATGACCCAACAATGTTAATATTGCAAGCTTTATTGCTAGTCGAGAGGCAAACTATACACAGATGGTGAATTCCTTTAAAGTTGTATTATAAATGCATCCGAAGAGCTATTCCGGATTTTTAAGAACAAGGCAGAAATTCTTTAAAAAATTAAAGAGTCACCACTATTTGCTAAAACAGTAAAAGACAACAGTCAAAATGTCTTCGAATATAACCAGGTTTCAGCTTTATCAAAAGCTGTTGACGAATTTTGTGACATAAATAACGCAACGCACGTTTCACTGTTTGTTCGATTTATTTTGTCTAAGGGTCCTAAAGAAGAACTTTTAGGATTATTGCCACTGAAAGGTCAAACACGTGGCGAGTATATTGCAAATGCTGTCATTGAATGCATGGAGAAACATATTCCCCTCGATAAAATTGTTCGAATTTTAACAGATGGGGCAAAAAGTATGGAGAAAAGGTTTTGTTTCTATTTTGAATTAAAAAATAAATTGCGAGATATTTGTTTATCATTGCATCTTTCATCAAAAAGCGCTTTGTGTGCAGACATTTCCATAAGAAATTGGCAATGTAATGGAAATGGTGATCAAGATTGTCAACACAATGTAGCTATAGCTCTTTAAATTAAAGAATGTTTAGTTGAAATGGAGAGGGAATAACCAGATCTTCTGGCTATTAAGCATTTTTCAGTCATTTCTATATTTCTTTGTTTTTTATTATCTTAATTCTTAGCAATTTGTGTATGGTGCGTCTACAATTTTTTGTAGCACTTCAAGTGTGCTACGACTCGTACGCAAAAGTTAGAGTTGCATCTTAACTTAGCATCACGAAAAATTACTCGATAGGGTGCAAATAACTTTCAGGGCTAGATATATTGAATCTGCACAAATTGCACTTTTTATGAACTTTTGTAACTACAGAATAGGGATAAACTTGAGTTTGAAGTTTAAGTTTCGTCACATAGCAAAAGCGCAGTAATTCCTAGAGTGCTCGTTCAATATTTATTGATAACCGATAAAAATAAAGCAAACTTTAAAATACTTTATTACTTGGTCGGCAAATATACTTCCTACAACCGCATCCAAAATTTATAAAAAGTAATATACTGCATGTGATGATTTGGAAGAACTGGCCACTTCTCAGCAATTTCATTTCTGGCGAAATAATTTATTTCAAAGCATTATGTTAGAATTTATCCAATTTCAGTTTTCAGTGTATTTTTATGGCCGCTTGCTGTTCAAATGCGGGAATTAGTTTAAAAAAATCAAAAGTTAACTTTAAAAACTGTTTTTATCTCTACTATTATAAAAGGAAGTGTTTGTATGTTTATGTGAACGCAATGTCCTGACGAATCTTAATAACTTACAACAATGGAATTTGGCATAGAGGTAGTCCGAATTTTTTGCAATTTTTGTACAAAGCATTTATTTTTAAATTCAATCTAGAACATTTTAAATGAATTTAATTATTATTGTTTTTATTTGAATTGTAATACCATAAAGAGATGGTAGATTCTAAATTTATTTTTTCCGTGTTTCCGTTTGAACACTTTCGGAAAGAACAAAACCAATAAAATTTTTAACTGGAGTTATGTAGTTCTTTTTTTCTATCTCCTAGATCGTTAAAGATAAAGTAAAAATTTTAACAGATTTGAAATCTGTGGAAAATTTCAAATTGGAACAATACCTAAGAATATGATTTTCTTTAAATAAATAATTTTTAAATTGCAACTTTTATATTTTTTCCCATACGAATTTGACCTTGATCGTGTTCGAGAAATCACAGATTCCATTTCCTGCGCTCAAACAAATCCAGTAAAAGAAAGCAAAACAAATAAAAAAACTTTTGACTAGCATTGCTTAGTTCTTTTTTGTAAAATCGGGATCGTTAAAGATGGATTGAAAATTTCAACGGTTTTGAATCGCATTTTCTTTTATAAATAATTTTTCAATTAAATATTTAGATATTTCTCAAGAGATTGTGACGTCACGCCGATTGTATCTCTTCGCGATTCGAATTTGGCTGTATTTGACACTAACGAGGCCACCAAGGGCAAGTCTACAGCTACACAGGGTTACAAGGTTATACAGGGTTTCTTCACTGCAGAGATGCAGCAACCCTACGATAGCGTAAACACCTATGATTAAAAACTTTATGAATGAAGAAGATTCGCAAGGAAAGAATAAACGCTGTTGTGATGATTAGAAGGTTGTGGTGATGATACAATGACGATTTCTACGAAAGTTGTACACGTAATATCGTTATCAGAAAATTTAAATGGCATCAAAAGTACTGGAGTTCTTGGAAAATTCTAAAAACCTTTTGGTAAATGATGTCATTGTGCTCAATAAACTTAATCTGTGCTGTAACAAAAGGATGGCGTAAAATGAAGAATAAACCTAGGATTAAAGTTAATAGCTCCCATTCATTACAAATGTTAGTAAAATATTTTAAATTACAAAAAGATACAAAGATTTTGGCAAAAGGAGTGCCTTTAATCTATCTTAAGAATAAATATAATACAACTAAATAACCTAGAAATCATTATTTAACTGAATTATGTCTTATAAGATGGCTACAGAATCGCAACAACGCTCATTATTCCCGCGGAAATTTTAGGTGGTTTTTAGACGTCCAGAAAATTTTGAACATTTTTAATTTCTGCAAAATTCTTCAGTATACTACTTTGCAAAATTTCGTGTATCGCTGCAAAACAGAATTTCTAGACGTACACGCAAGAACTTGTATTTATATACAAAGAGGATTCTCATTTTTCTACACCAGTTTTAATCTTCAAAAAAGCCTCGCTTTCTCTATCCAGACCTGTTAGGTTTCTAAGCAACAGTTTGTTGTCATAAAGCACAGTTCATTCGCGTTTATCCATTCCAGATACAAAAGTATATCCAATATAAAAAACAATTTTCTCAACAGTCTTGAATTAATCATGATTTTCGTCTTAAGCTATTCTTGGAACAACTTTTAATACATTGGATAGTATTCTTTTCGTCAATGAAGAGTGCAAAAATAAAAAACACGGAATATACACTCACGCACAATATTTTGCAATGTTAATGGTACTTGAATGTTTAATACAAGTAAAATTGAAGCTATATTACTACGTTTATGTTCAGATAAAAATGTTTATTTTGTTTTCGTCGATAGTATATATACAGACTCTTTTTGAAGTCCTGCGACAGTCCATCCCATGCTGCTTGAACCCTGTCACGTAGTCCCAGCAGATTACACGGAGTCGAATGGTGACATCCAATGGCATCCCATACATTCTCCATGGGAACAGGTCTGGTGAGTATGCCGGCCATGGTAAGATCTCGTTGCGTCGTATACAAGCTCTAGAGACGGCAGCAATATGGGGTCGAGCATTGTCTTGTTGAAAAAGCAGATGAACCTGGGAGTTAACGAATGGGAGCGTAACTGGCTGTAAAATCTGTTGTACGTAACGCTGGCCTGTCAAAGAGTCCGTAACGAATACCAAAGGTGATTTGGCATCACACGTAATTGAATCCCACACCATGACACCAGGCCTTCTGGTCATGTGAAGATGCACAACAAACCGTGAATCTTGTCGTTGACCACGTTGCCTCCACTCACGGATTCGACTGTCGTCAAATTCATTAACTGATATTTCCTCGGACACACTAAATGCTTTTTTTTTCCATACTGATGAGCAGTGCATAGTAAAATTCTAAACGATTTAAGAGATATGGAGCAATCTCAAAATGTGTGTGTTAATAATCTTTAATTTTTTACCTAAAATCCAATAGGTAGTCATTAAATAGCTGACCAGTAAAAACAATATTTTAGTCTGTTAATGAGGTTCTGTTCTAAGCCAAAGATATGCTATTTAATAACGGATGAATCGATTATTTTAACCAAATAATCAATCGAAAGCTACAATTTCAAAATATTCAATGAGCATCCACAACTTAAACACCTGGTAAATCTTTTAAGCTACTTTAACATTCTCAAATCAGGAATATTTTTAATCCAGCATTTGAAATACTTTTCCCCAGCAGCTGCACATCAGTAGAATGTTCTATACTGGGGCGGACTTGTTAGCCGAAAATTCTATATGACCTGGCACACTTGAGGGTTGATAGGCCAACCTACTAGTGAAATGACATAAAATTCTTTTATTTTAAATTTCATTGCAAACACTAAAAAACATCAATACATTTGATGGTCATGACATCTAATACATCGATTCGGCCTATTATTGTTATAAGTTCCATTAGGTATCGTTTTATCCTCTTTGTTTCATCATATTCAAAATGCAGTATTATAGGACACCAACACAAAAATGATCAAAATTTACAATGTCTCCCCGATCTACAAAAAAAAACATCGAGAAACCTGACAGTTCAGGCCTTCTATCAGTTGTTTCTGGCATTAAATCAACAATAACTTATATATATGGTACTAATTAAAATTTGTAGTTCATTAAATAAAAACCAAATAATAATAATCGAAAAAACTTTGAATACATTATAATCATCATAATTAGTACATATATTGATAAGATATATTCATTGCGCATTTTAAATGTGATTTATTAACAATTCGAATTAATTAAATAGAAAATATATATTAAACAAATTTTAAATTACAAATGTATGTGAATTTTTATACATAAGCCGTTCAATAATTTTCCATAGTAAAGGTTAGAATTCAATTCGCCTGGTTCTGTCGTTATCTTTAGAAATTTTTTTGGTGATCAAGTGTCCAGAAATACTGAAATTAATTATTTTAATCACAATATAATGATTTTAAAACATTTTAATGCTGCTATCTGCTTTCCATAAATACACTCAAGTCCATAAATTAAGGATTATGCCAGCTTCGGCAAATAAAGGTTCAGAGACAAAACAAACGTGACTTATTCATGAAATCCATTTATTAAGCAAAAGATAAAGAACAAAAAATAATGGTCTATGTATGATACCATTCATAAAAACTACGATTTTTTCTCACTGGAGCAATTACAAAAAATATCGACCTTACAAAAACTTAACATGACATGGTTGGTATGGTGGTTAATACAATGTATGTCTCCCAGACTATGAAATACAGTCCGTACAACGCCTAGGCATGCTGAGGATCAAATTTATCGAGCTGATCTTGGGGAAGATCACTCCACTCAGCAAGCAATGCTCTCCGAACACATGTAGGAGGTGGTTGATGGGCTGTAACTCGTCGTCCAAGCATATCCTACACATGCTCTATCGGATTCAAGTCAGTTGAGAATGCGTGCCATTTCATATGGGTGATATCCTCAGATTCAAGGCATTGGTTTAAAATTTTTGCAAGGTGAAGACGGGCGTTGTCATCCATAAACACAAATTCCTCGCCCATGGCACCCCTAAACAAACGTACATGTTGTTCCAAAATGATGTCCCGATAAATGTAGCCTCTCATGGTTCAGATTTGAACATGTAGATCTGTTCTGGAGCCCAGTATCATTCCGCCCCAAACGAGTAATCCTGCACCAACGTAACGGTGTCGTTCAATGATGTTGTCTTGGTGGTAGAGGGGACCTGGCGTTTTCCATATGAACATCCGCCGTGAATCAGACTGCAAGCTAAACCTGGACTCGTCGGGAAACGTCACACAAGCCCACTGTGACGATGTCCACATTGCATGTTCTCTACTCCATGCTAACCGCTGGCGACAGTGAGTCGCCGTGATCGGAACACATCTGACAGGCCTGCGAGCATATCGACCAACATGTACCAAACGTCTGTAAACGTTTTGCCTTGAAACTGTAGTACCCGTGGCTGAAGATAGCTGACGAGAAAGGTCGGATGCTGTGCTCCGTCTGCTTCTTTTTACAGTTACTGCCAAATACCAGTCGTTGTAACTCGGGACGACATGTACTGTAACGTCTACTGACATTTCCATCATTATGGAATCGTTGCCTAAAGCCTAGAGATGACACTTAGGGCGATTCCAAGTTCCACTGAAATTTCCGTCTGAGTACGCCCACATTCCAGGCAGTCGATAATTCTAACACGTAAAAAATCACCGACATGCGTCCTCTGTGCCATAACTATTCGGTTGTGGCACTGAGCGGCTTATAGAACGCTTGTGAACAATTTTACTTTGCTACCATTCCTTATATACACCTCTCTCACACTCTCGTCATTGTGACGTATTACCGGCGTCATCTGATGGCTTCCTGTAATTTGGATATTATTCTTGAAGATGTGTGCGATAATTCTACAGGTGAAATTTTTACTTTAGAGTTCAATTTCTGTGTGATTCTGAATTATCCTTAATTTATGAACATGAGTGTATTTCAAAATTGTTGAAGAGGTATCGTATTCTTCAACAGGTTCAAGTTAATCAAAGAGTGAACGCAAAGTGTAAATAGAACGCATATTTCTGACAGTTTTGAAAGTGTTTCGGTTTTTATACAAAACAATTAGGCGAAAGCTAGTGATTTCATTCAGTTCAAAGATGCGCTATTATCAATAGTTTTATCTGAAAACCTACCCTCAAAATTTGAAATAAGTTGACCCAACAAGCACTTGAGATGGTTTTTCTATCACAAAAAGGTAGCAGCTGCCTCATACACGTCGTAGTAACAGAAATATACTAGCTATATTATGTCTCTTTTTGGCATCTTTTATAAAACGTATCCCATTGTAGCAAAATAAAACCACTAATGACATCGCAAATTGATCCTTTACGTTTCTATCTTAATGGCCAATTTATTTTTATAGCAGCGTTGATCGTAGCTACGTTGTTCATTAACTGAGCTCCATAGTTCACTAATTGACCTATTCGCGATACAAACAGCGTAAATATGACAGGGAGAAATAGGTAGTATGCCATTGACATCTAAGAGTCTTATTCACTTCCTAAGTGAATTCTTCATTACCTAACGATTAGCTATCACTTAGGTACTTCATTACCTAAGTGATACCTATCAACTGGTATTCGGTACTGTACAAAACTTCGGTATTCGCATACGTTGAAAAAGCCAATTTTGACGAAAATTTGCAATTTTTTTTATTCTACTAACGAATTTCCTGTACTTTTGTGCTTCTAAAACAGTTCCAACTTTTAATGTGCGACTAATAGAAAAAAGTTTGGTCAATTAAAAATTTAAACGAAATTGTTACCGGTACTAGCATAACAAAACCGGAACTATTTCTAAGAATGTTCCATTTTTACCATAATTTCTCCTCTTTATCTCTGTTGTAGTAAGTTCAAATATATAATGAAAAAATTATGTTGCTATAAATTAGCCTCTACAATTTTTTAATAAAACTCACTTATTTGTTAGAAGAATTTGGCAATATGTTTATTGTCTTGGATTTTGTTTACAAGCCTTTTTCTCAGAATTACATTTGAGGCATTAACATTGAATTCCACAAATGATAACTAAAAACGTTATTGATATATATTAAAAAATTTTTATGCACATTCGAAATAGTGTTTGCTAGTGCATGTACTAGAATCATATTGATATATTTATTTATTTTTCTTATTTATGAGCTTGCATTTGAATATTAATGAGGCAAAAGGGTCAAAAATCCTTTAACAATTTTATGATGAGTCATAATACCTTTTTGGGTACAGCTACACTCTACGTTTATGAGTGATGGCAACGACTTGGCGATTTTTTTTGGCGCACTTCTAGTAGCGAGCTAAGATAAATTAAGGCAACCCACCTTTCGTTGCTGTTGTGGTTTTCATGGCAACCTCGACAAACGGAAACTTTTAATTTTCATTTTGAACATTCTAGAAAGCTCTTCCAAAATCCGTTAAAGTCGTTTGATTTCATTGATTCGTTTGAAATTTTTTCTTTCCTCCCATTGGTTAGTTTGTTTTTAAAATATGCTTTGATTACATTGGTCCTTTTAAATCGTTTTCTGTGATACCATTGGTCCATTTATTTGTATTTTGACAGTTGTGGAGAATTTTTATTTTATTACAATAGTTTTCACAAAAGGATTAAGAGATTGTTTTTTTGACCATTTTCGTTTTCATTATTTTTTTACGAAAGAAGTCTAACGTTATCAGGTTGTATTTTTTCTTGCGTTTTTTTTCTTTTGTACATCTTTTTCTTTTTCAGCATCCCCACTGTATTTAGTGTAATTGATAAGTTTCAGGGTATTCTTACCCAACATTCGTAGCTTAGTTTCTCTGCTGGTTCACAAATGTGTTTTGATATGTGCTTAAGCTTACTACTTTTTGTGAAAGATTAAAAAATATATACTTTTTGAAGCGTTCTGAAATGTGTTTAAAAAGTGTGATCTAAAAAGAAAAAAATTGTTGACGGAAAAAGAGTTAATAAATATTTTTTTCCTTGGCGACTTTTGAAGTTCGCCAAAAAAATCGCCAAGGCCGTTGCCATCATTCATAAACGTAGAGTGTAGCTGTACCCCTTTTTGTTCTACTTCTAGTAGAAGCACTAGATGACAGCATGAAGTTTACTCTGATCATGTCTTTTTGCTGCTAATTTAAATTGTATGCCCTGTATCATTTTTTAAAACTTCAAATTTACGCAAAAAACATCTCTTTTTGCTAAATTTCTTTTTTCAATTTCAGTTATTGATGGTGCAAAATTATTTTGAACACAAATAATTTTAAAAATAATATTATATTGCTTCTGCATTTTTTTTTTAAAGTGCTCCGAACGTATGCGGATACCTTAAGGGCACACGGTACCGTTTGAACAATGTTTTTGGTTTCCATATTCACAACAAAATGCTTTTGTTTACCTTATTCCAATACACATTAAATGTATATTGAAAAAGAAAAAACAATATTTTCCTACCCAATAATTAAGTAATTCAATTTTTATAAAAATATTTCAATAATTTCAAATTCCTATTCCATTTGCGCCGACCTACCGGTATAGTGGTTAAGGTATTAGCCTCTAGTTCGGAAGGTTCTTGGTTCGAATCCGGGTCCGGGCAAGGATGTTTGTAAGAGTATGGTGCAGAGGCGACTGGTGCACCTTAAATCTGTCGTGGCCGAAAGTCCTCACGTTTGGTTGGTGTGAAATCATACGGTCTGTGAGGATTTTACTCGTGCTTTTCAAGTGCTGTCTCTTGAAATTACCTTAAAATGTAGTTTTTTGCCGTTTGGGTAACTTTGGCGTTTAATCTTATTGATTTTGACCAATCTAACATCAGACGTCAATTCTGAATTTATTTTTTGGAATATTTATGAGCAAAGTTTTGCAAACGTATTCGAAAAATGTGCCAATTGACGTTACGTCCAGAGAGGAGTACAGGAAATACGTACCCCACAAATATATTTAGCCTGACAGAAATAACCCTTCACAGCTCGCAGTTTGATTCCCAAATTTAACATTCCGAAAATCCTAAGCCATTTTATTGCAAACTAGCTTAATAATTTTAACGTTTCTCGGGTTGAAATGGTTAAATGTTGATTGAAAAGTGAATTAGAATAATTACTTTTCTCACATAGAAAATTGCAATAGTTTAAGTTGTACGGAAAATGCTTTTTAACTTCGTTTTTCCGATGAAAAATGCAGAATTCTGAAAAACGAAAGCTGTGCAGTGTCGAATTTCGACTTCCTCAGCTGAAATCAAGCAATTCAAAATAGACATTAGAAAAATAATGATAAAGACGATAATAATTTATGAAATTTAGTAATGCTCAAAATGACCGCATCATTTCCTTGTGTTAAGTTTCCTTGTCAATATTCAATTATTGCAAGAAAACAAACTTTAAATTTTAAAAATTTTCTAAGAATTTATATTAAATACATTCGTTTTTAATGCACTTAAAATGTAATGTTCTTGGTACTTGTTCTTTGTCTATACGGCCTCGATTATATATTTTTTATTTTTTAGCTTCCTTTTCTTTTGCTAATAGGTAAACAAAACTCAGATATCCAACACGACGTCCGATTTTAAGAATAGCCTCATTTATAAAACCCACTATATGCGTATTGGAAATCGTTACTAATGCTTTGTGTGGTTTAGTTTTTCTTCAGTATCACGTGACTCTATTAAAAAGCAGAATCATGTCTATTTGTACTTTTACATGTCAAAAGATTTGTCACAAAAGGCAGAGTTTTCATGTACCAATGCATTGGTAAGAAATATATTAACCAAAACTAACAACTTCTGCCGAATTTCTTTTTATGCTTAATCTTTTCATTGATTTTCTTTACAACCATTATTTGTTAGCTACCGGGGATCTAGAAAAGCATGTTAGCATATTTTTTAAGGAGGATTTTGATGACAAAGATGGAAATTTGTTGAAATTGGAAGCTTATGAGAAATGACGCATAAAAAAACATATTTTTCTTCCTCTAAGTTTATTTCATCTTCCAATCATTCGATATTATATTGAGAGCTAGCTGAATAACCCGGCGTTGCCCGCGACATTTCCCTGTGTTAACTCAAATACGCAAACCCTATAGAACGTGTTTCTTTGTCCATGTCCAATTATTGCAGGAAAACAAACTTTCGATTTTAAAATTTGAGCTTTGAGTGGCACTTTTAGGACTACTTGTGTGCCAATTTTCATTGCTACAGATTGGTCTGAAGACAGGAAAGAAATAGCCTATGTGTTCCGCAGTGTTCTAAAGTATAAGTGTACCAAATTTGGTGTGGAATGGTCGGTCAAACGGTGTAGATTTGTATAGAGAATATACACCCACATCCTTTTTATATAGATTACGTAGTCCAAACATTAAAACTTAATATACGTATTTCCACAACAACAACAACAAAAAAATTTTAATTTCAATTTGTGAATGTTTGTAATAAACCTACACTAAAGTTCCAAATAAGCGTGTGTATCAATATAAAACTATTTTTTGTTGGTCAAGAGTCAGATATATAGACTATGGAACTTTGATGCATTTTGTTCATGTGATTTTCATGAGGGGAAAGAACTATTATTTCATCCTTACAGGATGAGTTTTGGAGCTTGGTGAAGGCAAGACTGTTCATAAATACGAGGGTCGTTTCATAAGTTTCTGAGATGTCACCGGAATTAGTTTCATTACGTCACTGTCTGGCAAGTGTCAAACTTTAAACAAGCTCATGCCAAATTTCAGCCAGAAGCGACGCTTTGTACGCATTCTTGACGTTTGTTTCGATTCTTGACATTCGCAGACGTTTGAAGCAAGTACTGTAGCAGTTACCACTTAAATGAAAAAAAAAGTGTTCCGTTCAGTGATAAAACATTTTTAATCAGAGTGGAGACGGACAACTAGATCAAAGGAATTGCATGAAATTTGTGGGAATTTCGCCCCTGCTTTGATTGTTTATTTCTGGATAAATAGTTTAAGCGGGACCGAACATGCGCTAAGGATGAAGCTCTCTCTGGGCACTCAGTTGAGGTCACGACAACGATACCACCGAAAAAAAATCCACAGTATACTTAAGAAAGCCCGCCGAGTAAAGGTGCACGATATTGCTGAGAGTTAGGCATCTCAATTGAACGAATGCACAATATCCTGCATTAAAAAGTTGAGTGTGCGATTGTTGACTGGGTCGATCAAAAACGCACGCGAAAGGACACTTCAATACAGTGTTGGTGATGTTTAACCTCAATCCGGCAGGACTTTTTGAGTCGATTTGTAACTGTGGACGAAACATGGGTTCACCACTAAGCACCTGAGTGCACGCAGTATTCAAAGCAGAGCGTAGTGTTGAAAGTGCGTAGAAGAAGACAAAGATCGTTCTGTCCGCTTGGGAAGTGAGGGCCATTATTTGTTGTGGATGCGCAAGGAATCATCCAGATCGGCTACTTAGAGAAGGGAAAAACAATAACAAGAGCCTATTATGCAACGTTATTGGACCTTTTGAAAAAACCGAAACAAAAACGGCCAATATTGGCGCACAAAAAGTGCTGTTTCTCAAAGACAGTGTGCCATCCCATAAGTAGACCATCACAATGGAAAAATTGCACAAATTTGGCTTCGAATCGATTCTTTAACCACCCTCTTCGGACTTGACCAGTGCATCTCCTTGTTCCCAAATGTGAAAATTTGGTTCTGTGGGAAGCAATTCTCGAATAAAAATGTCACTTTTCAGCATTTTGCGAAAAGAGAAGCTTGAAGAAGAATATATAAGAACCCCTCAGTTAATAGTTTGTACGCATAAGAACAAGAGATGGAAAACCTTGAAGTCAACCATAGGTATCCACCTACTCTGCTTTATGAACTTTTTATCAACGTGACACATTACGTGATCATAAAGCATCTTTCCTTGTAAACGAGCCCTTGGCAACCGAAATTTTCAACGAATCGGATTGGGGTTTTATGGCGCAAGGGCCATATTTGGCCAACTTGCGCCAGACAACATAAATATTCATACACACATTGACGTTTGCTGACAGAAGAGTTTTACTGACACAAAAGATAGAAATACACAGAGAAGAATCCAACCTACGACTCGCAGGTTGCTAGCGCAGCTAGTATACCTACTGTGACCCCTTTAACACATCGGAATGAAGCTTGAGGTGTAGAGATTTCACGGTATGCGATTGAGAGTTATTTAAATTACAAGAATCAGGAGTGTAAAACTCCAGGAATCGAGCTCTCAAAGGCTATGGATATAGTTGACAAATTTCGAATACCAACACACATACTTTTTTCCAAGCAATGCGATCGGCGCAGTGAAAAACCAAAAGCTGAAAAGCATTGAATTTTACCTTAAGCCCTAAAAACGACAGTTTGCAAGGGCACTGTCTAAGAAGAGTGTGAGCGACAAAAGAGGAAATAAAGGCAATCAGCAGTGGAAATGCTGGTAATTTGCATAAATCACAAGCCCCTATGACAGAACGCCAATTGGCAACCTACTTTTTTGGTATGACATCGCAACCAGTTGATATTGATAACATTTGCGGCTTTAAATTCAGTCAGTAGGGTGTCTTCGCATAGAGGAGAAAATGAGTTTCAGCTAAACAGAGTGGTGAACGCATCGAGTGCTATTACATTGGTCAAAATACCACAGACATTGCGTGTTTCTCGTCACACCAACAACGCCACTAGCCCTATTTTAAGAACAAAGCAACTGAAAAGGTTAAAACTCGGTGGTTCGGAAACAAAACTGATCACCACGCCTCTAATTACAAAATTCTCTGGCCATAAATTTTTATTCGGTCAAAATAAAAAACGCTTTACACCCCGGCCATTTCATTCTCCACTCTTCAACCCGGAGATCCAATTAACGCCAAATTGGATGCAATTTACGCCCAAAACAGTGAAAACGGGTTGATAAAGTAAAAGTGCTTACTTTTACACATGTGTAAAAAATTGACAATTTATCCATCATGGAAAACAATAAGCTGCTCTGATAAATAAACCTCGCTTTAAAATGGTAATTATTTACAATTACAAATATGCGAAAAGAAATTTAAGAAAATTGGGCACCTGATTGCATAAAATTCTACTGACGGATTAAAAGGTAGTATGAAAATGATTTTAGTGTGAAAATAAACAAACCTGGCGGTCTGCGAAGATTTTACTTCTGCTATCCAAATGCTATCTCATGATACACAATGGAATTGCTTCAAAATGCCGTTTATCGCCGTTTCGGTTATGTTTGGCGTTTAATCTAATTGGTGTCGACCAATCAATTATTTTGTATCAATTCGCAATTTATTTTATGGAATATTTATTCGAGAAGAGCTGGGGAATATCGTATTCGAAAAGAGACAATTGACGTCACGTTCAGAAAAAGTGCATGAAAAACATATCGCCGCTGAAACACTACAGACACTTATAGACAGAAAATGTTTCTCATAGTAAAAACCAGGAGCGCTCTCAGGGCCGAATTGTGAAAAAAGAGGGTTACACATATTAGTTTGATGGTAATTTTTAATTAACGTCGTACTAGAGCAACACAACAGGCTATTGACGACGGTCCGGGATCAATCGCCTAAGTGAAAGATTCTAGGACAACACCACATAATTTTTAACATCGAAGAGAAAGATCCGAGGACAACACCAAGTAATTTTGAACCACGGTCAGATGACGAAGCAACACCTGAGCTGGCACCGCACTCTACAAACTTCCACACCAACCCAACGCGACCATATTAGTTTGAAGGGGGTAGGTATGAGGAAAATATTGACACCTTTCAATTTTAAGGGAATTTTTTATTAGTTGTTAAGTGTTAAGTGTAAGTTGTTAAGTCGTGGTGATAAGGGGGTTAATCCTGTTCTAAAAATACTAAGATGTCACACAAATTCTGTGTTCTTTAATTAGCCCACAATTTACGCTAACTGTGATTCACAATCGAATTTACTCACATAAATGTGCTTCTAAAGATCCTGAGCATTCTCACGTTATATTGCAATATTTCACGATTTGGCGATTTTCGATGTTCAAATATACGGGGAAAATGAACTACATTTTTTCGTGAATGATTTTTATCGTTTGAATTGTAGGGTTTTCCCTTGAAAATTTGTGCTCAAAGAAACTTGACAGCCAAGAAATCATTGATTCCAATGTTTTCTTTCGTCGAAAAGTTACAAAACCAAAAGAAAAGTATGCAAACCGATAAAGCCCTTAATTTTTACTTCTGAAAAGGATCATCGATGACGAAAAGTAGAATCGAGACAAAATGTTAAGAGTGAAGGAAATTTTTCTTGTATGCGGTCATTTTAAGAAGTAAGCGATAGTGGTCAGAGAATGTCTATAGTTATACAGGCTTAAATGGAGAGCTTTTATGAAGAAAGGTGTTCGTAAAGCAGGCCTCGAAATAGATTTTATAATACAGGTGCACCTAAGTTTTTAAATTAGGTGCACAGGTTATATTTTAGGTGCACATTAAAAAATATTTAATATAAGAGCATTAATGTAATGTAAACTACATTAATAGTTGTGTATGTTTATATAGATTAGTGTTAGTATTAATAGAATTATTTAAACATCTAAACTCTCCCTTCTCTAGCGCACGGCTGTCGTAACAGTCGCTTCAACCGAGCCATCTGAAAATGTTTCGATCATCGGAAAGCTCTTGTGGCAGTGGCACAAGTAAACCTTCCTCCTGTATAAACCCGTTACTGCCCAGCTGTTTTGTTTTCGCATAGTGTTTATTTAGGAATTTTAATTACGTTCCTTTAGAGCAAGAGAAGTCAAAACTAATATTTTTTTCAAACATCAAAAAAACAAAAAAAAACGTTTCTCAATCCCCCCCCCCCCCCTTTTTTTTTTTTAACGTTATGTGTGCACTGCTTGCATCTAGCGGGAAAAAAAATTAGGTGCACAATTTTATTTTCAGTGTGCACAGTGCACCCGGGTATTTCGAGCCCTGTCGTAAAGTAATATCCATTTTTAAATAAAATATACAGACCAACTAAAATTTTCAACTACACATTTTACTTAACATTTTCATACCTTATATTACTTTTCTACAAAGTCGTCAATTTAAACATTTGTCGTATCTTGTGACGAGCTTTTGAATAGCAACGTCATACTCCTTTGCCGCCAGTTCATTGAGATAAGCAGTAATGTCTGTAAGTTTTTGTGGTTGTCATTGAGCATGCGTAGCACCCACCTTGTACAAATTTTTCTGAATTTGAGGTGATCTGTTACCATTTCGTAAATGATAGTGCGAGACACATGTGAACATTTATCATGAATTTCATCCGAAGCCACACGCCTAACTTGTTAGATGAATTTGTCGAGACTTGACAAGCTCATCAGTAATGACACTTGGGCGTCCACATCGCTCCCAATCATGGACATTCTCTTCCCTGATTACAATTTCGGCACCGACGACGCACACATCATTCATCCATCACATCAAAATACAGGACGCTGCTTTGATTTCAGGATAAATTTTGCTTGGCCGCACATTTTTTGCGTTTAGAAATCGGAACAGAGATATCACTTCTCTCAGAGCCAGCACAGATGACGGGGTCATACTCATCATCTGTGCTGGCTCCCCACTCCACACATTTGGCGTCACCTTGGTTCAAAATTACGAGGTGTTGTCCTCGCATCTTTTCCATAAGGGACTGATCCCGGACCGTCGTCAATAGCCCGTTGTGTTGCTCTAAATTACCATTACCACACATTTGTCGGCACGCTTGATTTTCTTGGAAAGTTTGCTTACCAAAACAAGAATTACCGTTATCATGCGATGTAATTCCTAAAACTGATTGACCTTGGCCGGTGCACCTGCCACGGTCACAGTGGTGCGCTTGCTCAAACGGGTATAACTTTCGGAACGACGTATGAATTGACAATATTTTTCTATCTTTAAACGTATAATTGTTATTAAATCTAATCATTTCCTTCCTCAAATTTATTGTGATTTTGAAGGAGCAAAAAGTATTATGAAAATTTTTAGCTCTCAATCACTAAAAAGAAGTTTTGAATTCCAGTTAACTATGAAATATTCATAGGAAAACGTAAATTCTACAAATTCAATTATTCTAAGAAAAGAGCACAGCAGTGGTATTTTTATGTAAAAAGAATTAATGAAATGAGTGTTAAAATGTGAAAAAAAGGGAAACTGTTTCAAAAATTAACTTTAGGATTAATCAGGGTGGAAACAAAATCCTCGAAAAAAAGTTCCCTGACATTTCCCTGATAGTGCCACAAAAATGTTCCTGATTTTACAATTCCCTAATAAGTGTTGTGATCCGTGATTGGTATCGATATACAGTATTCACAAATTATTTTTAAATATTTAGGGTCAGATGGGGTAAAAGGATAATTATCCAAATATTTTGTATTTTTCTCTTCAGATATTTGAATTATTATTGTAAGGGTCGGAATCCTTACAGTAGAAATTGAAAAAACTGGAGAGAAAAAGTACAAAATATTTCGGTTATGAACTTATTACGCCTGACCCTACATTATCATACTATACATCAAAATCAAATATACATAAAAAATTCTACAAAAATATAATTGCAAACAAAAAATAGTAATTTAATGCAAAAAAAAAAAAAAAAACATCTCATTAGTTACACAAATTTCACATTGTATGCAAGTTGAATCGCCGGCCTCACGGCGACGAGACTGCAGCCGCGAAACAAACGGCGGCGGCGGTTTTCGCGGTGTTCAAAAATTACGACGCCAGTGTTCTTTATTCGAATTACAATTTCGGTGAATACGATTTATTCGATTCTCAAAAGTACTCGTAATCGCGCATCTTTAAATAGGATAAACGATAATAGTTGCCGTTTGTTTAAATTATCAAAATTATCCTAATTTTTTGTGAAATATTGAAATTTTCTGAGATTTTTTCAGGTTTTGTTACCACCGTTATTTCTTATTGTTCTATACCATTATCCTAGTGTTATATTTTGGTCGGGTAATATTGATTGTTCCTTGTAGCTTTATAATAAAATATTTTAGTTCTTTTATCATGAAGTTGTTGCTTTTATAAATTAACCAAATACAAAATGGGGGGAATTTATTAAATAACATACCCACACTAATAAAATTATTTTATCGAAATTGTACTGGTATGTCTTCTAAGTCAAACCATCACAGCACATCCAACCTGCTAAATATAGAATTGAATGATAACACAATTTCCTCTTGCCTAATCTAGTTAAAATAAAATTATGAATTGGCACAGCTAAAAATGTAATAATAATAAACAAAAAGTATCATTTGGATGTGCTGCATGTTACATAGCCCATGGTTCCCACACCTTTATCCAAAAAAAATTCAAGGACTTTTCAAAACCCAAAACAAATTTTTCAAGGACCTAAAATTTTTTATAACGACCTAAAACAAGGCATACACAAAAGTTGTCAATTTAAAAAAAAAATGTGAATACAAAAAAAAAAGACAATTTTTTAAAAACTACTGATAGCCAAGAAAAGAAAGTTTATCATCAATTTTGGTAAAAATTTGGACTTTCTTTTTTGTTTTGCTTTTTGTCTCAACTCAATGCTATCAGGCTACTTGCACACATGTCAATTTCGGTCGTGCGATAAATTCTTTTAGTCGCACGAAGAAGAGTATGGGAGCTTGCACAGACGGTTCGATCTACATGACACAATCTCTATTTTCCTGTCGTCCACTGCCTACAACAGACGGCTGTCATGGTTTATTTTGTTTGAGTAACAAAATAAATCAAAAGTTTTGACTGGTGTTAGGGCTTCTTTATTATCTAGTCTGAGTTTCTATCTTTGTGATCGTTCAAGATAGAGAACAAATTTCAACTGATTTGAAATCTGCAGAAAATTTTCAACAATAGAAATCTTTAATGTAATTTTCTTTAAAAATTTTTTTTTTCAATTGTAACTTTTATATTTTTGCAATAAGAATTTGGCTACATTTCTTTGGATGCGTGACAGGTTTCCAATGACATCCTGACAGCTAAAGCTACGGTTTCCTAAGAAAGCAGTGCTGTTATCTAGCGAACGTGATACGTCATTATGTGGCGGACATAACAAGATGGCTGTCTTAACGTAGACCAGAGGTGTCAACTTAGACGGACAGAATACTGTGGAAAATGGACGATCTAGACATAGCATTACTAGTATATCTTGTAGTGTCAAAGCGGGAAACATCGGTTTCATTCAGAATGACGCTCAAATGGCACACCTGCTTTGGAGGAAACTAGTCTGGACAAGTAGCAATGCAACACAAAATTACACTATTATGTACTAGTTAAAAAAAATCAAGTACTTTCAAGGACTTTTCACCAAGTTTCCTAATTTTCAAGGGCCCCTAGTTAGGAAAAACAAATTCAAGGACTTTTCAAGGACCGTGGGAACCCTGTAGCCATAGACTGCTCTAAATAAAAATATCCATCTGATTTCAATTAAATTTTTTTCATTCTTTATTTACAAATAATAAGCAGTATTGTTTTTACAAAATTCATGAAAAATCCCACATGATACACAATTACAAACATCAAAATCATTTTTTGTCGAGAAATAGTACTGTACAGTAGAAATCAAAAATGAGGTGACAAAGTTCTTCCCTGAAAAATTAATATAAAAAGTAAGGATAACACTCATTTTCAAGAATTATAAATTGAAACAAAACAACTTCCTAAGATATAAACAAGAAAACAAAATATTTCTGCTAAGATAATTGCCAATTTTTAAGAAGCCAAGTGAGAAGGCAATAAAAATAAACCGCATAGTTTTTTAAACTTTTATATTCAAAGGAGAGGATAAGATATAAATAAGAAAACAAAGTATTTCTGCTAAGCTAATTGCCAATTTTTAAGAAGGAAGTGAGGAGGCTATAAATATAAACCAGTTTTTTAAACTATAGCTCATTGTTGTTATAAATTACATACAATAATTAAGGGAAAATGTTAATTAATTGAGCATTTCATAGATATTCAAATAATTACATAATGCTGACTGGTTTCTTTGGTTGTCTGTTAAATATTTTCAATAAATGTTTTTTTTTAGTCCCATATATAAAAACATTTCTATATTTTTGCAGAATTAATTGTATGTTTTTGCGTCCTTTTGATTCAAGATTTGCGCTGAATGTAGGTATTACATTTACCATACCACCATATCCAAGAACGAAAAAAATATTAAAGGTTTTTACCAACATAAACACCAATGCCAATTCAAAACGAACACAACAAATAATAGATAAGATTAAATTTTGAAAACTTCTTTCGGAAATACATCAAATTAGTTGTCTGACCCAAAGCAAATTTTTCTGATTCAAATTTAGAAAATAAATCAGAACTTGCCAGTTTATCTTTCTCAATATGTGTGAAATCCCTGTTTTCTAAAGTTGACTTGCCCCAAAAAAAATTTTTTTGGCAACACGCAAACCTGATTTCAATATTGCCTTTATGGGTTGCCTCAACATGGTGCCAAATTTGGCATCCCTTGAATATTTCCCACATTGAATAGAAAATTCCTGAAAATAATTTTTCTGGTTGAAAAGGTGGTTTTCCGAAAGAGTTGAGTAAACACATATTCACTCAGAAAAACTAAATTTGCAACACCATTAACAAAAAATGATTCAACTGATAACAGTTATTCAGTAAATAAGTTACAACATTTGCAAAGACAGTGAACACAACTGCTTGCATGGCCATGCTATTATGGATAGGCTCCTTTATTATTGGCAAGGCCTTTTGCTACCTGTCAAAGAGTTGAATCCTGCCAATGTTGTATACAAATATAGATTTTACACAAAACATTTCTAATTACTTTAAATGTAAAAACACCTAACAAGTATAGTGGTCACAGTGCTTTGTCTGCTACCCAGCAGGTCATGAGTTGGAATCTCAGATTGCAAGCATATGTGTGTTGATGATTGTTCCTGTTAGGAGCAATGGTGGCTCACACTGGATGCTCCTTTATAGATAGCATATAAATTTAACTGCAATCTTAGAACAAGTGTTTAGTATTTAAAAATTAGCACTTACCAATGATACGATAAGAAATTATAATTAAAGTTCTTTTACACACTGAAATAAACATGAATTATCTCTGAAAAAAAAATGCAACAAGAATTAAAAAGGTTTTTTAACTTCTTTTTATTTAGTAAATATTTTTAGCTGAATAGCTTTAAATTGAATTGCAAAGATATGCACACCCAGGCAAAAAAAAATCAATTTCATACCTGCTTCAATTAACTTTATTATCGAACATTTTAGCAGATAAAATGCTTACATATATAAAACTTATCATTCATAATCTGAATTATTTTCAGCCTGAATTATTTTAATTACTTTTAATTGGTCTTTGGGTGAGTGTATGAGCAATATTTTAGCATATTACAATTGCTGCTCAAACGTAGGAAAAACCATTTTGTGTTATCTGGGTCTGGCTCCTCCCTAATTCAGCAACACTTACATTTTCAAAAATTTTCTATTTTTTTGTTTTTTAAATTATATTGCTTACCTTGTTATGTCTGCAGCTTCAACCCACTTATGAAATAGAAATTACTTACCCCAGTAATTATTTTATAATACACATTCATAAATTCATAATGAAAATAAGAAGTAATTTCATAAATTGGCACATCGGAGATTTCAATAAAATAAAATACAATTAGTGGCAAAGTATTCATTTACTAAAAGGATTGCAAGTTGCATACGTCAGAGTCAAATTTGACTGGATCGGAGACTGAACGAGTTTCGAAGTAAACATTTTCCAGTGAACCAAAACGGATCATAAAAGCTATGCAAAAACTAAAAAACTATGATAAATTTATAATAAGGTTAAAGAAATATAATTCAATTTTATTGAATAGATATTTTGACTGGTTTAAGCCATCCTGCCCTAGGGCATGCGGCGATTATTGAATAGATATATAGAGCATTTTAATAAAAACAAAATTAATTTGAAATAATCATCTTAGCTGACGATGGAAACTGATTGCGCATGGCATAATAAAAGCAAAGTGAAGTGAAATTTAAGCACAATTGGTCGTTGGGTATTTGTCATCTGAATACAAAGAGAAAAAAATTATAAAGCATTGAAAAAATACTTTTGTTTTCAATCAGCGGCCAAATACGATAAGAGTCAGAAATTTCTAGTTTTCAAATGACTTTTCTCAATTCATGAAATTCTCTGACAGGAAACAGAATTTTCTTTTCAAAAGAAAATAAGCACTTTCTAAGGATTATTGAAAAAAATAAGTACTTCTAAGGGCTTTTAGAAAGGGAAGGTCAAAGTAAGCATTTATAAGCACTTTCTAAGACCTGTGGGAACCCTGTTAAGTCTGATTGAACAGTTTCATCCAGGGATACAGGCAAGTTAATAATTCTTGAAGCATGAAAAATTGCCTGATTTTTAAAATTTCAAATTAATATAAATAAAAAACCATGTAGGAAATTAAAGTTTTCCATAATTTTTTAAGTGGCAGGGCAACAAATTAGCCCAGTTAAAAAAAATTTGGATGGGTGAGATTGAAATTGCTCATTTTTATGTACAGTTTGATGTGTAATGTCCCTTATTATTCCTAATAGCATACTTCTAAATACAAAATTGTTAAAAAGTGATAATTTCACGAGAACAATAAAACTTTATAGGTATCTAATTGATATAAATAAATGAATGTTTTGAAAACTAAACCTTTGGCATGAAGTTATATTGGATCAATCAGTTGCCACATATGATAGATAATTTCCTGCTCAGAATACTTTGTTGTATCAATGGTGAACACACGCAAAGGCTTCTCAATCACAACTTTCTTGCAATTAAGGATAAAACATTTGTCTAGAGGTTGGGAATAGCATATGTAGGTTTTAAAACTAAAATTCAACAACAACATATTAGAAATTGAAATGAGATGAGGTAATGAGATATTAAATTTGCATTAAGCACAAAGCAACAGCTGAAGGATACATCCATGGATTTTATTTGGATGACTCTGTAAGTCAAATTTAACCTTGGTAATAATTTCATACAACTTTAGATCATACCTAATGCAGAAATAAGAAAAAAGGATAAGTATATTGCTCTTACAATTAAAAAAAATACATCAAAAATATACAGAATATCACTGCCATACAGAAAACCATTATTCTAATTCTATTTAATAACATTCCACAAATGATTTAATTTTGATTTTTTTTAAATACATAATTACAAGACTATTTCCTAATGACAAAGTGTGCTAAAAAATTTTACAATGAAACTAAAATTTATAATTAAGAACTAGGGAAATAATCTAAAGAGTAAATATGATGACCTAATTTTTCATAAATGCTTTTTGATGTTTTCAAAATTACAAATGGGAAAATACAAGTCTCCAGGTTTCAGTCCTTTTCTTATTGTCAACTGTTATAACTAGAACTCGGATTTTGTATATCTTTTTTAGCCCCCTAATGTTGAAAAAGATCCGTATTGAGTGTCTTTAGCAATTTGCAACCAAAAAATCCCGGATTTATTTTGCATGTTTTTGTATAGTTTGGACCATATTGCATATTTGCAGGGTTTTGCATGTTTTGTGCATATTTGGAAAATTTTGCCTATTTCCAAACATTTTTACAAAAAAAAAATGTACTATTTTTTCAAAGAACTTTGGTCAGTGCATTGGGAAGGAAGATTTTCAGAAGCAAGCTTTGACACCCCTGCCAACCAAGGAAACCCACCCCGACAACACCTGTAATAATAGCCAGCACACATTAATTCCACTATTCCAAAAATTTTTAATTCAACTTAAATGGTAAGGATTTTATTTTGAAGGCAAATAGATTAATTTGCAGCAACTTCATTTTTAGTACAAGATAAAATACAAAATTAATTCCAAGATTCCATTGACAATTAATAGGACCGCAAAAGACACATTGTAACTAGACACTCTAAGGCTCTGTTCACATGAGTCGCATCTAACGCACGTTTGGCGAGACTAGCGAGGTCCCTTTCTGTAAGCATTAAATTATGGTTTTTTATTCCTCCAATTCAAGTGGATCGGTGAAGAGAGTAAAAATTTCAACGGAATTCTAATCAGCGTAAAATTCTACGTCAGATCGATACCAAAAACAGATTTACTATTTCATTATTTGGAGAAAATCGCATTTAAGGTATCGATCTGGTGTAAAATTTTCTGCTGATTTGAAATCCTTTGAAATTTACACTCTGTCATTAACAATTGCAAAGATAGAAAATTGAATTACAGGAATAAAAGAAACATAATTTAATGCTCACAAAATGTGGAACCTCGCTAGCCTCGCCAAACGCACGTAGAAATGCCTCATGTGAACAACACCTAAAAGCTAACCGAGTTCAGTTTCGTTTGCCGGCGCATCAAAGTCACTTGGGAGACAGGAAACTTCCGAGACACGAGCCCATTATCCTACACTCGAGCACTATACGACGTTACATCCTCTTCTTTACTCAGATCAAACTCATGCAACACTTCACACATATTCTGCATTTAGCTCCTTTTATACAGGGTGTCCTAAAAATTCCTGTACTCCAACTTTAAAAAAAATTATTGCCCCTGTTTTTTTTTTTAATATTGAATTTTATTGTCTATAATATTTATTATTTGGTTTCCTTCATGCTCAAGTTGTGCGATAATAAAGTTCCACGTCATTTTGTTCTTCATTGCAAGATGAGTTTATCATGCATTCAGAGAATTGAGCTGTTTGAGGGTTATTTTAAATGTTAAACCTGAAAGATATAAAGAAATTTGGCAACATAACTATCCAAATGATGCAATACCGAGTAATGATAGGCTATGCCAACTCGTTCAGCGATTTCGCAAGACAGGTTTAGTGGAACACAAAACACAGGAATGGAAGACCGGAAGTCGTTACACCAGACTTTATGCTATAAACTCAACGAAGGATATTGCAATCCTTTCATCAATCCGTGAGGCGTTTGTCGCAACAAATAGTCACATCACAGGGATTGATACTTAAGGTTTTAAGAGCTTTGCATTTTGCAATTGCTTAATGTGTAAAAATGTTCCAGGAGCTAAAGTCACCAGACAGTGAGAAGCAGCTTTATTATTGCTGATGGCATTGCGATTGACTTATCTCAAGAAACCTTTAGCCACCTCGTTTCCCTGATCTGAGCATCCCTGACTTTTTTCTGTGCGGATATTTAAAGAACAAAGTTAATGATAATCACCAAACAATAGGTGATCTGAAAATTGCCATTACTCAAAGGATACAAGTCACTTCCAGATCTTGAAACACGTTTGTAAAGATATGCGCAAACGACTTTAGCTTTGCCTCCAAGAAAAGTGCAGAAATTTAGAAAATTTATTACAAATGTAAATTCAAATTTTTTCTATGCATCAAGTTAAAAGTACTTTTAACCATTGTCATAAAAACAATTGTTTTAAAGTTTGTTGCTTTTGTATAGGAAATTCATGAATTGTCATTACGGGAACTTTTAGGACACCATGTAGTTTTTGGCTTTTGTAGTCAACAAAAAAGTTTTCTTTTTCATTTTTTATCATGCGTAAATATATATATACTCATAAAAAATACTAGACTTCTTTAGCACCCCTTCTCAATCTGGCCCTTGTGCACATGCTCCATTTACCCCCCTAGTTACGTCCCTGAGAACATTTGAAATGCTTTCATTTTACTCTACATTTTTCAATTATGTAATATTTATTCATTTGTATATTCTGTGCTTGTTTTTTTACTTATCTTTATCTTCACTATAAAAATAAAATTGTGAATTAATTGAATGAAAGTGTGGTTCAATTCCACTTTATCCTCCTCACTATCCTTTTTGTAAGAATGACAAATTTTTTTTGTTGCAATTTTGCATATTTTGGGATTTTGAAATGCATATTTCAGATTACATATTTGCATATTGATCCAAGTTCTAGTTATAACCATGTTTTTTATAAGAAACAATGAATAAAAGTATATGCAATTTCATTTATCTCTACTATTATAAAAGGAAGAGTTTGTCAGAGTCTCTGTACGCAGTGTCCTGACCAATCTATCATTTACAATAATAAAATTGGGCACACAGGAAGTCCTATTTTTTTGCAATTTTTGTGTGGCCCCAGAATTTTAAAATTTAATCAAGACCATTTTAAAATTTATTTATTAGTTTTTTCACCTTTCATTCTCCTTTCCAGGATGTGATGTCACCCCTACCTCTAAAGAAGAAGGAATGAATTTTGAGATTTTTGACTGCTGACCTCACAAGCGTTTTTCCTCCTAAGGCCTTTGGTACCACGCCAAGTTTTCCGATTCTAGCAAATTTTGATTTACGTAGTTGATAATAGCCACTTCAAGGTGCTTGCCTGAGTGTAGTTTGCTTTGTGAAGCAAACCAAATGGGAATACATAGCAATCACCTGGGGTTAGCGAGCAGTGATCCCACAAAAAGAACTGTCATGGGCCACACAGTGGCTAGTTTAAAATAACTTTTCAGTTTAACCCCTCAATTAAATAACATTTTTATAATGAGGAATTTTTCCTGGCTTGATTTCTTACTATTGTACATAATAAATATTACAACTAAAATAGTACGTAATTATCAAAACTAAAAAATTTATCTGTATGTTTCTTTTTCTGTAATTTCATACAACTGTGGTCTAAAAACGTCTGTGTGCACGAAAAACTGATACTTGAAATGCAAGCAACATTTACAGGGCTGCCAGCCCAAGCACTTGGGAAATAGTGACAAATGTTTAAAAATAGAAGCAATCTCCTCAGAAATCCTACTTTAGTAGTAATTTTAATTGCTGACACAAAATCAATCGTCTAAAAACAAAATGGCAATTAAGTATAAAACAGACATTGGAGAGAAATTTTAAACTTTAAAATAGAATACTTAATATTTTGTTAAGGTTTTCATGCCAATCTAGCAATTAGATTCTGATGTTGATAGCTGCCATGGCTAGGCACCAAAACCTCGAAATTGGCATCCTTTAGAAAGCTTCCCTAAGAGCAAAATATTTTTCTGTTTGCTATCAGTACAAAATTTTAAATTAGTAAGTACAAAATTTTTCTTAACGAAATTTCATTTTTAAAAGTTGCCAAAATCTTTAAAGTAGCATCTTTTGTGATGATTCTACTTAAAGATGGCCCTGGTCCCCAAGGTTGAAAAATAGTAACAAAATGTAACAAATGCCTGCGGCAGCTCGGTATTTAGGGAATTATTTAAGTACTAAATAACAGCATAAATTGAATAATATTGGAATACACTCTGTCCACCATGTTTATCCCCTTGTCAACTGCAAGTATGAGTTACCTATTACACCTAACCAACTGTAAAACACCCTCAACATTGATCCTATATCTATTTATTAAAATAAATATTCCACAAACTAGTTGCCATAACACAAATATGGTCACAAGTTTGTCAAATTAAATGCACAACCTACGTAAAAAAAATTACATCAATTTCTCATATTTCTTTAGCTAATAACAAAAACCTTTTATGACGATTTATTTTATAAGCTATAATGAAAAGAATCTTAAAAATGGGGTGATCATGGACCATAGTTGTGTGAAATTATGGTACTTGAAGAAAAATTCAAAACTCCAAACTAAAAATAATTACAAAGGTACAAATTGATTTTTTTAAATGAAAAGCAGTCTAAAAAACTATCTTTTGTAGATATTCTCAATGTTAATCATAAAAGTTTAATGATTAACAGGTTCAGGTTAAAAGAACAAAATTTGATTATACTTATGGATAGGTGGTGGTATATTATAAATATCACTTCCAGTCACATGTTTTTCCATTTTGGTAATCTTATCCTCCATAGCCTGCAACTTCTTCTGTTCATCCTGTCTTCTATTTAAAAGTTCTGTAATTTCCTCATGATCTACTACAAATAAAATAATTTTGAGTATTCCAATTCTAATTCAAGAATTTAGATGAACAAATAAACAGAATACTCATGAATACACATACCTAATTTGAGTGTATATTTTTTACAATTTAATTTTAAAATTCAAATTTATGTAGTAATTAACATTCCTATTGGAAAACACTTCAGAGAAATCAACCTTTCGCCCAACGTTAATTCTTATTTAAGATGTAATAAAACATTTGATGCAAATTTAAATAGTTTACAATAACATAGCTGCCAACTGGATAAGGTAAAAAAACAGAAGATTTTGGGTAAAAAAACAGAATAATTTATCATTCATACCTGGCATTAACATTTTATTAAAAATATGAACCAAAGGGCAGAAACCTATGATTTAAATAAAAAATTTTAGTAATATCAGTAATACAATCCTTTAGAAAACTTAAAACTAACCTTAATTTAAAAAACTAATTTTAGAAAATAACTATAAAACTTAAGTTGTATACATAACAGTTTAACATACATCAGGTTTCTGTTTGTATCTTAATAATAGCATAATTTAAATGTACAATTATTGATTATAATACTTCTATTCTTGGCTATAATATTTATTTACACATTACTTCGGTAACACGTCAGTTGGGAATGCTCGGTAATCTATAATCTAGCAATAATCTTTAAAAAATGCAAAAAGCGGAAAAAACTTGCTTCCGGCCGGAAAACCGGAAAAATTATGAAAAATCGGAAAGTTTCCGGGTAATCCGGAAGGATTGGCAGCTATGCAATAAGTATTAAAATAATGAATTTGATAGTGAAAATATTGAAATGATACAAACACGAGTAGCCAAAACAATGCCCATTGTCTGTACAGTTGCTCATAAATTCAACTAATGACAGTGTTATCTCTAATATTATAAAAGAAAGTGTTTGTCTGTCTGTCTGTTTCTTGTGATCAAAGTCCTGATTAATCTATGGTACTTACAGTAATGGGATTTGGCACACAGATAGTCCAAATTTTTTGCAATTTTAGGGTCGTGGTGAATTTTTTAAATTTAATCTAGAACTCTTTTAAATGAAGTTTTTTCTCTGTTGGAACTTTGTTTCATCCCGCTCCAACATTGGAACAAACAACAGAATTCTTCTATTTTCTCCTTTAACATCACTATTGACATCAGGCTTTGAAACCATGCCAAGTTTTTTCATTTTGCTCTTTGCAATTAAATGGGAATGCATAGTCTCCACTCAAACAATTCCACAGTGACATTTTGATTGGATTGTTTTGATTTTGCGCGGAGGAATGATTTTCCAGCCAGACGATAATTTTTTTAACTGGACTCACTTAGTTATTTTTTCTATTTCCTAGACCGTTAAAGATAGAGTAAAAAATGTCTATAAGTCTGTGGAAAATTTTACTTTAGATCGACATCTAAAAATAGGATTTTCTTTAAATAAATAATTTTTAAATTGAATACATCTTTTATATTTTTGCAAGAGAGATTGTGACGTCACAGTGAACTTTCTCTTTCCAAAAATAAACAAATTGCATCTTCTGCCCTTTGCGTTAAAAAAAAAAAAAAAAACAGATTACATTTCCTGCCTTATTCCATTAGAGGGAATGAGAGCAAAAAAAAAATAACATTTTGACTGGGATTGTAAAGCTTGTTTTTGTAAAATCGGAATCGTTACAGATAGATTAAAAATTTCAACGGATTTGAAATCTGAGGAAAATTTTACACCAGATTAATATCTTGCATCTTGTTGTTGCCCGTGGTGTTGGTTTGTGAAGCAAATTAATTCCTCATCAATTCTATACCTTCATTTCTGACCAAGAATATCCCCATTGAGTTGCCCACATACTGCTAAGTAAATTGCTAGAATAATTCTAAAATGAAATTCCATCTCACTCATAGATAGAACAAACCTCCGTTTATTTTTTCGCATAAAAAATATCTGGTGGATTATCACGATCCCATAAAAGGACTGGCTTATCTACAAAAGAATTCCCCATTTTCAATTCTATAAACAGTACAATGTCCCGAATCCGGAATTGTCGAAAATCCAGACATTTTGCTAACTGACGAGGGTTTTTTTTTTTCACATTTTTACATCTTTCCAATAGTTAAAAAAAATTAGTCAAACCTAAACCTGGACTTAATTGAGGATGCAAAATAACAGACATGTTCAGAGTAAATGGGCCATTCTAAAATTAAGTGGAAATTTGAGTCACCTGCATTTTTTTTATGAATTTCATGTGTCAATTGATTTTTATACAATAGTAATAAATCTTAATTGTGGTATATTTTCATCAGACAGTCTTAAGGGAATAAATATTTGCATATTTATAACTAAAAAAGTAAATTAACCATGGAAAATTTCACCTCCATTGCTGTCCTTAACTCTGTTTCTAGGTTAAGGTATAGTTGAAACTAAAAACAGTGTAAGAAATTCCTTTATTTTGTAGTTCAATTTAATATTAACAGTTTTAGTGTTACATAATGCACTTGAAATTATTATATTTTAAATTTAATTTAATGTTGAAAATCAGTAAATTTCTTTGTCCCTACTATATTTGTCAGCTCTGCATGAAATGCAAATAACCTATAAAAAAGTCTACTAGAAGGCAGTACATGTCTGAAAATGTAATTAAAAGAAGATCTAATCAGCCATCTTTACTGTAAGATATCTTAGACTCAATAGTAAGTAATATTTTGTCTGTTTCTTATCTTTATACTTAGAAAACTCATGAGTTCTTTTAGCAATGTCACCTCCATGGCATTTTTAACTTTATATAATTTCATTTATTTTTGAACTTTTTTCAACAGATAGTTAGAAATTGAACAAAATAATCTGAAAATCAAAGTGCATGGCTGGGATTGTTTTAGGTTAAGCATAAATGTGGTCCAACAATTGAAATGTCACCTCCATGGCTAAGTTCCAACATGGAGGTGACAGTCATCCATGGAGGTGAGCAAATATTTCTTATGGGGAATTTTTACAATGACATGGTTAAATAGTGATTATAAATGGTTATTTATTAAAGTAAGAACAATCTTGGTTAAATAAATAAGGAGTCCAATTGTTTTTTTCTCTAACCCGTACTGATTTAACCTGGCAATAGATTCAGATTTGTACCTGTAGTATTACGCCTACCAGTTTTATTTAATTTACAATGTTTGAACACTTTTAACTTTGGGTCTGATATGTATGCTGATAGAATCTTTAATTTTTTTTTTTTTGGCATTGAGAGTTGAGAGATAATTTAAGTATCCTCATGACTGAAATTTTCTTTGTATTTTCTGACATGGTACTAGTTGGTACCATGTCAATCTGCCTAGTTGGTACCATGTCTAAGAAATCTGATATAATCAAATTTAGGAAAATCAGCAAGGAGTCTGAGCAAAAAAGAAATAGAATTAAAAATGATCCAGAACTGTACAAAGAATTTTAAAGGAAGGAGCAGGAGATATATTATAGAAGAAAAGAAGGTATTTCAGTAGTTTCCGACAGAAAAGAGGGCTCAACAAAAAAATTAAAAAAAAATGGGTTGAAAAGACAAGAAAATATCATGTGAAGGGGAAAAAAATAATAATCCACCAAACAGTGATGTAGTTGACCCAGCAAAAGCTATTGGTGTAGGCCTTCAAAGAGTAGCTGTTACTGTGAGAGTAGTAAACAGCAGTGAAAGAGGCAGAAAAAGGCTAGCTAAAAGAAACAAATCAAAGCCCTACCGAGAGATCAAGCAACTTGAAAAAGAAAGAAAAATTGAAGGTCAATACAAATAAGGAGAAATATAAGAGGAAATATTGTTTGAAAGAGTTTTAAAATATGAACCGTCCACAGCAGCAGGTCAAAATTCTTTTATGAGGAGAAAATGTTTTTCCCAGAGTTAAAAGTCTTGAATTTGGGGTTGCGTTAACTACCAGATAGAGGGAAATTACAATAAAAAATAAAGGATATACCAAAAAAAAAAAAAAACATTTGGTTTGGTACTGTCTTGGAAGATAATTAAAAAGTATCAAAGTTTGCAAAGATCCCACTTTAGACATACTGGGGAAAATTGAATACAATAGATGGTGAGAAACACATTGTTGATGTAATTAAAGATACAAGCACATACCAAACAAAAAATAAAATGAGAATAAGATCTGACATTATGAAGTTTTTTAGCAATATGACAGCTTATGGAACCAGGCATAAGGACCAATACTAAAAACAAAGTTAAAAAAAAAAAAAAAAAAAGACAACCCTAATGGAAAATCTTAAAATCTCCATAAAAAGTTTGAAGTAGAATCTGGCTATAATATAATCTGATGTGTTAGAAACAGGTGCATGTGAAAAACTTGAAAATGTTTCTTTAATTTTTGAAAATTTAAAAAGCATTATAGTTCTTAATTACAATGATTTACATCAGATGGTTTTAAAACTCTGCTGTCAGGATGTAGAAAAAAGTTTTAAAGAAGAATGTCTGGAAAGGAGATGTAAGAAGTGCATTAACAAACACATTGAGACAAATGATTTTGAAAATGTGATTACATGTGTTGAACGATGGAAGAGGAAAGAAGTAAAGTTTACAGTTAAAGGAATAAAAAAGTCGGCAAAGAAAGTGGTTAAATCAAAAGTAGAAATAGAAGTCAAAGAGCTAGTTAATAAATTCAATCATATGCTTCCTCATTTCATGAAGCATGTTTGCAAATAGTCCAATACAGGTCAATTTTCAACCTAAAAAATAGCCTCGGAACAGATAAGATACTGATACATGTTGATTTCAACAAAAATTATTAATATATGTACACCAAGGAGATACAAAGTGTGCATTTCTGAGGTTCAGACGACCAAATCACATTACATAGGTAGGGAAATTGAAAACAGTGAAAAACTTAATGTTCTGCTCATTGTTTGAATCTTTACGACCTGACTCAAGTGCATTTAATGAATATATAATTGTCAAAGCATTTGGTAGAAAGAGTGTTTCCTATTATGTGGCAAATGTCTCGGAATGTTTTGAAGCTTCTTACCAGATCCACTTCATGTCAAGATGACATAACACTAAAAACAAATTTGTTTCTTCTGAAGAATGTGAAGCAACGGTGCAAGATGAGGTTGTGGCCATTTTAAAACAACTGACAATGAACACTCATGAACAGAACCTTTTTGATGAAATATCTGTAGATTTTACATTGTGTTAGATGAAACTGAAACATTTTGTCACCTCCATGCAAACACTTGTCACCTCCATTCCCATGAATGTCTCCTCCATGGGACTATATGTCACCTCCATGTTTTAAGGAAATAAAAAAATTGGATTTAATTTGCTTAAAATGCTTTCTTGACCTCTGTTTGATGGTTGTACAACTTCATTGCCCAAACACTAAATATATAAAATAGATGATAAAACTTTAATTTTATTTTTCAAGAAGTTTTGACTATCAAATTTCCACTTAATTTCAGAATAACCCAAATACCCCACATAAAAAAATTAAAAGATTTGCAATTAAAATTTGATGCTTTGTATCAAAAATGTTTTTTTCTTTTTTAAAAATTATTTCTATTTATGTAATGTATGCAAAGGTTCAGTGTGGATTTTGCTATGTGGCTGCCATCTTGGAATTGCTTAGATTGGCTATCATCTTGATTTGACGAAAAAAATTGATTTGGCGAGTAACGTATCGCATACTACATCTCCACCATAGTTGTTAGTACTGTAAGTATAGTTGTCACCTTGCAAAACATATGCAATCGGATTGAAATGGTGTGTCCATAAACTCGGCACACAACAACCTATGACGGCCACAGAACTGAACCAGGATGGTCAATCAGAAATATTAGTAAATGAAATCCAAAAAGATTAAGATTATAAAGTATGCGATTAATTTGAATGGCCCCACAATAAGATGATCAGCACAGAAAACAAAAAAAGAGATAGTGTAGGATTATTATACATAAAGTCAAAACCAAAAGTCAGTATGGAACCAAATTGCACAAATAAAAATCAAACAAAATATCAATATTTTTACATTTGAAGTAATTTATGTTTACCATGTCATTGCTATGTCTCAATAAATAAGCTTTTTAAAGTCTTAACCACTAGGCTCAAGACAGCTTTGTTTTAATGAAAATTTACAAAAGTTTAGTAATTTGAAACTTACCACTAGTGATAGCTTGTTTCTTTTTAGAGTTTAAAAAGATAAAGCACTTAGTCTTCCAATTATGGCAGCATTCAGCTTGATATACAAGTGGAGCAGTAGCCATATTCTAAAACAAATTAGAAGTTTTGTGTATATTATTATGTATGTATATTATTAAGATAATGTTATGTCAATTGAAATAAAAATATCACTCTAGTTATCTAAATAATAGTTCTTAATGTACGGATTTAAACCTTTCACAACAAGAGCTGATTGAATAATAAAATCTGTTTTCAATCAGACCTCTTCATACTTGCTACTTTTTAAAGAAATGTGTCAACTAAGACAGTAAAATAAACAGACTGAAATATCAAACAAATCTTAAAAAATACTTCTTAGTTGAAAGTATTACAACACGAAATTTTTATTTAATTCATAGAATTTTGAACATTCAAGAGACTCACATTTGTCTTGAAACTTTGTTAATTTATGTTAAGCTTATATTGGTAAGATAAATACAATTTACTTATATTAAACAGATGGCACATTAGCAATCTTGGGTTAATCTCATATATTATCAATCTGGGTTAATGTAACAAATTAGTCAGTCTACTCTAAAAAATTGATGAATTTGTTTTCAAGGTATGTGATTTAAAATATCAGTCATGCATATTTTAAGCAAATTCCTAATGCAATATAGAAATTTAACAACATTCTGACCTTTTCTCTTCATTAATTTTCTATGCAGTTTAGTTTCCAAACACAAAATACATTTCTGAATTGTTTAAAATTAATGCCAGGAATGAATTTTTCTCTGAGACAACTAATGCAACTACACCTGAAAAATAAATACCTATGCTTAACTCAAGAACACGGCCATCGCCAATAACCGATAATTTTGGGACATGGTAATCCGTAACAAATATTTAAGTCTTCAATTTGGCAAGCAGGTACTATGTTCATGAATTAAATCGTAAATCTCAACAAAGCAAAGTAAATACACCGTAAGTGTTGCTTGAAAGTTGTCAGTTATATTATTTACTTAAGGTTCTTGAAAGTATATATATTAGTTCATTTGAATAAACATTTAAAATTTTATTACATAACAGACATCACTCCACAAGTTAAGAATAACTTATTAGATACAATAAATCAAAAATTAAATTTACAAATTTAGATACATATTCAGTGCTAAATTATTTTTCATAATCACGACATACTAGGCATTTTATTTCATGCTAAACATATACATAAAAGGTACAATATGATTTATCTCAAAACTTTTCCAACCGTTCCTTCGATTATTTTAAAACTACAAGTAAACATTGCAGTGGACTAAAAATTCAATAGTAACTGCAAGACACACCTTTTCAAAGTTGGAAAAAATTAATTTTTCTGCAATTCTCTCAACCATAAATTTTGAAACTACAAATTAAAATTACAGAATTATTATTGTTTGAATTTCCGCCATATGTTGTTGTTGTTGTTATGTACCTATGCCAACTTATTTTTTATTGGTCAAAACTTTTAGTAATAATTTTGATTCGCAACAAATTTGTGTGCGAAACAAAAAAAAAACAAATTTAGTTACACTTTATTACTTTTCTCCAAAACGTTGAGGGAATATTTTATACAAAACCTTAAATATTTTCGTAAATTAAGCATACACTATTCCCGTTGTGTATGCACTGACAACAAAACAACTAAACTCCTAAAAATATGAGCTCTTAATTTGAAATTTAAAATTGAAACTGTCTCATCTCTAACTTGATGTTTTGCTTCGTTCAAAACTAGATTAATCTTTTATTTTCTGGTAAGAGCCGAAAAGGTTTGGACAAAAACCTTTGACTGTTTCACTCGTGAATTTGTGTTTGTTTTGATAGGAAATAAACAGGTATTGGGATCCAATATTTATAATGCGGTTGCTTCAATTTTCATTTTCTCGAGTTCTTTAGGTTCATTTATGATTAAAAATGCTATGTTTAAAGTTTGAATGAATGTGACATTCCACACTAATTCATACCAGGAATCATCCGAATAATAGATTTCCAAATATCAGTCGTCGAGTACCGTCAAATCGTCCTCCAACATTTCGAGTTCTATTTCATCAAAATTCATTAGTGCTTTTAATACTGACCAGCAGGTAATGTAATTATGTACTTCTAAAATATACGTGGACAGAAATGCATAGTTTAATGATTAAAACGATTTACATCACTCAAGTACCGGAAGTTAACATAGAAATCTGAAAATAAAAACAAATTCTTAAACTTTTAGGTAGGGGTGAATTCCTACATTTGTGGTTAAATAACTGAAAAATAATTGTAAAATTAGTTTGTAAATCGTCATGAATAAAGTATCTAGAGGAAATAAAAGATTTTTATGAATGTCTTAGTTTACTAAAATATTTTTTGGCATGACCAAAATATGGGTATAGTTTCTTTACAAATTTCATGAAATTCACCATTTCAAAATTAGACTGATCTGGGACAGTTGTGTAACTGACAATGATGGTTTCATGTGTTTAAGCAAAGAAAGTATGATTGTTTTCAAATAGTTCCCATGTGTACAAATGGTTATAGCTAGAAATTGCAAACTAAAGTGTTTTCTAAGAAAAATACTTTTTACTCATAGACTTTGGTAAGAAGACATTGTATTCACAGTAGGGAATGAATCTTAAATGTGATTCCTAGAGTTCCTCCAAACAAAATTTTCATGATTCATTTAAATTTATAATGGTTTTATAGCTTGTTACATTTATTTTGGTCAATTGTACATTAATTATAATACAAATTTTCAAACTAAAATTGTAATAAGTAAAATCCTCAAAAGCTACTATTTTCAACATTTTTTAAATTCAAGAAAGGTCAATGAAATTTTTAAAAGAATGACACTTTCAAATTTTACTATAAGTGAGAAGAAAAACATCGTAATCTGGTTGCTAGATTGTCATGAAAATTATATTGTGTGGTACATTTTGTGTTTTATCTGATGCATTCCTTATCTGAGTAACTAGAATAGGGTTTGAAAGGAGACTGTTACTATTTTTCTAAATGTATGCTACTCTTTCACAAGTGTTTTGGCATATATTTAAATTTCTTTCAAGCTATGAAACACAGATGAATCATGATGGAAACTTTCATACACATTCTGAAATGTAATTGTAACCCATAAGAATTTAAGTAACTTCATAATTAAAATTTGGATTTTAAAATATCCTTGCGAGACTCGTGTTTTTCGAGTTTGTGACTTGCATAACATTCCACTTTGTGACTGACATTAATTCCACTTTGTAACTCGCATTGCAAATTTCTGGTGGTTCATTTTATTGTGTTTTACAATTTATATACAGATTTTTAAAAAAATATCATAAAAACACTAATGATTTTAAGCTAGTATTACTTTCTTTACAATTTATATTTAAACTATTTTATCATTAAATTAA
This sequence comes from Metellina segmentata, assembly GCA_947359465.1. NCBI lineage: Eukaryota > Metazoa > Arthropoda > Arachnida > Araneae > Tetragnathidae > Metellina > Metellina segmentata. Next base: position 58,986,733 of record OX375875.1, read on the forward strand.
TAAGAATTGGAATTTTTCTGGTGAAATTAATATTAGAGTAAGAATTAGAAATTTCCTGGTAAAATTAATATTAGTATGTCCCAACCTTTTTTTGATTGGTTGACCATTAAATGCTTTTTCAATAGACTTAGATTTTTTCGGTTTGAGCTTGACATTTCCTAACAGCTGATGCTTTTGTTTTGCCAAGAAAAAATTTAGCCTGGTGTTCAACAAAATCCTAACTTGGGATCTGGCATGGAAAAAGACATAGGAAAGCTTTTTGTGAAATTCTGGTCATTACTACCCTCGGGTCACATCTTTAGGTTTGTATGAGCTCAAAACTCCCCAAGTACCCAAGTGATCTATTCTTTCCCACTGGGGTTTACTTCCTCTGGTTAACATTAAAGGGACTGAAGATTTCTCTTCTCAATTTAAACATTTGCTCCCTTCACAGCTTACAACTATTTTTCAGTTATTTATACCTGGTTTTTGCATCATTCCCTTATTTTTGTTACTTATTTTAAATTATTTGTTTATCAATTTCCAAAAGAATTGGTACAGAAATTCTACTTTTACAAAATTATATTTCTGTTGGACAAAAACAGCCCTCAAAATATCCATGTTTGTAAAAACGAATTCACATTTGATTATAATCCCTCAGCCTGCTCAGAAATAAAATGAAGTTCCTGTGGTTTCCTTTATTTTAAGTAATATGCATTAATAGTTCTTTTTAACACTACTTGTAAACAGTTGAACACATAAAGAATGGTACTATAGTTAAATATTGCTTTCTATGTTTTTATCCTATGATTAAATTTTAGTTTTTCTCTTTTCAAGGTCATGGAAACGGAAGGTCTCCATAAAATAAGTCCATCGACTTCTGTGGCCAAGTTTTCTTATGTTACCCCAAAACGTAACTTTACCCCTCAGCGTATGATGACACCTATTCATCTCACTAAAGAAGAAAATGAAAAGGGCACTCCTCTTCGTAGAAATCCATTTGATGTGAAAGCAGAGTCTTTATATTTGCCTTGTTGTTCACCTTCTGTATTTGCTAAATTTCAACGAAACAAAGTAGATGATGTATGTTTCTCCATTATTATTTTTATTTGTTTATCCTGCTTTTACATGTAGTCTAACTCTCGTAGATTGGCCATTATTTCTGGAATCAGATGGTTGATTTTCAGATATCTTTTGTAGAAATATTTGCTTTGAAAATGTTTTATTTCCTTCAAGTGTCTTTTCATCTCAGTTGCTAGGATTCATCCATTATTTTCTATGGCTCCTGATAATTTACCACTAAAAATTGTTTTCTACTCACCTTTAATTTTTTTTAATCTTTTCATTCAATCAGTAATTGAATTGTTTTAGTCTTTTTTACCATATAATTTGTACTACCATGGAATATATTGCTTTCCATAGTATCCTTTTAGAACAAGGTATTCAGTATTCAATTATTTCTGATTTGTTCATGAGAACTATATCTTGTGAATAAAAGTGGGTTTATGTTGTGCTGATTTAAAACTGTCGTGGTGAATGGTGGCAGGTATATAAGAATGTTATCATATTACAACTCAGTTTCTTTATGTCGGTGTTCATGCTTCATGTAAGAATATGTATTTGAGAATGTGATGAACTGAATTAATAGAATTTTTTAATGCATGTAAACCATAGTGTAAATTGTTTGCATCTGTATGTATTTCAATCTTAGACAAATATTTTAATTTTAACAAACAATTCTTTTTTTTTTTTGGTATAGGGCTCATTTCGGTGGTCCATAGAGCATTTATCTGTTCTTTATCCTGCTGATATTGATGAGACATCTGTGCCTGAAACTTGGTAAGAACTTTGGTGGAGTGGTAGCATCCGCAACGTTAGGCCGCCAAAGCGATTGTTTACGCCAAATCAAGATGGCGGCCGATGTAAGCAATTCCAAGATGGCCGCCATATACAACGTGAACCTTTGCATACAGTGCATAAATAATAATAATTTGTTTAAAAATTAAGAAAAAAGCAATATAAATTTCACTTGAAAATTTTCTAATATTTCAGTCTGGTTTTCTCCAAACATGTCCGCAATTTTGCGTCAATTTCATCCTAGTTTTGTCACTTAAAAAAAATATATATTAAATACAAAAAAAATTATAATTGTTAAAAAAAAAATAATAATAATAATAATAAAAAAAAAACCGTGATTTTCTTAAAACGTCCGGATTTTCATCAATTTTGAATTGGAAACTTTGCAATGCATAGAAAATTCAAAACAAGAAATCTTTTTTTAATAAGGTAGTTCTTTTTTTCTGTGATCATAATCCACACAAAGGTTTTTGATGAGAAACCAAAAATCTAAAAATTCTTCTGCTATCCATAAGTGTGAAAAAATATTTTTTCACAATTTTTCTAGCAATAAGCATTATGTGAGCAACTCAATGGGGATATTCCAGGTTATAGAGCCATATATGGAAAAGCAAGACAAATATTTTTATTGTAACGACTTTACAAGAGGAAATTGTTTTTTAGAGAAGTCAAAGCGTATTGCGCTTAAGGTTTCAATGCGTTTAAACCAGTATACCGGGAGAAATTTGTAGATAAGTCACAGCGTATAACGCGCGATCCCCGCCTGCCGGCGAGGACCTTTCACCGTTGGCTTCCATGCGTATAAGTCACCGTATTGGGTGCCCACCCAAGCATAGTCCAGTGTTTGTAATATAACCAAAAGCTAAACAAAAATCAAACTTACCCTCATAGCCGGGTCCTTGAAATTCTGACAATGGTTAACAGTCATATGCTCGAATCGATAACCCTTGAACTCTTTGTCCTTCGGGTATTGATACCAGCATATGACTTCCAATAGTCAGAAATTTTTGTAGTTCCTTGCAAAATTCAGCTCTGAATTACCTCAGCCAAAACTTTCTGGTTCCTATTTTTCACCTCAACCATAAAACATTTATCCGTCCCTCGTTCAAGTCCTCCAAACACCCATTTACCCTCCAATTTCTTACTCCTGTTATACTTTCTTTTGCCAAATTTTTGTCCTATCTTTCTACATTTCCACTCCTACCTATCACCAGCATCCTTTCTCAATGTTAAAATCATATCATTCTCACATGAAAGACATTTCACCTTCTTCCCAATCAAGCTACTACATGTTTGCAAAAAAAAAAAAAAAAAACATTTTCTAACGTTCAATAACACTATCCACTGCTATATCAAATCAACTAAGGGGAAATGAGCAACCAAAAGAGGAAAAAAATTCTAAATTCCAATCTGCAATTTCAAAAATCAAATTTAATCCAAATTTTTTTTCGAAATTTTAATTGAAATTTAAATAAAGTGACAAATTTAAAAAATTGTAACTTACAATCTGCTTTCCAAACTTATCCTAAAAATTTTGAAAATTAATAAAACAAGTCGATTTTATAAATCAAGAGCAAAATTCATATGCACCCAACAATTTCAAAGACTGTCTAAATTTTAATTCCGTTCTACATTAAAAATAAAAGTGGAAAAGCGTATTTTCTTCCTTAACCAATCATGAGACCCGTTTATTATCGTCAGGAGAAAATATCTAGGGTTGCCTTAAAACTAAGAAAAAACGAAAACAGGAAGGTTACCACAATTGGCAATACATCGCTCGAAAGTTGTAACGTATCGGATACTACATACCATCCAGAACTTTTTGTGGTTTACAAAAAGTATTAGAATAATTTGACTTTTGATTAATGGAGGTATTGTATTGGTTTTGATGAATAAAACATTTTTTTTTGCAGTCTATTGAAATAAATTATTTGTTGACAGTTCAAGTATATTTCAATGTGCCTAGTTCCAAAATTGAATTTACAGTCTGATAAATTTTTCCATGGTGTATATTTGATTACTGCCCTTATTTTAAATATCAAGTCAATTAAATACATCAGCATTTGTCTTTCGTAATTAAATGAACTAAAATCAAAGTATATGTTCAAAAGTCCTTCATTTATTAAATGCTCAGGAATATATGAATAGTTAAATGTATAAATATAACTTTAAAAAAATTCTTCAGAAACACCAAAATCTGTTCTGAATTGTGTAAATTGATGTTGCTTGACTGACAGAAAGTATACTTATAATTTAAGTATTAATCAAAAAGTCAGTTCACATCTGAATTTTTTACTTTTCAGGGTTGATGCAGATCATGAAATAAAGGCACAAAAGGCTATTGATGCATTTTTTTCACAAAATAGCATTGTTCCTTCACCGTGGAGCTCTTCTCCTAAAGAAGGTGAAGATGCTTCTTTATATATTTGAAAACCTTTTCTTAATGCTCTATTATAGATTCTATATGTTCTTTTTCAAATGGAGTGGAACCGAGCAGTTACCTGGGTTCAATCTGAATGGACATAGATCAAAACTGTAAAAAAACTGAGCAATTACTGAGATTCAAACAAAAGACATAAATTGAAAAAAAACTAGAAAAGTTAATTTCCTGAAACAACTTGTGTGTGATTACCTAAAACTTAATTTATTTACTTCTAATCAACATTTGTTGAATCTTTGCAGTTAACTTGACAGACATACAAAAGTGTAAAATGCTTTATTTATACATATAGTCTATTTTACTTTAGTGCTTCAGTGAAGTACAAATGTTTACAAAAACTTGAAAATCAATGTGTATAATATTTTTTGGGGGGTTTTCTATTACTTTTTACTTAGATTTTTTTCTTCCAAGTCTAAATATCATGTTTTACACCAGATGTTTAACAAAACTACTTTAATTCGAATTTACTGCCAAAATTTTCAAATTTCTTTTTAAAAGGTAAATTTATGTATATTGAGTTTTAGTATTAGTAATAGATTCATGTGTATCTACTCCAACTCCCAATACACACACCTAGATCATTAGAGAAGATACTCTACATTTGACATTGGATATTACACTGACCAAACTCTAATTTGAGCTTGTTTCACTAAATTTTCTTGTTTGTGTAAATTTAGAATATTATTTCAGTGTTGAAAATCGACTGTCAATACTTCTAAACATCTCTAATTTTTTAAGTAAGCTCAAATCAAAGTTTGGTCAGTAGCAACTGTCAAATATTGAGCATGTACTGTAATGATCTAGGTGAGTGTATCAAAGGTCTGATAAAATTTCCTTTTTAATCTGAAATTCTTTAATCCTGTGAATGCTTATGATCTGTTATTTGTATTTGTTCAGTTATTCTTTAATGTCGGTTGAAAGTTTTTAAAAATTACAGTAGTCTCAGTACTGATACATCAAAAACTCCATTGGTATTAAAATTAAGAACAATCCTTTTTCAGCTGGAATTAGCTGAAATTCAAATGGTATTAAAACTTCCAATTGAATGAAGTAAATGTTAAAAAATCTATTATACTGAAACCTTTCTCCGAGCTGGAAAATGGAATTTTGAATAAAATTCTCCTCAAAATAATTTTGCGAGATTTTTCCGGAGCACAGATGTAAAATAAAACAGAATATATATTTTTTTTTATAGTGCATATAATGAATAAAAATCACTTACACAACTGTTTACTTTATCAGTTAGTAGCAAATAACAATCAGTAAATTATTTTTTAATTACAGGGCTTGTAACTTATCACTTTTTTGTCACTTTTTCAGGTGTTTAAGTTCTTAACTTCTACTTGAAAAAAAAAACAGTTTTTAGTGCACAATTTAAAAAATTAATTTTTTCCTCTAGAAAAAGTCAAAAGTCAACCTAGTACATATTGTGTTATTTCGTCTTGTGTTGGAACTTGTCAAGACTAGTTTCCTTTACGGCAGGTACGCCATTTGAGCATCATTCAGAAAGGAGAACAATTCCCCTCACGCTTCTGAATGATGTCTGTGTTACCACCAAAATCAAGCCTTTTTTGTATTTATTTTGAGGTGATTGTAATGTGATGTTACGGCTGCTATAATATTGATTTCGATTAGCGAAAATTGGAGTCTGAAGTATCACCAAATAAGATAATCTTGCCATCAAATAACCAATAGCAACCCTCTAAATATGGAGCGGCAGAATATAGTTTCTTACCTTTGTAATTTCAATAAAGGCAGTGGAACGCTGTTCCATTAAATTCCCCCACAACACCATTGGTCACATAGCCTGGTGCTAAAGAATTCGATATAAGAAAAATGGGAGAGTTGGCTTTGAAGCTTGGGAAAGATGTGTCTGAACTAGTTTTTTCTATTTACCGGTTTTTTAATCTGTGGCCTAAGCGTTAGTCAACATACAAATTCAAGGATACTTGAAGCTACACACTCACTATTTCATCAAGCATTGTTCAAGCAGATAGCTAAGCTGCTGAAAGGTTGCTTGAACAGTGAATTGCAGTGTGAAAGTATTTCATTCACTACATTCCAATAAAGAAGCCAAACATGATACAATGACCAGGCTACACGAAAATTGTTCATTTACTTAGAAGAGAAACTATGAAGGCTGAGGTGATATTTGTCGCATCAAGTACCAGTATATGTAATCATGTGACCGAATTTCTTCAGAAAAAGGTACCTTTAATGCATAACCTTCATTCTCAACTTGAATTGTTGATGAGAACAATTTTGAATAGGATCTACAAAGAGAAATTTATTCGAGTTTGGAAGATGGATGAAATGAAACATTTATGTCCTCAGAAACTGTTGCCTCTGGTTGATATTTTGATTGGAGATCAAATTTCCAAAGTGCGTCGGAATGTGAAAGAGAAGGAAAGGGATTTCTTTTTTTAAGCACTCAGAAGCATTACATTGCTAGTGTTGAGTATCTTATGAAGAAGTCCTTCAGTTTATCTCTTATAAGTTTATCCTGCCCTGGTCCTCTTAAGACTCGGTGGTGAGAGTTTACGACAATTATTAGAAGTTGCAAAAGCCATGCCATGGGAGGTCCCAACATACATACTATTGGATGAGTGAAAATTAATCCAAAGAGAATTTGAGGAAGAAGGATCTAGAATGAATAATGTTTACTGGAACCAGTTCTTCAGACTGCAATACATTAGTGGTGTGGGTCCTAAATACCCAGTTGTGTCAAAGCTAGTGAAGACTGCTCTGTCACTTTCTCATGATAGTGTTGACATTGAACATGGCTTCTCAGCATCAGGAAGAGCTTTGACAGGAGACAGCATCAATGCCAGAACCCACACTCAATGCATTGATGACAGTCTAAAGTAGCTTGACAAATATTTACGATCAACCTTATTTGGTGCCGATCATATCAAAGCTAATGGATATCGGAAGGGTTGCATATAAAGCCAACAATGCCTATTTAGGAGGTATAAAACAGAAAGCACAAGAAAAATTCGAGAAGGACATAAAAGAAAGACTGAAAGCAGAAAAAAAAATTTAAAGCAGCTGTCAAAGAAAAGAAAAGTAACAAAAGAACAAAAACTTAAAATTATGTCTAAGGAAGAGGAGGCATTGGACTGCTTCAAAATTATTAAAGGAAGCAAATGATAGACTCAAGAAGGCAATAAAAAAAAAATCTAGATCTTAAGGAAGTATCACTTGCTCAGGCAATGATTGAAAGGGTGGAAAATGTCTGGGATGAGACTGGTCAGCAGAGACAAACTTCTCTTTAGAAGAAAAAGATAAAATTAATTTCAGAAATTTTTTTTGAATATATTTGGAATTATTGTTATTTGTCACTTTTCTACACCTTAAAACCTGTTGTAAGCCCTGAAATTGTCAAAAAAATTTTAATGTGATATTTGGGGTTGATGACGTTTACAAATGTTTTCAATGTCTGGTCTTGTGTGTGAGAAAAAGCTACTCCCATTTCTTCTATATTTGTCAGCTTTTCGCTTTTCTTTGTTTTAATATTCCTTTAAATTTTAATCGCTTTTTCAGAAATAGTTTTAAACTCGGTTTGAACAGAAATCCAAAATTCTTCAACTGTTATTTCAGAAAATTTCATCTTGAAAGTACGATTTGTTGACAATGTAATCAATTCTTCCACTTGTAACGAAAACTCAACGTGATGTGTTGCTTGCAGAAAATGGATTTCGTATCCAATGCGGGAAAGTATTTCGCCATTTCTTCTAATAATGCTAAATGTTGTGTTATAGGAATTATTTCATCAATGTTGTTATTTTGTACTGATATGTCTACTGTCCTTTTTTGAATTATATGCATTCTTCAAAGTGATATTTTTTTTAATGCTGACAGTTCATCATAGCATGTTAGAATATTTTTACTTTGCATACCGGTATTCACATTATTTTAATACTAATTAAGGTATCATCTAAATATGCCATTTCAATACATCAAATATTGTTTGTAAGAAAGGTTTTTTTAAATATTGTTCCCTTCGTTTTGAAAAAGCGTTGCCAATTCCATCCTTAAGTTCCAAAATTTGGTTCAGAGCTTTACCTCGTGATAACCATCTGAATTGATCTGATAACTCTATAGTGAACTGTATTTTAATTAATGCAATTCGTTGCAACAAAAACAACTTTTATTAGGACAAACTTAACAATGTTGTGGATGGACCACTCTCATTAAGGCTAAGAAAGCCTAGTACTAATTAGGGCTGAGGAAGCCGCGTTTTCATCAGGTCCAAAGAGAGCACCTGTCTCCTCCATGTCTGAAGCCTGAATGTCCCCCCCCCCCCGCGCGCGCTTACACAGCGCCCTCTGCAGTATGTGGGAGACAACACTCCCCACGCTTACACAGTGCCCTTTACAGTATATGAGAAATTTAACACCATCTTATCTCCGTATCTAAAAGTAAAGATTCATGCTCAGCTTCCATAGATGTACAATAGATGTGTTTGTAAGGGTCACAATTTAATGTAGTTTACTATATTTACAATTTGGTCTAATACAGATTTTAGTGCCATAGGTATAATGTTTTTGAAACAAGTGATTCTCAGTGTAAATAACCGTGTAGATTAGGATTTCTCTTCTTCACTAAAGTAATAAACCCTTTAATAGAAACAACCACTCAAGGAGCACCATCCTACACATAGGTCCAATGCTATGTTAAATTTATCCAGGAGTGCAGAATATAAGCGAACAAGGTTCGGGGGGAAATTCAGGCAGCTGTGGGGAAATTTTTGCTCAAGTTTATTAAAAAAAAACACCTCTACAAATTCAATTGCCATCAGTGACTAACAAATATTTTGGCTAGCAACTACATTTACGCGCCCCATCCCCTTTTTTTTTCTTTGCAGTGAAGCAAATTTTCAAATGCTTTCATCTTCATATTTTACTGAATGCTCATCTCATATTTACTGATGCTTGCGCATGGATAACGGCAGTTACTCTCTTATCTCCCACTAGCCACTGCGTGGCCTGCAAGCCATTGCCTGTGGCCTGTGACAGTTCTTTTTGTGGGGTTAGGTGTGACCACTGTTCGCTAACCCCTGGTGATTGCTACGAATTCCCATTGGAAATTTGTTGCCTATTGGAATGATTGGTGATTGACAACCTTCACAAAGAGACAGGAAGGCTGCCATTTCTTGGCAATAACTAATATAATCCATCATTATAAAAATATTTTTTTGTTGGAATAAATATTAGGTTTTTTTGTAATTTGTAAGTAACTAGTTTTGTGAGGAGAGTTCTTAATTATCAATATTGTACTCTAATAGTCGCTTAAACTGAAATGAAAATACAGGGAAATTTCGGACAAAGCAAATTGTGTTCTGGGGAAATATTGGGCCCTGAAACATTTTCTGCACCCCTGAATTTATCTAGATATGTCAAAATGGAATCAATAATATCCTGTCCTGTTGTGTGTCTGGTAAATTGTATGCAACATAAAAGTGATTCACTATTTTGTTTTCATCAATGAAACAAACTCATCCTAGTTCAAAGAGCTACATAGTGGATGTCAGTGGACTTGTCAATATGTAAAGTAAAGTATTGTTCTGAAAGCTTCTTAGTAACTGTTTTCTCAATATCATCTGACATGTATAATTCTGGTTTTTATTTGTGTTGTCCGAATGAGGAATTTTGACAATTTCTTTTTTCTTGCATCATCACCAAACATAATTTGCAATGTGTTGGTACTGATAAAGTAAATGTTGTTTTGTTTTTTTACCGTTGATGTGTTCAGTTGGGTATTAAAACATTACTCCTTTACAGGGTTTCTGCTTTTAATAGAAATATGGATTTTTACTAATGCATTTTTAAATACAAATAATTCTAGTTATTATGACATATATGGATGTTTCTAATGCACATTAATTCATGTATTTAAGTTGTGTTTTATGGCAAGGGGCATAAAAGTTTTACTGATGCACAATTTTCAAAGTTGGCAAGTATGCCCATTATTTTATGTATTGATATTGAATACATAAAATTGAAAATTTGTTTGTCATCACTTACATTTTACTCCTATAGGTAAAAGTGGTCTCAAATCAAGAAGGAGAGCTCGTACAAATGTCTTTAGTGAAGTACAAAATTGCGATGGTAGGTATATTTAGTAAAATAAAACCATCTTTTTCTATTTCAAAATAAAATATTTCTATAAATTCTAATTGCTTTTGAATTGATATTTTGCTCTGATATTCAAATTTTAGGTTGATAATTTTTATTTGATGTTATCTTAAGAGATATTGATCAATTCTTGATGAGATGCTAGTTTTATTACGACTGTATTTTCAAACGACCTACTTTCTCATTAGTGTATTTTATTTTAGCAACTACTCAAACTATGCTGAGCCTTCCTCCTAATGTCGATCTCAAGAAAATTCTAGGTATTATCAATGTTTGCAAAATTTTATTATTCTATGTGTGCATTGCTGTGATTGTTTTAAGTATTTTCTGTAACCACAAATCCTGTTTCTTAAGAATTAAAGATTAAGACTATTAAAAGTTAAAGAAAAAATATCTCTGAGATAACCATGTATATTAATTTTCTTTCGAACTATATATGTAATGTAATTTTATAATTTTGGATGGTAAATATTTTCATCGCAATTTTCGTAGATGCTGGCAATGATTTTCTAAATATCTGATGATTTCTTACTGTCACTAAGGTACCATTCTTAAATTATTTTTTGTTTTCATGTAGGAAATTTTTTTACCTTTGAAGACAATGAGGAAAACAACAGTTCAAGTGAAAACTCTCGTGAAGAAGCAGACTTACTGAGTACATCATCACTGAGACGAAAACTGTTTGCTAATGATGAAGGTCGCATTTCCCCTCGCAGGTAAAAATTCATTCAACTTTAATGTTTAAATAAGCCTACTGCATACATTCTTATCATTTCCAAATGCTTTACAATATTCATAATTATTAGATTCCACAAGGCTTTAGAAGATGGAAAAGGTTTATTTAATGAGTTTGTCACCTGCGGTGACCAACCAACCAATGAGTTTGGTTTAAGTTATTGTTTCAATATTTTGTTTACTCTGTTAATTTAAACAGTTTAATCAACGATTATTTCTGAACATTTTATTGATTTTAGGAAGGAAAAGGACTATCTGAATTCAGCCAAAAGACGAAGTACCCCCTCTGTACTTATAAAAAGCTCACAGTCAACACCCTCAGTAAGTTTGCTTTTTTATTTGTCGAAACAATTTTAAAACTAAATGCAAAAAAGAAATCATCATTAGGCTGATAATATTTCATGATTCTGAAAACCAAAAATCTAGTTTCTACTTTTATATTAGCACTTTATTTTCTTGTCTTATAGTAAATGTATGTCTCGAGGTTTTTACTTCTAATGCTTTTACCAACCTTTAATGATAAAGAACTAGGGAATCTAAGTGAAGAGCAATGTAAATAAGCCCATTTTTTTAGATACCAGGTTCGTTTTTGTTGTAAGTACAGTCTAATAAATCAAATTTTCCACATTTAGTAAGTCAATTTTCTAAAAACGAATTATGTCAGCATTGTTGAAAGTTACTTTGGCCAGAAAAGAATTCAGGGTTCTCATGGTCCTTGAAAAGTCATTACATTTTTTTTTCCAAACTAGGGGCCCTTGAAAATTATGGAACTTGGTGAAAAGTCCTTGAAAGTACTTGGATTTTTTTTAACTAGTACATAATTGTAATTTCGGCAATCGTATCTTCCATTGGAACTTTCCAGACTGGTATCCTGCACAGCAGGTGCGCCATTCTGAATGAAACCGGTGTTTCACGCTTTGACACCACGGGATATACTAATAATGTTACGTCTAGATTGTCCATTCTCCATTGTATTCTGTCCGTCTAAGTTGACACCTCTGGTCTACTTTAAGACAGACGCCTTGCTATGCCCGCCACATCATGACATATTACGTCTGCTAGATAACAGCACAGCTTTCTTAGGAAAGCTTAGCTTTAGCAGTCAAGTCGTCATTGGAAACCTGGAACACGTCCAAAGATATGAAGCCAAATTCTTATTGTGAAAATATAAAAGTTACAATTGGAAAACAATTTTTGTTAAAGAAAATCCCATTTGAGATATCCTTTAAATGTAAAATTGTCTTCAGATTTCAAATCTGTTGAAATTTTCACTCTATCTTTATCTATCACAAAGATAGAAACTTAGACAATACAAGAAAAAAGCCCTAACACCAGTCAAAACTTTTTGTTTTGTTTCTCAAACAAAATAAACAACAATAGCCTTCTGTTGAAATGGCAGTGAATGACAGCAAAATGGAGATTGTGTCATGCAGATGGAACTGTGTGTGCAAGCTCCCATACTCTTCATGCCGCCAAAAGAATTTTTCGTACAATATTTTATCGCAAGACCGAAATCGATACTGTGCAAGTAGCCTGATAGTTAGCATTAAAACAAGATGGTCACTTTGCAAAAAAAAAAATCACAGGTTTTGTGAGAAAATCTAAATTATAACCAAAATTGATGAAAACCTTTCATTTTTGACTATCAGTAGTTTAAAAATAAAATTACAATTTTTTTTTTTTTTTTTTTTAATTTTTTTTTTTTTTTTTAATTTATTTTTCACGTTTGTCTTTTTAGTTGACAACTTTTGCATATGGCTTGTTAGGTCATTAAAAAAATTTTTGGTCCTTGAAAAATAGTTTTTTGGTTTTGAAAGTCCTTGATTTTTTTGGGGGGGGGATAAAGGTGTGGGAATCATGGAATTGAACAAACCTAGTTTTTTTTACTAATTTTGTTTGCTTTTTATATGCCTAGACACTTGGACAAAATTTTTAAATGGTCATGCAATCACCCCTGGATTATTACATCTGGAATGGCCCATTTTTTAAAGAGATGATTAATTAAAAATGCTTATTCCTAAAACATTAATTAGAATTAGTTTAATCTTTATTTTTCTAATTAATAATTAAAGAGAGAAATTCAAAGGATTTTGTGCCATTTTAAAATGGATCAGTGATTTGTGAAAAGTCTTTTCTGTATCTATAATTTAAAGGAGCCTTTAGAACAAACGAAATATTTGCACATTTAAAATTTGAATCAAGTATAGGATAGCTTAAAAGAAGTTTAAGAAATTGACTGGATTAATACTGAAGTTCTGAGAAAAGTGAAACATAATGCATACCTGCCAACTCTTTTACTGATTTACAGACAAGTCTGCTTTTTTTACGGAATTTTAATATTTCGATCGAGCAATCGAAATATTTCATTCTCTGCAATCATCCACTAAAATTTTCTTTCGGACTTGAGTGCAAAGACGAAGCAAGGGATGAGTTGGAAAAGGAAGTTTTGTTGTCTTCAGTTGGAAGATTTGGTCATGTCCTATTATCACAGATAAATCTGTGATAATAGGACATGACCGTATTGATGTGCAGTGTTTTAAAGTAGATAAAATAAGTAAGGCTGAGGGACTTCTAAAATTCGCTAGATTGGCCGAAATCATGCTTTCTATTTTGCCCATTCCTATGCAGAGTGTGAGAGAATCTTCAACTTTGTCAGAAATAATCGAACTGAATACCCTTCTCTCATTTCTAACAAAACGTTGGAAAGTTTATTGGTGTTGAAGACACAGCCCCAAACCTTATTTCGAGCAATTATTCAATGCAGAATTATTAAAGAAGACCAAAAAAGCTACTACAGCTTAATTGAATTTTTCTGCAACCCCCTTCTTGATAAAACACTAAATTAAACAACTTTGTAAATAGAACATTGATTTTTTTTTTCATTCATCTACTTGTAAATAAGCATTATGAACACCAATGATCTATGATCCTGACACAAGTTTAAATGGTATGTACCATACAGTGGATGTGTTTAATTTAGTATTTAAACACTACTACTTTGTAAAAAAAAGGATTCTGCAGTTTATAAAAATGTGAATTTTTACTTATGCATTTTTTAATACAATTAATACTAGTTATTGTGACATATACAGATATTTCTAACACACATTCATATATTTGTGTTTTATGAGAAGGGGCGTTCGTGCTAAAGTTTTATTTGATTCACACAGTTTTCAAAATGGCAAGTATGCATAATGCAATGACTGAAATAGAATCAGGCATAGAAAGAGAAACTTTAGAGTTGTGTATAAGAAATTTTACTGCATAAGTCTCAAAACTACATTTTATTAAAAAATATACACTACCCTACAATAATGGATCGAACGCCAGCAGATTTGCATAAAATCCGACTACTTGTTTGGGGGTGTTTTTTCGTGGTATGGCCTGGGACCTTTGCATGTTGTTCCTGGTCAGTTGAATGCCTACATGAACATTTTGGACAATCAGGTTCTTTCTATGCTCTGGCACTTTTATGGAATGGGCGAATGTCCCTTCTAGGACAACAATTCTCCATGTCATGTCGCAGCCTCTGTTAAGCAGTGGTATTAAGATATGGATGTAAAATGTCTTCCCTGGCCTGCTCAGAGTTTCGACCTAAACCCCATAGAACATTTGTGGGACGCGTTAGAGCGAAGCTTACGGACCCGGGAATCATTTCTGAAATCTACATCTGATATGCCGACATTCTTGTAACGGGAATAGACTCAAACACCCATAGCTGTGTATCAAAACCTTGTTGAAAGTATGCCCAGAAGGGTTGCTAGTGTAATTGTAGCATGTGGAGGACCATTCCCCATTAAACCATGAATTATTTCTCCTATACCATCAGATCTTGCTGTCCGGTCCATTATTGTATTGTAATTGAAATTTGACTGTATTAAAATTTTTTTTTTAAAGTTAATGCTCCATGAATTGTTTTTTTTTTTGAAACATGTATTGTTAAACATTGCAGTATTCATTTGCACTTTTAATGTGTCTGCATTTTTTGTGTGTTTCACTTTTCTACATAGCTTAACACATAACAAAGTTATACATACTTGATCACCTCAGTTTAAATTAAATGGCCTGTTGTGTTGCTGCAATGGGACTTTAATTACCTACCTAACTTATATCAAATTTATCATTGCCTACACAAAGCATATGTATACGCCTTTACGCTTGCTAATATTGTTTCTAAACTTCTAAATTATAGGATTTGCTTTCATCTAGTCCAATTACGCCACCTAATTGTAGTGATGCATGCAATATTTTCGCATCTCCAACTTTGTCCCCAATAGCTGCTGCACCTGTCAGAGGTAAGAAATCATTTATATGAATGAAATTTAATATTTTAATTAGAAATTCATTGAGTGATGGAAATTCTTGATATGTTTTAATTCTTTTCTGCAGTTGAATAATTTATGGTATAAAAATTATACGGTACAATGGTCCCAAATCCGGACGTTTTGCTAACTGCCGTTTTGTTTTTCTCACTTTTTTACATCTTTCCGACAATTTTTAAAGAGCAGGGAGTTAAAACCTGGACCTAATTGATGAAATAACACAGGGTTCACACGGGTGCTTAGAAAGTGCTTCTAAGTACTTATTTTGACCTTCCATTTCTAAGGGCCCTTAGAAGTGCTTATTTTTCATCAATAGTCCTTAGAAAGTGCTTATTTTCCTTTGAAAACAAAATTCAGTTTTCAAATGACAATATTTTTTCACAATATTTCCAATTTCTTTTTAGCGGCTGATTGGCGATTATACTGCTTACAAGTACGGTTTTGGTGATGATTCAGGAACTGGCTTGCTTGAATGGCAACCCTTGATACGCGATATACAAATTGTTGATTGACTCTTGATGAGCACATAATACACTTTAAAATCCATGACAATCGGTCTGTTTTCGACTTGTGAGTGGCTCTCGCAATGCACAAAATAGTTGCCCTGAGAGGAAACTAGAATACAATCATCAAATATTAATTCATTTTGTTTTATTCAGTTACCCGCAAGTGCAATGTTTTAAAAATTGATTATAATTATGGAGAAGTGTATTTTTAAGTTTGTAGGTGAATCAAACACAATATAAAGATAATTTATTTTAATTAATACTGCTATCTGAGTGGCATCCCGATGTATTGCAATTTTTTTTTCAAATCTAGCTTTTTTTTATGCTTCTAATTCTTTGTAAAAACTATCTTTTGGAAGAAAAAAAAAGAGAGATTTTATTGAGAAATTTTGGAGATTTTCGGGGGTGATTCTGCTCTAAAAATTTGAAGTAATCTGTTATCAGTTCAAGAAAACCCCCAACCCGCTCAATTAAAAAACATTGGAGGAAAAGATTGCAAAACTGTAAACCAGAGTGCTGGAGAACCGAGAATAATCGGGAAAATTTCATGAATTGGGAAAAGTTGTTTGAAAACTGGAAATTTCGGACTCGCCGTATTGGCCGCTGACCGAAAGCGAAAGTAATTTTTCTATGCTTTATAATTTTTTCACTTTGTATCTGGGTGACAAATACTCAATGGCCGACTGTGCTTGAATTTCACTTTGCTTTTGTTGTGCCGTGCACAATCTGCTTCCATTGTCAGCTTAGATGATTATTTTCGCATGAATTTTGTTTCAGTAAAATGATGTTTGTAAGCGTATGGTGTAGAGGCGGCTGGTACACCTTAAATCTGTCGTGGCCGAAAATCCTCACATTGGGTTGGTTTAAAAGTTTGGAGAGCGGGGACGCCAGCTCTGATGTCTCGTCATCTGACCGTAGTTAAAAAATTATGTGACATTACACCGAATGGCTTAGGCTGGGACGGTGGAAACTAGTTGAATATCTATTCAATAAAATTGCATTAATTTTTTTAACCTTTTTATAAATTTATCAAAGTTTTTGCATAGCTCTTATGATTTGTTTTTGTTCACGGGAAAATATTTTCTTTGAAACTCGTTCGGTCTCTGATCCAGTAAAATTTGACTCTGACGTATGCAACTTGCAATCCTTTTACATCCTTTTAGTAAATTAATAGTTTGCCACTAATTTTATTTTATCGAAACCTCTGATGTGCCAATAAATGAATTTACTTCTTATTTTCATTATGAATTTATGAAAGTGTATTATAAAATAATTACTGGGGTGAGTAATTTCCATTTCATAAGCAGGCTGAAACTGCAGACACAACAAGGTAAGCACAGTAATTTCAAAAACAAAAACAAATTGTTAATAAAAAAATTAGGAAATTTTCAAAAATGAAAGTGTTGGTGGAACAGGGTGGAGCCTGACCCAGACAACACAAAATGATGTTTCTACCTATGAGTAGCAATATTGCTCATACACTCACCTAAAGACCATTAAAAAGTAAAAACAAAATATGAAAAGAATACGAAAACGAAATCAAACTCGCAACAGCAGCTTTGAGACCAACAACACAAAGTCCGGTCCTCATCAAACTGTACTCTTTCTTTCTCCTTTTATAAAAGCAAATGCACTGCGAAGAGATAAAAGAAAAACATCCAAAGTTTTTTTTATTGTGGTCTCCATTCTATAATTTGTTTTTGTACTTACACATCTTACTAATACGTGCACGCGTAAATGCCCATATAGTAACTGCTGAATTTTGTAAAAATCAGACGGCTTATTTAAAAAATCTTATTGTTGTGTAGTATTATTTGTATAATTAAATTTTTTACATACTACTGTTCTTATAAGATTAACTAATCTGTAAGAGCATCGCCATTTGGTTGAAAGTCAGGTATTACATTGTATAATACAGTTTCTTCAATGTTTTATTTTAAGTCCTTATTTTGTCCTAGAAAGTGCTTAGAAAGTCCTTATTTTTAGTTAGAAAAAAAAAGTGGGAACCTTGTAAAAGACATGTTTAAGATTAAATACCACACAAAAAATTAGAAGATTGGCAAGTAAAGTTTATTGCATTGTATTAAAAAACGTTTTTTTTTTCCCTTTGAAAAAAAAAATTCTTATTTGTATATCTGCTATTTTACTATTACAAACGCAATATTTGCGCAGGGAGAGGTTAGATGAGTTCTTTTCACATAAATGCATATAATCTTAAAACCGGAATGGCCAAGGTCCGGAGGATTTTGCACTTTGTACTGTTTCTTATATTGTTAAGAAATAAGGTAAACTCATTTTTATGCATATTTCTAGTTACTATATGAAAAGTAATAAATCCTGACATGTTATTGCATTGTTATTTCATTTTGCTTTTGCTTGCATCATAATACTAATTTTCATTGTCTTTGAAAATATTTTTATTTTATATTCATATTTTATACTTGACGATTGGTCAGTTCTGGTCTCTGCTTCGATTTCTACTTTTAATACTGCCATTTGAGAACAGTATTTTTCCGAATTTACTGTCGGATTTTGTGACAATAATTCATAATAAACAATTCCTTCGTAGTCCCATACAGAAAGCATTACTTTTTTTTTGGATTCAGTCCCCCTCTCGATATTACTTTGGGAGGTTCATTTGAGTTACAAATATGTATAGTAAAAAATAATCATTTATTTATTTTTAAGATTAAACTTACAAATGTTTTCTCACAAAATCTACGAGCTTGTTACAGAGCTAAATGAATGATATTGTGAATAGTTTAAAAGAAGTTAACAAACATTTGCAATGATCAATCATTTAGAATTACTTTTAAGAATGTGTCTGAAGAACGTGATTTTCAGCAAATTATTTTAGGTTATAAATTTATTACAGTAATAGTACAATGAGCAATAAAGATGAGTATCCAGAAATTTTAATGGTATCAGTAAAATTAGAAATAAAAATTACAGCATCAAATATATTTATTATTAAAATTTCTAAACCATAAACAATAATTATGTTACAGCTTGCTAATGGGATGGCTGATACTGAGTTTTACTAACTAACTTAGGTATGTTTGGTTCCATACTGCTAGTAGAAATTCTTCAGACTGATTCTAAATGTTTGTCACAGGGTGTCAAGATTTAAATCACTTGATTTAAAATCAATAATTAAAATCATGATTTTAATCAAATGATTTTTTTAAAATTAATTTTTAAATCACGACCAATCTTACACTTTTATAACTAAGTAAATACACCCTAGAAAAATCACAGAATTTGTCAAATGCTTTGAACTTTCTGCACTCATGGTGATTTCAGCACTAATAGCTACACCTCGAACTGATGAGCTTTTTAAAAAAATGTTTGGCACTGGACACTTGTAAATAATCTGAGGTATCTATGGACTAAGTAATATGTTGAGTGTTGAGTCAGGGATTCTGCCAAACAGTAAAGTAAAAAATAAGTTGACATCTATTTGAAAGTTTTTACAATGTTCATGCATAATTTTATGTTACAAACAATAAAGCAGTAGGCCTACATCAACGTAAATGTCAAGACAGCCAAAGAAAATCCCCACAAAGTAGGCATAAACTACTTGTTACCCCTTTAATTGATTGACCAATGGCTTAGCTATAGTGATTTTCAACTAATTTTTTTTAATTGAGACAAATACAAAATAACACAATTAATGTGATTAATAATTTATTAAATAAAAAATTCAACTGAGCTGTCTATTTGAAAGGATGGAAGTTTAAACACCATGAACATCTTTTATTTTGCAAAATGCACCCTGAAACAGTCGCCTTTCACTTTAAGAGTAGTGACCCATAACAAATATTTATTTAATCAGACTAATTTAGGTCTCACTTACACTTCCTGAAAGATTTGTTAACATGATGATGTTAATTTACTCAAGAAAAACTATGTAGGATGTCAACTTGTGTTTTCAAGTTAAACAAATGCTTTATCTTTTGCTCTTGTTTTGAAAATTCATTTTTTAAATGTATTACCATGTAACACACAATAATTTTTAGTAAAATAAATATTAATTTACCATACCACAAATTCCGATTGTTTACTTAAATAAATATTGGTTTACATGTCATGTCAGAAACTCAATTTTTTATTTTACAAATTTATAGGCCCTACAGAAATTTAAATAAAAAAATCCGATTTTTGATTTAAATCAAATAAATCTGATTAATTGATTTTTTTTTTAATCGTGATTTTTTTACACCCTGGTTTGTCAGTTAATTTGCTTCGAAACTTAAATCCCATTGGAAGTTTAGTCAAAATTAGTTTGTGGGCCGCAAATTGATGATTCGCGGGCCGCAGGTTGTGCACCTCTATTGTATAGTATCCACTTCTCATCTCCAGTAATGAGCCATTTCAAAAAAGGAGCTTTTTCATTTCGTATCAGCAAAGAATCACATGCCGAAATTCAAGCAAGCATATTCTGCTGACGAAAATTAACTTTCTGGTTCTCCATTCTTAGCACTGCAGTGAAACAAAAATTACGCCACAACACATGCTATAATTATGCGGTGTAAGCAGAAAAGACCGATATAAGAAAGAGTGTAATGTAATGTATTCAGTGATGTTCTCAAATTTAAAAAATAATTGGTTTTGCTGTAGATATAACGGTTTTAAAACAAAAAGTAGCCAAAATATGCAAAGATTCCGAATTTTGTATGACCAACTTTTGATCGCATCCAATTTAATTATTAACCGATTTAAAAAATAATAGTACCATAAGAAAGAGTACATTCTGAGGTATACTACGATATTTTAAAAATTAAAAACTAATAGTAGTAAGATATAGATTCGGCAGTTTTAAAAAAAAGTAACAAAAATGTCCCGATTTTTCCCGAATTTCAAAAAAAATATTATCAAGAACCAAATTGAAATATCAAAAAAAAACTCACAGCTGAAGACTAAAAATGTGTATGTGTTTTGCTCACTCGCGAAAGAAATTTTGCCTATTCAATTTTGACACTTAATAAATAGCTGCATCGGAAAAAATTCTTAATAATCGTCCAGGGAATACGATGAAAAACAAACCATGTTAATTTCGGTTTTTTCCGATCAGTACTTTCTCTGGAAACCGTCTAAAAATCGAGCTAAACAACACAGTTTTCAATCCTGCGTCGTCAACGGTAACTTTTTTGTTAATATATATATATATATATATATATATATATATATTTTAACAATGTCAAAAATATTTTTTTTAACTGAGATAATATTTAGGAGTAAGAAAAATCAATATTTTAACTCTATTTTATGT